>CM052357.1:28641331-30017860 GCA_028551475.1 Casuarina equisetifolia
ATTCTACAAGAACTTAATCCACCCAATCAAAGTAACGCACTTAAAGTCAACAAACGATTGATTCGCATAAATGGCCCCACATAACAGTTACAGACAACTTAAAATGATTAGCCACAGACCATCCATACCACCGTGCCTGTATGAAATGCAGGGTATAAAAGTGAGATCCATCTTCGTAATAAAAACCCAACCAAGTGGCATAACCTAGGAATGCAAAACTACATAGTTGGTAGACTTACAGCGCATTAATGGCGGTCACTGATATTCCATCCACTGGTGTATATTTTAAGATCATTAGGAGGGTATTTTCTTGCTAAGACTGTTAGGAATTTGTGATATTTAATGAAGGTGAAATGAATTTTTTATTTTCTATGTATATTTAAATTAGAATAAATAAAGAAGGATAATATTGTAAAATTCTTCTCAAAGTCATTTAAGGGTTAGAAGTATAAGAGAGAAATAGGGATGGTGCTTTGTGTGAGCTTGAGAGACTGTAGGAGAGAGAGTGTCTCCACACACGTAAATATGTTTTGACTGAACCACTTTAAAAATATCGTGTCCTCTCAAAGGGTGCTTCCAAACCAGAACTTCCCTCACTTTCCCATCCTCGAAAGAAAGTTTGGAAGGAAAGATCTTATTTTCCGGTTAAACAACGTCAATGCAAGTGAAGAGTAGCTGAAACTGGGGGTGCTTGGAGGGGTGGAAAAGTAAGAATTCCAGCCCTGTGCAAAGGAAAAGACTGTAGCAGAGTAGAAGAACAGAAAAGGAAGAGACCTGTGACATGACATTGTGAGAGAAAGAGAGAGGAAGAGAGAGAGAGAGAGCTCTGCTTGTGGAGTGATGTTTTGGACAGACAGAGAAAGAACCGCTGGGGAAATGGAGCTGAGTGAGGGAAGTGAAAGCTGTTCCCAGTTGCCTCGCACCACCTTTACACAGAAATTTGGTAATCAAATAAACACCCCTATTTTTTACTGTCCTTTTTTTAAAATGAAATTTTAACACGTTTACTCTAACTCTAAGCATTATTGCTTGCCAATAAACACTGTGGGTTTCCCAAGACTCTTTAAAATAAGTTTTAAGTACTTAGATTATAGTTACTTTTTCGACTTTAATCATGCTAATTTATCTTTTTGAAAATTCATGTGAGATGGAAGAATGCGCTTTATTGTCAAATCATAATATCTAATACGGACTTCTAAATAAATGAATAATTTAAAAAAGGGAACTTTTTCTTTCCAAGTGAGGAATAATCTAACCCATTCAAAACTAAGATTTTTGTTAAATAACCTTATAAGAAATTCAAACATCACTATTTTAGCATAAATATTACATTTTTCAACCATAACTTTCATTAAGTTTCATTTAATAACTTCAACTGAAAAGCAATGGTATATCTCATGCATAAATCAGTCTGAAATACAAACTGAAAGACAATGATCTAACCCATTTACTGAATGCATTATTTTTTTCAGCTATAATTCTGGCATCCTCCTTCTTCTCAGTGAACTTTTTAATCAGATTTACACGAAAATCTACCCGATATTCAGATTAACGTGCACAGATAGAGGGGTTATTTCGGTCACCAGGGATGTTTTCTGGGCTCCTCGCCATCATTGAAGTTGAAACACGAGCTTTGTAGTTCGGTGCGACTCAGAAAGTAAATGGAAGGGGTCCCAAAAAAGCTTGTCCGATGCCGGCGCGTTGCGCGAGAAGGGAACCTTTTTGGGAACTTTGGGAAAGCCATTCAGGTCCGTAATTTCAGGCAATATTCTTGTTTACCAGTTATCCCGGCCGCCGAAAGAAGAAATCTCGGAGAGATGAAATCCACCGCCGGTGAGTTTTCATCGGAAAACTGTCCATCGCTTTCGTTTCCCGTGATGTCCCGAGTGGTGGACAACACTGTAAGCGGGGAATCCATCTTTTTCATCCGTATTGTTATTTTCAAAGAAATTTTGAATGGTTACACGTTCTCCAAGAAATTATTGTGTCGTAAGAACAACAAAATTTGAGCTTTTGGATTTTTTTTTTATCTGTGACTGTATTTATATGTTGATAAAGGTTTTGCTAAGGGTTACAACAAAATGTAATAACATTATCCATATAAAATGATAAACTCAGGACATGGTGTAATAAATCTAAGAAACCAAATATCGTCTAAGGAAACCGAGATCGACGACGGAAATCTGAAAAAACTATTTTCTCTTAAAAATTTGATTAACTCAATTAATGAAAAATTAACCTATTTGTTAATGTGACTATGAGTCGTGATCTTGGGCCGGGTTGGACAAGCCCAAACCTGGTACCTAAATAAAGAATATGTTAGACCGAATAACGGCCCAACCCAAATATAAACTCAACAATAAAGATGCAAAATTCGTGACGATGATTTGATGTTTTTTGTTTACAATATCTCTTATTTTATAATATATAATAAAAAGTAGGGTGCCGTGACAGTAAATTAAAACCATGCAACCATCACCAGTACGAAAGAAAATACTAGTCTACATGAGCATGCAACGCGAGACTAAACAGGAAGCCGCATACGACATTATCGTACTACTACGATCACTGATAACTTTATTTTTATAGAATTATTTTACCTATTTTAGGCAATAAATAACTTTAATAATTATGAGAAAACATTTGAACTCCTCTTTATTTACTTAAATTTATCTTGTTTATGTAGCACAAGAAGGCAAGGAGAAAAGAGATGAACATGAAGAGCATGATGTTTATTGTGTGACAAAATCGTAATATCAAGATCAAGAGAGTCAAGATGGGCTTGGACTTTGAATGATTGTTATTAGATTTTATTGTTATTGGGTTTTCTAAATAATTAGAAAACTTAATCATATTAGGAGTTCAAAACCTAATTAAATTAGGAGTTCAAAACCTAATTAAATTAAGAGTTCAAAACCCAATTGTTTTAGATCTCTAAGACCCAATTCTAATAGGATAAGAGTAGGTCTAAACCTAAACCCTATTTAAGAGAAGAGAAGAGAAGAGGCAAAAGAAAAAGGGAGGATGAAATTGAGCACAACTCAAGAAAGAGGCCAAGAATTCAAGGTTTTCTTGAAAAGAAGACAAAAAGGGTGACAGACTTCTTGTTCTTGGATTCAAGATGCCTTCTTTATTTCTTATTACCATTCTTCCTCATTATTTCTTTATGTTTTAGTTTATTTTTGTTAGAGCTACGATGTAACCTAATTATGATAGTATGAATCTTATGATTATTATGTTTTGCAAGATATTTTATTTATGTGAGTTATATATTATTATGCTTAATGCTTTTAAGTGATTGGCCACCACTTGAATGATTTGATATGCATGTTTGAGACTGAGAGGTAATAATATGCAATTACTTCTTATAATATATAACCATGAATTAAATGTGGATAGACATATACCATGTTGTTTGTGTGGCTTTTGGTGATAAGATAATCGAAAGATTTATTGTAAACTGGGAATGTTCATAGATCCTAATGCATTCGGTTTGTTTCAATTTACATATAGAAATATAGTGAATTAATGAACTAAGTAGGTTTGCTATACCTAGACATAGGATAGTAAATAAATTAGGAAGTTCTATCATCACATAGATATTATCCCTCTTGCAAGCATACATAATCTACATTAGTACCTCATAGTTATGGTGAAATCAGACACTCTAACATATTTTGTGTATTTAGTTTTATTAAATTTAGTTGATTAGTTTATTCTCTATCAATTTGGATTTGTTAGATAAATTCTAAGAGTTGTTCACTGTTAGTAATTAGTTGGCATAGTAATCACCAATCTCTATGGGATGATATTTTTCTTATCATTATATTACTTGTTCGACATGTTCACTTGCATTTAAAATTCACTAAACAATCACTATCAAATTTGGGATAAGTACCACGAAATTGTGAACCATCCATTTCTTATCGGTAGTCGGTTTCTCGCCTTCACGAGTCAATGAGGGGAAAAAAGAAAAGAAAAAAAAATAAAAAAGAAAAAGGGACTAAGGAATTAAGTTTTGATTCAAACTTGCTACTTTAAACCTGAATTCGTTGATTCTAGGACACAGCGACACTTCTCCCTATCCCATTTTTTTCACCATTATTCTCCGTTAATCTCTCAACTTCTAAATCCATGAAAAAGCACCATTTGGAGTTGCAATTGCGGGTAATTATTGTTCACATCATGTGTAGCATATATTTTTATTTAAGCGTCAAAAAATATATTTTTATAAGACCTAATTTATGAGCAATAAGGTATTACACTGAAAACTTGAGTTATGACACTTTATAAATCTTTAGATTCAAAATAAAATGAGAGAAATGCATTGGCAATTCATTCAATTTTGATGGTTGTTCTCATTGTATTTGTTATCTTATCGTAGAGTTGCTCTTTTCTTCACTTTATTTTTGGTTTCTCTTTTCATAGATTCCTATTCACCCAAAAAAAGAAAGAAAGAAAGAAAGAAAGAAAGAAAGAAAGAAAGAAAGAAAGAATGGTTGTGAAGTTCCCAATTTTTTTCTTTTTCCTTAGAAATCTGTGGTATTTCTGAAAATATCTCATGTTTTTATAATTATCATTCAAAATTATATTGGTTATCAAAGAAATGAGTTAAATTTCTTATATCCTTTGTTTTCATAAATTTGTCTTGAAGTTGAAAAGAAACAGAAGTAGTGACACCAAGGAGTATTAGCGAAAAGCAAAAGAAATTGAAAAGTTCTGTAGAATTTTACGCTTGATGTTTAAGTCCGCGTCTTCCATCTTAGTAAACATACCGAACTCTTATTTTGTTAAGTAAATGTCAAATCACGGTCTGCAACAATATTCTAGCATGCAATAATACATAGCATCCTAGAAAGGGCTGGATTAACATTAATACTTCTTATAACGATCAGATCTTAACCTCTTAGAAGATCAATGTATATTAAAAGATCAAAGTGACAATAGACTGTTGTTTCATCTTAAGATTGCAACCAGAATTCCTTTCTGTAGCGCATTTGTGCATGTTGCAGAAGATGCCTGAAGGTGGCACTTCACTTTACATTGAAAAAATGGTCACCCTCATTTTCTTCTGAACTTTTTGGTAAATCGTAGTCAATATTGATCATTTTCATAGCGTGATATCTTTTCTTTTTCAGCTCCTGCAACTTAATCCGCACTTTTAATCAAGAAATAATGCATTTTTCTAACCGGTTTGAAGTGTTTGAATGACAGTGAACTAATTTAAAGAGTTTTATCATTCGACTTTGCCATGTCGCCTGCATGGATATTGTGCTGTGCTAGTCATGGAAAAAGATGCAGTGTCTAGTTTTCCCAGTCATTTCCCTGTAGAAACCTTTGGTGACAACATAACGCGTTGGTGTTACAAAGGACAACAAAGAATTTGCATGCTCTTACGTCTATATTAAAGGCAAGCTCTTCGTAGTTCCCTGAAGCACTCAGTATCATAATTGAACGCCCTTTACTGTCAGCTTCAAAAGGGTGTGATCAAACTCTTCTCCTCTTCTCCTTTCTGAAGTCAACTTCATAACCTGTATATTTTTGCGCACACAGAATCCATTAAGCTGATTGAGACAAAGCAAATCAGCTAGAAGCTACCTTTGATATTATTTGGAACTCATTTTACTGGGTGAACGCAGCCTTCAAGCCGCACATTACATAGTCATCTAGGAGTATTATGCCACCAGTTAATTTACATAAAAGCAAGAACAAAATAAACGAGAGAAAGAGAAGCTAATACTAGCCTGGAAGTGGTACTCATTTGAGCTATAATTTTAGTTAGATTTTTTGTAATCATCGTTTGCCTTCAATTTGGAGATATACTTAAGCCTAGTAACACATGCCAATTTTGGGACTACAGGAATCTCCTCAAACTAGTAGTCCTAACTTTGATAGTCCTTGCTGCTACAACTCATGAAGAAAAAATAAATGGCAAATATCACCAGAATTTACTGCTTAAAATACAGAAATCCACTTGTCATTGTTGCAAGAGAATTTAAATGGTTAAAAGAAAAGTGAAGTGAGGAGAAATCACCATAACGAGACTCTTGATTTGGCAACCTGAAGTTGTTATGTGCGTTTGAATGGCAGGGCAATTCTCCTTTGGCAGAAGAGAGGTATGCATGTGCATGTTCTCTCTACCAAAGGAGGACTGCGCTGTTATTCCTAAACCCCACACTCGCTTTCTTCAAACAACTCATGCTCACGTTGCCACGGTAATTTAGCAGTACTTTTATACTATATGATTCGAACCAAAATTAGGATATGTCGGAGAAGGAATAGGATATGCCATGTTGACACCTGCCTCTATAGTGGTCACATCAACCACTTATGTACCCCTATGTACACATAGGGGTACCGACACTTTGTACCTAGTTATACACACATATATTGTATCTTATACCAAAGAAATACATATAATAGAAAAATACTTTTCAGCACTTTTTCTTCTTGTTGTGTTTTCTCTTCTCGGCTGATGCTTTCCGGCCATTTTCAACTTGGTATTATAGCTAGCAATGGCGCAAGCTAACTGATCCTCCCTTGCCCTGCTTCTTGCCTTTTTTTTTTCTTCCTCCCCGACCTTCCATTCTTCCCTTGGGCCCCCTTTGTTTGTCTTTTCCCCATTGGTAGCTTGGCCCTCTCTCTCTTCGGCCCAATGTCTTCCTTATCAAACCCTGGCCCAGACCCATCTCCCCCTACCGATGTTCCTCCCATCGTCCTCCCTTCACCGTCGTTGCCAAAACGTTTGAACGATAACAACTACCTCATCTGGAGGACTATGATCGAGCCCTTCCTTGACGCGGTGCACCTTCTGCATGTTGTGGACGGCTACTAACCTGAACCCCCCACCCATCTCCTTACCCTGCCTAACACACTTGCCGCGACCACTTCCTCCTCCACCTCTCTCGCCTCGACCTACACCCCCAATCCAGCTCACGCACAATGGTGCGTCTGGGATCGCATTGCAATGGGGTAGCTCCTGACCACCTCGACGTTGCCCGTGGTGGCCTAACTTACCACTTTCTGATCCTTGGCAATGATTTGGTGCTACCTCGCGACCACCTTTATTGCTTAGTTGACCGCGTGCGCTACCTCCCTTCACATGGAATTCCAGTCCATATGCCATGGTGACCGCATGGTGGCTGAATTTCTTCAACAGGCCACGCAGATTGTCGATTAACTCACCCTGATCGGTGAAACTTTTCACGATAGTGACTATCACACCCACGTTTTTTGTGGGTTAGGGTCGAAGTTCAAATCCCTGGTCGTTGCTATCTCGGTGACTTCCCAGATTGCCCCCTGTCGCATGAAGATCTCCATGGACTTTTTCTCTCACATGAGTCCATGGCTGATGTTTCCACTCACGACGCGGCAGCTCTACCACCACTGGCAACTTTCGTTGCTCATGCTGGATTGCTCACTGCTTCTCCTTTTAGGCCGGCTTCCTTGTCGCTGTGGCTTGCATGCGCCACCTCCTCTAGTTCCTGACCCCCTTACTCCTAAATCCTTATTTTTCTCCTACTCTACTGCAGATGGCGGTCGACAACCGTGGCAAGTGCCGGCCATCATACTGTCAGATTTGCAGGTGGCGGGGCCACTATGCCACCACCTACAGAGACCGCTACCTCCCCTAACCCACCCTTACCCAGCTCACTCCCCAGGCCTGCCTCTTACAAGCTTCTCTGGCCCAGCCCGCATCTCCTTCTTCATTTGGTGCCTAGCCCACCTATCCACCCAGCCAATCCTTCTATTCATCCAACCCGGCCCACTTCCCTTCTAGCTTGTCTCCCCTTCCCTAGTCCTATACAATGTCCCTAGGCCCCTCGCCCAACTCACTCCTTGGCCCATTTCTTGGCCCAGCTCACGACCCCTCCTCTCGTACAGCCCCCATTTCATATATAAGCCAAACCCACAGCTCTTCTTCAAGCCCAGGCCCAGCCTTCTTTTTTGATCCCACTCACGACCCATCTCCTTGCCTCTCTCGCACCTCATCTCAAGCCCATTTTCTTGGCTCTCCACCTTAATCCCACTCCTCCCTTCTTCCCCCTCCCTTAAACCCTTTTCCCCTTACTCCCCCTCCTTCTACCCTTGACCCTACCTCCTGGTTTGTTGACTTTAGTGCCACTCACCATGTCATTGATAGTCTCGTGACCTTTACCACTGTCACTCCCTATATCCGGTCTTAGCAGCTTACTATGGGCAATGGTGTTTCCCTCCCCATCACTTACATTGGTACTTTTCGCTTTCCCTAATTTTTTTTGTCTCAATGATGTCCTTGTTGTTCCTAGAATTACCAAAAACTTATTGTCCATTTCTCATTTTGGTCATGATAATCATTGTCTTTTTTTATTCTATGATACTTACTTCCTTGCTTGTTTTCTTCGCATTGGTCAAATTATACTCCGAGGCACCCTTGATCACAGTCTCTACTACCTCTCATCTCCAGCAATTGTTGCGTCTTCTTCCGCCTTCTTTGCTTCCTCTTTCAGCTCATTTCTTTTGTGGCATCATCGCCTTGGTCACCCCTCCTCTGATGCCGTTATTTGCCTCTTGTCTTCCACCAATACTTTTTTTTCTTGTTCTCTTTTCCCCCAATGCACTGCGTGTGCTCTTAGTAAGAGCCATCACCACCCCCACCCCCTACCTAGTCACGGGCCTCTTCTTCCCTTGAACTGGTGCATTTTGATGTATGGGGTCCTACCCCTGTAACCTCCTATCATGGTTATAAATACTATGTTTGTTTTGTTGATGATCATTCTCGTTTCACCTGACTTTACCCCTTTACTTTGTGCACTCAGTTCCTCTCTATTTTCACTGCTTTTCACTCTTTTGTTACTACTCAGTTTTAGTGTCCTCTCCGTGCTATTTAGTGTGACGGTGCTCCTGAGTTCCTATCCACTGAGCTTCGTGCCTTTCTCACCCTTCAATGTATCCATTAGCATATCTCCTGTCCTTACTCTCCTTTCCAGAATGGGACCGTTGAGTGGAAACATTGTCACATTGTCGAGACTGGTCTTGCTTTTCTCACTCACACCTTCGTTCCTCCTTCTTTTTGGGAGTTTTCCTTTAAGACTATCGTTTCCCTCATCAACCATCTTTTTACTGCTGTCCTTGGTCACTCTTCTCCTTGGCAAACTCTTTTTCACTCTCCTCCTGATCTCTCACATCTTCATGTCTTTGGTTGTGCTGTTTTTCCTTATCTTCGAGCTTATGCTCTCATTCCTCGCTTTCGTGCTTGTATTTTTCTTGGTTACCCCCCTAGCTACTGTGGTTATCATTGTTACTGCCTTGCCACTCATTGCTTTTATATAGTTCCTGATGCTCTCTTTGATGAGACTCACTTTCCCTTTGCCCACATTGCCTCTCCTACTCCCCCTATTCCTTCTTCGTCTACCCCCATTTCCTTACCTCTCCCTCCTCCTCTTACTTCCCCCTCTGACCCCCTTGTGGCCCTGTCCCCTTCTCCCTCCCCCTCTCCCTTTCCCCCTCCCTCTCCCACTTCTTCTACCCTTACATCTCCCTCCTTCACTCCTCTCACTCTCTGCCATCCGATGGTGACCCGCCTGAAAGATGGCACCATTACCCATCACCTTCTCACCCGTCAACACACCTTTGCTCTCATTGCTACCTCTCACCCTTTCCCTGAACCCACTACCTTCTCCCAAGCCTCCCATGACCCTTAGTGGTGCGCTGCTATGGCTGTTGAGTACACTGCCTTACTTCAGAACCATACTTGAGATCTTGTTCCCCTACCTTCCTATGCTCATCCTATTGGCTGCAAGTGGGTCTATAAAGTTAAGCTTTGATATGATGGCTTCTTAGAACGCTATAAAGCCCGCTTAGTGGCCAAGGGCTTTCATCAGCAACTTGGCATTGACTACACAAAGACCTTTAGTCCAGTGGCTAAACCGGTCACCATTCGTACTGTTATCACCATGGCTTACTCACGCGGTTGGAGCCTTTGTCAGCTTGATGTCTCCAACGCTTTTCTTCATGACGCCCTTCTTGAGGAGGTTTACATGGTTCAGTCCCTTGGCTTCATTAATCCTGCCTGGCCCTACCATGTGTGCCACCTTTGCCGATCTTTATATGGTCTTAAATAGGCCCTCTGTGCATGGAACCAGCGGCTCAGCACATTCCTCACCTCCCTTGGTTTTTATGTCTCTGCCACCAACACCTCATTCTTCCTCCTTCATATTGCCCATTATAGTCTCATGTTACTTGTTTATGTTGATGATATTTTTCTCATGGGCTCTCTCCAGGCCCCTTTTACTATTCTTCTTGCAGCACTACATCAGAAGTTTGCTATTAAGGACTTGGGCACTTTCCACTATTTTCTTGGCATTGAGGCTCTACATACTTCCCATGGCCTTCTTCTCCATTAAGGGAAGTTCACCCATAAGATTCTCACTCGTGCTCACATGATGGATGCTTGGGGTGTCTCTACCCTGTGTACCACGGAGTTTCTCTCTCAGTGGGCTGGCGACCCTCTTCCGGATCCTTTACTCTACAAGAGCACTGTAAGCGCTCTTTAGTATCTTACTCTCACTTGTCCGAACATTGCCTACGTAGTCAACACTGTTTGTCAATTTCTTCATGCTCCCACTACTCTTCATTAGCAGTTTGTAAAGTGGATTCTTTGCTATCTTGCAGACACTCCTTGTCATGGCCTTCAACTCACCCGCCCCTCATCTACTGCCCTTCATGCTTTCTCATATGCTAGTTGGACTGGTGATCAAGATGATCGTCGCTCTGTTGGTGGCTTCTGTGTCTTCCTTGGCTAGAATATCATCTCTTGGAGCTCTCGCAAGCAACAAATTGTTGCTTGCTCCAGCACTGAGGCTGAATATAAGAGCCTTGCCGACATTGCTGGTAAGCTCATTTGGATTGAGTATTTGCTTTGGGATCTTCGTGCTCTTCCTCCCCATCCCTTGACCCTTTGGTGTGACAATCTCTCCGCACTTTATCTTGTGGCCAATCCCGTCTTTCATGCCCGCACTAAACACATTGAGATTGATTATCATTTTATTCACGAGCGCTTTTTCTGTGGGTAGCTCCACATTCAGTTCATCTCCTTTATTGATTAGCCTGCGGACATCCTCACTAAAGGCCTCGCTACTGCTCGTTTTCGCACTTTACGGTCCAAGCTGATTGTTGGACCAGTCAGCTTGCAGGGGGATGTTGACACTTGCCTCTATAGTGGTCACATTAACCACTTGAGTACCCCTATGTACACATAGGGGTACTGATACTTTGTACCTAGTTATACACACATATATTGTATTTCATACCAAAAAAATACATATAATAGAAAAATACTTTTCAGCACTTTTTCTTCTTGCTGTGTTTTCTCTTCTCGGCTGATGCTTTCTGGCCATCTTCAACTTGCCAGAACAAATCCTGTTGATATTCCGACCTCATCAGGCCCATGGCATTGTAGTCCCTGTTCCATCTCACCATCCACTTTTAGCGAAGGGCTTGATGTATTCCGTTACATCTACTAGTTGGATATTTAGGTGCTTTCCATGAGTTGAAAACGCTGATAGACAAAAACATTGTGATTGGAGTTATATCTAGCTTTAGGGTGGAGAAGGAAATATGTTTGTTTGTGTTCATTCAACGGGTTGGACTAGTAATCAGAAATGTCAGCCAGTAATTGAAACTTTCTTAACTGGATCTCGCTAAGGATCATGAAGATCTGCCCATGGCTCTGTATCTAACTATGCGCGCCGCTGCTTGGGTGAGCTGCTGGAAGCAGGATTGATAGAGGAAATGAGAGACGCTAGTATTCTTAAATTAGAATACAATAGAACATAAACGTATGTGTTGAAAAGCTTTCTACTTGCACAGAAGTCTACAGGCATATTCAGCCGTAAGTTATCAAGCATGCGAAATCTTTTCCTGTACTTTTTTTAAGTCACCAAATGTACAGTGGGGAAAGAGAACTAAAGGTCAGAAACGAAGATAAGAATGACCGGCAAGTGACAAAGAGTGCTGCGTATAGTTCTTAGATCTTCCCGAATATGCTCTACTGATTTGTCTTCTTTTTCTTTTTCTTTTTCTTTTTATATTGTGCTATTCCTCTGATAGGTATCCGATGATCAGTTAGGAACGACATCTGACGCAGAAAGAAACTCATAGAAGACAATATCATCGATGGCTGTTCATTGTTAAAAGTTTATATAATTTGATTTGAAACGTTCTTATGACAAAAGGTTATTTATTTAAGTCTAAATTGTTTCGTTGTAGCAGGTAAGAAAGCTAATCGCCTGTGGTTTTGATGGAAGCCCCATAAGAAACTTCCTGCAACGTAAACCGTGTGTACGAAACGGAGTCATTTTCTCATGTCAACACCTAAAACCTAGTTGACTATGATTTTTCAGCATAGGATCAAAAGCCACCGCGTGGAAGTTAGGCGTTGAAGGTAAAAGAGAACAGTCCCTTGTGACTGCTGACAACGACAAGCTCGACAAGGATGGAATATCAGTAAGATTTTGTAACTGGCTGGTAACTAGTGATTAAATATTGACAATGTCCATTTCTCCAAATCCTTTTTAAGAATGATGCTTTCGTTGCAGTATACCGTTAGCAGCGAGGAAGATTCGTCGTGCAGGAAAGCTATGACTTTGTGTTCTGCATTTTCTATTTCTTGTGCTTGGTAATAAAAAACTTTCCTTGGTAGCAATGGAGATGCTGCTCTCCCTGTAAGTGTCCTTAGGTGGTGTTAGAGTACGTGTTATTTCATGTAGTTTACTGCCTTATTTTACTATCAAACCATATTATGTATGACAACAGAATCACATGTACGACACGTCTTTGAGTTCCAAACTTCAGTCACCATTCTAGAATGATAAGTCCAACTATCGTCGTAGAGCCGTACAAGATCAACATCTTAGAAGCCCTTCCGGCCATTTCTGACTAAAATTTCCACAGCAGGTACTTGACGCCACCGCGTTAGAATTACGTGTTTGAAAACCCCGACAGACAAGAATCATCCTTCTGTCAACTTATTGATACACTAAATTGTAGTTCGCTATACTTTATAATTTGAAGTCATAAGAAGACACAATACTTCCATTTACTTCCATTTTCTTCCATTTACTTCCATTTATCTCCATTTACTTATTTGAGGAATAAAATTGAATGCATCACTATTATCTAATAGAAGAATGGCCTATTTGTTTGTAACTCATTAGGAAACGTAACATCATAGCACAAAAGAACTAAAAATTAAAAAAATGCAATGGCAAACATCATGGTTGAACATCATGTTTTTTCAGTCTATGCCTAACAAAAATCATGCATCAAACATGAAATGCGTATTGAAAATAGAAAGAGAAACCAAATTTTAATCATAGACATTAAACAATTTGCCAAAGGGAGGATCCATGAATAAAGACTATTCAGTGTCCTTTTCTAGAGAGTAACCTCTTATGTTGATAAAGGTTTTGTTAACAATTACAATAAAATTTGATAAAATTATTTATGTTGATAAAAATTTTGTGACGATGGCAATGGCTTAATTACAATATTGATTTTGGAATCTGAATATTTTGTGGAAATTGTACTGAGTATCGTCCAACAAATTATTCATTAATGACTAAGGACTATGGGCTTTCTACTTATGATGGGTTATTTACTTTCCAAGCAGAATTGATTGTGAATCACGATTATACATTTCTTTTTTAACTCACCCACCCACCCTTGCACTTGAGTGTTAACCTAAGACTAAGAATACCTAGGCCACCTTGGCCAACCACTAGGCCAAGATTATACTATGAGGTCCGGTTAGGAAAGACCCAAATTTTATTTTATTTTTTAATTAGGTAAATGAAGTTTGGAGGAGTAGTGTGTCAAATCTTGGACAAGGCTTAGCTTTCTTATTTAAAACAATGAATACTTCTCCTCATATATATTCAACGTGGGAGTGACAAACATAGGTGTTATACATTCGTGTGATGGGGTAGACTCGAAGACCAGAGTGACAGAAATGTTATGGTTTGACAAGTACTAACTAGTTTGTAGGTTGCAAACTTCAGTCTCCATTGTAAAATGATGAGTGCCATCATCGATGTAGTGTGATAACTCTATTTTTATAGAGTTATTTTGCTTATTTTAGGCAATAAATAACTTTAATAATTGTGATAAAACATTTGAACTCCTCTTTATTTACCTAAATTTATCTTGTTTATGTAGCACAAGGAGGCAAGGAGAGAAAGATGAACATGGAGAGCCTGATGCTTATTGTGTGGCAAAATCGTAATATCAAGATCAAGAGAGTCAAGATGGGCTTGGGCTTTGAATGATTGTTATTAGATTTTATTATTATTGGGTTTTCTAAATAATTAGAAAACCTAATCATATTAGGAGTTCAAAGCCTAATTAAATTAAGAGTTCAAAACCCAATTGTTTTAGATCTCTAAAACCCAATTCTACTAGGATAAAAGTAGGTCTAAACCTAAACCCTATTTAAGAGAAGAGAAGAGGCAAAAGAAAGGAAGAGGAAGAAATTGAGCACAACTCAAGAAAGAGGCCAAGAATTTAAGGTTTTCTTGAAAAAAAGACAAAAAGGGTGACAGACTTCTTGTTCTTAGATTCAAGATGCCTTCTTTATTTCTTATTACTATTCTTCCTCATTATTTCTTTATGTTTTAGTTTATTTTTGTTAGAGTTACGATGTAACCTAATTATAATGATATGAATATTATGATTATTATGTTTTGCAAGATATTTTGTTTATGTGAAGTTATATATTACTGTGTTTAATGCTTTTAAGTGATTAGTTACCACTTGAATGATATGATTTGCATGTTTGAGACCGAAAGGAGATGATATGCAGTTGCTTCTTGTAATGTGTAACCATAAATTAAATATGAATAGATATATACCATATTATTTGTGTGGCTTTTGGTGTAAACTGGGAATGTTCATAGATCCTAATGCATTTGGTTTGTTTCAATTCACATATAAAGATATAGTGAATTAATGAACTAAGTAGGTTTGCTATACCTAGACATAGGATAGTTAATAAATTAGGAAGTTCCGCTATCACATAGATATTATCTATCTTACAAACATAAATAATCAATATTAATACCTAGTAATTATGGTGAAATCATATGTTCTAACATATTTCTTGTATTTAGTTTTCTTAGATTTAGTTAGTTAATTTATCATCTGTCATTTGAATTTGTTAGATAAATTCTAAGAGTTATTTATCACTAATAATTAGTTGGTCTAGTAATTACCAATCTCTGTGGGATGATATCTTTCTTATCATTATATTACTTGTTTGATTTGTTCACTTGTATTTAAAATTTCACCGAACATAGTGCCATCCAAAAGCAACATCTTCAAAACCCTTCCCGCCGACTAAAATTGTCGCAACAGATTCTTCACGGCACCGAGTTGTAATCGCATCTTCGTGGAAACCGACAACACACACTCGAGAATAGTCATTCTGACTACTACAGAGGAATAGTCATATTTGAGATTTTCTAATTTTCATCCCCTGTTTCGAAAAGACCCCTCCTGTTTGGTGGTCCGTAACATCCAAGTTAAAATAAGTAAAATATAGTCTCTATACGACATGAATTTCATATTATTAAAAAATATATTAAAATGAGCCTGCCCTTCATTAGAATTTTGCCAGCAGAAATAAGTAAAATATAGTCTACTTGGATTTCATATTATTAAAGAATATATTAAAATGAGCCTAGCCTTAATTAGAGTTTCACCGGCGGGAAGAACAAGTTCTTTCGTCCGTCGCCCGACAAGAAAGAAAAAAATAATGAACCTCATAAAACCCTCGATAGCTTAGAGCAATTGTACACCGAACACGCAGATTGCAGAGTCGAGAGCAATATGAGAATGTTAGCTGCTAAAAATGTAAGAAATGGCCAGGAATCAAAGATGTACTTCTTCATGGTCATGCTCATCTTCACCTTCCAACTCCCCGAATAATAAGCATTTGCATTTTTAATTGCCTTGTCAAGAACAGGAACTTTCGTTGCTGTCAAAGACTTCGTCATGCCATTCCAAAGCTCTGCTACTTCTTCATCGCTTTTGAGGTGGTTCAAGATGATCCCCGCCTCTCGAAGAATCCTCACATCCTCCTTACCATCAATCAGTCCGTTCATCAGCTCAGCGTAACGTGTAAAAACCATGGCGTCCGGGGCAATACATGCCTCATAGGCCACCAGATTCCTCAACACCACTTCCGAGTTAGCATCCAATTGAATAACCGGAAGGTAAAACGAACCAGAAGACTTGTCGAAATTTATAGCTCCCAAGCCACCCTTTGATGGCTGAAATCTTGCCCCAATTTTATGAAGCTGTGCCACGCTTGGGATTGCTATCTCTTCAACCAAAGGAGTCGATTCATCTTTAATCGCATGAGATGCTTCTTCCACCTCTTCGACCGCGTCCTCCGTAGATGATATGATATCGTTGATATCATCCTTGTTTCGGGAACCCAAGACACAGGAGAGGATTTTAAATGGTAGTGTCACCAGAAGCTCGACTGCTTTCGACTGGAAAAGTTTTCTGAGAAGAAGCAGCGGGGCCAAGTTGACATAAAACAGCACCGTCAACAATGATTTCAAGGCTTTTCTGAACCAGCCTATGTCTTCGTCCCCTTTCGGCTTCTCCTCCTCACAAACAGGTACAAGTTGCATCTTGGGCGCAACCATGTGGTAGAGAAGTTCTAGTAAATGGGCTTTCACCAAACATTCTTCTCTTAATTTTTCACAATTAACGAACTTGATGGGTGAAATACATTGGCAGAAAGACAACAGCATTGTGACCAATACTTCGCCACGATCTTCATGCTGACAATGACCGAAGACATCTCTGAGGACAAAGAGAGGGATTTGATTCTCCAACATGAGAACATCCCTGAGGATCGCGTTGTGAACGGCTTTCCTCCTTGTGTAGTCTATCAGGTGAGCCATCTTAGAAGACTCTTGCGTGAAAGAACGTTGCATTCCGCTGGAGTAGGTTTGGAGATACTCCAACAAGAAGGAAGCATCAATCGCAAACATCCATGCGAGTGCTTCTTGGTCGAACTCCAAGAACTTATGGTAGGAAGCCCGGACAGTGCTATCACTTTCCGCAAGGCAGTTGACCAAATCGGAGAATTTGGCGTTGCAGAGCTTCTTTTGAACTCTTTTAGCTGAGGAGATCTTGTGGTGCTCCATCTCGACGAGTTCAAGCTGCCGGTGATGGTATGGGCCAAATGCCACGAGCTGTGGAATGTATGCTTCTGGTTTGAGAGACACTAGTGCTTTGGGCACGCTGAATATGCTAACGGGTACTCCTTCTTCGTTGTCTTCACATTCTTCGAGGGATCGACTTATTCGTATGACCCATTCTTGCCCATAACTGAGCCTTGGTTCTTCCATGGCTTTTATGGCTGAAACCATACTCATTTTATAGAGAGAGAGAAATGCGGATATCTTTTGTATGAATGCCAAGGCACCTTTTTATAATGGTTGGATTTGTACTTAAAGAGGATCCAAAGCCTGAACACAAGAAAACTTTGTTTTGTTTTTGTTGTTCTATCGGATCTTACACGTGCAAAGCGTTTTTTTTTTTATTTTATTTTTTATTCTTTTTTTTTTTTTCTATTCCCTTGTTTCTAAAATTTTATCACGCAGTCATTCCCAACCTAGTCAAACTTTGGGAACGATATGCCGAAGTTCAATCCTGCCCTCGCTCCATGTGTATCATGCGTGTGGAAAGAAAGTTCTATTTGATTGATGAAGTTTAAATGAAGGAACACTTTCTTTTTAAGTTTTAAGCTAGTTTTTTGAGTTGAGATTTTAGGTATGCTAACATGGTATTGGAGTCCAGATTGAATTTAATTCATTTTATGTGACCTTGAATCCAACATTACTCAGTATGCAAAAGTGTATGTATATGATAAAAGTCTCACATTGAGTTTACGATCCATTGTAATAAAGCTTAAATCATATAAATGTCTGTTGAACTCTTGAGTTAGTTTTTAGATTGGATTTTTAAGCCTTTTAACATCAAAGTTTTTGTTAATGGTAGGTATTGTCCCATATTTAAAGTGTGAGGATAGAATCTTAAGTTCATAAGTAATGAAGTTTTCTTAACTAATGTTTTAAGATTTTGAGATGGACTATCATACTTTAATATGATATCAGAGCTAGGATGGGTCTTTGTTTTGTAATCCCCCATGCCTTAAAGTTGGATCTCAATCTACATGCAATGCTTATATTAGCATGCATATGAATGGAGTATTAAAGATGAGTATTCTCCCATATTATAAGTATGAAAATAAGCCATTGAGTTTATAAGTGTTAAAGTTTTCTCACCTAATCTTTTAGGGTTTTGGGATAGGTCCTCGTACTCTAATGTGATATTAGAGTCAAAGATGAGTGGAGGCTCTGTAATCCCCCATGCCTCAAAGTTAGATTTCTATTCACATATAATACTTTTGTCAACATGTATGTGAAGGAGTATGTTTAAGGCAGGTATTGTCCTATATTGGAAAAATGAGGATGGATTCTTGAGCTTATAACTAATGAGGTTTCCCCACCTAAAGTGAGATGGGCCCTTACACTTTAATTAGGTATCAAAACTATAATTGGTTCTCTCCTTTTTAATCTTTCATGCCTTAAAGTTGAGATTCTTTCCACGTGCAATGCTTATGTTAATATGCACATAAGGGTGAGTATTAAAGGTGGGTATTATTTCATATTGGAATCATGAAGGTAGACCTTTGAACTTAGAAGTAATTATGTTTTCTCACCTTATACATTAAGGTTTTAGAATGAGTCCTTACCCTCTAATATGGTATTAGAGTTAGGAATGAGCCTTTGCTTTATAAACGCCCATGTCTCAAAGTTGGACTTATTTCTATGTACAATACTTGCACATAAGGGGAAGTATTGAAGAGGGGTGTTATCTCACATTAGAAGCAAAATGGGTGGACTTCTGCAAGAAGAGATCACAGTGACAGAAAAGAAAGACATTCAACTATTCGAAGTGGGAAGACGGTTTTGTAAAACGCTATGTTAGAAGGCCCCTTTTTGTAAACATCTCCCCATACATAATATGCTGCAAATTTAGCTTGGAGTCAATCTCGCGTTCGTGATGATGTTGGTTCTGATTTGAGAAATGCATTAAACTACTGCTGTCTTGTAGATTGGTTGGTGAAATGAATCTTAGAGGGGTGCATTTGAATAGCTTATCCTTCAAAGTAGTGGTTATGTGACAATCTGTGGGCTTTTGGTTATTAAAATAGTAGAGAATTCAGACTTACATAATCGTTCTACCATATGTCTCTATTTTGTACACGCAAATTTGTGTGAACGTTTAGTTCGTCGGGTGACTAGTAGTCTTATATATTTGCTTCTTAATTTCTTACTGAAGATTTGTAGTCAAACTCACTGCTGCTTTTTTAACTTCTTAAAACAAAGAAACCTACAATTTGAATAAATTTGGAAACAGATATTGGCGGTATCAAGGGAAAGAAATAGGACAAAAGAATGAGGCAAGGGAATGAAAGAGAAGGGTTGGAAAAACGTGTTTGAGTGCAAGGAAAAAGACGAAGAGAAGATGGAAGGTTCATGGCCTCTTCCCGCTGAGCATGGCAATTACAATCTTGCTTCCCTCTCGAGTGTGAAAGGACCAAGAACCTGCCAGGGACTGGACCACAACTATGTTTTGTCATACTACCTATCGTTTTCTCGATGGAGACCTTACGGTAAATCAAGTTCGGCAGCCTCAGTGTTTTTCCCGTTCTAAAAGAACTCCTCAAAGTTTTACATATGTCTGCACATACTTCTGCAGTCACGTCATCTTTCATTCACGAATTCACATGACAATAAGCAAAAAACAAAAAAAAAATCCTCTCTTTGCATTTGGTTTAACTAAATATATTCCAAAAGAAGTTTACGAAGTTGTACTGACCAAGTGGAAGAGAATGAAGGACTAGGCCTATGTTAAGCGGGTAGAGACTCATCAGAAGACAAAATCGCTGGTGCCTGTTTATTGTCAGAAAGTCATATAACTGTTTGATTCAAAACTTGCTTATGACAAGTCATTTTAAGTCTTTGTAGCAGGTGAGAGAGCTACTCACCTGTGGTTTTCATGGAAGCCCTGACAAAATTCCGTCGTCGTATGCATGAATCGGAATCATTTTGACGAGTCAAGTCCTCAAACCCAGTTTTGACGATGATTTTTCCGCATATTATCGAAGGCATCGCGTGGAAGTTAAGCGCTCATGTAAAAACATGACAGTCTCCTGTGACTGCTGACAGGATGACAAGCTCGGACAAGTCTGTCATATCAGCCGGATTTTAACCTTCCAAGTACTTTGTTGTTTCTTCTTTCTCCTCACAGTACATCAAAGAAACTTCTAACTGGCCGGTAACTAGAGATTAACCATGGAAAATATCCATTTGTCCAATTCTTTCTTAAGAATGATGCTTTCGTGGCAGTATACTGTCAGCAGCGAGGAAGATTGATAGAGCACGAAAGCTATGACTTTGTGTTCTGAATTTTCTATTTCTCCTGTTCGGTAATAAAAAACTTTCCTTTGTAGCAAGGGAGATGTCGTTGTCCCTCAAAGTGTCCTTAGGTGGAGTTAGAATACGTTTCATTTCATGTAGTTTACTGTCTTTTTTTGGTATCAAACCTTACTATGTATGTGATGATAGTATTTTGAGAAAAAGTTTAGAATATTATCATTGCGTTCTATATTTCGAATTCTACATGTGAACTGATCTATGAAAGTATTGATTCTAACGATTATTAACATGTACTCGTATGTTCTGAAAATATTAACCTGTGTTAACTATTTAGATTCTAATGCTCATTTAGGACCGTCTAATCTTTATATTTTTGTAAATAATTAATATTAATTACGTGAGCAAACAGCTTTAATTTTAATAAAAGTGTAACATTTTCTTTTATACCTTGTCTTTGCTCATCCTCGTATTTGGAGATTGCTTTTCTTCTAACTTGGGTGGCTTCCTTTACTTTGTGTGCCATTTATGGGTGATTTTCTTATTATATATGGCCGTACCCTTTCTTTTCTTTTACATTCATTTTGTTAGAGGTGTCCATTCAGTTAGATGATTTTGCGTCAGAACTCAATGAAGAAGCCTTGCCTCTGCACCGAACCTTGAAGGCTCACGGCCCACTCTCAACGGACAGCCCGTTCAACCATCGTCTAAGCCACATCGTTCACGTGAATCTCCAACCAATCCCCATTTTTCGGCCTCGCCAGCTCGTACTCATCCTATGGTCACGCGGAGTCAAGCTGGTATAGATAAACCAAATCCTAAAAATGCACTGAATACCAAAACTTTTGTTCCTACTCCACCAAAAACTGGAAAAAGGACCCTTCAAAACGTGGGATGGAAAGCAGCTATGGATGATAAAATCTGAAGTAGATGTGGGTCGTGGTTCCTTGTGCAGGTTCACAAAATCTGGTTGGGTGCCGTTGAATGTTCAAAACCAAATTAACTCCTGACGTCTATATAGATCGATTAAAAGCAAAGCTGGTTACTTAGGGATTTTACAAGAAGCTGGAATTGATTACTTCAAAACATTTAGTCTAGTAGTAAGACACACGACCATCTGTGTAGTTCTATCTATTGCACTCATAAGGAAGTGGCCACTTCTCTAGTTTGATATAGACAATGCCTTTCTATATGGCTCACCTTCTTAACCTGTGTTTATGCATCAACTATTTGGATATGAAGATCCTACCAAACTAGATCATGCCTACCTATTGAGAAGAGTTTTTTACGGTTTGAAGCAACCCCCAAGTATTAATATGATTGGTTTGGTTTTTTCATATTTGAATTTGGTTTTACTATCTCACCCAATGAGTCTTTCTTATTTATTTATGATTTAGATGATATTTAATTTTTTTTTTTACATCGATGATATGATTATCACTTGTTAGGTTCTTATTAAAAGTTCTGGGAGCTAGGATCCAAGCAAACACACTAACAAGAACACACATAACACAATTTCATGTGGAAATAAGAGCTCTATGCACACACACACACACACAAATAGGATACCATATTTTAGAGTGATTTGGACAAGCATGCCTACGTCTACTATCACCATTGTCAGCCCCTTCTCCTTCTCATTAGGAATAATTTGGAGTGTTATAAGCTACAAGCTCACTATCGGATGAGCTGACTAGATTGCTACAATACTTGTGCAATAGCAGCATGCTGCTATGTGGTCTCACTCTCTTTACACAATCTCATGGCTTAAACTCGCATTTCTCTCTCCTGCTCTTAACCATTAAATAACTTAAGAAGGGTATTCATAATATTGTCCTTTTTTTTACTTATTCTAATCCAAATATCCATAGGGTTAGGAAGGTCATTTCACCTTCACTAACTATTACAAATTTCTAACAATTATCATTGGAAATTCACTATGCCGTATTGATCAATTTATTGATTCACTCGGTACTTGATCAATTCCCTCCCTAACAGTTTGGCAACTTGCCCTTTTTCTTGGTACTTGAAGTTCATAACACCTCATTTGGCCTACTTTGAAATCAAAAATGGTATCCTGTTAGTCTATTGCATAGTGCTTCTAGCGAATCAAGTAAATCTATCTCTTCACCTCTTGCCATCAAACCTCCTCAGCTTAAGGATCCCACTTATCCCTTCTCTTCTCCTTTTACTTTTCGGAGTTTAATAGGAGCCCTTGTACTCACACGCAGAGACCTCACCTTCTTTGTAAATCGACTCTGCCGTGCTATGTCGACTGTTATCTTATTGGACTACCACAACCTTAAACAAGTTTTGAGATATATCCACGGCACAGTGAGTTACGGCTTACATCTTCACTTTTATAGTTCTTCAGATTTATACGGTTTTGGAGGCTGCTTGGCCAATTATTGTTCAACGTCCCTCTAACTATAAAACTAACAGGTGGCATCAGAGTTCAATTAATATTGGGCCAAAATAATGATAGAAAGCCCACCAATAAAAAAAAAACCCACCAAAAAAGGTTAAAAGTAAAAAGTTAAGAATACTAAATTAAGACCAGTTTTTGCTTCTTTTTGGGAGCCTACATCATGTCCTGGGGCTCTCGTCATCAGTCAACATTCTGCAGGTTGTTTACTGAAAATGAATACCAAAGTCTTGCCTCTGCCGCTTTCGAGCAACTTGGATTTGCTCTCTTCTCCACGATCTCTCCGTTCCTCAACCACGCCTGACTCTTCTCCACTTGGACAACCTAGCAGCTCTTTCTCTCACAACAAAGCCCATCCTTCACGGTAAGACGAAGCACATCTCAGTCGACTATCCCTATGCCTGTGAGAAAGTGGTGCTCGGAACTGTTTTTACAGTTTATGTCCCGTAATCGGCACAACCGGCCGACATGCTTACCAAGCCTTTGCTTCGTTACTCATTCTGCTTCTTTAGACCTAAACTTGGCGTTGCGCCTCTGGCCCCGCCAAGTTTGCGGGGGAATTAAATAAAGAAAAACCAGCCCACATAGTCGCTATGTAAGCCAACTAAACCTAAACAAGTTCAAAAGTCAAAAGTGGTATCTTTTCCTCTCGGCAAACCTCTTCGTAGAACCACAAACGCAGAACACTTTGCACTTCAACCTAGGCCAGCAATCGTTGAAGTTTTAAATCCGACCTACAATTTACTGTTTCTCACATAAATTCATTTGCTAGCGGTTGAGCTATCTCTGATGTACAAATACGATGGTGTATTTCATCTTTCAACTTTGGCTGTACTCTGTTTTCTAAAACTTAATGAAACAACTCTCACATCCATACTCTTTGTTCTTTTTGGTAACACACCCCTTATACGGGATGTTGTGGGAAAAACCATGTGGGATACGTGAGAACGAAGTGCTTGAAATCATATACAAAATATTTACCTATATATATAAAATAAAAGTTTGAAAGAAGTCAATTGAGTTGGCCTTATTTAGATTATCTATCCACAACCAATCTCACTCTTTCACAGTCCTATAAATTTGGAAATGATCTCCCATATTAATATGAATCATTTGTAACTAAATAAAGGTGATAAACTCTCCTATATTCTGTAGTTGAGGATCACAATTCATGAGTGCTAGCATTGCAATGATTTGCAACATAAGGCAATAATTTCACCCACACTTTAGCCATTAGCTTATATTGCTAACCTTGGAGTAACTTTTGCGGCTCTTTAGCAAGAATAGTCACACCAAAGACTACAAATTTGCTTTTGTTACCCTTCAAAGCAACAAATCTCGCTCTAGTGTTAACTTCAAGGATAACTTCACCTGCTGTTTACCCTTTTGGTTTTTTTTTTTTTCCCCATCTCCAAGGCCTTTTTACCACTAAAGAGGTTGTTGGTCTCTGCACACATACCGCAAGGTCTTATATGGATAATACTTATCATAGTCAACATCCTAGTGGATGAAAAAGCATATAATGGTCCGACTAATATCATGGTGACCACTATTGTTATTGACCTCATTTGTTCTATCCAATAAATCTGTAGCAATATGTCATATTATAATGTTTTGTTCGTAATCAAAATCATCAACATGCGATAACAACATCTCATTGTTGAAATATTGTAGAACTTGATTAATTGGAGGCCAAACCTATAATCTTCATAGTTTTGGGACTCTTTTTATTTGTTTTATTTTTTATTTTTATGAGTTTGTATTTACCTTCCAGCTCAGTTCTACTTTTTCTATGTTTCAAAAGAAGAAAAGAGCATGAAATTTTAATATTTGATAAGGTTTCTAGTACATGCAAAAGTTTTTCCACAAAACCACTAAATAACAATGGCTAACAAATTCATGATTGGAATGAGAAGCATTTGCTTTAAGTCAAATCTAGATGCAGGATCCTACATATATTAGTGCTTTCATACATTACTACTACAAGTTTATAAAGTTTTGTTTCCATCCTTAATATTCACAAAACAAAAGTTTGAAAGAAGCTAATTGAGTTGACCCTATTTAGTTTACCCATATATAGCCAATCTTACTCTTTCATAGTCCTCATAAATATGGAAAATGATCCCCCATACCAAAACGAATAATTTGTAACTAAATAAAGGGGATAAACTCTCCTCCATTATGTAATTAAGCACCATAAGTCATGAGTACTAGCCTTGCAATGACTTGTAGCATAAGGCAAAACTTCCACTCACACTTTAGCGATTAGATCCTAACTTTGACTTGGAGTAACTTTTGTGACTCTTTGGCAAGAATAACTATACCAAACAAATATTTTTACTTTTATCAACCTTCAATGCAATGGGTGTCATTCCAATAAGTGAAGAATGACAATATTATAAATATTCTTCTCAATTCATTTAAGGGTTTGGAGTAGGAGAAAGAAATAGGGATGGTGCTTTGTGTGAGCTTGAGAGACTATAGGAGAGAGAGTGTCTCCACACAGTAGAGTGCTACTGTTGTGCATAGCGGTCCGGCCAGTCCTCGGCGAGGCTTGTATTTGTATTCTAAATGTTCTTAATGAGAAGGAGGAGGGGTCGGCAATGATGTTAGTGGACATAAGCATGTTTTGGCTAAACCACTCTAAAAATATTGTGTCCTCTTTGTGTGTGTGGCTTGATATGTGTATTCTGCATAAAATTGTATGTTGATGTCATTCTTGTTAGTGTGGTTGCTTGGATCTTAGCTCCGGGAGCTCGACAATTGATGGGTTGTAAAATGGTGCATCAAAGGGTGCTTCCAAACCATAACTTCTCTCACTTTCCCATCCTGGTAAGAAAGAAAGTTTGGAAGGAAAGATCTTATTTTCCGGTTAAACAACATCAATGTAATAGACAAGTGAAAAAGGTTTCTTCTTGACCTTTGAAAAAAATAGAAAATAAAAGAGGAAAAGAGAAGTGAAACTTTGTAGGCATAATTCAGTTTCCCTCAGTTCTTACGTTTCTTTAGAAAGAGAGACGAAGAGAGAGAGAGAGAGAGCTCTGCTTGTGGAGTGATGTTTTGGACAGACAGAGAAAGAACCGTTGGGGAAATGGAGCTGAGTGAGGGAAGTGAAAGCTGTTCCCAGTTGCCTCGCACCACCTTTACACAGAAATTTGGTAAGGAAATTACACTTTTTCTTTACTTTAAGAAAATGTACTTTAGGAAATCAAATAAACACCCCTATTTTTTACTGTCCTTTTTTTAAAATGAAATTTTAACATGTTTACTCTAACTCTAAGCATTATTGTTTGCCAATAAACACTGTGGGTTTCCCAAAACTCTTTAAAATAAGTTTTAAGTACTTAGATTATAGTTACTTGTTCGACTTTAATCATGCTAATTTATCTTTCTGAAAATTCATGTGGGATGGAATAATGCGCTTTATTGTCAAATCATAATATCTAATACGGACTTCAAAATAAATGAATAATTTAGAAAAGGGAACTTTTTCTTTCCAAGTGAGGAATAATCTAACCCATTCAAAACTAAGATTTTTGTTAAATAACCTTATAAGAAATTCAAACGTCACTATTTTAGCATAAATATTACATTTTTCAACCATAATTTTCATTAAGTTTTATTTAATAACTTCAACTGAAAAGCAATGGTATATCTCAGATTATGCATAAGTCGGTCTGAAATTCAAACTGAAAAGCAATGATCTAACCCATTTACTGAATGCATTATTTTTTTCAGCTATAATTCTGGCATTCTCCTTCTTCTCAGTGAACTTTTTAATCCGATTTACACGAAAATCTACCCGATATTCAGAATTACGTGCACAGATAGAGGGGTTATTTCGGTCACCAGGGATGTTTTCTGGGCTCCTCGCCATCATTGAAGTTGGAAAGCGAGCTTTGTAGTTCGGTGCAACTCAGAAAGTACATGGAGGGGGTCTCAAAAGCTTGTTCGATGCCGGCGCGTTGCCCGAGAAGAGAACCTTTTTGACTCCAGGGAAAGCCATTAAGGTCCGTAATTTCAGGCAATATTCTTGTTATCCGGTTATCCTGGCCGCCGAAAGAAGAAGTCTCGGAAGGACGAAATCCATAGCCGGAGAGTTTTTCCGGTGAAAACTGTCCATCGCTTTCGTTTCCTGTGGTGTCTCGAGTGGAGGACAACACTGTAAGCGGGGAATCCGTCTTTTTCATCCGTTTCATTATTTTCAAAGAAATTTTGAATGGAGAAATAATTGTGTCGAAAAAATTGCCAAAAAAAGCAAACTTTAGAACAACAAAATCTGAGCTTTTGGATTTTTTTTTATCTGTGACTGTATTTATATGTTGATAAAGGTTTTGCTAAGGGTTACAACAAAATTTAATAACATTATCCATATAAAATGATAAACTCAGGACATGATGTAATAAAGATACGAAATTCGTGACGATGACTTGATGTTTTTTGTTTACAATATCTCTTATTTTATAATATATATAATAAAAAGTAGGATGCCGTGACAATAAATTGGCACCTTGCAACTATCACCGGTACGAAAGAAAATATTAGCCTACGCTAGTATACAACGCGAGACTAAACAGTAAGCCGCATACGACATTATCGTACCACGATCACTATCGAATTTGGGGTAAGTACCACGAATTTGTGAACCACCCATTTCTTATCGGTAGTGGGCTTTGAAGAAGTGCATTGACTGACATAGCTTGTTGACAGGAAAGGCCAGCTCTGGTATGGTAATAGTGAGGTATTGTAATGCTCCGAGTATGCTTCTGAACAAAGAAAGGGCAGCACAGGTTTGAGAGGGGTTTGAAGGCTAGGAGCTTTAGTAGCCATTGGGGTTGTGATAGGCTTGCAGTAGAACATAGAGGCCTTTCGAAGGATGTCAAGTATAAACTGTCTTTGGGATAAAACATACCCTTATGGGAGAGATACAATTTCTATGCCAAGAAAGAAGTGAACTGCACTGAGAGATTTAAGGGGAAATTGGGACTGCAAATGAGCAATGAGAGCTATGAAAGATAGAGGTGAATTCTCCATAACAAGTAGATCATCAACATACAAAGGTAACCATATTGTGATATCTCCAAGAGTATAGATGAAAAGGGAGGAATCAAAAAGGAGCAGAAGAAACCATACTTAAGAAGACATGAACTGAATATGTCATACCAAGCTTGTGGAGAATGTTTAAGGCCATACAAAGCTTTATGCAAACAACAAATAGTAGTGGGATTTGAGCTGTCAATGAAGCCTAGAGGTTGTTCGATGAAAATTGGAGTTTCAAGAAATCCATGCAAGAATGCATTTGAAACATCAAACTGGAGAATGGACCACTTACGGACAATAGCAAGGGACAACACCAATTTGATTGTGTTTGGCCTTACCACCGGTGAGAAGGTGTCAGGAAAGTCTATTCCCTCAATTTGATGGAAGCCTTTGGCAACTAATTTGACCTTTAGGCAAGAAAGAGAACCATTTGCAGAGAGTTTGGGTTTAAAAACCCATTTGCATCCAACAACATGCATAGAAGGCAGTTTGGGTGTAAGTGTCCAAGTTTTGGTTTTCTATAAGGCTTCCATCTCTTCCTACATTGCATTCTTCCAGCTGAGATGTTGCAGAGCAGCAGTAATTGAGGTAGGTATAGGACGAACAACAAGAGCTATGGAAAGAGCATATTTAGGATTAGGTTTGAATATACCATTCTAAGCTCTAGTTTTCATAAGGTGATGAGGTGTTTTGAGGACAAAACTAGAAAAAAGGTGTTAGAAGTGGTCAAGAAAGGTCAGAGGCTTGAAAGGTGAAGGAAATTTTCTAAGGAAAGCAAGAGGATGGGCTGGCAAAGGTAGAATAGAGGGGTGGTTGATGGTCTAAGCAGTTTTGAAGGGTGAACTAGTAAGTCTTTGGTTGGAGTGATGGGTTTAGTCGCTAATATTGGTGAGGAAGGAGGTATAACAGGCAAAAGGTAGGATTGAGGGGAAGTTGTAGTATGTTGAAAAGAACTTGTAGGGAATGACTGTGATCTAGATTGATTTGACTCAGTGCATGGAGTAGGAAATGGAGAGTTATGCTGTGAATTTTCTTCTGCAAGAAATGGATAGGTAGTAGCAGTAGTAGGTAAGGGTGATTGAGAGCTAGTTAGGGAATTTGCTGTTGGAGGAATGAATTGGTTATTAGCAGCAATTAGTAAGGAAGCTTGGGAAGAAGGCTGAGTGCAAAACTGTGAAGAGAAATCAACATAAGTGCCAGGAGAGACTACTTGTGGTGCAAGTCTAGACACTGAAGTAGCAAAAGGGAAGGAGGCTTCATTAAAGAGATTGTGTCTAGAGATGTAAACCTTGCTTGAAGGATAGTGAAAACAGCAATAGCCTTTATGCACATCACTATAACCAAGAAAAAGACATTGAAGGGATCTCTCAGCTCATTTGTTGGATGAGTAGTCCCTTAGATATGGAAAGCAGGAGTAGCCAAACACCCTTAAATGGGAGTAACTTGGTTTTGATTGTAGAAGGAAAAAGAGGGATAAATTTCCAAGCTGAGGGGATGAAAGTCTGTTTATCAGATAGACTGTCGTGGAGAAGGCCTCAAACCAGAAAGTTTTTGGTAAACAAGCATCATATAGCATGGCCAAACCAAGTTTTACAATATGACGATGCTTTCTTTTAGCCACTCCATTTTGAGCTGGAGTATGGGGGCAAGACAGTTGATGATGAATTTCATGATTAGAGAGATAAGATTGAAAAGCATTACTCACAAACTCTCAACCTCCATTAGATTGTAAGACCTTGATAGATGCATCAAATTGTTTTTCCACAAACAAACAAAATTTGACAAAGATATGAAATGCTTCTAATTTCTGCTTCAAAGGAAATAGCCAAGAAAATCAAGTACAATCATCTACAAATACTATGTAAAATTGAAATCCTTGATGAGAGGCAACTGGAGAGGGCCCTCACAAATTAGTATGGATTTTTCTTAAAAGAATTATAGAATGATGTTTAGAAAAAGAAAAAACAAGCTTAGAATTCTTGCTAAGCTGACATGGATTACAAAGGGAAGATTTGCTGGATTTTCTTTGTGGTAAAATTGCTATTTTATTGGTATGATGAAAAGATTTAAGGATTGCATCACCAGGGTGACCAAGTCTGCGATGCCATGTTGTAATGTCCACAGAACACTGCTTGGTGGAAAAGAGAAGCTGAAGTTTATTAGAGGGAAATAGGTACAAGCCTTTGTGTCTAGTTCTTGTCGCCAGTATTTGATGTGTTTGCAGATACTTTATATAGAAAGGGTATTTAGTAAAGATGAAATAGTAGGGAAAGTCAGCAGTTAGATGAGAAATAGAAAGTAGATTTTTCTAAACTTGTGGAGTTACCATCACATTATTTAAAGGAAGATTGGTCTGTGGGAGGAAACCAAAACCAATATGTGATATGTTTAGAAGATCACCATTTCCAACTTGGATTTTCTCAAATCCATGATATGGAGAAGATGAATACAACTTACCAACAAAAGTTGCTACGTGAATGTTGGCACTAGAATCTGGAATCCAATCCTCAGAATCAAGACTTTGGTCATTTATGTGTATTGCTGTAAGAGCTTGAGGAATATTTGATGATTGATAAGTATGGTCAAAGTGTTGATAACAATCCATAGCAAAATGACCCTTTTTATTGCAAATTTGGCAAATAGTTGGAGTGGAAGAGTGCTGATTGGAAGCATTGGTGGAGCATCTGGTGGATTTGTTACCATTATGTGTGGTAGGAGGAAAGCCCCTTTTGTGAGAGGAGAATAAGGTATATGAAGTGGAATAAGAGGTACCTTGGCATCGATTATTGGATTTGCCTCCACGAGAGGATCTTTGTGTAAAAAAGGCAGCAAAATGATTAGGAGCTGGATGGTAGCAAACATGACGGGTATCGAATGCTTGTAACTGAGCAACAACATCTTCATGAGCTAAGATTGAAGGCCTGAACATAGTTGCAAGGAAGGATTCATACTCCTTCCCTAATCCTTGAAGCAATCGGAAGGTCTTGTCAGAATCACTGAGTGGTTTGCCCATAACACTTAGTTGATTGCATAGAGTTTGGAACTCTTCTAGATAATCAGACATATTCTTGTCATCTTTATGCAAGTTTTGCAGTTTGGCGAACAAAATGGTTAGTAAGTTTTGATCAAATGTCAATTGCATGATTGATGTTAAACACGATCTCGAGAGTCTCTTCAGAGAGACGGCTGATGATCCAAGATCGCACCAGATTATCACTTTACTCCCATTGAGCAAAGGCTAGATTTAGGACTTCTTTGTCATTAACAAAGAGAGTGCGAGAAGGAGGAGGCACTTCGCCATTAACAAAACTAGTCAGGCGATATGTGCGAAAAAAACATTGCATTTAAATAGCCCATGGGATGAAATTCGTCTTGTTGAGCTTCAACAAGACAAAATTAGTGAGGTTAGCTCCAGTGGGAAAAGGAAACTGTGGGTTGGCTTCCATGAACGACGCTTGAGGAACAGAGCAGAAGGCTCTAGCTCGATACCAGTTGAATTTTTGAGAAAGAAAGGAAATAGGGAGAGATATATCTTGTAAACTCTGCTGTTTTCATTAGCGTGAGGAATACAATGGCAAACATGCCTTTTATAGACGACTTTACAAGTATAGCTCTTAACTTATAGTTACAACGGAACTTAACTAGACTTAACAGAATAACTGAAGGTAGTTAGAGGTTGTTACCGTTGAGTTGGATTAGATGATGTGGAGGCTGAGCTAGCTTGACTGCATTGTGTTTCTGTTGATTGCACTTCTTCAAGCTTCTTGCCTTCACGAGTCAATGAGGGAAAAAAAAGAAAAGAAAAAAGAAAAAACCGACTTAGGAATTAAGTTTTGATTCAAACTTGCTACTTTATACCTGTATTCGTTGATTCTAGGAAACAACAACGCTTCTCCTTATCCCATTTTTTTCACCATTATTCTTCGTTAATCTCTTAACTTCTAAATCCATGAAAAAGCACCATTTGGAGTTGCAATTGTGGGTAATTATTATTCACACCATGTTTAACATATATTTTTATTTAAGCGTCAAAAAATATATTTTTATAAGACCTAATTTATGAGCAATTCATTCGATTTTGATGGTTGTTCTTATTGTATTTGTTATCTTATCATAGAGTTTCTTTTTTCTTCACTTTATTTTTGGTTTTTCTTTTCATAGATTCCTATTCATCCAAAAGAAAGAAAGAAAGAAAGAAAGAAAGAAACAAAGAAAGAAAGAATTGTTGTGAAGTTCCCGAATTGTTTCTTTTTCCTTAGAAATGTGTGGTATTTCTGAAAATATCTCATGTTTTTATAATTATCATTCAAAATTATATTGGTTATCAAAGAAATGAGTTAAATTTCTTATATCCTTTGTTTTCATAAATTTGTCTTGAAGTTGAAAAGATACAGAAGTAGTGACACCAAGGAGTATTAGCGAAAAGCAAGAGAAATTGAAAAGTTCTGTAGAATTTTACGCTTGACGTTTAAGTCCGCGTCTTCCATCTTAGTAAACATACCGAACTCTTATGTTGTTAAGTAAATGTCAAATCACGGTCTGCAACAATATTTTAGCATGCAATAATACATAGCATCCTAGAAAGGGTTGGATTAACATTAAAACTTCTTATAACGATCAGATCTTAACCTCTTAGAAGATCAGTGTATATTAAAAGATCAAAGCGACAATAGACTGTCGTTTCATCTTAAGATTGCAACCAGAATTCCTTTCTGTAGCGCATTTGTGCATGTTGCAGAAGATGCCTGAAGGTGGCACTTCACTTTACATTGAACAACTGGTCACCCTCATTTTCTTTTGAACTTTTTGGTAAATCGTAGTCAATATTGATCATTTTCATAGCGTGATAGCTTTTCTTTTTCAGCTCCTGCAACTTAATCCGCACTTTTAATCAAGAAATAATGCATTTTTCTAACCGGTGTGAAGTGTTTGAATGACAGTGAACTTATTTAAAGAGTTTTATCATTCGACTTTGCCATGTCGCCTGCATGGATATTGCGCTGTGCTAGTCATGGAAAAAGATGCAGTGTCTAGTTTTCCCAGTCATTTCCCTGTAGAAACCTTTGGTGACAACATAACGAGTTCGTGTTACAAAGGACGACAAAGAATTTGCATGCTCTTACGTCTATATTAAAGGCAAGCTCTTAGTAGTTCCCTGAAGCACTCAGTATCATAATTGAACGCCCTTTACTGTCAGCTTCAAAAGGGTGTGATCAAACTCTTCTCCTCTTCTCCTCTTCTCCTCTTCTCCTTTCTGAAGTCAGCTTCATAACCTGTATATTTTTGCGCACACAGAATCCATTAAGCTGATTGAGACAAAGCAAATCAGCTAGAGGCTACTTTTGATATTATCTGGAACTCATTGTACTGGGTGAACGCAGCCTTCAAGCCGCACATTCCATAGTCATCTAGGACTATTATGTCACCAGTTAATTTACATAAAAACAAGAACAAAATAAACGAGAGAAAGAGAAGCTAATACTGGCCTGGAAGTGGTACTCACTTGAGCTATAATTTTAGTTAGATTTTTTGTAATCCTCGTTTTGCCTTCAATTTGGAGATATACTTAAGCCTGGTAACACACGCCAATTTTGGGACTACAGGAATCTCCTCAAACTAGTAGTCCTAACTTTGATAGTCCCTGCTGCTACAACTCATGAAGAAAAAATAAATGGCAAATATCATCAGAATTTACTGCACAAAATACAGAAATCCACTTGTCATCGTTGCAAGAGAATTTAAATGGTTAAAAGAAAAGTGAAGTGAGGAGAAATCACTATAACGAGACTCTTGATTTGGCGACCTGAAGTTGTTATGTGCATTTGAATGGCAGGGCAATTCTCCTTTGGCAGAAGAGAGGTATGCATGTGCATGTTCTCTCTGCCGAAGGAGGACTGCGCTGTTATTCCTAAACCCCACACCTGGTTTCTTCAAACAACTCATGCTCGCGTTGCCACGGCAATTCGGCAGTACTTTTATACTACATGATTCGCACCAGAATTAGGATATGCCGGAGAAGGAATAGGATATGCCAGAACAATTCCTGTTGATATTCCGACCTCAGAAGGTCCATGGCACTGTGGTCCCTGTTCCCTCTCACCATCCACTTTCAGCGAAGACGAAGGGTTTGATGTATTCCGTTACATCTACTGGTTGGATATTTAGGTGCTTTCCACGAGTTGAAAGCGCTGATAGACAGCAACATTGTGATAGGAGTTATATCTAGCTTTAGGGTGGAGAAGCAAATATGTTTGTGTTCATTCAATGGTCGGCCTGGTAATCAGATATGTCAACCAGTAATTGAAACTTTCTCGACTGGATCTCGCTAAGGATCATGAAGGTCTGCCCATGGCTCTGTGTCTATGCGCGCTGGTGCTTGGATAAGCCGCTGGAAGCAGTATTCTTAAATTAGAATACTAGTTGTACAGAAGTCTACAGGCATATTCAGCCATAAGTTCTCAAGCGTGCGAAATCTTTTACTGTACTTTTTTGAGTCACCAAATGTATAGTGGGGAAAGAAAACTCAAGGTCAGAAACGAAGATAAGAGTGACCGGCAAGTGACAAAGAGTGCTGCGTATAGTTCGTAGATCTTCCCGAATATGCTCTACTGATTTGTTTTCTTTTTCTTTTTCTTTTTATGTTGTGCTATTCCTCCGATAGGAATCCGATGATCATTTAGGAACGAAATCTGACGCAAAAAGAAACTCATAGAAGACAAAATCATCTGCGGCTGTTCATTGTCAAAAATTTATATAATTTGATTTGAAACGTTCTTATGACAAAAGTCATTTAAGTCTAAATTGGTCGTTGTGGCAGGTAAGAAAGCTACCCGCGTGTGGTTTTGATGCAAGCCCCACAAGAAAATTCCTGCAACGTAAACCATGAGTACGAAACGGAGTCATTTTGTCATGTCAAGTACTAAAACCTAGCTTTAACTATGATTTTTCAGCAACCTAGAGCCTAGTTTATGATTTTTCAGCAACCTAAAGCCTAGTTTATGATTTTTCAACAACCTAAAACCTAGTTTTGACTATGATTTTTCAGAATAGGATCTAAGCCACCGCGTGGAAGTTAGGCGTTGAAGGTAAAAGAGAACAGTCCCTCGTGACTGCTGACAACGACAAGCTCGACAAGGATGGAATATCAGTAAGATTTTGTAACTGGCTGGTAACTAGTGATTAAACATTGACAATGTCCATTTCTCCAAATCTTTTTTAAGAATGATGCTTTCGTTGCAGTATACCGTTAGCAGCAAGGAAGATTCATCGTGCAGGAAAGCTATGACTTTGTGTTCTGCATTTTCTATTTCTTGTGCTTGGTAATAAAAAACTTTCCTTTGTAGCAATGGAGATGCTGCTCTCCCTGTAAGTGTCCTTAGGTGGTGTTAGAATACGTGTTATTTCATGTAGTCTACTATCTTATTTTACTATCAAAACATATTATGAATGACAACAGAATCACATATACGAACTATCGACGCAGAATCACATGTACGACACGTCTTTGAGTTCCAAACTTCAGTCACCATCGTAGAATGATAAGTCCAACTATCGTCGTAGAGCCGTACAAGATCAACATCTTAGAAGCCCTACCGGCCATTTCTGACTAAAATTTCCACAGCAGGTACTTCACGGCACCGCGCTAGAATTACGTGTTTGGAAACCCCGACAGACAAGATTCATCCTCCTGTCAACTTATTCATGCACTAAATTGTAGTTCGCTATACTTTATAAGTTGAAGTCATAAGAAGACACTAAACTTCCATTTACTTCCTTTTACTTATTTAAGGAATAAAATTGAATGCGTCACTATTATATAATAGAATAATGGCCTATTTGTTTGTAACTCATTAGGAAACGTAACATCATAGTATAAAAGATAAAAATAAAAATGCAATGGCCAACATCATCGGGGAACATCATGTTTTTTCAGTCTATGTCCAACAAAAATCATGCACCAAACATGAAACGTGTGTTGAAAATAGAAAGAGAAACCAAATTTCAATCATAGAAACTAAACAATTTGCCAAAGGGAGGATCCATGATTAAAGACTATTCAGTGTTCTTTTCTAGAGAGTAACCTATTATATTGATAAAGGTTTTGTTAATAATGACAATAAAATTTGATAAAATTATCCATGTTGATAAAAAGTTCACAACGATGACGATTGCTTAATTACAATATTGATTTTGGAATCCAAATGTTTTGTGGAAATTGTACTGAATCTTATCCAACAAATTATTCATGAATGACAAAGGACTATGAGCTTTCTACTTATGATGGGTCATTTACCTTCCAAGTAGAATTGATTGTGAATCACGATTATACATTTCCTTTTTTACTCACACACCCACCCATGCACTTGAGTGTTAACCTAAGACTAAGAATACCTAGGCCACCTTGGCCAACCACTAGGCCAAGATTATATTTTGAGGTCTGGTTAAGAAAGACTCAAATTTTATTTTGTTCTTTAATTAGGTAAATGAAGTTTGGAGGAGTAGTGTGTCAAATCTTTGACAAGGCTTAGCTTTCTTATTTAAAACAATGGATACTTCTTCTCATATATATTTAACGTGGGAGTGACAAACATAGGTGTTATACATTCGTGTGATGGGGTAGACTCGAAGACCAGAGTGAGAGAAATGTTATGGTTTGACAAGTACTAACTAGTCTGTGGGTTGCAAACTTCAGTCTCCATTGTAAAATGATGAGTACCATCATCGATGTAGTGCCATGCAAAAGCAACATCTTCAAAACCCTTCCCGCTGATTAAAATTGTCGCAACAGATTCTTCACGGCACTGAGTTGTAATCGCATCTTTGTGGAAACCGACAACACACACTTGAGAATAGTCATTCTGACTACTATAGAAGCTATGACTTCAGGTTCATATTTGAGATTTTCTAATTTTCATCCACTGTTGTGAAAAGAACCCTCCTTTTTGGTAGTCTGTAACACCCAAGTTAGAATAAGTAAAATATAGTCTCTGATACAATATGGATTCCATATTATTAAAAAATATATTAAAGCGAGCCTGGCCTTCATGAGAGTTACGCCAACAAAAAGAACAAGTTCTTTCATCCATGGCTCAACAAGAAAGTGTTGAAATCCTAAATCGGCTGGAAGATTAGAAGAGAAGGTGGCCGGAATTATCAAAGATTGAGGAAGAACAATGAAGAACAGCAAGAACAAACCCTAATTTGCTTCAACGTAAATTTCTCCAATTCCATTCATAATATGAACAACAATTACAATATATTGACAAAAATAATAAATTAAATCAGGAAATAAATCAATTACATTGATTTACAAATCAAATAAGGAAAGAATCGCTGAGGATAGAGGATCGAGGTAGCTAGGGTTTCGCAGAGGTGTCGGGGATGAACTGGGTCGTCTTGTGAGGGAGCTTAGATCCTAGAGTGAGTCGCAGGTCACCATTGAGTTATGGTAGCTGACGTGGTGCTGACGTGGTAGGCGCGTGTTGTGCACGTGCTTGTCTAACATGCCTCCGCAAGCTGAAAGGGCATAATGAACCTGAAGCTTGGAACGAAGAGTGCGGAAGCGAGCAGAAGAAAGACCTTTGGTGAAGATATCCGCTAGTTGATCAATAGTAGAGATGAACTGGAGATGAAGTTGACCACGAGCTAGGTGTTCTCGAACAAAGTGAAAGTCAATCTTAATATGTTTGGTGTGAGTATGAAAGACTGGATTGGTTGTCAGGTAAAGAGCGGAGAGATTGTCACACCAGAGCGTCGGAGGGAGCGAAGGGAGAGCACGAAGATCTTGAAGGAGGTATTCAATCCACATGAGTTCAGCAGTGGTGTCAGCCAAGGACTTATACTTAGCTTCAACGCTAGACTAAGTGACGGTGCGTTGTTTGCGAGAACTCCAGGAGATAAGATTGTGACCAAGGAAGATGCAGAAGCCGCCAACAGAGTGTTGGTCATCACAATCACTTGCCCAGCCAGCATTAGAGAAGGCATGAAGTGTAGTGGACAGGCTACGGGTGAGAAGAAGACCAAGTTGAGGGGTGGCAGCAAGATAGCGGAGGATGCGCTTGACAAATTACCAATGAGCAGTGGTGGGGCGGTGGAGAAACTGGTAGGCAGTGTTGACAGCATAAGCAATATCAGGGTGGGTGAGAGTGAGATACTAGAGGGCACCAACAATGTTGCGGTAGAGATTAGAGTCTTCAAGCGGTTCACCGGTCTAGATAAAGAGAGGCTCATCTGTAGTACAAGGAATGAAGATGATAACTCTATTTTTATAGAGTTATTTTATCTATTTTTTAGGCAATAAATAATACAATGCTTATGAGAAAATATTTGAACTCCTCTTATTTATTTAAATTTGTCTTGTTTTTGTAGCACAAGGAGGCAAGGAAAGAAGGAATGAACATGGAGAACCTGATGCTTATTGTGTGGCAAAATTGTAATATCAAGATCAAGAGAGTCAAGATGGGCTTGGGCTTTGGATAATTGTTATTAGATTTTCTATTGTTATTGGATTTTCTATTTAAATAGAAAACTTAGTCATGTTAGGAATTCAAGTCTCAATTAATTTAGGAGTTCAAAACCCAATTATTTTAGGTCTCTAAAACCCAATTGTTTTAGGTCTCTAAAACCCAATTCTACTAGGATAGGAGATAGGTCTAAACCTAAACCCTATTTAAGAGAAGAGAAGAGGCAAAAGAGAGAAGGGGAAATTGAGCACAACTCAAGAAAGAAGCCAAGAATTCAAGGTTTTCTTGAAGAGAAGACAAAAAGGGTGACAGACTTCTTGTTCTTGGATTCAAGATGCCTTCTTTATTTTTTATTACCATTCTTCCTCATTATTTCTTTATGTTTTAGTTTATTTTTGTTAGAGCTACGATGTAACCTAATTATGATGGTATGAATCTTATGATTATTATGTTTTGCAAGATATTTTATTTATGTGAAGTTATATATTATGGAGTTTAATGCTTTTAGGTGATTAACTACCACTTAGATGACTTGATTTTCATGTTAAAGACCGACAGGAAATAGCATGCAGTTGCTTCTTGTAATATGTAACCATAAATTAAATATGGATAGACATATACCATATTGTTTGTGTGGCTTTTGGTGTAAACTGGGAATATTCATAGATCCTAATGCATTTGGTTTGTTTCAATTCACATATAGAGATATAGTGAATTAATGAACTAAGTAGGTTTGCTATACCTAGACATAGGATAGTAAATAAATTAGGAAATTCCGCCATCACATAGATATTATCTCTCTTACAAGCATAAATAATCAATATTAGTACCTAGTAATTATGGTGAAGTCATATGCTCTAACATATTTCTTTTATTAAGTTTTCTTAGACTTAGTTAGTTAATCTATCATCCATCAATTTGGTTTGCTAGATAAATTCTAGGAGTTATTCACCGTTAGTAATTAGTTGGTCTAGTAATCACCAATCTCTGTGGGACGATATCTTTCTTATCATTATATTACTTGTTCGACATGTTTACTTGCATTTAGATTTCACCGAACAGGAGACAACTTTAGCATTAACCATCTTGGCACGAGACAGAATTTGTTGAGTGAATTTGCCTTGGTGGAGGATAAGACCAGTAGAGGAAGGTTGGACCTCAACACTAAGGAAGTAGTGGAGGGGACCAAGATCCTTGAGAGCAAACTCAGTCTGAAGAACCTGAAGGAGGCGAGAGAAGGGTGCCTGCAGAGAGCCGATAAGAAGAATATCATCCACATAAATAAGGAGGATCAAACTGTAGTGAGGCATGTGGAGAGTGAACAGGGAGGTATCCGCTGTAAAGATGATGAAGCCCAGGGACATGAGAAAGATACTAAGCCGATGATACCAAGCCCGGGGAGCTTGCTTCAAGCCATATAAAGATCGATGAAGGCGACAGACATGAGAAGGGTGAGTAGAGTCCACAAAACCAGGAGGCTAAACCATGTAGACAACCTTAGGCAGATAGGCATGAAGAAAGGCATTGGAGACATCAAGTTGACGAATAGGTGTTCGGTGAAATCTAAATGCAAGTGAACATGTCGAACAAGTAATATAATGATAAGAAAGATATCGTCCTACAGAGATTGGTGATTACTAGACCAACTAATTACTAACGGTGAATAACTCCTAGAATTTATCTAGCAAACTAAATTGATGGATGATAGATTAACTAACTAAGTCTAAGAAAACTTAATAAAAGAAATATGTTAGAGCATATGACTTCACCATAATTACTAGGTACTAATATTGATTATTTATGCTTGTAAGAGAGATAATATCTATGTGATAGCGGAATTTCCTAATTTATTTACTATCCTATGTCTAGGTATAGCAAACCTACTTAGTTCATTAATTCACTATATCTCTATATGTGAATTGAAACAAACCAAATGCATTAGGATCTATGAATATTCCCAGTTTACACCAAAAGTCACACAAACAATATGGTATATGTCTATCCATATTTAATTTATGGTTACATATTACAAGAAGCAACTGCATGCTATTTCCTGTCGGTCTTTAACATGCAAATCAAGTCATCTAAGTGGTAGCTAATCACCTAAAAGCATTAAACTCCGTAATATGTAACTTCACATAAATAAAATATCTTGCAAAACATAATAATCATAAGATTCATACCATCATAATTAGGTTACATCGTAGCTCTAACAAAAATAAACTAAAACATAAAGAAATAATGAGGAAGAATGGTAATAAGAAATAAAGAAGGCATCTTGAATCCAAGAACAAGAAGTCTGTCACCCTTTTTGTCTTCTCTTTAAGAAAACCTTGAATTCTTGGCTTCTTTCTTGAGTTGTGCTCAATTTCCTCCTCTTCTTTCTTTTGTCTCTTCTCTTCTCTTAAATAGGGTTTAGGTTTAGACCTACCTCCTATCCTAGTAGAATTAGATTTTAGAGACCTAAAATAATTGAGTTTTAGAGACCTAAAACAATTGGGTTTTGAACTCCTAAATTAATTGAGACTTGAATTCCTAACATGACTGGGTTTTCTATTTAAATAGAAAATCCAATAACAATAGAAAATCTAATAACAATTATCCAAAGCCCAAGCCCATCTTGACTTTCTTGATCTTGATATTATAATTTTGCCACACAATAAGCATCAGGTTCTCCATGTTCATCCTTTTTCTCCTTGTGCTACAAAAACAAGACAAATTCAAATAAATAAGATGAGTTCAAATATTTTCTCATAAACATTGTATTATTTATTACCTAAAAAATAGGTAAAATAACTCTATAAAAATAGAGTTATCAATAGGCCAGCCATAAGAGTAAGTAAGTGAGATGACAGTGTGAACGGTGACTGGTTTGGCAACGAGACTGAATGTCTCAGTGAAGTCAATACCTTCTTGTTGGTGAAAACCCCTTGTGACAAGGCAAGCCTTGTAGCGTTCAAGAGAGCCATCTACCTTGAGTTTGACCTTGTAGACCCACTTGCAACCAATAGGACGAGCACCATGCAGGAGAGGGACGAGAGATCAAGTGCTATTGTGAATCAAAGCAGTATACTCAGCAACCATGGCCTTACACCAGTGAGAATCCTAAATTGCCTAAGAGAAGCATGTGGGTTTAGGAGGATGGGAGGTGGAGGTAGCAGCAGGGGCATAAATATGGTCATGGTTAATAATTCAGTGGGAGATGGTACTATCTTGGAGACGAGTCACAGGGCGAGGGGGAGGAGGGGGCGGCTGGGAAAGGAAAGAGGGTGCAGAGGTTGTGGGAGGGGTTGGAGGAGTTACAGGAATAGGGGTGTTTGAGGAGGTCGGAGAGGTGCTTGGAGATGGTGGAGGAGAAGGGGTGTAGGGAGGGGAGAGATAATGAGAGGAAGGGAGGTGGATGGTGACATTGGTGGTGAAGATGGTGGGGAAGGGGTAGTGTGATAGGGGAAGACATCCTCTTGAAAAACAGCATCAGCAACAATGAAGCATTTCTTTATGACAGGACAGTAGCAATGGTAGCCACGATAGCTAGGAGGGTAGCCTAGGAAGATGCAAGCACATGAGCACGGAGCAAGCTTGTGTGGAGCATACGATCTAAGGTAAGGAAACACTGCACATCCAAACACACGTAAGTGAGAGAGATCAGGGGGGCAGGGAATAGCACCTGCTAGGGTGAGAGATGGCCAAGAATCGTAGTGGGAAGGTGGTTGATCAAGGAAATGGTAGTGTCGAAAGTGAAATCCCAAAAGTGAGAGGGGACCACAACCTAAGTGAGAAGAGCAAGACCAATCTTCACTATGTGGTGATGCTTGCGTTTAGCCACCCCATTTTAAAAAGGGGAGTAAGGACAGGACACACACTAATGAATGCCATGTTGCTGCAGATAAGAGCGAAATGCTGTAGAGAGAAATTCGGGAGCATCATCACACTGGATAGCCTGTAACTTGCAAAGAAGCTGGGTCTCGACATATTTATGAAAAATCATAAAAATATTAAGAAATTGAGAGCGAGCTGAAAAATGGTAAAGCTAGGAAAATCAAGAAAAATCATCGGTGAAGCAAACATAGTATTTATTGCCGTTCAAGGACACTACAAGAGACAGGCCACATATATCAAAATGGACTAGCTGAAGAGGGGAAGTAGATTTCGACTTGGATGGGGGGTGGGAGTGGTGATGGGCTTTACTAAGGGCGCATGCTGTACAAGGGGGAAAAGAGGACGACACAAAACTAGTATTGGTGGACTTCAAAAAATGAACAAGGACTTCAGACAACGGATGACCAAGGCGATGATGCCATAACAGAAGAGGACTGGATCGAATGGCTGTGAAGGCATGAGGATGACTCGAGGCGCTAGGGGAGGAGACCCGATAGAGACCACGATCAAAGGTGCCGTGGAGGATGATCTGCCCCGTATGACAAGATAGAGCTCAAAAGTGAGAGGCAAAAAACAAAAAGTAACAATTGTTATCAACAGCAAATTGAGAGACAGATAAAAGATTTTTGGTAATAGAAGAAACAATTAAGACATTTGTGAGTTGAAAGGAAGGAGTACGCAGAGTACTTGTGTGGGTGATGGGGAGGGAAACACCATCGCCCACAGTGAGCTGTTGGGGACCAAAATAGGAAGCAACACTAGAGAGAGTGGAAGTAGAGTCGGTAATATGGTGGGAAGCACCGGAATCCGGGTTCCAAAAAGTTAGGTCAAGGGAGGAGGGGGGATTGGGGGGGTAATAGTAAGAGACAGGCGGTGGGAGGGAAGCGTAGTGGGCTTGTGGGTTATATGAAAAAAAAAAAGGGGATAGGTGTAGGGAGGAGGGTTATAGGCATAATAGGCTTGAAGGGAAAAATAGGAATTTGGGCCTTGGGAAGAGGGCATGAAGGCAGGGTTAAAGTGCTTATGGCAATTGGCAACGTGGTGGCCAGGTTTGTGGCAAAGGTGGTAGTAGGGTTGACCATGGTGGGGCCCATGGTTATTGGGCCGAGGGGACTACGTTTGGGCTTGCAGGAGGGGCAAGAGGCCATCTCCCACGTGCTGGCCCGTGAAAGCGCTCGTGGGTTGGCCTGTGAGATGACTCGCAGGCGGTCTCGCAAGATGGCCCACGAGATAATGCGCAGACTGACCCGTGAGATGGTTCACGGGCTGGCCCGCGTGATGAACCGAGGTCGGGCCCATGTAAAAGCCCCCGGGCTTAGACCCAAAACGGGGCAGGCCTGAGTGACCGCCCTAAGACCTATTCAGGTAGGTCACAAAAGCAGCGGCAGCCGTCACGGTGGAGCTCCGGTGGTGGTCACGGCAGCCTTCATGGGCGAGGAGGAGGCTATGGAAAGCCTCTTGGCTGAGGGGACCGGTGGCGGACTCAATGGTGGCAACGGAGGTCGCGAGATCATCGAAGTTGTCACCGAGCTTACGGAACAGCTGCGCCTGGTAGTCATCTTCGGAGAGTTTGCTGTCGATTGCGCCGAGTTGGTCGAGGAGGTCCTTCACCTGCGATAGGAACTCCATCACTGAACAAGTTCCTTTGGTGATTGATTGAAGCTCCATACGGATGGTGACGGAGCGCACAGAGGATTGTGCCGTGTAGGTGCACTTCAGAAATGACTAGGCCTCCGCCAAAGTGGACATATCCGTAAGTTGAGTGACAACAATATTTGTAGAGATGGCCATAAGCCAGCTGAGAGCGGCTTGATCGCGGCTGACCCAGGTGGCAAAGTCGGGGTTCGGGGTGGTGGCACTGTCGAGAAAGGTTAGGGTTTTGGGAGGTGCGGGCTCAAATCAGTCTAAAATTGGGAGAAGTTTCCAGGAAACAAGAAAGGGCATGAGCCGGGTTCGCCATAGGACATAATTCGATCCATCAAAACGGTCGAAAGAGGTGGGGGAAGGGACAACCGTCAAGGGTGCGGGAGAGAGGGAGAGTGTCAGGACAGATGAGGAGTTAGGGTTGTCGGAATCGGAGGCTGTAGGGATCAGAATAGAGGCGTGTTCGGTGAAATCTAAATGCAAGTGAACATGTCAAACAAGTAATATAATGATAAGAAAGATATCGTCCCACAGAGATTGGTGATTATTAGACCAACTAATTACTAACGGTGAATAACTCCTAGAATTTATCTAGCAAACCAAATTGATGGATGATAGATTAACTAACTAAGTCTAAGAAAACTTAATAAAAGAAATATGTTAGAGCATATGACTTCACCATAATTACTAGGTACTAATATTGATTATTTATGCTTGCAAGAGAGATAATATCTATGTGATGGCAGAATTTCCTAATTTATTTACTATCCTATGTCTAGGTATAACAAACCTACTTAGTTCATTAATTCACTATATCTCTATATGTGAATTGAAACAAACCAAATGCATTAGGATCTATGAATATTCCAAGTTTACACCAAAAGCCACACAAACAATATGGTATATGTCTATCCATATTTAATTTATGGTTACATATTACAAGAAGCAACTGCATGCTATTTCCTGTCGGTCTTTAACATGCAAATCAAGTCATCTAAGTGGTAGCTAATCACCTAAAAGCATTAAACTCCGTAATATGTAACTTCACATAAATAAAATATCTTGCAAAACATAATAATCATAAGATTCATACCATCATAATTAGGTTACATCGTAGCTCTAACAAAAATAAACTAAAACATAAAGAAATAATGAGGAAGAATGGTAATAAGAAATAAAGAAGGCATCTTGAATCCAAGAACAAGAAGTCTGTCACCCTTTTGGTCTTCTCTTCAAGAAAACCTTGAATTCTTGGCTTCTTTCTTGAGTTGTGCTCAATTTCCTTCTCTCTTCTTTTGCCTCTTCTCTTCTCTTAAATAGGGTTTAGGTTTAGACCTATCTCCTATCCTAGTAGAATTGGGTTTTAGAGACCTAAAATAATTGGGTTTTGAACTCCTAAATTAATTGAGACTTGAATTCCTAACATGACTGGGTTTTCTATTTAAATAGAAAATCCAATAACAATAGAAAATCTAATAACAATTATCCAAAGCCCAAGCCCATCTTGACTTTCTTGATCTTGATATTACAATTTTCCCACACAATAAGCATCAGGTTCTCCATGTTCATTCCTTTTCTCTTTGCCTCCTTGTGCTACAAAAACAAGACAAATTTAAATAAATAAGAGGAGTTCAAATATTTTCTCATAAGCATTGTATTATTTATTGCCTAAAAAATAGATAAAATAACTCTATAAAAATAGAGTTATCAAGGCGTTGGCTGAAGGCTCAATTGATAGAAAGTGTTGAAATCCTAAATCGGCTGGAAGATTAGAAGAGAAGATGGCTGGAATTATCAAAGATTGAGGAAGAACAATGAAGAACAGCAAGAACAAACCCTAATTTGCTTCAACGTAAATTTCTCCAATTCCATTCACAATATGTACAACAATTATAATATATTGATGAAAATAATAAATTAAATCAGGAAAGAAATCAATTACATTGATTTACAAATCAAATAACGAAAGAATCGCCAAGGATGGAGGATCTGCGGCAGCTAGGGTTTCGTAGAGGCGTTGGGGACGAACCGGGTCGTCTCATGAGGGAGCTCGGATCTTGGAGCGGGTTGCGGGTCACCATCAGGTTGTTGCAGTTGACGTGGTGCTGATGTGGCAGGTGCATGTTGTGCACGCGCCGGTGGGACGGAGACACGCTGCTTGTCTAACAGAAAGGAAAAATAATGAACCTGGAAAGTACAAAAAGAATCGACAACATAAACTTCTCAACCTGCGTTTGAGACAAAAGATCGCAGAAAGTGAACAACAACAGAAGTGGAAACCCTCATAAAACCTTCAATGGCTTAGAGCAATTGTACACTGAACACGCAAATTGTAGAGTCGAGAGCAATATGAGAATGTTAGCTGCTAAAAATGTAAGAAATGGCCAGGAATCAAAGATGTACTTCTTCATGGTCATGCTCATCTTCACCTTCCAACTCCCCGAATAATAAGCATTTGCATTTTCAATTGCCTTGTCAAGAACAGGAACTTTCGTTGACGTCAAAGACTTTGTCATGCCATTCCAAAGCTCTGCTAATTCTTCATCGCTTTTGAGGCGGTTCAAGATGATCCCTGCCTCTTGAAGAATGCTCACATCTTCCTTGCTATTAATCAGTCCGTTCATCAGCTCAGCGTAATGTGTAAAAACCATGGCATCCGGAGCAATACATGCCTCATAGGCCACCAGATTCCTTAACACAACTTCCAAGTTAGCATCCAATTGAATAACCGGAAGGTAAAACGAACCAGAAGATTTGTCAAAATTTATAGCTTCCAAGCCACCTTTTGATGGGTGAAATCTGGTGCCAATTTTATGAAGCTATGCCATGCTTGGGATTGCCATCTCTTCAACCAAAGGACTCGATTCATCTTTAATCGCATAAGATGCTTCTTCCACCTCTTCAACAGCACTCTCCGTAGATGATATGATATCGTTGATATCACCCTTGTTTCGGGAACCCAAGACACAAGAGAGGATTTTAAATGATAGTGTCATCAGAAGCTTGACTGCTTTCGATTGGAAAATTTTTTTGAGAAGAAGCAGCGGGGCCAAGTTGACATAAAACAGCATCGTCAACAATGATTTCAAGGCTTTTATGAACCAGCCTATGTCTTCGTCCCCTTTCAGCTTCTCCTCTTCACAAACAGGTACAAGTTGCAACTTGGGGGCAACCATGTGGTAGAGAAGTTCTAGTAAATGGGCTTTCGCCAAACATTCTTCCTTTAATTTTTTATAATCAACAAACTTGATAGGTGAAATACACTGGTAGAAAGACAACAGCATTGTGACCAATACTTTGCCATGATCTTCATGCTGACAATGACTGAAGACTTCTTTGAGGACAAAGAGAGGGATTTGATTCTCCAACATGATAACATCCCTGAGGATCGTGTTGTGTGCGGTTTTCTTCCTTAGTCTATCAGGTGAGCCACCTTAGAAGACACTTGCATGAAAGAACGTTGCATTCCACTGGAGTAGGTTTGGAGATACTCTAATAAGAAGGAAGCATTAATCGCAAACATCCATGCGAGTGCTTCTTGGTCGAACTCCAAGAACTTATGGTAGTAAGCGCGGATAGTGCTATCACTTTCTGCAAGGCGGTTGACCAAATTGGAGAATTTGGCATTGCAGAGCTTCTTTTGAACTCTTTTAGCTGAGGAGATCTTGTGGTGCTCCATCTTGACGAGTTCAAGCCGCCTGTGATGGTATGGGCCAAATGCCACGAGCTGTGGAAGGTATGCTTCTAGTTTGAGAGACACTAGTGCTTTGGGCACGCTGAATATGCTAACGGGTACTCCTTCTTCGTTGTCTTCACATTCTTCTAGGGATCGATTTATTCGTATGACCCATTCTTGACCATAACTGAGCTTTGGTTCTTCCATGGCTTTTATGGCTGAAAGCATAGTCATTTTAGAGAGAGAGAGAGGGAGAAATGCGGATATGTTTTGTATGAATGCCAAGGCATCTTTTTATAATGGTTGGATTTGGACTTAAAGAGGACCCAAAGCCTGAACACAAGAAAACTTTCTTTTGTTTTTGTTGTTCTATCGGATCTTACACGTGCAAAGCATTTTTTATTTTTTATTTTTTTATTTTTTCTCTTCACTTGTTTCTAAAATTTTGTCAAGCGATCATTCCCAACCTAGTCAAACTTTGGGAACGATATGCCGAAGTTCAATCCTGCCCTCGCTCCATGTGTATCATGTGTGTGGAAAGAAAGTTTGATGAAGTTTAAATGAAGGAAATACTTTTTTAACTTTTAACTTAATTTTTTGATTTGAGATTTTAGGTATGCTATCATGGTATTGGAGTTTAGATTGAATTTAATTCACCTTGTGCGACCTTGAGTTCAACATCACTCAGTATGCAAAAGCATATGTATATGACACAAGTTTCACATTAAGTTTACAATCCATTTTAATAAAGCTTAAATCATATAAATGTCTGTCGAACTCTTGAGTTAACTTTTAAATTAGATTTTAAAGCATTTTAATGTTAAAATTCTTGTTAACGGTGGGTATTGTCCCATATTTAAAGTGCAGGGATAAGTTTTTAAGTTCATAAGTGAAGAGGTTTTCTTACTTAATGTTTTAAGGTTTTGAGATGGGCCCTCATATTCTAATATGATATCAGAATTAGGATGAGCTTCCATTTTGTAACCCCTTATGCCTTGAAGTTGGATCTCAATCTACATGCAATGCTTATATCAACATATATGTAAGGGGAGTATTAAAGGTGAGTTCTCCCATATTAGAAATATGAAGATAAGCCTTTAAGTTTATAAGTGATAAAGTTTTCTTACTTAATTCTTTAAGGTTTTGGGATAGGTTCTCATATTCTAATATGATATCATAGTTAGAGATGAGCAGATGCTCTATAATCCCCCATGCCTTAAAGTTGGATTTCAATCTTAAAGGTAGGTATTGTCCTATATTGAAAAAGTGAGGATGGATTCTTGAGATTATAAGTGATGAGGTTTTTCCACCTAATGTGAGATGGGTTTTCACACTTTAATTTGGTATCAAAACCATAATTAGTCCTTTGCTTTCTAATCTTTCATGCTTCAAAGTTGAGCTTCTTTTCACATGTAATGCTTATGTTAGTATGCACATAAGGGAGAGTATTAAAGGTGGGTATTGTTTCATATTAGAAGCATGAGAGGAGACCTTTGAGCTTATAAATGATTATGTTTCCCCACTTAATGCATTAAGGTTTTATAATGGATCCTTATCCTCTAAGATGATTTTAGAATTAGGAATGAGCCTATACTTTATAAATCCCCATGTCTTAAACTTGAACTTTTTTCACGTACAATACATGCACGTAAGAGGAAATATTGAAGATAAGTGTTATTCCATATTAGAAGCAAGATGGGTCATGTGGACTTCTGCAGGAGTAATTGACTAAAAGAGGTCAAAGTGACAGAAAAGAAAGACATTCAATTTTTCGAATGAGGAAGACGGTTTTGCAAAACTCAGTGTTAAAAGGCCCCCTTTTTTAAACATCTCCCCAGACATAATATGCTGCAAATTTAGCTTAGAGTCAATCTCGCGTACGTGATGATGTTGGTTCTGATTTCAGAAATGCATTAAACTACTGCTGTCCTGTAGATTGGTTGGTGAAATGAATCTTAGAGGGGTGCATTTGAATAGCTTATCGTTCAAAGTAGTGGTTATGTGACAATCTGTGGGCTTTTGGTTATTAAAATAGTAGAGAATTCAGACTTACATAATCGTTATATCATATGTCTCTAATTTGTACAGGCAAATTTGTGTGAACGTTTAGTTCGTCGGGTGACTAGTAGTCTTATATATTTGCTTCTTAATTTCTTACTGAAGATTTGTAGTCAAACTCACTGTTGCTTTTTTAACTTCTTAAAACAAAGAAACCTACAATTTGAATAAATTTGGAAACAGATATTGGCGGTATCAAGGGAAAGAAATAGGACAAAAGAATGAGGCAAGGGAATGAAAGAGAAGGGTTGGAAAAATGTGTAAAATTGCGTGCAAGGAAAAAGACGAAGAGAAGATGGAAGGTTCATGGCCTCTTCCCGCTGAACATGGCTATTACAATCTTGCTTCCCTCTCGAGTGTGAAAGGACCAAGAACCTGCCCGGGACTGGACCATAACTTTGTTTTGTCATACTACCTTTCGTTTTCTCAATGGAGACCTTACGGTAAATCAAGTTCTGCAGCCTCAGTGTTTTTCCCGTTTTAAAAGAACTCCAAGTTTTACATATATCTGCACATACTTCTGCAGTCACGTCGTCTTTAATTCACGAATTCACATGACAATAAGAAAAAAAAACAAAAAAACAATCCTCTATTTGCATTTGATTTAACTAAATATATTCCAGAAGAAGTTTATGAAGTTGTGCTGACCAAGTGGAAGAAAATGAAGGACTAGGCCTATGTTAAGCGGGTAGAGACTCATCAGAAGACAAAATCGCTGGTGACTGTTCATTGTCAGAAAGTCATATAATTTGATTCAAAACTTGCTTATGACAAAAAGCAATTTAAGTCTTTGTAGCAGGTGAGAAAGCTACTCGACTGTGGTTTTCGTGCAAGCCCCATGACAAAGTTCCGTTGGCGTAAACCGTTGTATGCATGAATCGGAATCATTTTGACAAGTAAAGTCCTCAAACCCAGTTTTGACGATGATTTTTGGCATATGATCGAAGGCATCGCGTGGAAGTTAAGCGCTCATGTAAAAACATGACAGTCCCCTGTGATTGCTGACAGTATGACAAGCTGGGACAAGTCTGGAATATCAGTCGGATTTTAACCTTCCAAGTACTTTCTGGTTTCTTCTTTCTTCTCGCAGTACATCACGAGTACGATCAGAAACCTCTAACTGGCCGGTAACTAGAGATTAAGCATAGAAAATATTCATTTGTCCATATCTTTCTTAAGAATGATGCTTTCGTGGTAGTTTACTTTCAGCAGCGAGGAAGATTCCTAGTGCACGAAAGCTATGACTTTGTGTTCTCCATTTTCTATTTCTCCTGTTCGGTAATAAAAAACTTTCCTTTGTAGCAACGGAGATGTCGTTGTCCCTTTAAGTGTCCTTAGGTCGACTTAGAATACGTTTTATTTCCTGTAGTTTACTGTCTATTTTTAGTATCAAACCTTACCATGTATGTGATGATAGTATTTTGAGAAAAAGTTTGGAATATTATCATTGCATTCTGTATTTCAAACTATACATTTGGACTGATCTATGAAAGTATTGATTCAAACATGTAGTCATATTTTCTGGAAATATGAGCTTTTCTTCAATATTTAGATTCTAATGCTCATTTAGGACCGTCTAATCGTCATATTTAGTTAAATAATTAATATCAATTACGCGAACAAACAGCTTTAATTTCAATAGAAGTGTAACATTTTCTTTGTTCATCCTCGTATTTGGAGATTGCTTTTCTTCTGACTTGGGTGGCTTCCTTTACTTTGTGTGACATTTGTAGGTGATTTTCTTATTATATATGGCCGTACCCTTTCTTTTCTTTTACATTCATTTTGTTAGAGGTGTCCATTCAGTTTGATGATTTTGCATCGGAACTCAATGAAGAAGCTTTGCCTCTGCACCGAACCTTGAAGGCTCACGGCCCGCTCTCAACGTACAGTCCGTTCAACCATCGTCTAAGCCACATCGTTCACATGAATCTCCAACCAATCCCCATTTTTCAGCCTCGCCAGCTCGTACTCATCCTATGGTCACTCGGAGTCAATCTGGTATATATAAATCAAATCCTAAATATGCACTGAATACCATAACTTTTGTTCCTACCCACCAAAAACTGGAAAAAGGACCCTTTAGAACCTGGGATGGAAAGCAGCTATGGATGATAAAATCTGAGTACTTCACTGCAAGTAGATGTGGGTCGTGGTTCCCTGTGCAGGTTCACAAAATCTGGTTGGGTGCCGTTGAATGTTCAAAACCAAATTAACTCCCGACTTCTGTATAGATCGATTAAAAAGCAAGGCTGGTTACTAAGAGTTTTCACCAAGAAGCTGATATTGATTACTTAAAAACATTTACCCTAGTAGTAAGACACACTACCATCCGTGTAGTTCTATCTATTGCACTGATAAGGAAGTGGCCACTTCTCTAGTTTGATATAAACAATCCCTTTCTATATGACTCATTTCTCAACCTGTGTTTATGCATCAACTATTTGGATATGAGGATCCTACCAAACTAGATCATGCCTACCTATTAAGAAGAGTTTTTAACGGTTTGAAACAATCCCCAAGTCTTAATATGATAGTTGTGGTTCTTTGATATTTAAATATGGTTTTACCATCTCACTCAATGAATCTTTATTATTTATTTATGATTTAGATGATATTTAAATTTGGCTTCTTTTTTACATCAATGATATAATTATCATTGGAAATTCACTATGCGATATTGATCAATTTATTGATTCACTCAATACACAATTCCCTCTCCAACAGTTTGGCAACTTGCATTTTTTCTTGGTACTTGAAGTTCATAACACCTCCTTTGGCCTACTTTTAAATCAAAAATGGTATCCTGTTAATCTATTGCATAGTGCTTTTAGCGAATCAAGTAAATCTATCTCTACGCCTTTTGCCAGCAAACCTCCGCAGCTCAAGGATCCCACTTATACCTTTTCTTCTCCTTTAACTTTTTGGAGTTTAATAGGAGCCCTTGTACTCACATGCAGAGACCTCACCTTCTTTGTAAATCGACTTTGCCATGCTGTGTAGTCTGTTACCTTATTGGACTACCATAACCTTAAACGAGTTTTAAGATATATCCACGGCACAGTGAGTTACGGCTTCCATCTTCACTCTTATAATTCTTTAGATTTATACGGTTTTGCAGATGCAGACTATGTAGGCTGATGCAGATTATGTAGGCTGCTTGGCCAATTATTGTTCAACGTCCTTCTAACTATAAAATTAACAAGTGGTATCAGAGTTCAATTGATATTGGGCTAAATTAATGATAGAAAGCCCACCAATAAAAAAGAAAACCCATAAAAAAAGGTTAAAAGTAAAAAGTTAATAATACCAAATTAAGACCGGTTTTTGCTACTTTTTGGAAGCCAACATCATGTCTTAGGGCTCTCGTCATCAGTCAGCATTCGGTAGGTTGTTTGCTGAAATTGAATACTAAAGTCTTGCCTTTGCCGCTTTCGAGTTGTAAGAAAAGCTGATGATAGGGAGAAAAGCCAAAGTGAGCAAACTGTGTTTTGTATATTCAAGATAATTAACTTTACATTACAACATTTATATTTATAGGGAGCTTAACCTAATCTATATAAGGAAGATGAAATATGTACAATAACTACAAGATCTTGAGCCTAATTCTCAGACTCAATTATAATAAGGTGGTAGGTGTACATTAACACTCCCCCTCAAGCTAGAGATTTAAACAAATCAAATACTCCGAGCTTGGAGAGAAGATGCCAATGTTGTTTACTGCAAAGTGCTTTTGTCAATAAATCAGCAGGTTGTTCTTTGGTGGAAACATGATGTGTGGCAATAATGCCTTGTTGAAGCTTTTCTCTCACATAGTAGCATTCAACTTCAATGTGCTTTGTATGTTCATGACATATTGGGTTTGCTGCAATCTTTTTTACCGCTTCACTGTCACAATGTAATAATGCTGGATGTCTCATATGAAATTCAGAATCCTTTAGTAGACCAATAATCTAAACTATTTCACAGGTAATGACTTGCATGGCGCGATATTCAGCTTCTACTGATGATAGTGAAACAGTAGGTTGCTTTTTAGTCCTCCAAGAGATCAATGAATCTCCTAGAAGAATACAAAATCCCATGGTAAATCTTCTTGTCATAGGGCATGTACTATAGTCAGAGTCATAGTATGCTCTTAATTCAAACTGAGAAGATGAAGGAAATATAAGACCAAGACCTGGACAGCTTTTGAGGTATCTAATAACTTTTAAAGTTGCTTCCATATGGGATTGCTTCGGATCATGCATGAATTGGCTAGGGAGTTGAACTGAGAAGGTGATGTCTGGTTGGGTGAGTGTCAGGTATATCAAGCGACCCACTAATCTCTTGTAAACTGATGGATCAGTGAGTAGTGGATCATTGATTTCTTCTTTGGAGCTTATATCATATTCTATGCTTGTGAATTTTTTGTTTTGTTCCATTGGAATGAGTGAGGGTTTTGAACTAGCCAAGCCCGCTTCAGAAATAAGCTTTAATGTGTATTTACGTTGACACAGAGAAATCCTTTCTAGAGAGCGAGAAATCTTAAGACCTAAGAAAAACTTAGACTGACCAAGATCTTTCATGAAGAAGGTAGCATGGAGATACTGCTTGAGGTCTGAGATGCCATCATGATTGTTTCTTGTAATTAAAATGTCATCAACATTGTTCGGTGAATTTTAGATGCAAGTGAACATGTCGAACAAGTAATATAATGATGAGAAAAGTATCATCCCACGAAGATTGGTGAATACTGAACTAATTAAGTACTAATGATGAATTAATCCTAAAATTTATCTAGCAAATCAAAATATTGTTGAAGATGAATTAAAATTTAAAATTTTTAAAACGAAAACTCAATACTAATTAAAAATGGATCCAAGTAAGAAAAATCAAGATGAGACACATGTTAGAGCTTCCGATTTCACCATAACTACTAGATATGAATTTCCATAGTTTATGCCTGCAAGAATGATATAAATCTATGTGATGGCGGAATTTCCTAATTTATTTACTATCCTATGTCTAGGTATAGTAAACCTATTTAGTTCATTAATTCACTATATCTTTATATGTGAATTGAAACAAACCAAATGCATTAGGATCTATGAATATTCTTGGTTTACAATAAATCTTTCGATCATCTTATCACCAAAAGCCACACAAATAACATGGTATATGTCTATCCACATTTAATTCATGGTTATATATTATAAGAAGCAATTGCATATTATTACCTTTCAGTCTCTAACATGCACATCAAATCATTCAAGTGGTGGCCAATTACTTAAAAGCATTAAGCATAATAATATATAACTCACATAAATAAACTATCTTGCAAAACATAAAAACTTATAGGATTCACATCATCATAGTTAGGCTACATCTTCGCTCTAACAAAAGAAGTTTAGAACATAATGAAATAATGAGGAAGAACAATAATAAGAAACAAAGAAGGCATCTTGAATCCAAGAACAAGAAGTCTGTCACCCTTTTTGTCTTCTCTTTAAGAAATCTTGAATTCTTGGCCTCTCTCTTGAGTTGTGCTCAATTTCCTCCTTGGTTTCAGCGACAACTTCTTTTCTCTCTTGCTTTCCCCCCTCTTCTATGCAGGGCTCCTCCTTTATATAGGGTATGGGATCTAGAACTTTCTCCTTATCCTAATAGCATTGGGTTTTGGATTCCCAATACAATTGGGTTTTAGACTTCTATATTAATTAGGCTTTGGACTCCTAATAGGACTAGGTTTTCTAATTATTTAAAAAAATAATAACAATAAAAATCTAATAATAATTATCCAAAGCTCAAGCCCAAGCCCATCTTGATTTCCTTCACCTTGATAATTTGACCATCTTCTGCCATATAATAAGTACCAGGTTCTCCATGCTTGTTCTTTTTCTTCATGCCTCCTTATGCTACATAAACAAGACAAATTTAAGTAAATAAAGAGGAATTCAAATATTTTCTCACAAACATTAGAGAATTTATTATTTAAATTAGGTAAAATAACTCTATAAAAATAGAGTTATCAACACCCCCAAACTTAACATTTTGCTAGTCCTCGAGCAAAAGTAATAATTTGCATATGCTTTAGACAAAACCCCTTTAAAAAAATTCTCCATAATTGCTCAACTTAACAATTCAAAGAAAAATATAGCTTTCATCTAAACACCACAATTGTTTTATAAGATAAGATAGACTCTTAACTATGTTAACCACGTGTGTATGTGTGAGTCCTTATCTTTTCAACTATATAAACTCCAAATAGATCCATATTAATATGCAATCTCTCAAAATCTTTAACCAAACCTCATAGGTTTGCTTTTCATTCCTCTCTCCACTAATGTAGGCCAATCATCTAACCAAGAATCAATAGAACTTTTATAAGCTTGTAATGTAAGGCTGGACTAGGGGTAAGATGAAAGTCATTTAGGCTAAATTCACCCATGAACACATTGCTTTCTAGGATCTAATTTGAGCTTTTGTCACTTCCTTTCTTTGCTTTTTGTTTTCGCAAATGATCTTTCTATCACCATTTCTCTCATTCCTTTCTTCCCAAAAATACTTGATTTCACTTGGATTTCGACACTCACAAAAGTCACAATCATACTTGCAATAATAAAGCAAGTAGTAGGACTAGAAATGTAATTATTATAATCTTATCTTGCTGATGACATCCAACTACTATGCAAAAGCCAATTTCTAAACCTTGAGTGGCTTGAATTTGACAATAAGCAATAAGAGAATTCCATTCTTAGACAAATGTTGCATTTCCTTTCTTTCTTTCTCTTTTTTTTTTTTGGCATTCACAAAAGCAACATATTATGCTACATAATCATTGCAATCAATATCCTTCCCATATAACATCCTTCCCCTCGACTTCTCTTTCACTCAAATAGACTTATATCCTAAAAATCAACATGTTCAAGGGTGCGGGACGAAAAGATAATTTATCAAAGGCTCAAAGGTATATATATGTGGGTGTCAAAATAAAAAAAATGGATATAAATCAAGGCTCAGCGGGGTGACTGGGGATAAATAAATAGGGTTGGCTTGAAAGGCTCAAACGATCCAAAGAATGGCCTAAATCATTTTCTCAATTAGATGCAGCCTAGGATTTCGCCTCAAAAGGAAATCAAGCAAATTCTAAGATCCGGGTGAGATCTAAGAAAATCACATACTTCACATGAATATTCTCTAGAAATACACACAATTTAAAAAATGAAGGACTTTTAGTGTTTAATAAATTGATCAACATAATCAGAATCACACTTAACTCACATCACAATTGTAGGTTTGAACAAAATCTATGTCTTCCAAAGAATCGCCAAGAATTCACAATAAGGGATGTAATCATGACATAAGAATTTTTTTTTTTTAATCAGATTTAGGACAAAGGTTCTTTCCCTACCCCCAAACTTGAATGAAGCATTGTCCTCAATGCAAAAAGAAAAAAAAGTAAAAATAAAAGTAAAAGGAATGAGAATACTCCCCTAATTGTAGGTTATATCCACATAGAGCTTTGAGGAGATGGTGGTGACAAAACTTCCAACAACATAATGAACACAATGCTTGGGTTGCCTCCCAAGAAGCGCTTGCTTTATAGTTTTCAGCCAAACTATCTTCAAAGTTATTATTCAAGGAGGGAGAAGATCAAGGGTAGTCTTTTGCATGTTAACTCCCTCGAAGTAAGGCTTCAAATGTTGACCATTCACCTTAAATGTGCCTTGGGTGTCATTTGCAACTTCTATTGCTCCATATGGGAATACCTTAGTGACTATGAAAAGGCCATACCATCGGGACCGCAATTTACCTGGAAACAATTTAAGACGAGAGTTATAAAGTAATACTTTCTGACCAACCACAAACTCTCTTCTTAATATGTGTTTGTCATGCCATCTTTTTGTCCGCTCCTTGTATATTTTGGCATTTTCATAGGCCTCATCTCGTAATTCCTGTAATTCATTTAACTGCAACAATCGAGTTTCACCTGCAGATTGCATATCAAAGTTTAAAAATTTCAAAGCCCAATATGCTTTATGCTCTAATTCTACTGGTAGATGACAAGCCTTCCCAAACACTAGCCTAAAAGGAGACATTCTAATTGGTGTTTTGAATGCTGTTCTATAGGCCCAAAGTGCATCATTAAGTTTTATTGACCAATCTTTCCTTGAGGCATTCACAGTTTTTTCCAAAATTCTCTTAATTTCCCTATTTGATATATCAACTTGACCACTAGTCTGAGGGTGATAAGGGGTAGCAATCTTATGGGTAACCCCATACTTATCCAAAAGTGCTTCAAATTATTTGTTGCAAAAATGGGTCCCTCTATCACTTATGATTGCCCTAGGAGTGCCAAAACAGGTAAAAATATTTTTCTTTAAGAATTTAACCACAACCTTAGCATCATTTATAGGCAATGCGACTGCTTCTACCCACTTAGACACATACTCAACAGCCACCAAAATATACATATTTCCATAAGAAGGTGGAAAGGGTCCCATGAAATCAATACCCCAAACATCAAATAACTCACACACAATAACATTGTTTAGAGGCATCTCATGTTTCCTAGAAATATTTCCAGTTCTTTGACATTGATCACATGCAACTACATATGAATATGCATCTCTAAAAAGTGTGGGCCAATAAAATCCAGACTGTAAAACCTTAGCTACAGTTCTGATGGCACCAAAATGACCACTAGTCTCTCTAGCATGACAATGGTGTAGGATACTAGCCATCTCTTCCTCAAGAACACATCTCCTTATAACCTGGTCTACACATACTTTAAATAAGAAAGGCTCTTCCCAAAAATAATGTTTGAGGTCAAAAAAGAATTTTTTTTCTTTGTTGATATGACATTTCAGGAGGAAGAACATTACTTACCAAATAATTGACAAAATCAGCATACCAGGGAATTTGGATGGATTGGAGTGCAAAAATGTTTTCATCAGGAAATTCTTCCATAATTGGTTGAGCTTCTTCCTTCAGATTGGAAATTCTGGACAAATGATCTACAACTAGATTCTCGGTCCCTTTCTTATCCTTGATCTCCAAATCAAACTCTTGTAGCAAGAGAATCCACCTGATTAACCTAGGTTTTGATTCTTTCTTTTCAAGTAGATACTTAAGAGCTAAGTGGTCAGAATAAACAATAACTTTGGAACCAATTAGATAAGAACGAAATTTATCAAAAGTAAATACTACAGCCAAAAGTTCTTTTTCTGTTGTTGAAAAATTTAATTGTGCACCTGATAATGTTCGACTGGCATAGTAGATGGTCTGAAAAACTCCATTCTTCCGTTGTCCCAGAACAACTCCTACTGCAAAATCACTAGCATCACACATTAGCTCAAAAGGTAAGTCCCATTCTGGTACTGCCATGATTGGTGCTGATATTAACTTTTCCTTTAAAGTATTAAAAGCCTGCAAGCATTCATCAGAAAAGTTATATTTCACATCTTTAACCAACAAACTTGAAAGAGGTCTAGCGATTTTAGAAAAATCTTTTATGAATCGCCTATAGAATCCTGCATGCCCTAAAAATCCTCTAACAAGTCTCACTGATGTTGGTGGGGGCAATTTTGCAATGACCTCCACTTTAGCTCGATCAACCTCTAGTCCTTTTTTGGATATCTTATGCCCAAGCACTATTCCTTCCTGCACCATAAAATGACACTTCTCCCAATTCAACACAAGGTTAGTCTCCTCACACCTTTGTAAGACTTTTGCTAAATTATTTAAACAAATGTCAAATGATGAGCCAAATACAGAAAAATCATCCATGAAAATTTCAATAAATTTTTCAACCATATCAGAAAAAATGGCCATCATGCATCTCTGAAAAGTTGCTGGTGCATTACAAAGACCAAAGGGCATTCTTCTAAAAGCAAAGGTACCATAAGGACAAGTGAAAGTGGTTTTCTCTTGATCTTCTGGTGCAATGTGAATTTGATTATACCTTGAATACCCATCAAGAAAGCAATAAAATTCATGTCCTGCAAGTCTTTCTAACATTTGATCAATAAATGGTAAAGGGAAATGATCTTTTCTCGTGGCATCATTCAGTTTTCTATAATCTATACACACACGCCATCCAGTAACTGTCCTAGTTGGAATCAGTTCATTATTATCATTTCTTTGAACAGTCATACCTCCTTTCTTTGGCACAACTTGTACAGGACTTACCCAAGGACTGTCTGAGATGGGATAAATGATCCCTGCATCAAGTAACTTGATTACCTCAACCTTCACCACTTCTTGCATCTTTGGATTCAATCGCCTCTGAGGTTGAATAGTAGTTTTGTACTGCTCTTCCATCAAAATCTTGTGCATGCAAAGTGAAGGACTAATTCCCTTGATATCAGCTATTTTCCATCCAATTGCTCCCTTATGCTCTTTCAACACTCGAAGTAGTTTCTCTTCCATTGATTCTGTCAAAGAAGAAGATATGATTACTGGCAAAGTAGAAACTTCATCTAAATAAACATATTTCAAATGGGAAGGTAAGGGCTTGAGTTCAAGAGTTGGAGGCTCTTCAATCGATGGCTTAGGTTTTGTCATGTGTTGTCTCAACTCCTCAAACTTTGTTGCCTTTTGTTGTGAATATGGTGGAATTGCTTCCATGAGATTGGCATACTCCTGTATCTCTTCACTTTCAATTTCCTCATTCTTTGGGTGAACCAAGCATGCTTCAAGTGGATCCTTAAAAGCTTTTTCCTGAAAGATCTTATTCACAAACTTATCAATTGTCTCAACCCTAAAGCAAGAACTATCATCAGAAGGATGTTTCATAGCAGTAAAAACATTAAAAGTGACAGAATCATTTTGAACTCTTAAGATTAACTTCCCTTGTTGTACATCAATTAGAGCTCTTCCTGTTGCTAGAAAAGGTCGACCTAAGATAAGTGGTACCTCAAGGTCTTCCTCCATGTCAAGTACTATAAAATCTGCAAGAAAGATAAATTTGTCAACTTTCACCAATACATCTTCAATAATGCCCCTTGGATATTTGATTGATCGATCAGCCAATTGTAGGGACACTGTGGTTGGCTTCACTTCACCCATTCCTAATTTTTTGAAAACAGAAAAAGGCATTAGATTAATACTGGCTCCTAAATCATATAATGCCTTATCAAAGTGAGAATCTCTAAAAGTACAAGGAATTGTAAAACTCCCTGGATCTTTTAATTTTGGAGGCAGTTTTTTTTGTAAGATGGCTGAGCATTCTTTAGTTAGCTTCACGGTTTCATACTCTTCCAGCTTCCTTTTGTTTTTCAATATCTCCTTAAGAAATTTTGCATAACTGGGCATTTGAGCCAATGCATCTGCAAAAGGAATGTTAATATGTAATTTTTTAAATACATCAAGAAATTTAGAAAACTGCTTATCTATTTTATGTTGTTGGAGTCTTTGAGGAAATGGAACTGGAGGCACATAAGGCTTGGGATTATCAGGGAATAATGTTCTCTTGGTTGCCTCCTCAGGCTGCATGCTAACATTTTCTTCCTTATCCCTGACACTTTCCTTCTCAACGTCATTTTTTCCCACTTGTTTGCCATTTCTTAGGTTTATTGCCTTAGCATCTTCTATAGGATTCTTCTCTGTGCTGCTAGGCAAGGAACCTTGTTGTCTTCCAGAAATCATATTAGCCAACTGACCTATTTGCACCTCTAAATTTCGAATTGAAGCTTCTTGGTTTTGCATTCTTGTTTCGTTGTTCTGTAACATCTTGGCAACCATTTCCTCTAAATTAGGCTTCTTTTCTTCTGGTTGCCTAAACCCTGGTGGTGGCCTCATTGCATTAGAATTACTCCATGAAAAATTTGGGTGGTTACGCCATCCCGGATTGTAAGTGTTGGAGTATGGATTATTCTGTGGCCTACTTGAATTTCCAACATAATTAGCATCTTCACTACCCTAAGCAAAGGTGTTATCTAACTGACACTCTATGCTCGCATGTCCTCCACCACAATGATCACATACTATGTTTTGAATCCTCATGACTGGAGCATTCAAGTTATCTATCTTCTTGTTAAGTTTATCAAACTGTGCATAAATTGCAGTGAAAGCATCCACTTCATGAATTCCACTAGCTTTCCTTACTGGTAGCCTTTCAGTAGGCCATTGATAACTATTGTTTGCCATTTCCTCCAAAAGATCATATGCTTCTTCTGGTGTCTTATTGTTCAAAGCCCCTCCTGCAGCTGCATCAAGCATAAAACGAAGATTTGTACTAGACCCATTATAAAAAGTTTGTACCTGTAACCATTTGGGTAGTCCATGTTGTGGACATTTTCTTAAAAGCTCCTTGAATCTTTCCCAAGCTTCATATAATGATTCATTCTCCATTTGCATAAAAGCGGTAATATCGTTACGCATTTTTGTAGATTTTGCTGGAGGAAAGAACTTACTAAGAAATTTCTGAGCCAAATCATCCCATGTTGTAATTGATCCTGCAGGAAGAGAAGAAAGCCAACTTTTAGCTTTGTCTCTTAAAGAAAATGGGAATAGCCTTAATCTAACAGCATCATCTGTGACCCCATTGTATTTAATCATGTCACAGATTTCAAGAAAAGCATCAATGTGAGCATTTGGATTATCATTTGGTAGCCCATAAAATTGCACAGAATTTTGAAGCATCTGAATGAGTGCGGGCTTGATTTCAAAGTTGTTTGCTTGAATTGCAGGCCTTTTGATGCTTGATGTGGCACCCTGAACTGTTGGTGCAACATATTCTTTTAGAATCTTGCGTGGATCATCATTCTCTGTCATTTTTGTAGCTTCACTTCTTTGTTCTCTTAGCTCCTTTCGTTGCTTTCTGACTGTGCGTTCAATTTCTGGGTCAAGATTAACAAGTTGTTCTCTTTGGCTACGGGTCATGCACGTCTGTAACAATCCTGAAAAGTAGCAACTAAAAAAAAATGATTGATTTTTTTAATTAATTTTTTTAATGTAAAAATAGCAATAATAAAGCAAAGCAAAAATAAAATCTAACAAAACAAAAAAAATCATTTTTTTTTAAAAAAAGAAAATAAAAACTAGATTAAACTTAGAATTATTTGGCATTAATATTAATGAGTAGTAAAACAACCAATCCCCGGCAACGGCGCCAAAAACTTGTTCGGTGAATTTTAGATGCAAGTGAACATGTCGAACAAGTAATATAATGATAAGAAAAGTATCGTCCCACGAAGATTGGTGAATACTGAACTAATTAAGTACTAATGATGAATTAATCCTAAAATTTATCTAGCAAATCAAAATATTGTTGAAGATAAATTAAAATTTAAAATTTCTAAAACGAAAATTCAAAACTAATTAAAATTGAATCCAAGTAGGAAAAATCAAGATGAGACACATGTTAGAGCTTTCGATTTCACCATAACTACTAGATATGAATTTCCATAGTTTATGCCTGCAAGAATGATATTATCTATGTGATGGCGGAATTTCCTAATTTATTTACTATCCTATGTCTAGGTATAGTAAACCTATTTAGTTCATTAATTCACTATATCTCTATATGTGAATTGAAACAAACCAAATGCATTAGGATCTATGAATATTCCTGGTTTACAATAAATCTTTCGATCATCTTATCACCAAAAGCCACACAAATAACATGGTATATGTCTATCCACATTTAATTCATGGTTATATATTATAAGAAGCAATTGCATATTATTACCTTTCAGTCTCTAACATGCACATCAAATCATTCAAGTGGTGGCCAATCACTTAAAAGCATTAAGCATAATAATATATAACTCACATAAATAAACTATCTTGCAAAACATAAAAACTTATAGGATTCACATCATCATAGTTAGGCTACATCTTCGCTCTAACAAAAGAAGTTTAGAACATAATGAAATAATGAGGAAGAACAATAATAAGAAACAAAGAAGGCATCTTGAATCCAAGAACAAGAAGTCTGTCACCCTTTTTGTCTTCTCTTCAAGAAATCTTGAATTCTTGGCCTCTCTCTTGAGTTGAATCTTGAATTCTTGGCCTCTCTTTTGAGTTGTGCTCAATTTCCTCCTTGGTTTCAGCGACAACTTCTTTTCTCTCTTGCTTTCCCCCCTCTTCTATGCAGGGCTCCTCCTTTATATAGGGTATGGGATCTAGAACTTTCTCCTTATCCTAATAGCATTGGGTTTTGGATTCCTAATACAATTGGGTTTTAGACTTCTATATTAATTAGGCTTTGGACTCCTAATAGGAATAGGTTTTCTAATTATTTAAAAAAATAATAACAATAAAAATCTAATAACAATTATCTAAAGCTCAAGCCCAAGCCCATCTTGATTTCCTTCACCTTGATAATTTGACCATCTTCTGCCATATAATAAGTACCAGGTTCTCCATGCTTGTTCTTTTTCTTCATGCCTCCCTATGCTACATAAACAAGACAAATTTAAGTAAATAAAGAGGAATTCAAATATTTTCTCACAAACATTAGAGAATTTATTATTTAAATTAGGTAAAATAACTCTATAAAAATAGAGTTATCAAACATAAATGAGTAGGGCAACGAAAGAAGTACCCCTCTTCTTTGTGAACAAAGAATAGTCATGGTAGGATTGGGTGAAGTCATGTGCCAGTAAGGCTTTAGTAAATTTCTTATTCCATTGACGAGAAGCTTGCTTCAATCCATAGAGGGATTTTCACAATTGATAAACTAGAGACTCTTCCTGATTGCAAAATCCGAGGGGAAGCTCCATGTAAACCTCTTCAGAAAGGTCACCATGAAGAAATGCATTCTAGACATCCATTTGGAAAAGAGGCTAATGGTGAATAGCGACAATGGTCAAGATGAGGTGAATAGTGACATGCTTCGTTGTGGGAGAAAAAGTATCCTGGTAGTCAACGCCCTAGCGTTGATTGAAGCCCTTGGTAACAAAGCGGGCTTTATAGCAATCAATGGACTTGTCGGTGCAATACTTCACCTTGTAAACCCATTTGCAACTTATAGGACGACAACCAAGGGGTAATGGGACCACATCCTAAGTATGATTGGCTTTAAGAGTGTTGAGTTCAACATCTATGGCAGCGACCCAATGAGGGTTGGTGACAACATCATGGTAGGTGGAGGGTTCATCAACAATAGAGGTGGAGGCAATGAAGCTTTGGTATGAGGGATGGTAGTTGTGAAGGGAAACATAGTTAGAAATAGGGTAAAGAGAGGTGCATGAAGATTGTGGGAGAGTGAGACAGAGATAATCAGAGCTTCAAATAGGGGGCTTGGTGGAACGGGTGGAGTGGTGAAGAGGAGGGTTTGCTAAAGGGAGAGGGGACGCAGGAGGAGGGGCAGAAGGTTCTGAAGGAGGAACAAGAGAATGAGCTGAAGGAGATGTAATGGGAGGAGGGGATGGGGGGTCAGGAAAATAAGGGAGATCAACGAGTAAAGAAGAGAAGGTGTACTAAGCAGGATTTGAGGCGTCTGGAGAAGTTGAGGCTGGCGGGGAGGCATGATCGAAACTAAAGGGGAAGACGGTTTCCTAAAAGACAACATCATGACTAAAAAAAATGTATGTAAGCAGGGGTCATATAAGCGATAACTCTTTTGAAAAGGAGGATATTCCATAAAGATGCAAGGGACAACATGGGGACTAATTTGTCATAAGCACTAACGGTGGTGGCATAACAACGACAGCCAAAGACACGAAGATGGTCAAGGACAAGAGGTTTGCCAAAAAGTTTCTGAAAGGGGGTGAGACCATAGAGAGAACTAGAATAAAGATGGTTGATGAGGTAAGTGGCAGTGAGGAGACATTCCCCCCAAAACGAAGGTGGAATATGTGCTTGAAACATGAGGGCACAGGCTACGTCTAACAAATGGAGATGCTTGTGTTCAACAACACCGTTTTGTTGAGGCATGTAAACACAAGAGGATTCATGAAGGATGCCCATCGAAGATAAAAGATTACAACATTTAGAGAAGAAAAATTCAACGCCATTATCAGAATGGATGTGACGGACAGGAAGCCCAAATTGGGTGAGGACCATGGAGATGAAATATTGAATTTTTGAACAAACTTGACTTTTGAATTTTAAGAGAAAAGTCTAAGTGGTGTGAGAGAAGTCATCAACGATGGTGAGAAAGTAACAAGCATTGTCATGAGTAGGGGTCTGATGTGGGCCTCAAACATCCATATGGACAAGCTCAAAGAGGGAACTAGTGGTGGAGTTGCAAAGAGAAAAAGGTTGGTGTGTTTGTTTGGCTAAAGAACAAATGTCGCAAGAGAAAGAAGGGGGCCAAGATATTGAAGTGCCTTTAGAAGAAAAAGATTTTAAAGACGAATGGCGAAAGCGTTGGTGTAAAAGTTCATAACTAATATTATTAATAAAAACAGAATTACAAGTAGAGGATAGTTTGGGAGTATCAGAAGTACTCTTTAGGGAAAGTAAATAGGAAGAAAAACATCTTGAAAATGTGTAGGAAAATTATGACAGAGAAAATAAAGTCCATGATTAGCCTTGCCAAGCCCGATTAGATCCCTAGTCATACGGTCCTAGAAGACATAAAAATCAGAGAAAAAAATGGCAGTACAATTGTTGTCACGGGTTAGCTTTTGGATGGATAATAAATTATGTTGGAAACGAGGAGCATATAAAATATTGGATAAATGTAATCTTGGATAAGGGTGGCATTAACCAATATGAGTGATAAGGCTAGTGGAACGATAAGGTAAAGTAAGATGTATAGGAATGATGCATGGATGGAAGGAATTCAACAATCCTAAGGAAGAAATAGATGGAACAAGAGAAGATGCAGTACCTAGAAAAGGTTCAGAGGGGCCCGTCTGATTAATAAGGTTCAAAAGCTTTTGTTGTTGATCAACGATGAGTTGTAGGCCAAAAGGGCCACCATAGGTGCTGCCAGGAGTGGGAGGAATTGGGCCCATAATACCGGGGCTGGAAGAGCCATAATAGGGCATTGGATGGGTAGAGTGTGGCCCAAAACCAATAAAAGGGGGAGGCCCAAAAGTGGAGGAGTAGGATGGGCCATCAGCAGCAACGTGATAGGCGTGAGGCCCAGAAGGAGAGGGCCTGCGCCTGATACCTCCACGGGGCTTGGGCTTTTAGTCAGCTGGGTAGCCCACGAGGAGGTAACACTTCTCGTGGGTGTGGCCCGGCCTGTTGCAGTGCAAGCAGACAAGCCGTAAGCTCGCAAAAGTGTGCGTTGGGCTAGTGAGCCCACAGGAACCAGATGGCGGGTTGAGGCCGGGTGCAAGTGGGCTAGTGTCGGGCACCCAGGATCGAGATGGGCAAGAGGAGTGGGCATCAGGTAGAGGGGCGAGAGGAGAATCCCAACAGCTCTAGAAGGCCATGCGATCGCCGATGGTGGTTCGATGGTCGTTCTGAAAGTGTTGATGGACGTCTTGCTTTGTTGAGGCGTAGGTGTGATCTAGGGAAGGAAGAGAATCTCGTGAGAGCACATTACTTCGGAGAGTATTGAATTCATTTGGGAGTGCGAGGAGAAATTTCATGGTGGTATCATCCTAATCTTTGGTTTGGAGACGGGAATTGATGTCACAGGTGCATTTCCCGTATTGGTAGTGAATGGGCGGTTCTTGAGCGTCTAGTTCACCTCAAAGATCTTTAAGATGAACATAGAACGCGGTGAGGACAGTGTCGGTAGCACCATCAGCGAGGTGTAAGTCGTCAATCGCTTGCTGAAGAGAGAAGCACTAGGTGCCGAAGGTCTTCGCGAAACTCTCCTAGAGTAACGCCCAGATAACATCGATAGTCTCAAGCCTTGAAACCAAGTTTTCGAGGTCAGAATCGACCAAATGAACGAGCTAAGTCTTCAAGGCGGCTTGGCATTGATCCCACTTAGCGGCAGCAAAGGGTTCAGAGGGACGAGGCAGAGCACTGGTGAGGAAAGGTAGCTTATTACGGGCAAGGAAGACTTTACGGACTTGGCTGCTCCAGGAGTTCCAATTAGCCTCGCTGGTAAGTTTTTTTTGAAACAATGCTAATCGGCTGTAGATCTGCCAAATTGAGGGCATAGGGGTTAGGGGAAAGTGCAGAATTGGGTGGGGAAACTAGAGAAGAGGTGGAAGGAGGGGTGTTTGTGGCCATTTGAGAAGGCAGCGCTAATGAGATTCCGGTAGGGTTTAAAGCTGCAGCAGCGGGGATTGCAAATTAGCGGCGGCTAGGGTTACGAATTGGGAAAAGGGTATCGGGGTAAATTTTAAAAAATATTGGGGTTAAAATTGAGAATAAAGAAAGAATAGGGTGGCTGGGAAATACTGAAAGATAGGGGTAACAGGGGAAATATTAAGAAAATGAGGGGTGAATAAAAAAAGTGAGTAAAAAATAGAACAGGTTGCACTTCACTCGTAAGAGATGGCTGAAGAAAAAAATGGCGGAAGGAAAGAAGGTCTCAAGGAAGGACAACTTCGATACCATGTAAGAAAAGCTGATGATAAGGAGAAAAGCTAGAGTGAGCAAACTGTGTTTTGTATATTCAAGATAATTAACTTTACATTACAATGTTTATATTTATAGGAAACTTAACCTAATCTATATAAGGAAGATGAAATATGTACAATAACTACAAGATCTTGAGCCTAATTCTCGGACTCAATTATAGTAAGGTGGTAGGTATACATTAACATGAGCAATTTGGATTTGCTCTCTTCTTCACGATCTCTCGTTCCTTAACCACGCCTGATTCTTCTCCACTTGGACAACCTAGCAGCTCTGCACAACGAAGCCCATCCTTCACAGTAAGACCAAGTATATCTTACTCGACTATCCCTATGCCTATGAGAAAGTGGTGCTCAGAATTGTTTTTATAGTTTATGTCTTGTAATTGGCACAATTGGCCGACATGCTTACCAAGCCTTTACTTCTTACTCATTCTGCTTCTTTAGACCTAAACTTGGCATTGCACCTCCAGCCCCGCCAAGTTTGTGGGAGAATTAGAAAAAAAAAAAAAACCACTCCACATAGTCGCCATGTAAGCCAACTAAAGCTAAACAAGTTGAAAAGTCAAAAGTGGTATCTTTTCCCTCTCGGCAAGCCTTTTCGTAGAACCATAAACGCAAAACACTTTGCATTTCAACCTAGGCTAGCAATCATTGATGTTTTAAATCCAACCTACAATTTACTGTTTCTCACATAAATTCATTTGCTAGCTGGTGAGCTATCTCTGATGTATAAATACACAATCTAGATTTCATCTTTCAACTTTGGTTGTACTATGTTTTCCAAAACTTAATGAAACAACTTTCTCCCATCCATACTCTTTGTTCTTTTTGGTAACACACCCCTTACATGGGATTTATGGGAAAAACCATGTGGAATACGTGAGAACGAAGTGCTTGAAACCATATAAAAGAAAGGTCAAATTATGAAACTTAAAACCATATGATTTGTTTTCATATGCAGAATTTCTTATATCAAGATTCATACAATGCAAGACACAATGTTTAATACCATCTGATTGTTGACTGGATCCTCATGCTTTTTCTAATATTTAACCGATAGGAGGATGAAAAAAGTGATTATCTTGTATTAATATTTGGATCACATACTTTCTATGTGATAATGTCTTCTTTTCAAGGGAATTGGTCTAGGATGGAATGAGCCTTTCTAATGTAGTATAAAGTGTAGTTTCAAATGCAATTTTAGTTCTCTTATAAACTAGATCCTCACGGTTTTCCACAATTAGGGCATGTTAAAAATGGGTTCCCTAACTTTAAGATGAGAGATAGAAGAATAGAGATAGAAAAAAGAAAGAAACAAGGAATGGAAGAAAGAAGAAAAAGAGCAATAATACTGATTGGACCTAAGATCCAGCCGGTAAGAAAGAAGTAACACCAAAGATGAAAGTTACACTTCTTGAAAGTGGAATCCAAGAAAACAAAGATGCAATTGACAAGATATATATGCTTGGCATTCTATCAATCAAACACAAAACCGTAGACACACCTTTATCAGCAGCATAAAGATTGACAAGACAAAAAAGACCTACTACCCAACGTTCTATCAATCAAACATAGAGTCATACAAACTAAAAAACAGACCCTGAACATTTGGAACAATTGTACATCAAGTAAGTTGCCTGTTGCGCAGACAGCAATATTAGAAGGTTCAAAGTAAAAAAATGAATTGAAGATGTATTTCTTCATGGTCTTACTCATCTTAACCTTCCAATTCTCCAAATAGTAAGTATTTGCACCTCCGATGGCCTTGTCAAGAATAAGAACTTTCGTTTCCATCACAGACTTTGTCATGCCATTCAACAGATGTGTTGCTTCTTGGTCACTTTAGAGGTAGTTCAAGATGATCCCCGCCTCTCGAAGAATCCTCACATTCCCTTTACTATCGATCAATCCAGTCATCAGTTTCATGGAATGTGCAAAAACCATGACCTCTGGTGCAATACATGCCTCATATGCCATGAGGTTCCTTAAATAGTTTCCAAGTTGCAATCCAAATAAATAACAGGGAGGTATAAAGTGCCAGATGGCTTGTCAAAATTTATAGATCCCAAGCTACCCTCTGATGGAGGAAATTTAGAGCCAATTTTAAAGAGATCTGACACACTTAGGATTGCAATCTCTTTGAGCAAAGGACTATTGTATTCCAGCTTTTGAGATGTGATTTCCACATATTCAGCCACCTTCTTCGCAGTGGTCATGAGATTGTCTATAAAGTTCTTGTTTTTAAGCCAAAAAAGATAGAGATGATTACAAATGGCACCACAAGTAAAAGTTTTGCAACTTTTGAGTTGCGCATTTTATTAAGAATGTGAATCGCGGCCAAGTTTATTTGGCATGGTACTGTCATGAATGACTGAAGGCTTTTCTAAACCAGTCAGTGTCTTCATCCTCTCTTGGCTCCTCCTACTCACAAATAGTTGTAGGTTGCAACTTTGGGCCAGTCATGCAGTAGAGGAGCTTTCAAGAAACATTCTTCGCTTAAGTGTTAGTTATTGATATTCTTAATGGGGTATATGTCCTTGCAAAAACCCATCAATATTGTGACAAATAGCTTGTCATGATCTTCACATTGATAAAAATTATAGACTTTCTAGAGCAAAAATAAAGGGATATGATTTTCCAGCATGATGATATCCCTAAGGATGGAGTGGTGTGCAAGTTTCCTCCGTAATTGATAAGTTGAGCCATCTTAGAAGACACTTGCTAAACCTTCTATTCTGGCAGAGTAGGTCTGGAGATATTCCAACAAGAAGGAAGCGTTAATGGAAAATATCCATGCGAGTGTTTCTTAGTCAAACTCCAAGAACCGATGGTAGTAAGTGTGGAAAGTGGTATTGCTTTTTGCAATGTGGTTGACCAAGTTAGAGAATTTACTTTCTCGGAGGTTCTTTTGTACTATTTTAGCTATATTGAGCTTATGGTGCTCCATCTCCAAGAGGTCAAGCTGCAGGTGATGGTATAGGCCAAAGGCTATGAGTTGTTAAGTGTATGCTTTGTTGAAGAAAAAAAATTAACCAAATGCTTCTGATTTTCACTTGCAACAGAAATCAGAAACAAAGGAAAATTTATGGATTTTTGGAATCACAAGCAAATAGGAATAAATTTGATAATCAATTCAATTATCAAGCAAGAATAGATCATACACAACAAGAACACACAGATTTTCCAAAGATTTGACATTTTTCATTAAGATAAACAAGAGTATGAAAATACAAAGATAGCTCCTATGCTTGATTCAACTTCAAAAGAAATAAAATGAAATATATAGAGTAGTAAAGATAAACATACACGCTTTCTCCATTGGTCCTTGGATAGTCTTCCATGCTTCCAGTGCTTCGACTTCAACTTCCTAAAAATGCATGCATGTAACCTTGGCTTCCTGAGTAATTCACCTATAGTGATGTTTTCTAGCTTTTAGGTTCTTCAGAGGATAGAGAAAATGGAGCAACATGAAAGAGGAAACTTGCTACCATCCACTCTTTCTACATGTTACTTAAGTGCACAATGACATTCCATTACGTGTAACACCTCTCCTTAATGGAGTTCACTATGACTCCAAGGAGGCTTATGAACTTCTCATGCAATTCTTTTCCAAGACTCTTTGTTATAATATGACAATTTGTTCTTCATTATTGTAGTGTTGTAACTATATTTCTCCATCACTCATAACTTTCCTTATATAATGAAACTTGATGGAGATGTGCTTTGTACAAGAATGATGCATTGGATTTCTTGCCATATTTATTGCTGACTGATTGTCGCAATAAATGGTAGTTGCATTCTTTTGCTCAAACCCCATTTCTTTTATAATCCTCCTTATCCACACACATTGACTAGCTATTGTTGTTACTGCTATATACTCTACCTTTGATGAGAACAGTGCAACAAATTCTTGCCTCTTAGATTTCCAAGAGAAAGTAAAAGATCCAATATTAAATATGTACCCAGATGTGCTTTTAGAATCATCCCCAGAACTTGAACTCAAGTGTTCCTTGAAGGTACCATAGTATTCTTTTGGCTTTGCTAAGATGGGTTTCTTTGAGTGTTTGCATAAAATGTGAAAGTAGGCCAATAGAATATGAACTATTTGGTTTGGTAACTGTTAGGTACAAGAGGCTCCCAATAAGACTTCTAAATAGGGTGCTATCTACTTTACTAGAACCATTATCCACCATTAATTTCTCATTTAAGGCAAGAGGGGTGCTAACTAACTTACAAGCCCTCATATGAAATTCATTCAATAATTTCTCTAAGGACTGATGCTGGGATAGAAAAATACCCCTCTTGCTTTGACATACTTCTAACCCAAGAAGATACTTCATCAACCTAGATCATTCATTTGAAAAGTTCTCATTATATCATTCCTAAAGGCTAACACTATCTCCTTAGTACTACTAGTAAATAAAAGATAATCTACATATAAAGAAACTAATAAGAACTGGTTACCTTGAGTTTTGATGAAAAGAATGAGTTCATTAGGACTTCTTTTGTAGTACCTTTCAAGGAAATAATTGCATGTCTTGTTGTACCAATCCTTAGGGGCTTGTTTAAGTCCATACAATGCCTTTCTTAACCTTAGAATTTTTTTTGGAAACTCCTTATTCTCAAAACCCTTGGGTTGCTCAACATACACCTCATCTTCAATTTCTCCATTCAAAAATGCATCTTTGACATCAAGCTGATGAACGTTCCACCCATTCTATGCTGTTAATGCCATAATGAGTCTAATGGTTTCAAGTCTAGCAACTAGTGCAAAAGTCTATAAGTAATCCATTCTAGGCACTTGAGTGAACCCTCTAGCCACTTTATTGGCTTTGTAACGCTGTAATTTTCCTTCTCTATCCATCTTTAGCTTGTAGATCCACTTCAAGCTTACTTTTTTCTTCCCTTGAGGCAAATCATTTAGTTCCCATGTTTGCTTTTTGGTGATGACTTCAAGCTCTTCCTTTATGCCCTTCCTCTATTTTTCTTGCTTCTCAGCTTCTTCAAATTTTAATGGTTCGTTAACAACATAGTTACAACATTCATAAATAGCTTTATGAGGCTTTATCCTTATTGGAGTTAATGTTTCAACATCTAGCTTAGTCTCTTTAAGATTCTTAAGCTGGAGTGGAGAAGAAATGGGAGTAGAATGTAAGGTACTCCCTTTAATAATCTCAACTACTTCTTCATAGCTAGATTCCCTATTCCAGATATTTGGCACAAGCACATTTTGAACTTTAGCTTAACTATTCTCCTAGTTCCATGCTTTATTTTCATTAAAAACCATATCTCGGCTCACCACAAGTTTGTTTTCTTCTAGATCAAAGATTCCGTAGCCTTTTGATCTTAAGTTATAACCCAACGTTTCATCTTTGTGTACCTTTTTGTCTAGCTTACTTCTCTTCTATGTTGGAACATGAACAAAACATAAGGAATCAAAGACTTTGAGATGGCTTATGGAGGGGTTTTTTTCTTGTCCAAGCTTTAATTTGAGTTTTCCCTTTAGTTGTTATGGTAGGACTCTAATTTAGCAAATAAATTATTGTGTACATTACTTCATTCCAGAATCCTTTTGTCATTCTTTTCTCTTCCATCATGGCCCTGGCCATTTCCATGATTTTGCGATTTCTCCTTTCTTAAACTCCATTTTGCTCTAGAGTATAGCTGACTGACAGTTGATGGAGGACACCTTCTTCTTCATAATTTTTTTTTGAATTCATTTGAGGTGTACTCCCTTCCTTGATCAGTGCAAAGTACCTTGATTTTTCCTTTATGCTTCAATCTCAACCAGCTTTTTAAAACATTTGAAATGCACAAGAACTTCTACTTTGCTCCTTAGAAAGTATACCCATCTCATACGAGTAAAGTCATCTACGAACAACAAGAAAAAGCTTCATCCATCATAGGTAGGAATGATTATAGGATCACATACATCTGAGTGCACAATCTCAAAAGGAGCATAGGTCTTCAGGTGGAGATTACTTGGAAATGGTTTCTTATGTTGCTTTCTGGTTTGGCATCCTTCACAAAGATTTCCTGGTATTTCACAAAGATTACTTGGAAATGGTTTCTTGTGTTGCTTTCTATGCTAGGCATACCTTCAACCAAACACTTGTCAAAAGGGGTGCTAAGAGATCTAAAGTTTAGGTGTCCATACCTCCTATGTCATAACCATGATTTATCCTTAACCATAATAAGTGCATGACTCTTTGCATATTCAAATCTCAAAGGAAAGTTTTCAAAATTCAACATTTTTACTCTAGCTATTTCCTCATTATCTTCATATATAACACATACCCTATTCTTGAACACTAAAGTAAAATTTTTCTCTATCATTTGACCTACACTAAGGAGGTTTAGACTCAAATTTGGAACATATAATACTTCATGAATCTTTTTTTTACCATGTTGGGTCTTAATACAAATGGTACATTTCCTTTTTACATTAACAAGATCTCCATTTCCAAGTCTAACTTGAGACTTGAGGTTTTATCCAAATTAGAAAAAATACTATCATCAAAGCACATATGAGAGCTACAGCCTGAATCAATATACCAAACCCCCTATATGTAGTTGTCATCATATTACAAAGGTAAAATAGAGTAAACTTTGCATTTCCCTTATTAGTAAAGTTAACTTGCTATCCTTCTTTTACCCTGTAGTTCTTTTCTAAATGGCTAAACTTATGACAAAATCTACACTAAGGCTTCCTTTTCTGCCAACAATATTTCTCTAAATGGTTGGTTTTTCACATATCTTACATGGGGGAAACTTCCTTTTCCTTTCGGTTTTATTTTCTTCACCCTTAGTTTCCTTATCATCATTAACTTTAGTAGGTTCTAAGGACATTCTAGCCTTAAAGGTTGTTTCTATAAGCATTTTTCCCTTTCTCCTATTAAACCTTATGTCATGTCCCTTTTGGGAAACCATAAGTTCAATCAAGGATAATGTATTGAGGTCTTGGGTCTCTTCTAAAGTTATAACCACCGAATCAAACTTTTCAAGGAGACTAATGAGCACATATGATTCTATAGTCTTTTCCTACATCACTTTGTAAGATTATGCCAGAAATAGTTTGGGATTGAATCGTTTGGTCTTTAGGAGGATTTTTTCAACAACCCTCTTATCAGTAATATCCTCACCTAAACTCCTCATTTTACTAATCACACCATTGAGCCTAGTGTAATAATCAACCACATATTTAGCATCATTGATATGCATACATTCCAAATTAGTTCTAAGAGACCACAGTTTTATAAGTTTTACCTCGGATTGCTAAGATATTCATTCTTTAGGATTTTCCATAACTCAAAAGAGGTTTGAGCATGAGAGATCCTTGGAAAGACATTTTCTACTATAGCCAGTTAAAGGACAAGTAAAATCCACATCTCCTTATCCTACACCTTCTTGTATTGCTCACTAGCTACCTTTGTCCTTTGCGTGCCTTTCTCAACTAGCTCCAACATACCTTGACATTGTAAATAATTGGTCATTTTGGTGGACCAAATATGAAAATTTTCCTTATCACATATTGGAAGAGGGAGCTATGTGTCAGGAATGAAAATAAAATTAGGATTAGGATTTGAGGATGTAGAGCCTAAAGAAAAGGTTCGTAAAGGAGAATTAAAAGCCATTATGGAAGTAAAACACTGAGTTTGAAGATTGAACATGGCTTTGATACCACTATTGAAGAAAAAACTTAACCAAGCACTTATGATTTTCACTTGCAACAGAAATAAGAAACGTAGGAAAATTTAGGGATTTTCATAATCATAAGCAAATAGAAACATATTTGATAATCTATTCAAGTAATAAGCAAGAATAGATCATACACAACAAGAACACATGAATTTTCCAAAGATTTGGAACTTTTCATTAAGATAAACAAAAGTACAAAAATACAAAGATAGCTCTTATACTTTATTTAACTTTAAAAGAAATACAACAAAATATATAGACTCGTAAAGGTAAACCTACACGCTTTCTCCATTAGTCCTTGGATAGTCTTCCACTCTTCCAGAGCTTCAAGTTTGACTTCCCAAAATGCATGCAACCTTGGCTTCTTGAGTAATCCACATGCAATGATGTTTTCCAACTTCTAGGTTCTTCAAAGGATAGAGAAAATAGGGTAATAAAAAAGAAGAAAACTTGCCACTGTCCACTTTTCCTACATGCCATTTAAGTGCACAGTGACACTCCATTACGTGTAACATGCTTTTAGTTTGAGAGATAACAATGATTTGGGTATGCTAAATATTCACACAAAAACGCCTTCATCATTTTCTTATGTCCCTTCTTCTAAGGCTTGACTTATTTGTATGATGCATTCTTTGTCAAGATTAACGTTGGATGATTGGTTTTTAACTCGGAAAATGTGATCTCTTTAAAGGGAGAGAAAGAGAGAGAGAGAATGAAAGAGAAATGTGTTTGGCAAGGGGTGTGAGAGAAAAAATAGTATGTTTATTCTTCTTTCTTTGCTAAATGAGTGCTATGTTCTTTTATTTCTTGAGTTGTGTTTAGGCACCCTTTTATAATGGGATAGGTGATAACTCTATTTTTATAGAGTTATTTTACCTATTTTAGGCAATAAACAATACAATGCTTATGAGAAAATATTTGAATTACTCTTTATGTACTTAAATTTGCCTTGTTTTTGTAGAATAAGGAAGCATGGAGAAAAAGAACAAGCATAGAGAACCTGATGCTTATTATATGACAAAATATGGTCAAAATATCAATATCAAGAAAATCAAGATAGGCTTAGGCTTGGGCTTGGGCTTTGGATGATTGTTGTTAGATTTTATTGTTATTGGGTTTTCTAAATAATTAGAAAACCTAATCATATTAGGAGTTTGAAGCTTAACTAAATTAAGAGTTCAAAACCCAATTGTTTTAGGTCTCCAAATCTCAGTTCTCCTAGGATAGGAGATAGGTTAAACCTAAACCCTATTAAGAGAAGAGAGGAGGCCAAAGAAGGAGGAGGAGGAAATTGAGCACAACTCAAGAGATAGGCCAAGAATTCAAGGTTTTCTTAAAAAGAAGACAAAAAGGGTAACAGACTTCTTGTTCTTGAATTCAATATGCCTTCTTTATTTCTTATTATTGTTTTTCTTCGTTATTTCTTTATGCTTTAGTTTATTTTTGTTAAAGCTACGATGTAACCTAATTATGATGGTGTGAATCTTATGATTATTATATTTTGCAAGATATTTTGTTTATATGAAGTTGCATATTATTGTGTTTAATGCTTTTAAGTGATTAATTATCATTTAAATAATCTAATTTGCATATTTAAGACCGACAAGAGATGATATGCAATTGCTTCTTATCATGTGTAACCATAAATTAAATATGGATAGACATATACCATATTATTTGTGTGGCTTTCGGTGTAAACTGGGAATATTTATAGATCCTAATGCATTTGGTTTGTTTCAATTCACATATAGAGATATAGTTAATTAATAAGCTAAATAGGTTTGCTATACCTAGATATAATATAGTAAATAAATTAAGAAGTTCCACCATTACATAGATATTATTCCTCTTGCAAGCATAAATAATCAATATTAATACCTAATAGTTATGGTGAAATCATATGCTCTAACATATTTTGTGTATTTAGTTTTCTTAAATTTAGTTAGTTAATCTATCATCTATTATTTGAATTTGTTAAATAAATTCTAGGAGTTATTCACTGTTAGTAATTAGTTGGTCTAGTAATCACCAATCTCTATGGGACGATATCTTTCTTATCATTATATTACTTGTTTGACATGTTCACTTGCATCTAAAATTCACCGACCAATAGGCAACTCAATCTTTTTACAAAGTTTTAGCAGTGAGAATGGGAAGACTTTGATCATCATTATACCACATTTTAAACATGGAACCCTGCTTCTATTCCCCTCTTTTCTTCAAACAAGAATTGAGGAGGTTTCACATAAAATAAAAACGATGTACCGTCTTTCTTTGTTCTTTCGTTGCCTCAGTAGGTGTACTTCTTGTCCCAGAAGCTCAATGGACATGAACTTCATTTGTTGTCTCAATTAGGTCTTAATTCTTTGCATGATTTGTATTGTGGAATTTTTTTTAATGAATATACAAGTTTATTTATCTAAGAACAAGAGAATACAAATGTTTAAAGATATACTTTTGTATTATAGTTCAACTATGGTAAAATTAAGTTTGAAATCTTCTAGTTGTGACATAAAAAAATATTTACTTATATATAAAAAACAAAAGTTTGAAAGAAGTCAATAGAGTTGGCCTTATTTAGATTATCTATCCATAACCAATCTCACTCTTTCATAGTCCTTATAAATTTGGAAATGACCCCCCATATCAAAATGAATTATTTGTAACTAAATGAAGGTGATAAACTCTCCTTTATTGTGTAGTTAAGGAGCATGAGTCATGAGTGCTGGCATTGCAATGATTTGCAACATAAGGAAGTAATTTCACCCACACTTTAGCCATTAGCTTGTATTGCTAACCTTGGAGTAACTTTTGTGGCTCTTTGGCAAGAATAGTCATACCAAAGAGTACAAATTTGCTTTTGTTACCCTTTAAAGCAACAAATCTTGTTCTAGTGTTAACTTCAAGGATAACTTCGCTTGCTTATTTACCTTTTTGTTTTTTTTCCCCATCTCCAAGGCCTTTTTACCACTAAAGAGTTTATTGGTCTTTGCACGCATACCACAAGGTCTTATATGGATAATACTTATCATAGTCAACATTCTAGTGGATGAAAAAACACATAAGGTGAGATGGTCCTACTAATATCATGGTGACCACTATTTTTATTGACCTCAATTGTTCTATCCAATAAATTTGTAGCAATATGTCATGTTATAATGTTTTTTTCATAATCAAATTCATCAACATGTGATAACTACATCTCATTGTTGAAATATTGTAGAAATTGATTAATTGGAGTTTGAACCTATCATCTTCATAGTTTTGGGACTCTTTTTATTTGTTTTATTTTTTATTTTCATGAGTTTGTATTTTTCTTCCAACTCAGTTATACTTTTTCTATGTTTCAAAAGAAGAAAAGGGCATGAAATTTGTTCGGTGAATTTTAAATACAAGTGAACATGTCGAACAAGTAATATAATGATAAGAAAAGTATCATCCCATGAAGATTGGTGAATACTAAACTAATTAAATACTAATGATGAATAAATCCTAAAATTTATCTAGCAAATCAAAATATTGTTGATGATGAATTAAAATTTAAAACTTTCAAAACGAAAACTCAAGACTAATTAAAATTGAATCCAAGTAAGAAAAATCAAGATGAGAAACATGTTAGAGCTTCCGATTTCACCATAACTACTAGATATGAATTTTTATAGTTTATGCCTACAAGAATGATATTACCCATGTGATGGCGGAACTTCCTAATTTATTTATTATCCTATGTCTAGGTATAGCAAACCTATTTAGTTTATTAATTCACTATATCTCTATATGTGAATTGAAACAAACCAAATGCATTAGGATTTGTGAATATTCCTGGTTTACAATAAATCTTTCGATCATCTTATCACCAAAAGCCACACAAATAACATGGTATATGTCTATCCACATTTAATTCATGGTTATATATTATAAGAAGCAATTGCATATTATTACCTTTCAGTCTCTAACATGCACATCATATCATTCAAGTGGTGGCCAATCACTTAAAAGCATTAAGAATAAATAATATATAACTCACATAAATAAAATATCTTGCAAAACATAAAAACTTATGAAATTCACATCATCATAGTTAGGCTACATCTTCGCTCTAACAAAAGAAATTTAGAACATAATGAAATAACAAACCAAAGGAATAGTAGAAATTAAGCAAAACATCTTAAATAGAAAAACAGGAAAGTTGTCACCACACTGTCTTCTCTTTAAGAATTCCTCACAGAATTCTACAATTCAAGAATGATAAGAAGTAGAGGGAAGCTTTCGCGCCTCTATTTCTCTTTTTCTTTCTTGGTTTTCTCTCTCTTCTCTCTCTTCTCTCTCCTATTCTCCTCTACTCTTGTGCGGCGCCTTCTCCTCCCCTTTTAATTCATGTTCCTTTGCCTTTTTATTCTATCTTGGGATGCGTGCCCTAAGATTCTCCCTTAATAATTCACTTTTTTGCCCCTTTTCCTTTATTTCCTTTCTTGTCCTTTTTTGTCCTTTTCCTCCTCTTTTGCTGCTTTACACGTTGCCTCCTCTTTTCTTCTTTTGACTTCTTTTTCTTTCCTTGTCTTCTTCACGTGCCTTTTTGTAACTTTCTCTTCCTTTATTTCTTTTGCTCTTTTGGGGTTTGCTGCATAAATAACACCAGTTTACATAAATATATCAAAACTTAAATATTATCTTATAAAACTTGTATTATTTATATCCTAAAATAGTCAAAATAACTCTATAAAAATAGAGTTATCAAAACCCCCAAACTTGACATTTTGCTAGTCCTCGAGCAAAAGTAAGAGATAATAGTTTCAGACAAAACCCTTTCTTGAAATTCACTCAAAATTGCTCAACTTAACAATTCAAAGAAAAAATATAGCTTTCATGCAAACACAACAATTGTTCATAAGATAAGATAGACTCTTAACTATGTTGACCATGTTCGTATGTGTGAGTGTGAGTCCTTATCTTTTCAACTATATGCACTCTAAATAGATCCACATTAATATGTAATCTCTCAAAATCTTTAACCAAACCTCATAGGTTTGCTTTTCATTCCTCTCTCCACTAATGTAGGCCAATCATCTAACCAAGAATCAATAGGACTTTTATAAGCTTGTAATGTAAGGCTGGGCTAGGGGTAAGATGAAAGTCATTTAGGCTAAATTCACCCATGAACACATTGCTTTCTAGGATCTAATTTGAGCTTTTGTCACTTTCTTTCTCTCCTTTTTTTTTTTTGGCAATTGATCTTTCTATCACCACTTCTCTCATTCCTTTCTTTCCAAAAATACTTGATTTCACTTGGATTTTTGACTCTCATAAAAGTCACAATCATGCTTGCAATAATAAAGCAAGTAGTAGGACTAGAAATGTAACTATTATAATCTTATCTTGCTGATGATATCCAATTACTATGCAAAAGCCAGTTTTTGAACCTTGAGTGGCTTGAATTTGACAATAAGTAACAAGAGAATTCCATTCTTGGACAAATGTTGCATTTCTTTTTTTTTTTTTTTTTGCATTCACAAGAGCAACATATTATGCTACATAATCATTGCAATCAACATCCTTCCCATATAACATCCTTCCCCTCGACTTCTCTTTCACTCAAAATCAACATGTTCAAGGGTGCGGGACGAAAAGATAATTTATCAAAGGCTCAAAGGTATATATATGTGGGTGTCAAAATAAAAAAATAGATATAAATCAAGGCTCAGCGGGGTGACTGGTGATAAATAAATAAGGTTGGCTTGAAAGGCTCAAACGATCCAAAGAATGGCCTAAATCATTTTCTCAATTAGATGCAGCCTAGGATTTCGCCTCAAGAGAAAATCAAACAAATTCTAAGATTCAGGTGAGATCTAAGAAAATCACATACTTCACATGAATGTTCTCTAGAGATACACACAATTTAAAAAATGAAGGACTTTTAGTGCTTAATAAATGAATCAACATAATCAGAATCATACTTAACTCACATCACAATTGTAGGTTTGAACAGAATCTACATCTTCCTAAGAATCGCTAAGAATCCAAAAAATGGATATAAATCATGACATGAGAAAAATTCAATTAGATTTAGCAAGAAAAGATTTATTTTCCCACCCTCAAACTTGAATGGAGCATTGTCCTCAATGTAAAAAGAAATAAAGCAAAAATAAAGGTAAAATAGGAATGAGAAAACTCCCCTGATTGTAGGTGATAGCCATAGAAAGCTTTGAGGAGATGGTGGTGACAAAATTTTCAACAAAAGAACCAATAAAATGCTTGGGTTGCCTCCTAAGAAGCGCTTGCTTTATAGTTTTCAGCCAAACTATCTTCAATGTTGCTACTCAAGGAGGAAGAAGATCAATGGTAGTCTTCTGCATATTGACACCCTCAAAGTAGGGCTTCAAACGCTAACCATTCACCTTAAACGTGCCTTGGGTGTCATTTGCAACTTCTATTGCTCCATATGGGAATACCTTAGTGACTATGAAAGGGCCAGACCATCGAGACCGCAATTTACCTGGAAACAATTTAAGACGAGAATGATAAAGTAATACTTTTTGGCCAACCACAAACTCTCTCCTTAATATGTGTTTGTCATGCCATCTTTTTGTCCGCTCCTTGTATATTTTGGCATTTTCGTAGGCCTCATCTCGTAATTCCTGCAATTCATTCAGTTGCAACAATCGAGTTTCACCTGCAGACTGCATATCAAAGTTCAAAAATTTCAAAGCCCAATATGCTTTATGCTCTAATTCTACCAGTAGATAACAAGCCTTCCCAAACACTAGCCTAAAAGGAGACATTCCAATTGGTGTTTTGAATGCTGTTCTATAGGCCCAAAGTGCATCATCAAGTTTCATTGACCAATCTTTCCTTGAGGCATTCACAGTTTTTTCCAAAATTTTCTTAATTTCCTTATTTGATATCTCAACTTGACCACTAGTCTGAGGGTGATAAGGGGTAGCAATCTTATGGGTAACCCCATACTTACCCAAAAGTGCTTCAAATTGTTTGTTGCAAAAATGGGTCCCTCTATCACTTATGATTGCCCTAGGAGTGCCAAAACGGGTAAAAATATTTTTCTTTAAGAATTTAACCACAACTTTAGCATCATTTATAGGCAATGCTACTGCTTCTACCCACTTAGACACATACTCAACAACCACCAAAATATACATATTTCCATAAGAAAGTGGAAAGGGTCCCATGAAGTCAATACCCCAAACATCAAATAACTCACACACAACAACATTGTTTAGAGGCATCTCATGTTTCCTAGAAATATTCCCAGTTCTTTGACATTGATCACATGCAACTACATATGAATATGCATCTCTAAAAAGTGTAGGCCAATAAAATCCAGACTGTAAAACCTTAGCTGCAGTTCTGGTGGCACCAAAATGACCACCAGCTTCTCTAGCATGACAATGGTGTAGGATACTAGCCATCTCTTCCTCAGGAACACATCTCCTTATAACCTGGTCTACACATACTTTAAACAAGAAAGGCTCTTCCCAAAAATAATGTTTGAGGTCAGAAAATAATTTTTTTCTTTGTTGATATGACATTTCAGGAGGAAGAACATTACTTACCAAATAATTGACAAAATCAGCATACCAGGGAATTTGGATGGATTGGAGCGCAAAAATGTTTTCGTCGGGAAATTCTTCCATAATCGGTTGATCTTCTTCCTTTAGATTGGGAATTCTGGACAAATGATCTGCAACTAGATTTTTGGTCCCTTTCTTATCCTTGATCTCCAAATCGAACTCTTGTAGCAAGAGAATCCACCTTATTAACCTAGGTTTTGATTCTTTCTTTTCAAGTAGATGCTTGAGAGCAGAATGGTCAAAATAAACAATAACTTTGGAACCAATTAGATAAGAACGAAATTTATCAAAAGCAAATACTACTGCCAAAAGTTCTTTTTCTGTTGTTGAATAATTCAATTGTGCACCTGACAAGGTTCGACTGGCATAGTAAATGGTCTGAAAAACTCCATTCTTCCGTTGTCCCAAAACAGCTCCTACTGCAAAATCACTAGCATCACACATTAGCTCAAAAGGTAAGTCCCATTCTGGTGCTGCCATGATTGGTGCTGATACTAACTTTTCCTTTAAAGTGTTAAAAGCCTGCAAGCATTCATCAGAAAAGTTATATTTCACATCTTTAACCAACAAACTTGAAAGAGGTCTAGCAATTTTAGAAAAATCTTTTATGAATCGCCTATAGAATCCTGCATGCCCCAAAAAGCCTCTAACAAGTTTCACTGATGTTGGTGGGGGCAGTTTTGCAATGACCTCCACTTTAGCTCGATCAACCTCTAATCCTTTTTTAGATATCTTATGCCCAAGCACTATTCCTTCCTCAGCCTTCACCACTTCTTGCATCTTTGGATTTAATCGCCTTTGAGGTTGAACAATAGCTTTGTACTGCTCTTCCATCAAAATCTTGTGCATGCAAAGTGAAGGACTAATTCCCTTGATGTCAGCTATTTTCCATCCAATTGCTCCTTTATGCTCTCTCAACACCTGAAGTAATTTCTCTTCCATTGATTTTGTCAAAGAAGAAGATATAATTATTGGCAAAGTAGAAACTTCATCTAAATAAACATATTTCAAATGAGAAGGTAAGGGCTTGAGTTCAAGAGTTGGGGGCTCTTCAATTGATGGCTTAGGTTTTGTCATATGTTGTCCCAACTCCTCAAACTTTGTTGCCTTTTGCTGTGAATATGGTGGATTTGCTTCCATGAGATTGGCATAATCCTGTATTTCTTCACTTTCAATTTCCTCATTCTTTGGGTGAACCAAGCATGCTTCAAGTGGATCCTTGAAAACCTTTTCTTGAAAAATCTTATTCACAAACTTATCAATTGTCTCAACCCTAAAGCAAGAACTATCATCAGATGGATGTTTCATAGCAGTAAAAACATTAAAAGTGACAGAATCATTTTGAACTCTTAATATTAACTTCCCTTGTTGTACATCAATCAAAGCTCTTCCTGTTGCTAGAAAAGGTCGACCTAAGATAAGTGGTACCTCAAAGTCTTCCTCCATGTCAAGTACTATAAAATCTGCAGGAAAAATGAATTTGTCAACTTTTACCAATACATCTTCTACAATGCCCCTCGGATATTTAATTAATCGATCAGCCAATTGTAGGGACACTGTGGTTGGCTTCACTTCACCCAATCCTAATTTCCTGAAAACAGAAAAAGGCATTAGATTAATACTAGCTCCTAAATCACATAATGCCTTATCAAAGTGAGAATCTCCAATAGTACAAGGAATTGTAAAACTCCCTGGATCTTTTAATTTTGGAGGCAATTTGTTTTGTAAGATGGCTGAGCATTCTTCAGTTAGCTTCACAGTTTCATACTCTTCCAGCTTCCTTTTGTTTTTCAATATCTCCTTAAGAAATTTTGCATAACTGGGCATTTGAGCTAATGCATCTGCAAAAGGAATGTTAATATGTAATTTTTTAAATACATCAAGAAATTTAGAAAACTGCTTATCTATTTTATGTTGCTGGAGTCTTTGAGGAAATGGAACTAGAGGCACATAAGGCTTAGGATTATCAGGGAATAATGTCCTCTTGGTTGCCTCCTCAGGCTGCGTGCTAACATCATCTTCCTTATCCCTGACATTTTCCTTCTCAACATCATCTTTTCCCACTTGTTTGCCATTTCTCAAGGTTATTACCTTTGCATCTTCTATAGGATTCTTCTCTGTGCTACTTGGCAATGAACCTTGTTGTCTTCCAGAAATCATATTAGCCAACTGACCTATTTGCACCTCTAAATTTCGAATTGAAGCTTCTTGGTTTTGCATTCTTGTTTCGTTGTTCTGTAACATCTTGGCAACCATTTCCTCTAAGTTAGGCTTCTTTTCTTTTGGTTGCCTGAATCCTAGTGGTGGCCTCATTGCATTAGAATTACTCCATGAAAAATTTGGGTGGTTACGCCATCCCGGATTGTAAGTGTTGGAGTATGGATTATTTTGTGGCCTATTTGAATTTCCAACATAATTAGCATCTTCGCTACCCTGTGCAAAGGTGCTACCTACTTGGCACTCTATGCTTACATGTCCTCCACCACAATGATCACATAATATGTTCTGAATCCTCATGACTGGAGCACTCAGGTTATCTATTTTCTTGTTGAGTTTTTCAATTTGTGCATACATTGCAGTGTAAGCATCTACTTCATGAATTCCACTAGCTTTCCTCACTGGTGACCTCTCAGTAGGCCATTGATAACTATTATTTGCCATTTCCTCCAAAAGATCATATGCTTCTTCTGGTGTCTTATTGTTCAAAGCCCCTCCTGCAGCTGCATCAAGCATAAAACGAAGATTTGTACTAGACCCATTATAGAAAGTTTGTACTTGTAACCATATGGGTAGTCCATATTGTGGACATCTTCTTAAAAGCTCTTTGAATCTTTCCCAAGCTTCATATAATGATTCATTGTCCATCTGCATAAAAGCGGTAATATCGTTACGCATTTTGGCAGATTTTGCTGGAGGAAAGAACTTACTAAGAAATTTCTGAGCCAAATCATCCCATGTTGTAATTGATCCTGCAGGAAGAGAAGAAAGCCAACTTTTAGCTTTGTCTTTTAAAGAAAATGAGAATAACCTTAATCTAACAGCATCATCTGTGACTCCATTGTATTTAATCATGTCACAGATTTCAAGAAAAGCATCAATGTGAGCATTTGGATCATCGTTTGGTAGCCCACTAAATTGCACAGAATTTTGAAGCATCTGAATGAGTGCTGGCTTGATTTCAAAGTTGTTTGCTTGAATTGTAGGCCTTTTGATACTTGATGTGGCACCCTGAACTGTTGGTGCAACATATTCTTTTAGAAGCTTGCGTGCATCATCATTCTCCGCCATTTTTCTAACTTCACTTCTTTGTTCTCTTAACTCTTTTCGTTGCCTTCTGACTGTGCGTTCAATTTCTAGGTCAAGATTAACAAGTTGTTCTTTTTGGCTACGGGTCATACACGTCAGCAACACTCCTGAAAAGTAACAACTAAAACAAATGATTAAAATTTTGTTTTTAAAGGAAAAATAACAATAATAAAGCAAAAGAAAAATAAAATCTAACAAAACAAAACGAAAGAAAAAAAATTGTTTTTTTTTAACAAAATAAAAACTAGATTAAACTTAGAATTATTCGGTATTAATATTAATTAGTAGTAAAACAACCAATCCCCGGCAACGGCGCCAAAAACTTGTTCGGTGAATTTTAAATACAAGTGAACATGTCGAACAAATAATATAATGATAAGAAAAGTATCGTCCCACGAAGATTGGTGAATACTAAACTAATTAAATACTAATGATGAATAAATCCTAAAATTTATCTAGCAAATCAAAATATTGTTGATGATGAATTAAAATTTAAAACTTTCAAAACGAAAACTCAAGACTAATTAAAATTGAATCCAAGTAAGAAAAATCAAGATGAGAAACATGTTAGAGCTTCCGATTTCACCATAACTACTAGATATGAATTTTTATAGTTTATGCCTACAAGAATGATATTACCCATGTGATGGCGGAACTTCCTAATTTATTTACTATCCTATGTCTAGGTATAGCAAACCTATTTAGTTCATTAATTCACTATATCTCTATATGTGAATTGAAACAAACCAAATGCATTAGGATTTGTGAATATTCCTAGTTTACAATAAATCTTTCGATCATCTTATCACCAAAAGCCACACAAATAACATGGTATATGTCTATCCACATTTAATTCATGGTTATATATTATAAGAAGCAATTGCATATTATTACCTTTTAGTCTCTAACATGCACATCATATCATTCAAGTGGTGGCCAATCACTTAAAAGCATTAAGAATAAATAATATATAACTCACATAAATAAAATATCTTACAAAACATAAAAACTTATGAAATTCACATCATCATAGTTAGGCTACATCTTCGCTCTAACAAAAGAAATTTAGAACATAATGAAATAACAAACCAAAGGAATAGTAAAAATTAAGCAAAACATCTTAAATAGAAAAACAGGAAAGTTGTCACCACACTGTCTTCTCTTTAAGAATTCCTCACAGAATTCCTACAATTCAAGAATGATAAGAAGTAGAAGGAAGCTTTCGCGCCTCTATTTCTCTTTTTCTTTCTTGGTTTTCTCTCTCTTCTCTCTCTTCTCTCTCCTATTCTCCTCTACTCTTGTGCGGCGCCTTCTCCTCCCCTTTTAATTCACGTTCCTTTGCCTTTTTATTCTATCTTGGGATGCGTGCCCTAAGATTCTCCCTTAATAATTCACTTTTTTACCCCTTTTCCTTTATTTCCTTTCTTGTCCTTTTTTGTCCTTTTCCTCCTCTTTTGCTGCTTTACACGTTGCCTCCTCTTTTTTTCTTTTGACTTCTTTTTCTTTCCTTGTCTTCTTCATGTGCCTTTTTGTAACTTTCTCTTCCTTTATTTCTTTTGCTCTTTTGGGGTTTGCTGCATAAATAACACCAGTTTACATAAATATATCAAAACTTAAATATTATCTTATAAAACTTGTATTATTTATATCCTAAAATAGTCAAAATAACTCTATAAAAATAGAGTTATCAAAATTTTAATATTTGATAAGGTTTCTAGTACATGCAAAAGTTTTTCCACCAAACCACTAAATAATAATGGCTAACAATTTCATGATTGGAATGAGAAGCATTTGCTTTAAGTCAAATCTAGATGCAGGATCCTACATATATTAGTGCTTTCATATATTACTACTACAAGTTTATAAAGTCTTGTTTCCATCCTCAATATTCACAAAACAAAAGTTTGAAAGAAGCCAATTGAGTTGACCCTATTTAGTTTACCCATTTATAGCCAATTTTACTCTTTCGTAGTCCTCATAAATTTGGAAATGATTCCCCATACCAAAATAAATAATTTGTAACCAAATAAAGGGGATAAACTCTCTTCCATTATGTAATTAAGCACCATAAGTCATGAGTATTAGCTTTGCAATGACTTGTAGCATAAGACAAAAATTCCACTCACACTTTAGCCATTAAATCTCAACTCTGATTTGGAATAACTTTTGTGACTCTTTGGCAAGAATAGTTGCACCAAACAAACATTTTTGCTTTTATCAACCTTCAATGCAATATGTGTCATGCCAATATTGACTTCAAGTATAACTTCACTTGCTCATTATGCCCTTGATTTTTATTTCCAATGCATTTTTTTGTTAAAGAGGTTTTTGGTCTTTGCACAAGTATCACAAAGTTTTATATGGGTATAATACCTATTATAGTCAACATCATAGTTGGGTGAATATCTTGAACATATAAGTTGAGAGGATCTTATTGATTTCATGGCAACTACTATCATTGTTGTTGATCTCATTTGTTCTAGATAACAAATCTGTAGCAATATGCCACTTATAATGCTTTAATCATAATCGAAATTGTTGAGATAGGATGAGAACGTCTCATTATTGAAATGTTGCAGAACTTGGTCACTGCGGGGCTGAACTCATTATCTTTACAGTTTCAAGACTCTTTGTTTTTTTTTTTTTTTGAGTCTACATTTTCCTTTCAGCTCAATTATAACTTTTGTGTGTTTCAAAAAGATGAAAACGGTAAGAAATTTCAGCAATTGAAGAAGTTTCTAGTACAACAATTGAAGCCTTGGGTTCATTCGATGGATGTGTGAGGGACGAATCGCAACAATTAATTGGTGAGCATGTTTATATGATTTATTCTCATTAATATTTTTTTGGTCGATTTATTCTCATTATATTTATAACCAAAAAGTTCATAAAGTCGTCCTCCTTGATGCCATAGATAGCACCATTTTATACAATTTCGCATTTCGAAAGGATTATTTATATGAGAAAATTCGAATGAAGACAGTACTCAAGGGTGAAAGATAATAGAATCCTTTAAAGATTCTAAAAGAACTTAATCCACCCAATCAAAGTAACGCACTTAAAGTCAAGAAACGATTAATTCTTATAAATGGCCAACATAACAGTTACAGAAAACTTAACATGATTAGCCACAGACCATCCATACCACCATGCTGGTGTGAAATGCAGGGTAGAAAAGTGAGATCGATCATGGTAATAAAATCCCAACCAAGTAGCAGAACCTAGGAATGCAAAACTACATAGTTGGTAGACTTACAGCCCAGTAATGGCAGTCACTGATATTCCATCCACTGGTGTATATTTTAAAACCATCAAGAGGGTCTTTTCTTTGTGTTCTTTGTGATGCACGGTTAGGAATTTGTAATATTTAGTAAAGGTGAATTGACTTTTTTATCCCCTTTGCCAACAAACTATAATAATTCTTCAATGAATTGACTTTGGATTAGAATAAGTGAAGAAAGAAGCATTGTTAAAAAATCTTCTCGGGTCATTAAAGGATTACGAGCAAGAGAGAGAAATAGGGCTGGTGGCTTTGTGTGAGCTTGAGAGACTGTAGGAGAGAGAGTGTCTCTGTGCGGTAGTGTGCTGTTGCTATGTGTAGCAGTCTAGCCAGTCCTTAGAAAAGCTTATATTTGTATTCTAAATGTTCATAATGAGAAGAAAAGGTTTGTAATGGTGACAATGAATATAAGCATATCTGGCCAAACCATTCTAAAAATATTTTATCCTCTTTCTGTGTGTGCACCTTGTTTTGTGTATTTTGCGTAAGATTGTGCGTTGTTGTTCTCCTTGTTATTGTGGTTGCGTAGATCTTAATTCCCGAGCTTTTGACGAAGACAATTGACGGGTTCTCAAAAGGTGCATCAAAGGGTGCTTCCAAACCATAGAACTTCCCTCACTTTCCCAGCCTGAAATAAAGAAAGTTTGGAAGCAAAGATCTTATTTTCCGGTTAAACAGCATCAATGTAATAGACAAGTGAACCCTCTACTTGACGTTTGAAAAAAAGAGCAAAAGAGAAGTTAAACTTTGTAGGCATACTTCAGTTTCCCTCAGTTCTTACGTTTCTTTCTCGGCAAGTGAAGAGGAGAAGCTGAAACAGGGGGTGCTTGGAGGGGTGGAAGGTAAGAATTTCAGCCCTGCTGTAGCAGACGAACAGAAAAGGAAGAGACCTGTGACATGACATTGTGAGAAAAAGAGAGAGGGAAAAGATTATAGCAGAGAAGAACAGATAGGGAAGAGACCTGTGACATGACATTGAGAAAGAGAGAGAGAGTGCTCTGTTTGTGGAGTGATGTTTTGGACAGACAGAGAAAGAACCGTTGGAGAAATGGAGGTGAGGGAAGTGAGAGCTGTTCCCAGTCGCCTCCCGCTACCTTTACACAGAATTTTGGTAAACAAATTACACTTTTTCTTTACTTTAAGAAAATGTACTTTAGGAAATCAAATAAATACCCCTATTTTTTACTGACCTTCTTTTTAAATGAAATTTTAACATGTTTACTTTAACTCTAAGCATTATTGCTTGCAATAAACACTGTTGGTTTCCCGAAACTCTTTAAAATAAGTTTTAAGTACTTAGATTATAATCACTTTTTCGACTTTAATCACGTTAATTTATCTTCTTGAAAATTCACGTGGGATGGAAGAATGCGCTTTATTATAAAATCATAACATCTAATACGGACTTCTAAATAAATGAATAATTTAAAAAAGGGAACTTTTTCTTTCCAAGTGAGGAATAATCTACCCCATTCAAAACTAAGATTTTTGTTAAATAACCTTATAAGAAATTCAAACGTCACCATTTTAGCATAAATATTACATTTTTCAACCATAAATTTCATTAAGTTTCCTTTAATAACTTCAACTGAAAAGCAATGGTATATCTCAGATTATGCATAAATCAGTCTGAAATACAAACTGAAAGACAATGATCTAACCCATTTACTGAATGCATTATTTTTTCAGCTATAATTCTGGCATCCTCCCTCTTCTCAGTGAACTTTTTAATCCGATTTACACGAAAATCTACCCGATATTCAGATTTACGTGCACAGATAGAGGGGTTATTTCGGTCACCAGGGATGTTTTCTGGGCTCCTCGCCATCATTGAAGTTGAAACACGAGCTTTGTAGTTCGGTGCGACTCAGAAAGCAAATGGAAGGGGTCCCAAAAAAGCTTGTCCGATGCCGGCGCGTTGCGCGAGAAGAGAACCTTTTTGGGAACTTTGGGAAAGCCATTCAGGTCCGTCATTTCAGGCAATATTCTTGTTTACCGGTTATCCCGGCCGCCGAAAGAAGAAATCTCAGAGAGATGAAATCGACCGCCGGTGAGTTTTCAAGGGAAAACTGTACATCGCTTTCGTTTCCCGTGATGTCCCGAGTGGGGGACAACACTGTAAGCGGGGAATCCATCTTTTTCATCCGTATTGTTATTTTCAAAGAAATTTTGAATGGTTACACGTTCTCTAAGAAATTATTGTGTCGAAAGATCAACAAAATTTAGAACAACAAAATTTGAGCTTTTGGATTTTTTTTATCTGTGACTGTATTTATATGTTGATAGGTTTTGCTAAGTGTTACAACAAAATGTAATAATATTATCCATATAAAATGATAAACTCCGGACATGATGTAATAAATCTAAGAAACCAAATATCGTTTAAGGAAACCGAGATCGATGACGGAAATCTGGAAAAACTATTTTCTCTCAAAAATTTGATTAACTCAATTTTTGAAAAATTAACCTATTTGTTAATGCGACTATGAGTCGTGAACTTGGGCCAGGTTGGGTTGGACAAGCCCAAACCCGGTACCTAAATAAAGAGTATGTTGGGCCGTATAACGGCCCAACCCAAATATGAACTCGACAATAAAGAAACGAAATTCGTGACGATGACTTGATGTTTTTTGTTTACAATATCTCTTATTTTATAATATATATAATAAAAAGTAGGGTGCCTTGACAGTAAATTAAAGCCATGCAACCATCACCAGTACGAAAGAAAATACTAGTCTACGTGAGCATGCAACGCGAGACTAAACAGGAAGCCGCATACGACATTATCGTACCACGATCACTATCGAATTTGGGGTAAGTACCACGAAATTGTGAACCATCCATTTCTTATCGGTAGTCGGTTTCCCGCCTTCACGAGTCAATGAGGGAAAAAAAGAAAAGAAAAGAAAAAAAGAAAAAACCGACTTAGGAATTAAGTTTTGATTCAAACTTGCTACTTTAAACCTGAATTCGTTGATTCTAGGAAACAGCGACACCTCTCCCTATCCCATTTTTTTCACCATTATTCTTCGTTAATCTCTCCACTTCTAAATCCATGAAAAAGCACCATTCGGAGTTGCAATTGCGGGTAATTATTGTTCACATCATGTTTAGCATATATTTTTATTTAAGCGTAAAAAAATATATTTTTATAAGACCTAATTTATGAGCAATAAGGTATTACACTGAAAACTTGAGTTATGATACTTTATAAATCTTTAGATTCAAAATAAAATGAGAGAAATGCATTGGCAATTCATTCGATTTTGATGGTTGTTCTCATTGTATTTGTTATCTTATCGTAGAGTTGCTCTTTTCTTCACTTTATTTTTGGTTTCTCTTTTCATAGATTTCTATTCACCCAAAAAAAAGAAAGAAAGAAAGAAAGAAATAATGGTTGTGAAGTTCCCAATGTTTTTCTTTTTCCTTAGAAATGTATGGTATTTCTGAAAAATATCTCATGTTTTTATAATTATCATTCAAAATTATATTGGTTATCAAAGAAATGAGTTAAATTTCTTATATCCTTTGTTTTCATAAATTTGTCTTGAAGTTGAAAAGAAACCGAAGTAGTGACACCAAGGAGTATTAGCGAAAAGCAAGAGAAATTGAAAAGTTTTGTAGAATTTTACGCTTGATGTTTAAGTCCGCGTCTTCCATCTTAGTAAACATACCGAACTCTTATGTTGTTAAGTAAATGTCAAATCACGGTCTGCAACAATATTCTAGCGTGCAATAATACATAGCATCCTAGAAAGGGCTAGATTAACATTAATACTTCTTATAACGATCAGATCTTAACCTCTTAGAAGATCAGTGTATATTAAAAGATCAAAGCGACAAAAGACTGTCGTTTCATCTTAAGATTGCAACCAGAATTCCTTTCTGTAGCGCATTTGTGCATGTTGCAGAAGATGCCTGAAGGTGACACTTCACTTTACATTGAACAAATGGTCACCCTCATTTTCTTTTGAACTTTTGGTAAATCGTAGTCAATATTGATCATTTTCATAGCGTGATATCTTTTCTTTTTCAGCTCCTGCAACTTAATCCGCACTTTTAATCAAGAAATAATGCATTTTTCTAACCGGTGTGAAGTGTTTGAACGACAGTGGACTTATTTAAAGAGTTTTATCTTTCGACTTTCCCATGTCGCCTGCATGGATATTGGGCTGCGCTAGTCATGGAAAAAGATGCAGTGTCTAGTTTTCCCAGTCATTTCCCTGTAGAAACCTTTGGTGACAACATAACGCGTTGGTGTTACAAAGGACGACAAAGAATTTGCATGCTCTTACGTCTATATTAAAGGCAAGCTCTTCGTAGTTCCCTGAAGCACTCAGTATCATAATTGAACGCCCTTTACTGTCAGCTTCAAACGGGCGTGATCAAACTCTTCTCCTCTTCTCCTCTTCTCCTTCCTGAAGTCAGCTTCATAACCTGTATATTTTTGCGCACACAGAATCCATTAAGCCGATTGAGAAAAAGCAAATCAGCTAGAGGCTACTTTTGATATTATCTGGAACTCATTATACTGGGTGAACGCAGCCTTCAAGCCGCACATTCCATAGTCATCTAGGAGTATTATGTTACCAGTTAATTTACATAAAAGCAAGAACAAAAATAAACGAGAGAAAGAGAAGCTAATACTGGCCTGGAAGTGGTACTCACTTGAGCTATAATCTCAGTTAGATTTTTTGTAATCCTCGTTTTGCCTTCAATTTGGAGATATACTTAAGCCTGATAACACACGCCAATTTTGGGACTACAGGAATCACCTCAAACTAGTAGTCCTAACTTTGATAGTCCCTGCTGCTACAACTCATGAAGAAAAAATAATTGGCAAATATCATCAGAATTTACTGCATAAAATACAGAAATCCACTTGTCATCATTGCAAGAGAATTTAAATGGTTAAAAAAAAAGTGAAGTGAGGAGAAATCACTATAACGAGACTCTTGATTTGGCGACCTGAAGTTGTTATGTGCATTTGAATGGCAGGGCAATTCTCCTTTGGCAGAAGAGAGGTATGCATGTGCATGTTCTCTCTGCCGAAGGAGGACTGCGCTGTTATTCCTAAACCCCACACCTGGTTTCTTCAAACAACTCATGCTCGCGTTGCCACGGCAACTCGGCAGTACTTTTATACTACATGATTCGCACCAGAATTAGGATATGCCGGAGAAGGAATAGGATATGCCAGAACAATTCCTGTTGATATTCCGACCTCAGAAGGTCCATGGCACTGTGGTCCCTGTTCCCTCTCACCATCCACTTTCAGCGAAGACGAAGGGTTTGATGTATTCCGTTACATCTACTGGTTGGATATTTAGGTGCTTTCCACGAGTTGAAAGCGCTGATAGACAGCAACATTGTGATAGGAGTTATATCTAGCTTTAGGTGGAGAAGGGAAATATGTTTGTTTGTGTTCATTCAACGGTCGGCCTGGTAATCAGATATGTCAACCAGTAATTGAAACTTTCTCCACTGGATCTCGCTAAGGATCATGAAGGTCTGCCCATGGCTCTGTATCTATGCGCGCTGGTGCTTGGATAAGCCGCTGGAAGCAGTATTCTTAAATTAGAATACTAGTTGTACAGAAGTCTCCAGGCATATTCAGCCATTAGTTCTCAAGCATGCGAAATCTTTTACTGTACTTTTTTGAGTCACCAAATGTATAGTGGGGAAAGAAAACTAAAGGTCAGAAACGAAGATAAGAATGACCGGCAAGTGACAAAGAGTGCTGCGTATAGTTCGTAGATCTTCACGAATATGCTCTACTGATTTGTTTTCGTTTTTCTTTTTCTTTCTATGTTGTGCTATTCCTCTGATAGGTATCCGATGATCATTTAGGAACGACATCTGACGCAAAAAGAAACTCATAGAAGACAAAATCATCTGGTCCTTATGACAAAAAGTCATTTAAGTCTAAGTTGGTCGTTGTGGCCGGTAAGAAAGCTACCCGCCTGTGGTTTTGATGCAAGCCCCACAAGAAAATTCCTGCAACGTAAACCATGAGTACGAAACGGAGTCATTTTGTCATGTCAAGTCCTAAAACCTAGTTTTAACTATGATTTTTCAGCAACCTAAAACCTGGTTTATGATTTTTCAGCAACCTAAAGCCTAGTTTATGATTTTTCAACAACCTAAAACCTAGTTTTGACTATGATTTTTCAGCATAGGATCCAAGCAACCGCGTGGAAGTTAGGCGTTCAAGGTAAAAGAGAACAGTCTCTTGTGACTGCTGGCGATGGCAAGCTCGACAAGGATGGAATATCAGTAAGATTTTGTAACTGGCTGGTAACTAGTGATTAAATATTGACAATGTCCATTTCTCCAAATCTTTGTTAAGAATGATGCTTTCGTTGCAGTATACCTTTAGCGGCGAGGAAGATTCATCGTGCAGGAAAGCTATGACTTTGTGTTCTGCATTTTCTATTTCTTGTGCTTGGTAATAAGAACTTTCCTTTGTAGCAATGGAGATGCTGCTCTCCCTGTAAGTGTCCTTAGGTGGTGTTAGAATACGTGTTATTTCATGTAGTTTACTGTCTTATTTTACTATCAAACCATATTATGTATGACAACAGAATCACCTGTACGAACTATCAACGCAGAATCACATGTACGACACGTCTTTGACTTCAGTCACCATTCTAGAATGATAAGTCCAACTATCGTCGTGGAGCCGTACAAGATCAACATCTTAGAATCCCTTCCGGCCATTTCTGACTAAAATTTCCACAGCAGGTACTTCACGGCACCGCGTTAGAATTACGTGTTTGAAAACCCCGACAGACAAGAATCATCCTTCTGACAACTTATTCATCCTTTTGTCAACTTTTTTTTTTTTGTGAAATGTCAAATTATATATTATCCGTAAAAAAAATTTAAAAGATTGTTCGATTACAAGATATTATTATCTAAACTCAAATATTACACCTGGCACATTTCAAAGCTCTTGTAAAAATTTATTATAATTTGTAAGCTTGACTCCTCTAGTAAATGAAATATTTCCTCTCACATCTTTCTTGATTTTAGCAATAATGGTTAAGTTATCTAGACTTGTGTCGCTGAATCTTCTTCTATTCCTTTATCTCCAAATGTGATACAATATGGCCTTGAAAGATATACTAAGTAAGGTTGCTGCAAAGCTCTTCCTCTTAATAGTCTTGATCATCCAACATATTTCAGCTCTCTAGTGTTTAATTCTTTGAGTTTATCCATTTATGCCTAGCAAAGCCTTCCAAATGTAGTTTGTAAACCTGCACTTAAAAAATAAATATTCTTGTGATTCTTCTTCTTGTTGGCAGAGGTTGCATTGTAGATCCATTAAACTATTCTATTTAGCCACCCGATTTGCTATGGATAGTTTGTCTTTCAGAATAATCCAGCAAATAAAATTATGCTTTGGTACTCCTTCTTTCCAAACAAGTGTTGCCCATCTAGTATCTTCTCTATTCTCTTTTAGTGCTGCATAACTTTTGGCAATATGGTATTCTGAGTATGTCACTAGTTGTGTAAGTTCACTTCTTACTTGTAAAATATTCCTAAAGCTCCAAGCTAGTGATCCATTCATCTCAACTGCAAATACATTCCTTTTTTTCAAATTTTCTGTTATCATCCATTTAAACCATAAAGAGTTTATGTTGGGGTGCACAAGAAACCATAAGAGTTTTTCAATTGCCACCTTATTCCAAGTATGAATGTCTATCAAACCCAGTCCTCCAGAAATTTTAGGCCAACAAACTTCTTTCCATGCCATTTTCGCTATACATCATCCATTCAATTTACCTACCCAAAGAAAGGTTCTAATCTTTTTTTCAATTTCATAAAGAGTCTGTTTTGGCAATAGAAAAAATTTGCATCCAATATGTTTACAATGAGAAGAGAACACTTTTTGCTAACTGCAGTCTCCCCCTATAACTAATATGCTTAGGCTCCCAACCTTCAATTCTCTTTAATATCTTTTCTGTCAAGATAGTACAATCTAGGTTAGAGAGTCTTTTAGTAATCAGTGGAACTCCCAAGTATTTTATGAGAAGTTGACCTTTTTAGATAGGAATATGATCAAGTATTAAAGCCTTTTCCTGTTCAGACAAGCCTGAAAAGAAAATTTGACACTTTTCTAGATGCATCTTCAGACCTGTTATATCTTCAAACTCTTGTATAACATCTAGTAAAAACAATATAGACTCAATATCTCCATGAGCAAACAGAAAGAGATCATCAGCAAAGCATAAATGAGTGGTCTTCTCTCTAGAGCATTTTCAATGAAATTTAAACCTTCCAAAAGATACTTTCTTTTGTATAATTCTGTTAAGAATCTCCATCATAATAACAAAGAGAAAAGGAGAGAGGGGGTCTCCTTGTCTAAGTCCCTTTGCCCCTTTAAAAAAACTGTATGAGAGCCATTGATATTCACACAACAGTAGTGATGCAACTTTTAATCAGCAATCTAAATTTGTTTAAGAACTTCAAAACTTTCAGAGTATTTAGGATTGCATTCCTATCTATTGAATCATATGCTTTCATAATATCAACCTTAATTGCCACCCTTTTCCCATGAATACCTTTGTGATAATTGTGTATTAACTCTTGACATAACAAAATATTTTCTTTAATGTTCCTTCCTGGTACAAAAGCTATCTGACAAGGATATATGAAATGAGGCAAAGCTATACTTAGTCTTCCTGCTACAATTTTAGATATGATCTTGTACAACACATTGCAATAGAATATTGGTCTAAAATCTTTCATGTTTGTGGCATTAATTTTCTTAGGGATAAGGGAGATTACCGTTGAATTTATGCTTCGCAATAGTTGTCTCTTCTGAAAGAAAGCTATAACTGCATCTTCTATGTCACTCCCTATAATGCTCTAAGCTTTCTTGAAGAAAAAGCTATTATATCCATCAAGACCTAGAGCTTTGTAATCACCAATAATATTAAGGACCTTTTGTATATCTTCTCTTTAAACATCTACTATAAAACTTTTCTTTGTCTCTTCTGGAATTTTCGTGGGAAATAACTCTCTTAATTTTGCTTCTGATGGTTGAAGTTGGTTTGCCCTCCCTAGCAAGTTTTGATAGTAACTAAGAATTTTATTCTTTATCATTTTAGGATCTTCAATAAGTTGCCCATCATCTATTTCCAGCTTGACAATTTGGTTTTTTGCTCTCCTCTTCATCATGTTTCTAAAAAAGACTTTACTGTTACAATCTCTCTCTTTCAGCCAAGTATTTCTTGATTTTTGCTTTAGAAGTATTTCTTCATGTTTGCTATGTATTAGTAACTTTTCTAACCAATCCTTTTCTTCATTGCGCAATTAGGTATTCATACACTAAATTGTCAACTTATTCATACACTAAATTGTAGTTCACTATACTTCATGTGTTGAAGTCATAAGAAGACACTATACTTCCATTTACTTCCATATACCTCCATTTACTTATTTGAGGAATAAAATTGAACGCATCACTATTAAATAATAGAAGAATGGCCTATTTGTTTGTAACTCATTTGGACACGTAACATCATAGTACAAAAGAACTAAAAATAAAAATGCAATGGCAAACATCATGGGGGAACATCATGTTTTTTCAGTCCATGCCTAACAAAAATCATGCACCAAACATGAAACGTGTGTTGAAAATAGAAAGAGAAACCAAATTTCAATCATAGAAATTAAACAATTTGCCAAAGGGAGGATCCATGATTAAAGACTATTCAGTGTCCTTTTCTAGAGAGTAACCTCTTATGTTGATAAAGGTTTTGTTAACAATTACAATAAAATTTGATAAAATTATCCATGTTGATAAAAAGTTCATGATGATGGCAATGACTTAATTACAATATTGATTTTGGAATCCGAATATTTTTGTGGAAATTGTACTGAGTATTATCCAACAAATTATTCATTAATGACTAAGGACTATGGGCTTTCTACTAATGATGGGTCATTTACCTTCCAAGTAGAATTGATTGTGAATCACGATTATACATTTCTTTTTTTACTCTCACACCCACCCATGCACTTGAGTGTTAACCTAAGACTAAGAATACCTAGGCCACCTAGGCCACCTTGGCCAACCACTAGGCCAAGATTATACTTTGAGGTCCGGTTAAGAAAGACTCAAATTCTATTTTATTCTTGAATAAGGTAAATGAAGTTTGGAGGAGTAGTGGGTCAAATCTTTGACAAGGCTCAGGTTTCTTATTTAAAACAATGAATACTTCTTCTCATATATATTCAACGTGGGAGTGACAAACATAGGTGTTATACATTCGTGTGATGGGGTAGACTCGAAGACCAGAGTGAGAGAAATGTTATGGTTTGACATGTGCTAACTAGTCTGTGGGTTGCAAACTTCAGTCTCCATTGTAAAATGATGAATGCCATCATCGATGTAGTGCCACGCAAAAGCAACATCTTCAAAACCCTTCCCGCTGACTGAAATTGTCGCAACAGGTTCTTCACGGCACCGAGTTGTAATCGCATCTTCGTGGAAACCGACAACACACACTCGAGAATAGTCATTCTGACTACTACAGGAGCTATGACTTCAGGTTCATATTTGAGATTTTCTAATTTTCATCCACTGTTTTGAAAAGACCCCTCCTGTTTGGTAGTCTGTAACACCCAAGTTAGAATAAGTAAAATATAGTCTCTGATACAACATGGATTCCATATTATTAAAGAATATATTAAAACGAGCCTGGCCTTCATTAGAGGTTCGCCAGCAGAAAGAACAAGTTCTTTCGTCCATCGCTTGACAAGAAAGGAAAAATAATGAATCTGGAAAGTACAAAAAGAATCGACAGCATAAACTGCTCAGCCTGCGTCTGAGACAAAAGATAGCAGAAAGTGAACAACAACAGAAGTGGAAACCCTCATAAAACCTTCAATAGCTTAGAGCAATTGTACACCGAACACGCAGATTGCAGAGTCGAGAGCAATATGAGAATGTTAGCTGCTAAAAATGTAAGAAATGGCCAGGAATCAAAGTTGTACTTCTTCATGGTCATGCTCATCTTCACCTTCCAACTCCCCGAATAATAAGCATTTGCATTTTCAATTGCCTTGTCAAGAACAGGAACTTTCGTTGACGTCAAAGACTTTGTCATGCCATTCCAAAGCTCTGCTAATTCTTCATCGCTTTTGAGGCGGTTCAAGATGATCCCCGCCTCTCGAAGAATGCTCACATCCTCCTTGCTATCAATCAGTCCGTTCATCAGCTCAGCGTAACGTGTAAAAACAATGGTGTCCGGAGCAATACATGCCTCATAGGCCACCAGATTCCTTAACACAACTTCCGAGTTAGCATCCAATTGAATAATCGGAAGGTAAAACGAACCAGAAGATTTGTCAAAATTTATAGCTTCCAAGCCACCCTTTGATGGGTGAAATCTGGCGCCAATTTTATGAAGCTGTGCCACACTTGGGATTGCTATCTCTTCAACCAAAGGACTCGATTCATCTTTAATCGCATGAGATGCTTCTTCCACCTCTTCGACCGCGCTCTCCGTAGATGATATGATATCGTTGATATCATCCTTGTTTCGGGAACCCAAGACACAGGAGAGGATTTTAAATGGTAGTGTCACCAGAAGCTTGACTACTTTCGACTGGAAAATTTTTCTGAGAAGAAGCAGCGGTGCCAAGTTGACATAAAACAGCACCGTCAACAATGATTTCAAGGCTTTTCTGAACCAGCCTATGTCTTCGTCCCCTTTCAGCTTCTCCTCCTCACAAACAGGTATAAGTTGTATCTTGGGCGCAACCATGTGGTAGAGAAGTTCTAGTAAATGGGCTTTCGCCAAACATTCTTCCCTTAATTTTTCACAATCAACGAACTTGATGGGTGAAATACATTGGCAGAAAGACAACAGCATTGTGACCAATACTTCGCCATGATCTTCATGCTGACAATGACTGAAGACTTCTCTGAGGACAAAGAGAGGGATTTGATTCTCCAACATGATAACATCCCTGAGGATCGCGTTGTGTACGGTTTTCTTCCTTGAATAGTCTATCAGGTGAGCCATCTTAGAAGACACTTGCATGAAAGAACGTTGCATTCCGCTGGAGTAGGTTTGGAGATACTCCAACAAGAAGGAAGCATCAATCGCAAACATCCATCCAAGTGCTTCTTGGTCGAACTCCAAGAACTTGTGGTAGTAAGCCCGGACAGTGCTATCACTTTCCGCAAGGCGGTTGACCAAATCGGAGAATTTGGTGTTGCAGAGCTTCTTTTGAACTGTTTTAGCTGAGGAGATCTTGTGGTGCTCCATCTTGACGAGTTCAAGCCGCCTGTGACTATGGGCCAAATGCCACGAGCTGTGGAAGGTATGCTTCTGGTTTGAGAGACACTAGTGCTTTGGGCACGCTGAATATGCTAACGGGTACTCCTTCTTCGTTGTCTTCACATTCTGCTAGGGATCGACTTATTCGTATGACCCATTCTTGACCATAACTGAGCTTTGGTTCTTCCATGGCTTTTTTTGGCTGAAACCATAGTCATTTTAGAGAGACAGAGAGAGAGAGAGATAGAGAGAGAAATGCGGATATCTTTCGTATGAATGGCAAGGCACCTTTTTATAATGGTTGGATTTGGACTTAAAGAGGACCCAAAGCCTGAACACAAGAAAACTTTGTTTTGTTTTTGTTGTTCTATCGGATCTTACACGTGCAAAGCGTTTTTGTTTTTTTGTTTTTGTTTTTTTTTTGTTTTTTTTCTCTTCCCTTGTTTCTAAAATTTTGTCAAGTAGTCATTCCCAACCTAGTCAAACTTTGCGAATGATATGCCAAAGTTCAATCCTCCCCTCGCTCCATGTGTATCACACACATGAAAAGAAAGTTCAATGAAGTTTAAATGAAGGAAATACTTTTCTAACTTTTAAGTTAATTTTTTTACTTGAGATTTTAGGTATGCTAATATGGTATTGGAGTCTAGATTGAATTTAATTCACCTTGTGTGACCTTGAGTCTAATGTTACTCAGTATGCAAAAGCATATATATATGACAAAAGTTTCACATTAAGTTTACAATCCATTTTAATAAAGCTTAAATCATATAAATGTTTGTCAAACTCTTGAGTTAGCTTTTAAATTGAATTTTTAAACCTTTTAATGTTAAAATTCTTGTTAACGGTGGGCATTGTCCCATATTTCAAGTGCAGGGATAAGCTTTTAAGTTTATAAGTGAAGAGGTTTTCTTACTTAATGTTTTAAGATTTTGAGATGGGCCTTCATATTCTAATATGATATCAGAATTAGGATGAGCTTCTATTTTGTAATCTCTTAAGCCTTGAAGTTGGACCTCAATCTACATGCAATGCTTATATCAACATGTATGTAAGGAGAGTATTAAAGGTGAGTATTCTCTCATATTAGAAGTATGAAGATAAGCCTTTAAGTTTATAAGTGATAAAGTTTTCTCACCTAATTCTTTAGGATTTTGGAATAGGTCCTCATATTCTAATATAATATCATAGTCAAAGATGAGTAGATGCTCAGTAACCCCCCATGCCCCAAAGTTGGATTTCAATCTTAAAGGTACGTACTGTCCCATATTGAAAAAGTGAGTATGGATTCTTGAGATTATAAGCGATGATGTTTTTCCACCTAATGTGGGATGGGTCTTCATACTTTAATTTGGTATCAAAACCATAATTGGTCCTTTGCTTTTTAATCTTTCGTGCTTCAAAGTTGAGCTTTTTTTCACATGTAATGTTTATGTTAGTATACACATAAGGGAGAGTATTAAAAGTGGGTATTGTTTCATATTAGAAGCATGAGGGTAGACCTTTGAGCTTACAAATGATTATGTTTCCCCACTTAATGCATTAAGGTTTTATAATGGATCCTTATCCTCTAATATGATATTAGAGTTAGGAATGAGCCTATACTTTATAAACCCCTATGTTTCAAAGTTGGACTTTTTTCCACGTACAATACTTGCATGTAAGAGGAAGTATTGAAGATGAGTGTTATCCCACATTAGAAGCAAGATGGGTCATGTGGACTTCTATAGGAGTAATTAACTAAAAGAGGTCATAGTGACAGAAAAGAAAGACATTCAATTGTTCGAATGGGGAAGATGGTTTTGCAAAACTCAGTGTTAAAAGGTCCCTTTTTCTAAACATCTCCCCAGACATAATATGCTGCAAATTTAGCTTAGAGTCAATCTCGCATTCGTGATGATGTTGGTTCTGATTTGAGAAATGCATTAAACTACTGCTGTCCTGTAGATTGGTTGGTGAAATGAATCTTAGAGGGGTGCATTTGAATAGCTTATCCTTCAAAGTAGTGGTTATGTGACAATCTATGGGCTTTTGGCTATTAAAATAGTAGAGAATTCAGACTTACATAATCCTTATATCATATGTCTCTAATTTGTACATGCAAATTTGTGTGAAGGATAAGTTCGTCGGATGACTAGTAGTCTTATATATTTGCTTCTTAATTTCTTACTGAAGATTTGTAATCAAACTCAAGGCTGTTTTTTTTTTTTAACTTCTTAAAACAAAGAAACCTACAATTTGAATAAATTTGGAAACAGATATTGGCGGTATCAAGGGAAAGAAATAGGACAAAAGAATGAGGCAAGGGAATGAAAGAAAGGGTTGGAAAAATGTGTAAAATTGTGTGCAAGGAAAAAGACGAAGAGAAGATGGAAGGTTCATGACCTCTTCCCGCTGAACATGGCAATTACAATCTTGCTTCCCTCTCGAGTGTGAAAGGACCAAGAACCTGCCGGGGACTGGACCATAACTTTGTTTTGTCATACTACCTTTCGTTTTCTGGATGGAGACCTTACGGTAAATCAAGTTCTGTTGCCCCAGTGTTTTTCCCGTTTTAAAAGAACTCCAAGTTTAACATATATCTGCGCATACTTCTGCAGTCACGTCGTCTTTAATTCACGAATTCACATGACAATAAGAAAAAAAACAAAAAAACAATCCTCTATTTGCATTTGGTTTAACTAAATATATTCCAAAAGAAGTTTATGAAGTTGTGCTGACCAAGTGGAAGAAAACGAAGGACTAGGCCTATGTTAAGCGGGTAGAGACTCATCAGAAGACAAAATCGCTGGTGACTGTTCATTGTCAGAAAGTCATATAATTTGATTCAAAACTTGCTTATGACAAAAAGCAATTTAAGTCTTTGTAGCAGGTGAGAAAGCTACTCGACTGTGGTTTTCGTGCAAGCCCCATGACAAAGTTCCGTTCGCGTAAACCGTTGTATGCATGAATCGGAATCATTTTGACAAGTCAAGTCCTCAAACCCAATTTTGACGATGATTTTTCGGCATATGATCGAAGGCATCGCGTGGAAGTTAAGCGCTCATGTAAAAACATGACAGTCCCCCGTGACTGCTGACAGGATGACAAGCTGGGACAAGTCTAGAATTGCTGGGTTGGTTCAGCCCATATTCAGGGACTTATTATTGGGTCCAATTAGGGTAATGTGACCCTAAGGTTTAAAAGAAAAAATATAGGGTTTTTTCTTTAGGAAAAGAGGTGAGTGGCCGTCAAAAAGAAAAGAGAGAGAGAAAAGAAAAGAGTAGAATTTCACAGGAATTAGAGGCAATGCGCAGCAGTTCATCAAACATCTGATCCAGGTCGATCCGTGGTCTGATTGAGCTGATTTTTTGTTAGCAGGTTCGGGATTGGGTGTTGTTCATTGTGAACGGTTGGATCATCGTTTGGAGATCTTGAAGTCAATAGATCTTGGTCGAAAATTTGGGTGATTTTTCTCTAACTTTTCTTGGTTAAATTATTGTTTACAACTTGTTCTTCACTATTTATTGGTGATTCTATTATTGTTGAATCAATAAATCTTAATCCTATTGCTATTGTTAAGGACTTGATTGGGTTGTAACCTACGATTTATATAGTGGAGATTTGGGTGGACTCCGTGATTGGTCCCCTGGTTTTTTATCCTTCACATTGGAGGAGTTTTTTCACGTAGAAATTCTTTTGTGTTGAGTGTGATATTTGCTTATTCTACTTGTGATTCAGATACATCGTTGGTGTTTTAGTATTTCCTCATAGGTTCAATCAAAGTGGGAAACATTATACATCATTTTTCCCATCAGAGTGGTATCAAAGCGCTTAGGTTGTGGTTGTTTTATTTTTGGATTTGATTAAACGATGGAACTAAGCATTAACAGGATGATTAGTTTGAATGGAAGAAACTATCATGTTTGGAAGGGTAAGATGAAAGATTTACTTTATATAAAGCGTTGGTACTTACCGGTGTTTAGTGAAACTAGACCAGACAACATGAGTGAAACCGATTGGACTCTTGAGCATAAAATTATATGCGAGTTCATTCGACAATTTGTAGATGAGAATGTTTTGAATCACATTAGTAAAGAAACCCATGTTCAGACTCTATGGAACAAACTTGAATCCCTGTATGCTCGAAAGACTGGAAATAATAAGATGTATTTGATGAAGCAACTTATTAGCTTGAAATACAAAGATGGGCAATCCATATCTGATCATTTAAATGAGTTTTAAGGAATGTTAGATCAACTTTCAGGTATGAATATGAAGTTTGAAGATGAAGTACAAGGACTTTGGTTACTTGGTACTTTACCAGAATCTTGGGAAACATTTCGTATGTCAGTGAGTAACTCTACTCCCGATGGTATTGTCATTATGAATTTTGCCAAGACTAGTATTTTGAATGAAGAGATGAAAAGAAAGAGTCAGGGTTCTTTGTCTCATTCTGAAGCTTTGGTTGTTGAAAATAGGGGGAGAAGTCATAGTAGAGGTCCGAGAAGTTATAACAAAAGTCGAAGTAAGTCTAGATCATGGCATAAAAATGTAGAGTGCCATCATTGTAACAAGATGGGTCATATCAAGAAAAATTGCTTCCAACTGAAAAATAAAAAGAAGAATGGTAAAGGTAGAAATGAGAAGAAGAAAGTTAATTAAAGTGAGGAGAAGAAGGACAGCAATGATAATGATCAAGTTGCAGTAGCTACTAATGAACTTGTTATTATGTGCTATAATGATAATGTGAATTTTGCAAGCAATGAGACAAGTTGGGTAATTGATAGTGGTGCTTCTCTTCATATTACTTCCAAGAGGGAGTTCTTTACTTCTTATACTCTTGGAAACTTTGGCACATTAAAGATGGGTAATGATTGTTTGGCTAAAGTTGCAAGTATGAGAGATGTATGCTTGGAGACTCGTAATGGATCCAAGTTGGTTCTCAAGAATGTTAGACATGTACCAGAAATTCGTTTGAATTTGATTTCTACTAGACAACTTGATGATGAAGGTTTCTGCAATATCTTCAATAATGAGCAATGGAAACTTACTAAGGGTTCATTAGTTATGGCTAGAGACAAGAAAGAGTCTTTTTTGTATTTATTTCAGGCCAAGATTTCCAAGAACATTTGTAATATAGTGGAAGATGGGAATGTAAGTGCTTTATGGCACAAAAGGTTAAGTCACATGAGTGAGAAAGGCATGAATGTGTTGGCAAAGAAGAACTTGTTATCTGGGATTAAAAGTGCAAAACTTGAGAAGTGTGCATATTGTTTAGCTGGAAAATAGAAAAGAGTTTCATTCTATAGTCACCCTCCTTCAAGAAAATCAGATTTCTTAGAGTTAGTACACTCATATGTTTGTGGCCCAATTAACCCGAGGACGCTTGGTGGAGCATCCTACTTTGTGACCTTTATTGATGACTACTCAAGAAAGGTTTGGGTTTATGTTTTGATGTCAAAAGATCAAATGCTAGATGTGTTTAAACAGTTTCAAGTTTTAGTAGAGCGGCAAACTAGAAAGAAGTTGAAATGTATTCGATCAGACAATGGTGGTGAGTACATTGGACCATTTGATGAGTATTGTAGGCAACATGGTATTCCACATCAGAAGACACCTCCAAAAACACCTCAGTTGAATGGTATAGCAGAAAGAATGAACAGGACATTGGTTGAGAGAGTTAAATGCATGATTTCAAATGCTAACCTGCCAAAGACATTTTGGGATGAGGCATTACTTACAGCAGCTTATGTTATCAATCTATCTCCAATTGTTGCTTTAGATGGTGATGTGCCAGATAGAGTTTGGTTTGGTAAGGATGTTTCCTATAACTATCTAAGAGTATTTGGTTACAAAGCATTTGTTCATATTCCAAAGGATTAAAGGTCTAAGTTAGATGTCAAGACACGAGAATGTATATTTCTTGGTTATGGTTCTGATGAATTTGGTTACAGGTGTTATGATCCAACTGTGAAGAAAATTATGAGGAGTCGTGATGTTGTATTTTTTGAGAATCAAAATATGATAAATATTGGCCAGAGTGAGAAGAATATGTCACAAGGCTCTAAGATTGGTATTGATATTGATATAATTTCTTCAAATGATTTGCAGCGACAGTTGCTAGAACAAGTTGAAAGTAATACTCAGCATGATGTTTAGGATCAAGTTCAAAATGATCAACAGGGTGCAGATAATAGTGACACTTAGACAGATAATGTTGTTGATGTTCAGCAGAATCCATCTTCAATTCCACCATTAAGGAGGTCTACTAGAGATCACCATCCATCATCTAGATACTCTACTGAGGAGTATGTATTGTTGACTAATGCAGGTGAGCTTGAGAACTTTGAAGAAGCAACAGAGGATGTGGATAAGAAAAAATGGGTTGATGCAATGCAAGATGAGTTGAAATCTTTGCATGATAATCAAACATTTGAGTTAGTGACATTGCCTAAGGGCAAGAAAGCTTTGAAGAATCGTTGGATTTATAGATTGAAGCATGATGAAAATTCTTCACAACCTCAATACAAAGCCAGACTAGTTGTTAAAGGTTTCAGTTAGAAAAAGAGAATTGATTATGATGAGATTTTCTCACCTATTGTGAAAATGTCCTCAATTCGAGTGGTTTTGGGATTGACTGCCAGTCTTGATCTTGAAATTGAGCAAATGGATGTAAAGACTGCTTTTCTTCATGGTGACCTAAATGAAGAAATTTATATGGAGCAACCAGAGGGTTTTGAAAAAAAAGGTAAAGAGAACTATGTTTGCAAGTTAAAGAAAAGTTTATATGGCTTAAAACAGGCACCGAGATAATGGTATCAAAAATTTGAGTCTTTTATGGGGGAGCAAGCCTACAAGAAGACAAATTCTTATCATTGTGTGTTTGTGCAGAAGTTCTCAAATGATGACTTTATCATTCTACTGCTTTATGTAGATGATATGCTTATAGTTGGTAAAAATGCTGCAAGAATTGAAAAGTTGAAGCAGGAGTTAAGTAAGTCATTCTCAATGAAAGACTTAGGCTCAGTGAAACAAATTCTTGGTATGAGAGTTAGTCATGATAGAAAAGCCAAGAAGTTATGGTTGTCTCAAGAGGAGTACATCAAGAAAGTGCTTCAAAGGTTTTGTATGGATAAAGCTAAAGTGGTGAGCACACCTCTTGCTACACACTTTAAACTTAGTAAGAAATAATGTCCTACTAATGAGGAAGACAGAAAAGATATGGAAAGAGTTCCTTATGCTTCGGCTATTGGTTGTTTAATGTATGCAATAATTTGTACAAGGCCAAATATAACTCATGCAATTGGAGTAGTTAGCAGATTTACTTCTAATATTGGAAGAGAACATTGGAATGCAGTGAAGTGGATTCTAAGGTATCTTCGAGACACTTCTAGTTTGAAACTTTCATTTGAGAGTGATAAGCCTTTTCTTATGGGATATACAAATTCTGATATGGCAAGGGATATTGATAATAGAAGATCTACTTCAGGCTACTTGATTAAGTTTTCAGGGGGGGCTGTGGCATGGCAATCAAGATTACAAAAATGTATTGCTCTATCTACAACAGAAGCAGAATTTATTGCAGCAATGGAAGCATGTAAAGAATTGCTTTGGATGAAGGAATTCATAAAAGAACTTGGTTTTGTGCAAGAAAAGTATGTGTTATTTTGTGATAGTCAAAGTGCTATATGTCTTGCTAAGAACTCTACTTTTCATCAAAGGTCAAAGCATATTGATGTAAGCTATCATTGGATACGAGATATCATGGAAACCAAAGAGGTTGCACTTGAAAAGGTACATACTGAGGATAATGGTTCTGATATGATAACAAAGGCTTTATGGTGAGAAAAGTTTGAATTTTGTCGGCATGAGGCCGGTTTGGATTGTGCTTGAGAAATGGACATATGGAATCTCCCTCATTTGGGCTGGAGGGGAAGAATTGTTGGGTTGGTCTAACCCATATTCGAGGACTTATTATTGGGTCCAATTAGGGTAATGTGGCCCTAAGGTTTAAAAGAAAAAATATAGAGTTTTTTCTTTAGGAGAAGAGGTGAGTGGCCATCAAAAAGAAAAGAGAGAGAGAAAAGAAAAGAGCAGAATTTTGCAAGAATTAGAGGCCCTGCGTAGCAGTTGATCAAACATCTGATCAAGGTCGATCCGTGGTCCGATTGAGCTGATTTTTTGTTAGCAGGTTCGGGATTGGGTGTTCTTCATTGTGAATGGTTGGATCGGCGTTTGAAGCTTTTGAAGTCAGCAGATCTTGGTCAAAATTTTGGGTAATTTTTTTCTAACTTTTCTTGGTTAAGTTGTTGTTTACAACTTGTTCTTCACTATTTATTGGTGATTCTATTATTGTTGAATCAGTAAATCTTAGTCCTGTTGCTATTGTTAAGGACTTGATTGAGTTGTAACCTAACGATTTATATAGTGGAGATTTGGGTGGACTCCGTGATTGGTCCTGTGGTTTTTTATCCTTCACATTAGAGGAGTTTTTCCATATAGAAATTCTTTTATATTGAGTGTGATATTTGCTTATTCTACTTGTGATTCAGATACATCGTTGGTGTTTTAGTATTTCCTCACAGGTTCAATCAAAGTGGGAATCATTATACGTCATTTTTCCCATCAGGAATATCAGTCAGATTTTAACCTTCCAAGTACTTTCTGGTTTCTTCTTTCTTCTTGCAGTACATCACGAGTCCAATCAGAAACTTCTAATTGGCTAGTAACTAGAGATTAAGCATTGAAAACATCCATTTGTCCAAATCTTTCTTAAGAATGATGCTTTTTTTTTGGGTGAAAATATAAGTGTGCATTAATAAAAAGTAGTGTACAAAAGCATAAAGACATACCGAGAATTACAAGAATTATGAAAATATAGAGGTTGGAAGCCTCCAAATCTCATTCAAAATGACATTTCCCTATGAGGATTTAATATTTTTAAACAAAGAAACTCTTCCTCGTACAATTTTCCTTACTTTAGCTAGCATGATTGGAATGTCTACTATTTTACTTTGAAATCGTCTTCTATTACGTTCTGCCTATATGCAATAAATGCGAGCTAAAAAAGCTAACTTAAGAAGTTTAGCAGACAAATCCTTTCCTTTAGTTGCTCTAATCATCCATTGTAATTCTTCATTCCATCCTCCAATATCACGTTTAATTCCATTTTGAGTAAGGATAATTTTCCAAACCCTTATTATCCATGGACATTTAAAAAAAAGATGATTCCTGTTTTCAACATGAGACTGACAAAAATCACAATATAAGTTAATTGAAAGGAGCCATCGTACTATTCCTTCTGTTGTGGAAAGTCGATCTTGATACACTAACCATCCAATAAAATTATGTTTGCTGATGCCACCAGTCCAAATGAGATTATATCAATCCACTTTTTCATTTACTAGTCGAAGGTACTGATTAAGAATCGCGGTAAGTGCAGGCCTTAATTTAAGAAAACCTCTCCAACTCTATACCATGGAACCTTTGATATCAAGCTGCATTACTAAAATTCGTTTACATTTGGTACTGTGAATTCATTTACTCCATAGAGAAGCATCTGGAAGATTTATAAGATTCCAAAGCATACGTCCCAAAAGGACTTTATTCCAAAATTTAAGATTTGGTAATCCCAATCCTCCTTCCTTGTTGAGTAAACAAACTATTTGCCACACTAATTTGTGAGAGCGTCGTATATCTGCACTACCTACCCAAAGAAAGTTCCTAATCGTGCATCTTAAGAATGATGCTTTCGTGGTAGTTTACTGTCAGCAGCGAGGAAGATTGATAGTGCACGAAAGCTATGACTTTGTGTCCTCCATTTTCTATTTCTCCTATTCGGTAATAAAAAACTTTCCTTTGTAGCAACAGAGATGTCGTTGTCCCTCAAAGTGTCCTTAGGTCGAGTTAGAATATGTTTTATTTCCTGTAGTTTACTGTCTTTTTTTAGTATCAAACCTCACCATGTATGTGATGATAGTATTTTGAGAAAAAGTTTGGAATATTGTCATTGCATTCTACATTTCGAACTCTACATTTGGACTGATCTATGAAAGTATTGATTCAAATATGTGCTCATATGTTCTGAAAATATTAACTTGTATTCAATATTTAGATTCTAATGCTCATTTGGGACAGTTTAATCTTCTAATATATATTTTTAAATAATTAATATCAATTACGCGAACAAACAGCTTTAATTTTAATAGAAGTGTAACATTTTCTTTGTTCATCCTCGTATTTGGAGATTGCTTTTCTTCTGACTTGGGTGGCTTCCTTTACTTTGTGTGACATTTATAGGTGATTTTCTTATTATATATGGCCGTACCCTTTCTTTTCTTTTACATTCATTTTGTTAGAGGTGTCCATTCAGTTTGATGATTTTGCGTCGGAACTCAATGAACAAGCCTTGCCTCTGCACCGAACCTTGACGGCTCACGGCCCACTGTCAACGTACAGCCCGTTCAACCATCGTCTAAGCCACATCGTTCACGTGAATCTCCAACCAATCCCCATTTTTCAGCCTCGCCAGCTCGTACTCATCCTATCGTCACGCGGAGTCAATCTGGTATATATAAACCAAATCCTAAATATGCACTGAATACCGTAACTTTTGTTCCTACCCGCCAAAAACTGGAAAAAGGACCCTTTAAAACCTGGGATGGAAAGCAGCTATGGATGATAAAATCTGAGTACTTCACCGCAAGTAGATGTGGGTCGTGGTTCCTTGCGCAAGTTCACAAAATCTGATTGGGTGCCGTTGAATGTTCAAAACCAAATTAACTCCCAACATCTATATAGATCGATTAAAAGCAAGGCTGGTTACTAAGGGTTTTCACCAAGAAGCTGATTTGATTACTTAAAAACATTTAGTCCAGTAGTAAGACACACTACCATCTGTGTAGTTCTATCCATTGCACTCATAAGGAAGTGGCCACTTCTCTAGTTTGATATAAACAATGCCTTTCTATATGGCTCACTTTCTCAACCTGTGTTTATGCATCAACTATTTGGATATGAAGATCCTACCAAACTAGGTCATGCCTACCTATTGGGAAGAGTTTTCTACGGTTTGAAACAACCCCCAAGTCTTAATATGATAGGTTTGGTTTTTTTATATTTGGATATGGTTTTACTGTCTCACTCAATGAGTCTTTCTTATTTATTTATGATTTAGATGGTATTTAAATTTGGCTTCTTTTTACATTGATGATATGATTATCATTGGAAATTCATTATGCCATATTGATCAATTTATCGATTCACTCAGTACCCAATTTCCTCTCCAATAGTTTGGCAACTTGCATTTTTTCTTGGTACTCGAAGTTCATAACACCTCCTTTGGCCTACTTTTAAATAAAAAATGGTATCGTGTTAATCTATTGCATAGTGCTTCTAGTAATTCAAGTAAATCTATCTCTACACCTCTTGCCACCAAACCTCCTCAGCTCAAGGATCCCACTTATCCCTTTTCTTCTCCTTCTACTTTTCAGAGTTTAATAGGAGCCTTGTACTCACACGCAGAGGCCTCACCTTCTTTGTAAATCGACTCTGCCCAGCTATATAGTCTGTTACCTTATTGGACTACCACAACCTTAAACGAGTTTTGAGATATATCCACGGTACAGTGAGTTACGGCTTCCATCTTCACTCTTATAGTTCTTTAGATTTATACGGTTTTGCAGATGCGGACTATGTAGGCTGATGCAGACTATGTGGGCTGCTTGGCCAATTGTTGTTCAACGTCCAGTTTTTGCTTCTTCTTGAGACCCAACTTCATGTCCTGGGGCTCTCGTCATCAGTCAACTGTCTCCAGGTTTTTTGCTGAAACTGAATACTAAAGTCTTGCCTCTGCAGCTTTTGAGACAACTTGGATTTGCTCTCTTCTCCAAGATCTCTCTGTGACAACCTAGCAGCTCTTTCTCTCACAACGAAGCCCATCCTTCACGGTAAGACCAAGCACATCTCATTCTACAATCACTATGCCTATGAGAAAGTAGCGCTCAGAACTGTTTTTACAGTTTTTTGTCCCGTCATCTGCAAAACTAGCAGACATTCTTACCACGCCTCTGCTTCGTTACTCATTCTGCCTCTTTAGACCCAAACTAGGAGTTGCGCCTCCTGCCCCGCCAAGTTTGCGGGGGAATAAAAAGCAAAACCAGCCCACACAACCGCCATGTAAGACAACTAAAGCTAAACAAGTTGAAAAGTCAAAAGTGGTATCTTCTCCCTCTCGGCAAACCTCATCGCATAACCATTAACGCAGAACACTCTACACATCAACCTAGGCTAGCAACCATTGAAGTTTTCAATCCGACCTACAATTTACCGTTCAGCTATCTCTGATGTTTAAATACACGATCATGTATTTCATCTTTCACCTTTGGCTGTACTCCGTTTTTCAAAAATTAATGAAAGTCGATCTTGAAAATTAACTATTGATATCATCAGAATATATAATTTAACATATGATAACTAAAACCTTTATTGGGTAATAAAGGCTTTAATACTTGGTCATATTCCTATCCAAGAAGGCCAACTTCTCATAAAATACTTGGGAGTTCCATTGATTACTAAAAGGCTCTCCAACCTAGATTATACTATTCTGACAGAAAAGATATTGAATAGAATTGAAGATTGGGAGTCAAACATATTAGTTATAGGGGGAGATTGCAGCTAGCAAAAAGTGTTTTGTTCTTATTGCAAACATATTGGATGTAAATTTTTCTATTGCCAAAACAAACTCTTTATGAAATTGAAAAAAGGATTAGAACTTTTCTTTGGGCAGGTAAATCCAATGGACGATGTGTAGCAAAAGTGGCATGGAAAGAAGTTTGTTGGCCTAAAATTTCTAGAGGACTGGGTTTAATTGACATTCATACTTGGAATAAGGAGGTAATTGGAAAACTCTTATGGTCTCTTGTGCACCCCAACTCAAACTCTTTATGGGTTAAATGGGTGATAACAGAAAATTTGAAGGAAATGAATGTATTAGAATATGAGATGAAAGGATCACTAGCTTGGAGTTTTAAAAATATTTTACAAGTAAAAAGTGAACTCATATAATTAGTGATAGACTCAGAATACAATATTGCCAAAATTTATGTAACACTAAGAAAGAATAAAGAAGATACTGAATGGGCAACACTTGTATGGAAAGAATGAGTACCAAAGTATAATTTTATCTACTGGATCACATTGAAAGACAAGCTATCCACAAGATAAGGAAATTATTGCTTAGAATGGAATCTGACATGACATTGGAGGATGGAATGAAGAACTACAATGGATGATCAAAACAATAAAAAGAAGGAATTTAGCTGCCAAACTTCTCAAGATATCTTTCTTAGCTTATATTTATTGTATATAGGCTGAACAAAATAGAAGACGTTTTCAGGGAAAAATAATGGATATCCCTATTCTCTTAGCAAAAATAAAGAAGCTAGTACGAGGGAGAGCTTCTTTGTTTAGAAATATAAAATCTTCTCAATGCAATGTTATTTTGAGTGAGATTTGGAGGTTTTCAACTTCCATCTTTTCATAAATATAGTGACTTTTATAATACTGGGGTATGCCCCTATGTTTTTGTACTTTAATATGTATTAATACAATTTACCTTTCTACCAAAAAAAAAAAAGACAAGCTATCCACAATAGATTGGGTGGCTAAATGGAATAGTTCAGTAGATTTACAATGCAACCTCTGCAAACAAGAAGAAGAATCATAAGAACATTTATTTTTTAAGTGTAGGTTCACAAACTACATCTGGAAGCCTTTGTTAGGTATGAATGGATTAACTCGAAGGATTGAACATTAGAGAGCTAAAATATGTTGAATGATCAAATTGTCAAGAGGAAGAGCTTTGCAGCAACTTTGCTTAGTATATCTTTCAAGGCCATATTGTATCACATTTGGAGAAAAAGGAATAGAAGAAGATTTAGCAATACAAGTCTAGATAATTCAACCATTATTGCTAAAATCAAAAAGGATGTGAGAGGGGAGATTTCATCTACCAGAGAAGTCAAGCTTACAAACTATAATAAATTTTTACAAGAATTGTGAAATTTGTCAAATGCAATGTTTAAGCTTAGATGATGATATTTTGTAACTGAACAATCTTATAAAATTTTTTACGGTGATATATAATTTGACCTTTCACAAAAAAAAAAAAACTAAAACCTTTATTAGTCTAAAGCATACGTGAGACATTATATAAACTCATCCGAATGGAAACTATAAAGATTTTTGCTTTTTTCAATCCTGCCATTTCTGAATGAAAAATGGCCTGCCTATAACATTCCATACTCTAACTTTCATAACCGCCTCTATTTTCTTCATATAAAAGTGAAAAGAAAAAACTTAATAGGTAGTTAACACTTCTAATAGGTTTTCCTTTTCCTATAATTTTTTTACAATACCCTTCACTAAATAATAAGATATATTTTTAGTTAAAAAATATCCAACAAGATAATTCTCAAAATGCTTTTTCCTTCCTTAATAGCCTTTGGTGGTGGTTTAACAACAAGCTTGTTTCTCTTCTTGGAAGGAAAATGATAATCTAACTTGACCGTCTTTATAAAATTATCCATAACAATATGTTTCTAGGACAACCCAAAATTTCCAATAGTTGAATTGATCTTTGGGCCAATTATTGCAATCAGCCATATATCCTGCCACATTTTTTCTCCCACCCTAACATTTTCTCTTGAAATATTACTTTACTAGTTGCAAGTTTATTAGCAATATTTAAAGTTTTAGTGTTCATAATTTTACTTGAAGTGTTTAAATTTGACTTGAAAAGTGATGTTGCAGTTTTAGCTTCAATTTCTAAGTTTGTAGTGGTTAAAGCTATAGCAATAGTTTTCGTTGTTCCACTTTGAGTACGTGCCATCAATTTAGTGTTTATTTAATCTATTATTCATAAGTTTTGCCTTTGGTTGACAAAAAGAGTCTCAAGATTAATTTAGTCTACCAATTTTCCTATAGGCAAGTCATAGGAAGATTAAATTGAAATTTGAGAGCCACAAAAACATTTGTAACTACCTTTTCCTAACGCAAGACCTCCCAATGGTGTTTTTGGCAATTTCGAAATTCTCTCTCACGTTGTCATCTCCTCTCTTTCTTTTTTCTTTTTCTTTCTTTTTTCTAGTTACACCAAAATAAAACCAAAACAGAGAAAACAAATCAAAAGACCTAACTTATCCGACAGTTAGGGGGAAGGAATTAACCTTTCTACCCCTAGATAGCACGTTATTGTTGTCACTCAATCATCATTATAACAAAGTTTTAGTAGTGTGAGAATGTGTTATAAAATGTGTTAAAATGACAATCAAAGTCTTCGCATTCAACCCACTGAATGCTTAATTATTTTGTTTCTTAAGCTGTGTTTAGGCACACTTCTATTATTGGATCGGTGGCTCACTCTTTTCACAAAGTTTTAGTAGTGTAAGAACGTGAAGACTTTGATTATCATTAGAACACATTTAAATATGGAACCTACTTTTATTCCATTTCCCTTTCTTCAAAGTTAATATGAATGTTTTGGCAAGTAACTAGTAGCCAATCTCATAAACAATTTGCAATAATTGAAGAGATTTCATACAAAGCAGAGCGATGTACCATTCCTTTTTGTTCTTTCGTTGCCTCGGTGGGCGTACTTCTTGTCCTAGGAGCTCAAGGAGGCATGAACTTCATTTGTTATCTCAATTGGGTCTCAATTCTACATATTTGCATGATTTGCATCGTGGTTTTTTTCTTTTTAATGAATATATGATTTTTTTATCTAAGAACAAAATAATACAAATACTTAAAAGCATATACCTTTAGCATTATAGTTTATCTAAGAAAAACTTAAGTTTGGAATCCTTTAATTTTAACATGATAAAACATTTGTCTCTATATATATACCAAAGGTTTGAAAGAAGACAATTGAGTTGGCTTATTCAGTTTATCTATCCATAACCAATCTTACTCTTTTGTAGTCCTCATAAATTTGGAAATGATCCCCTATACCAAAATGAATCATTTGTTAACCAAATAAAGGTGATAACCTCTCCTTTATTATGCAACTAAGGATTATGAGTCATGAGCGTTGGTTTTGTAATGATTTATAGCATAAGGAAATAATTTCACCCACATTTTAACCATTAGCTTTTTTCTTTAACCTTGGAGCAACTTTTGTGACTCTTCAACAATAATAGTCACACCAAAGAGTACAAATTTGCTTTTGTTACCCTTCAAAGCAACAAGTCTTACTATAACATTAACTTCAAGGATAACTTTACATGCACATTTATGCTTTTGGTTTTTTATTATGTCTAAAACCTTTTTTTTTTCTTACCACAAAAAAGGTTAAGGGTCTTTGCACATATACCACAAAGTCTTATATGGACAATACTTATTACATTCAACATCCTAATGGGTGAAAAAGCATTTAAGGTGAGAGGGTCCTACTAATATCATAGTGACTATTATTGTTATTGACCTCATTTGTTCTATCCAATAAATATGACCACTATTGTTCTTGACCTCATTTGTTATATCCAATAAATTTGTAGCAATATGTCCTATAACGATGCTTTGTTCCTAATCAAAATCATCAATATAAGATAACAACATCTCATTATTGAAATGTTGTAGAACTTGATTACTTTGGGGCCAAATCTATCATCTTCACAGTTATGGGACTTTTTTTTTTAGGACTTTGTAGTTTCCTTCCAACTCAGTTATACCTTTTATGTGTTTCAAAACATGAAAAGGGCTTGAAATTTGAACATTTGAAAAGGTTTCTTGTACACACAAAAACCTTTTGCCAAACCATTAAATATAATGGTTAACATATTCATGATTGGGATGAAAAGCATTTGCTTTTAAGTCAAATCTATATGCATGATCATTGCAAATATTATTGCTTTCACAAATTACTACTGCAAGTTTGCAAAGTCTTATTTTCATCCTCTACATTCATAAAACAAAATTCTAAAAGAAGCTAATTAAGTTGACCTTATTCAATTTACCTATCTACAACCAATCTCACACTTTCATGGTCTTCATAAATTTGGAATAATCCCCCATATAAAGGTGATAAACTTTCTTCCATTATGTAATTGAGTATCATAAGTCATGACTGCTAATCCTACAATGACTTATAGCATAAGACAAAAATTCCACTCACACTTTAGCCATTAGATCCCCACTTGGAGTAACTTTTGTGACTCTTTGGCAAGAATAGCTACACCAAACAAATTTTTTTGCTGATTTCATCCTTCAATTGAATATGTTTCATGCCAATATTGACTCTAACTTCACTTGCTCATTTATGCTCTTAGTTTTTATTTCCAATGCATTTTTTGCTAAAGACATTTTTGGTCTTTGCATTAGTGTCATAAAGTCTTGTATGGGTAATACCTATTATAGTCTACTTCATAGTAGGGTGAACAACTTGAATATATAATTTGAGAGATCTTACTAATTTCATTGCAACCATTATCATTGTTGTTTACCTTATTTGTTTTGAAAAACAAATTTGTAGTAATATGCCATATTATAATGCTTTAATCATAATAAAAATTATCAACATATTATGAAAATGCCTCATTATTAAAATGTTGTATAACTTGGTCACCTTGGGGTTGAACTTATCAACTTTAAATTTTCAGGACTCTTTATTTTATTTTTTTTGAGTCTACATTTTCATTTCAACTCAATTGTACTTTTTGTGTGTTTCCAAAAGATGGAAAGGGCATGAAATTTCAACAATCAAAGAGGTTTCTAGTACACACAGAAAATTTTGAGCAAACCACTAAACAATAATGGCCCAAAAATTCGTGACTGCAATGAGAAGTATTTGCTTTAAGTCCAATCTAGTTACAAAATTGCCTCATATATTAGTGCTTTTACATTCTACTACTGCAAGTTTGCAAATTCTTGTTCCCATCCTCTATATTCATAAAAGAAAAAATTTGAAAGAAGCCAATTGAGTTAACCTTATTCACTTTTCCTATCCATAATCAGTCTCACTTTGTAGCCTTGATATATTTGGAAATAACATCCAATACCAAAATGAATCATTTGTAATCAAACAAAGATAATAAACTCTCCTCCATTACACAATTTACCAGCATAAGTCATGAGTGTTGGCCTTGCAGTGACTTGCAGCATTAGACAACAATTCTACGTTAGCCATTAACTCCCATCTGTGACCTTAGGGTAATTTTTGCAGCTCTTTGGTAAGAATAGCCGCACCGAATAATTTTTGAATCCCCATTAACTAGGCCCGATGCTCGCCGCCACTCAACGCCATTCAATCCACTTGGTTACGCTACCACTCACTGCCCTCCACCTCCACACGCCTCCACGCGCCACCTTTGTCTCACATCCCCCAATGATGGCACTGGTGGGTTTTTGCCACAACAGTGTTTCTTTAGATACAACAATTACTAATACCTATTATAATTGACATCATAGTGAGATGAATAACTATAAGACATAGCATACAATTTGAGAAGATCTTATCGATGTCACAACGACCATTATCATTATTGTTAACCTCATCTATTCTACACAAAAAGTCAGTAGCAATATATCACACATAATGCTTTAATCGGAATCAAAAGCATCAACATAAGATGAAGATATTTCATTATTAAAATGCTGTAGAAATTGATTACCTTAGGGCTAAACTTATCATCTTTGTAGTTTTGGGACTCCTTTTTTTTTTTAATGAGTTTCATTTTCCTTCTAGCTCAGTTATACTTTTTGCATGTTTCTAGAAAGAAAAAAAGGCAAGAAATTTCAGCATCTAAAGAGGTTTCTAGTACATGCAGAAAATTTTCAGGTAAACCACTAAACAATAATAGCAAATAAATTTATGATTGGGATATGAAGCATTTGCTTTAAGTCAAATCTAGCTACAAGGTCGCTGCATATACTAGTGCTGTCGCACATTGCCATTGCAAGTTTGCAAATAAGCCAATTGAATTAACCTTATTCAGTTTACCTATCCACAACTAATTCAAGGCTCTTCCTTTTGTGAGTGAATTTAACATCACAGAAAAGTGTGACAGCTAAGGCCTACGGACCTAAATAATTTAAGAGGTTGAGTTTTTTTGAAGACAAGATTGGAGAGTTTTTAATATTTGCATATATGTACAAACTTAAATGTTATCATTTTAATTTTCTTTAAAAACTTAAATGTTGCTTGCTAGTTCATGTTTGGTTTGCTGCTCTTATAGCTTGTTAATTCTATTGTGATTCTGATGGTTGTTCTCATTGTATTTGTTATCTTATCGTAGAGTTGCTCTTTTCTTCTCTTTATCATTTGGTTTTTCTTTTCATGAATTCCTATTTATTTTCAAAAAAAAAATCCCGATTTGTTACTTTTTCCTTAGAAACGTATGGTATTTCTGAAAATATATTGTGTTTTTATAATTATCATTCGAAATTGTATTAGTGCTCAAAGAAATGAGTTAAATTCTTTATATCCGTTGTTTTCATAACTTTATCTTGAAGTTGAAAAGAAAGGGAAAATTAGCGAGCAGCGAAAGAAGTTGACAAGATTTGTAGAATTTTATGCTTGTTGTTTTGGTTCAGATCTTCCATCTTCCTAAGCATACGAAACTGTTATGTTATTATGGTAAATGTCTAATCATGGTCCGTCACAATATTCTGGCATGCAATAATACATAGCATCTTAGAAAGGGTGGGACTAACATTAATACTTCTTATAACGACCAGATCTTTAACCTCTTAGAAGATTAGTATACATCAAAAGATCAAAGCGACAAAAGACTATCGTTTCGACTTAAAATTGCAGGCAGAATGCCTTTCTGCAGCGCATTTGTGCACGTTACAGAAGAGCTTGAAGGAGGCACTTACCTGCATAAAACAAAGGAATCCACTAGCCATTGTAGCAGGAGAATTTAAATGCTTAAAAGAAAATTGAAACGAGTAGAAATCACTATAAGCGAGACTCTTGCTTTAGCGACATGAAATTATTTTGTGCGGTTGAATGGCAGGGCAATTCTCCATTGGCATAACAGAAGTATGCGTCTGCATGTTCTCTCCGCCAGAGTACTGCGCTGTTATTCCTAAACCCCACACCTGCTCACTTCAAACAACTCATGCTCGCGTTGCCACGGCAATTCAGCAGTACTTTTACACTACATGATTCTCACCTGAATTAGAATAAGCCGGGGAAGGGATAGGATATGCCAGAACAATTCCTGCTGATATTCCGAACTCATTAGGTCCATGGCACCGTGGTCCCTGTTCCCTCTCACCATACACTTTCATTGAAGACGAAGGGCTTGACATCATTTCGTTACATCTACTGGTTGGATATCTAAGTACTTTCTACGTGTTGAAAACGCTGATAGGCAACAACATTGTGCTAGGAGTTATATCTAGCCTTCGGGTAGAGAAGGAAATATGTTTGTGTAACGTGTGAGGAGGAAGGCATCGGCTAGACGATTTGAGGTCACCAGGGGGCCTTAACCTGCGTCTGCCAGCTGAATAGTACACGTCAGTAGCTGTCACAGTTATTCTATCCTAGAAGTTTCGTTTGTTGTGTCATTTCTCTCCGTTGAGAAAGTTAGAATAAATTTTTGTTTGTTTTCCTTTTATGCCCCCATCCGTTGAGGAGAAGGGTAAAATATCTCCGTGTTTAGCGTGGGAAGAGATAACCCATTTCTGTATAAATATCCCCCCATATAATTGAATAAGGCAGCGAAGAATTTCAGACTTTTACTTATGTCAAACGTGCTTTTCTTCTTTCCATATTTTGCTCTTTCAAAATAGGAAAGAAACAAAACACGCAACATTGGTGGGAGGAGGACTACCCACTGCCATCTAATCGCCCCATCACCTGTTCACTCTCACTATCACGCTCCAGTTTGTTTGTGTTCATTCAATGGCCGGACTAGTAATCAGATATGTCAGCCAGTAATTGAAACTTTCTTAGCTGGATCTTGCTAAGGAACATGTTAATATTTGAATTTCTTACCTAATACTGTACCATATTTGTCCCTAATTATATGTCCATGTTAGGTAGGATATTATGTAATTATCATAAATATTATGTTTTTCCTTGTATAATTTAAGTTTATGGCCTATAAATGTTGGCCTCTCATTGTAAAAAGTAATCTTAATACAACAAAGTATTCGCTCACATGTTGGCCTCTCTCCTTATTATCTCAAATTCTTACAAATCATGTAGGTCTGCCCATGGCTCTGTATCTACCTATGTCCACTGATGCTTGGATTAGCTGCTGGAGGCCGGATTGATAGAGGTAATCACAGACACTAGGAGCCGTTTCATACCTCTTCCCCCCAGATAAATGACAGGTCTAGGGTGCATGAAGGAGGGATTTGAGAGGGAATGCCATACCCGTTCTGTTTCCTGAACTACAATGCATAACAGGGACAACTTCTACAATCTTATTGCGGTTAACTTTCTTGGCATTTTACTCACCAGTTTACTGCAACTATTAAAAACATCAATAATAACCTCCTAATCCCTCGAGAATCCTGTGAAGAATATGCCTACAACATGTAGATATATTCCTATAAATTGCTCTAACAAAGTTAACCCATATCAACAAGTTGCCTAGCTGAGTTGGGGCAGGCATTGCCTAGGTCAAAGATCCCGAGTTTGACAAATTATATTGATTTTTTTTCTCTAGTTGCATGAGTTAGTTTCACTTTTCATTCTATTGGTTCACATTATAGTCAAACTAAGAAATCCAGAATGGCTATATGGATGGCACGTCATGTGCTAATTAGCCAGCATTGATAGCTAGACTGAAAATTTCTTCTTATATAGATAGACCAAACAGTGGATAAGGCTTCAAACATCATATTAATCTTAAAGTAGAATACAATAGAACATAAAACTTATGGTCACAAAACTTAAACTTTCTTTTTTAGCATGTGTATATTGTATATTATCTAAACGAAATTGTAAATATTTTCAAAATAAAATTATTGAAATACTAATTTTATTAGTTATAATAAAAAAAAAAATTTGTACATAGGAGAGTATCTCTATTTAGAAACATTAAATCCTTTCAAATAAATATTTTGTTATATCATAACTAAAAGATTTCAAACTTAATTTATTTTTAAACGAAATGTAATACTCGAATATGTTTTTAAGTTTTTGTATTTTCTTATTTTTATAAATTAATAAACTCAAAAAAAAAAAAAGCAAGGCTGAAAACCTTACTTCCCATACAAAAGTCTTAGGCATATTCAGGCACAAGTTCTCTCTCAAGCATGCAAAACCTTTTCCAGTACTTTTTTGACTCACGAAATGCAAAGTAGGAAAAGAAAAAACGAAGATAAGAATGACCAGCAAGTGACAAAGAGGGCGTATAGTTCTTGGATCTTCCCGAATATGTTTCACTGATTTGTTTCTTTTTCTTTTTCTTTTTCTTTTTATGTTGTGCCATTCTTCTTAGACGTATCCGATGATCAGTTGGGAACGACGTCTGACGTCAAAAAGAAACTCATAGACGAAAAAATCATCGGTGACGGTTCATTATCAGAAAGTCAAATAATTTGATTTGACACGTGCTTATGAAAACCGGTAAAAGGGTAAACTGCTTCCTTGTGGCGGGTGAGTAGCTTTCTCGCCTGTGGTTTTGGTGCAAGTCCTACGAGAAAATTCCGGCGGCGTGGACCGTGAGTATGAATCGGGGTGATTTTGTCAAGTCAAAGGATAGGCCCCGCGTGGAAGTTAGGCGCACATGAAAAAGAGACAGCATGACAAGCCCGGAAAAATGTGGAATATCAGTCAGATTTTAACCTTTCAAGTACTTTTTTGTTTCTTCTTTCTTCTTACAGTGCATCACGAGTACGCTCAGAAATTGGAACTGGCCGGTAACTAGTGATTAACTATTGAAATATCTGTTTCTCCATTTTAAAGAATGATTCTTTTGCTGCAGTATACTGTTGGCGGTGAGGAAGATTCATCGTGAAGGAAAGCCATAATATATAATCCATGACTTTTTCTTTGTGTTCTGCATTTCTATTTCTCCTGTCCGGTAGGTGGTGTTAGAATACGTGTTATTTCATGTAGCTTACTGTCTTTCTCTAGCATCAAACCATATTATGTATGAGATGATAGTATTTTGAGAAAAAGTCTGGAAATTAGAATTGCATATATAAGAATGTATTTTTTTTTTTTATATTTTTTTCTTTTATTGTTTGGTCATTGTATTAACTAGGATCTCTTGTATGTACTAATAAAATGAAAAAATAATAAACATAAATATGTGTAAGACGAAAGTTTTATATCAAATACGCATACCTTATGGCAAAACTTAACTAAAAGAAATGTCACTTTAATTTTTAAACTAACTTTTGAATTAAGCTTTTGACTCTTTTGACATGATATTGAAATTCATACAAAATTTGTTTCATCTCATATGACCTTAAATTCAATGTCATTTTGGCATATGGGGACATGTGCGTAGGATAGAAGTCTCATGTTGAGTATGTGATCTTTTATATGAAGCTTAAATGAAAGAATAAAGTACTTCAACTTTTTAGTTAATTTATGGATTAGGACTTTGAATTTACACAAATTACATATTCCCAATTTTATAACTTTCCCACCCTATCAACTGTGTCAATTTTATCTTCGTGAAGAGCAAGTCTTTTTTTTTTTTCCCCCAAACTTATCGTTCGAACGATAAGCCCAAATGTCGTCGTAGACCCGTGCAAAATGAACATCTTAGTAAGCCCTTCCGGCCATATCTCACTAAATTTCCACAGCAGATACTTCACGCCACCTCGTTAGAATTGCGTGTTTGAAAACCATGGCCTGCAAGAATCATCCTTTTGTCAACTTTTTATAAGTACAGAAGCCATGGCTTCAACTTCGTGTCCGAGATTTTCTAATTTTCACACACTTTTTTGAAAAGTGTAGTTCTATAATTGTAATAAGTTAAAGTCATAAGAAGTCACTGTACTTCCATTTCCTTATTTGAGAAATCAAATTGAGCGCGTCACCATTATATCATAGAACAATGGACTATTTGTATGTAACTCACGGTGAACTCCATTCACCGTGATATTTGCCTAACAGAATCATTCACCAAACATGAAAGGCGCGTTGAAAATAAAAAGAGAAATCAAATTTCAATTGTAGTAATCGTAAACAATTTGCCGATTGGAGGATCCATGATTAACTGTGTCCTTTTCTAGAAAGTAGCTTCTCTTGTTTTTATGTTGGTAAAATTTTTGTTAAAAATTACACAAAATTTGATAAAATTATCCATGGTTTTGCAAAAATTCGTGAAGATGACTTGATTTTTTTTTTGTTTCCAATATTTCTCTTTCTCATTTTATTATTTGTAATATATTAACAAAAATTAGAATGCCGTTATAGTATCTTATAGGATCATTTTCTTATTGATCAACCGGTCATCCTCCTTCCCAAATTAATGAAAAAAGAAAACCCACTTAGGAAAGTTTTGATTGAAATTTTCCAGCGCATACCTTATTCTCCTTGTAATAATCATTGATTCTAGGAAACTTTGTTGAGTATTGTCCAACAAATTATTTATGATTGACTGACGAATTTGAGCTTTCTGCTTATGATGGTCACGAATTAAATTATAAACAGGTTGCCTTGGGTCGTTTACTTTCCAAGCAAAATTGATTAGGAATCAAGATCATACTCACACCCAACTACTAGGCCAAGATTATACTTTGAGATCCAATTAAGAAAGACTCAAGTTTTATTTTATTTTATTAATTAGGTAAATGAAGTTTGGATGAATAGGGCGTCAACTTGTTGACAAGACTCCACTTTCTTATTTAAAACAATGATACTTCTTCGCATATATAGTCAACGTCGGAGTGACAAACGTAGATGTTACACCTATGTGTGACGGGGTAGACACAAAGACGCAAAGCGAGAGAAATGTTGTGGTTTGACAAGAGCCAACTAGTCTGTGGTTTGCAAAGTACAGCCACCATTGTAAAGTGATGAGTCCTGTTGTCTACGTAGTGCCATGCAAAAGCTACATCTTAAAAGCCCTCCCCGTCATTTCCGACTAAAATTGCCACGACAGATTCTTCACGGGACAGCGTTGAAATCGCATGTTCGTGGAAAACGACGAATACGCAGTCAAGAATAGTCCTTCTGCCGACTACAGAAGCTATGACTTCAGCTTCATATTTGCGATTTTCTAATTTTCATCCACTGTTTTGAAAAGACCCCTCTTACTTTGGTAGCCTATAACACTGAAGTTAAATAAGTGAAATGCCGTCTCTGTTAAGACATGGATTCCATATTATTGAATAATATATTAAAATGAGCCTGGCCTTCCTTAGACTTTTGCCAGCAGGAAGAACAAGGTCTTTCGTCCATCGCTTACACGGAAGACTTGAAAAAATGGAAACGGAAATTCAGTCTTTGGACCATAGGTCTCGGTCGACAAGAAAGAAAAGAACAGTGAATCTAGAAAGTACAAAAAGAACCGACAGCATATACTGCTCACCCTGCTTTTGAGACAAAAGATGGTGGAAACCGAACAAAAATAGAGGTGGAACCCCCATAGAAACTTCAACAGTTCAGAGCAATTGTACACCGAGCAAGCAGATTCCAGGGTCGAGAGCAATATGAGAATGTTAGCTGCCAAAAACGTAAGAAATGGCCATGAATCAAAGATGAACTTCTCCATGGTCACGCTCATCCTGACCTTCCAACTCCCCGAATAATAGGCATTTGCAGCTTCAATGGCCTTGTCAAGGACAGGAACTTTCGTGGCTGTCAAAGACTTCGTCATGCCATTCCAAAGCTCTGCTACTTCGTCGTCGCCTTTGAGGCGGTTCAAGATGATCCCCGCCTCTCGAAGAATCTTCACATCCTCCTTACTATCAATCAGTCCGTTCATCAGCTCTGCATAACGCGTAAAAACCATGACCTCCGGGGCAATACATGCCTCATAGGCCACCAGGTTCCTTAGCACAACTTCCGAGTTTGCATCCAAATGAATAACCGGAAGGTAAAACGAACCAGAAGACTTGTCGAAATTTATAGATCCCAAGCCACCCTTTGATGGGTGAAATCTGGCACCAATTTTATGAAGCTGCGCCACGCTTGGGATTGCTATCTCTTCAACCAAAGGACTCGATTCATCTTTAATCTCATGACATGCTTCTTCCGCCTCTTCGATCACGTTCTCAGCAGATGATATGATGTCGTTGATATCATCCTTATATTGGGAACGCAAGACATAGGAGAGGATCTTAAATGGTAGTGTCGCCAGAAGCTTGACTGCTTTCGACTGGAAAATTTTTTTAAGAAGGAGCAGCGGGGCCAAGCTGATATAAAACAGCACTGTCAGCAATGATTTCAAGGCTTTTCTGAACCAGCCAATGTCTTCGTCCCCTTTCGGCTCCGCCAGCTCACAAACAGGTACCGGATGCATCTTGGGCGCAACCATGTGGTAGAGAAGTTCTAGTAAATGGGCTTAAGCCAAACATTCTTCTGTTGAGTTTTCACAATCAACGAACTTGATGGGTGAAATACATTCGCAGAAAGACAACAGCATTGTGACGAGTATGTCGCCATGATATTCATGCTGACAAAGACTGAAGACTTCTCTAAGGATAAAAAGAGGGATTTGATTCTCCAACATGATAACATCCCTGAGGATAGCGTTGTGTGCGATTTTCCTCCTTGTGTAGTCGATTAGGTGAGCCATCTTAGAAGACACTGGCATGAAAGAACATTGTATTCCGCTAGAGTAGGTTTGGAGATACTCCAACAAGAAGGAAGCATCAACCGCAAATATCCATGCAAGTGCTTCTTGGTCGAACTCCAAGAACTTATGGTAGTAAGCGCGGACAGTGCCATCACTTTCTGCAAGGCGGTTAACGAAATTGGAGAATTTGGCGTTGCAGAGCTTCTTTTGAACTCTTTTAGCTGAACAGATCTTGTGGTGCTCCATCTCGACGAGTTCAAGCCGCCGGTGATGGTAAGGGCCAAATGACAAGAGCTGTGGAATGTATGCTTCTGGTTTGAAAGACATTAATGCTTTGGGCACGCTGAATATGCTAACGGGAACTCCCTCATCGTTGTCTTCACTGAAAGAAGGAGAAACCGCTGGTTTAGGTCACCGGAAATCTAATTATGGGGGATGAAGAGAAAGGTAACAAACCCTAAATCTATGTGGTTTCAATTGATGAATTATCCGTTGAAATTCATTACAGAAAATAGTTACAATTATATATTCTTTACAAGATTTACTCAATAAAATCTATACAAAACAAATCGAAACTATTTGGGAAGGAAATCTCCGAGCGGCGTAGGAGGAGATTTCGAACTAACATGACAAACGCAGTTGCAGGTCAAGAGCAGGCGCGAACCGGGTTGCCCAGTTGTGTCAGGTTGCCTGGTTCTCTCTAGGGTTAAGGTTGATGTGGCATGTTGTCTGACGTGGCATTAGTTAATGATGTGGCTATGACACATGGCACTAATGTGGCCTTTAACATCCCCCCACAAGCTGAAGGGGTAGATTGCACCGTCAGCTTGGAGCATAGAAGACGAAACCGAGCAGAAGAGAGGCCTTTGGTAAAAATGTAAGAAAGTTGGTCCATGAAGGAAATGAATTGGAGATGAAGCTGGCCACGAGCTAGACATTCTCAAACAAAATGAAAGTCAATCTCGATATGTTTGGTACGAGCATGAAACACGGGATTGGCAGTCAAGTAAAAAGCTGAGAGATTGTCACACCACAGAGTCGGCGGATAAGGGGACAAGGCACGAAGATCCCGAAGAAGATACTCAAGCCACATAAGTTCAGCGGTGGTGTCGGCAAGAGACTTGTAGTCGGCCTTAATGTTGGAGCGAGCAACAGTGCATTGTTTACAAGAACTCCAAGAGATGAGGTTGCAGCCTAAGAAGATACAGAAGCCACCAACAGAACAATGATCATCACAGTCACCTGCCCATCCGACATCTGAAAATGCATGGAGAGAGGTGGATGGACTGTGAATGAGGCGAAGGCTAAGGCAAGGAGTGTCTGCCAAATAGCGTAGAATGCATTTTACCGCTTGCCAATAATCTGTGGAAGGGCAATGAAGAAACTGACAGGCAGTGTTGACAGCATAGGCAATGTCCGGGCAAGTGAGTGTAAGGTACTGAAGGGCGCCCACAATGCTGTGATAGAGAGCAAGGTCCGCCAAGGGTTCACCATGCCAGATAGAGAGGGGCTCATCAGTGATGCACGATGTAGACACCGCTTTGGCATCAGTCATCTTAGCACAAGTAAGGATGTCATAAGTAAACTTCGCCTGATAAAGAAGAAGGCCATTAGGAGTGGGTTGCACCTCAATGTCAAGGAAGTAGTGTATGGGGTCAAGATCCTTGAGAGCAAGTTCCTACTAGAGAATCTGTAACAAAGCAGCAATGGGGGCCTAAAAAGACCTGGTGAGAATAATATTATCAACATAAACAAGAAGAATGATGTTGTACAAGGGGGTGTGGCGAGTGAACAGAAAGGTGTTGGCAGCCGAAATAAGAAAGCCAATGGAGATAAGGAAGGAGCTCAGCCGTTGGTACCAAGAGCGAGGGGCCTAATTAAGGCCATATAGAGAGCGGTAGAGGCAACAAACATGCTGAGGGCGAGTCGGATCAATAAAGCCTTAAGGTTGTTCCATATAAACTTCTTCACCAAGATGACCATGGAGGAAGGCATTGGAGACATCTAACTGGCGCATGGGTCAGCCACAGGAATAGGCAAGAGAAATGATAGTGCGGACGGTGACTGGCTTGGCAACTGGACTGAAAGTCTCTGTAAAGTCGATACCTTCCTACTAATGAAAAACCTTGGCAACCATACAAGCCTTATAGCATTCAAGAAAGCCATTAGAGCAAAGCTTGACCTTGTAGATCCATTTGTAACCAATAGGCTGAACTCTAGGGGGAGGAGGAACAAGAACCTAAGTGCCATTGTGGATAAGAGCAGTTTACTCGGCGGTCATGGCCTCACGCCAACACGGTGCATGAACAGCTTGAGTGAAGCATGTGGGTTCGGGGTAGGGGTGGGTAGTGGTAGTGAGGGCATATGTTTGTTGGCAAGTGAGGGTGCGACGAGCAATGGTGCCATCTTGAAGGCGGGTTAGAAGTCGAGAGGGTGGGGCCAGGGGTTCTGGCGGGGAGGGAGAGGGAGGGGGTGAGGGAGAAGGGGAGCTAGAAGGCTCAAAAGGATTCAATGTTTGAGGAGAAAGAGAAGATGTAGTGGGGGGAATAGGCACCGGGACAGGTACAAGTACAGGAGGTGGGGGGTCGGGAGCAGCGGTGGGGGGCATGGGGTAGTGGTAGGGAAAGACTTCCTCATGGAAAAGGGCATCGGCAACAAGGAAAATGTGGCGAGTCTAGGGGTTGTAGCAGCGGTAGCCACAGTAACCGAGAGGGTAGCCGAGAAAGTTACATGCCTGAGAGCGGGGGGCAAGTTTGTGGGGAGTGTAGGGGCAAAGGTAGGGAAAGACAGCACGGCCAAAAATTTGAAGGTGAGAAAGGTCAGGGGATTGGTTAATGATAACTCTATTTTTATAGAGTTATTTTACCTATTTTTTAGGTAATAAATAATACAATGCTTATGAGAAAATATTTGAACTCCTATTATTTATTTGAATTTATCTTGTTTTTGTAGCATAAGGAGGCAAGGAAAAAAGGGATGAACATGGAGAACCTGATGCTTATTGTGTGGCAAAATTATAATATCAAGATCAAGAAAGTCAAGATGGGCTTAGGCTTTGGATAATTGTTATTAGATTTTCTATTGTTATTGGATTTTCTATTTAAATAGAAAACCCAGTCATGTTAGGAATTCAAGTCTCAATTAATTTAGGAGTTCAAAACCCAATTGTTTTAGGTTTCTAAAACTTAATTGTTTTAAGTCTCTAAAACCCAATTGTTTTAGGTCTCTAAAACCTAATTCTACTAGGATAGGATATAGGTCTAAACCTAAACCCTATTTAAGAGAAGAGAAGAGGCAAAAGAAAGGTAAGGAGGAAATTGAGCACAACTCAAGAAAGAGGCCAAGAATTCAAGGTTTTCTTGAATAGAAGACAAAAAGGGTGACAGACTTCTTGTTCTTGGATTCAAGATGCCTTCTTTATTTCTTATTACCATTCTTCCTCATTATTTCTTTATGTTTTAGTTTATTTTTGTTAGAGCTACGATGTAACCTAATTATGATGGTATGAATCTTATGATTATTATGTTTTGCAAGATATTTTATTTATGTGAAGTTATATATTACGAAGTTTAATGCTTTTAGGTGATTAGCTACCACTTAGATGACTTGATTTGCATGTTAAAGACCGACAGGAAATAGCATGCAGTTGCTTCTTGTAATATGTAACCATAGATTAAATATGGATAGACATATACCATATTGTTTGTGTGGCTTTCGGTGTAAACTGGGAATATTCATAGATCCTAATGCATTTGGTTTGTTTCAATTCACATATAGAGATATAGTGAATTAATGAACTAAGTAGGTTTGCTATACCTAGACATAGGATAGTAAATAAATTAGGAAATTCCGCCATCACATAGATATTATCCCTCTTGCAAGCATAAATAATCAATATTAATACCTAGTAATTATGGTGAAATCATATGTTCTAACATATTTCTTGTATTTAGTTTTCTTAGATTTAGTTAGTTAATCTATCATCTATTAATTTGATTTGCTAGATAAATTCTAGGAGTTGTTCACTGTTAGTAATTAATTGGTTTAGTAATCACCAATCTCTGTGGGACGATATCTTTCTTATCATTATATTACTTGTTCGACATGTTCACTTGCATTTAGATTTCACCGAATAAGTTTTTGGCGCCGTTGCCGGGGATTGGTTGTTTTACTACTAATTAATATTAATACCGAATAATTTTTAGGTTTAATCTAGCTTTTATTTTCCTTTAAATTTTTTTTTATTATTCTTGAAAAACAAAAAAATTGTTTCTTTTAATTCTTGAAAAAAAAATTGTTTCTTTTAATTCTTGAAAAAAAAAAGAAAAAAATCTTTGTTAAGTTGTTGTTGTTGAAAGATTAAGTAACAAGGATGGAGAGATATGATGATACATATAGACTTTTAAAAGACTATGTTGCACCAACATTTTGGAATGCTACATCAAACATTAGGCTTGCAAATCAGGCAAATAACTTTGAGATCAAGCCTGTGCTCATCAAGATGCTTCAAAAATCTGTGCAATATAGTGGGCTACCAAATGAGGATCCAAATGCTCACATTGAAGCATTCCTTGAATTCTGTGACATGATTGGAGATCATGGAGTTACAGAAGATGTTATTAGGTTGAAACTATTTCCATTTTCTCTTAGACATACAACTAAAAATTGGTTCTTTTCTCTTTCTGCAGGATTGATTACTACATGGGATGATTTGGCTCATAAATTTCTTAGTAAGTTCTTTCCTTTGGTGAAATATGTAAAAATGCATAACAATATTACTACTTTTATGCAGATGGACAATGAATCAGTGTATGAAGCTTGGGAAAGATTCAAGGAACTTATGAGGAAATGTCCAGATCATGGACTACCCATTTGGTTACAAGTACAAACTTTTTATGATGGGTGTAGTACAAATCTTCATTTTGTAATTGATACAGCTGCAGGAGGGGATTTGCACAGCAAAACTGTAGAAGAGGCGTATAACCTTTTGGAGGAAATGTCAGCCAATAGCTATCAATGGTCTACTAAGAGGCTACCAATGCATCAAGCAAGTGGAGTCCATGAAGTAGATATCTTCACCATAATGTCTACACAATTAGAAGTGCTCAATGAGAAGATAGACAACCTAAATACTCCAGTTGTGAGACATCAAAGTAGATCATATGAATTTTGTGGTGGAGCACATGAGAGCACAGAATGTCAAGTAGGTAACCCTAATGCTCATTATAATGATTATGCTAATTTTATTGAAATTCCTAGCAGGTCACAAAATGATTATTACTCAAATACGTACAATCTGGGATGGCACAACCATCAAACTTTTTCATGGAGTAACCCAAGTGAGATGAGACCGCAACCAACATTTATGCAAACAGAAGAGGTGAAACCTAACTTGGAGGACATGATCAATGAGCTAGCCGTCACCACCCAAAACTTTACAGAGGGGATTAAAGAAAAATTTCATAATCAATAAGCGAGCTTTCAGAGACAAGAAGCTTCAATCCGAAAATTAGAGGTGCAGATGAGTCAACTCATTAGTATGATCTCAGAGAATCAGGAGGGTCCTTTGCCTAGTGATATAGAGAAAAGTCTTGAAGATACCATAGAGGCAATAACCCCAACATGTGGCAAGCAAGTAGAAGAAGTTGATGTTGACAAGGAGAGTCTCAAAGATAATGATAAAGATGTCAGCATGCAACTTGAGGAGGCACTTAGGAGCAAGCTTGTTCTAGAAAATCCTATGTCCTTTATGCCTCCAGCTTCATCTCCCCAAAGATTCCAGTAACGCGTAAAAGATAAGCAGTTTTTGGAATTCCTTGATATATCTTTAAAACTGCACATTAACATTCCTTTTGCAGATGCTCCAGTTCACATATCTAGTTGTGCAAAACTTTTGAAAGAGAAATTGGAGAACAAAAGAAAGCTAGAAGTATATGAGACAGTTGTGCTTATTGAAGAATGCTCAACAATCAAACGACACAAGCTGTCTCCTAAACTATTAGAGTTTCATCCTCCTTGAGCAACATGTGGAGGATAGTTTGGCTGAAAACTATAAAGCAAGCGCTTCTTAGGAGGCAACCCAAGCATTTTTGTTCATCTTTTCATGGAAAGTTTTGTCACCACCATCTCCTCAAAGCTCTATGTGGATCTAACCTACAATCAAGGGAGTTTTCTCATTCCTAATTCTTCTTTATTATTGCTTTCTTTTGTTTTTGCATTGAGGACAATGCTTCATTCAAGTTTGGGGGTAGGGAAAGAACCTTTGTGCTAAATTTGATTGAAATTTTTTTTTTTATGTCATGATTACATCCCATGTTGTGAATACTTGGTGATTCTTTGGAAGATATAGATTTTATTCAAACCTACAATTATGGTGTGAATTAAGTGTGATTTTGATTATGTTGATCCACCTATTAAGCACTAAAAGTCCTTCATTTTTGAAATTGTGTGTATCTCTAGAGAACATTCATGTGAAGTATGTGATTTTCTTAGATCTCACCTGAATCTTATAATTTGTTTGATTTTCTCTTGAGGCGAAATCCTAAGCTACATCTAATTGAGAAAATGATTTAGGCCATTCTTTGGATCGTTTGAGCCTTTCAAGCCAACCTTATTTATTTATCACCAGTCACCCCGCTGAGCCTTGATTCATATCCTTTTTTTTTTATTTAACACCCACATATATATACCCTTGAGCCTTTGACAAATTATCTTTTCGTCCTACACCCTTGAACATATTGATTTTTAGGATATAAGTCTATATGAGTGAAGAGAAGTCGAGGGGAAGGATGTTATATGGGAAAAATGTTGATTGCAATGATTATGTAGCATAATATGTTGCTTTTGTGAATGAAAAAAAAAAAGCAACATCTGTCCAAGAATGGAATTCTCTTATTGCTTATTGTCAAATTCAAGCAACTAAAGGTTCAGAAATTGACTTTTGCATAGTAGTTGGATGTCATCAACAAGATAAGATTATAATGGTTACATTTCTAGTCCTACTACTTACTTTATGATTGCAAGCATGATTGTGACTTTTGTAAGTGTCAAAATCCAAGTGAAATCAAGTATTTTTGGAAAAAAAAAATAAATGAGAGAAGTGGTGATAGAAAGATCATTTGCAAAAAAAAAAAAAGAGAAAGCAAAGAAAGGAAGTGACAAAAGCTCAAATTAGATCTTAGAAAGCAATGTGTTCATGGGTGAATTTAGCCTAAATGACTTTCATCTTACCCCTAGCCCAGCCTTACATTACAAGCTTATAAAAGTCCTATTGATTTTTGATTAGATGATTGGCTTACATTAGTGGAGAGAGGAATGAAAAGCAAACATATAAGGTTTGGTTAAAGATTTTAAGAGATTGTATATTAATGTGAATCTATTTGGAGTGCATATAGTTGAAAAGATAAGGACTCACACACACACATGCGGTCAACATAGTTAAGAGTCTATCTTATCTTATGAAACAATTGTGGTATTTGGATGAAAGCTATATTTTTCTTTGAATTGTTAAGTTGAGCAATTATGGGAGAATATCATGAAGGGGTTTTATCTAAAACATATATTGTTTTTTTGCTTTTGCTAGAGGACTAGCAAAATGTTAAGTTTGGGGGTTTTGATAACTCTATTTTTATAGAGTTATTTTACCTATTTTTTAGGTAATAAATAATACAATGCTTATGAGAAAATATTTGAACTCCTATTATTTATTTGAATTTGTCTTGTTTTTGTAGCATAAGGAGGCAAGGAAAAAAGGGATGAACATGGAGAACCTGATGCTTATTGTGTGGCAAAATTGTAATATCAAGATCAAGAAAGTCAAGATGGGCTTAGGCTTTGGATAATTGTTATTAGATTTTCTATTGTTATTGGATTTTCTATTTAAATAGAAAACCCAGTCATGTTAGGAATTCAAGTCTCAATTAATTTAGGAGTTCAAAACCCAATTGTTTTAGGTCTCTAAAACTCAATTGTTTTAGGTCTCTAAAACCCAATTGTTTTAGGTCTCTAAAACCTAATTCTACTAGGATAGGAGATAGGTCTAAACCTAAACCCTATTTAAGAGAAGAGAAGTGGCAAAAGAAAGGTAAGGAGGAAATTGAGCAGTTAAACAGGGCTTACCATGGAGAAAGATTCCTTAACAAGGGAGTGGGGAGGCAGTTAATGAGGTAGACCGCGGTCTCAAAGGCAAAATCCCAAAAGTGGGGTGGAATAAAGGCTTGAGTAAGCATGGGTGAGGCTAGTCTCAACAATGTGGCGATGCTTGCGCTCAGCAGTGCCATTTTGAAACGGGGAGTAGGGGCAGGAGAGGCGCTGATGGATACCATGTTGTTGTAAGTAAGTCCAAATCATCATGGACATGAACTCAAGAGCACCATCGCACTGAATTGCTTGAAGTCAGCAATGAAATTGATTCTCAACAAATTTGTGAAAGGTAATGAAAGTAGAGAGAAAAGAGGAGCGAGAGGAGAAAGTATATAACCAGGTAAAATGAGAGAAATCATCAATGAAACACACATAATATTTATTATCATTAAAAGAGTCAATCAGGGCAGGGCCCCACACATCAAAATGAACTAACTATAAGGGAAAAGACGACCTAGACGGGAAAGGGGGTGGGGAAGGCAATGGCTCTTACTAAGAGCACATGTAGTACAAGGAGGGAATTGGGAAGAAGTGTATTTTATTGATGAAAATTTCAAAAACGGGAGAAGAATTGCCGAAGACGGATGACCAAGACAACGGTGCCATAAACTAAGGGAGCTAGCGTTGGAGACAGCAAAAGCCTAGGGTAAGGAGGAGGCGCCAACAAGGGCCACACAATAGAGACCACGATCAAGTGCTCCGTGGAGGAGGACCTATCTAGAATGGGAAGAGAGAGCCCAAAAATGAGTTGATGAAAATAGGAAATAGCAATGATTGTCAGATGAAAATTTGGAGACCGAAATAAGATTTTTGGTGATTGATGGAACTACAAGGGCATTGAATAAGGTGAAAGAGGAGGTGTGGAGCGTACCTGTGTGGGTGATGGGGAGAGACAGGCTGTCACCCACGGTGAGTTGTTGGGAGCCAGTATAGGGGGTCACATGTGAAAGACCCGAGGTGAAGTCAGTCACATGATGAGAAGCGCCAGAATCAGGCAGCCAGGAAGCAGTGTTGAGAGTCGAGGGTGGGGTGTAAAGAGGGCCATAGTGAGAAAGGGGGGGGAAGGGAATTATAAAGAGTTGAGGGAAAAGGTTGGGGGGGAAGGTTCATAGGAGCTATAGTAAGCATGCGGAGGTGGGAAGGATTCAGTGTAGGGAGGCGCATGGTAGCTATAGTGAGCATGCAAGGGAGGGAATGATTCAGTAAGGGGAGGTGCATGGTAGTTATAGTGGGCATACGGGGGAGAGGGAGATTCTGTGTGGTAAGGTGCAGGGTAGTTATAAGGGGTCGGCAAAGGAGAAGGGGATCCCGTGGGGTACAGTGCAGGATAGGAGAGGTGTGCCTGTGAGTGAGAAGAAAAGTGGGTCGAGCCGTGGGTCGAACTGTGGGTTAAGCCGTGAGTGGGCAAGTTGAAAGTCGGTTGGAACCGCTGATAACTCTATTTTTATAGAGTTATTTTACCTAATTTAAATAATAAATTCTCTAATGTTTGTGAGAAAATATTTGAATTCCTCTTTATTTACTTAAATTTGTCTTGTTTATGTAGTATAAGGAGGCATGAAGAAAAAGAACAAGTATGGAGAACCTGGTACTTATTATATGGCAGAAGATGGTCAAATTATCAAGGTGAAGGAAATCAAGATGGGCTTGGGCTTGGGCTTTGGATAATTGTTATTAGATTTTTATTGTTATTATTTTTTTAAATAATTAGAAAACCTAGTCCTATTAGGAGTCCAAAGCCTAATTAATATAGAAGTCTAAAACCCAATTGTATTGGGAATCCAAAACCCAATGCTATTAGGATAAGGAGAAAGTTCTAGATCCCATACCTTATATAAAGGAGGAGCCCTGCATAAAAGAGAGGGGGAAGCAAGAGAGAAAAGAAGTTGTCACTGAAACCAAGGAGGAAATTGAGCACAACTCAAAAGAGAGGCCAAGAATTCAAGATTCAACTCAAGAGAGAGGCCAAGAATTCAAGATTCTTGAAGTGAAGACAAAAAGGGTGACAGACTTCTTGTTCTTAGATTCAAGATGCCTTCTTTGTTTCTTATTATTGTTCTTCCTCATTATTTCATTATGTTCTAAACTTCTTTTGTTAGAGCGAAGATGTAGCCTAACTATGATGATGTGAATCCTATAAGTTTTTATGTTTTGCAAGATAGTTTATTTATGTGAGTTATATATTATTATGCTTAATGCTTTTAAGTGATTGGCCACCACTTGAATGATTTGATGTGCATGTTAGAGACTGAAAGGTAATAATATGCAATTGCTTCTTATAATATATAACCATGAATTAAATATGGATAGACATATACCATGTTATTTGTGTGGCTTTTGGTAATAAGATGATCGAAAGATTTATTGTAAACCAGGAATATTCATAGATCCTAATGCATTTGGTTTGTTTCAATTCACATATAGAGATATAGTGAATTAATGAACTAAATAGGTTTACTATACCTAGACATAGGATAGAAAATAAATTAGGAAATTCCGCCATCACATAGATAATATCATTCTTGCAGGCATAAACTATGGAAATTCATATCTAGTAGTTATGGTGAAATCAGAAGCTCTAACATGTGTCTCATCTTGATTTTTCCTACTTGGATTCAATTTTAATTAGTTTTGAGTTTTCGTTTTAGAAATTTTAAATTTTAATTCATCTTCAACAATATTTTGATTTGCTAGATAAATTTGAGGATTAATTCATCATTAGTACTTAATTAGTTCAGTATTCACCAATCTTCGTGGGACGATACTTTTCTCATCATTATATTACTTGTTCGACATGTTCACTTGCATTTAAAATTCACCAAACAACCGCTCATGGCAATTCAACACGTGGTGCCTGGCCCAACGATAGAGCCCACAGAAGGGCCCGGGTCGTAGTTTACCGCGTGGGTTGGAGCAGTTGGGCTAGGGCTGGGCTACAGGGGTAGGTAGAAGCCCATCATAGGCGGGCTGGGGAGAGGGGCGAGAGGCCGCATGAGTAGGTTGTGAGTTGGAATGGGATCGGGGGAGAAGTAGGTTGGGGGTTGGGTGGCCTTGGAATGCACCGGGGTAGGACGCGAACGTGGCCGGGGTAATGGTAGAGACCGCCCGATTGTTCAGGCAGCCCTCCTAAGCTAAAATTTTCCCATGCAAAGTCTCACGGCTGAGTGGGGCGGTTTGGTTCTGAACCGACACCAATGTGGCTAGCATTTCGTAGTCCTCCCCGAGGCCACGAAAAAGCTAGCCGACGTACTCGTCGTCATCGATCTTGACTCTGATGGTGGCAAGTTGGTCAAACAACCCCTTCACCTCATGAAGGAACTTGGTCACGAACCGAGAGCCTTTGGTGATGGTGTGTAGCTGAAGACGGAGGGAGGAGGCGCAGGCAGAGGATTGCGCATCGTATAATTTCTTGAGGAAATCCCACACCGCGACAGAGGAGCGATGGTCGAACAGTTGGGTGACCACCAAATTGGTGGAGGTGGCAAGGATCCAGATTAGGGCAGCCTGGTCTCGGGTGAGCCAAGAGGAGTAAGCAGGATTAAGGATGGAGGAGCCAGTGGAATCGAAGACAGTGGAGGGAGGAGCGGGTTCGGATCCGTCGAGAATGGAGAGGAGGCGGTTGGAAAGCATGAACAGGAGAAGACGAGTGTGCCAAACAATGAAGTTTGAACTGTCAAAGTGCTCTTGGAAGGACGGAGATGGGGCAGCGGGTGCGGTGGAGGAAGGCGGCGCCGCCGGCATGGTGGGTTGCGAGAGGGGATTGGGGGGTTCGGAAGTAGCAGAAGCGGATGGGGATGACATGGTGGAGGAAAGGAGAGGATCCGGGCGTGAGCCTAAGGGGGTTGATACCATGAAAGAAGGAGAAACTGGTAGTTTAGGTCACTAGAAATCTAATTCCGGCAGATGAAGAGAAAGGTAACAAACCCTAAATCTATGTAGTTTCAATTGATGAATTCTCCGTTGAAATTCATTACAGAAAATAGTTACAATTATATATTCTTTACAAGATTTACTCAATAAAATCTATACAAAGCAAATCGAAACTATTTAGGAAGGAAATCTCCGAGCGGCGCTAGAGGAGATTTCGAACAAACGCAATGAACACAGTCACGGGTCGAGAGTGGGCGCGAACCGGGTCGCCCAGTCGTGTCGGGTCGCATGGTTCTCTCTAGGGTTAGGGTTGTCATGGCATGCCGTCTGACGTGGCGTTAGTTGCTGACGTGACTATGACATGTGGCACTGACGTGGCCTTTAACATTCACATTCTTCTAGGGATCGACTTATTTGTATGACCCATTCTTGACCATAACTAAGCTTTGGTGCTTCCATGGCTTTTATGGCTGAAACCATAGTCATTTTAGAGAGCGAGAAGGATAGAGAAATGCATATATCTTTTTCTCTTCCTTCTTTCTTTCTCATGCTGTATGAATGCCAAGGCGCCCTTTATAGTGGTTGGATCTGGACCTAAACCGGACCAACAATCTGAACACAAGAAAAGTTCGTTTTGTTTTGGTGGTTCTATCGAAAGTTACACGTGCAAAGCATTCTTTGTCTTACTTTTTGTCTTTCCCTGTTTCTAACGTTCTGTCAAGCAATCATTGTGTTCGGTGAATTTTAAATACAAGTGAACATGTCGAACAAGTAATATAATGATAAGAAAAGTATCATCCCATGAAGATTGGTGAATACTAAACTAATTAAATACTAATGATGAATAAATCCTAAAATTTATCTAGCAAATCAAAATATTGTTGATGATGAATTAAAATTTAAAACTTTCAAAACGAAAACTCAAGACTAATTAAAATTGAATCCAAGTAAGAAAAATCAAGATGAGAAACATGTTAGAGCTTCCGATTTCACCATAACTACTAGATATGAATTTTTATAGTTTATGCCTACAAGAATGATATTACCCATGTGATGGCAGAACTTCCTAATTTATTTACTATCCTATGTCTAGGTATAGCAAACCTATTTAGTTCATTAATTCACTATATCTCTATATGTGAATTGAAACAAACCAAATGCATTAGGATTTGTGAATATTCCTGGTTTACAATAAATCTTTCGATCATCTTATCACCAAAAGCCACACAAATAACATGGTATATGTCTATCCACATTTAATTCATGGTTATATATTATAAGAAGCAATTGCATATTATTACCTTTCAGTCTCTAACATGCACATCATATCATTCAAGTGGTGGCCAATCACTTAAAAGCATTAAGAATAAATAATATATAACTCACATAAATAAAATATCTTGCAAAACATAAAAACTTATGAAATTCACATCATCATAGTTAGGCTACATCTTCGCTCTAACAAAAGAAATTTAGAACATAATGAAATAACAAACCAAAGCAATAGTAGAAATTAAGCAAAACATCTTAAATAGAAAAACAGGAAAGTTGTCACCACACTGTCTTCTCTTTAAGAATTCCTCACAAAATTTCTACAATTCAAGAATGATAAGAAGCAGAGGGAAGCTTTCGCGCCTCTATTTCTCTTTTTCTTTCTTGGTTTTCTCTTTTTTCTCTCACTTTTTCTCTCTTCCTTGGTTGATTTCGGCGGCAACACACGGCTTCTTCTTCTTTTCTCTCTCTTCTCTCTCCTATTCTCCTCTACTCTTGTGCGGTGCCTTCTCCTCTCCTTTTAATTCACGTTCCTTTGCCTTTTTATTCTATCTTGGGATACGTGCCCTAAGATTCTCCCTTAATAATTCACTTTTTTGCCCCTTTTCCTTTATTTTCTTTCTTGTCCTTTTTTGTCCTTTTCCTCCTCTTTTACTGCTTTTGACTTCTTTTTCTTTCCTTGTCTTCTTCACATGCCTTTTTGTAACTTTCTCTTCCTTTATTTCTTTTACTCTTTTGGGGTTTGCTGCATAAATAACACCAGTTTACATAAATATATCAAAGCTTAAATATTATCTTATAAAACTTGTATTATTTATATCCTAAAATAGTCAAAATAACTCTATAAAAATAGAGTTATCAAAACCCCCAAACTTGACATTTTGCTAGTCCTCTAGCAAAAGCAAGAGATAATAGTTTCAGACAAAACCCTTTCTTGAAATTCACTCAAAATTGCTCAACTTAACAATTCAAAGAAAAAATATAGCTTTCATGCAAACACAACAATTGTTCATAAGATAAGATAGACTCTTAACTATGTTGACCATGTTCGTATGTGTGAGTGTGAGTCCTTATCTTTTCAACTATATGCACTCTAAATAGATCCACATTAATATGCAATCTCTCAAAATCTTTAACCAAACCTCATAGGTTTGCTTTTCATTCCTCTCTCCACTAATGTAGGCCAATCATCTAACCAAGAATCAATAGGACTTTTATAAGCTTGTAATGTAAGGCTGGGCTAGGGGTAAGATGAAAGTCATTTAGGCTAAATTCACCCATGAACACATTGCTTTCTAGGATCTAATTTAAGCTTTTGTCACTTCCTTTCTTTGCTTTCTTCTTCTTCTTCTTCTTTCTTTTTTTTTTTTTTGGAAATGATCTTTCTATCACAAATTCTCTCATTTATTTCTTCCCAAAAATACTTGATTTCACTTGGATTTCGACACTCACAAAAGTCACAATCATGCTTGCAATCATAAAGCAAGTAGTAGGACTAGAAATGTAATCATTATAATCTTATCTTGTCGATGACATCCAACTACTGTGCAAAAGTCAATTTCTAAACCTTTAGTTGCTTGAATTTGACAATAAGCAATAAGAGAATTCCATTCTTAGACAAATGTTGTATTTCCTTTTTTTTTTTTTTTGCATTCACAAAAGCAACATATTATGCTACATAATCATTGCAATTAATATCCTTCCCATATAACATCCTTCCCTTCGACTTCTCTTTCACTCAAAATCAACATGTTCAAGGGTGAGGGACGAAAAGATAATTTATCAAAGGCTCAAAGGTATATATATGTGGGTGTCAAAATAAAAAAATGGATATAAATCAAGGCTCAGCGGGGTGACTGGTGATAAATAAATAAGGTTGGCTTGAAAGGCTCAAACGATCCAAAGAATGGCCTAAATCATTTTCTCAATTAGATGCAGCCTAGGATTTCGCCTCAAGAGAAAATCAAACAAATTCTAAGATTCAGGTGAGATCTAAGAAAATCACATACTTCACATGAATGTTCTCTAGAGATACACACAATTTAAAAAAATGAAGGACTTTTAGTGCTTAATAAATAAATCAACATAATCAGAATCACACTTAACTCACATCACAATTGTAGGTTTGAACAGAATCTACATCTTCCTAAGAATCGCTAAGAATTCAAAACAAAGGGTTTAATCATGACATGAGAAAAATTCAATTAGATTTAGCAAGAAAAGATTTATTTTCCCACCCCCAAACTTGAATGGAGCATTGTCCTCAATGTAAAAAGAAATAAAGCAAAAATAAAGGTAAAATAGGAATGAGAAAACTCCCCTGATTGTAGGTGATAGCCATAGAAGGCTTTGAGGAGATGGTGGTGACAAAATTTTCAACAAAAGAACCAATAAAATGCTTGGGTTGCCTCCCAAGAAGCGTTTGCTTTATAGTTTTCAGCCAAACTATCTTCAATGTTGCTACTCAAGGAGGAAGAAGATCAATGGTAGTCTTCTGCATATTGACTCCCTCAAAGTAGGGCTTTAAACACTGACCATTCACCTTAAACGTGCCTTGGGTGTCATTTGCAACTTCTATTGCTCCATATGGGAATACCTTAGTGACTATGAAAGGGCCAGACCATCGAGACCGCAATTTACCTGGAAACAATTTAAGACGAGAATGATAAAGTAATACTTTTTGGCCAACCACAAACTCTCTCCTTAATATGTGTTTGTCATGCCATCTTTTTGTCCGCTCCTTGTATATTTTGGCATTTTCGTAGGCCTCATCTCGTAATTCTTGCAATTCATTCAGCTGCAACAATCGAGTTTCACCTGCAGACTACATATCAAAGTTCAAAAATTTCAAAGCCCAATATGCTTTATGCTCTAATTCTACCAGTAGATGACAAGCTTTCCCAAACACTAGCCTAAAAGGAGACATTCCAATTGGTGTTTTGAATGTTGTTCTATAGGCCCAAAGTGCATCATCAAGTTTCATTGACCAATCTTTCCTTGAGGCATTCACAGTTTTTTCCAAAATTCTCTTAATTTCCCTATTTGATATCTCAACTTGACCACTAGTCTGAGGGTGATAAGGGGTAGCAATCTTATGGGTAACCCCATACTTACCCAAAAGTGCTTCAAATTGTTTGTTGCAAAAATGGGTCCCTCTATCACTTATGATTGCCCTAGGAGTGCCAAAACGGGTAAAAATATTTTTCTTTAAGAATTTAACCACAACTTTAGCATCATTTATAGGCAATGCTACTGCTTCTACCCACTTAGACACATACTCAACAGCCACCAAAATATACATATTTCCATAAGAAGGTGGAAAGGGTCCCATGAAGTCAATACCCCAAACATCAAATAACTCACACACAACAACATTGTTTAGAGGCATCTCATGTTTCTTAGAAATATTCCCAGTTCTTTGACATTGATCACATGCAACTACATATGAATATGCATCTCTAAAAAGTGTAGGCCAATAAAATCCAGACTGTAAAACCTTAGCTGCAGTTCTGGTGGCACCAAAATGACCACCAGCTTCTCTAGCATGACAATGGTGTAGGATACTAGCCATCTCTTCCTCAGGAACACATCTCCTTATAACCTGGTCTACACATACTTTAAACAAGAAAGGCTCTTCCCAAAAATAATGTTTGAGGTCAGAAAAGAATTTTTTTCTTTGTTGATATGACATTTCAGGAGGAAGAACATTACTTACCAAATAATTGACAAAATCAGCATACCAGGGAATTTGGATGGATTGGAGCGCAAAAATGTTTTCATTAGGAAATTCTTCCATAATCAGTTGATCTTCTTCCTTCAGATTGGGAATTCTGGACAAATGATCTGCAACTAGATTTTCGGTCCCCTTCTTATCCTTGATCTCCAAATCAAACTCTTGTAACAATAGAATCCACCTGATTAACCTAGGTTTTGATTCTTTCTTTTCAAGTAGATGCTTAAGAGCAGAGTGGTCAGAATAAACAATAACTTTTGAACCAATTAGATAAGAACAAAATTTATCAAAAGCAAATACTACTGCCAAAAGTTCTTTTTCTGTTGTTGAATAATTCAATTGTGCACCTGACAAGGTTCGACTGGCATAGTAAATGGTCTGAAAAACTCCATTCTTCCGTTGTCCCAAAACAGCTCCTACTGCAAAATTACTAGCATCACACATTAGCTCAAAAGGTAAGTCCCATTCTGGTGCTGCCATGATTGGTGCTGATACTAACTTTTCCTTTAAAGTGTTAAAAGCCTACAAGCATTCATCAGAAAAGTTATATTTCACATCTTTAACCAACAAACTTGAAAGAGGTCTAGCGATTTTAGAAAAATCTTTTATGAATCGTCTATAGAATCCTGCATGCCCTAAAAAGCCTCTAACAAGTTTCACTGATGTTGGTGGGGGCAGTTTTGCAATGACCTCCACTTTAGCTCGATCAACCTCTAATCCTTTTTTAGATATCTTATGCCCAAGCACTATTCCTTCCTGCACCATAAAATGACACTTCTCCCAATTCAAAACAAGGTTAGTCTCCTCACACCTTTGTAAGACCCTTGCTAAATTATCTAAACAAATGTCAAATGATGAACCAAATACAGAAAAATCATCCATGAAAATTTCAATGAATTTTTCAACCATATCAGAAAAAATGGCCATCATGCATCTCTGAAAAGTGGCTGGTGCATTACAAAGACCGAAGGGCATTCTTTTAAAAGCAAAGGTACCATAAGGATAAGTGAAAGTGGTTTTCTCTTGATCTTCTGGTGCAATGTGAATTTGATTATACCCTGAATACCCATCAAGAAAGCAATAAAATTCATGTCCTGCAAGTCTTTCTAACATTTGATCAATAAATGGTAAAAGGAAATGATCTTTTCTAGTGGCATCATTTAGTTTTCTATAATCTATACACACACGCCATCTAGTAACTGTCCTAGTTGGAATCAATTCATTATTATCATTTCTTTGAATAGTCATACCTCCCTTCTTTGGCACAACTTGCACAGGACTTACCCAGGGACTATCAGAGATAGGATAAATGATCCCTACATCAAGCAACTTGATTACCTCAGCCTTCACCACTTCTTGCATCTTTGGATTTAATCGCCTTTGAGGTTGAACAGTAGCTTTGTACTGCTCTTCCATCAAAATCTTGTGCATGCAAAGTGAAGGACTAATTCCCTTGATGTCAGCTATTTTCCATCCAATTGCTCCTTTATGCTCTCTCAACACCTGAAGTAATTTCTCTTCCATTGATTTTGTCAAAGAAGAAGATATAATTACTGGCAAAGTAGAAACTTCATCTAAATAAACATATTTCAAATGAGAAGGTAAGGGCTTGAGTTCAAGAGTTGGGGGCTCTTCAATTGATGGCTTAGGTTTTGTCATATGTTGTCCCAACTCCTCAAACTTTGTTGCCTTTTGCTGTGAATATGGTGGATTTGCTTCCATGAGATTGGCATAATCCTGTATTTCTTCACTTTCAATTTCCTCATTCTTTGGGTGAACCAAGCATGCTTCAAGTGGATCCTTGAAAACCTTTTCTTGAAAAATCTTATTCACAAACTTATCAATTGTCTTAACCCTAAAGGAAGAACTATCATCAGATGGATGTTTCATAGCAGTAAAAACATTAAAAGTGACAGAATCATTTTGAACTCTTAATATTAACTTCCCTTGTTGTACATCAATCAAAGCTCTTCCTGTTGCTAGAAAAGGTCGACCTAAGATAAGTGGTACCTCAAAGTCTTCCTCCATGTCAAGTACTATAAAATCTGCAGGAAAAATGAATTTGTCAACTTTTACCAATACATCTTCTACAATGCCCCTCGGATATTTAATTGATCGATCAGCCAATTGTAGGGACACTGTGGTTGGCTTCACTTCACCCAATCCTAATTTCCTGAAAACAGAAAAAGGCATTAGATTAATACTAGCTCCTAAATCACATAATGCCTTATCAAAGTGAGAATCTCCAATAGTACAAGGAATTGTAAAACTCCCTGGATCTTTTAATTTTGGAGGCAGTTTGTTTTGTAAGATGGCTGAGCATTCTTCAGTTAGCTTCACAGTTTCATACTCTTCCAGCTTCCTTTTGTTTTTCAATATCTCCTTAAGAAATTTTGCATAACTGGGCATTTAAGCTAATGCATCTGCAAAAGGAATGTTAATATGCAATTTTTTAAATACATCAAGAAATTTAGAAAACTGCTTATCTATTTTATGTTGCTGGAGTCTCTAAGGAAATGGAACTGGAGGCAGATAAGGCTTGGGATTATCAGGGAATAATGTCCTCTTGGTTGCCTCCTCAGGCTGCGTGCTAACATCATCTTCCTTATCCCTGACATTTTCCTTCTCAACATCATCTTTTCCCACTTGTTTGCCATTTCTCAAGGTTATTACCTTTGCATCTTCTATAGGATTCTTCTCTGTGCTACTTGGCAATGAACCTTGTTGTCTTCCAGAAATCATATTAGCCAACTGACCTATTTGCACCTCTAAATTTCGAATTAAAGCTTCTTGGTTTTGCATTCTTGTTTCGTTGTTCTGTAACATCTTGGCAACCATTTCCTCTAAGTTAGGCTTCTTTTCTTCTGGTTGCCTGAACCCTGGTGGTGGCCTCATTGCATTAGAATTACTCCATGAAAAATTTGGGTGGTTACGCCATCCCGGATTGTAAGTGTTGGAGTATGGATTATTTTGTGGCCTATTTGAATTTCCAACATAATTAGCATCTTTGCTACCCTGTGCAAAGGTGTTACCTACTTGGCACTCTATGCTTGCATGTCCTCCACCACAATGATCATATAATATGTTCTGAATCCTCATGACTGGAGCACTCAGGTTATCTATTTTCTTGTTGAGTTTTTCAATTTGTGCATACATTGCAGTGTAAGCATCTACTTCATGAATTCCACTAGCTTTCCTCACTGGTGACCTCTCAGTAGGCCATTGATAACTATTATTTGTCATTTCCTCCAAAAGATCATATGCTTCTTCTGGTGTCTTATTGTTCAAAGCCCCTCCTGCAGCTGCATCAAGCATAAAACGAAGATTTGTACTAGACCCATTATAGAAAGTTTGTACTTGTAACCATATGGGTAGTCCATGTTGTGGACATCTTCTTAAAAGCTCTTTGAATCTTTCCCAAGCTTCATATAATGATTCATTGTCCATCTGCATAAAAGCGGTAATATCGTTACGCATTTTGGCAGATTTTGTTGGAGGAAAGAACTTACTAAGAAATTTCTGAGCCAAATCATCCCATGTTGTAATTGATCCTGCAGGAAGAGAAGAAAGCCAACTTTTAGCTTTGTCTTTTAAAGAAAATGGGAATAGCCTTAATCTAACAGCATCATCTGTGACTCCATTGTATTTAATCATGTCACAGATTTCAAGAAAAGCATTAATGTGAGCATTTAGATCATCGTTTGGTAGCCCACTAAATTGCACAGAATTTTGAAGCATCTGAATGAGTGCTGGCTTGATTTCAAAATTGTTTGCTTGAATTGCAAGCCTTTTAATGCTTGATGTGGCACCCTGAACTGTTGGTGCAACATATTCTTTTAGAAGCTTGCGTGCATCATCATTCTCCGTCATTTTTCTAACTTCACTTCTTTGTTCTCTTAACTCTTTTCGTTGCCTTCTGACTGTGCGTTCAATTTCTGGGTCAAGATTAACAAGTTGTTCTTTTTGGCTACGGGTCATACACGTCAGCAACACTCCTGAAAAGTAACAACTAAAACAAATGATTAAAATTTTGTTTTTAAAGGAAAAATAACAATAATAAAGAAAAAGAAAAATAAAATCTAACAAAACAAAATGAAAGAAAATTTTTTTTTTTTTTTTAACAAAATAAAAACTAGATTAAACTTAGAATTATTCGGTATTAATATTAATCAGTAGTAAAACAACCAATCCCCGGCAACGGCGCCAAAAACTTGTTCGGTGAATTTTAAATACAAGTGAACATGTCGAACAAGTAATATAATGATAAGAAAAGTATCGTCCCACGAAGATTGTGAATACTAAACTAATTAAATACTAATGATGAATAAATCCTAAAATTTATCTAGCAAATCAAAATATTGTTGATGATGAATTAAAATTTAAAACTTTCAAAACGAAAACTCAAGACTAATTAAAATTGAATCCAAGTAAGAAAAATCAAGATGAGAAACATGTTAGAGCTTCCGATTTCACCATAACTACTAGATATAAATTTTTATAGTTTATGCCTACAAGAATGATATTACCCATGTGATGGCGGAACTTCCTAATTTATTTACTATCCTATGTCTAGGTATAGCAAACCTATTTAGTTCATTAATTCACTATATCTCTATATGTGAATTGAAACAAACCAAATGCATTAGGATTTGTGAATATTCCTGGTTTACAATAAATCTTTCGATCATCTTATCACCAAAAGCCACACAAATAACATGGTATATGTCTATCCACATTTAATTCATGGTTATATATTATAAGAAGCAATTGCATATTATTACCTTTCAGTCTCTAACATGCACATCATATCATTCAAGTGGTAGCCAATCACTTAAAAGCATTAAGAATAAATAATATATAACTCACATAAATAAAATATCTTACAAAACATAAAAACTTATGAAATTCACATCATCATAGTTAGGCTACATCTTCGCTCTAACAAAAGAAATTTAGAACATAATGAAATAACAAACCAAAGCAATAGTAGAAATTAAGCAAAACATCTTAAATAGAAAAACAGGAAAGTTGTCACCACACTGTCTTCTCTTTAAGAATTGCTCACAAAATTCCTACAATTCAAGAATGATAAGAAGTAAAGGGAAGCTTTCGCGCCTTTATTTCTCTTTTTCTTTCTTGGTTTTCTCTTTCTTCTTTCACTTTTTCTCTCTTCCTTGGTTGATTTCGGCGGCAACACACGGCTTCTTCTTCTTTTCTCTCTCTTCTCTCTCTTCTCTCTCCTATTCTCCTCTACTCTTGTGCGGCGCCTTCTCCTCTCCTTTTAATTCACATTCCTTTGCCTTTTTATTCTATCTTGGGATGCGTGCCCTAAGATTCTCCCTTAATAATTCACTTTTTTGTCCATTTTCCTTTATTTCCTTTCTTGTCCTTTTTTGTCCTTTTCCTCCTCTTTTACTACTTTTGACTTCTTTTTCTTTCCTTGTCTTCTTCACGTGCCTTTTTGTAACTTTCTCTTCCTTTATTTCTTTTGCTCTTTTGGGGTTTGCTGCATAAATAACACCAGTTTACATAAATATATCAAAGCTTAAATATTATCTTATAAAACTTGTATTATTTATATCCTAAAATAGTCAAAATAACTCTATAAAAATAGAGTTATCACATTGCCAAGTTAGACAAGCTTAAAGAATGATATGTAGAAGTTCAATCATGCCCACATATTCATAATATATATATATGCTGCAAATTTAACTTAAGAGTCGATCTCGCTTTCGTGATGATGTTGGCTCTGATTTGGGAAGTGCCTTAAATATTGTTGTTCTGTAGATTGGTTGTTGAGAAGTATCTAGCAGGGTGCATTTGAATTGTTATCCTACACAAAGGTGGTTATGGGACAATCTATGGGTTTTTGGTTCTAAAATGGTAGAGAATTCATACCTGCACAATCGTTTTATCATATGCATCTGATTTGTACATGCAAATCTGTGTGAAGACTAAGTTCGTTGGATGACTAATAGAATTATATATTTGCTTCTTAATTTCTCACTGAAGATTTGTAAAGATCTGAATATCAAACTCACTGCTGCTTTTTTGACTTCTTAAAACAAAGGAACCTATAATTTGAATAAATTTGGAAACAAATATTGGCGGTATCAAGGAAAAGACAAGGGATAAAAAGAATGGGGCCAGGTAATGAAAGGGAAGGGGTGGAAAAATGTATTTGGGTTGCGAGGAAAATGGAGGGAACATGGAAGGTTCGTGGCTTTTTACTGCTGAACATGGCAATTACAATCTTACTTCCCTCTCAGTGTGAAATGACCAACAACCTGCCAAATACAGGACCATAACTTTGTTTTGTCATATCACCTACTTTTCTTGATAAAGACATTACAATAAATCAAGTTTTGCAACCTCGGTGTTTTCCCATTTGAAAAGAATTCAGCGTTTTACGAATGTCTACACATCTTTCAATTCACGAATTCACATGACAGTCAAAAAAACAATCCTCTTTTAGCATTCGGTTAAACTAAATATATATATATATATATATTCAAAAAGAAGTTTAAGAAATTGTGTGCGGACAAAGTGGAAAAAAAATGAAGGACTAATTTATATTAAGTGGGTAAAGATGTTCTATGAAGATACACTAACAGATGGTGATATTTTTTATTTTATCACAAAATTTTACTTCCTTTTGGATTAATTTTCATTTTTGAAATGCAATTCTTTTAGTGAAAATGGTAAATTGGATTGGTAAAAATTAAAATATAGAAGCAAATAAGCATATTTCAACATACCAAAAGTTATCATAATTATGAAAAGATGAAGGCTAAAAGTCTTTCAAATTTTACTTAAAATGATATTTTCCTATGAGTTTTTTGTCTTTCTAAACAAAGAAGTTCTCCCTTATACAACTTTTCTTACTTTTTTATTTATTTATTTATTTTTAAATGGAGGCAGTTCCCAAATATATTTCATGAATGAAGTTTGGATTGAAATACTATACCTTATTAGGATAAAAAAGTAAAGTATAAGCCTAATCCAAACTCAACATTACTTGCCCTTAACAAGGGGGGGGGGGGGGGGGGGAAGTCCTCAAGATATGATCAAACATATTCAATTCTACATTTTAGTTGCTCATTTAAGAGAAGAAGTTGGAGAAGAATCTAAATCGAAATCAAGTACCACCTATGAAATTGGATGATGATTCATTATAATCATGATCTAGTATTGAGGGCAAAACTTTAATATTTTGGGTCACTACTACTTCATTAGGATACTTCAATCTAATATCAACACGAAAATTATGATCCTTAACATTATGACATATTACTTCGCTTTTCACTTTAGGTCAAATATGCCTATTTGTCACCTCAAGGCAGTTTGGGATACAATAAATCTTCTCAATATGTTTATCCTTCTTAGCCTAATTAACATTTCCTCTTTTCCTAGTAGGTTTCTTTTTGTCATGCTACCTAGGAGCTTTTTCCTTCTATCCCTATAGATTGCAGCTCTAAGTTCTTACTAACTCATAACTTAGCATGTTGTCTTGTAAGGACACTTGGTGAGTCAAATGAAAATGGAAAGAGAAAAAAAATCTCAAGTCATTGTTCAATTGTCTAATTTCCTTCGTGCTCTTTAATCATTTTACTTATTGTCTTCCAATTGATCAACTGAATAAGTTTACTCTTGATTGGCCCCCTCCAACTTAGTCAGAATAACATAAGAACTCCTAACTTGAAATTGACCAAACTCCAATTGGAATTTCTTCCATTCATTAGATGCTACTAATAATATCTTATACAAATAACTCCATATCATATGCTTAGAGTTTAAGGTTAAACTTTCCTTTTATTCTTGCATCAGTGCCTACAACAATTGTATCTGTTGTTCTTTTTTTTTTCATATGATTTATCTATTAGAACATTCTAGTTGTGCTATGAGATCCTTTGTCAATTCATTTGTTTCAATAACTTTTGCTAATCATACCAATTCTTATCTCTATACACCTAACTTTCTTAAGTTTTGCCAATAGAATTAAGAAATTAATTATTTTTCCCTAAAATTGTCTTTTATTTCATTCAACTTATTTACAATAAATGTAAACTAAAAATGATACATTAAGAAGTTTAGCAATTAAAACCCTTTATTTAGTTGCTTTAATTATTTATTATAGTTCTTTATTTTATCCTCTAATATTATGTTGCATAACATTTTGAGCAATGATATTTCTCCAAATCATTTATGCACATTCAAAAAAGAGTCCTTTTTGCTATGTGAGACTAATAGAAATCAAAAAAGAGATGACAAAAGCAAATTTTTATTCTTAGAAAAGTTACAGAAATTTTGATTACTCTTTGTATCATTCACATAGTTTTATTTTGGTTCATTGTTAGAAAGTTATATAATTTGATTTGAAACGTGCTCATGAGAAAAAGTATTCAAGTCTAAGTTGTTTCATGGTAGCATGTGAGTAAGCAACTCACCCATGTTTTTTATTCAAGCCCCATGTCAATTGTTTTATTTATCGAAGAATAAAATAATATAAAAACTTAGGGACATACTCTAATATAACAATTTATCTAAAAGAAAATTGAACTTAAAAATTTTCAGTTATGACATAATAAAACATTTGCTTAAGAGAAATGCTCTTTCATGAATTACTTTCTTGATTCTAGTCAACAAAATTGATATTTTAATAGTTTTATTTTGAAAACGTCTACAATTACCTTTCGATCATGTACAATAAATACATACTAAAAAAAAGTTTAAGAAGTTTTGTTGTCAAATTATTTTTCTTAGTTATTTTAATTATTTGTTGTAGTTTAGAATTTCTCAAGACAAATTTCCTACTATGTAAACTGTTGTATTTGTGAATTGTAATCATTTTGACGAGTCAAATCCTAAAACCCAGTTGTTTTACTACCATTTTTTGGCATATGATGAAAGGCTGCGCGTGGAGGTTTGGCGCTTATGGACAAAGATGACAGTCCCTTGCGACAGTTGCCACGATGACAAGCTCGTACAAGTCTATCGACAATATCCATTTCTCCAAATCTTTTTGTAATTACCAAAGCTTTCTGTTTCTAGGATGAAAATTTTTGTGCCAAAGAATGATTCTTTTTGGTGAACATGTACTCAAATCATCAAATTGTACTTACAACAGTCGACATTATAAATTGAGTTTATCACTATTATCTTCAATGGCTCTTCCTATGATCCTTTTACGAAAGGATACTTGATTCCTCATTTCTCAGTTTTAAAGTGCACATGCGTTGTCCTTCCTGCACCATGATAACTTAGATGAAAGTCTAGATTAGATTGTTTTCTTCGTTATCCCATTAAACATAATGGTTACAGATGCTACGATTAGCCCATTAAAATATTTAATTTTTTGGATTAAGTTTTATCTTTCAAAAGCAATTATTTATTGCTTGGAAAGTTATCCACATTCTAAATTCAACTACTTAGGAACATGCTAGACAAAATACTCTCTGTATTTATTAACATATTTTCATTCTGAAATTTTTAACAAAGGACTATTAATTTCAGAGAAACATAATACAAAATGAAGCACCGACCAATGGGAGACTCATTAGAAGACAAATATTTGGTGAAGGTACATTATCAAAAAGTTATAACAGTTAATTTAAAACATGCTGACAAAAGAGTTATTTTAAATGTGAAGTGTTTCCTTCTGGCAGGCGATAAAGGGACTCGCCTCTCCTGTCACTGGTCTGCTTATCTATGTTCGTTGTTCTGATGCAAGCCCCATGACAAAATTCCTGCGTCCTAAAGCATTGATTGCATGAATCGAATCCTAAAACCCAGTTTTGACTAAGGTTTTTCAGGATACGATCAAAGGCACCGCATGGAAGTTAGGCACCCATAGAAAAAGATAACAGTCCCTCGTTGCGGCTCGTGCAACAAGAGGACAAGCTCGCGTTAAGTCATGAAATATCAGTCAGATCTTAAATTTTCGTGTAATTTTTTGTTTGCCGCCCTTCTTGGTTCATCTTTCCTCTCACAGTACATAATGATTACAATCAGAAACTGGGGCCAGGATGAAAATTTTGTGGGAATGATGCTTTTGCAGCAGTGTACTTTTAGCAGCGAGGAAGATTCATCGCACATGGATGCCATAAATATAAAGCTATGACTTTGATTTGGCGTTATGCATTTTTGTATTTCTCCTGCTCGGTTATCAAAACTTCTCTCTCTGTAGCATTGGAGATATTGCTGTCTCTCTCCAAGTGCTCGTAGGTGGAGTTAGAATACCTGTTACTTCATGTAGTCTACAATCTTTTTTAGGTATCAAAACATATTTTGTATAATGGACTCGGTGGATTATATCAGAAAATTGTAAGAAAAGAAGTGTTTTAGAAGTAAATATGAAAGGATTACTAACTTAGAGTTAAAGAAATATTTTAAAAGTTAGAAGTAAACTCTCACAACTAGTAAGTGAATCAGAGTACAATATTGTCAAAAGTTATGTAGTACTAACAGAGAATAAAGAAGAAATTAAATGAGTAAGAGTGTATAAAAATGAGGAATATCAAAACATAGTTTTATCTATTAAATTATTTTGAAAGATAATTAACCATAGTAAATTGAATGATGGTATAGAGCAACTTAGTAAACCTATAGTATAACATTTGCCAACAAGAAGAAAAATCACATGAACATTTACTCTTTAATTACAAGTTTACAAATTACTTTTAGAGGACTCTACTAGGTATGAATAGATTATCTCAAAGAATTTAGCAATGGAGAGCATAAGGATGTTAGATGATCAAGGCTATTAAATATAAAAGTTCTGCAATATTCATGCTCAATATATTCTTCAAAGCTGTATTGTATCACATTTTGTGGGAAAGAAATAAAAGAATATTCAATGATAAAAATTTAAATTATTCAACCATTATAGCTAAAATCAAGAAGGACATGAGAAATAAGATTTCATCAATCAAGAGAGTGAAACCTATAAATTGTAATAAGTTTTTGTAAGAATTTTGAAATTTTCCAAATCTAGTTTTTGACCCTAAATGAGGATGTTATATCTGAGCAAGCAATTATATATTTTTAGTGATATATAATACTTGATCTTTCACAAAAAAAGAAAAAAAAAATTATGTATATGATAATAATATATTGAGAAAAACATTTATTCATCTTATTCTATATTTGGCATTCTACCTTCTAACATGCTTTCACACCTTCTAAAAGTATTAACTTATGCTCAACATTTAGATTCTAATTCTCATTTGGGACCATTTAACCTTCACGTTTTTTGATCATTAATATTGATTATGCAAACAAACGTCATTGCTTCTTATAGAATTGAATCATTTTTTGATAGATATGTAACTCAATTGGTAATCCATGCAATTGAGCTTGAAAGGTCCCAATTTGACACCCAACTCCCAAACACCTCCATTTACTTAACAACAAAAAAGATAAAATTTATCATTTTCTTCTATGTCGTTGCTTTTGTTCATTCTCATAGTTGGAGACTCATAGTTTTACGTGTACATGTCTTGTCCTTCTTGCAACATAATAGTGCATTAAAGTTAAATGGGAATCAAAATTAGGTTGTTCCCTTGGTTACCCATTAAACATAATGGTCTTAAATACTATGATCCAATAATCGCATATGGTTGAATTTCTTGCCATGGTGAATTCTGGAAACATAAGCCTTATATTGGTTTTTCAAAGCTTCTATTGTTTTCTTATTATAAGTATCTTTATTTCCTTTTTTTTTTGGACTTTCCTATTATGAACTTTTCATGGACAGGTAGTACAGATACACATTGCTATCACCAAATAGTTTAGTAAATTGTTTGCTTTCCAAAGAAGAAAAGGGGATGAGAGTTATCAAACCTTAAACTTTGAAATAAAGTTCTTTTGGGATATATACTTTGAAATCTCATCAATCTTCCAAATGCACATTTATAAAGTAAATGGGTTTATAGTACAAAATGTTAAAAAAATTCAGTAATGCAACTTGATATCAAAGTTTCTATAGTATGGAATTAAAGAAGTCTTCTCAAATTAAGGCTCACACTTATCTCGGTCCTTTATAAGTCTACCTATTGCTACAAAAAAAAATTATCAAGACCTTCAACTAATTAATGAAAAAATGGATTGATATGACCTAATTTAGATTAGTGGCATCAATAAATACAATTTTATTGGATTGCTAATTTATCAATATTAACTTTCTACAATAGAAAGAATAGTAGGATAACTCCCCTCAATTAACTTATAGTATAATGTTTTCTAGTCCGAAGTTGAAAATAAGAGTCATCTTTTTTTTTTTAACATATATCAACAAGAATGATTTGGAAGACTATCCTTACTTAGAATGGAACTTAACATCATATCAAAGGATGGAATGGAGAATTACAATAGATGATTAGAGTAACTAAAGGAAAATATTTGGTTGCAAAGCTTCTTAAAATATCTTTTTTTAGCTTACATTTATTATATATGAGTAAAACAAAATAGAGGACAATTTTAGAATAGAATAATTGACATTCCAATCCTATTGGCTAAAAAAAAAATTGTACAATAAAGAGTTCCTTTGTTTTAAAATATTAAATATTTATAGAGAAATATTATTTTCAGTAAGATTTAGAGGTTTTCAACCTCTATCTTTTTATAATTTTTATAATTTTTGTAATACTAAAGTATGCTCTTATGATTTTGTACACTACCTTTTATTAATGCAAATTTACATTTCTACAAAAAAAAAAAAAGCTTTCTAAGTGATATTCCAACACTTACTCTTAGCTTTTGTATACTGCTTTTTATTAATATAAACTTACATTTCTTTAAAAAAAAAAAAAAAAAGCTTTCTAAGTGATATTCCAACGCTTACTCTTAGCTTGTTTTGCATATCTATTTATTGACATGTCATATCTCCCATACTTAAGCTCGTGTCCATTTAGTATCTATGTTGCTTTAATTGCACAGATTAAGAAGGATGTAAAAGATAAAATCTCATCAAATAAGGATATGAGGATGTAAAATTGTAATAATTGTTTGTAGGATTTCAAAAATGTTTCAAATTCTATTTTCAAGCCTAGGTGATATATGATTGATGAAAATATTTTGTAATACAAACTCTGTAATCTATATAAAAGACATTACAATTCAAGAAGATAAGAGTGTTTACTATTGATTCCAAAGATTATGATTTTTTTTTTTTTGCTTTTTTAAACTTTCTATGAACAAACTAGTTCTAACTGTCTTCAATAACAAGCCAAGTTTGAAGAACTTCAAACTCTAGCCAAAACTCATACTTGGAATCCAATTGACTTGATTTTCGGTAAATATGTAGATGGATGTATATAAATGTATAACATCAAAACTTAAACAAATAAATGAGTGGAATGATACAAGCCACTTTTTTTTTTTTTTTGCAATTGAGTACACATTATGGAAAATGATGATATGTTTGCACCTATAGCATATCTTACATTTGTCTATCTTATTTGCACATATGCTTGTATATAATTGGAAACTACTTCATATGGACCGGAAGAATAATCTTCACAATGATGACTTGATGAGAAGTTCTACTAAAAAGCTTTTGAGGGACATAAAAATTCTCCTTTTATGATTTGTTGTGATTTTTGTCACACTTTATATGGACTCAACAAAGCAGTATGCATTTAGGTCGTTTAGTTTTGTGGTGTCCTTGCAGGAATTTGTTTCTAGTGCATGTGACTTCACTTTTTTTCTTTACACATTGTTACTGTTTCACTTCTCTATTTATGCCGTTGACATTATTACTACATGCAATGATAAGTTCCAAACATTAAAATAGTTCAATGGTCTTTTGTCAACGTTTTGAAATATAGACTTCGGTTCTCTAGTATACTTTTAGTCTTGAGGTCACAATCAGTTCAAAAACCTCCATCAAAAGTTCAAGTATGTCTCTAATCATCTTTCTTCCGTAGACTTGACAAATAATTCAGTCTCTTAAAAAAAAAAAAAGAATCAAAACTGTGTGTTACAAATAGTGAGCGTTTCTAGGATGTTACTTTCTACCATTAGCTAGTTAACATTTTTTATCCTCTCCTAGTGTGAGACAGCCCGACATTTTCTATGTTGTCCATTTGGTTTGTTAATTCAAACTTGCTCGTCACTCATTCTGCAGCTATTTTTCATATGTTCCTATAAGTCAAGAGGGCATTATTGCTGGTCTTATTTTCTTTTTGGTGAAAGGTCAAATTATATATCACCGTAAAAAATTTACAAGATTGTTCGGTTACATAATATCATCATTTAAGCTCAAACATTGCGCTTAGCAAATTTCAAAGCTCTTGTAAAAATTTATTACAATTTGTAAGCTTGACTCCCCTGATAGATGAAATCTTTCCTCTCACATCTTTCTTGATTTTAGCAATAATGGTTGAGTTATCTAGACTTATATCACTAAATCTTCTTCTATTCTTTTCTCTCCAAATGTGATACAATACGGCATTGAAAGATATATTAAGCAAAGTTGCTGCAAAACTTTTCATCTTGACAATCTTGATCATCCAACATATTTCAGCTCTCTAATGTTCAATCCTTCAAGTTAATCCACTCATGCCTAACAGAGCCTTCCAGATGTAGTTTGTGAACCTGCATTTAAAAAATAAATGTTCTTGTGATTCTTCTTCTTGTTGGCAAAGGTTGCATTGTAGATCCACTGAACTATTCCATTTAGCCACCCGATCTACTATGGATAGTTTGTCTTTCAAAGTGATGTAGCAAATAACCAATTGCTGGTCTTACTTTCCACAGACTCACAAATTGGTTTAGATGTCAACTGGATCGATAGCTCCATTGGTATTTGCTTTGCCATAAGCAATTCTTTATTTCTTGGCACATTAATTAAATCTTGCTGTAGAAATTAATCTATCATTTTCTGCCCCAATATTGAAGCCAAATAACTAGGACTTACTTATACCACCTCAAATCTTCTTTAGGGTTGAATGATTATTGTCGGATGTGACGGTTCCCCAATCTAGTTTCATTTTTGTTCACAACAAAAGTGCTATCAAACAGTCTATAATGATGTTTTTATGGTACCAACCATATTGAATAGATTATTGTTTTTCTTTACCTGATTGATGATGTTCTCACCTCATCGTATCTTGATTTCAAACTTGCTTTTGCTTATGCTTTTTTATTGTGAGTTTGAGAGGGATATTCGAATATTAGTTCAATGTTGTTTAATGTCCTTTTCATATTACCTTTCAAATTGAAATTAGATTTGTTTATCTCTTCCTAATAAATAAGCCTAGTTTCATACGGTTTAATGCAACACGTGAGTGAAATCCTTTTTTTTTTTATCTTCTCTTTTCTTTCTTCCATTGTATACCTCTTCAAATTATTTGGAGTTATCTTGTCTAATTATGGTTTTAAGTAGAAGTTGCTTTGATAAGACATAAAAACTCTAGTTTGGTCTTGGAAACAATTAAAGAACACATTTTTAATGTCCCATAGTAACTATGTCTCATGATGAGAAATTACATAAATGGCAAGTGAGTTGAGTTAAAAATAATCCTTTAAAATTGTAGAGAATGGTTTAATTTGGGACCTATGCTGTATAACACCACCCTTATACTGAATGCTGTGGGAGAACCATGTCGGATACATAAGAAAGAAGTGCTTGGAACCCTACAAAAGAAAGGTCAACTTACCATACTTAAAAATGGTTATCAAGTAAAGAGATTATTTTCATATGCACAACTTGCTCTATCAAGACTCAAACAATGCAAGATACATTGTTTAACACCGTTTGATTGTTGACTGGATCCCCATGGTTTTTCTAACGTTTGGGTGATAGGGGGATAAAAAAAAGTGATCATCTTATATTATAAATATTTTGATCGCATACTCTCTTTATAGGCGGTAGTATCTTCTTCTCTTGACAATTGGTGTAGGATGAAATGACCGTTTCTAATGGAGTACCAAAGTATAGTTTCAAATGCATTACTAGATCTCTAATAAACTAGATAATGGCTTTCCACACTTAGGACGTGTTAAAAATGCTTTTCCTTTAAGAAACTGAGTTTGGCCATGAGTTGTAAGAAATTTCCATTGAGTTATCCAACTTTCCGACATGTAGAAGAACATAGAGGAAAAGAAAGAAAAAAAAAAAAAAAAGAAAACGAGCAAGAATACTCACCAGACCAAAGATCTAGATGGTAAGAAAGAAGTAACACCAAAGATGAAAGCAACACTTTCTTAAAGTGGAATACAAGAAAACAAAGATGGAATTGACAGGATTCATATGTGCTTAGCATTCTGTCAATCAAACACAAACCCCTAGACAAACCCTTATCAACAGCAGAAAGATTGACAAGATAGAACAAGAGACACTGCCAAGCGTTCTGTCAATCAAACACAAAAACAAACGAACTAAAAAATAGAGCCCGACCATTTGGAGCAATTGTACATCGAGCAAGCAGTCTGCAGCGCAGACAGCAATATCAGAAGGTTAGCCGCCAAAAACGTAAGACACGGCCATGAACCGAAGATGTATTTCTTCAGGGTCGTTCTCACCCTGACCTTCCAACTCCCCGAATAGTAAGTATTTGCACCTTCGATGGCCTTGTCAAGAATTGGAACTTTCGTTACCATCACAGACTTCGTCATGCCATTCCACAGATCTGCTACTTCTTGGTCGCTTTTGAGACGGTTCAAGATGATCCCGGCCTCTCGAAGAATCCTCACATCCTCCTTACTATCGATCAGTCCGTTCATCAGTTCCGTGTAACGTGTAAAAACCATGACCTCTGGTGCAATACATGCCTCGTATGCCACGAGGTTCCTTAGAACAATTTCCGAGTCGCTGTCCAAATGAATAACAGGGAGGTAAAACGTTCCTGAAGACTTGTCAAAACTTATAGATCCCAATCCACGCTTTGATGGACGAAATTTGACGCCAATTTTGTGGAGATCTGACACGCTTGGGATTGCAATCTCTTCGAGCAAAGGACTGTCGTGTTCCATCTTTTGAGAAGCGCTTTCCACCTCCTCAGCCACGTTCTCTGCCGAGGTTATGAGATTGTCTATAGCATTCTTGTTTTTAAGCCGAAAAAGATACGAGACGATTGCGAATGGCGCCCCAAGTAAAAGCTTCGCTACTTTTGAGTTGCGCATTTTGCTGAGAAGGTGAATCGTGGCCAAGTTTATTTGGCATAGTACTGTCATGAACGACTTCAAGGCTTTTCTGAACGTGCCAATGTCTTTGTCCTCTTTTGGCTCCTCCTGCTCACAAACGGCTACAGGTTGCAGCTTTGGGGCAACCATGCAGTAGAGAAGTTCTAGCAAATGGGCTCTCACGAAACATTCTTCACTGAAGTGTTGGTAATCGATGTTCTTGATGGGTGATATATTTTTGCAAAAACCCACCAGCATGGTGGAAAATACTTTGTCATGATCTTCCCACTGATAAAAACTGAAGACTTCCCTGAGCAAAAAGAGAGGGATTTGATTTTCCAGCATGATGATGTCCCTAAGGATCGCGTGGTGTGCGGTTTTCCTCCTCGTGTAATCGATAAGATGGGCCATCTTAGATGACACTTGCGTAAGCAAGCCTTCTATTCTGGCGGAGTAGGTCTGGAGATACTCCAACAAGAAGGAAGCGTCAATTGCAAGTAGCCATGCGAGTGTTTCTTGGTCGAACTCCAAGAACCGGTGGTAGTAAGCGCGGACAGTGCTATCGCTTTCCGCAATGTGGTTGACCAAGTCCGAGAATTTGCTTTCTCGGAGCTTTTTTTGTACTCTTTTAGCTGAACTGAGCTTGTAGTGCTCCATCTCCCAGAGGTCGAGCCGCAGGTGATGGTATGGGCCGAAGGCTACGAGCTGTGGAGTGTATGCTTCCGGTTTGAGAGATAACAGCGTTTTGGGTACGCTGAATATGCTCACAGGAAAGCGGTCATCGTTTTCTTCTGTGCCTTCTTCTAGGGCTCGACTTATCTGTATGACCCATTCTCTGTCAAGAATAAGGCTGGATGATTCCATGGTTTTTAGCTCAGAAAACGTGATCTCTTCAGGGAGAGAGAGGGAGAGAGAGAGAAATGTGTTTGGCAAAGGGTGGGAGAGAAAGAGCAGTATGCTTCTTCTTCTTTCTTTTGCTGAATAAATGCTCCGTTCTTCTGTTTCTTGAGCTGTGTTTGGGCACTCTTTTATAATGGGAAGGGCGGCTTACTCTTTCTACAAAGATTTTAAGCACTGTGAGAATGGGAAAACCTTGATCGTCGTTATACCACGTTTGAAACGTGGAACCTGCTTTTATTCTCTCTCCCTTTCTTCGAAGTTACTATGAATTTTCTGGCAGGCTACGATTAGCTAATTGGGTCAAAAACTTGGAAGAACTGGTGAGGTTTCACGCAAAACAAAAACGACGTACGATATTTCTTTATTCTTTCGTTGCCTCGGTGGGCGCACTTCTTGTCCTGGGAACCCAAGCAGGCATGAACTTCTTTTGCCGTCCACATATTTGTATGATCTGCCTTGCGGATTTTGAAAAATAGCATAATTTTTATATTTAAAAGTTATATTTTATATGAGACTTTTTATCTTCAGCATTTTTTTTCACACTAATCATACATTGAGCCAAAGTTAAATGGAAGGAAACAAAGATAAGCTTAAAGTTAACTAGGAGATAAAGGAGATTAAGCCAAGGGCTAATTTTATATTAAAAATAAGTTTATATTCCAGCTTAAAAATTAATTTAAGAGATGAGATGATTGATTTTTAAATTTAAATTATTTTTTTATGTGAGACTTTCGTCCTTAATATCATTTATACCATGAAATTCTTCCATGAATTCAAACAAAGGTCTCATTTTTTTTTATTTTTATGAATATGTGAGTTCATTCATCTAAAGACAAAATAATATAAAGACTTAGGGACAATATTCCATCATTACAAATCATCTAACAAAAGATTAAATTTGAAATCTTCTAATTTTAACATAACAAAAATTTATTTAAAAGGGTTTAATGTTATTAACTAGAAATGTTATTGCACATACTAAGGATCTCACTCTTTTTAATTGTTAAGCAAACTCAACTTTATCAATTATAATGTTTCACTAACCCTAGATCCATGTCCTAAAAAATGAATCAATACTCTTGACTTGAGCTCCATCATGGTCATGTACTATTTATATAATATAACTTCTACTTTTTAGTATGCTAATTCATTTTAAGCACAGATAAAATCACAAAGAAATCATTAACAAACAAGCGATGATGCGAATTAGGCTAAAAGGGATTTAACTTAGTCCTTCAAACCATATAAATATGATATCAAACAAAACAGTAACAACAAAAACATGCACTTTCAAAAGCTTCTTGCCCAGACTGTAGCTTTACCGGATGACCATTCATTCTCTGTTCCTCTGTTTTTTCAGAGAAAGTCCGAGATCGCTCAACCGTGGCATATAACGTGTGGCCAAAACCATGTCGCGGTATTTGTCCATGTTTTCACTGTGGTGTTTTTCTCTGTAGAAGGCTCAATGATGGCAATATCACGAATAAAAGATCGACTGGCGGCTTCCTCTTTTCGTACGGCTTTATTCCGCTGTCTATCAGCAAAAGATGAATGAGATAATTGGAGATAACTTTGCCGGTACGGCAGGCGCCGGTGGGCAGGAGCGAAGTTGGCGTGTTTGAACGGATCTGTCTAACGGAATGCTCACGAAAGGTACTTCTTTGGGTCCATCTGCGTGAAAAGTGTGCGAAATGATCGTCAGAGGTTTGACGATGGTGATATAAACAAGCGAGGTCCATTCCTGCTTCCACACAAGTCCTTTGTTCCGTGGATATCCACAACTCTCCTCACATGTCTTTGTTTTATCTGCAAACACTGCAAACACTCCTAAATACCTTTGAAACCTGGAGTAGTTGTTAAAGATTACTCGATTTCCTTTCTTAAAAGCAGTCATTGAGAAAAAGGACATTTTAACCTATGGGGAACATGTTTAGGTAAAGACGTTAACTATGCAGAACAATCCTTCTTTAATACGCCTTTCCATTCTACACATGGACCCGTTTGAAAAGATAGAATAGATATGACGAGGTTCAACCCATTTTGAGGTATCACGTTTAAGTCTAAGTTTGATACTATATAAAGAATTATTCAACTTCCTTTCTTAAAATTGTTCATTAGAAAAGGGAAATATATGAGATCAGCATTATTTAACAATAATATTAAATTAATTATTTAAAGAATATTACCTTACCTTTTTACCTAATAAGAAAATTACAATTCTGTTAATTCTAATTTTGCTCATTGTGCTTTTGAGCACATTGCAAGTTTTTTTGTGGCCACGCAAAACCACTCCACTTTCCCACGTAAAGAAGCTGTATGGTTTACAACTTAACCGTTTTGTTTGACTCCCTATTTCCCCTTTAGCACAAACAGAAGCTGAAGAGCCTGAAATGAGGGCGAGAGAGAGAAGGCGACAAAAGAAAAGCTGATTTTTGAGATACTACATTTCTATTGTGTTGTAAGGAGAATATTTGGTGGTTGAGATAGGTTTGAACATTAAGATGTACGGATATATATTTTAGGGTTTGTGTACCGACAAGTGGTTTTGAATATGTAAGAGGATTTGTGGCCATGTTATTCTTGTTGAGCTGGAGCTTTACACAGTTCTGTTCTTGTTCTGTTTTGTTGTTTTATGTGAGGATAATGTGCTGTGGGCACAGTTCCGCCGTGTTCCCTGACTTGACTATCTAGTGAAACCCTGCAGTGTTTTATAGTTTGTACGACAGACTGAACCAAGGCAGATTTTGAGTTTCTCCAAACGAAAAAGGAAACCTTGTGTTCATGAAGAAATTATTTAAAGAACCCAAGATTCAACTTAAATGATAGTTCATAAGTTGAGGACTTTTTTTTTTCATATGCAAACATTATTCAATAATCGTTTCTCTTCTATGTGGAACTTTCATCTTTAACAAAAACAAAAAGTATACCACAGGAAAATACTTCTCTCCTGGCAAACTAAAGTAGCTAATAACAAGTTCAATTAACCCAACACGTACGATATGAGATGCGAAGTGGACTTGGCATTGGTTTGCTTTCTCCATGGAAATGCCATGTTAAGTCATTTTATTAGTCTTTGTCAATTACTCCCCTTCATTTTAGCCGGCACCAATCTTCTTTGTCCAGTCAAATCGGAATACTCTTTTGGGTGTAGGAGATGGAAAACGTTGTTTTCGTTTTCCTTTATTTTTATGTAAGGATCTAGTAAGTCAGATAGATTTAGCTATCCTAGCCTATCACCTTGTAAGAACACTATATGCAATACATGTAACACCTACAACACCTTTTGAAGTTGATGAACTCTTTGATGAAGAGTTCTCCTCCAGGGGTCTTTAAGACTCTCATCTATGAGGCTAAAAGAGGGTTTTCCCTCTCATCTAGTAGATGCAAGTTGATGATATTGTTTCCACAAATAACCCACATGAAGACTTAATCTATTCACAAACAGGGGGATTTCCTCTTTCCTCAGCTGAGTTAATGGTGGCCCCTCTACATATGTCTCTACTCATAATGATCTAGTACAAGTTCCTCAACCAATGACGTTCTCCTTGTCGAGGCTTCTTTCTCTCCACTTGCAATTACTAATGACAAGATACGGTAAAGCAGCCAGTGGATGGCAAAGTGTATTTCCCTCACCATTGAAATGATGAAGATTAGTTACTAGATGGCAAGCACAAGTTGGGTATTAAGAGCAACTTGTATTGGTTTCAGAATTGATGCATGTATTAGGTAGTTGATATATAGCATATTGTTTTGAGTTGTTTGCATCAAGTAAAGCAGCAAATGTTTAGTAGTTCCGAGTGTTTCAAAGTATTTTGCATTAGTTGCATAAATAAAGGCTATCTTTTTTAATCCTTCTGTATTTCTTCCATTTTATAAGTTTCTTCTTGATGTTAGAGCATCAATCTTGACCACTTTATACCTTATTTTATTATGGCTCAAAAAAATACTAAAAATTCAAATTCCTTTCCCACCCTTGTCAATGTGGTCAATTTTGTCACTATTAAGCTCATAAAAGAAAACTACTTCCTTAGATAATATAGATAAAATCTTTCATTTGAATTCAAAAACTTACTTGGTTAATCAATGGGTCTACTTCTCGTTCTACCAAACATATCAACATAGGAGATTATCAAGAGACAAATCCAAATTATAAATCATGGATCCAAATCGATGCATTGGTGAAATCTTAGGTCATCAACACAATCTCAGAAGAAACCGTGTGTCATATTTTTTAGCTAGAAACTACTACCCATGTATAAGAAGAATTAGCAAATCATTTTGCTCAAAAGACGAAAACTCAAGAATTTAAGCTACTTGTTCAACTCAACAATTTAAATAGAAGAGGTTAGACTTTGACAATCTTTCTCACTAAATTTAGAAGCCTACTAAATTACCTTAGCTCCATAGGTAAACATATGTCTAACTTTACCAAAACTTTTTGTCTTTTTAAAAGTTCAAAACAAAATTATGAATTTTTTTTTAATGAATATGTGAAATTATTCATTAAAAAATAAGAAAGTAAAAAAGCTTAAAGATGCACCTTAACACTACAAAAATTATGATTCTTTCAAAGATGCTATGTTTCGTCCCTCTTTACTTCTATTCAATGTGGTTGTCTCTTAGCTTCAAGCTTATAAAGTACAACATAGCCACTATCAAGAAATCACTCATCCTATTGCAAATGACCATGGAGCCTACTTAGCACAAAGAAGAGGACACGATGGTTAAGGAAACTCTTAAGGAAGAAATTTATCACAACATTTAACCTTACAAGGTCAAGGCTTTTTACCATCAGCATGAAATGAACAAAATCAAAGCCAAACAAGGCGTAATGCCAATAAGAATCCTTAGCAAAATAACATTTTTGATAACAATTCTAATCCCAATAATCATCTTGTTACCATCTATCATATATGTAGAAAAAGGAAGCATATTGCCTTAAATGTTAGAAATGGTTTGACCATACCTATCAAGTTGAAGATATTCCAAGAGCATTAGTTGCTCTCCAAGTTACTGATCAAATAATGTACAATGGATTATTAACTTTTAAGTATTATCTCACATTTCAAAATCAACAAGTAATCTTTCTACCTATAATCAATCCAAAGGAAAAGAAAATATTTTGATAGGAAATAGTCAACAATTGTCTATCACTCATGTTAGATCTGCATATATGAACAAAAGGAAACTTTAGTTGAAATCAGTTTTAGTTGCACCACAAATGAAGCAAAATCTTTTGTCTATTAGAAAACTTACAAATGATTACCCTTGTCTAGTAATTTGACAAACATTCTTTTATTGTTAAAAACCTGGTAACACAAGAAATCCTATTTAGGGGATCTAGAAAAGGAGATATTTATATGCTACCTTCCAAAAAAATCTAGGGTTATTTTTCTTCACAACAACAAGAGATTAACAATAGCACTTGGCACAAAAGATAGATCATTCAAATCTCCATCTTTTGAAATTTCTTCCAAATCAAAAGTAATTGAAATAAAGGGTAACATGCCCTTTTCTTGTGTAACTTGCTTAGCAAGTAAAAGTTAACTTTTTTCCTTCTGGAACATTTACTCATGGATCATTTATGCCTTTGGATAAAATTCATAGTGATCTATGGAGACCCTCTCCCACATCATTTTGTCAAAATTATTTGTATTTTGCAATCTTAGTTGATAATTGTACTCATTTTACTTGACTTTTTCTAATAAAAAAACAAATTTGAATTATATCAAGTACTTGATGATTTCAAGAATATGGTAGAACCTTAATTTGATTCAAGATGAAGGTGCTACAATTTGACAATGGTGGTAAGTTCACAAGTACAAAAGTTACAAATTTCATGAGAGAATGTGGAATAATATATTAATTTTCTTATCCTTCCCCTAAATAGAATGATCTTGTAGAAAGGAAATATCAATACATTATTGAATTGGGAAGATCAATGATGATTTAAGCCAATGTTTCTTAAAAATACCAAGTAGAAGCCTTCGTTATTATAGTATATCTCAACAATTGTCTTCTTACACCAGCTCTTCAAAATAAGCAACCCTTTGAAGCTTTGTTCCATAAACAACTTGATTATAGGCCTTTGAGAGTTTTTGACTCACAATGTTTTTTGTACCTAGGCACTAGTCTTATTGATAAATTGTCAATAAAATCACTACCATGTGTCTTTTTGAAGTACAATGCACACCACAAAGGTTACAAATGCTTGCACTTACCATTAAAGAGAATTTTATTTCACATCATATTATCTTTGATGAACATGTTTTTCCTTTTATTAGAGAAGAAATGTTGAATGACAAGGAGGATGAAATGTTCTATAATTTATTAGGAATTAATCTTCTTGATCAACATAGTCCAAATCCTTCATTAAATTGTAATGGAATCATTTCTTTACCTAATCAAATTGGGAGAATGGCCTTCAAATCACTTGTTATAATCTCAAGAGTTTGTCCATGTTAGCTTATGATGTACCTCTTCCTTTGAATATAGAAGAAGATTATGGGAATCAACTAACAACATTGAAAACCCCTTCTTTGACCATAAAACCCTGTGCAATAAGTAGAATACATCAGCCATCCATTCTCTTTCTTATAACCCTTCGGACATGGAAGCTTAGGATTCCCATTCACTGCATGCACAACCCATTTCTCCAAATAATAACTTGAAAGCTACAAATTTTGCTCCCTAAATAGATTTGGTGTCAACTCTTCACCCTATACAGCACTAGCATGCAAACTCGTTGGGTAATGATGAGACTTTTGAGCCTTTTTGGCCTATGACCCTATGCTCTTCAAATGTGGCAATGCGTGAGCACTCCTCTTTTCATGCATCAAGTGATCAACTACCATTTGATCATGCAATATCTTACGAAAAACTTCTTTATTGATCTGCCTTTGGAAAGTCCTCCGCATAACATTAGTTTGAAACCCTTAAAAGGTGCTTTGTCCTTAAACAACCCTACTTTACCTTCCTTCTATCAAGCTCTCTTCACTTGCTCTTGATCCTTCACTTCATCATTCTTTTACTTGTCTTACTCCTAAGCCATATTGCACACATTCAAAGATGACGAGAAGCCAAGTTGGAGTTCGACAAAGCAACCCTTGTTATGCTTTATACTCTCATCACATTATCCTTCCAATTCCAAGTACCATTCCAAAGGCTTTTTGAAGATCCTTGTTGGTAACCTACAATGGAAGCTAAGATGACCTCTTTGCATTGAAATTATACTTGGACATTAGTTCTTCCACATCTTGGTATGAATATTGTGGGCTATAAATGGGTTTACAAACCCAAGCTTACCTCCATTGGGACTCTTGATCAACTAAAGACACATCTTATGGCCAAAAGATTCCATTAGGAACCTAAGATAGACTATTTGGAGACTTATAGTCTTGTGGTAAAGCCAACAACTACTTGTATTGTACTTACACTTATTGTTGTTCAATGTTAGGAGCAACATCAACACGGCATAAATAATGTACATTTTCATGGACTTCTTATTAAGCCTATTTTTAAGGAACAACCTCTAAGCTTTCAAGATCTTTAGCATCTTTATCATGTTTGTACTCCTAGTCATGCTCTATATTTCCTATAGTAGGCTTTGCAAGCCTAGTTTGATTTTCTATTTTCTTTCTTGTTGGAATTTGGCTTCTTTTGTTTTGTGCATGATACTTCTTTATTTATCTATAATAAGGATGGTGTACAACTCTAGTTACTATTATCTATCAATGATCTAGTTATTGGAAATTCCTCTCATAATCAAGTTAGTGGCATGTTGCCTATCAAGGATCTTGGTGTCTTACATCATTTCTTGGCTATGGAAGTTTCATAAGATGATAGGTTTATTTTTGAATCAATGGCAATATGCTCCAAACATTCTTCATCATGCGGAGATGGATGAGTGTCATCTTGTTAGTACTCTTATGGGAGTTAAAACTAGCTCATTACCTTATGGTGATGCTTCCTTTGCTCATTCCACCTTGTATCATAGTCTTCTAAGGGCACTTTAGTACCTAACTTTTACTCAACCAAATCTCAATTTTCCTGTAACTCATCTTTGACAACATAATTTAGCTCCCATTAATTAGCATTTCTTTTAGTTGAATCAAATGCTACACTATATGCATGGCACAACCAATCTTTCTTTGTGCATGCATTCTTAATCTCTATGACTTTACAAATTCTAATTACAAGAATTGCTTAGCTTTAACATTCCACTATTGGTTACTATTTTTTTTATTGGTGCAAATTAGTTTCGTGGTCTTCTAAGTGCTAGGGTAGTGTTTCTCATTCTTCTATTGAATCTAAGAACCAGGCTTTTGCAATAAACACCACCAAAGCTATATGGATCTTTCATTTATTGTGAGATCTTGGTGCTACTCAAACTTCCCCTACCTATTTGTTATCTGATAATGTTTATGCCCTTCATTTGATGACTAAACTAATTTTTCATAGTCATACTAAGCATATTGAAGTTAATTACCACTTTGTTAGAGAAAAAATGGCTTAGGAGTTCTTTATCACTATTTATGTTCCATATCTATGTTCCTTTTGAAAATCAACTTGTGAACTTGTTCACCCAGTTGTTCTCTAAGGATCATTTCACTTAATTTAGCAACAAACTTGGCATCTCCCTCTCATGTTTGAGATGGGATGTAAGGGCACTATATGCAACACATGTAACACTTGCAACACCTTTTGAAGTTGATAAGCTCTCTAATGGAAGAGTTCTCCTTCACGAGTAGTTGCTCCCCTCATAACTGTCATGCACGTGGCTTAAAGAAAGATTTCTCTATTTTGGTAGACGCAAGCTAATGATACCATTTCTACAAATAACCCACATGCTAACTTAATCTATCCATAACCAAGCGGATTTCCCCTCTCCTCATGTGAGTTAATGGTGAGCCTTTCTACCTATGGTCTCTTTACTCGTAATTATCACACTGCAAGTTCATCAAGCAATCACAATCTCCTTGTTGAGGCTTCTTTCTCTCCACTTGCAATCACTAATGATGACATACAGCATATGTAAGACTTATATTTGGTAGCCAATTGATGGCAAGGTGTATTTTCCTCGTTGTTGGATTCATGCAAATTAGTTACTGGATGGCAGGCACAGGTTCGGTTTGAGGAACGACTTGTATTATTTTCAGAATTGATGCAAGTATTTGGTAGTCTATATATAATGTATTAGTTTGAGTTATTTGGACTAAGTAAGGCAACAAGTGTTGAATAATTTTGAGTGTTTCAAAGTATTTTGTATGAGCTCTATAAATAAAGATCATCTTTTCCAAGCCTTTTTGTAATTCTTCCATTTTATAAATTTCTTCTCACCTAGCATGGGAAAGTCTGGCTGCCCTTTGGAAATGATAAGATGACAGTTAAACTCTTGTTTGGTTTGAGATTCAGAGATTAATTGTCTACTCTTTAAAGATTTTTTGGGAGATGATTGGATGTTCCTTTCCTTTACAATATCTAGGTCATCATTTTAAGAAGGTTTTTGAGTAAATCCTTTCATTGGAGGATTTGGTTACTTCCAAAAAGGCTTCAAGAATATTTTTGACCATCCATTTAAGGAAAGTTTTAAAGTAATCCCGAAAGAGCAGAAGTCAAGGAAAGTCCCCATATCTGGGGTAGAAATATTTTTCTTAATTATATAGTTTAAGAACTAAACAAATTAGATTGTTGAGGAAATTACAAATTGACTGGTACTGATACTTCCATGATATTCTTAGCTTGTTATGATATTTTAACTTGACTAAGCTCCATGCTCGTTGTTAAGGTTCACCAAGCGACCAAAATGATAGTTTTTTATTACCTTAGTGGCTTGTCATTCAACGTTACCTGCTGTCCCATATACATGATACGACGTCATTTTTCCTGCTGATTCACAAAATACCAATAATTAGGCAATAAAATCGCGTGAAATTTGATCACATAATTCTCTAACCAAGTTAGAGATTATATTCATTGAATCTGGTCATCTTGCTCAATATTTCTGATTCTTTGTGGATTGTCATATTACAGTTGTTCAATATAATCTTTATTGGATGCCTCAACAAAGAGAATTAGTAAGAAAGAACATATTAAGAATTGATAACGTATATTACTAAAATTTTGCTTTCAAGTAAACACTAAGCAACAACAAAAGCGAAATCTCTCATAGAATTTAGAGGCTTTAAGCAATTGTTGGTTTTCGGTTTATTTTGCATGTTGTGGTCAATTATCCATTACATAACACAGATCTCCAGGTTTTTGTTTCTAAAACTAACTTTAAAAATGAACTTAAAAAAGCACTGATATAAATATTTCACATTTTTTTAGCAAAATATTCCCATGGATAAAGGAGAGAGGAAGACAGAGGATCTCGTACTGGTGGTAATACTCTGGGTCAAAGAATGACCTCCGCCATTTAGTCATAATTTCTTGAAGAAAAAAAAATGTTTTCTTTTAAATTGGGACCATATTTCGTTTATTATAATTTTTTTTTAGTTAAGTGAAAAAGCCATTTGAGAACAGAGTCTTAAATCCTACCATTTAGGTGGAAATTCCCTACTAGCTTCAGTTGAGCCACCAAGAAGATAACAAAATTTACTTATTATTATATAGGAAAGAGTGAATTTTAATTTATTAAATTCCACTTATATCAAATGTTTTAGAATAAAATAATTTTTTTATAACAAATAATGATGACATAAAATCCACTCCAACCGTTCAAACAAGGAACCGATTTTGCAAATGTTAGCAAATATGCCCCAAGACTTGTCTATGGCTTTACCGCGTGGGAGGCGACTGCTTATGTCCGTTGTACGGGGCGACTAAAGCCATGTGTTTTCTCGTCCATGTGTTTCATCGTCGCGTGGTCATAATTGTTATAGGCGGAAACTTTACGACAAAGAACATCATTCACGGATGGATGGTACGAAGGTCATAGTAGGTTGGCCTCTTTCAACAAACAAATGTGACATATTCATCTTGGAATGAAGGCGACAGAGAGTTTGTCATTCCGTCGCAATATTTTGAGCGTGTAAGATGTTTATTGGTTTCAAAGAATGTCTAATGATGTATGCAAAATGAGGTTCTTGTATGGAAGATAACATTTCTAAATTGAAACTTAAACGAAAGAATAACTTTCTAATTTACAAGTTAGTTTTTAAGTTGATATTTGATCATCTCTAACATGGTATTAAAGTTCATGTTGATTATAATCTATCTTATGTATCTTGAGTCTAATGATGTTTTGTACATAAAAAAAAAAAAAAATTGTATAGGATAAGGACTTCACACCAAAAAATAAAATCCAATATCATTGAAAGTTTGCCTTTCAAGATCCATAAAAGATTGAACAACAACTCAAATCTTTTTAACTGTTCTTTTTATCTTCTTGTTGGCAAAGGACATTAGAGAATATAGGATGTGAAACCCATGACTAATAAGATACTCATTATAAAACACAATCACTAGGTGACTGCACAATTACAAAAAAAAATTATATCTATTGATTTGAAATGCGATTCGTTCTCACTACTCCGACCAAGTGGTCTGGAGTTTGAGGCCCAAACCCTCCCCCATTAAACGATCAAAAAACAAATGCAATTATTAGGAAAAAAGTATATGAGTCTTAATTCAAAAGGCTATTATCCATTTTAGGGCAAGGGTGTTTCTATTTACCAAATAAAGACTTCCTTACAAGCGAATAAAGGAGAGCAAAGAACCAAGAACGGAATAAGCATTGACAGGGTATACATGCTTAGCATTCTGTCAGTCAAACACAAAATCTTAGGCGTACACCTCAACAGCAGTAGAACTGATTGGCAAGACATATCGCTTCGCGTTCTGTCCATTAATCGGAAAAAACGTACACACTAAACAAAAGTAGAACATTTATGAAGCGCCCAACCATTTGGAGCAATCGTATACCGAGCAAGCCATCTGCAGTGTATACAGCAATATCAGAAGGCTGGCTGCTAACAACGCAAGAAATGGCCATGAACCGATGAAGTAAATCTTCATGGTCTTGCTCATCCTGACCTTCCAATTCCTGGAATAGTAGGTATTCACACTTTCAATGGCCTTGTCAAGAAGAGGAACTTTCGTCACTGTCACGGACTTCGTCATCCCGTTCCAAAGTTCTGCTACTTCTTCATCGCTTTTCAGGCGGTTCAAGATGATGCCCGCCTCTCGAAGAATCCTCACATCCTCCTTAGTATCAATCACTCCGTTCATCAGCTCCGCGTAACGTGTAAAAACCATGACCTCTGGGGCAACACATGCCTCGTAGGCCACGAGGTTCCTTAGAACGATTTCCGAGTCGCTGTCCAAATGAATAACAGGGAGGTAAAAAGTGCTAGAAGACTTGTCGAAATTTATAGTACCCAAGCCACCCTTTGATGGAAGAAATTTGACGCCAATTTTGTGGAGATCTGACACGCTTGGGATTGCAATCTCTTCGAGCAAAGGACTGTCGTGTTCCATCTCTTGAGATGCACTTTCCAACTCCTCAGCTACGTGCTCCGCCGAGGTTATGAGATTTTCTATAGCATTCTTGTTTTTAAGACGAAAAAGACACGAGATGATTGCTAATGGCACTGAAAGGAAAAGCTTGGCTACTTTTGACTTGAACATCTTACTGAGAAGGTGAATCGCGGCCAAGTTTATTTGGCTTAGTGCTGTCGTGAACGATTTCAAGGCTTTTCTGAACCAGCCAATGTCTTTCTCCTCTTTCGGCTCTTCCTGTTCACAAACTGCTACAGGTTGCAGCTTCGGGGCAACCATGCAGTAGAGGAGCTCTAGCAAATGGGCTCTCGAGAAACATTCTTCTCTGAAGTGTTGGTAACCGATGTTCTTGATGGGGCATATGTCTCTGCAAAAACCCAACAACATTGTGACGAATACCTTGTCATGATCTTCACACTGATAAAAACTGTGGACTTTCCTCAGCAAAAACAGAGGGATTTGATTTTCCAGCATGATGATATCCCTGAGGATCGCGCGGTGTGCGGTTTTCCTCCTTGTGTAATCGATAAGATGTGCCATTTTAGGAGACACTTTCGTAAGCGAACCTTCTATTCTGGCAGAGTAGGTCTGGAGATACTCCAACAAGAAGGAAGCGTCAATGGCAAATATCCATGCGAGTGTTTCTTGGTCGAACTCCAAGAACCGGTGGTAGTAAGCACGGACAGTGGTATCGCTTTCCGCGATGTGGTTGACCAAGTTGGAGAATTTGCTTTCTCGGAGGTTCTTTTGTACTCTTTTAGCTGTATTGAGCTTGTAGTGTTCCATCTCCCAGAGGTCTAGCCGGAGGTGATGGTATGGGCCGAAGGCTACGACCTGTGGAGTGTATGCTTGTGGTTTGAGAGATAACAGCGTTTTGGGTACGCTGAATATCCTCACAGGAACGCCGTCATCGTCTTCTTCTGTGCCTTCTTCTACGGCTCGACTTATCTGTATGACCCAATCTCTGTCAATAATAAGGCTGGATGATTCCATGGTTTTTAACTCAGAAAACATGATCTCTTCAGGGAGGGAGAGGGAGAGAGAGAGAGAGAACGAAAGAGAAATGGCAAGGGGTGGGAGAGAAAGAGCAGTATGTTTCTTCTTCTTTCTTTTGCTAAATGAATGCTCAATTCTTCTACTCCCTGAGCTGGGTTTAGGTACTCTTTTATTATGGGATGGGCGGCTGACTTTTTTCAGAGCGTTTAGTTTTAGCAGTGTGAGAATGGGAAGACTTTGATGGTCCTTGCACCTGATTTTAAATATGGAACCTGCTTTATTCTTCCCCCATTTGTTCAAAGTTAGTATGAATGTTCTGGCAGGCAATCATTGGCTAATTTGGTCAATAACTTGCTGGAACTGAAGAGGTTGTTTTCACACAAAACAAAGCCATGTACCATATTTCTCTGTTGTTTCTTTGTCCCGGTGGGGCCTGCTTCTTGTCCTAGGAACTCCATTAGGCGTGAACTTTATTTGCTGTCTCAATTGGCTCTCCTACGTATTTGCATGATCCGTGTTGCTAATCTCCTTAAAAATAACACGACTTCTACATTTAGACATTATTTTTATACAATTTTTTCATCTTCAAGACTTTTTAGTTAAAATAATTTTATAATTTTTTATTTAAATAATATAAAAAAAATTATTTATTTTCTATGTGGAATTTTTCTCCTCAACATCTTCTACACCACAAAATTCCTCCATGAAATTGAGGTCTTATGTCATTTTAGCTGTTAAACAAACTCAACTTTTTTCATTATAAATCCGCACTTCTCGAAAGTGAATCAATACTTTTGACGCTTCATCATGATTATGTATTATTTATACTACATAACAACTGCTTTTTCACATTTTCATTCATTTTAGGCATAGATAAAATTACCGAGACGGATTTCACAAACAAATGATGATACAACCACCTTAAAAAGGATTTAACATATTCCTTCAAAACCTATAATTAAGATAAAAAGATACCAAAATATATAACTATGATACCAAATCAAACCAGTAACAGCAAAGAGCATCTACTTTTCAAAAGTTTCTTGCCCAACTTTAGCTTTACCGAATAAGCCATCCTATGTTTCTTTTCCTTGCAAACATCGAGATCGCCAAACCGTGGTTTCCCAAAACCAGGTCGCGGTCTTTGTCCATGTTTTCACCGTGGTGCTTTTCGCGGTCGAAGGCCTAATAACGGCAAATATCACGAACAAAAGCTTGAGTGGCGGCTTCCTCTTTTACTACGGCTTTATTCCGAGGCCTACAAGCAACGGATGAATGAAGTATTTGAAGATAACTTTGCCGGTACGGCAGAAACCGGGGAGCAGGTAAGAAGTTGGCGTGTTTGAACGGATTTGTGTAATGGAATGCTCTCGAAAGATGCTCTTTCGTTCAATCTGTGTGTGAAATGCGTGCAAAATGATCGCCAGGTGACAGACGGAGCTGATCTAAACAGGCGGGGTCCATTCCTGCATCCACTTCCGTCCTTCGAGGCGTGGATATCCATAGCTCTCCTCCCATATCTTTGTTTTATCTGTAAAGATTTCTAATTACTCGATTTTCTTTTTTAAAATCAATCATCGGGAGAAAACGATACTTAAACTCATAAGTAGCATGTTAGGTAAAGATATTAGCTATGTAGAACAGTCTTTTTTTTCAATGCGTCTTTTCATTCTACATACGAACCATTTCAAAAAAAATAGAATGGATATGATGAGGTTAATTCATTATCAGTATTGCATTTAAATATGTCAAAAATATTATCAATTGGATTATGGTAGATTTTGAGCTCCTCCAAACTACAGAGGAAATTGTGTGTTCATGAAAAAACTGTTAAAAAGCTCAAAATTTAACTCAAATACTATCCTAGACCTTCACCTAGCATGGGATAATCTAATTACCGTTTGAAAATAAAAAGATGATAGTTAAACTCTTGTTTGGTTTGAGATTGAGAGGTTGATTGTCTGCTCTTTTAAAGAGTTTCTGAGAGATGATTGGATGTTCCTTTCCTTTATTATGTCTAGATCATCATTTTGAGAAGGTCTTTAAGTAAATCCTCTCGTTGGAGGATTTGGTTACTTCAAAAGAGGTTTCAAGAATATTTTGACAATCCACTTAAGAAAATTTTTAAAGTAATACCAAGGATGTAGAAAGAAGCCAAGGAGAGTCCCCAAATCTAGAGTAAAACTATTTTTCTTAAGTATATAGTTTAAGAACTAAACAAATTAGATTGTTGAGCAAATTGCGAGCTGACTTGTACTGATACTTCCATGATATTCCTAGCTTGTCATTATAATTCAATTTGATTAAGCTCCATGCTAGTTGCTAAGGTTTACCAAGCAATAAAAATGATAATTTTTTATTACCTTAGTGGCTTTTTATTCAACGTTACAAGTATAAAAAGCCGCCATGGTAGTTACATTGGGACTAACTTAAAAAAGGAAATGATAAAATGGACTTTCCTTGATATTTCTATCAAGACTAATTATGGTAATGAAAAATATAATGTATCTAAAATTGCAAGGGCAATCCAGAAAGAATCAAAACTTGCAACCTATTTCATACATCTACCATTTCTACTAACTATGATATTTTAACAATGACAAAAGGGTAAAAGAAAATATTTTGGTTAGAAAGTAAAAAAAAATAATATAAGAGAGAATTTTTTTTGTTTAAAAATATAAAATCCTTTCAAAATAATGTCATTTTAAGTGACATTTAGAAGCTTTCAACTTTTTTTCTTTTATAGATATAGTTACTTTTGTAATATTAAGGTATGCTTATATGCTTCTAAATTTTAATATTAATACAATTTACATTTCTACAAAAAAAAAAAAATTTTGGTTGGTGCATAAATATTGCAAGGGCAAATGCTTTATCATAAAATACCTTGTAATCCTTTTTTTTTTTTTAACAAAGCATTCAACAAGACGACCAGATTTAATGAAATAATCTCTAACTTGGTTGGAGAAATATGTGATCAAATTTCACATGATTTTATTGGCTAATTATCAGTATTTTGTGAAAAAGGGGAAATGACGTCATATCATGTATTTTGGAACAAAAAAAGATGTTATATTATACTTTATCAATATAATCTTTATTGAATACCTCAACACAGAATTAATAATAAAGTTATATTATTACTAACGTTATATTACTAAAAGCTTGCTTTCAAGTAAACATAAAATAAATCACAAACACTAAGCAACAACAAAGGTGAAATCTCTCGTAAAACCTAGAAGCTTTAGGTAATTGTCGGTTTTTGTTTTATTTTGCATGTTGTAGACAATTATTAATTACATAACAAAGATCTCCGAGACTTCTCTATGGCTCTACCGCGTGGGAAGTGCTTGGTTATTTCCAGTAAAAGAGGCGACTAAAGCACTGGGACAAAAGACATCATTCATGGATGAATGGTAGAAAGGTCATAGTTGGTTGGCCTCGTTGAATAAATAAAATGGTGTACATTCATCTTAGAAAGAAGGCGATAGAGATAGTTTGTCGTTCGCAACAATATTTTTTGTCTCAAAAAATTATGAATAAAATTTTTGAAATGAAACTTAAATAAAAAATATAACTTTTTAAATTAGGAGTTAATTGTGAAGTTGGCATTTAAGTCTTTTAATATAATATCATATTCTAAGTTGATTATGTTTTAGATTGTGTGACCTTAAGTCTAATGATATTTAATGTGTGAGGAAGTGTATGAAAGATGAGGTCTTACATCAAAAAATAAAATTCTTAAAATGAAATTTAAATGAAATAAGAGTACATATAAATTAACTTTTGAGTAAGTCTTTGAATCTTATAATGAATAAAAAATATTAAAAATGGAATACAAAATGTTAAACATTGATGCAAATGCTATATCATAGAAATAATTGCATTATTTTGAAAGTTTTTCTTTCACGACGCATAAAAAATTGAGCTTTAACTCAATCTTTCTTCTTCTTTCTTTCTTTATTTGTTAGGCAAAAGAGATTTGAAAGAGTAAGGTGTTAGACTAAAACACTTAGATTTTAAGCTATGTCACTACCTTGCTCAAGTGCATTAAAACTTTGTGATAACAATCAATCTCTCATTCAAGATATTGTTGGTTCTAATTTGGGAAATGCACTAAAACTATTGCTGTTTTGTAGTTTGTTTGGTAAGAAAGATCGTAATAGAGTGAGCTTGGATGAATTATCCTCTAAAGGAGCAATATATGAGACAGTATTACAATATGACATTTCATTTCTGTATAAATAAATGAGAAATAAGACGTTGCACGGCTGTTTCATCATACCCCTATGATTTGTACATTCAAATTTAGGTTAGTTGGATGCCTAATAGCCTTTTTCTTACTGAAGATTTGTATATCAAACTCAATGCTGCCTTTTTAACTTCTTAAAACAAATAGATCTACTATTTGAGTAGATTTGGAAACAGATCTTGGCAGTATCATGGGAAAGAAAAAGGATGAAAGAATGGGGCAAGGGAATGAAAGAGGAAGAGTGGAAAAATGAGTTTGTGTGCAAGGAAAAAGATGGAACGAAGATGGAAGTTTCATAGCTTATCTTCGCCCAACATGGGTATAATCCTGGTCCACTCAGGAGCATGAAAGGGAATAAGAACGTACAGAGATGGACGGCAACTCTGTTTTCTCAGGCTGCATTCTTTTTATTGAAGGAGACAATATTATAAATCATAGCCGTAATGTTTTGCAATTTGAAAAGACCTTAAAGTTCTACGTCACGTCTGAAGATACTTTTGCACTCACTTCATATCTCAATAAAAATAATAAGTCATCTTTTAGCATTTGGTTTTACTAAACATACTTTGAAAAAAGCTAAGTTGCGCATTGAGAATGGAAAAAATGAAGGTCTAGGCCTATCTTATGTTTGGCCTAGTGAGTTACACAACAGACAACTGATTGACGAGACATCTTGTTCTGTCTGTCAATCAGAAAAAACCGTACATACTAAATAACAACTCAAAGAGGACATTTATGAAGTCGACAACCATTTGGAGCAATGGTACACCGAGCAAGCCGCCTGCAGTGTATATAGCAATATCAGAAGGCTGGCCGCTAGCATCGCAAGAAACGGCCACGATGCGACGAAGTATATCTTCATCGTCTTGCTCATTCTGACCTTCCAACTCCTGGAGTAATAGTTATTAACACTTTCGATGGCCTTGTCAAGAATAGTAACCTTCGTTACTGTCACAGACTTCGTCATCCCGTTCCAAATCTCTGCTGCTTCTTCATCGCTTTTCAGGCGGTTCAAGATGATCCCCGCCTCTCGAAGAATCCTCACATCCTCCTTAGTATCAATCACTCCGTTTATCAGCTCCGCGTAGCGTGTAAAGACCATGACTTCTGGGGCAATACATGCCTCGTAGGCCACGAGGTTCCTTAGAACGATTTCCGAGTCGCTGTCCAACTGAATAACAGGGAGGTAAAAAGTGCCAGAAGATTTGTCGAAATTTATAGATCCCAAGCCACCCTTTGATGGACGAAATTTGACGCCAATTTTGTGCAGATCTGACACGCTTGGGATTGCAATCTCTTCGAGCAAAGGACTTTCGTGTTCCATCTCTTGAGATGCGCTGTCCACCTCCTCCGCCACGTTCTCCGCAGTGGTCATGAGATTGTTTATGGCATTCTTGTCTGTAAGCCGAAAAAGACACGATATAATTGCGAAAGGGACCGAAAGTAAAACCTTCGTTACTTTTGACTTGCTCATTTTACTGAGAAGGTGAATCGTGGCCAAGTTTATGTGGCTTAGTGCTGTCATGAACGATTGCAAGGCTTTTCTGAACCGGCCAATGTCTGCGTCCTCTTTCGGCTCCTTCTGCTCACAACCAGCTACAGGTTGCAGCTTCGGGGCAACCATGCAGTAGAGAAGCTCTAGCAAATGGGCTTTCGAGAAACATTCTTCGCTGAAGTGCTGGTAATCGTTGTTCCTGATGGGTGATATGTCTCTGCAAAAACCCATCAGCATTGTGACGAATTCCTTGTCATGATCTTCACACTGACAGAAACTGTGGACCTTTCTCAGCAAAAAGAGAGGCATTTGATTTTCCAGCATGATGATATCCCTGAGGATCGTGCGGTGTGCGGTTTTCCTTCTTGTGTAATCGATAAGATGGGCCATCCTAGATGACACTTGCATAAGCGAACCTTCTATTCTGGCAGAGTAGGTCTGGAGATACTCCAACAAGAAGGAAGCGTCAATTGCAAGCATCCATGCGAGTGTTTCTTGGTCGAACTCCAAGAACCGGTGGTAGTAAGAGCGAACAGTGGTATCGCTCTCCGCGATGTGGTTTACCAAGTCGGAGAATTTGCTTTCCCGGAGGTTCTTTTGTACTCTTTTAGCTGAATTGAGCTTGTAGTGCTCCATCTCCAAGAGGTCAAGCCGCGGGTGATGGTATGGGCCGAAGGCTACGATCTGTGGAGTGTATGCTTCCGGTTTGAGAGATAACAGGGTTTTTGGTACGCTGAATATCCTCACAGGAACGCCATCATCGTTTTCTTCTGAGCTTTCTTCTAGGGCTCGACTTATCTGTATGACCCATTCTCTGTCAAGATTAAGGCTGTATGATTCGGTGGCTTTTAACTCAGAAAACATGATCTCTTCAGGGAGAGAAACTGAGACAGAAAGAGAACGAAAGAGAAATGTGTTTGGCAAAGGGTGGGAGAGAAAGAGCCGCACGTTCTCTTCTCTTCAAGGAAAGGGGGGGAGAGACAGCAAAAGAGAAATGGGTTTGGCTTCTTTCTTTAGCTGAATGAATGTGCAGTTTTTCTGTTTCATGAACTGTGTTCAGGCACTCTTTTATAATGGGTTGGACAGAGACGGAGCTCTCTCTTCTTTCAAAGCCAGTTTTATCACTCAAAGAGTACGAAAACTTTCCTCGTCCTTGAATCATATTTTGCACATGGAACGTGTTTTTGCTCTCTGTCCTTGTGTGAATGTTTGTGGCAAGCAGTTATTGGCTAACTTGGTCAATGATTTGCAGAAGTAAGGAAGTTTCGCACAAAACAAAAACAGGGACCCATCCTCCGGCTGGATGGAGTTTCTGCGTTACTTCTATGCCTCTGTGGGGTAGTTCTCATCCCACATGTTAAATGAGCGGCCCACGGCGTGGGGTCGGTGTCTCGTGTTATCAAGGAAATGTAATTTGTACGCAAAGAGAAATGTAATTTGTACGCAAAGAGAAATGTAATTTAGCATCCCCATAGGTTATAGCAAAATTTAAAGCTCAAGCTTATGTATCATTGTGTTAGTAGTGGTACAATAGTTAGGTTAACTAACAAAGTTATAATATCTTAATTAATAGAAGTATCTATGTAATTATAAAAACTAGAGTTTTTCCCTATAAATATATGAAATATATAAAAACTTAGTAAATGAGTTATTTCATTAAAAGAGTCCCTTGAGAGGTTGGTTAGTTGCTCAAAAAGAACCTTTGGGGGTTTGTTTGTAGAACTCCATATGTTTGTGACGAGTGTTTCATGAATTTTAGGCAATGAGAGTATTCTATAAAATATTACCCATTTGATGAAAGTGAAAGTGAAAGTGAAAGTGAAAGTGAAAGAAAATATATAAGAATAGACTATGAGAAATGTATGACATTGTATTGGTCTTAACTTTCTTAAATTTATGATGTTTGAATGGTACACTCATGTTGTTGTTGTGTGTTCGTCCATTTGCGGCTAATGAGGAATCTAGATGAATACTTAACATATTGTGCTTGAGTTTAAACTCACATGGTAATAAGGTATGTTTAATAAATAATATAAAGTTGTTATCCCATGTTATTAACAAGTTTATTACAAATTTAATTTAATATCAATTTATGATGTCAGGAACTTTGATAAGTATAGGCATGATCATGCTCTTCATTTCCTAACTTCACGAGTTCTTGATTCTACATGTTTTGCATGAATTGCTTTGTAGATAGTTGAAAGAGAGCACAAAATTCTCCATGAATTCAACTACAAAGTTAAAAACAAAGGTATTAGAAATAGGTTCATGATTCAATCTAAAAGCTAACTCATAAATTATAAAGATAATTTTTATATTTAAATATTATTTAATGATTATCTCTTTTAAATTATGAACTTTTATTTTTTATATTTTCTTACATACCAAGTAGTGGAATGGATGTTTTTCACATACCGAGCCTAGTCTAAAAGTTAGAGGTTAAACAAGAATTATGGTAGATTAACCTAGTTTCTAATATTATATTAAAAATAAACTCATAATCTAACTTAAAATTAACTTATTAATTATTGAGAGACTTTTTTATATTTAAACATTACTTAAAGATCTTATTTTTTTTTCAATATAAGACTTTTATCTTCTACAAAGAATTTTGACACTTAATTGTTAAAAAGGATTAAACTTTATTTTCTAAAAACTTGGATATATTAAATAAAGATATTAGCAACATAATATCATTATTTTTAACGTTATTACTGTTAAAAACACGAACTTGGTTTCCTGATCGGTCTTTTTTGTTCCTGTGTTCCCGGCACAAAATTCGGCATTCCCGGATAGTTATCCTAGGTTCATTGTTCTTTCCCGAGAAGTTTCGAGTTCCCTCAACCGTGAAGAGATTGAACTTGGCTTGATTGTCCATATTTTCATCGTGGATTTTTTCTCAGTCGAATAACGAAGAAACCGTTGTTCTGCGTTATATCTACGGCGGAAGGAACAAGTCTCCGGAGATTTGCCTTGTGAGTTTGGCAGGACCAAAGCTGCCATGTTTGAATAGAAATGTCGGGACGTACTGCTCAATAGATACAACTCGTCCCTCTCAAACAGTGCATTTTTTAAAACGTGTGCAAAAAGATCGCCTAATAATGATGGTGGTGATCTAAACAAGCGGGGTTCCGGGAGAAATAATGCTGTCAGGGAGCTCCTTTCTTTTGTTCTGTGGACCCGCATGTGGCATAATCAAGAAATTAGTTATTTGGAATAATCTTTATTTAACATATATTTTATTTCAAATATGCACTAATTTCAATTTTGAATGGAGTGTTATATTTAAACAAAAATTTTGATATTTTATTAAAAAAATTTGCTAAAACGATTAATTTATATTAATAAAAATTAATATATAAAAACATAGGAACATTATCCTAATATGATGAGAATTATGAAAGCTAAAAAATATTAGAAATCTCTAAATTTCAATCAAAATGATATTTTTTTGTGAATAATATTTTATATTTTAAAAAAAAATATGTAGTTGTTGTTGCTGTTGAAGACTTGTATTTAGTGGGATAGAATCGCCGGGAATGGAATATATAAATTTTGAGTATGTACCCTTGACCAACAAGGGAAAGGACATGTTGTATGCTGGTCCTGTAAAAAAACCCCTACAGGATGAGAACAACCGTCATCGGAGGTATACCAAGACTGATATGGAATTGATTTGAGTGTTGAATGATCTTTCGTATACTGTGTATATTCGGTGAAAGGGATCATCAATGTGCTTGTTATAATCATTTTTAGCTTACATTGAAGCTTTTGGTTTTGAATCAAAATGGGTAAATGTTGAGATCTCAACCGAAAACTCTATGATCTTATTTAAAATTTGTTAAATTAGAGTTTGATATAGCTTGTTTGTACGTTGAACACATGGGTTAGGATTTTAATTTCTCCTGGATCAGGGAAGAGATTTCTCTTATTAATCTTATAAAAATTTAGTGGAAAGAAGAGTTCTAACCAAATTTTAATTAAAAGGATAGTTAGGATCTTTGAACTTGACAAATTATGGAATTATTTGTTGTTGTCTCTTAAGCTTTAGTTATCTTGACTATTTGTGATGGACTATTATATTATGTGTATTAAAGAACTGTACATAAACAAAACCTCTACGTACATTGTGCATTAATCAAATATTTTTGTTGATAATTCTAATTTAAAACCTCTTAATTCTAATATTAAGTAACCAATGCAAATTGAGTTTTGTAAAAAAAAAAAAAAACTCTTTCTTTTAAATAAATGAAGACTTAGAGGAATGAGATGTTGAACTCAAAACCTAGATCCTAACTAGTTAGTAATCAGTTACTAAACTACTTATTTATCATGTTGTAGAACTTGTTAACAATGAGATATACACTTGTCAGCATCAAATCATGGATATCCCGCGGTTTTTAGGTCACGAGCCAACGAAAAGTCCTTGCGCTGAAATAAGAAGTTTCCTTCATAATATGGTTAGGAACTAGACAAGTTGGATTGGAACTGATACTTCCATCAAGTATAATGTTACAATTGATTAAGCCTCACTTTAACAATACCAAACAAAGTGATAATTTTCATCACCGTAGTGGCTTTCAATTCAACATTACATCTACAATAAGCATCCATGATAGTTAAATTAAATTAAATTAAATTAAATTAAATTAAATTAAATTAAATTAAATTTTCAAAGAAATGATAAAGATGACTTTCTTTTTCTTTGATGCTGCTATCAAAAACTAGTTATCGTTTATGAACTATACAATGCATTTCACATATACAAGGACAATCCATGTAGAAGTGAAACCTGCATGAGATTGATTAGATATTATGTATGTGTGTATATTCTCAATAAACCTTAAACTATAACCATCTATCATGTATTTTTTTTTCTTTTTAAGATTTATCTCAATGTAGTAGCAAACTAAAATATCTATCCACGTTTTTCAAATAACTCTGGAAAAATTTAATGCAATGTTTTGAGTTAATGCATTAATTTGTCATAATCCAATGAATATATCTAGATAATGTTGACGTAAAAATGTAAATATAATAATAAAAAAGTGAAACATATCAAAAACTAAAGAATAACTATAGATAATAATAATAAAGTAAAGTCCAATAATAATGGAAGCATAAAATGTCCAAACTCATAGGGTGAGTGTCCTGACTTAGTAGTATTCTTTGAGCTAAACCTTGACTGATAGTTGCACCGGTTATAGGTTTGAATCTTTATTTTTTTTTTAGGTGCGTGTGTAAAAAAAATAAAAAAATAAAAAAGTCCAATAAACTTATAATAGTATTGCTATAGAGAGAAAAATAGTAATAAAATATGAAATATAATTGGAAAACTTGAGAATAATAGAGTATAAAAATTAGGTCAGAAAATGATTCTTTAAATAGTTATTGAGCTTTTTTGTACTTGCAAAACGACCTCGCTTACACCCTTCTTGGACGGAGGGTAATTTGGTAACTAACGCCAGTTAGGGTTCACCCTATAAGTTCTCTCTAAGCTTGCTCTGTTCTATTTGTTAGGGTTTCTGGGTCATCGCCTCCTTTGCGCAGCTGGTGTTACGAGTCTCCACATACCCTAATCATGGCGGAACAGGTTCGGATCTCTCTCTCTTTCTCTTTCCTCCTCTTTCTCGTTCTCTTAGAATGTATTCAGATTTATTCTGCAGTTTCGTGGAGATTCTGAGATCATTCGTTATGTACATTGCAGACAGAGAAGGCGTTCTTGAAGCAGCCTAAGGTGTTCCTCTGGTAAGAATTTGTGTTTTCTTTCGGCCAGATGTATATTCTGTGCTCAGTAGTTTGCTCAGAAAACGAAGGGAAGGAAACTGAATGGGTGTGAAGTATTTCTTTGCTATTGTTTTGGGAAACGAGGTTTTGGAATTGCTGTAAACGAAGATTATTTTTTTTTCTTTTATGAAAGATCAATATGCGGGTATTGTACTTGGAAATATTTTGATGGGTAATTGCCGTGCGCAGCTCGAAGAAGCCAGGGAAAGGGAAGAGGCCAGGAAAAGGTGGGAACCGTTACTGGAAGAGCATCGGATTGGGGTTCAAGACTCCCAGAGACGCTATTGAAGGTATTAACTCGTCAGATTTGTTTTTATGGGTTATTGATTTTGTTGGCATGTTGTATTATGCTCGTTGGTTTCTTTGCTTGCTAAATGAGCTTATTGGAACTTATCTGCTGGTAGTATTTAGTGTCCGATATTTTTAGTTTGTGTGATCAATTTGTAAGTGGATTTGTTAGGTTGTCTTTGCTGGTTTAAAATAGTGTGTCCTCAAGTATATGTCGTTTTACACTGGTGTTATTAATGTTCAATAACGTTGGTCGGCTAATTGTTTGTATGCTTGGTTGAGCACTTGCTTTCGACTGCCATGGTCAGGGAAGTTCTATATTTCGTGGTAGTTGATGCGTAATGAACTTTGTAAAAATCTGTGACAATTTTCAGCTTCAGCTACTTCCAGATGCTTTTTAGGATTTTTTTTTTTCTGTTATTTCTGTGGTTCATACAGGTCTGGTCTTTCTATTTGATTTATTTGCGCCCAATTTTTTTTTTCTATTTAAAGATTCATAATCAGTCTTGTGTGTTATAACTCTGAACTTTCTTGAAATTCAGCTACGACATTTTGCTAAATCATATGTGGCATGTTCCCAAGAACTTCTTAGTTTGCGTGATTTAATTTTCCGTACATACAATGTAATATTTTTATTCTGCGAGACCTGGAGCATGTGGTGGTTGGATGCTATGGCTTTTTTAAGGATGATTTTGAGTTGGATGGTATGGTTGTATGATTTTTAAGGTTTTCTAAGCATACAGTATGGTAGGGGCTGTGTTCAAACCCTTTTAACTACATTTCACTGATTTCTAGCTATTATCAATTTGTAACTGTGACTTTTCTCAATATCATTCCAGGATTTTCCATCTTTTGTATGCATGTTTCATCCTGACAACCTGATATTGGTGGCAGGGACATATATTGATAAGAAATGCCCGTTCACTGGTGGTGTTTCCATCAGGGGTCGTATCCTTGCTGGTACTTGCCATAGTGCCAAGATGGTGAGGACCATCATTGTGAGACGCGATTACCTTCATTTTGTTAAGAAGTACCAAAGGTTAGAACCATTTATCTACAATATATTAATCGAGTTCTCTGTCCTAATCTTCTTGATTAGGGAACTGATATTTTTTAATCAGTAGATTAACTCATTATGTTAACTTCTAGATATGAGAAGAGGCATTCGAACATTCCTGCACATGTATCCCCCTGCTTCCGTGTGAAGGAAGGAGACCATGTCATCATTGGCCAGTGCAGGTTAAACTTTAAATTTAATCACCTTCTCTTCCGTATACATGATTTCTTACACTCTCCTCAAATATAGACACGTAATCTCTGTTCTATTTTTCAGGCCTTTGTCAAAAACTGTGAGGTTTAATGTGTTGAAGGTGACTCCATCTGGGTCTTCCGGTGGTGTTAAGAAGGCATTTACAGGAATTTGAGTTTATGTATAAGGTTTATCAGTGGTGTTACATTTGAATTGGAGTGAGTTAGATGAGCTACTCTCTCAGATGAGACTTTTTGTCCTTTTTTTCGTTTGAATCTTTGTATGACCTACTTCTGTTATTTGAACTGGAGTTCGGGAGTTTTGCAAGGGCAATCATTTCTTTTTGTGGGATGCACCTGAAGTTTTAAGTTGTTTCCATGATGTGATTGTGCCTAAGAACCTTGTGAATTCAGTTTGGCTAATTAGTTTTCATCTCCCTGAACATAAAGTTTTGAACGACCGCGGCTTCCCCCTTTAGGATATTTATTAGCACACTTCGTCCATTGGTTTTCTAGTAGTATCCACCAAACAAATTGTTGGACCCTTCTTCAAACGAGTGAACGGTGTTGGTTAGGTGAGGGTTCATCAAACCCCTTAGCCAACAAGGTATGACTAAATTCTGAATTTGTGTTACTTTGTCAGTGCGTTGAGCCTCTAGACCTTACTAAGATTATCCCATTGACATGCCCGGCAATCACGGGTTTGAATTTCTTGGCAATGTCGAGCAGCGTTTTCAAAGTCCCCGTAGGGTTCCAGAGCGTGCTTATTTTTGTTGTGTCAATTATAAGCTTGTGCTCTCTGGAGTCATCGTCTGATTATTGTTATGGACATGCCGTGGCCCATTGATAGATATGTCCATCTCTTTCATCTCATGAACATTTTTGTCAATGTCCCAATTAGCATACAAAAAGCGACAGCCCACAAGTTTGGGCGCTTGCACAAGCCCAGAGTTATAATGTCTATATGCTGCGAGGGGCAAGAGGCAGCGTGTCAAATCTTTTGGAATGCTTAGCACTTTTTTGTAACTTGGTATTGCTCTTAAAATATAAGCAAGGTACTAAATACGATAATAAAACTTATAATTTGAGTTTTAATATGAAATTATCATTGTGAGATGGAGCAGAACGTGAAAGGAAAGGACTTTAAAGGCCTTCTATTGGTGAAACCAAGACAAAGTGGGGCCCCATGGGAAAAGTACAAGCGCATCAGACAACTTTATTTCCCTGGATTCGACACACAGTGCCGCTGGGTCCCCTTCTCGCTAATGGAGCTTCTTTTTTTCTCTTTTCTTGAATTGTCATATCAACATCCATGACAGATGGATATGCCCATTCACAAAAATGTGTTTCGTCCGGTTTGTTCCAATTCTTCCATTAACAAGCATCTCTGCCGACCCGCCGTGTTTCCAATAAGAGCAAATGCCTATGCGTGCGTTCGTCTTTCGAGCCTAGGGAGAAGTTAAAGAAAACTCCATACCTAAGGGATGATAAAATTTCCTACATGTAATCATGATCTCGAACTTATTTCTCAACGGAATCGGTAAGTTATTGGTTAGATCTCGTGGCGGGGAAGTTCAGTTGGAACTGTTTCTACGGATCGGAAGGGAGAATTCTTCCCCAAAGACGGGAGATTAAATGATTGTACTTCCGCAAGGCATATATTGCCCCCACTATCCAAACACGACCCCTTGGTGGCCCCCGCCCAACTACTGCCCCACACGTGGCGGTGATTAATTAGTTGGATGTTCGATGGACCCCACGGCTAATCCTACCCGCCTTGTGATGCTGCAGTCCCTGACCAACAACAAGTCCACACTCTTGCCCACTCCAGCTGTATTCAGAATGTACGGCTCCAGATTGATCGTCGTCGGGGAACTGGTGAATCGACGGTCTGCATTATAGCAGTCCACGACGCGCGAGGTGCCAGTGCCGTTGTCAGCGTCTGCTGAGCCCCGCCTCGAAATACCACACCATCAATCAGATGCTTTCATCGCTTTCGCCTTCTGACTTCTCTGCAAGGCTCTTTTCCTCTTGCTCCGTGGAAATCTAGGGTTTCTTTTACTGTTCGATGCCCTCGGCCCTCCTCTGCCTTGCCGTGGAGGGACATTTCTCTGATTGATCGCTCGGACGGTTAGTCTTGAGGTTTTTGCCTGTTTTGATGGGGGGAGGATAGGCTTCTGAGAGCTCGGGGAGATGGAGAACTTGTGGCAGATGAAATGTGGTTCATCATCGACGCCATCCTTGCTTCCGTCATCGTCGCTTGAGCCAAGGGATCAGGTGATTTTACAGTGCTGCTTTGCCTTAATTTTTGATCCATGGTGAAGTCGTTGACATTCACTTGCATGTACTTTATGTGATATTGGAGAGGTAATGGTTTGTGCATTTATTGCTTCTTGTACAATGTGCTGTTGGGAATGATACTATAGGGAATAACGTGAATGATTGACGGTGAAAGACTTTTGGAGTGGGCATTTAGAGTGGATATGGCTTTAAGAGGCGATAGCATTTGGCTTTTATCATCGGCAGTGTATTCTCAGCCTTTGTGTTTTCTATGTGTGCTTGCATAAATACACACATGGACATGTACATATATGGATAGGTGGGAGACTGACTGAGAGAGAAAGAGAGAAAGAGAGACAGAGAGGGTTGTAATTAGTGAGTTTGATAATTCATCTTGCCATGTGATGCTTCTTTGTTACATAGAAAATGAAATTGCCCTAGAGAAATCGATTGCAAGCATTGACTATGAAACTGACTGTATAATAACAATGTTCTGTGCAGGATATTGTCTGAGACTTATCGTTTTATATTTATTTTTCAAAAATAGGCGCGTCCCTATGTTCCAGCACCAAACAACTTTAACTATGATTGACCAATCAGTAAAAGGACAATGACGAGGTAGACAAAGTTAAGAATGGGAAAAGGCACATACTGATTATTCTAAGGAATGATAACTATGTAATTCTCTTTTTGACATCTGAGTTTCTGCATCAACTTGAGAAAACAATAATGGGAACCATCAGATTTCTGCATTGAATACCTGAGCTGCTGATTCCAATCTGATTGTCGGTAAATATTGCTGGCGAGGCCACTTATTGTAACTGATTTCATGGATCAAAAACTGAGAAGCTACTCTCTTCAATTGTTTTAAAGAAAATGGGGAATGCCTGAATGCCTAAGTTGGGAACCTATTGTTAGTCTGAACAAGCCTGGATATGCAGATTGCAACACTTCGGAACTCCTTGACCTTTTTTAGTTGTTTTATATTGATTTTGCTTTGTGCCTAGTGTGTGACTTTTTCCTTTGATGATATAGTTATATGTGATTTAGAAGGTATTGATACGTGTGTTTACCAGTTCATACTTGTGTTCATGACTGAACAAATTTAATTAATTTGTACTTTTTAATAAATTATCAATACAGACAAACACAGGCTACTATTCTTATCCGCACATTGCATCAGATTTGAGATCAACAATGTATGGAAGGATGGAAGATCCTGTTTTCTCCAACAGTTTGAGTTTTGGTATCCATAGGCCTGGCCATGCAGACCAAGGCAATTCGTTTCTGGCTCTCCTATCTGGGTCACCATCACTGTTGCAGTGTGATTTTCAGGAATTGTCTTATCCAAGAGCATCTGGTTCCTGTGGTAAACTTCCTTCTAATGGTACAAGTGTCACTACAAATGCCTTTGGAAGTGACATTCCACCAATATCCTCTGGCCTATTATCAGATAATCTAAGCAATCAAAATATGAGAATTGGGACAGATTTTTGTTCTGTTGTCTCATCCAGGGCAGTGATGAGTTCCAATTGTAGTGGCAATTCTATTTTCCATGGTCCTCAGGGATCAGACTTGGCCAACGCAGTTGGCAGCCACTTGGTTCCTGTTAGTGAGAAAGTGAAGGTTCCTTCTTTGAGTGGGGAATGGCATGGTACAAGCAATTTAAACATGGGGAATCTAAGCAGTATGAACTTTCAAAGCTTGCAGAAAATGCCTTCAGATGCAAACGCTTCCATATCTAAGCAGTCATCAACTTTCATGAATGGATGCCCTCGTGTGTTTTGTTCGGATACAAGTGAGTGCTTCTTGATTTCTGTAATATGCAAAACAACTCACCAACCTTTGCCACTACATTCTGATGTGTAATTATTTACTTGTATTTGAAAAGCTGGGTATTTGCTTCTCAGCAATACAGGACTTCTTGGTATTGTTTGCTCGTGCCATTGCCTCCACATGTCTGTCTCTAAATTTTGTGAGGTAACTTCAGCTTTGATATTGTTACCACGCAATATTTGCATCCATTTGATATGCTTTTGTGCTTAGTAGAAGGTTTGATTGGCATAATTTTGCAGCATTCAGGATTATGTGATGTTAATCCTGGGGATGTTGTTCATATGGACAGTGGAGAGACCATCTCTGAGTGGCGTAAGCTGTACTTCCAGAAATTTAGGGTAAGATGTGTTAAACACTCTAGCGTTTGCCTTTTCAAGTACAGTAATTTTGTGTGCATGTTGGGAATCTACATTGTGTCTGAGCATCTGTGTTGTTTGTGTCATTATCCAAACCTGTAATCCAGATTTGCATACATGACTAACTTGGTAAAATCATGTACTGTTCAATATTCACGTGAAAAAGAATGAATTCATAACTTACATTTTGGTTCCTGATGTTTAGAGATTCAAAACTTTTCTCCAATTGTAACAAAACTATAAAAGAAAAAAGAACACAAGTCTATGAACTCTCCCATCATAGCGATATCTCAAACCCTAACTACTACATGTAAATGGAATGCTCAAAAGGGAGAGCAGCCTCAACTCATCCTTAATGCATAAACAAAGGAAGGTCAAATACAAACTGACTCACAACAGAGAAGCCGTGTCACAGATGAAAGCAAGACTGGTCTATTCCAGAACACTAGGATAACCAAGAAGCTTCTTAACGTACTTAAAAAAGGCTCTACTTCCCAAAGCTAGCAAACTGGGGGCTACAGCTAAGTTAGTAAGTCTTAATGTTTTGTGAAATTTGTTAAAAATGTCTGCTTATAAAATTTTCTTAGATTTTGGTTATGCTTCGAGTATATCTATGTATTGTAACAGTAACTTATGTAGTCTATTTTTTGAGCATCCTTGAACCCTTGGGTAACTTGGTTTATGACCAAGAGATCTGGTGATTATCTGGTGAAAAGGCCTTGGTCTTCTTGGTATAATTCATCTGAATTATAAAGTTGGGAAGGAGTTGCTCCTGTGAAGTTATGTGTTGTCTGCTTGTTCTCACACTCTAAATGCTTCCTGTGTGCGTGGGTTGTTTGCTGAGACTAGCGTGACTGTTCAATTGCCATCATAAGGCTGATTGTCGAGTGAAACACTTTCTGGTAAAGATTCAGTCATCGAGCTTCTTTGGGGCATTAGAATGTGCATGTGTATTTGTAGGGTAATCTGCACCTGAATAATGCTATCCATATCCATGTTTGCTCGGTATGTCTACTTTTGTTTACTGTTGTTGTCTACCTGATCCTGAAAAGAAGCTCTTGCCGTTGCCTGTCCAACTACAAGCTAATAAATGCTGCTCTGTGGAAAGTGACACCTTTCGTCATTTTTTGTGTTCACTCAATCATGTTAGCATCTACACATCTAATTTCTTGCCCCTTGAGCTCTACTGACAATTCATTTTTCATGCAGAACAGGTAGCATGATAGACATGCATTTATTAGACTAATGGAGCATTTTTGTCATATATTTTCTTAGCACTTGATTGTCCAAAAACTTTTATGTTGCCCGCATTATTCCCCAGTTCTATCCAGATTATGAATTTGTAAACTATCTGCACTTTGTCCTGGTATGATGTGATAAACAACTTTAAAAGGTAAGAATGAAGACACGTTTTGAGCAAAAACAAAAGAAAAAAGAGTAGAGTCATGAGTTTCCTCTAGCTGGAAGCCTGTTGATGAGGAGCTTGATGTCCTACTTTCTAGCAAGATGGTCAAGCCAATGTTGCGCTTCTTCTGAGAAAGCCTAGTCTGCGATTAATGTCTATAGTTGTACTTCTAACTTTAATCCTAGTGAAATTTTGCTCGAATTGCATGGCACAGAAGGTTTTGTGCATAGCTATATACATATGTAGAAATCTGTATTTGGACAATGGCGCGTACATGCAAGCTTACTTTAATTAGGATGATGTAGTTTGACTGAAGTATTATGGTGACAAGTGTTAGGATATCTGTTAAGCATTTGTTTTTACCGTATCTTTGGAATTGAGTGTTGTATTCTTATTTGCATGTGTTTGAAGCATCGAGAACACTGGATGGTGATGTTTTTATAATGCTTTAGATTAGGGTTCCAGAAGATCAGAGTGAGTGGGACTGGCCTGAAGGTTTATCTGTGACTGCTGGCTTTGTTAAATCTAGTGTGTCTAATACCAATTCATGCAAAAGCCCGGACTTGTCTCATTGGTTTGGTTCATCTGGAGGTTTAGTAAGGTCTGAACAGCCTGTAGACCATGTTCTGTTTCCAAAGAACACTCATACAGACCAGAATTTGCATATTGATACGTTGCAAAATGAAAAACAGAGGAATTTTCAGGATGTTAACAACTTTCTTCTCAAGAACTCTGTTGGCACTTCTTGGAGAAATTTGCATGCTGCAGTGGATAATCAGACAATGGAGGGCCCTATATCTAGGTGTTCAACCATGCAAAAGTTTGTTGGTACTGGACTGGATAATGGTTGTCAGTCAATTTCTGGTTACATTGATGGTATCGTGAAGAATGGAAATCCATCGATCTCCTGCTCTACTTTGCAGAATGTGAACGACCTTAATAAACATTCTGATGCTAGCAAAACAAAAAACGCAAAAAATAGTGTGATTGTGGACCAAGGTGCTGCTTCTTCAAACATTGAGTTGAGGCTTGGGCAGCCATACCAGCCTAGTTGGAGTTCTGGAAATTCAATTCTACCTGTCATAGGGCCTCAGCTGTCTGACAAACTGGAAAATCCACCGAAGTCATGCTTCCCTTTGCAGATGATTCATAATGGTTTGTTGGAAAAATATTCTTACTTAGCTCATCGTCCATGGAATATATGTTATTTTTTTATTCCACCAATTTTATCGATTTTTACTGAGCAACTTTATAATGGTTACTTGCGGAACTTTTGCAGCAGCCTACTACAGGGAAGAAGATTATAGGCAATATCATCACTGTCCTGCTGATCCATTTCATTCAGGCATAGAAGGACAAACAAGCTGGATGAACCCTGGGAGCCATGCATTTGGAGTAAGTCATTCTATAGACACTGATAGACTCGAAAAGTCCAAGTGCAATGTGGCCAGGAGTTCTGTGGTTTTGCCACTCACAGAATTTAATAACCCAGCTGATAGTGCATACACAAGAGCTAAAGTTAATATGGCAAATAGCAATGAACATATGATGCCCAGGGTACTACATTGTGCATCTCAAGCTGCTGAGCATGATAAATTCAATGTATGCTGGAATGGTGGTAGTTGTTTAGAGAGGCAATTGAGTATTTCCGACTTTGATACCCTCAGACTTATGGACAAGGGTAAGGCGGTGGGATGTGTCACTGATGTCTCTCTTACTGCAACAGACACAGGATTTGGAAATCACAAGCAGGTGACAGACTCGGTTTTAGGTGGAAGCAGTTTGTCAGCTGTAAGTAATAAGGGTTATCATTTACATCAGTTGTGCAGTGTACCATTAGATGCATCTGATGCCAGAAACTTATCGAGCTATGTTGAGAAGGATCCTTGTCCTGGAAGTACTGGACAAAGTGATCATGTTTTTAGATCAAATTTGCCACTGCATGGAGTCTCAATGGGATTTCCTTCGGTTACTCTAACCTCTTCTCCAGATACTACTCCAGCATTATTCAAGCAAGAGGGCATTGGTGTAAGCCCTTATTTGCTTGATGAGGATCTGAGATTTCTTGCGTTAAGGCAAATACTGGAGTTATCCAAGCAACAGCAAGCTTTATCTTCTTTAATAAATCAAGAACGAGGTAGATGTGATAGCTCCTCTGATGCTCAGCATTCTATTGTTGACCCTTCAACTTGTCAAGAGCAAAGACATGGACCTTATTTTAACAGTAAACAAGGTGTTTCTGAAGCTGCCATGAATTTGCTGCAATCTGCTCCTTCCTTCAGGACAAGTGATGGTTTGAAGAAAGCGGCTTCTACGACTGGCAAGTGCATACTTTGTATTTTTCTTTCCAGGAATCCTATTGTTGTAAAGACTTATACTAAACATTTTGTTATTGTAGGCCTTTACAACTGTCGCAATATCTCAACAGTTACGCCAGGAATTCCATTCCATCCAGAAGAAGCTAGTCTGCCTTGTCACTGCTCTGATGATCCTATTCAAAACGTGCAGTCCTCATCAAGGTAAGTTGGGAATATTATTAATTCCAATTCTATTGTACATTGACCCTACAATTGCACATTTCAGTTTTACAATTTTTCTTCCAACTCTCATGAGACATGATATTCTTTTTACCCTTTTTCGTGGTATATGCAATGTACTCTGGTTTTTCAGTTTGTTCTGCATTTTAGGAATGCTTTGGACGAAAACCATTCACACCTGTTTGGTTCTCTTTAAATTTTTTTATTTTGACAGAAAGTTCTTAACATTGTAAAGTTGTCTGATTTGGTTGTCATAAAAAAAATTATTGCTTCTCAGGTTTTGGTGATGATTAATAAGGTGTCCTGCTGAGAATGTATACTAGTTTTAATGGTTAATTAGCTTTTTTTATTTTTATTTTTGGCACACACAAGATGTGGGGTTTAGTGGTGTCTGTATCATCTTTCTTTTGTTCTTCCTTGATATGATATCCATGCACACTAGAAGGCCCCACAATCTTTGGTCAAGGAAAAAAGTTGAATACACTGGTTGCCAAATGGGAAAAATGCATGTGTAACTACAAACCTAATTTATCAGAGTCTAAAATAGAAGTTATTTTGTGGTTTCTGTTATATCTAAAGATGACATGCAAAAATAATAATTATAAAAAATTTCGGAGCAGTGGTTAGTAATTTGTAGTGAAATTGACTTTGGTGGGCAGTTCTGAACTTAAATATCATAAGTGAAATGGGGCAAGTGCGTGCCAATTAGAAAAATCTCCATTTTGTGTTCTTATGTTCTTGTTGACAGAAGAATTAGAGGCAGCAACCACCGTCCTCTGTATTTGCCATTGAACTTTTCTGGATGGGATTGTCATCTACCAAGATTGGTGATCGTTTCATTAGTCATTTGCAATCTTATGTCAACCTTTATGAATTGATTCGAAGAGTCATTGAATACTAAATTTACAATATTCCTGTGCTGGAATTTGTGAGAGGTATTCAAAGCCTTTTGAAATTTGTTGTATTTAGAAATAAATTGTTATTTGTTTATGGATAACTGACTGGTATATGTCCCAGGAGAAAGACTGATATTTTTTGGGGGTTTTTGGTTGGGGGGGTTGCGAATTATATTATCCAGGGACTTGACTAACTGGACATGTTTTATAAATTGAGAGAGGAGTGATTGGTACACATGTTAACAATCTGCCATATTTCCTGAGGCAGTTCTTGTTCACTTTTTGTATGGACAAGCGATGTTCCTTCTAATTTTTCCAATTGTGTTCTATTAAGTTTACAAACTAACTGCTTCTTTCTGATCGTTTTCTACAGCCTTTGTGAAAATGATGATGTTGGTCCTTTATACATTTTCTGAAGTTAGTTGCGCAATGACATTTTGTTCTGGTATTTAATGTCTCAGATTTGGCAGAGGTGATAACAATGTAAGCAGATCAAGTAAGCATGATCTATGCAGCCAGAGGGTTCCGTATACATACTATCAGGGCAAGTGCAGCTGTGAAGCCCGCACAAATTACTTAGGAAGAAATGTTGATCCAAAAGTTGGAAATGCTTTAAAGGAACGGATGGGAGCAGGCAGTAGTGAGTCCCCAATGATCGTGACCTCCAGATTTGCTAAAGATCCTTTTCTGCCAAAGGATACAAGTATTGCCGTAGATGAAAGTGAAAAGTTGAATGGGAAACTTGATAAGAACATTGTCTGTAATGCTTCTCAGTGGAGAGATGTGCCAACCAAAGTGAAAGGGGTTTGTGACTCTACAGTTGTAGACCGGTTGGATGATTTGTTTGATGGAAGAGAAGATGATGGCAAGGAACTTGGAGAAGCTTCTAGTAAGTATTTTAATGGGGCAATGCAAACAGTTAACTCCTTGAAAGACCAAGAAAATTCAAATGTTTCTTCCGGATGTTCTGCTCCTGATGTTACTCAGGCATCCATTGAGGTTAACAATATGGACTTTTCTACCATTGAAGTGGAGGATACTGGAGATGTAAGCAATCAAATAGTTGATGAAGGATCGGGCATTGATAAATGCTGGTCATCAGATGACGCGCTTGGAAGTGCAAGAAGTGCTGAGTTCCTTGGTTCTTCTAGTAAGACTAAGTTGAGAAAAGAAAGATCTTCTCATATTGTAAAGAAACAATCTCGTAGTCTTCTCGATGAGCTTAAGCTGATAGATTCCTTGACATGGAAGAAAGGCCGAAATCAAATCCATGGTGGGCATCAAATCCATTCAGGGAACACTTTTCGAGGAAAAAGTAATAAATCACAAAGAACTGAGAGTGGCTTGAAAAAGGCTAGGAGAAAGAAAGCAATAAAATTGAAGATGCTGAGTTCATCATTTCCCTCTGCTGGGCCTTCTCTACCACCTTGTAAAGATAAAAAATGTGTTGGCACTTGTGGGCTACCTGCCTGTTCACCAAAAGATGGTCAGAGGATGTGGCATACTTCTGTTGCTTCTCTTACTCAATCCAATTCTAAAAGTAGATTGTGCCAACTTTCTTCACTGAAAACATCCTCTGGTAAAAGAGGAGCAAGGGAAGAAGATTTTGAGTCGGAACTAAATTGTGACACTAACTTTTGTGAAAACCCTGATGTTTCAGGAAGAAAGAAGTTGAGAAAAGATTTTGCTTATGGTGCTATCAGGCAATTTCGGATGCAAGAACCCTATGAAGAAGCTGAGAAAACTCAGTACGATTCAGTAGGTGTTATAAAGAAATCTTCTTGTCAACAAGTCAATGAGTATTATTGGAAGGCAAAACCAGTAGTATGTGGAAAATACGGTGAAATAACTTGTGGAAAGGATGTGCATAAGCCAGCAAAGATTGTTCCTCTCAGCAGGGTTCTTAAAAATGCAAGCAGAAATTCTCTCTCCAAAAGTTGCAAACCTAGACTGACTTCCACTAGCGAGTTGAAAAAGACCAACTCCACTTCAACGGATTTATCCTGTGTTGAATTGATCAGCTTGCAGGATGAAGAAGGCAATGGAAGACATAATGTTGCAGTTGGTGACAAAATTTTATGCGACTCTTTTATGGAAGAAGCACACAAGGCACTGTGCAATGGAGATAAGCAACATGCTAAAATGTTGTCCACAGTTGAGAAAGAGAGAGATGATAAAAAAGAGAAAGGTCGTTGTATTCTAGGCAGAAATACCCCTGCTCAATTGAAGCTCAAGTGTCAGGAAATTCGCAAGCGCAGCATTTATGAACTTACAATTAAAGGTAAAGATGGAAATATTGCGTTTTCTTTTTTTATTTTTTTCTGAATTTCTATATTTCTCCCAATGTAGTTTAGATGCAGTGTCTGTAATCTAGGATTTTAGGCTAATTACTCCTGGGCTGGATGTCTGAAACTGATCGTTGCCTTTCCTACATGTCAGTTTTATACTGAAAAGCAAATATCAAATGGTTGTAAATAGTTCTCATGGATTAATTGATTTGTAATTGATTTCCAGAATCATAACTTTCTTCAGAAACCCAAAGAACTTATCATCAATGCTTGACTTCTTGTAATCTCGAACTTGAAAATCAGTGCCCCCTCCTTTGAGTTGTGGTGTATTAGTGCTTATTCCCTTTGCTCACTACTTTGCACTTGGTTCTGTTGCTAATGCTTCGGAGAGGGTCACTGGGCTATACCACAACTTGGTTGATGAGCAGTTAATGCTCCTCTCTCAAGCTAAAGGATGGCCACTTTTGTCAAGTTACAGTTGCACATGTCACATCAGTCGTTTTATAGCAATAATCTATTTCGGGGGTGGCTTGCTATTGGCTATTTTTGTTTATGGCATTAATATTTGTTCATCATCAGGAAAGAAATCAATGTCCAACAGTATTCCTCTTAAGAAGTTTCCGGAGAGTTTATCAGAAATGAAGGTGCAGAAAACTCTGAATGCTGAAGATAGCAAGCATGATTGGTGCAGAGCTCACCCTAACATGTAAGTGAAGGAATTATCCGAATTTGAACAAAATGATGATGTATATATTTATAAAATTTGAAAACTTAGAAGCTACGATAGATTTTGATTCTGAATGCATTTATAATCTGGGATAGTTTGCTTATGAGCTGCAGTTTTAGATCTGGAATATAGTGTAAATTATTTGATGGATGTTGGTTTGGTTTTAATTTATTCTGGTGCAGATCTATTCAAGAGCGTAGGTGCCTGTCCATTTCAGATTCAGATGCATTCTGCTGTGTTTGTGGAAGCTCAAACCAAGATGATATTAATTGTCTATTGGAGTGTGGTAGATGTTCAATTCGAGTATGTATCCATTTAAATGTCAATTTGAGTTTGTTCTTACTGCTTCTCGCATGATTTGATGATCCTGATGTTTAATGCATGTTAAGCAGGTACATCAGGCTTGCTATGGTATTTCTAAAGTACCTAAAGGTCGTTGGTATTGCAGACCATGCAGGACAAGTTCAAAAGATATTGTAAGAAACCTGAACAAAGAATTATTTTGTTATCTAATTGATTTCAACCCAGTGCACTAGTATCTTCTTCCATTGTGCTCTCTTATATAAGTTTCTCTCTCTCTCTCTCTCTCTCTCTCTCTCTCTCGCTCTCACACGCACACACACCCACACCCACTTTTCACGTACTGCCATGATTAATGCTGCAAGAGTGGTCAATCATGGACCAAAATGTTAGACAGCAGTACGTTGTTGAAATTGTAGTTTCAGCTTTTATATGTAAGTTGATTTATAGCAGCTTTTCTTTTAAAAGTCATTTGAAAGTTGGTATGCAAAATATTTCAATGATGTCCAAGCCTACAGGTCCACTTTTTCTTGATATGTTAGTCAATTCTGGAAACTTGACTACTGAGTTACTCCTCAATTTAGCAACCAGCAGTTAAAGGTTCTCTCGGAGCATGATTTTGTCTTGGAAATATTAAGTTATAGATAAATATGGAAATCAATATATAGTTTGCTTTTGTTATGTAGTTTGCTTGATATTGAGACCAACTTAAGACAGCAACCAAACGGTTAGGTAAATTTGCTTTACCCTTCGATGTATGCAGGTTTGAAGCTTTCTAATACCTTGGCTGTTTTGATTTGTCATCACCCAGGTTTGTGTACTATGTGGTTATGGAGGTGGGGCAATGACTCGGGCACTGCGTAGTCGCACAATTGTGAAAGGTATTTTGAAAGCATGGAATGTTGAAGCAGATTGCAGACACAAGAAGATGTCTTGTGCTGAAACTTTAGAGAAGGAATGTGCAATGCAGTCCTCAGGTTCTGGACTCGAAGGGAATTCATGTTCTCTTGGGCAATGTGTAAATATGAAGTTGTCTGCTATAGAAGTAAGGAAAATAGACATGGAAAAGGAATCAGATATTCAGAAGGATCCCCTTTGTTGTGTTAGTAATTTGAAGGCACATAATAGCATTACAGCAGGAGTACTTGATTCAACAGTTAAGCAGTGGGTTCATATGGTTTGTGGGCTTTGGACTCCTGGAACAAGGTGCCCAAATGTGGACACCATGACTGCTTTTGATGTATCTGGTGCTTCGCGTCCCAAAGCTAATGTGGTAAGCATTTAAGCTTAGAAAACACTTTAGCCAAGAGTATAGTAGCTTATGCTAGTCCAGAGTCGGGGAGTTAATATGGGTTTTATAGTTTTAAAATAACTATGCAGTTCATTCTTATGATCATTGAATTTCTGTGAGTAATTGAATATTGGCATAAGATCTAGTTACCTCTAGTCTGCTTCTCATGATATATACTTGGTAAATTTTGTATATAAAACCCAGTGTCTTGATTGTACTTATACTTGCACTCGACTTTGTATTTGAGCTGCTATGTTGACTGTACTTGAGAGGAATTTTTACTTACATAGAAATGAACTTTTCTAACTCAAGGTAATGCACATTTGTGCTTCTGTCACTCCAGTTTATCTTCCAATACCTTTTTCCTTGATATGTGGTTAGAATATTCTAACTGTGTATGTTCATTAATCTTTTTCCAGGTTTGCTCTATGTGCAATCGACCGGGTGGCTCATGTATAGAGTGTAGGGTTGTGGGTTGCCATATTCAATTTCATCCATGGTGTGCTCATCAAAAGGTTCCTATTCTCCTTAAACTTTACGAAGTATACATTCATGTAGCATCTGAAGTTCCTTAAACTGATATATTGTATGAAAATGTCTAGGCAATGCTTTTCCTTAATTTCAAGATACCTTTTCTCATTTTAACGTAGATGGCATTAGGATTTTGTCGAGTTGAGTTCTATCTAGTACTCTTTTGGGGATTGTTTCTACTGCAAGCAGCTTAATTGTTTTCATCATCTATTTAGTTATTCAATTTGAATAGATTAGCAATCAAATTATTAAGCTGTGGTGACATAGAAAGTATTTTTTCTTGCAAGCTAGATGTGGCCAATTTGTAGTGTGACTTCTGAGGAATGAGGCAGCTTGTCTTTCCAATTTGCATCTAATAGAATGTATTGAATTGCTGTTTTTCTTATCAATTTTCTGTACTCTGTTTTGAGTTTTGTATTGCTTGTACGTTTCCTGGTTCTTTTCCTTAACTTCTCTCACTTTCTAGTTAATGATGAGTTTACGCAGAATAATTTATTCATTTATAGAGAAAAATAACTTTTCCAATGGCCATTGGTCATCTTCCTTCTGGGCCATTCACTTTTTATGCTTATTATGCAGGGTCTGTTGCAAAGTGAGGTTGAAGGTGTTGATAATGAAAATGTTGGTTTTTATGGAAGATGTATTCTTCATGCTACATATGCCGCTTCTGAGGGTGATTGTGATGTCATTAACCTTGAGATGAGTTGTCCTAGAGATAAGGAGTTAACATGTGCTAGGACTGAGGTATTATTTTAATTTGTTGTTGATCCAGGGATGGGTGGGTTTTGTGTGGGGTTGTGGTGGGGGGATGTGCACTTCTCTCACAGAGGATATATTGTAATGTTTTTCATATTGATATAGGGTTACAGCGGCCGCAAGCTGGATGACCACCAATGTGATATTTATGGTAAATCAAATCGCAAGGGTGGATGCCTTGTTCCTCAAGAGCAGTTAAATGCTTGGATTCACATTAATGGGCAAAAGTCAAGTACAACAGGGCTGCCAAAGCTGGCAATATCAGACACTGATTATGATTGCCGGGTACATTCAAGTTGCTCAAGTACTTCTCCATTATGTTGGTAATAGAATTAGAATTTTGAAGACAGAATTTTGTATATTTTCCCTTTTTGTATTTCTTCATTGAAATTTAAGCTTCTCAGCTTGAAGAATTTCAGCGGATGATTATATTTTGTTTTACCCACGTGGCAACGTTGATATAGCTTCTTCTATTTTGTTGCAGAAGGAATATGCTCGCTACAAACAAGCAAAAGGTTGGAAACATTTGGTTGTGTACAAGTCTGGTATACATGCCCTTGGCCTATACACATCTCGGTTCATTTCCCGTGGTGAAATGGTTTGACCTTTTATTCCTTAAGATGTAGAGCCACAACTTTGCTGTGAATGAAAGCAATGATACATTTTCTTGTCTCTGTAGGTTGTTGAGTATGTTGGTGAGATTGTCGGTCTACGTGTGGCTGATAAAAGAGAAAATGAATATCAGTCTGGGAGAAAACTTCAGTATAAAAGTGCTTGCTACTTTTTCAGAATAGATAAAGAGCACATCATAGATGCTACTCGCAAAGGAGGAATTGCTCGTTTTGTGAATCATTCATGCCTGGTAATTGTCGCACTTCTAGAGAAAAAGTGAATTTGCTTAGGTATTTAGCTTTATAGTCAACCATTATGCTATTACTTAAAGACATGATTAAGTTTCTATCATATAACTAAGAATGCATCTTCCTTAAATATGGGTCCGTAATTTTTTTTTTTGTTGAATTAGTCATAGACTAATCTTGGCTGGTTGTATTGGACTACAGATGGTTATTAGATGAATAACAGTAGAAAAATGAGAAGAAGCAAGGGAAGAAAGCCACTTTTTAGACATTCGTATTGCGAAATATTGTAATATTTGACAAGTTGACCCGAAAATAATTGTCAATAGGAAGAAGGATAGAGATCTTGGATCTTTGGTCATATGTTTCTTTTCGGGTAAGCATGCGTAGATCATTGTACATCAAGGCTAGAAAATAGGTATTTTCTTCAAATAAATAGACTTTCCTGAATCTTTTGCAAATATGTTAATTTTGGGGTTCAGCTCAGTTTTCTTACCTGATTTGAATTTCCTGAATCTTCTGCAAATGTTATATTTGGGGTTCAGCTCAGTCTTCTTACTTGATATTGGAATTTACCTTACCAGCCCAACTGCGTTGCCAAGGTGATTTCTGTGAGGAACGAAAAGAAGGTACGTTGGGATTCAGTGAGTCTTGCGGGTCTTTTGGTCTCTATTTCTTTATCCCTGTTACATAGTTGCTTGAAAAATTGAACTGTTTTCAATCTGAAGTTGTCTGCCTCCCTCACTTGAAAAAGAAGCCTACAATTAAATCACATTCTGGACTAATTTGCGCTTCATAATTGAAGTCCCAAACAGTTCCCCAATTTGGCCAGATAAGTTACTGTAGCGATCGGTGGATTTCATTATTCTAAGAAATTGCATGTAGAGATGAAGCTCTGGTGGATGCTGGTACACTGGATTCTTAATGATTTTCGATTTACAGGTTGTCTTCTTCGCACAAAGAGATATATTTCCCGGTGAAGAGATTACTTATGACTACCATTTTAACCATGAGGATGAAGGTAAGAAGATTCCGTGTTTTTGCAATTCGAAAAATTGCCGGCGATATTTAAACTGAGATTTTATTCATCCATTTCCTTGTAAAAAGAAATGTCATTTTTTAAAAAGCCATTCATGTGGGTTGCCAGCTCTTGGCCTTGGCTGGCACGAAATAGGATTAGGTAGTAGTTCTGAAATTTGGTTGTGGCCAGTAAATATTCACAATTACAAGCTGAAGCTGCCCTGCCTTGAGGGTAGAAGTCCCAGTAAATTTCCTTGCCGTTTTTCTTTGCCTGTATGTTCAGTCGTTTTCCAACGCAATCCCATGATGCGTAAGCTGATCCCATTCGCATTATTTAAATGCATATACAAATAAATAACAGAAAGATGTGAACATAAAAGTAAAAACCCTACTTGTCAATGCTGCAGCTTTAACTAGTAGTTTATGTTCTTTGTTGACGTTGCCTATGTCGCTCAAATGAAGTCATTTGTGGATTTATGAAGCAAACTGATAAGGATGAAGAAGGGTACATGTTCAACCTTCCGAAGTTTCCCCTTCAAGATACTGACAATCAAACTGCGGGACACTACCAAACCCAAGCAAAGAAAAAATAACCGCAACAGAATCCAACCGTGCACTAAACAAATCGGCAGAGATCATGCCTTGTGTACTGAACAGGAAGTAACCAAGAATTTCTAATTTACATGCTTTCATAAAAGGCACGTATACGGCAGAATCTGACAGATGAGTAGTTCCAATAAGTTTTCCTGACTGCCTGCTTTCGGATATGGATCCTCATGGACTAATCATATCAGTGCACAGCAAGGGTTCACGAATAAATAAACCCTACAGTATCAAATAGAGTTAAGGTTTTTGGAGATTAAATGAATCACTTCTTCCATCAGAATCCAGAAGTTGGTTTCTAGTCAACATCCAAAAATGGAAATCAAGAAAAAAAAGGAACATAAGCAGCCAGGGCAAGGCCACAAGACATGCCAAGTTGGAGCCGGCTTTAGGTTCTCTCGGTGACAGCTATACAAGACTCTTGAAGCAACAGATTTGCAGGTCTCATGATTCCTTGGGAAGGATTCTTTGACAACGTGGACGTTTATGAAGAATGGGATAATGGTTGTCAGTGAGTTTCTCGTTACGAAGAATGGATATCTGTTGATCTCATATTCTACTTTGCAGAATGTGGAAAGAACTTGGTAAAGAATCGGATGCTTGGGAAACAGGAGGGGCAAAAAATAGAGTGATTGTTGACTTCCTGGAACTCAATCTGTCCTGTCAGACAAACTTGGAAATCCATCGACGTCATGCATCCCTTGGCAGATGATTCGTCATGGTTTGTTCGAAAAGTATTCTTACTTAAGCTCATCGTCCATGGAATGTGTTGCAGGTGTCATCCTTAGTTTGTTAAGTGTTATTCTTAGTTTGTTAGGAGTTCTAGTTATTTTAAGATTTAAAGTCTTATGATATTTTTATCATCATTGTGTTTGAATTCTTAACCCTATTATAATTGAGTATGGAGTCTTATGTCAGTTAAGATTGGTTTAAGAATAACTAGGAGGGAGGGGGTGGGCATATCTTGGAAGTTGAGAAATTTAGTGTAGATTTTGTCTTGAGTGTTCGATAGATGCTTTTGGTTTACAACAACCCTTTTGATGCTAAAGGATTTAGTGTCTCCTTTGTGATGGTGATCTTGTTCTATTTCAGTGTTTATTTCAATTAATCTAGTCTATGATTTTGGCTTGCACCAATTTTAATAAATCATGGGTGTTATATTAAGACATGAACAAGACTTCTGCAAATGTGTTGTTTTAAACGTCCGGAAAATTAGCTATTTTATCCTTGAATTTTAGTTGACTAGAAAATGGGGAAATTAGTATTTCGTAAAAGGCAGATGAGCAAATAAAAGAACCAGGGACTTGTGCAGACAAATTATGCAGCAACAACCTTTAGACTCAAATGATGAGATAATAGGAGATTCATGACCGTATCACATGCAAAGAAGATACAATGGTTGTTCTTAGTCATGTAATTGTTTGGCCCAGTCCGTTTTACTAGGCATTTCATAACCTGCAGAGAAAATCAATAAGCTAACATATCCAGAAAGCAGTTTAGTACAATGCAATAGACAATGCTTGTGTACACGTTAGAATTAAATTGAAGGTTACTTTATAAGTTTGTGATCCACTAGTGACCATCCTTGCAGTGCAATACTATACTTAATTGACATTAGAAAGTATATTTATGCTACTCTGACTTACAGCTTTATGCCCTCCAGAAGAAGACAAAGCTTTGCATCCTTCAATCATCATTGTTATTTGACACAACACTAGGAGCAAAAAGCATATTGAATAGAAAGGGCTGCAATTCAGAAATAATTGACCAAAAGTAAGTCTCTATGCAAAACCAGTAGCGCACGTACTATTCTTAAAACCATCATAGACATACATGCATGCAAAAAAAGAAAAAAATAGTAACAAATTCAGTCCTTCAGACACCTGTGTTTTGAAAGCTGCTAAACCTTTGTTCATCTTCGCCTTCGACCGAAAGCATATACTCCAAAAGCTCTCTGACCTTGTCTTTGCATGCAAAGCGTGTCTCTGCAAGATAACTGATTCAAAGATATAAATCAACTAATTGGAGAACTTTTTCTTATTCCTCAATATTCAGAAAGGATCAAGAAATTTAAGCCAAGTCCTCAATACATAACTGTTAGATTTTTTCCATTAGTACTAGATAATGAAGAGTTCCCTACAAAATACATGCACAGGAAGGTTCTCTTCTAAGGAAATCAATTGATTGGATGATACGCAAGCAAAAACATTTTCGCAAACATTTTTAATCCTTATAACCTCCTTAATTATGATTAGATATAGATAGATGCATGCAACTCAAAGAGCCAAATTCAGTTTCTTCCGTAATTTATTCCAACTTTATCCTCACAAAAAATATTTTGAAAAAAAAAAAAAAACTTCTCTTTTTACTTTGGATTTAGACTCTGGCGAGGATCTGTTTGCACCTCAATGCCTCTACAAGCCACCATCAAGGGATTATAGTGAACGGATTTGCAAAACTTAATCCTACAATCTCCCATCATGAGGCACACAATCATAATGATTAGACCACGAGGCCACTAGTTTGCAGTAAATGTTCCCGTCGTTCAAATGTCGTACTGCAGAAGAAGTCAATATTAAAGAGCAAAAGTTGTGAACAAAACGCTTAAACGAGTTTCAGAAGGAAAACTTAATATCTAGCTGCAGAATGCATGAGCAATGATGGCATGTTCCATTGAGATTTAAGTAGAAAGGAAGTTGGGTAATGTCCACTTAACAGGAATAATATGCTGAAAGTTTTCTTCCCTTTCTTTTAGAGAGTATCTTCCTGTAGTTGGGATCACAACAAAAGGGTCTGTATAGGTTGGGATCCCATTCTTTTAGTTTGGAGGATATGTTGAGCCATAACTTGCCTCTTTTAGGGAAGACGAAAACCTAAAGGTAATACTAGCCACCAGCATATTGTGTTCCAGTTACATATAAATCAGCTGTTTGGTATTTGCTTCTTGATAAATTTGCAGTGTGGAGACTCTCATGCAGCTGAAACTGTTGCGTGAAAGCGACATCGGAATGTTGAATAGGAAAAATGGGGCGTAAATTTGATTCTCTTTTTTCTGACTTAGTTCATGCAGTCATTTTCAAATGCAGTCCCAGGATGTTTATGCTCACCACCTTCCATTATGAAAATGCATATATAAATACATAACAGAAGGATGTAGAAATTAAATAACTAAAAACCCTACTTGTCAATGCTGTTGCTTTAACTAGCACTTTACGTCCCATGTTGATGTTGTCTATGTCGCTCAAAGTAAGTCCTTCGTAGATCCACGAAATAAACCGAAAAAGATGAAGAAGGATACATGTTCAAAAAACTATTTAGTTTCTAGCTCATTTTAACTTTTCGAAGTGTTTGAATTTGGAGTGAAAATTAATAATATTAAATTGGTCTTTTTTTAAATAAATTCTATTATTCTACGTATATCTTAAGAATATTTTAGAGATTATTCTCTTTTGCATTAGTAGATATCTCTAGTAATATTTGATTAGGATTCATTTCAGTATTAGTTTAAAACTAAAAAATAATAGGAAAACCTAGTAGGGTAAAAAACTTAGTAGCCCACAACTCATGATGGCAATAGCTTGTGCCTTGTGAGAGTAGTAGCTTATGCCTCATAAGCATAGCAATTAGAGAACATTGTTTTGTGTAGCAGCCACCAACTAAGAGAGCATCCAATACATAGATAATAAGGATGCAATTTGATGGAGGAATTGTTGTGAATATTAAGAATAGTTGAGTGTGAGTTATATATGTCTTGTAAACCACACTTTTATGTTCTCCTGAAAAACTTTAATAAAAGTAGAAGAGATCAATAGTTGTACCAATAATAGTGAACATAGGACATTATGTCATCTAAAACACTTTAAATCTTCTCACTCTTATGTGTTTATGACTTGATCTATACATTTATGTGTTTGTGCAATGAGTTATTTTGTACAACAATTGGTACTAGAGTTAGGTTTCAAGTTTGAAAGCATTGCACAAGATTGATCTAGATTGGTGTTTAACAAGAGATGGGTATTCTTCTCTTTGGTAGTCTTTTCATATAAAAAAATTGGCCTTTGGTGTGAAAAGAAAAACATGTTTTCACTTCCATACGATGGATGAAAAATGTTTTGGGGAAAAGAATACCAGGTATGAGATCCTCATGCTTTGACAAACACAGCTATAGGAGTTAGGACCGACATCAAGTTAGGTGGACTCATGTTGACGAAGCAAAATCACACTGGGTTGATAGCAATGAACGAATGGCTGAAAATATCGACACCATCGGATTGCCAATCTAAGTCACACAACTCAGATCAAAACCTAGTTTTAGCATTGGGTCGGATGCAAACGGGTCAAGTTCTAGTAGAATTGGGTAAGATAGAACCTGGAGAATGATCCAGTCAGATGTGGTGAGATGTAGACAGGTCGGGATCTTATCCAAATCAAGTAGACCCAGATTAAGCGTGTGAGGCTCACACGCAGCTCCGTAAATGGTCGAGAAGAATTTTTAGGGTTTACTCTGAGTTACTACATGAGGAGGCGAAACAGATGTCTCAAGATAATCTATGGAAGAATCCAATCCCAATTAAGAAAGAATCAATGCAAAAGTAGCGACGATTAACTGAAAAATTTGGCTAGAGAAGACATGAATGAAGGCCGAAATTTAGCTACCTCTAGTATATCGATGACATGGAAGGAAACAGATGATAGATCAATCAAGTAGAGTTCAATTAATGGTGTAAAATCGTCAAAATTTGAAGTAGAGGATGGGGGGAAAGGAAGTCGTGTCACAAACCAAGTTAGACCCACAAAAGCCATGGTGCATGAACTACATGCGTGCATAGTGTAGAGGGTCATTATGCCCATGTGCAGATAGAGATTTTTATGCACCAACGAGAATTTTCCCTAGCATTTTTTGCTAACCTTGTAAGGTATTTCAAGTAGTATTTAATGGTGTACTTGGATTTTTATTTCAAGGTCCGAGGAGGTTCAAAGATTGAATCCTATTGTTAGTTTTTTTCATCTAGTTTCTATTTGTTGTGAATTTCAAATAATTTGGTATTAAATAGATGGTATTGATATGTCCCAGGAATGATGAAGATGAAATAACAAATGACCCTTGTGCTTCGTCTTAGTAATTAGTGCTAAGTATGTTCTTGATCCGATTGTCACCAAAGGAATAATGGATGTCTTTGCTGGACTTCATTGGACTCTCTTGTATCAGATTATTATGGTTTTATTGTCTACTCTATTAGGTATGTGGGATCTTACTAGTTGTGTGTTTGGCCAGTATATAAGTTCCAATGAAAGGGTGGTATTTTAGGAGGTTGATACCTATGCTCTTTGATGCAGATACTAAAGGTGTTCTTTGAGACCAACTAAACAGGAGTATCCCAACTTCCTACTTCGAAAAATGTACCCAAAAACCAGGTTTCATTGGAATGAACGCGAACACTTTGCCATTTGCCATACGTGCGTTGGGTAGCACCTAGAGTTGTTATGACCATTCCCATTGACCAAAAAAAGGGTCAACAACCACGTTTTTGCCCCCAACTCATCAAGAAAGTTACCACAGGAGATGGTTTAAAAATGGGAACTAGTGATCCAAGAGATGATACGTTTCTCTACGTAAGGTGACACATTACTTGGATAGATTGGAATTTAACAGTAGCTCCAGAAAGGAGTAGCGTGTGTGTGTATAAACATTTTAGGTCATGCATTACCTTATTTCATATCATGCGTGCTGGTCAGACCAGATTAAGCGGACAAATTTGCACCTATAAGTCCTATGTCCAAAACTTTGTGCCAAGAAGTATTTTGCAAGGAGGGGCAGACGAACAAATAAAATAACGCTGGGACTTAAGCAGACAAATTATGCAGCAATAACCTTTAGACTCAAATGGTAAGATAATACAAACCATGCTTTCAGGAACACCAGGTGGTGGCAATGGAGTTTTCTTGGTGGTGCGACATTATTAAAAGATCTTTTAAATCTTTCCATTGGTAACTCTCCCAGAATACCAAAGCATGAATTGTAGATGACAAAAGCCAAATAATGCACAAGTAAAACAGATCTATATACTCTCCTCTCATAAACTGGAAACAGATTAATTGGCAATAAATCCAATCTAAAAAGCACTTCCTTCTGCTTAAAAGATCCCCACAAGGAACTCCTAAAATACTTCCTCTTTCTAGAGAAACATAACTGGCAAAATATGTGAAAGCTCAGCTACCAGAAAAGTAACTACCTTCATATTTAGTCGCATCCATAAGTGTAATGAATTATGTACTTCGTCCCACATTCTCTATCCCATCGGATCTAATTCACGTTACAAGACTAGGAACTCAGTAACTTAAAACAGTAGCAGAATGTATAAAACCATATATTAGCATGGCAGCCTTCTCACAATTAATCTTTAGTCATCCCACATTGCAGAATTAGAAAGACAAATGCCCAAAATTAAGAAGTTGCAGAAGGTGCCAACCCAATTATTGGTCAACACTGTATCCATGAGACCGAAGTACGATAAAACAAAGAATAATTACTTTAATTCTCACCAGAATTGAATAACCGTAAAGGCACCGGAAATCAAACAGAATTTGAAATAAGCTAGGAACTACGGCAATGATCTCAGAAAGGTTCAAGATTTTTGATATTTGGAAAAATGGTCAAATGTCATAAAGGAAAAAAGGAGAAAATGTTGCTATTCTTGAATATTTGAGAATTTTTTGAGACAGAAAAGTGCAGCAATAACTTAGATTAGTGATGTTTTAAGACAAACTGGGTATCTACACATAAAGAAAGGGGAACTCTCGGGAACTCTAAAATTATCTATCCAGGAAGCATTTTTCTGCATATAACGACATCAGTTCTGCTCTAAACTGTTCTGGTCCTTCAATTTTTTATTAACTTTCCACATTCCCATAATTGATAAACAAAATTGGAGGGCAGAAAAATGAAGGAATCATAATCTTATGATGGCTGAATTATGAAGTCCTTATGCAAGAAGTTACCAATGCCGTGCAAATCAGATGCAACGGATTAGCATACCTATATTTACAGAAAAATAAAAAGTAGAGGTCAACAGCAATCAAAGACCGACAAGGTCAAGTTGGTTAAAGAAACTTACCTTCAAGCACCCAATCAAATGCCCTTATCTGTTTCTGGATCCTTCTTCATTGCCAACGAAACATTCATCCAGGTAGGAGCAATCTTCTTGAGAGCTTCCTATTAATGATTCATAAAAATTAAGAAATGCCAAAGAAACCAACATTCCTACTAAGCAAATTCAAGACACATAACTTCCCAAGTATTTCAGGAGAATTCCCTACTGGGTTGATGTTAGTTATCGGTCCTTTATCCACTGAAAATACTTCCTCAATACTGACACGTGTTAGGTTCAATAAAAAAGAAAGGAAATTCAGCTCCCAATCCATCTTTTGACAAGTTTGGGATGGGCTTGACAATATATGATCTGGCTCCACCCTCAGTATGTGGCTGGATACATCTTGTGAATACTGTACATTAAGTGACATCTCCTCCACATGGGGAAAAAAGAAAAAGAAAAGGAAGGGTCAACTCATCAAATATCAAAACTGACTCATCAAATATCAAAACTAAGTCATTAAGAGTCCCATACTCTTCTTTGATGGCTGCTACTTGAAGCCATTGCGCAAACGCCCATGGTCTGTTGAGCACTATATAGCCCTGTAATTGTTAGACCAGACCAGAGAGAGAAACTAAGTCGTAGATCATCATTTTCCAAGCAACAGTTTACCATCCGCATCTATGGAGTGATAGAATAAATTTTGTCTCAAACGAGACTAAACCAGAATCTAACATCAATTATAGGTTGAAAATGAGTTAAAAATAGAAAAAACAAAAAAAAGTAGCGTACTTGAAAATGACTGCATTTTTAGTATGATCTTGGCTAAGATCTTATCCTCTATTGCTTAAGTATACTAGCTGATGAGAAGCCAAAACTCCGCAATGGAATCAAAAGATCAAAAGTCGCTAAATGGTAGAGAGAAAATAATGAACAAGTATCTCTTTAACGAACGGATATGTGATATAAATAAATGGTTATTCCATTTCGTTAAATAAGCATAATAACAAATCATTATGAAATGACCGTTATGCCCTTACCATAAGCTTGATTCCATATATGGATCCCAATACACATATTATAAGCTAGAGGGGGGACTTAGCTGATATAACATAAAACATGCTAACCAAATAGTCCTGACACATCACAGTTCTATAAGGTGCACTAAGGCCCACACTGGCTAGCACCATACTCGCAATCAAGGTCAAAATCAGTTTAATTAACTAGACCAATATTTATTACATTAATATACTTTCATAAGAAAATTGTTTATGCTCATTGATAAAGCCTACATTACATGAGCTTATAAAATAAGCTAACAATTTTCCACTTGGGCATATCAATGTTTATAAAACAAATATAATACTAATATAAGTTATATATATGAAAATAATTTCAAAAAAATTTTTGTATCGGTCCAACGACAATTCCTCATTGTAAATCCGGTCCCATAAAGCTTTAAAACCCTCAAATCATAGCAGTAACTATGCCAACTAAAGACACATCACCAACCATAGTCATAGGGGCTATCCACTCTACTAATATGGATTTAATATGGTAATGTGACAAACAAATAACACTAGGCAAATAACCTTATGTGTTACCTTTCTTGTTAGTCCCAGTTCTCCCAAAAATCGACATACACAGTCATTGACATACAGTCATTAGAGAACAATATTAAGGTTCTAATGAACCTATATATCTTATTTGTAATACTCGAGTATAAATTTAAGTGCTACAAGACATCAAAATATGGCTTATCAATAAATGCCCTAGCCAAATGCTTAAAGTTGCACCTCCCTTAAGTCTTTAATACCTGTCTTATACAAACATTCTCATAATCTATGAAATCAACATATAACATGCAATATGAGTAAAACAAAGTTTACTACATAACAAAATATCATAGATATTGTTTTACAAAAATAGTAGAGAAAATACAATAATAGCTCTGTTCAGTGAAATCTAAATGCAAGTGAACATGTCGAACAAGTAATATAATGATAAGAAAGATATCATCCTACAGAGATTGGTGATTACTAAACTAATTAATTACTAATAGTGAACAACTCCTAGAATTTATCTAACAAACTAAATTGATAAATGATAGATTAACTAACTAAATCTAAGAAAACTAAATACAAGAAATATGTTAGAGCATATGATTTCACCATAATTATTAGGTATTAATATTGATTATTTATGCTTGCAAGAAAGATAATATCTATGTGATGGCGGAATTTCCTAATTTATTTACTATCCTATGTCTAGGTATAGCAAACCTACTTAGTTCATTAATTCACTATATCTCTATATGTGAATTGAAACAAACCAAATGTATTAAGATCTATGAATATTCTCAGTTTACACCGAAAGCCACACAAACAATATGGTATATGTCTATCCATATTTAATCTATGGTTACATATTACAAGAAGCAACTGCATGCTATTTCCTATCGGTCTTTAACATGCAAATCAAGTCATCTAAGTGGTAGCTAATCACCTAAAAGCCTTAAACTCCGTAATATGTAACTTCACATAATAAAATATCTTGCAAAACATAATAATCATAAGATTCATACCATCATAATTAGGTTACACCGTAGCTCTAACAAAAATAAACTAAAACATAAAGAAATAATGAGGAAGAATGGTAATAAGAAATAAAGAAGGCATCTTGAATCCAAGAACAAGAAGTCTGTCACCCTTTTTGTCTTCTATTCAAGAAAACCTTGAATTCTTGGCCTCTTTCTTAAGTTGTGCTCAATTTCCCCCTCTTCTTCTTTTGCCTTTTCTCTTCTCTTAAATAGGGTTTAGGTTTAGACCTATCTCCTATCCTAGTAGAATTGGGTTTTAGAAACCTAAAACAATTGGGTTTTGAACTCCTAAATCAATTGAGACTTGAATTCCTAACATGACTGGGTTTTTTATTTATTTAGAAAATCCAACAACAATAGAAAATCTAATAACAATCATCCAAAGCCCAAGCCCATCTTGACTCTCTTAATCTTGATATTACAATTTTGCCACACAATAAGCATCAGGTTCTTCATGTTCATTCCTTTTCTCCTTGCCTCCTTGTGCTACAAAAACAATACAAATTCAAATAAATAAGAGGAGTTCAAATATTTTCTCATAAGCATTGTATTATTTATTACCTAAAAAATAGGTAAAATAACTCTATAAAAATAGAGTTATCAAGCTCCCACTAAACAAGAGCATCCAAAGACGCTACTAAACCCATGTTTACAACATGTCTATCAAACACTATAGGAGTAAGTCCTTTAGTGAGTGGGTTAGCTAACATAACTTCTATGCCAATAAGCTCCACTATGATGTCACCATTCTTAACTTGCTCCTTAATAGTCAAATACTTGATCTCAATGTGCTTGGCCCCTTTAATACTTTTGTTGTTATTAATAAACAATACTGTTGGACTATTGTCACAGTATAACGAAATCGACCTATCAATGAAATCAAGTGAGATCATCTGTCTTATAAGGTTCTTCATCCAGATAGCTTGTATGGAACCTCTATAACAAGCTATAAACTCTGCGTACATAATGGAAGATGTGATCATAGTTTGCTTAGAATTTCTCCATGAAACTGCATCATCAGCCATCATGAAAACATAACCAGATGTAGACTTTAAATCATCATAACAGCCTGTAAAATCTGAATTTGAATAACCTACTAATTGTAAGTTGTCTACATGTTTGTATGTGAATGATAACTCTATTTTTATAGAGTTATTTTACCTATTTTAGGCAATAAATAACTTTAATAATTGTGAGAAAATATTTGAATTCTTCTTTATTTACTTAAATTTATCTTGTTTATGTAGCACAAGAAGGCAAGGAGAAAAGAAATGAACATGGAGAGCCTGATGCTTATTGTGTGACAAAATCATAATATCAAGATCAAAAGAGTCAAGATGGGCTTGGACTTTGAATGATTGTTATTAGATTTTATTGTTATTGGATTTTTTAAATAATTAGAAAACCTAATCATATTAGGAGTTCAAAGCCTAATTAAATTAGGAGTTCAAAACCCAATTGTTTTAGATCTCTAAGACCCAATTCTACTAGGATAAGAGTAGGTCTAAACCTAAACCCTATTTAAGAGAAGAGAAGAGGTAAAAGAAAGAGGGAGGAGGAAATTGAGCACAACTCAAGAAAAAGGCCAAGAATTCAAGATTTTCTTGAAGAGAAGACAGAAAGGGTGACAAACTTCTTGTTCTTGGATTCAAGATGCCTTCTTTATTCCCTATTATTATTCTTTCTCATTATTTCTTTATGCTTTAGTTTATTTTTGTTAGAGCTACGATGTAGCCTAATTATGATGGTATGAATCTTATGATTATTATGTTTTGTAAGATATTTTATTTATGTGAGTTATATATTATTATGCTTAATGCTTTTAAGTGATTGGCCACCACTTGAATGATTTGATGTGCATGTTTGAGACCGAGAAGTAATAATATGCAATTACTTCTTATAATATATAACAATGAATTAAATATGAATAGACATATACCATGTTGTTTGTGTGGCTTTTGGTGATAAGATAATCGAAAGATTTATTGTAAACTGGGAATGTTCATAGATCCTAATGCATTTGGTTTATTTCAATTCACATATAGAAATATAGTGAATTAATGAACTAAGTAGGTTTGCTATACCTAGACATAGGATAGTAAATAAATTAGGAAGTTCCGCCATCACATAGATATTATCCCTCTTGCAAGCATACATAATCTACATTAGTACCTCATAGTTATGGTGAAATCGGACACTTTAACATATTTTGTGTATTTAGTTTTATTAAATTTAGTTAATTAGTTTATTCTCTATCAATTTGGATTTGTTAGATAAATTCTAGGAGTTGTTCACCGTTAGTAATTAGTTGGCATAGTAATCACCAATCTCTGTGAGACGATACTTTCCTTATCATTATATTACTTGTTCGACATGTTCACTTGCATTTAAAAATCACTGAACAAGTTTTTGGCATCGTTGCCAGGGATTAGTTGTTTTACTGCTGATTAATATTAATACCGAATAATTTCTAGGTTTAATCTAGCTTTTATTTTCTTTTAAGAAAACATTGTTTTTTTTTTAATTCTTGAAAAAAAGATCGTTTCTTTAAATTCTTGAAAAAAAATAGTTTCTTTAAATTCTTGAAAAAAAAATCGTTTCTTTTAATTCTTGAAAAAAAAAATTGTTTTTTCTTAAGTTGTTGAAAAAAAAAATTTAGTTGTCAAAGAAAAAAAAAGAAAAAAAAAGTCTTTGTTAAGTTGTTAAGTAACAAGGATGGAAACATATGATGATACATATAGACTTTTAAAAGACTATGTTGCACCAATATTTTGGAATGCCACATCAAGCATTAGGCCTGTAATTCAGGTAAATAACTTTGAGATCAAGCCCGTGCTCATCAAGATGCTTCAAAAATCTGTGCAATATAGTGGGCTACCAAATGAGGATCCAAAAGCTCACATTGGAGCATTCCTTGAATTTTGTGACATGATTGGAGATCATGGAGTTATAAAAGATGTTATTAGGTTGAAACTATTTCCATTTTCTCTTAGAGATACAGCTAAAAAGTGGTTCTTTTCACTTCCTGTAGGATTAATTACTACATGGGATGATTTGGCTCAAAAATTTCTTGGTAAGTTCTTTCCTTTTGCAAGATCTACTAAATTGCGTAATGATATTTTCACTTTTGAGCAGATGAATGATGAATTATTATATGAAGCTTGGGAGAGATTCAAGGAACTTTTGAAGATATGTCCAAATCATGGATTACCCACGTGGCTACAGGTACAAACTTTTTATGATGGGTGTAGTATGAATCTTCATTGTGTAATTGATACAGCTGCAAGAGGGGACTTACATAGCAAAACACCAGAAGGGGCATTTAATTTTCTAGAGGAGATGACATTTGATAACTATCAATGGTCTACTGAGAGACTACCAATACATCAAGCAAGTGGAGTCCATGAAGTAGATACCTTCGCCAACTTACATGTAGAATTGGAAGTGTTCCTAAAGAATAGAGAATATGAATTTTGTGATGGAGCACATGAGAGCACAGAATGTCAAGTAGGTAACCGTAATGTTCATTATAATGATTATGCTAATTTTGTTGAAATTCCTAGCAGGTCACAAAATGATTATTACTCAAATACGTACAATCTGGGATGGCACAACCATCAAACTTTTTCATGGAGTAACCCAAGTGAGATGAGATTGCAACCAACATTTTGGCAAACAGAAGAGGTGAAACCTAACTACGAGAACATGATTAGTGAGCTAGCTAGCACCACACAGAACTTTACAAATAGGATTGAAACAAGATTTCAGAATCAAGAAACGAGTTTTCAGAGACAAGAAGCTTCAATCCGAAAATTAGAGTTGCAGATGAGCCAGCTCATCAGTATGATCTCAGAGAATCAGGAGAGTCTTTTGCCTAGCAATGTGGAGAAAAGCTTTATAGATACTGCAGAGGCAATAACCCTAACATGTGGCAAGCAAGTAAGAGAAGTTTATGTTGACAAGGAGAGTCTCAAAGATAATGATAAAGATGTCAGCATGCAACTTGAGGAGGCACCTAGGAGCAAGCTTGTTCCAGAAAATCCTATGTCCTTTATGCCTTCAGCTCCATCTCCCCAAAGATTCCAACAATGCGTAAAAGATAAGCAGTTTTTGGAATTCCTCGATATATCTTTAAAACTGCACATTAACATTCCTTTTGTAGATACTCCAGTTCAAATATCTAGTTGTGCAAAACTTTTGAATGAGAGACTAGAGAACAAAAGGAAGTTGAAAGTATATGAGACAGTTGTGCTAATTGAAGAATGCTCAACAATCAAACGACATAAGCTGTCTCCTAAACTATTGGAGTTTCATCCTCCTTGAGCAACATGTGGAGGATAGTTTAGCTGAAAACTATAAAACAAGCGCTTCTTGGGAGCAACCCAAGTATTTTGTTAGTAGTTTGGTTAGAAGGTTGTCACTATATGCTCATCACAGCTCCATTTTGACAACCTACAATCAAGGGAGTTTTCTTATTCCTTCTTTATTATTGATTTCTTTTGTTTTTACATTGAGGACAATGTTTCATTCAAGTTTGGGGGTAGGGAAAGAACCTTTGTGCTAAATTTGATTGAAATTTTTTTTATGTCATGATTACATCCCATGTTGTGAATTCGTGGTGATTCTTTAGAAGATATAAATTTTGTTTAAACCTACAATTGTGATGTGAGTTAAGTGTGATTTTGATTATGTTGATCCACCTATTGAGCATTAAAAGTCCTTCATTTTTAAAATTGTGTGTATCTCTAGAGAACATTCATGTGAAGTATGTGATTTTCTTAGATCTCACCTGAATCTTAGAATTTGTTTGATTTTCTCTTGAGGTGAAATCCTAAGCTGCATCTAATTGAGAAAATGATTTAGGCCATTCTTTGGATCGTTTGAGCCTTTCAAGCCAACCCTATTTATTGATTCTTATCTATTTTTTTAAATGACACCCATATATATATAGCCATAAGCCTTAAACAACTTATCTTATCGTCCCACGCCCATGAACATGTTAACTTGTAGGATGGAAGTTTGTTTGAGATGAATAAAGGTTGAAAGGAAGATGGAGCATAGGAAGAAATTGATTACAATGATTAAGTAGGGCATAGTATTTCATTTCTACAAAAAAAAAAAGAGAAAGAAAAGAAAGAAAGTATAACATTTGCCCAAGAATGGAATCTTCTTATCATTCCTTATCATATGTAAGCCATTCAATGTTTTGAATTAGGCCATTAAGCATAGTAATTGAAATGATTGGCAAGATAAGAGTATAGTGACTACATGTCTAGTACTTTTACTTGTTTTATTGATGCAAGCATGATTGTGGCTTTGTGAGTATTAGAATCCAAGTGAAATCAAGCATTTTTAGACGGAAAAGAATGAGAAAAGTGATGGTAAAAAGTGACAAGAGTTTTCGATGAGATCTTAGAAAGTAATGTGTTCATGGGTGAATTAAGCCTAAATGACTTTTATCTTACCCCTAGCCCAACCTTACATTACAAGCTTATAAAAGTCCTATTGATTTTTGATTAGATGATTGGCTTACATTAGTGGAGAGAGGAATGAAAAGCAAACATATGAGGTTTGGTTAAAGATTTTGAGAGATTGCATATTAATGTGAATATATTTGGAGTACATATAGTTGAAAAGATGAGGACTCACACACACACACACACACACACACACACACACACACACACACACATGTGGTCAACATAGTTAAGAGTCTATCTTATCTTATGAAACAATTGTGGTGTTTGGATGAAAGCTATATTTTTCTTTGAATTATTAAGTTGAGCAATTATGGGAGAATATCATGAAGGGATTTTGTCTAAAACATATATTGTTTACTGCTTTTGCTAGAGGACTAGCAAAATGTTAAGTTTGGGGGTTTTGATAACTCTATTTTTATAGAGTTATTTTACCTATTTTAGGCAATAAATAACTTTAATAATTGTGAGAAAACATTTGAACTCTTCTTTATTTACTTAAATTTATCTTGTTTATGTAGCACAAGAAGGCAAGGAGAAAAGAGATGAACATGGAGAGCCTGATGCTTATTGTGTGGCAAAATCATAATATCAAGATCAAAAGAGTCAAGATGGGCTTGGGCTTTGAATGATTGTTATTAGATTTTATTGTTATTGGGTTTTTTAAATAATTAGAAAACCTAATCATATTAGGAGTTCAAAGCCTAATTAAATTAGGAGTTCAAAACTCAATTGTTTTAGATCTCTAAGACCCAATTCTACTAGGATAAGAGTAGGTCTAAACCTAAACCCTATTTAAGAGAAGAGAAGAGACAAAAGAAAGAGGGAGGAGGAAATTGAGCACAACTCAAGAAAAAGGCCAAGAATTCAAGATTTTCTTGAAGAGAAGACAAAAAGGGTGACAGACTTCTTATTCTTGGATTCAAGATGCCTTCTTTATTCCCTATTATTATTCTTTCTCATTATTTCTTTATGCTTTAGTTTATTTTTGTTAGAGCTACGATGTAGCCTAATTATGATGGTATGAATCTTATGATTATTATGTTTTGTAAGATATTTTATTTATGTGAGTTATATATTATTATGCTTAATGCTTTTAAGTGATTGGCCACCACTTGAATGATTTGATGTGCATGTTTGAGACCGAGAGGTAATAATATGCAATTGCTTCTTATAATATATAACCATGAATTAAATATGGATAGACATATACCATGTTGTTTATGTGGCTTTTGGTGATAAGATAATCGAAAGATTTATTGTAAACTGGGAATGTTCATAGATCCTAATGCATTTGGTTTGTTTCAATTCACATATAGAAATATAGTGAATTAATGAACTAAGTAGGTTTGCTATACCTAAACATAGGATAGTAAATTAATTAGGAAGTTCCGCCATCACATAGATATTATCCCTCTTGCAAGCATACATAATCTACATTAGTACCTCATAGTTATGGTGAAATCGGACACTCTAACATATTTTGTGTATTTAGTTTTATTAAATTTAGTTGATTAGTTTATTCTCTATCAATTTGGATTTGTTAGATAAATTCTAGGAGTTGTTCACCATTAGTAATTAGTTGGCATAGTAATCACCAATCTTTATGGGACGATACTTTCCTTATCATTATATTACTTGTTCGACATGTTCACTTGCATTTAAAAATCACTGAACAGTGAGCATATAATCTCTTGTCCTTTTCAAGTACCTCATAACCTTTTTAGCTACAACCCAATGATCATGGCCTGGGTTAGACTAAAATCTGCCAAGAAGTCCAGTAGCAAAGACAATATCAGGTCTTGTACAAACTTGTGCATACATAAAACTACTAACTGCTAAAGCATATGGTACATTTTTCATCAATTCTTTCTCAATATCATTTTTAGGACATTGCATCAAGTATAACTTTTCACCCTTAAGAACAGGAACTGTACTAGGTTTGCAATCTTGCATATTAAATCTGGCTAACACACGATCAATATATGTCCTCTGAGAAAGACCCAAAATACGACATGAACGATCTCTAAAGATCTCAATGCCAAGGACAAAAGATGCTTCACCAAGGTCTTTCATATCAAACTCTAAATATAAAAGTCTTTTAGTCTCTTGAAGTAATGCCTTATCATTATATGCAAGCAAAATATCATCCACGTAAAGGATCAAGAAAATAGGCGTATTCCCATTGACCTTAGTATATATGCAACGATCAATAAGGTTTTCAACAAAACCACAAGATGTAATATAAGTATCAAACTTCAAATACCACTGTCTAGAAGCTTGTTTAAGACCATAAATTGATTTCTTAAGTTTACAAACAAGTTCATCAGAATTACCTTCTGTAAAACCCTCTAGCTAAAGCATATAGACTTGTTCATCTAGATCTCCATTCAAAAAAGTTGTCTTGACATCCATCTGTAGCAACTCCATATCAAAATGTGCTACTAAAGCCATTATCACCCTAAAAGAATCCTTAAATGAAACTAGTGAGAATGTCTCATTATAATCAATTCCATCTCTTTGAGTGAATCCCTTGGTGACTAATCTGACCTTAAACCTTTCTATCTTTCCTTTGGAATCTTTCTTAGTCTTGAACACCCACTTACAACCAATAGGTTTGCATTTCTTAGATAACTATACTAGATCCCAAACATGATTGTGCTTCATAGACTGCATCTCATCTCGCATGGCATCTTTTCAAAAATTAGATTGAAGGCTAGAAACAGGTTGAATATAAGTCACTGGATCCTTAATAATACCAATGTTATAGTCATGCTCTCCAAGATAAACTAGATAATCAGGATGAACAGTAGGTCTTTTCTCCCTATTTGATCTCCTAAGTTAAGGAATCTTTGTATCCTAATTCTGAATAAGTGGAACCTCTACAGAAGTAGCACCAATAGCAGGTTCCTACACAATTGCATCTAACTGAATAGATAGAGGAAACCATATACTCATATCAACATCACTACTATTCTCTATAACTTGAGAACTAGTACCACTTTTTGCAACATTAAGTTCCAGAAACTTAGCTGTTAATAAATCAACAATTCTAGCACCTCCAGTAGGGTTATAAAAACGATACCCTTTAGAATTATTTGGATAAGATATAAAATAACATCTGACAGTTCTTGAATCCAACTTTCCTAAGGTTGGATTATACAATTGGACCTCAACAGGGCAACCCCAAACCTTTAGATGATTCAGGCTAGGTTTGTGTCCCTTAAACAATTCAAAAGGAGTTAATGGCACAATTTTAGAAAGAACACGGTTGAGAACATACATAGCATTCTTCAAAGCTTCTCCCCATAGATAAAAAGGTAGATTAGTTCTACTTATCATATATCGAACCATCTCCATGAGGGTACGGTTTTGCCTCTCAGCTACACTATTCTGTTCAGGGCTTCCAGGCATAGTAAACTGATAACTATCCTAGAATTCTGTAAGTATTGAGCAAATGGACCTATAATCTGGCCTACATCACCATGTCTGCCATAATATTCTCTACCCTAATCAGATCAACAATCTTTATGTTTTTCCCTGACTGCCTTTCAACCTCAGTTCTGACCACTTTGATTTTCTCAAGTGATTTAGATTTTTCCTTAATAAGGTAAACATACCCAAAACGAGAGAAATCATCAATAAACGTAATAAAATAAGCATTACCACATAAAGTTACTCAATAAGAACCATTGATGTCAGTATGAATCACTTCTAACAACTTGAAATTATGAGCTGCCTGTTTCTTCTTTATCTTGGTCAGCTTACCTCTACAACAGTCTACACAAATCTCCATATTATCATTAAGAGCAGATAAAATATTGGTTCTGATCAACTTGTATACTTTATCTCTAAATATATGGCCAAGTCTTTTGTGCCACAAAGTGTAAGACAAGTCCTTAACAAAAGGCCTTTGGAAACACTTTTATTAACAGTAAAAGCAACATAAATCTCATGTGAAAATAAAACCAATCTGTACAAGCCATTCGACAGAACTCAATTTCCAATCAAATTTGCATTATAAAATATTGTCACAACTGTATTCTTAAATTCAAACACATATCCACAACTGTCAAGTACAGAAAGTGAAACCAAATTCCGCCTAAACGACAGTACATAAAAAGTTCTACTCAAAATCATCCTAAAACCACTATCCATAAAAAGGATGACATCTCCAACAAACTCCACTTCTACTTTATGATTGTTTCCAACATAGAGGTATTTCTCATCAAGGTTTGGCTTCCTCCTGTTTATGAACCCCTGAATAGTAAAAGCAACATGATTAGTTGCTCCACAATCTAGCCACCAAGAGCTAGATGATACCTTAGATAAATTAGATTCACAAACATTAATTATAGAACTTGTACCTTTACCCTGACGCTTAGCTAACCATTTCTTAAACCTACGGCAGTCTTTCCTCATATGTCCCATCTTCTTGCAGAATAAATACTGAATATTTTTCATGTCACTGCCAATCTATTTCTAGAAGACCTTGGTTCCCTATTACTAGGTTGAGTAACTTTTGGCTCCCTCTGAGATTGATTCAAAGGCCCTTTTCCCTTACCAGAACTCAAAACATGAGAAAACAAAGCTGAATGAGACTTTTCAGTTTCAGCTTATTATCTTTAGCTATAAGTTTCTCAATCACGTCATCAACAATCCAATCTTGCAAACTGTTATTATAGGATGTCTTGATAATGGTATAATCAATAGGAAAACCAATTAAAGCTTGATGGACAATACTTTTTTTTTTTTTTGGTGAAAGGTCAAATTATATATCACTCATAAAAAATTTACAAGATTGTTCGATTACAAAATATCATCATCTAAGCTCAAATATTGCACTTGGCAAATTCCAAAGCTCTTGTAAAAATTTATTACAATTTGTAAGCTTAACTCCTCTAGTAGATGAAATCTTGCCTCTCACGTCCTTCTTGATTTTGGCAATAATGGTTGAGTTTTCTAGACTTGTATTGCTGAATCTTCTTCTATTCCTTTCGCTCCAAATGTGATACAATACGGCCTTGAAAGATATACTAAGCAAAGTAGCTGCAAAGCTCTTCTTCTTAACAGTGTTGATCATCCAATATATTTCAGCTCTCCAATGTTCAATTCTTCGAGTTAATCCATTCATGCCTAACAAAGCCTTCCAGATGTAGTTTGTGAACCTGCACTTAAAAAATAAATGTTCATGTGATTCTTCTTCTTGTTGGCAGAGGTTGCATCGTAGATCCACTGAACTATTCCATTTTGCCACCCGATCTGCTGTGGATAGTTTGTCTCTTAAAATGATCCAACATATAAAATTATGCTTCGGTACTCCTTCTTTCCAAACAAGTGTTGCCCATTTGGAATCTTCTCTGTTCTCTCTTAGTGCTACATAACTCTTGGCAATATTGTATTCTGAGTCTGTCACTAGTTGTGTTAGTTCATTTCTTACTTGTAAAATATTCCTAAAACTCCAAGCTAGTGATCCTTTCATCTCAACTTCTAATACATTCCTTTCCTTCAAATTTTCTGTTATCATCCATTTAACCCATAAGGAGTTTGAATTGGGGTGCACAAGAGACCATAGGAGTTTTCCAATTGCTGCTTTATTCCAAGTGTGAATGTCTATCAAACCTAGTCCTCCAGAAACTTTAGGCCAGCAAACTTCTTTCCATGCCACTTTCGCTACACATCGTCCATTAGATTTACCTGTCCAAAGGAAAGTTCTAATCCTTTTTTCAATTTCATAAAGGGTCTATTTTGGCAGTAGAAAAATTTGCATCCAATATGTTTGCAATGAGAATAGAACACTTTTGGCTAGCTGCAGTCTCCCCCCATAACTAATATGCTTAGACTCCCAACCTTCAATTCTTCTCAATATCTTTTCTGTCAGGATAGTACAATCTAGGTTGGAGAGTCTTTTAGTAATCAATGGTACTCCTAAGTATTTTATGGGAAGTTGGCCTTCTTGGATAGGAATATGATCAAGTATTAGAGCCTTTTCCTGTTCTGACAAGCCTGAAAAGAAAATTTGACACTTCTATGGATGCATCTTCAAACCTGTTATATCTTCAAACTCTTGCATAGCATCTAGTAAACATAATATGGATTCAATATCTCCATGAGCAAACAAAAAGAGATCATCAGCAAAGCATAAATGAGTGATCTTTTCTTTGGCGCATTTCCAGTGAAATTTAAACCTTCCAGAAGATACTTTATTTTGTATAATTCTGTTAAGAATCTCCATCACAATAACAAAGAGAAAAGGAGAGAGAGGGTCTCCTTGTCTAAGTCCCTTTGCCCCCTTAAAAAAACCTGTATGAGAGCCATTGATGTTCACAGAATATCCCACAGTAGTGATGCAGCTTTCAATCAGCAATCTAAATTTGTCTGGGAACTTCAAAACTTTCAGTGTATTTAGGATTGCATTCCAGTCTATTGAATCATATGCTTTCATAATATCAACCTTAATTGCCACCCTTTTCCCATGAATATCTTTGTGATAATTGTGCATCAACTCTTGACACAACAAAATATTTTCCTTAATGTTCCTTCCTGGCACAAAAGCTGTCTGACACGGATGTATGAAATGAGGCAAAGCTAAACTTAGTCTTCCTGCCACAATTTTAGATATGATCTTGTACAACACATTACAACAAGATATTGGTCTAAAATCTTTCATATTGGTGGCATTAATTTTCTTAGGGACAAGAGAGATTACTGTTGAATTTATGCTTCGCAGTAGCTGTCTCCTTTGAAAGAAAGCTATTACTGCATCTTCTATGTCACTCTCTATAATACTCCATGCTTTCTTGAAGAAGAAGCTATTATATCCATCAGGACCTGGAGCTTTGTAATCACCAAAGGTATTAAGGACCTTTTGTATATCTTCTCTTTGAACGTCTGCTATAAGGCTTCTCTTTGTCTCTTCTGGAATTTCCATAGGAAATAACTCTCTTAATCTTGTTTCTGATGGTTGAGGTTGGTTTGCCCTCCCTAGCAAGTTTTGATAATAATTTAGAATTTTGTTCTTTATCATTTCAGGATCTTCAGTAAGCTGCCCATCATCTAATTCCAACTTAACAATGTGATTTTTTGCTCTCCTCTTCATCATGCTTCCAAAAAAGACTTTACTATTACAATCTCCCTCTTTCAGCCAATTATTCCTTGATTTTTGCTTCAGAAGTATTTCTTCATGCTTGCTACATATTAGTAACTTTTCTAACCACTCCTTTTCTTCATTGCGCAATTGGGTATTTGAAGGATCATCAAAGAGCTTTGCTTGTGCTATTTGTAGCTGCTTCCTTGCTACCTCTGTTTTCCTTGGTAGTTCTCCAAATTCCTCTCTATTTAGCTTTCTCAACTCTTTTTTCATTTCCTTCAACTTTATCATTATTCTGTACATTATAGTGCCATCAACCCTTTGTTGCCAAATATTCTTCACTATTGTCATAAATTGGGGGTTGTCTGGCCAAAAGTTGAAAAATCTAAAAGTCCTTTTCTGACTTGGTCTATTATTGCCCACCTTGATAATGCAAGGACTGTGATCTGACAATCCAGGAGTACTAAATTCAATGGAGAAATCCATATTACTTTGCAGCCATTTAGGGTTTACCAAACATCTATCCAATTTACTGCCTTTGAACCCTATTCCTTTACCTTTGTTCGTCCATGATAGGAGCGGTCCTACAAAGTTTGGTTCTATAAGTTCTGCATCACTTATGAACTTGTTGAAATCTTCTATTCCTTCTATCCATCTACTAGCTACACTAACCCTCTCATTTAGATTCCTCACTGTATTAAAATCCCCTACTAGTAGCCATTGAGTGTTCTTTCCATAACTGTTATAACATTGTGTGAGGTTACTCCAAAGATCCTTTCGTTCATTCGCTGCATTTGCTGCATAGATGGCAGATAAGTACCATACTTCATGTCCCTCTTCCACTTTACAATTCACTACCTATTTAGAACTACTAAGCACTGTGATGTTGAACTGTGGCTTTTTCCATACAATCCAAATCCTACCATTTTCATTATCTCTATAATTATGGATAAAACTCCATTGGGGAAACAGAGAATCTATCACCCATTGTGCTTTATCTTCTTTTATTTTGTGTTCTAATAGAATGACAATGTCAGCTTTAGCATTCTTGATAACTTCTCGTACCTCCTTTTGTTTAGGGCTTTTATTCAAGCCCCTGACATTCCATGAGAATATGATCATTTGTCTGGGGGTATAGTGTTTTCTCCTTCAACACCTTCAAGACCTACAATATCATTGCATCTTGCTTCATTTGGTTCTTGATGATTACTTATAAGCACACTAAATCTATTACTGGTATTGTCCTGCTCACATGTATTCCTTTTGGGGCTCCTTTTGTTTCCCCTTCCATTCACACTTGCTTTATTGCTTTGTTCTAATTTGGCTTTTGGACTTATGGTGGATTCAACTTCATGTGTTATTGAATTTACAATCTTATCTCTTATATCCTCATGTCCTTGCTCGTCATGAACTTGATCTTCATTACCTTTATCCAATTTTTCTTTATCCTCACATCCTTCATCATATTTCTCCATCTGACTTAATGGCTTTTGAACTGGAACCCATATCTCCTTTTGCTTTATAACACACTCCTTATGTCCAAAGTAATCACATTTTTTGCATATTTCAGGTAACCAACAATACTCTACTCCTACCTCAAAAATAGCACCATTACCCATGTCAATTTCAAATGAAGTTGGTAGAGAACACTTTGTATCTATTTCAACACATACTTTTGCATATGATATCCTTTGTCTATGTTTGGTAGCTTTATCCATGTATAGTGGCTTTCCAACAGCACTAGCTACATAGCTCATACCAATCTCATCCCATAAAGCATGTGGGACATTGTGCAACTTTATCCAAATTGGTATTGAAGTGATTTTTCCTTTCTGCAGTCTAATAGTGTTATGCCATTTTTGCAGAAACATTGGTTTTCCTACCACATCACAAACTCCAGCTTCTAATACTTCCTCCATCTTTTGTTTATCAGAGAATCTAAAAAAGAAGAAGCCACTGTCTGTTGCAGAAATATCTATTAAGCTTTGTTTTCCCCATTGCTTTTCTACAATTCCTTTTACAACAGAAAATGGTAATTTTGAACCCAAAAAGAAACCCACAACACAATTTTCATAGAATTTACTTCCTTCTTCAATAACTTCCTTAGGAGGGGCAACTCTAATTTTCCCATCATTTAATACCGGTGGCTGGTATTTCATATGAGCATTTTGTGCTAATCCTCCTACTACAACCTTACTCCAAGAATCATGTTTTCCTTTATGTTCAAAACTCTCCTTAAAGATAATGTTGTTTGTCTCTTCTAGCCTCTCATTTTTCTCCTTATTTCTTGTAGGCCCTTGGAATAAACTTTCTTTGATTTCTTGTTCAATTCTCTCCTTGTCTTGTTGAGATAATACATTATCCTTGGTCACACTTCCTTTAGCCATGTTCCTATTTGCAAGGGTTAATCGTCCAGATTTCATTATTTTAACTTCTGTATCATTATTTTCTCCTAAAGATTTCCAACACTCTTTAAGTTTCCTTATTTTCCTTTTCTCTCTTCTCTCAAACTCAGCACTCTCTGGGTCTATCCTCTGAAAATCCTTGACCATCAGCAGTTACCAACTTAGTACTTAACTAATTTGATAGGCAGGATTTTGGTAAGATGTACCAAAAGTTCATAATCTACTCAGTATATAGACCTGATAGATTCTGCCTTCTTCTACCGACAATCTACTTAAATCCCTTTAACTTAACTTAATATAGAAACATGGCTTTTAGTAGGTATATCCTTCTCTTATCACTCCAAAACAAATATCTTAACTAAGCAATCAATAAATCAAAACACACCACGAAACAACTAAATTCACACCTAACTCTCACTACACCAACTTCTACTCCTAAATTGCAAATCCAATATATAAAAAAAATAAAAATAAAATAAAATAACAAATAGAAAAATAAAACACACAGAAACAACACTCACTTCAACAGAGTCTATCCTAATTATAATCTAATATACAGAAATGTTTTTTTTTTTTTTTATTAAAAACTTACCTCCGAGCCTAGGAGATCCGGCGATCAGCCATCAGGTCTTGTCTCCCGCTGACCTGCTCTAAATCCTACTACCTTCCACCGGTGACCACACGATGGGGGAGCGGGGGGAGCGGGGGGAGCCTGGGATAAGTGGCCAGACTGTTTCCTGCGATGGGGGACGGGATCTGGGTTCTGTGGAGGGGGGGCAGGGGAGCTTCGGGAGGAGTGGGGATACGATGGGGGACGGGGGAAACGATAGGGGGGCGGAGGGATCAGGGAGAGGGCTGGACAGGGGGGAGTGCACGGGATGGGGCTGGGGGGGTGAGGGGCGAAAATGGGGTGGGCTGGGAGATCTGCGGCGGGGGTCTGGGAGGGGCTGGGAGATTTGCGGCGGGGGCTGGGGGGGGCGATGGGGGAGCGGGGGTATCGGGGGGAGCCTGGGAGATCTGCGGCGGGGGTCTGGGAGGGGCGATGGGGGAGCGGGGGGGCTGGGAGATCTGCGGCGGGGGCTGGGGGGAGCGATGGGGGATCGGGGGGAGCGGGGGGGAAGGGGGGGAGCCTGGGAGATCTGCGGCGGGGGTCTGGGAGGGGTGATGGGGGAGCTTTTTTTTCAATGTACTGATGGACAATACTTTGCTTTGAAAACACCATACCCAAAGCCTTAAGCCTCATATGATATTGAACGATCCTCATAATATAATCCCTGATATTCTCAATTCCATTATACCTATACAAAAAAGAGCTTGCATCAGTGAACTTATCTTAGCATGAGAAGACACTCTATTGCATTGTGAAACTGCCTAAAAAAACTCTTTAGCTATGCATTCCTCAGGAAAATCACACTTAAGGTGTTCCTGGATGGTCCTCCTCATAGAAAAGACAAAACCTGTTACATCTTTCCCATTTAGCATAATGAAGCTTCTGTTCCTTAGTACTCTCTAGAGTCAAATCAGCAGGCTTATCCATTTTAAGAGCACTTCCAATCTCTGCTGCTTCCATAACAAATAAGATATCTTCCTTTCACTTCTTGTAATTCGTACCAGTAAGAACCTCAGCAGTGACTTGAGCATTGTTTATAGAAAAGGTGATTGAAAATGATGTAAAAAATTAACATCTTATGAGTAAACCAAATGAGAGCTTACATAATCATTCAAACACCTGTGGGCCGAATGAATGACACATAATTGTAACACTCTCAACATCATAGTAGTCATGAGCCAATACCACACCCTTATAGTCCACCACTTGTAGGTGTATAGAGTACTTAGATCAGCGAAACTCACACATACAAACTATGTTACTCTTCAAATTTCAATACATAGTCACCTCCTGTGGGAGTATAACCATATACTAAAATCGAAGAGATCCAACTTCAGCACAAGATTGAAATCCTATAATTCAATCAAGTTGTGTCATTATGGTAGTCACAACCTAACTAAATCATGAAACCCACTTGTACCGCAGACTTAAATCAAAATATTACTCACTTCAAAAATATGTAATTCAAATCATAAATTGATGAGGGGCAATCGTCATTGAATTACACAAAAATAACAATCAAGTGTTACATAAAAACATACTATTTATTCAAAATATGTGCATAATTCAAATAGCATGCATATTCATATGGTATATTTTATGCTAAAACAAAATGCATATAACAAAATTACCATACACATGTGTGAAACAAAAAATTGCACATCACATATATAAATTTATTACATAAAAATAATAAAATAGTACAAATATAAAAAAAAATTGACAAAATTGCAATGTACAGTAAAAAAAATACAACATAGATCACACCACAGAAATCTTCATCAAAAAAAGAAGATTTTGACAAAAATTAGAGTCCAAACGAAGCCCGTACTTGCCTCCACACGCCAGTCAAAGGTGCTGCTGGTCCGATTCAACAAGACCGAACCGGTTTCGGCATGTATCGGCCGTATTGGCCGGTTCACCCGATATTTGGCCAATATGGCTAGTTCGACCACCGTTTGGCCAGTTCTTCAGCCGAACTTGGTACTCACGGAATCGTTGTTCTTCGACGAACCTTCGACGGCCAAGATTTTTTTGATTCGGCACCGTCTCCCCGAAAAACCCGATTGGGTCTTCTTGGGTTGGATTCGACCCGATCGGAAACACCACCGACGATGAATAAAAGGTACATCACTGGACTTCTGAGAGTCCAAGGATTATAGATTTGGTGTCAGATTTAAAAAATAGCCACCAAATTTGTCTAAATTGGAACTTGAAATTCTGATCTAAATAGGTTTTAAAAAATTTGATTTTTATAATCTAAAATCAAATAAGGCAAGTCTAAAAAACTCATTTTTGAACCCATTTTTAACCCAAATAGATGTTGAAATGGCTCCGATACCAATTGATAGAATAAATTTTGTCTCAAACAAGACTAAACCAGAATCTAACATCAATTATAGGTTGAGAATGCGTTAAAAATAGAAAAAACAAAAACGAGTATAGCGTACTTGAAAATGGATGCATTTTTAGTATGATCTTGGCTAAGATCTTACCCTCTATTGCTTAAGTGTACTAGTCGATGAGAAGCCGAAACTCCGCAATGGAATCAGAAGATCAAAAGTCGCTAAACGGTGGAGAGAAAATAGTGAACAAGTACCTCTTTAACGAACGGATACGTGATATAAATAAATGGTTATTTCGTTTCGTTAAATAAGCATAATAACAAATCATTGTGAAATGATCGTTATGCCCTTACCATAAGTTTGATTCCATATACGGATCCCAATGCACATATTATAAGCTAGAGGGGGGACTTAGCCGATATAACATAAAACATGCTAACCAAATAGTCTTGACACATCATAATTCTATAAGGTGCATTAAGGCCCATACTGGCTAGCACCATACTCGCAATCAAGGTCAAAATTTGTCTAATTAATTGGACCAATATTTATTACATTAATATACCTTCATAAGAAAATTGTTTATGCTCATTGATAAAGCCCACATTACATGAGCTTATAAAATAAGCTAACATGGAGAATTCCATTACTTTAATAAACTAAATAGTAAGTGGGAGAATGGCTTATGGACTGATGAATTGAACTGCATACTTATGAACCGAAGAACTTGAAAAGCGGGTCTTGCAGTGCAGCAAATTCTGTCATCTCCCACAGGCACAAGACATGGTTCTCAAGTGATGCTAAAGATGCCAAAAGGTACACCTAATGTTCTGGAGTTGAGAATAAAACAGCTCCTCATCCCATTCTCTTGGTGATTTTCAAAGCAAATTATGCACCCGCAATTATGCTCTAATATGTAACAGACTTTTACTCTTTGCAACCATGTCTCGCATTGGTCGATCCTAATGGAAAGATAAACCTCTTTCATTTCCCTCCTCTCAGCAACCGAATAGAGCCTCAAGCTTTCCAAGGTAAAACCACTCTTATTTCCCAACAAAAGTCATTGCACACTATTAGGATAGAGTCCAACAAAGCCATGCTAAACTAGGGAACAAAGTCATTTCCTTCACTGAAAATGCAAAATAATTTTACATATTGTTGTGGCCATCTCTAATGAAAGTTTATAGAGGCACACTGTAAAGAGTTCAGGGTACCTGTCCAATATGCCAATGCTTTCGGAAGATGAACAAGAGTAGGTTCATTCAACACTAGCTGTACTTGCTCTTTCTGTTGATGAAAAGAAGCAAAATCAGTTGGTGTTTTGCATAACAATACCATAACACATTGTTATACTATGATGTCAAAAGCACCTTTAATAGGAGATTCATGACCGTATCGCACACTAAGAAGACACCACGGTTGTTCTCAGCCATGTTATTATCTGGCCCAGTCAGTTCTACAAAGCATTCCTTAACCTGCAGAGAAAATCAATAAGTACAATGCAACAGACATATTTGTGTACATGTTAAAAGTAAATCGAAGGTTACCTTAGAAGTTCGTGATCCACTAATGACCATCCTTGCAGTGCAATCCCATATTCTACTGAATCGGAAAATATATTTATGCTATGCTGACTTACAGCTAGATGCTCTCCAGAAGAAGACAAAGCTTTGCATCCTTCAATTGTCATTGTTATTTGACACAGCACTGGAAGCAAAAAGCATACTGAGTAGAGAGCGCTGCAGCTCAGAAATAGTTGAGCAAGAGTCAGTCTCCAAGTACAAGCCAATATCTCACCTACCATGCATAGACACACACGAGCATGCAAAAACACAAAAACACAACAAAAAAAAATTACCAAATTTGAAAATTTAGAGTTCTAATCTTAGGCTGCCTTGAAATTCAACGCCTTCGACACTTGCCAAATTTCTCCGGCTCGTTCCGAAGTGGTAGTTCCAGTACCCCACCATCCTCTATTTTCTGACCATTAAAATGAATCCCAATGCCACTTTTCGTCACCCCTTTTTGGTTTGTGCCCAAAGAAACGTGATGATCAACAGTGTAAACCCCAATGCCAATATTTACTTAGCTCCCCAACACCAACAAACCTATAGTTAAGTAACAGCTACCCCTCAGCATGATTAAACCAACATGTCTGATAAAGCAAGAAACACACTTTCTCGAATCCTATACCATTTTTATTATCGCTGTCGCATTTTGATTTCACCAGGCCATTTGAGGTGATGAAGCGCGCACATAGAGGTCCAAACTCTCGAACGTTACTGGTTAGAGATCAGATGAGGCATTGGCGTAGACCAACTGCTACAACGCCATTATCATCGGGTTAGGTTCAAAGTAGGACCGCTGCATAAAACTTGAGTGGATAGAGTGGAAGCCCACTACACTGCAAAATATATGGCAGCGTGGAGCGACACTTGAGTGAAGCCTAAGAAGTTGAATCCTCGCACTTCTTTTCAAACAAGAAATAGTGTCTTAAGGTGAACATTTTCACCAAAAAAACGTGCTATGTGATCCCACTTCTTATGTTAACTTTGAAAAGAAGATATGATAATGGCATGACCCCCAAATTGATAGTCTCGTGGATCACGGGGACATGATTTTACTTCTTCTCCATTGCGTATATTGTTTTTCTGTAGGCGTTGATTTAATAAAAAGGAAAAAAGAAAGTCCTGTTGCTTTCTAAACCTGCGAAACCAACATGTCACTGGTTTGATCAAGGTCTGAGATTGACGGAGTTATAATGTTCTTCCGCAAGCCCATCCCTGTTTGTAACTGACGCGGAGTCGGAGCGAGCATGAGATCAGCCTATCTACTTACTCGAACTGTTTCGGGATCACTGAATAGTCGGCCAAAATTTGAAGCGATAAGGCGCTTTTCAAGGACTTGACACTCAGTGCACGTTGTCTTCATCCCTTCTGTCTGTCGTGGGGATGCTGACGCTAGTTGGCAATCACGGGACCTGACGGAGATGCCCTACCCTCTGCATGACACTAACCCATTTGTCAAACACTCACCGTCTTTCTTTTCTCTTCCTTCCGCTGATTGTTGGCTCATTGTACAAGAGCCTATGTAATGTGGGCTTATATCAATGATGCATAAATTAATATTCCTTACCGTGGCAACTCAATGAAATTATGTTGGTCCGTTTAATTGTACACATGTTGTATATATATTCCTTTTATTGCATGCATATATATGGTATCAACTAATGTGGGCCTTATCCATCTTATAGACTTTGATGAGTAAAGCTATTTGTATAGACATTTAATTAATGGGCTAAGTCCCCTTTTAGCCCTCTGTTTATATACATTAAGCGTTGTTATAGGAAGAAATTTAGGGACAACAATGTAATTGTTATTTGTTGTCTTTGGTTGTGAGAAAATGTCTCATGCATTTTTCTCACTTCGCCTACTATGCCACTCTCTCTCCTGTAAAATAATTAGCACACTCATTCACTAAAATCACACAACTCACACACATAGGATAATTGCTATTAATTCATGCGGACAGAGAGAAGGTTTTTTATGCAGTCATTGTTGGTTATTTTTCTTCTTTAGTTTTCATAGCAGCTTTTAGGCTATATCATCAAGCCAGTATTAGGAGAGGATAAAGGAGAAGACTTAATCTCTCTTTTGCCAATCATATATGGAGAAATGTGGTATGTTTTCAAACCTATTTTGTATTGTGTATAAAAACCTGCTTTTCTTTCCATGATTAATGCTTAGATTTTATAAAATAGTCTCGTTTGAGACCATATTTTCTAACACGTGTTTGACAAATACACTAATTATCGGTGTAATCCACCTTCATGATATTATCCTGATAAGAGACATATCCTACCGTCAGTATAGAGGGATTCATCTAATTTCTAACGAGTTTCAGGGTCATTGAATAGTCGGTCAAAATTTGAAGCAATAAAGCGCTTTTTCAAGGACTTGACATCCACTGCACGTCGTCTTCGTCCTTCCGTCTGTGGTAGGGATGCTGACCCTGCTGGGTAATTAGGAGACTGTTGCAATCCTACTGCTCGTCATGCCAACAAACTCAAACCTTTTAGTAAAGTGGTTATATTCATTTCAATTGGTATCGAGCAGTTCTAGAAGATGCTGGGTAAAGTCACAGCTCTGCTCGAGCAATTTCCTCTCCTTAAGGATAAGGTTTTTACCCGGGGGGCAGATATGTTGCGTAATGGGGGAGCTGATGCAAGTGCAAATCACATCGTGCGCCCACCACTTGAGGTAAGTCCTGCACGGAAACCACTCATTTCTGTCCCAACCGACGTTTTACACTTGCTACACACCGGTTGTGAGATTTAAACTTCAACCATCTCACGGGTTCCCTTCTGGAGGCTATTTGTACCCCTTCCGTGATATGCTTGTCCATTACCTCCCTTCTCTTGTTCATTCCTAAACAAGGCATGGATTTGTCTCCATACCTGTTTCATCTTTTAATCCTGTGTCTTTCCTTCTCTCTTAGCGTCATCTTTTACAAACAAAAGTCGACTCGTGACAAGTTCCCACCTGGTAAAAGGGGATGGCCCATCATTGGAGAAAGTCTGGAATTTGCGATGCTCGGACGAAGGGGAACACCTGAGAAGTTCATCAACGACAGGATGAGCAAATACTCACCGGATGTCTTCCAAACGTCCCTGTTTGGGGAGAACCTGGCGGTGTTCTGTGGTGCTTCCGGAAACAAGTTTTTGTTCTTGGGAGAGAACAAGTATGTCACCTCTTGGTGGCCTCCGTCCTTGAACAGGGCTTTGATGTTTCCTGAAGCTGTTGAAAACTCTTCCAAGGCAGAGTCTACTAACCAGAGGAGCTTCCTGCTCGAGTTTCTCAAGCCAGAAGCTCTTCAACATTACATACCTATCATGGACTCCATGGCAAAGGAGCACTTGGAGACATATTGGTCTCCTTACAAACAGGTCGAGGTTTTTTCACTCTCCAAGAAGTATACCTTTGCGTTGGCTTGCAGGCTATTTATGAATATCAAAGATCCTAACCTTGTGACGAAGTTTGCCAATCCCTTCGCTCTGGTCACATCCTGCTTAATGTCAGTGCCGATAAACTTTCCAGGCACAGCTTTCAACAGTGCAATCAAGGGAGGCAAAATTATTCGGGAAGAGCTATTAGATATTATCAAACATAGGAAAATGGAACTAGCGGAGAATAAAGGGACGACTGCTCGTGACTTGTTGACCCGCATGCTGCTTATGCCAGATGAGGACGGCATGGTCATGAACGAGATGGAGATTGGTAATAAGATTATTGGTTTGCTTATTGCAAGCTATGATACCACTAGCACTTCCATCGCGATGGTACTGAACTATCTTGCAGAGTTTCCTCATGTTTATGATGAGGTTTTCAAAGGTAATTCTTTAGCAAGCTGTGGCTTCTTTGGTAGATTTTAGAAGGTTTAGTTTTGAGAGAAATGAAGACAGAGATATAGAAAATCGCATACAAAAGTACGAAGACAGTTTGGTTGCATATAGAGAAAAAAAGAAAAAGAAAAGAATTAAGGTAGACTTATTTTAGAGTTTTTTATTTATTGACTTCATACATAGCTCCTATCATCTCAGCTACACTCTTCCCTTTCAAAAATATATTCACCAAGTCTTTCAATCATCCAACAAGTTCATAGTAGAATGGTATTTTGATTTAGAAAAGAGTACTCTGTACTACAGATATAGTTCATTTCATCACTGTTTTCATCTTCACATATGTGAATTGGAAGAGATTAGTCAACTATGTTGGCCCAATTCAGTTGTGCCACTGGGGGTATACCTAAATTTGGTTGGCGTGCTGTATTTATGTGGCTTAGAGCTTAAACTGAGTATAGAAAGTTGTGATCTAATGAAAAAGTGACTTATTTTGTTACACAGAGCAAACAAAAATTGTAAAATCGAAAGGTTCAAATGAATTGCTGAATTGGGAAGATATTCAGAAGATGAAATATTCTTGGAATGTGGCTTGTGAAGCCATGAGGCTGTCACCACCGGCTTACGGGGCATTTAGAGAGGCTATAAATGACATCACCTATGCAGGTTTTACAATCCCTAAAGGATGGAAAGTACGTCACATTTTTCAGCATGTATCTACACCAATTCTCTATGATTTTGCCATTGCTTAGAGCTCTAAAAATTTTTTCTTCTTCTTTTCCAGACATTTTGGACAGTGCATTCAACACATAAAAATCCTAAATATTTTCCAGAACCTGAGAAGTTCGATCCTTCAAGATTTGAGGGGAAGGGGCCAGCATCTTACACTTTTGTACCATTTGGTGGAGGACCGCGAATGTGCCCTGGGAAGGAATATGCTCGGTTAAAAATTCTTGTGTTCATGCATAATGTGGTGACGAGATTCAGATGGAAGAAAGCTATTCCAAATGAAAAGATAACATACAATCCAAACCCCATTCCAGTTAAAGGTCTATCGATTCATCTTGAACCTTTAACAATTTAGATTGTACTGAACTTGGTGACACAACCATCTTTGTAGATGTGTTTGTGTCTTTCTGCATGCATGAAATGGAAATAATAATCATCACATATGCGGATCTACCTATTTATCAATAAAACGTTTCTCTTGAAATAAATGTATTTTGATTTATCTCCTAAATTATGTACCTTGCTGTTCACAACTTAATTCCAAGTCTAATCATGTTCTAATAATCATTCATATTTCTGGTTATTTTATAAGTCGAGAGTATCATGAAAATTGTCTTAAGTGTTTAGGATTTTGTCTCATTGCTTAGTTTTGATAATTAAAGGCCAAAGTTCTAGTTTTTGATCAATAAGCTCAATTTTCAAATGAAAAAAAATGAAGGAAATATATCTAAATATACGTCATTTAGTACCATAAATGAAGATCGTAGAGGTGGGAGGTGGTTTCACCCAATCTATCCATATAAGGTTGTAAACCCATTTCACAAAGCATGGATGTATAAATCACTACTTATAAAAGAACAACAAAAGATGAATCCTTTAATTTCTAGATTTCTTTTTGCACCCTTTTGAAAGAGTAAAGATCTCTCACCTTCGTGAAAAGTTGATCGTATATGAGCCACTCTCGTCATGCCCTTCGGAAGGATGGAGATTTCACTTGAGATACACTCTTTGCTCTAAACTTAAATCTTTATGTAATATGCTGTCGGAGATCTGGTAAGGGACTTACTTATCGTAATGTTAAAATTTAAATAATTAATTAATAAAACTAAAATCCGAGGTTTCTTTCTTTTACAAGATCAAAACTTATATTCTTTTGGGTAATGTTCTTCTAAAATATTCATACTCAATGAGGTTAATTTTCAAACAGAAACCTAATCAAGATCTTATCTTTTTTTAATCCCCTTGAAAAGGCAATTATAGTGACTTCAAAGACGGTATAAGGCTTGGTTTAGTCTAAAGTAAAAGTATTGGCATAATGGTCTTGGTCCACTAACTTCCACAAGGTTGTCGTCCTTGTATGTTTCCTCTTAGTCCTTGATTTTATTCTACAAGGTTTGATGGTTTATAGATTAGAGCTTCTCCCGACTAAAAAATACAGAGAGGAGGGGTTTGGTGGCTCAGAGGTTAGAATAGGTTCTCTTTCTCTCACTTTTATCTCTTTACTATTCTTGTCCGCTAGAGTTTAGTGGCCTATTTCTTGGAATTCTCAGGACATTACTGTCATTATTTAATCAAATCTGTAATTAAAAATTTATGATTGATGAGCAATTTCTTTTAGAAAAAAGGTATATAAAAGCCCGAGGATTATTTACACTATTGAAATCCATAAAATTGATGAAAATTGACCTGTCAACCTTGTGACAAATGAAAAGGAAGCAAGGTTAGTAAATAAAAGACCCAGGACTAGGAAGATTTTCCATTAACTATGTTGTTAGGATTTGTAGAAGAAAGATGATGTAAACCTGAGGAAAAAGATTGATATCTAAATCTTTTGCTTATTTAAAAATGAAAGCGAAAATGAATTTGTTCGGTGAAATCTAAATGCAAGTGAACATGTCGAACAAGTAATATAATGATAAGAAAGATATCGTCCCACAGAGATTGGTGATTACTAGACCAACTAATTACTAACGGTGAATAACTCCTAGAATTTATCTAGCAAACCAAATTGATGGATGATAGATTAACTAACTAAGTCTAAGAAAACTTAATAAAAGAAATATGTTAGAGCATATGACTTCACCATAATTACTAGGTACTAATATTGATTATTTATGCTTGCAAGAGAGATAATATCTATGTGATGGCGGAATTTCCTAATTTATTTACTATCCTATGTCTAGATATAGCAAACCTACTTAGTTCATTAATTCACTATATCTCTATATGTGAATTGAAACAAACTAAATGCATTAGGATCTATGAATATTCCCAGTTTACACCAAAAGCCACACAAACAATATGGTATATGTCTATCCATATTTAATTTATGGTTACATATTACAAGAAGCAACTGCATGCTATTTCCTGTCGGTCTTTAACATGCAAATCAAGTCATCTAAGTGGTAGCTAATTACCTAAAAGCATTAAACTCCGTAATATGTAACTTCACATAAATAAAATATCTTGCAAAACATAATAATCATAAGATTCATACCATCATAATTAGGTTACATCGTAGCTCTAACAAAAATAAACTAAAACATAAAGAAATAATGAGGAAGAATGATAATAAGAAATAAAGAAGGCATCTTGAATCCAAGAACAAGAAGTCTGTCACCCTTTTTGTCTTCTCTTCAAGAAAACCTTGAATTCTTGGCTTCTTTCTTGAGTTGTGCTCAATTTCCCCCTCCCTTTCTTTTGCCTCCTCTCTTCTCTTAAATAGGGTTTAGGTTTAGACCTATCTCCTATCCTAGTAGAATTAGGTTTTAGAGACCTAAAACAATTGGGTTTTAGAGACCTAAAACAATTGAGTTTTAGAGACCTAAAACAATTGGGTTTTGAACTCCTAAATTAATTGAGACTTGAATTCCTAACATGACTGGGTTTTCTATTTAAATAGAAAATTCAATAACAATAGAAAATCTAATAACAATTATCCAAAGCCTAAGCCCATCTTGACTTTCTTGATCTTGATATTACAATTTTGCCACACAATAAGCATCAGGTTCTCCATGTTCATCTTTTTTCTCCTTGTGCTACAAAAACAAGACAAATTCAAATAAATAAGATGAGTTCAAATATTTTCTCATAAACATTGTATTATTTATTGCCTAAAAAATAGGTAAAATAACTCTATAAAAATAGAGTTATCAGAATTGTATTGTTTGTGCATGCATTTTTACAAAATACCACTTGTTAAGTTTCACGCAACATATAGCTTATTCTTGAAACTCTTTTAATAATAACACGTTCAAGTTTGTTGGTCATTTGACGCCCGCTTGGTCAACAGCTATACATCTTTATAAAGCTAAGTGATCTATCAGAGTAGCAGCTGATCTGCTCGTACCTGGAGCCGTTTTGCTTAAGTTTATCCTTCGGCGAGTTGTCGGTATAATCCTGATTCTTAAGTTTATCTCTGGCCTTATTAGTGAGGGGTTTCCTCCCCCTACTGCTGAGTGGTTTTAGGGGGCCAATTAGGGCCCTGAAGTCTGAAGAAATATGCCAATGCTTTCAGAAGATGAACAAGAGTAGATTCATCCAACATTAGCTGAACTTGCTCTTTCTGCTGGTGAAAAGAAGCAAAATCAGTTGGTGTTTTGCATAACAATACCGTAACACATTGTTATTCTATGATGTCAAAAGCACCTTTAATAGGAGATTCATGACTGTATCGCACGCTAAGAAGACGCGACGGTTGTTCTCAGTCATGTAATTATCTGGCCCAATCAGTTCTGCATAGCGTTCCATAACCTGCAGAGAAAATCAATAAGTAAAGTGCGACAGACATATTTGTGTACATGTTAAAAGTAAATCGAAGGTTACTTCAGAAGTTCGTGATCCACTAATGACCATCCCCTTGCAGTGCAATCCTATACTCTATTGACGTCAGAAAATATATTTATGCTATGCTGACTTATAGCTTGATGCCCTCCAGAAGAAGACAAAGGTTTGCATCCTTCAATCGTCATTGTTATTTGACACAGCACTGGAAGCAAAAAGCATACCGAATAGAGACGGCTGCACTTCAGGAATAATTGTCCAAAAGTCAGTCTCCAAGTACAAAACCAATAGCCCATGTATCATTCTTAAAACCCATCACAGATACAAACATGCATGCAAAAACGAAAAAAAAAAAAAAAAAAAGGTAATAAATTTGGATATGTGGGCCGAATCCTCAATACATAATTGTTAAATTTTCTCCATCAATACAAGATAATGAACAGTTCCTTACAAAATACACGCACAAGAAGTTTCTCTCCCAAGAAAACCAATCAATTGAATGATATGCTTAAAGCAAAGACCTTTTCACAAGTAGTGTCAACCCCTAAAACCTGCCTAAGATAGGATATATAGACATAGATGCATGCAGCTCAAAGAGCGAGATTCAGTTGCACAAAAAGAAGTTTAAGAAGAAAAACTTTGCATCTAGCTGGTCCATTGAGATTTCAGTACAAAAGAAGCTGGGTAATGTGCATTTAAACAGACAAGTATCTTGACTATTTTAATTCCCCAAACTACATCCTACAGATTCTACAATTTCGTCCAAGTATCCTCTAAACAAGGCTTGAGATAAGGCATGGGGAAAATGCGCAAATTTTCTTCCTTTCTTTTTGAGAGATCTCCCTTTAGTTGGGATCTCAACGAAACAGACTGCAACTTTAGCAACAACAGCTTAGGAATGTACTAACAGCCAAAACACCCTTTCGGTGACGAACTTTTCAAGATACTAACAATCAAAACTGAGGGACACTAACAAACCCAGTAGAGAAAAAATAAACATAACACAATACACGAAGAAGTCCATCCCCGCACAAAACAACCCCGAAAACGTTATTTGTTGTTTCCTTAACAGGAAGTAAGTAACTAATACTTTCTAAATAACAGGCATTGATTGGAGACACTTATCCAGCAGAATTTGACAGCTGAATGGGCTCTTCCAATAAATTTACCTTATCGTCTAATTTTGGATTTGAAGCCACATGGATTAACCATATAAGTGAACCGCAAGGGCTCTTGAATAAATAAAGCCAATAGTATCAAATAGAATCAATGTGGGCTTCCATAGATTTCAAGAGCAAATGAATCATTTCTCCTTTCACAATCCAGAAGATGGTGTCCAGTCAACATCCAAAAATGGAAATAAAGAATAATAAGAACATAAGCAGCCAGGGCAAGGCCACAAGCCATCCTAAGTTAAAGCCCGCTGGGGGTACTCTAAGTGCCTTCTTCAGCCAAGCACCCAATTAAACTGCAGCATCACATAAATGATGCTGTACAAGACACTTGAAAGAACAGATTTGAGCAACAGTGGGAGTAAAAAGGTAAAGATAAAAATCAGATTAATTAAGCATACCAACACGATAATGTTAGGTAGCTGGGAGTCCGTAATTGGTATCCTCGCATCTGTGGGTTTATTGGGATATGTTGGGCCATATCTTCCCCCTTTTAAGGAAGACGGAAACCTAAAGATGTTTCTTTACATCTGCCCCATGCAGAGCTAACCACGGTCTAAACCATGGTAAAATAAAAACCTCTGACTGTGGTTTCCCAGTACCACTACAACTAAAACGAAAAGAAACAGGACCTGACTGGGAAACCCGTAACAACGACCTATTAACCGTTAGATCTTGGTCAACGGAAATGAGACCTATGAGGCCGCATCATCTTGAGAAAGCAGCGACCCACTTCGATTTTAATCAACTTGTTTTGGCAACGTCATTGACTTGAGTCCACGATCTTCACCCAGTTCGGAACACATCCCCTGTCAGGCCGTAAATCTGGATTTTCTGGGTCCACGCCATCATCAGAAGGTAGGCAGAGCCCCCGAAGTAGCGACAGAGACCTCAAAAAAAAGTCGCCGCAGCGATGTTTAAGATCAGCAGCGACTCCCCGGACGCACCAAGCCATTTTGCTCAGCATCAGCACCGACGATTGGTTAGGCGGTCAGGATCAGTGAATTCGCTGATTACATATAGCAGGGGAAAATTTGTGGGCGACTGATCGATATCTCAATCAATTACCCGTTCCAAAGTTCGAGGGAGCGATTGTTTAATATAGCAGGGGGAAGTTCGGATGACAAAAGAGCTGTTTCCACTTCGAGCAACTCTGCTTAATATGTTTTTCATTTATGTTGGTGCTGTCAGTGGTGCACCCAGAAGGCATCACGGTACCTCTGGACCTTCCTCAAGCTGTGCAGTGCAGGAAACTCATAAAGAAGCCGAGCCTCTGTTTGGTGCAACCAAAATAGAGCAACATTATACACGCTGTTCCCGCATGAAGAGTCTAGAAATACTCGCACACCAAAGGCCCAAAGTGTGCGAGACTTTGATCTGAATATCCCTTACTATGACCCAACAGACTCGAAACTTGAAGGACTGAGAAGGCCCGCAGACGGAAGATCCATCGGCTGTGCAAAAGTTAAAACAACAAGTAAGTCTGACTCCACAGGACAAAATAAGAACGTAAGTCAACTAAGGATTGGAGAAGATGCAAGCGGGTTCCTTTGTCTTGTGGAAGAAGAAACATACCTCACAGCTAACGAAGACGAGTATGGAGGAAGCTACTAGGAAGGACACAGCCTTGGAGGACAAGTTTAGAAATCCAGCCATACTGGGTAGTTTGTAAGCTATGTCTTGTACTATCGTAGGCAATGATGTACCTCGTGAACCCCTTTAAATACTAGGGGCACTCCTTTTGTAATCTATCCAACCAATCAGTGAAGTAATATACTCACGTTGGAGTTGCCTACTATATCCACACGTTGCAACCACAATGTAACTTCCAAACTTTCTCTTCGTATCAGAGCAAGACAATCACCACGTCGTTCTGCTACTCCTTACCATGGCCACAAATTCCACGTACCCTTTCCCAAATACCGTCAATGTCAGCAACTTTGTGACAATCAAGTTGCAAGAAGGCAACTACTTACCTTGGATGACACAAATTAAATCCCTTGTCCAAACTCATAATCTAGAGGGATTTCATATTGGTCCTGTCAAGAAACCAGAAGCTATTGTCGGCAGAGGTGACCTAGCTACACCCAATCCTAACCATGAAGCATGGGTGCAGAGCGACGCTTTAGTAAAATCCTGGATTATCAGCATACTATCAGAAGAAGCTCTAGGATATATATTTGAACTAGAGACCTCAGCACAAGTGTGGGAGGCCCTTGCCAGCCACTTTGCTTAGAAAACGGAGGCACGTGAAATTGACCTGCTGTCCCAAATTCACCACCTTCACAAAGATGGAAAAGCCTTATCAGTATTCTTAACTAAATTTAAGGGCTTGCTAAACCAACTTAGTTCGATTGGAAAACCTCTATCAAACTTTGCCAAGACCTTTCGCTTATTGGAGAACCTTGGACAGAACTATGAGTCCTTTCGCACAGCAATGTTTAAACCTCCAATACCACAATTCAATGAAGTTGTCTCTAACTTTAAGCCTTTAAGGCCAGACTCAACAGGTACTCCCTACCTCCAGCAGCTCCTCAAAACAAGAACGCTGCCTTCCTAACTCAAAGGAATGGATGCAACGGAAGAACTAGGATGAGAGGACGAGGAACACCATCCTTTTCTTCCCAAGGGAGAGGCTTCAACCCATCAGCACCTGGAAATAGGAGTGGTAAAACACCTCCTATCCCACCAAACTTTCAAAAGAAAAACTCAGGTAATTCGAACAACCTTACTCCGCAGAATATTATATCATGCCAAATATGCAGAAAGAGAGGCCACTCAACTCTAGGCTGCTGGAAGAGGTTTGATCATACATACCAAACCAAAGAAATACCTAAGGCACTAGCAACCTTACAATTGATTGACTCTACATCTGAAGAATGGATCGTAGATATAGGAGCTACGTCTCACATGACAGATTCCACAAGTAAACTTCAAACCTTCATCAAATTTAATGGACATGATCAAATCATGATAGGAAATGGACATCATCTGTGTGTCACACACACTGGCACCACTAATCTTAATAATGGAAAAATTCCACTTAAGACAATACTTGTAGTGCCTGGTATGAAATGCAATTTATTATCAATATCACAATTAACTAATGATCTTCCATGTTATGTCATATTTAACAAGCACTCCTTTGCTATAAAGGATCTAACAACCTAGGAAACCCTACACAAGGGATATAGAAAAGGGGATCTATATGTACTACCACTCAAAGTTCATCAAGGTTATTTCTTAACTTATTAGTAAACAACAGATGGTAGTACATGGCAGAGGCGGCTTGGACACCACAACCTTCAACTCTTAAAATAGCTACAAAGTAGGAATTTAGTTAAAATAAAGGGCAGCCTACCTAGTATGTGCCCTATCTGTCTCTCTTGCAAAAGTCATTGGTTACCTTTCTAAAAATCCTCACTAAGATCTACTGTACCTCTGGAGAAAGTGCATAGTGATGTATGGGGACCATCCCCGCTACAATCTTGTCAAAATTATCAATATTATGTTACTTTTATCGATGATTTTTCTCGTTTCACTTGGATTTATCCCATGAAATAAAAATCAGACTTGTTCAACATTTTTGTTGAATTTATTACCATGGTTGAACGTCAATTTGAAACTAAAGTCAAAATGTTGCAATCAAACAATGGAGGAGAATATATTGAAAGAGAAATGGGTGACTTCATAAAAGGAAAGGGCATAATTCACCAATTTTCTTGCCCCTACACACCAAAACATAATAGAGTCACAAAAAAAAAAGCACAAACACATCACGGAACTAGAAAGATCTATGATGGTCCAAGTCCATATACCCAAAAAAAATATTGGGTAGAAGCTTTCTTAGTAGCAGTCTACATCATAAATAGCCTGCCATCTTCCTTGGGGGATATATCTCCCTTCCAAAAACTATACAATAAAGAATTGGAATACCATTCCTTAAGGGTCTTCGAAACACAATGCTTTCCATGCCTAAGGACCACACTCACTAGCAAGCTATAAGCGAAGGCGTGACCATGTGTATTTCTTGGATATAGCTCTAAATATAAGGGATACAGATGCCTTCATATGCCAACTAACAAAGTTTTTATTTCACGGCGTGTGATATTTAATGAACAAGTTTTTCCGTTCATTCAAGACTCCAACAACAACCAAAGGAAGGAAGGAAAAAGCCCGCACAATATTGATCTAGTCCAACAATAAGAAACATAAGACACATGCCTAGAAATTCTCCCAAGTTGTGAAAGCCAGCACCAAAATATGGAACAAATCAGATTTGATTCAATAGCAAATCCGGAAACTCAAGAGGATGGTACACTTTCACGTGAGGAAAGTCAAGGTACAACAGACCATGTTGTAATTAACAATCAAAGGAAACAAGGAGAATTCAAAGAAATCCCAGAAAAATCTCCACACCGTACTCAAATCACACAACTACCTAAAAGCAATGCTATTTCACATCAAGAAGACGTGGCCAATTCAGTTGTTGAAAAGTTCAAGAAATCTTCACAAGATAAGAAATCCAAGGAATTAAATGAGCCCATTCTCTCTCCTCTGCCATCTCCTCTCACTGAACCTATAACCTACTCTACGGCACACTACAGATAACAAGCTTATCTTTACAAGTCAAGTTTTAAATTTTGAATTTCAAATTTTCTTTTCGGTTGTATAAATCACATGTACATGTATACTTTTGCTTTGCTTTTTGCCATCACAATCAAAGAACACGGTTTTCTGCACCTTTCTCGCCTTTCTTTGATTTTCATTTTGGTATCGGAGCTTTTAAACGATCAACAGCGCCTGTTGGATTTAGTTTTGCACGAAAGACCCATCGGTATCCCACAACTTTTCTAGAAGATGGTCGTGAAACTAATGTCAAGTTTAGTTTCGAAACAAAGCCAGCATCTCATCATCCATAGCTTATTTCCATCCCGGATGTCGTAAGGCTTCTTTAACTGATCTGGGAGGAGGAGGAACAATGTGCTCGGCAACCAATAGGTACTTTGGATTCAGTTTTACAATTCCAGATTGACTTCGAGTAACCATATGATGTGTTCGCACAGGTGTTACTGATGATTTTGTGGCTATGATGAGCTGGTTGTTCACAATAGGCAAAGTTTATTGAAGATCATGTTTTGGTGTGTTTTGTAAGGATGCAGAGATAATGGAGGAAAATTTTAAATTTGACTTGTGAAAATAAGCTTGCTATCTGTAGTGTGCCGTAGAGTAGGTTATAGGTTAAGTGAGAGGAGATGGTAGAGGAGAGAGAATGGGCTCATTTAATTCCTTAGATTTCTTGTCTTGTGAAGATTTCTTGGACTTTTCAACAATTGAATTGGCCACGTCTTCTTGATGTGAAATAGCATTGCTTTTACTACCTTCCTTGGTAATCAGCGAGAATCAAGGCTTGCCACAAACCGAATTTCAAAACTTGGGAAATCCACGTGAAAAGAATGATTTCCATATGACGTCACCTCCTTCTCCCAACCAAAATATAAGAGAACCCTTACCCGAACCTTTGGATCACATCCCACCTTCCTTTGAGCCCGAAACTACATCACAAAGCCCCTCACAACCATCTCCACCATAACCAAGCCGAGTACATTCCATGACCACTAGAAGCATGGCGGGCACAAGAAGAGCAAACCCACGATATGCCTTGACAGCCAACCATCTCATACCATCAATTCCTACCACTATCCAAAGAGCTCTTGAACATAATGGTTGAAGAGAAGCTATGAGAAAGGAAATCGCTACATTGCTCAAAAACAAAACGTGGACTTTGGTCCTACGAAAACCCACCATGAACGTGAGACCTACGACAATGAGACTCATTCGTAACCTGGCCACCATTCAAGGTTGGGAGCTGAGGCAGTACGATGTGGACAACGCGTTCCTTCATGGTGAGCTTTCTGAAACTATTTTCATGGAACAACCACTGAGGTTCACTGATGTGAGACATCCAAACTATGTGTGCTCACTGGACAAGGCCCTATATGGATTAAAACAAGCCCCACGGGCTTGGTTTAATCAGCTATAAGAATTTATGTTAAGGAATGGGTTCGCTTGTTCCCCTTTTGACCCCTCTCTCTTTGTCTACAACCATCATGGTATGGTTATGTGGCTCTTAGCCTACGTAGACGACTTGATTTTAACTAGAAATAGCCCTACTTTTATCAGTATCTTTGTTGGTAAGCTTGCTTCTAAATTCCCAGTCAAGGACTTGGGGCAGTTGCATTTCTTTTTAGGTGTTTAGGTTAAACATGATGAAGCCGGAATCATGCTCTCTCAAGAACGGTATGCAATGGATATTCTGCACAGAGTAGAAATGCAACACTGCCATCCATTGCCCACTCCCATGGATGCAAAACCCACTCAAGTAGAAAATGGACAAGCACCATTTGCACAACCATCACTCTTTAGAAGTTTGTTCGGGGCACTTCAATATCTACTACTAACCTGACCGGACTTAGCATTTGCAGTGAACAGGCTAAGCCAGAAAATGTCCCAACCGACTGTGCAAGACTTCTTCGAGCTTAAGAGAGTCCTTAGGTACCTGCATGGGACGATAAGTATAGGATTACACATAAAAAAAGATAGTCCTATAAAGCTCATAGGATACACGGATGTAGATTGGGTAGGCTGTCCAAATACCAGATGATCAACAACCAAGTATTGCTTTTTTATTGGTACTAACCTAGTTTCTTAGTCGTATAAGAGACAAAGATCTATATCACGTTCCTTTTTTGAATCCGAATACAAAGCACTTGCTGCAGGAACAGCAGAAGCAGCTTGGATCCTTCATCTTTTGAGGCATCTTGGTGTAGCTCACCTCTTCCCGGTAAGAATTTTCTGTGATAACTTAAGTGCACTATATCTAACTACAAAACCAGTTTTCCACCATCGTTCTAAACATTTGGAAGTTGACTATCATTTTGTGTGAGAAAAGGTTGCACAGGGAACCATCATCACTGAATATATATCCACGGAACAAGAAGTTGCTGATATTTTGACAAAACCACTCCCAACGGCTCCGTTCTTACACCTCTGCAGCAAACTCGACTTAGGACAGCCAAGTTTGAGGGGGCATGTCAGTGGTGCACCCACAAGGCATCACCGTACCTCTGGACCTTCCTTAAGCCGTGCAGTGCAGGAAACTCATAAAGAAGCCAAGCCTCTGTTTGGTGCAACCACAACAGAGCAAGCATTATACACGCTGTTCCTGCATGAAGAGTCTAAAAATACTCACGCACCAAACGCCCAAAGTGTGCGAGACTTTGATCTGAATATCCCTTACTATGACCCAACAGAATTGAAACTTGAAGGACTAAGAAGGCCTGCCGACGGAAGATCCATTGGCTGTGCAAAAGTTAAAACAGCAAGTAAGTTTGACTCCACAGGATAAAATAAGAACATAAGTCAACTAAGGATTGGAGAAGATGCAAGCAGGTTCCTTTGTCTTGTGGAAGAAGAGACATACCTCACAGTTGATGAAGACGAGTATGGAGGAAGCTACTAGGAAGGACACAACCTTGGAGGACAAGTTTAGAAATCCAGCCGTATTGGGTAGTTTGTAAGCTATGTCTTGTACTATCGTAGGCAATGATGTACCCCATGAACCCCTTTAAATACTGGGGGCACTCCTTTTGTAATCTATCCAACCAGTCAGTGAAGTAATATACTCACGTTGGAGTTGCCTACTATATCCACACATTGCAACCACAATCTAACTTCCAAACTTTCTCTATTGCCACTAACACATATTGTCTGTCGGAGGTAATTATTCTATCCATCTATAAATCTTCGGAATCAAAAATTATTAATAAATGAGTTATTTCATAAGAAATTAGAGCTTATGATTTAATAAAACAAAATATTATTGCAACTCATAATATTAACTTATAAAACCTATTATAAGGTGATAATTAACTTTGATACTAGTAAGCAACCGAACCCTAATTGTAGGACTCATTTTAACACTCCTCTTCAATTGAAGCTCGGTAAGGTGGCAATTGGCTCTCATATCAGCAAGCAACCAAACCCTAATTGTCTCTCTTCAAAAGATGCTTAAGGAGAGAGAAGCCTGACACTTATAAGGCCAAATTTTTTAATTTTCTTATCGTGTGAGACTCACTTTAATATCTATAACTACACCTCACAATTATTATGATGAATGTATTAAAATTTCTTACATTATTAATAACGTCTTTTTAAATTTTTTATATATAAACAAATTACAACTGCATAAGTTTTCACGTATTTATTATAAGACGAAGCAGAACATCTATCGGAGGAAGTAAGGGAGTTTTTGGGGCCTTTCCTATGGTAAACTTCCTTCTTATGGTACCAGTGTCACTGCAAATGCTTTTGGAAGTGACATTCCTTCAATATCCTGTGGCCTATTATCGGATAATCTAAGCTACCAAAGCATGCGATGGTAGCTGTTTTCTCTGGTTCGATGGCTGGTTTTCCTTTTCATCCTGATTCTTTAGCAACTCCAACAGTTATATATATATATATATATATATATATATATATATGTTTTCTCGTCACGGAACTGTTTATCCGTGTAAACCGCCCAAAGACAACTCCACACGTGACGAGGCTATTAATTGTAAAGTTTCAGTTCAGGTCACTTGTTCTCCCTTTAGATTAACTGTTAAAGGGAAAATGATGAGATAGAGAAAGTTAACGATGGAAGAAAGGCAGACCTTATTTCATCATTTTCTCCTTGATGATTGGTCTAGAGGGAGAACAAGTAATTCGTATTGAAGCTCTAGGATCTTCAAAGTGGGACCACAATGGTCAAGTTTGTTGAATAACAAGAATCTGAAACCTTTTTTTTAAGTATAAATTTTTTAAAAACAAATCTTACATAAGATTTCAAGTGATAAGAATCTTAAAGATTTTTTGCCTTGTCTGTACAAAAGACCACCGAGGATTGGTTAGTGGAAAACCATTTTCCGTAAAACCAAAGTTAGATGTTGAAAATCTACTTTTCCACCTAGCAACCACTTTTTCAAGTATATACGGCAGACAAGCAAATGTTTATTTTCAACGATATACGGCAGAAGTAATATGCTCCCGACTAACAAGCAAAAGGTTGGAAATGTTTGGTTGTGTACAAGTCTGGCATTCATGCCCTTGGCCTATGTACAACTCGGTACGGGAAATGGTTTGATCTTTTAGTCCCTTAAGATGTAGAACCACAAATTTGCCATGATTAAAAACGATGATACATTTTCATGTGTCTGTAGGTTGTTGAGTATGTTGGTGAGATTGTCGGTCTACTTGTGGATGAAAAAAGAGAAAATGAATAAGAAAACTTCGGTATAAAAGCACTTGCTACTTCTTCAGAATATATAAAGAGCATATCATAGATGCTACTCGCAAAGGAGGAATTGCTCGTTTTGTGAATCATTCATGCCTGCTAATTATCTCACTTCTAGAGAAAAGGTGGATTTGCTTAGGTATTTAGCTTTATACGTCATCCATTATGCTATAATTCAAAGATATGATTAAGTTTCTATCATATAACTAAGAACGCATCTTCCGGAAATATGGGTCTTGAAAATTTTCTTTCGTTGAATTAGTCATAGACTAATCTTGGCTGGTTTTATTGGGTCCCAGATGGTTATTAGATGAATAATAGTAGAGGAATGAGAAGAAACAAAAGAAGAAAGCTACTTTTTAGACATTCGTATCAATATTTGAAAAGTTGACCCAATATAATTCTCCATAGGAAGAAGATTAGAGAACTTGGATCTTTGGTCATATGTTTCTTTTTGGTTAAGCATGTCGCTTAAGGGAAGTCTTTTGTAGATCTACGAAATAAACCGACAAAGATGAAGAAGGGTGCATGAGCAATAAAGTATTGCAGTTTCTCGCTCATTTTAACCTTCCAAATTTTCCCGATGTCCCAATGTCTAGATATCTTGGGGTTAAAAAATAAATAAAAAAAATGAGAGGTTTGTCTGATTCTAGATATATCCAGTTAGCACCAGTGTTCTGTCAAACCATTTCCATGATTACTCGGTAATGGGGGTTGAATGTGGCACGTGAAACGTTACATTAGGACATGAACAGGACTTCTGTGAATGTATTTTTTTATACGTCCGGCAAAGTAGCTATCTAATCCTTAAAGTTGTCCACACAGGACTAATATTCTGTAAGCAAGATGAGTGTTGTTTGCACTTGTGAATCTCGAGTTCTCACCATTGCATGGCAACTTTTCAAGTATTGCGCATGTACATGTCAATGATATGTCATCGAATTTAGTAGCCTTGTACGGAAATTAAGAGAAAACTAAACTTTGAAGTGAAAATTTAAACACATAACTAGGCTGAAATTATAGAATTAAATGGTAAGAGATTATTCAGTTAAGATTTAAGCAGATTATAATTATAGCTGATTTAGGTGCTGAATAAACAGTGACATGATTCATGACGTCATCATGATATAAGCCCTATTTTCTTGCCTTACATATCTTGTAAGCGTTAACCCCAGCGGCCAAGGAGGAAAACATCAACACTTTACCAAGGTGCGTCTGCTTTCTCTTTCCCCCTCTACGAGCTCCTTGAGTGAATCCCGTTTGAGCAAGCTGTGATGAAGTCCGGGAATCCAAATGTAACCCAGAAAGTATTTCACCAACGGCGTGGATCTAATGGCCGGTGAAAGTTTCAAAAGTTAACAAGCTTTTTGACATAATGGTATCTTTACCGAAACACAGCTTTTTCGACAGCAATATCGTCACCTCTTCTCTAAGAACTCCAATTCGGAATGTTTGCGTGGCTTCAGACGTCTTCTCGAGTCCATTCTATAGTCTTTGATTATCAATGTGAATAAGATTCAACTTCTCTAACAAGAGAAGGAAACAATTTATACCCATTTCTAATCACTCATCTATGGTTTTTCTTTCTATTTCTCTTTCTTCTAGAATTACCAGCCCCATTTCTTCATCCTGCTCAGCATGCATGGCAAGTGGGCATGAACTGTTAATCAACATGCAGAAAAAGAGAAATTGTGGATCACTTTTGAAGATAAAAAGAGCCAAGCAAAGATGGATTTGATATACACAACTGAGTGAGTACTGTACCTCTTTCTCTCTAGGTCGTGATGTGTCGTAATTATAAGGCTAGCTTGACCACTTCGAATCTAAGGGAAAAAGTAAAACAAAAAGCCACTGAAATAGGAAAGTGAAGTCAAGATCGACTCCAGTCTCACTCTCTCTCCTCATCTGATGCCTATGTACAGTTCCCAGAGCTGGAAAAGATGAACATTGATTTCGGATTCCACCAAAACAGTTCTCTCAGAAGAAAAATGTAGAAAAGACAAACGATGTGGAAGCTGACTTGTATTGATTTTGCATTAAAGCTAGTGAAGGGTATACAAAAGGCTAGCTATTTCTAAGCAAGCTTAGCCCGTTTTATAGGCTCTCTTGTCCGCTTATTTCTACACGTAAACTTCTTGGAAGTTTACTTAAAGTGCTTCAGTACACATAAAGTCAGTTACCCGATAGCTACTCCCTCTCCCTTTCTTCTTCACTTCACTTTCCTTCACATTTACATGAGACTTTCCTTCGTCAGTAACCAGTAGAATGGTGCGGCGCTGAACATCATTAGCTGACAGGATTGACTTTCCCTTGATAGCTTGCAATATGGTGCGGGGCTGAGTGTCTTCCGACGGCATGCTTTCATACGAGCTGTCTTTGTATCTTACAGAGTCCTCTTGTATTTCATGAAAGTGGACTTCACAGTTAGTATTGCAACTAGTTTGCATGGCTTTTACTGGTTTGTCAGGTGCTGGCAGCATCGAGCTGGCTTGGTGAGGTACTACGCGGAGCGCCTTTGGTTGTTGGTGCTAACTCATGCCGAGATGGCAAGTATCCGAGACATTCGGTTGAAGGTTGATAGCAGCAACACATCCCCGAATAGGTGATCTCGTATGTGGGGTGTTACCCAATTATGTACCCAACAATCGCACGTACGATTATTGGTCTATTTGCACCCTTGACAGAAGCATGCATGGCATGAGAGGACAAACCATCAAAGTGCCAGAGGGTGGCATTGCGTTCCTGACCCAATGGTTGAAACGGCGTGGAGTTAGGCTCTGGACTTTGCACTGAAATAGGTTCTTTTACACTCTTTCTGGTTTTTTTTTTTTTTTTTTGTGGTTGGAAGTAAAGAACACACAGAAGCTGGGCATATCCTGACACAGCATTCCCGAGAAGAAAAAAAGACACTAGGCACTTTTGTGTATAAGGTAAAAAATAATAAATTCGTGGAGATTGTTATTGTTAGAACCTACCTATTTTTAACCATTCACTGCCGTCTTTGCTAGTTTTAGAGATTTTAATCATATCCAATTCCATCTTAACATCCACGAAAATTCAGGTACACTCACAAAGGCTCACTAGGAAATTTAGAGGTACGTAGTAACAGCCAAGAACACACTTTCAGTGACGAACTCTTCAAGATACAAACAATTAAAACTAAGGAGCACTACCAAACCCAAACAAAGAAAAAAATAACCATGACAGCATAGACGAGGCAACCCATCCGTGCACAGACAACCCAGAAAAGATTATACGTTGTGCTCTCAACAGCAAGTAAATAATTGACTAATACTTTCTAAATAACATGCATTCATTAAAGATATTTATACAGCAAAATCTGACAGCTGAGTAGACTCTTCCAATAAATTTACCTTATTGCCTAATTAGTGCAGATTAGTGCAGAGCCAGGGTTCATGAATAAATAAACTCAATAGTATCAAACAGAATCAACGTGGGGCTTCCATAGTTTTCAAAAGCAAGTGAATTACTTCTCCCTTGAGAATCCAGAAGTTGGCGCCCAGTCAACATCCAAAAATGGAAATTAAGAAAAATAGGAACGGTAAGAAGCCAGTGGAAGTCAAAAAACATAGGAACAGAAGAAGCCAGTGGAAATCAAGAAAAATAGGGACACAAGAAGCCAGTGGAAATCAAGAAAAATAGGGACACAAGAAGCCAGTGGAAATCAAGAAAAATAGGAACAGAAGAAGCCAGCGGAAATCAAGAAACATAGGGACACAATAAGCCAGCGGAAATCAAGAGAAATAGGAACGCAAGAAGCCATTGGAAATCAAGAAACATAGGAAAAGAAGAAGCCAGTGGAAATCAAGAAAAATAGGTACATAAGAAGCCAGTGGAAATCAAGAAATATATGGACACAAGAAGCCAGTGAAAATCAAGAAAAATGGAACACAAGAAGCCAACGGAAATCAAGAAAAACCGGAACAGAATAAGTTAATGGAAATTAAGAAAAATAGGAATATAAAAAGCCAAGGGAAGACCATATCTTCCTTCTCATACGGAAGAAGAGAGAGGGAGACTTGGTTCTAGAGACTTTCTCATACGGAAGAACAGAGAGGGAGACTGGGTTCTAGAGACTTTCTCATTTCGTTTCCTCTTCGCCCGAATACATTTGTTCTTACAAAACTAACTACGGTCTAAACCATGGTAAAATAAAAGCTTAATACAGTGATTACTTAATTCCAATACAACAAAAACTAAAAGAAACAAGACATGTTATCCATTGGGTCTTGGTCAACCGAAATAAGATGGATGAGGCCGCGTCATGTTGATAAAGCGCTGGCCGACTTCGATTTAAATCAGGTGAGCTTGTCATCTTGTTTTCGTAACATCTTTGCTTCTCCGGTGTAATACTTTTTCTTTTCTCTCTCTATCAAATAAAAAATTTCAAAAACTACTTCTAATTCTAATTTAAAAATAAAATAAAGGATGGATCCTGACTGCTGGGATCCGTTTTACTGTAGCTTAAAGTATCTGGTCACAAAAATGGCTGCCACGGAAATGATGTAGACTGCCCACGTAATAATTTTGAAGAAGTGTGGGAACGGAACGGTGACGATGATGAAAACCCCGGTGAACATGAGGAACCCGCCCACCATCCAGAGCACTCGTGCTGTGTTGGCCAATGTGTTATAAATGCAGATGGCAACGAAGAAACAAACCAAGGCCAACATGAAAGCAAGACAGAACAACGTAAACTCAGTAGGCAGTTGACCTCGGACTTGAATGTAGCCAATTGACACCTCGATCACCGCGGTCATGGAAAGAGCCGCCATAGTCTTCAGCCAGTTCAGAACACTTCCTCTGTCATTGCGTGGATCAGGAGTTTCAGTGTCCACGCCATCATCAGAATGTAGGAAGAGCTCTCGAAGTAGCAACAGAGACCTCCAAAAAAAATCGGAGCAGTGATTTTTAAGATGAGCAGCGAATTCCTTGACTTGCCTACTCAATTGAATCTCCATGAGTACCGATCGTAGAAAGCTCGGATACTCTTCTGCGAGAGCTTGGGAATAAAATGTTGAACGGAGAGGCTTATAAAGGGGTGGCTGGTGTGTAGATTGTTGACAAATAATGTGTACAGATGCAGAATGAGCAGACTAACCACGGCAAAATACAACGATTAGCTAATATTAATACAACTAAAACTAAGACTAGAAGAAATAGGACCTGACTGGAAGATAAGTGTTGGAAAAAAAAGGTATCTTACTTTGATTGAACTTGTAAGAAAATGTTGAAACGAAAATAATAGAAACACTTTGAACCACAAGTAAAAGATTCTAACACTAATTAACTTAGTCAACATAAGACTAATCAAGTTCTTTAAGCATATAACCCAATCAAAGTTCTTTAGGTATATAACCTAAATAAGCTCTTAACAATGATAAACATCTATCATTTCAATACTAATGAAAATTACAATCAATAGTAAAACAACAAGTTGAAACATTAATTTAATCAAAACAATTTAGAAAAATATCACATAAAAATTCAAACTCCACTGGTGTAAAGGGCTTTAAACAAAAATCCAATCATTTAAAATAAATATCAATTAATCCTGAATCTACTAATCAAAGATCAGCTCAGTCATTCATCAAAAATTTGAATGATTGCTATGCAAGCTATTAATTCTTGCAAAAATCTGCTTTTAAGTTCTCTCATTTTTCTCTTTAATGACAACCAACACCTTAAAGTTCAAATTTGGGCTATACCGGCTTAACAAGACATAACAGCAATGTATTAACCATTGAGATCAATGAAGCTGCATCATGTTGATAAAGCACAGACCGACTTCTTATCAATGCCAGTAGCATATGTTTATATGTACCAAGACAGCAAAAGAGCGACTTCACTACTCCACCCGCGCCAAATCAAAACTCCAAAAGCTACTCCACACGTGGCTAGATTCTATTAGTTTAAAATCGGTCATTCATGGGGTTCAATGTTAATGGTAAAAGATTAAAAACCAGCTTTTAACTTCTTGTTCGGATGAAAAATGCCGTGAAAACATATGGAAAGAAAAATGAAAAATCAGTTATGGCATTCCACAAAAGGAATTTAGAAGGAATAAGAAATTAAAATAAAGAAAACGAAAAAATTTAAAAAGTACTTTCTTTAATAAAAAGAAAATACTTGCTAATGTATTATCTACAATGAAAAAAAGCAATTATGCATCACAATGTCCTAGAAAAGAAAAAAAATATAAGAAAATGATTAACTTCTTTAAAAAACAACAATTTCAAATTCTCTCTCGAGAAGAAATTTCATATCAAGAAAAAACTTTAAATAAAATTTTAAGTGATGAAAGATTTTAAAGATTTTTGTTTTATCTATCTTTATCTTCTAAAATTTGAGAATAACACAAAAAGTATCTTAAATTATTTATGAAAAATCTAAAAGAAAAAATTGAATCATTCTCTATCCTAAAAAATAAAAGTTAAAGAAAAAAAATTAGAATTAGTTTTAAATTACACAACTCAACTACTACTCAAAACGTGGTGAAATTTCATTAGTTGATTTCGCACGGCCTCCAAGACTTATCCTCCCCCTCCTTGTGACGCCGCAATCTCCTACCGACTAGAAGTCTCCGCCCTCCCTCGCCCAGCTGTACTCAGAATGTACGGGTCCAAATCAACTGTTGTCAGGGAACTGTGGAATCGAAGATCTAAATATAAGTCATGAGTTTCCTCTAGCTGGAAGCCAGTTGATGAGGACTTTCCCCTAGCTGGAAGCCAAACCAATGTTGAGCCTCTTCTAGAAAGCCCAGCCTCGTAACTTCAATTGGTGTCATTAGTTGTAATTCTAACTCTAATCCAAGTTAACCTTTGCTTGAATTGCGTAACGCAGAATGTTTCACATGCAAGCTGACTTTAATTATGAAATATTTGTTAACCGTTTGCTTTTCCCTTTTTCTGAAATCGGGTGTTGTATTCTCATTTGCGTATTTGAAGCATCAAGAACACTAGACGGTGATGCTTTTACAATGCTTTAGATTAGGGTTCCAGAAAATCAGTTTGGGTGGTGTATCCTAGCAAGACCATACAATTACTGTTGGATGTCCCAACATCTAGATATCCCAGTTAGCATCAGTGTTCTGTCTAACCATTTCCATAGATTATACGGTAACGTAGGTTGAATGTTGCACGCAAAACGTTACATTCAAGCATGTACAGGACTTCAATGAATGTATTATTTTATACGTCTGACTTATGCAGACAAACTATGCAAGAATGACCTTTAGACTCACATGTTGAGATAACACATGCCATGTTTTCAACACCAAGTAGTGGTAGAGGAAGGTTTCTTGGTTGTGTGACTTTATGTTACTATTTAAAAGTAATTAAACTTATAATGTCAACATACTTAAGCCTTTTGACTCAATAATTAAATCAATTACACTTAACATTAGAGCCATATCCTATGTCTAAAGTTGAATCACAATATGGGCAACTTGCAAAAAACACTACCTAGCAATTAAAACATTATAGGCCGAAAAAGCATCTAAATGTGTAAGGCTAAAGTAAAATCTTTGTAAAGTGGACCATTGGCACAATAAATTAGTAGCATGGTAGTTGAACACATTACACACTATCAAAAGACCTTTTGTCAAACCTCCATTATCCAATCTTTCTATACATTAACTCTTTATCATTGACAAGCACTTGGATCAATTAAAAGCAAATGCTATTGAGTTTGGATGTGTGTTAAGATATTTATTAAAAAAAAAAAAAGCCTAAATACCAAAGCATGAAATGTAGATAACATAAGCCAAAAAATATAAAAGTTAAAAACATATCTAAAGACTCTTCTCTCACGAAGTGGAAACAAATCAATTACAATAAATCCAAATCTAAAAAGCACTTCCTCCAGCAGTAGTCAATAAAAACAAAAACAAAAGAACAATACAAGGCTGTTGAAGACGTCTAAAAGGAACTTCCTTCTGGCAGTAATTGTTCCCGTCATTCAAAATGTCACGCTGTTGAAGAAGTCAATAAAACCAAGAACAAAAGTTTTGCACAGAAAGCTTAAACAAGTTTTAGAAGAAAAAGTCTTAATCTAGCTGCAGAATATATGAAAAATAATGTTATGGTCAATTGAGATTTCAGTAGAAAGGAAGCTGGGTAATGTGCATTTAAACTGATAGATATGTTGAAGATTTTAATTCCCCAAAATATATCCCCCAGATTCTGCAACTTCGCCCTAGCATCAGCCAAGCAAGACATGAGACAGGGCATGGAGAAAATAAGGAATTTTCTTCTTTCTTTCAGAGAGATTCCTTTAGTTGAGATCACAGCAAAAAGTGTCTGTAACTTCTGCAACAGTTTTTATACCATCGATAATGCATCACAAATTGGCCTAAATCCCATATACATGATGCAGTCGAGGGCGGCCAACCTATAAACCTAGGGGCCCATTAAGAAGCCGAAAGGTTGGCCAAGCCATAAACCTGTGATAAAAACCACAGCTAGGGACCTTGCATCAGTCACTTTTTTTACGTTGACACAACAATCATTCCGGTGTACCATTCAAGGACATCTGACCTGCAGCAATTTTTGTCCTCAGAATATTACTCATTAAAACACTAACAACGAAAAGACAACTTTTCAACTAAACAAAAAAAAAAAAACAACGCTGACAAATTTTAAGGTCATGAGATAAATGTAACTGCAATGAGCTAAAATGACATTTTGTCTAGGACATGGTTCTCAAGTGATGATAAAGATACCAAAAGGTACGTCTAATGTTCCAGATTTAAGAATAAAACAGCTCTTCATCCCATTCTTTTGGTGATTCTCAAAGCAAATTATGCATCCGCAACTTTGCTCTAATATGTAACAGACTTTTACTCTTTCCAACCATGTCTCACATTGGTCAATCCTAAAAGGAAAGTTAAACCTCTTTTAGTTCATCAGACACGTGTTTTGAAAGCTGTTAAACCTTTGTTCATCTTCACCTTCAACCGAAAGCATATACTCCAAAAGCTCTCTGACCTTCTCTTTGCGTGCAAAAATGTTTCTGCGAGACAGCTGATTCAAAGACTTACATCAGCTAATTGGAGTCCTATTTCTTATTAAACAGTATTCAGAAAGGATCTTGAAATCTAGGCCAGGTCTTCAATACGTAACTGTTAGATTTTCTACATCAGTACCAGACAATGAACAATTCCTCACAAAATATATGCACAAGAAGTTTCTCTTCCAAGGAAATCAATCAATTGAATGATATGTGCAAAGCAAAAACCTTTTTGCAATCATTCTTAACCACTATAACCTCCTTAAAATAGGATACATATAGATAGATGCAAAAGCAACTCAAAGAGCGAGATTCAGTTTCTCCCATAATTTGTTCTAACTTTATGGGGTTTGCAAATATTTTTGTTCTCACAAAAATATTTGGAAAAATAACTTTTCCTTTTGCTCCAGATTTAGACCCAGGCAAGGCTCTACTTGCACTCCAATTCCTCTACTGCCACAACCAAGAGAAGATGGTAAAAGAATTTGCAAAACCCCATCCTCCACCTGCGCATTATGAGGCACACAATCATAATTATTAGACCAAGGGGCCACTAGTTTGCAGTAAATGTTTGGGTCGTTCAAATGTCATACTGTTGAAGAAAACAAAAACAAGAACAAAAGTTTTGCACAAAAAGCTTAAACAAGTTTCAGAAGAAAAACTTTGTATCTAGTTGCAGAATGCATGAGCAATAATGGTATGGTCCATTGAGATTTCAGTAGAAAGGAAGCTGAAGAATGTACATTTAAACTGATAAGTACATTGACTATTTTCCTTCTCCAAACTGTATCCCCCAGATTCTGCAATTTCACCCAAGTATCATCTAAACAAGACATGAGACAGGACAAGGAGAAACGTTGAAATTTTCTTCTCTTTCTCTTAGAGAGATCTTCCTTTAGTTGGGATCACAACAAAAGGAAGGGTCTGTAACTTTTGCGACAGGTTAGGTACATATGTACTACCATTCATATCAAACAACATATGCTCTAAACGGTTTTTTGGCTATATCCTAAGTTTCAGGCTCCATGGCACCTAAATATGTAGCTGCATCAGATAACCATTCTCAAGTCTGAGCAATATAGTCCTCCATGAAACCAAGTGCAAATGCCTTCGGAAGTGACATTCCTCCAATATCCTGTTGCCTATTATCAGATAATCCAAGCAATCAAAATATGAGAATTGGGACAGGTCTTTCTCCTGTTGTACAATCCAGGGCAGTGATGAGTTCCGATTCTAAGGGTAATTCTGTTTTTCATGGTCCTCAGGGATCGGACGTGGTCAAGGCAGTTGGAACGGTAACGATGATGAAAACCCCGGTGAACATAAGGAACACGCCCACCTTCTGTAGAACTCGAGCTGTGTTGGCGAAGGGACGATAAATGCAGCTGGCAACAAAGAAGCAATGGAACGCCAACAAGACAGCAAGACAGAATAACGTACATTCGGTGGGCAGTTGACGTTGGGCTTGAAGGTAGCCAGCTGATACCTCCATCACCGGGGTCACGGAAAGACCGGCCATGATCTTCACCCAGTTCAGAACACGTCCCCTGTCAGGCTGTAAATCTGGATTTTCGTGGTCCACGCCATCATCAGAAGGTAGGCTGAGCCCCCGAAGTAGCGACAGAGACCTCAAAAAAAAAAAAAAGGTCGCCGCAGCGATGTTTAAGATCAGCAGCGACAGTTCGCGTATTTATTATAAGACGGAGCAGAACATCTATCGGAGGAAGTAAGGGACTTTTTGGGGCCTTTCCTGTGGTAAGCTTCCTTCTTATGGTACCAGTGTCACTGCAAATGCTTTTGGAGGTGACATTCCTCCAATATCCTGTGGGCTATTATCCGATAATTTAACTACCGATGCATGCGATGGTAGCTGTTTTCTTCGGCGCGATGGCTGGTGTTCCTTCTCATCCTGATTCTTTAGCAATTCCAACAGTTACATATATGCTTTCTCGTCACGAAACTGTTTGTTTGTGTAAACCGCCCAAATACTACTCCACACGTGACGAGACTATTAGTTGTATAGTTTCAGTTCAAGTCACTTGTTCTCCCATTAGATTGACCATCAAAAAGAAAATAATGTGATAGAGAAACGTTAACAATGAAAGAAAGGCACACCTTATCTCATCATTTTGTCCTTAATGATTGGTCTAAAGGAAGAACAAGTGATTTGTACTGAAGATTTTGGATCCTCTAAAGAAGAAAAAGTGGGACGACAATGGTAAACCATATTCATAGATTACACGGTAACGGAGGTTGAATGTTGCACGTTAAACATTACATTAAGACATGAACAGGACTTCAATGAATGTATTATTTTATACGTCCAACTTATGTGGACAAATTATATAGTAATAACCTTTAGCCTCAAATGGTGAGATAACACATCCCATGTTTTAAGAACACCAGGTAATGGCAAAGAAAGTTAATAGTTGGATTCATTACAAATTGATATTAAAACCAAACCTATGTCTCATATGTGTGATAAATGCATATGGCAAATTGATATTAGAACCAAATCCTATAGTTGAAAATCAGAGAGTTTGTAACATTTGGTACTTTGATTTGATGAATAAGTTGAACCAAAGTATAACACATCTATACCAAATAATATGAGGGAGATAATGGTAGAATAACAATTACGAAGCATCTTAATAAGTGATTTAAACATAAATGAGAAAATAAAAAAATGATAATAAAAGCACTTTAACACAAATATATATAAAAGAAAGATAATAACATCATAGTTTAGAAACTATTGTTTGTAGGGCTTAAATGTCCTATTATATATCTACGATATTTTAAGAGTAGTCGAATATATATATTCTCAAATATTATCTCACTCTTTTATTTATAAACTATTATGTACATATATTTTAATATTTATGGTAGTTGGACTGGGAAGTTAATATCCATCGAATCCATCCATTCTACAATCCACCGACCATTCTAACCATGATTTGGACGGTGGCTTGCCTTGTCTTGATGTGGGCACCAAGCAATACTCATTATTCCAAGGTTTGACTTGTGTGTTGATTTCTTGTGACAAGTCATGATGATGGGTGAAGTGCATACTTCAACACCTATGTCTCATATGTGTGATAAATGCAGATGGCAACGAAGAAACAAGCCAAGGCCAACATAAGAGCAAGACAGAACAACGTAAACTCGGTAGGCAGTTGACTTCGGACTTGAAGGTAGCCAATTGACACCTCGATCACCGCAGTCATGGAAAGAGTGGCCATAGTCCTCACCCAGTTCAGAACACTTCCTCTGTCAGTGTGTGGATCAGGAGTTTCAGGGTCCACGCCATCATCAAAATGTAGGAAGAGCTCTCGAAGTAGCGACAGAGACCTCCAAAAAAAATTCGCAGCAGTGATTTTTAAGATGAGCAGCGAATCCCCTGAATTGCCTACTCATTTGAATCTTCATGAGTACCGATAGTAGAAGGCTCACACACTCTACCGCGAGAGTCTGGGAATAAAATGTTGAACGGAGAGGCTTATAAAGGGATGCTAGGTGTCGTTGACTGTTGACAAATAATGTGTACAGATGGAAAGTTTAACAGACTAATCATGGTAAAATACATTGGTTAGCTAATCTAGAACTAAAACTAAAACTAAAACTAAAACTAGAAGAAATAGGACCTGACTAGGAGATACATGAAAAAGGTTTGTGTTTTTCCAGTTTGATTGAACTTATAAGAAAATACTAAAACGTAAGTAATGAAAATACTTTGAACCAGAAATAAAAGATTCAAACAACATAATTAATATAGTCAATATAAGATAATGTTTGTGTAGAAAACTTAAAATACACAAGACTAATCAAACTTCTTAAAGTATATAACTCAATCAGGTTCTTAACAAGCATAAATATATGTTATTTCAATACCAATGAAATCATAATCAATAATGAAGAATGAGTTGAAATACTAATTTAATAAAGAATTAGAAAAATATCACATAAAAATTCGATCTAGATCTATCAATATAGAGAGCTCTAAACAAAAATCCAATCATTTAGAGTAAAGAACAATTAATCCTGAATCTACTAGTCAAAGATCAGCCAAAGTCTATGGATTGACATTCATCAACAATTTGAATGACTGCTATGCAGGCTATTAATTCTTGCAAAAATCTCCTTCTTCTTCTGTTTTTTTTTTTTCTCTCTTTTATGACAACAGCCCCTTAAGGGACTCAACATAAAGTTCAAATTTGGGCTACACTGGCTTAACAATGCATAATAGCAACGTATTAACAATTGGAACGACTTCCTGTCAATGCCAGTAGCATATATTTATATGTTCCAAGACAGCGAAAAGCGACCTCACTACTCCATCCTCGCCAAACCAAAACGCCAAAAGGTACTACTCCACACCCTAAATTCTATTAGCTTGAAATCGGTTATTCATGAGGTTCAATGTTTAAATGGTAAAAGATTGAAAACCGGCTTTTTACTTCTTGCTCGGATGAAAAATGCGGTGAAAACATATGAAAAAGAAAAATGAAAAATTGGTTATGGTATTCCACAAAAAGAATTTAGAAGGAATAAGAAATCTAAATAAAGAAAACGAAAAAAATTTAAAAAGTGACTTTTTTACCAAAAAGAAAATATATTAAAAAAGAAATATGATTCCGGAAAAAAAACTTGCTAATGTATTATTTGCAATGAAAAAAGCAATTATGCGTCTCAACGTCCTAAAAAAGAAAATAATTATCTTCCTTAAAAAACAATACTTTCAAATTCTCTTTCAAGAAAAAATATCATATTAGGAAAAAACTTTATATAAGATTTTAAGTGGTGAAAGATTTTAAAGATTTTAAAGATTTTTGTGTTATCTATCTTGTATTCTCTAAAACTATAGAATAACACAAAAAGCATCTTAAATTATTTATGAAAAATCTCAACAAAAAAAATAGATTTATTCTATCCCTTAAAAATTAGAAGTTGAAAAAAAATAGAATTAGTTTTAAATTACACAAATCAACTACTACTCAACACGTGGTGAAATTTTATTAGTTCATTTCCTACGGACTCCACGACTATCCTCCATCTCCCACCGACAAGAAGTCCGCGCTCTCGCTAGCCCGCTCTGTTCAGAATGTACGGGTCCAAATCAATTGTCGTGAGGGAACTGTTGAATCGACGGTCTATATATAAAAAGTCTTGAGTTTCCTAGCTTGAAGCCAGTTGATGAAGACTTTCCTCTAGCTGGAAGCCAAACCAATGTTGAGCTTCTTCTGCGAAAGCCTGGTCTCATAACCTAACTCTTTCCAAGTTAACCTTTGCTTGAATCGCACGACACAAAATGTTTCACATGCAAGCTGACTTTAATTACACGGTAATGGAGGTTGAATGTTGCACGCGAAACGTTACATTAAAACACGAACAGGACTTCAGCGAGTTTATTATTTTTACGTCTGACTTATGCAGACAAATTATCCAGCAAAAACTATAGCCGCAAATGGTGAGATGAAACATACAACATTTTCAGAAGCTCTTTAATCTTAGGTCTAACACTCGAATATGTGAGTTTAGTTGTGCCATGCCGGCGTAGTGTGGTGGTGTAATAGGCTCTCCTTGAATACCAAAGCATGAACTGTAGATAACATAAGCCAAATAATATACAAGCAAAAGAGACTATTCTCTCGCTAAGTGGAAATAGTTTAATTATCAATAAATCCACATCTGAAAAGCACTTCCTCCTTAAGAAGTCAATAAAAAGGAGAACAAAAGAACAATACAAGGTTGTTGAAGACGTCTAAAAGGAACTTCCTTCTGGCAGTAAATGTTCCCGTCATTCAAATGTCATGCTGTTGAAGAAATCAATAAAAACAAGAACAAAAGTTTTGCACAGAAGGCTTAAACAAGTTTCAGAAGAAAAGTCTGTATCTAGCTGCAAAATGTATGAACAATAATGTTATGGTCAATTGACATTTCAGTAGACAGGAAGCAGGGTAATGTGCATTTAAACAGATAGATATATTGCCGATTTTAATTCCCCGAAACTACATCCCCCAGATTCTGCAATTTTGCCCAAGCATTATCTAAGCAAGACATGAGACAGGGCATGGAGAAAGTGAGGGAATTTTCTTCTCTTTCTTTTAGAGAGATTCCTTTAGTTGAGATCACAACAAAAGGGTCTGTAACTTATGCAACAGTTTATATACCATGAATAATGCATCACAAATTGGCCTAAAGCACATATACATGATGTAGTCGAGGTTGGCCGACCTATAAACCTAGGGGCCTACTAAGAAGCCAAAAGGTTGGCCAAGCCGTAAAGCTATAATAAAAACCACAGCAAGGAACTTTGCATCAGTCACTTTGTTTGCATTGGCACAACTATCACACCAGCGTACCATTCGAGGACATCTGACCTGCGGCACTTTTTGTTTACATAAAATATTACTCATTACAACACTAACAACGAAAAGACAACTTTTCAACTAAACAAAAAAAATAACACAACAAATTTTAAGGTCATGAGTAAAATGTAATTGCAATGAGCTAAATTGAGAGTTTGTCCAGGACAGGGTTCTCAAGTGGTGCTAAAGATACCAAAATGTACGTCTAATGTTCTAGATTTAAGAATAAAACAGCTCCTCATCCCATTCTTTGGGTGATTTTCAAAGCCAATTATGCATCTGCAACTATGCTCTAATATGTCACAGACTTTTACCCTTACCGACCATGTCTCACATTGGTCAATCCTAAAAGAAAAGATAAACTTCTTTCAGTCCATCAGACACTTGTGTTCTGAAAGCTTTGAAACCTTTGTTCATCTTCACCTTCAACCGAAAGCATATACTCCAAAAGCTCCCTGACCTTCTCTTTGCATGCAAAGCTGTTTCTGTGAGACAGCTGATTCAAAGACTTACATCAACTAATTGGAGACCTTTTTCTTATGAAACAGTATTCGGAAAGGATCTTGAAATCTAGGCTAGGTCCTCAGTACATAATTGTTAGATTTTCTCCCTCAAGTACCAGACAATGAACAATTCCTCACAAAATACATGCACAAGAAGTTTTTCTTCCCAGGAAATCAATCAATTGAAAGATATGCGTAAAGCAAAAACCTTTTTGCAAACATTGTTAACCGCTATAACCTCCTTAAAATAGGATACATATAGACAGATGCAAAAGCAACTTAAAGAGCCAGATTCAGTTTCTCCCGTAATTTGTTCCAACTTTATTCTCACAAAAATATTTGGAAAAATAACTTCTCCTTTTACTCTAGATTTAGACTCAGGCAAGGCTCTACTTGCACCCCAATGACTCTACTGCCACAACCAAGAGACTATGGTAAAAGAATTTGCAAAACCCCATCTTGCACTTGCGCATTATGAGGCACACAATCATAATTATTAGACCAAGGGGCCACTAGTTTGCAGTAAATGTTCCGGTGGTTCAAATATCACTCTGCTAAAGAAACTAAAAACGAGAACAAAAGTTTTGCACAAAAAGCTTAAACAAGTTTCAGAAGAAAAAGTTTGTATCTAGCTGCAGAATGCATGAGCAATAATGGTATAGTCCATTGAGATTCCAGTAGAAAGGAAGCTGGGTAATGTGCATTTAAACTGATAAGTACCTTGACTATTTTCCTTCTCCAAACTATATCCCCCAGATTCTGCAATTTCACCCAAGTATCATCTACAAGACATGAGACAGGACAAGCAGAAAATGTGGAAATTTTCTTCTTTTTCTTTTAGAGAGATCTTCCTTTAGTTGGGATCACAACAAAAGGAAGGGTTTGTAACTTTTGCAACAGGTTAGGTTCATATGTACTACCATTCAAATGCATATGTACTGCTATTCATATCAAACAACATATACTCTAAACGGTTTTTCAGCTATATCCTAAGTTTCAGGCCCCATGGCCCCAAATATGTAGCTGCATCAGATAACCACTCTCAAGTCTGAGCAATATAGTCCTCGATGAAACCAATTAGAATGTAGAAAAGGAAGATGAATACTACAGCAAACTATTCCAGTCAATTTCTTTGAATTAGTCACTTTGTTTACATGGACACAACTATTACACCAGTGTAAGACTAATTATCCTGAGACACGCACAGAAGGACACATATAGATACTGCTCGGAAGTTCAAAAAAATCATACCAGGACATCTGACCTGCAGTACTTTTTGTTCACAGAATTGCTCATTTCAAAACTAACAATTGCCTCTGTAGTAGATTAACACTTCTTAGATGCTTCAAGTAGGCAGCTCATTCAGCAGAACTGCAGCAACTTCAACCCTTGACTGCTCTAGGACAAGCAAAGGAAACTGACAAAAGAACGAGGTGAAAAAAAAAAAAAGAAATTGGGAGTTGGAGGGCATGAAAATATCATCTGGCTTATATAGAAGCCTTTGAAAACTATAGCCTTTACATGCATAGCTCACCCGTCAACTGGAATGGAATCTTCTTTATCAGGCAAGTTAATTAGGCTAATCAACCACTGCTCCTAAAGCACAGACACCATGGTCTCAGCCCACATAAGAGCCTCAAGCCTTTAAGTAGGTGCCGCACATGAATCTATTGCAGAAATGATAAGCTTATTTACCTTTTCCTTTTTAGAATTATCTAATTTATTGCAATTTAAAATGCGGAACAAGAGCTGTACATGGAACAAATATCACAAATCAAAGGGCAACAACCTCATCAAACTACAGAAGAAACACAAAGACTCAAGATGGAAAAAATAACCACAATACAATAACCCAGGCAATCCATCCGTGCACAGAACAACCCCGAAAAGATTATACGCTGTGTCCTGAGCAGGAAGTAAGTAAATAACTAACTAACTGTATCCTTTTCATATGTTTAAGTAAGCAACTATCTAATACTTTCTATAATAAGCATTCATTGAAGACACTTATACGGCAGAATCTGACAGCTGAGTAGACTCTTCCAACAGATTTACTTTATTGTCTAATTTTGGATTTAAAGCCACATGGATTAACCATATTAATGCATCGCAAGGGTTCTTGAATAAATAAAGCCAATAGCATCAAATAGAATCGATGTGGGCTTCCATAGTTTTCAAGACCAAATGAATCACTTCTCCCTTGAGAATCCAGAAGTTGGTGTCCACTCAACATCCGAAAAGGGAAATGAAGAAAAACAGGAACATACTGAGTTAGAGTCCGCTTGAGGTACCTACAGTGCGTTCTCCAGCCAAACACCCAATTTAATTACAGCACCAGATAGATGCTGTATGAAACAACGAGGCACTCTTTTTGGCCTCAAATGATAAATATACAAGATACTTGAAGGAACAGAGTTGAGCAACAGTGGGAGTAAACAAGAAAAGATAAAACAAGATTAATTAAGCATACGAACACGACAACGGAAGACAGCTGCGAATCCGTGAACGGTATCTTTGCGTTGTGGTTGGGTTTGGATATGCTGGGAGACTTTGGGTCTGTCGGGCCATATCTTCCCTCTGCTGCGGAAAAAGAGACAGGAAGACTACGCCTGAATGATTTTTTATTCCTTTTTCTCCCGAATGCATTTGCTTCTACAGAAATAACCACGGTCTAAACCATGGTTAAAAAAAAAAAAAAAAAAAAAAGATCGATGAGGCGTCTTCATGTTGATTCAGGGGCGACCAACTTCGATTTAAATCTGATGAGCCTGGTCATCGTGCTTTACTAAACCAGGTAAATTTTTTTTTTTTTCTGCCTTTCCTTTATTTTAAGGACGGATCCTGACTGGCGGGATCATTTTTCCTTTTTATTGTGGGATAAAGTAGTGGGTTACTAAAATTGCGTCCACGGAGACGACGTAGACTGCCCACGTAATAAATTTGAAAAAGTGTGGGAATGGAACGGTGACGATAATGAAAGCCCCCGTGAACATGAGGAATCCGCCCACCTTCCGTAGCACTCGAGCTGTGTTGGGGAATGTGTGATAAATGCAGATGGCAACGAAGAAACAAGCCAAGGCCAACATGAGAGCAAGACAGAACAATGTAAACTCGGTCGGCAGTTGACTTCGGACTTGCAGGTAGCCAATTGACACCTCGACCACCGCGGTCATAGAAAGAGCGGCCATAGTCCTCACCCAGTTCAGAACACTTCCTCTGTCAGTGCGTAGATCAGGAGTTTCAGGGTCCACGCCATTTTCAGAATGTAGGAAGAGCCCTCGAAGTAGGCACGCAGACCTGAAAAAAAATTGGCCGCAGCGATTTTTAAGATCGGCAACGAATCCCGTAATGCGCCTTACCAGCTGGCTCTCCATGCGCACAGAGGATTGGGCCGATTATACTGAAAAACGCTCTTCAGGAAGTCCATACTCTCGCTAGCCCACTCCAGTTCCGTCAGTGTTGTCTGTATCATTATCCAAACTCGTAATCCAGATCTGAGTACATGATCGACTTGTTAAAAGATTGCACTGTTCAATATTCACATGGGAAAAAAATGAATTCAAAACTAATATTTAGGTTCCCGATGTTCAAAGATTCTAAACTTTTCTTCAAATTGTAGCAAAACCATTAAAGAAAAAAGAACACGAGTGTATGAAAATCTCCCATTATAGAGAAATCTCAAACCCTAACTACTGCAAATAAATGGAATACTCAAAGAGATAGTAGCCTTAACTCATCCCTAATGTATTTAAACAAAAGAAAACAAATACAAACTAACTGAAAATAAAGCAGCCCTATCATAGATGAAAGCAAAACTGGTCTAATCTAGAACACTAGGATAAACAACAAGCTCCTTAACAAACTCAACAAAGACTCCTACTTCCCTAAAGCTAGTAAATTGAGGGCTATTACAAGATAGCAAATTTTAAAGTTTTGTGAAATTTTTTAAAAATATCCGCTTGTAAAATATTCTTTGATTTTTATATCTTTGTATTGTAACAGAATCTTATGTAGTCTATTTTTCATGCATCCTTGTAAATCTTGGGTAAGTTGGTTTATGATCAAGAGACCTAGTGATATTCTGGTGCGAAAGGCCTTGGTCTTCTTTTGTATAATTTCGTTCCAGTTATAAAGATGAGCAGGAGTTGCTCATGTAACAGTATGTGTTGTGTGTTTGGAGCTCACACTTAATGCTTTCTGTGTGCATGGGTTATTTGATGAGACAACCATAACTGTTTTATTGCCATCACAAGGTTGATAGTGGAGCGAAAAAAAATTTGGTAGAAAAATTCAATCATCTAGCTTTTATACTTCTAATAAATCTATGTATTGTAACAATATCTTGTGTAGTCTATTTTGGTGCATCCTCGTAAGCATTTATAAGTTACTTTATGACCAAAAGACCTAGAAATTATCTGTTGTGAAAACCCTTGGGCTTCTTTTGTACAATTTGGTTTGAGTCATAAAGGTGGGCAGAGTTGCTCCTGTAAAGTTACATGTTGTGTGCTTGTGGTTACACTCATGATTCTTCCTGTGTGCATGGGTGTTTTCTGAGACTAGCACGACTGTCTTGGTGGAATGTGTCGCAGATGTCTCTCTTATTGCAATGGACACAGGATTTGGAAATCATAAGCAAGCGACAGACTCGGTGTTAGGTGGAAGCAGTGAGTTAGCTTTAAATAATAAGAGCTATCATTTACATCGGTTGTGTAGTGTACCCTACTAGATACATTTGATGCCAGAAACCACGAATGATGTACAAGTTTGGCATTACATGCCCTTGGCCTTTACACATCTTTGAGAAGAAAAGTGAGGCAAATGCAAGATATACTAAAAGTGCGGAGGATATTGTATTGAATAGGCAGCAAAGCTTTAAAGTTCACAAAATACTACAATATCGCAGGTAAAATGCATGCTTATTATAGGCACTAAAAACCACTTACTTTCCACAGGGCTGTTTCTTGGAAGTTGTCATAAAGCTTCAAGACGACTTGTAGTCGGTGTGTCGATCACTTGTCCTTTTCTTAGTGGCTCACCCTTCATTCACGGTGCATGCCTCATGGCTGGTGTCAATAGGGTGGAGACTTGGAGCTCGCACCGAGTATGCCGAGATAGGAGTTACCGAGTTCTCAAAGGGCCCGTTTGTATTTCTCGAAGGCCGACCTTACGGATCCAATGGTAAACCAGCATGTGGATGTGACTGTCTTGTTTTCATACTTCTGAGACCGAGAATCTTTCACACCAATGGCACCAAGAAAGTCAATCAATCGACGGACACGGGATTTTGGCTGTATCCTAAGTTTCAGGCTCCATGGGCCCCAATATGTAGATGCATCAGAAAAACATTCTGAAGTCTGAGCAACATAGTCCTCAGTGAAACCAATTAGAATATAAAAAATGGAAGATGAATACTACTGCAAACTATTCCAGTCAATTTGTTTGAATTAGTCACTTTGTTTACCTGGACACAACTATCACACCGGTGTAAGACTGCTTATCTTGAGACATGCACAGAAGCACACATACAGATACTGCTGGGAAGCTCAAAACAATCATACTAGGACATTTGACCTGCAGCACTTTTTGTTCACAGAATTGATCGTTCCAAAACTAACAATTGTTTTCGCAGTAGATGAACAATTCTTAGATGCTTCAAGTTAGTAAGCTCATTCAGTAGAACAGCAGTAACTTCAACATTTGACTGCTCTAGGAAAAGAACAAGATGAAAAAAAAAAATAGAAATTGGGAGTTGGAGGGCATGAAAATGATTATCTGGCTTATATAGAAGCCTTTGAAAACTATAGCGTTTACATGCATAGCTCACCCGTTAAATGGAATGGAATCCTCTTTATCACGCAAGTTAATTCGGCCAATAAACCACTGCTCCCCAAGCACGGACACCATGGTCTCAGCCAGCACAAGAGCCTCGAGTAGGTGCTGCACATGTATATATTGGAGAAATGATAAGCTTATTTACCTTTTCCCTTTTAGAATGAATCACCTCTCCCTTCAGAATGCAAAAGTTGGTGTCCACTCAACATCCAAAAATGGAAATCAAGAAAAATAGGAACATACTAAGTCAGAGTCCGATTGAGGTGCGCTCTCACTGCATTCTCCAGTCAAACACCCAATTAAATTGCAGCATCAGATAAATGCCGTAAGAGACAGTCAGACGCTCTTTTTGGCCTGAAATGATAAATATACAAGACACTCGAAGGAACAGACTCGAGTAATAATGGCAGTAAACCAGAAAAGATAAAAACAAGATTAGTTAAGCATACGAACATGACAACGGAAGATAGCTGCGAGCCCGTGTACGGGTATCGTTGCGTTTTGGACATGCTGGGAGATTTTGGATCTGTCGAACCAAATTTTCCCCACGTTGCGGAAGAAGGGAGAGGAAGACTATGCTTTAATGATTTTTTTATTCCTTTTCTCCCGAATAAAAAGCACACCATGGTAAATAAAATTAACCACCGTCTAAACTGTGGTAAATAAAAAGCAAACCACAGCAGTTACATAATATAGAGCTCCTACAGAATTAACCACTATCTAAACCATGGTAAAATAAAAGCACACCACACTAGTTACATGATATCCTAAAAGAGACAGGACTGGACTAGAAGATACGTAACAGCAGCCCATTAACCGTTGGATCTTGGTCAACGGAAACAAGAACGATAAGGCCGCATCGTGTTCATACAGGGGTGACCGACTTAGACTTAAATTAGATGAGCCTGATCATCTTGTTTTCGTAACCCAGGTAATTTCTTCATTTTTTCTCTTGCTTTCTTTTAATTTAAAAAATAAAGAAAAAAAAAAAAAAGGGACGGATCCTGATTGGTAGTTTTCATTGTGGGTTAAAGTAGCGGGTTACTAAAATGGCGGCCACGGAGATCACGTACACCGCCCACGTAATAACTCTGGAGAAGGATGGAAACGGAACAGTGACGACGATGAAAACCCCAGTGAACGTGAGGTACGCCCCTACGTTCTGTAGCACTCGGGCTGTTTTGGGGAATGTACGATAAATGCAGCCGGCGACGAAGAAACAAGCAAGGGCGAACACAAAAGGAAGACAAAACAAGGTAATCTCGGGGTGAAGTTGACTTCGGACTTGAAGATATCCAATGGACACCCCCATCACCGCGGTCGTGGAAACACAGGCCATGATCTGCACCCACGGAACATTTTCCCTGTCGGGGCGTAGCCCTGGAGTTTCTGGGTCTAGGCCATCATCAGAAGTCAGGAAGAGCCCTCGAAGTAGGGACTCAGACCTCAAAAAAAATTCTTCCCACCAATATTTAAGATCGGTAGCGAATCCCATAACGCGCCTTAGCAGCTGGTTCTCCATGATCACCGAAGAGAACTGGCGGAAAATGTTGGCCGGAGGGGCTTAAGAAGAAAACGGCACGCTTTATTATGAATGCCTGGTAAGCCATATTTATAGGTGCGGGTGCCGTGAGCTGTGAAAGTGAGTTGTGAGAGTGAGTCTAGATGGCCGTGAGCTGTGAAAGTGAGTCTAGATGGAAGGGAACCGGCCAAAGCCGACAAAAGTGAAGTCAGTAAGACCGAAGGCGACTCTACGCGCCTCAGTATTTAAAAAAAATATTATATATATATATATATATATATATATATATATATATATATATATATATATGTGATGATAAAATATAAAAAAAAATTGTAAATATGTTATTTGTAATGAAAAAGGCCAATATAGAACACAATGTCTTAGAAAATTGATTAAGCTTTTTAAAAAATAAAAATTTGAAATTCTTTTTCAAGAAGAAATCTCATATTAGGAAAAAATTGTTATATAAGATTTCAAGTAACGAAAGATCTTAAAGATTTTTGTGTTGTTTATATAAATAATATACTTGTATTCTTCAAAATTAAAGTATTTTAAAATTATTTATAAAAAATTTTAAAAATAAAATTATTTTTTCTTAAAAAATAAAAAGTTGAAAAAAATCTATAAGATTCTTAGAATTAATTTTAAATTAATCAAGTTTAAAATTTTGTATGAAATATGCTACACAACTCTAAGGAATAAGAAGTTTAAATAAATAAAGAAAACAAAAAAGTCGAAAAGTATTTTTTAAAATTAATAAAAGGAATATGATGACGAAAAAAAACTCGCAAATCTATTATTTGCAATGAAAAGAAGACATTATACACCATATTGTCCTAAAACAATTTATGAAAAGTCATATTAAAATTATTTATGAAACATTTCAAAGAAATAAAACTATTGTTTCTCTTAAAAATAGATTTCAGAAAAATATAAAATTCTTTAAATTAGTTTTAAGTTAATCAAGTTTAAAACGACATATCGTGCACAACTCAACTACTACTCCACACGGGGTCGACGAAATTTTTTTAGTTGATTTAGGGTTGACCCCATGGCTATCCTCGCCACCCTGTGACGCTGCATTCTCCCACCAACAAAAAGGGTCCACTCTTGCAACATTTTCATTCGCAAAATGAAAGACATGCACACAGAGAGAGTGAGGGGAGCTAATGAGTTGGAATTACATGGTGCTTCTGCCTATGAAAGTGACAGTATAACAACCATATTGGTGCATACTAAGATGAAATTGCTTATAATTATCAAATATTGGTGTGAATGAATAGATTTGACCAATAGTGGTTGCATATTAAGATAAAATTACTTATAATTGTTAAATATTTGTGTGAAGTTATCCCATGTTACTAAAATATGAGGTTATAGAGTAATTTATATATAAATAAATACATAATTTTCTTGAATTAACTTTTGTGGAAGAATTAAGTTTTCTATTGTGGTATTAGATCTCAATTCTCTCTCAATGCACCTATGAATAGGAGTATGTTTAGGCCCAAAATCCAAAGAATATAAGTGATTTTGTAGTAAGGTATAGGTTGAACTACTGTAGTTAAAGAACATGTTAAATGTTAGTGTGAAGTTGTTTCATATTATTAAGATATAAGCTTATGAAATAATTTATATGTAAGTAAATGCTCATTTTCTTTTAACTAACTTTTTGTGGCAGGATTGGACTTTCTACTAATAATTTAAAATAAACGATCGATCCTGACTGGTCGGGTAATTTTTGCCCATTTTATTGTGGGTTAAAAGTAGCAGGTTACTAAAATGGCTGCCATGGAAGTGACATCCGCAAGCCATGTAATAATTTTTGAAGAAGCGTAGAAACGGAACAGTGACGATGATGAAAACCCCGGTGAACATGAGAAACACGCCCACCTTTGTAGCACTCGAGCTGTATTGACGAATTTGCGATAAACGCTGCTGGCAACGAAGAAACAATTGAAGGCCTTCAAGACAGCAAGACAGAACAACGTAAGCTCGGTCGGTGGGCAGTTGACTTCCGAGTCGATGGTATCCAATTGACAGCTCTATCACCGCAGACACGGAAAGATTAGTCATAACAGTCAGAAATAAGGGGAAAGAATGAAACACAAGCAGAAGTGACATAAAGGATATATGCCACCAGTACCTCGCTTATTGTACATATGATAATCCTAACTCCTAAGTGAGATCTTATTCGCATATTCGTGCTTATACAGGATTTGGAACATCAGTAACCAAAGACTCTACGACTTTAGAACAACCACATCGATCTACACGCGACCTTGTACATCAGGAAATTTTCGGACTTCCTACCCATAAGTAAGGGAACGTGACTGCAATCGTTTTCACATAATGGCATCTGTACCAAAACCTTAACCAAAATATAGCTGTCTACAGCAATATCCCCAGTTTGGAATGTTTGCTGAGGCTTCATTGACCATTTTTACCAGGGTAGCCTGCAATTCATTGACTTGATTGTGGGGATCGATGGGCAAAACAAAATCTCAGAATAAATGCTGAAACCATTAGGGAAACGATATCATGAACCAAAGTTCTCCTGCCGCTGTTGAATGACAACTATATTTTGTTGGGTGTATGTGAGACAAACATAATAGGATTATCCAAACTTCAAATAGAGTACCCATTTGCCATACGTATGCTGGGAAGCACCTAATGCTGTTATGACCATTTCCATCGACAAAAAGAGGGCCAACAACCACTTTTTTGCCCCGAGTAATGAAGAAAGTTACACGGGACAAATTTGTACCTATAAGTCCTATATCCAAAACTTTGTACCTACAAGTGTTTTGCAAGTAGAGGCAGATGAACAAATAAAATAGCCCGGGACTTGAACAGACAAATTATACAGTAATAACCTTTAGACTCAAATGGTGAGATAAAACATACCGCACTTTCAGGAATACTAGGTGGTGGCAGTGGAAGGCTTCTTGGTGGTGCGACATTATCAAACGATCTTTTGTCAAACCTCCATTCTCCAATCTAAGCATGAATTGTAGATAAGCCAAATAATACACATTTAAAACAGATCTATATACTCTTCTCCCACCAACTGGAAGCAGATTAATTAGCAATAAATCCAAACCTAAGAAGCACTTCCGTCTGCCCAAACAAGCCCCAAAAAGAACTCCTGAAATATTTCCTCTCTCTAGAGAAATATAAGAAGGAAAATATGTGAAAACTCAAACACTAAAAAAAGTAATTACCTTCCTAGTGCAGTCGCATTCATTAATGTAATGAATTATATACTTCATGCCAACTTTTTTATCCCACAAGGGCCTTATACATGTCATAAACAAGGAACTCAGCTAATTTAAACAGGAACAGAAATGTACAAAACTATCTCCTAGTATACCCGTCTTTTTCATAATGGATCTTTAGTTATCCGTATTACATTATTCAAGAGACAAATGCCCATTAGTGCGGTCAATCCAATTGGGGTGGTCAAGCCTGTATCCACGAGACCAAAGTACACTAACATGAAAGAATTATTACTTCAATTCTCAACAGAGTTGAAGGTTCAGGATTGGATAACCATATAGGCACTCGACATCAAACAGAATTTGAAATAAACTAGGAACTTTGGCAACGATCTTAGAAAGGTTCAAGATGTTTGACATTGAGAAAAATGATCAAATGTCACAAAAGAACAAAGGAGAAAATGCTGTCGTTCCTGAATATTTAAGAATATTTTTGAAACAAAAAAGTGCAGCAATGGCAGATTACTGATGTTTTAAGATAAACCGGGCATGTGCACCTAAATAAGGGGAAATTCTTACAAACTTTAAAATTATCTGTCCAGGAAGTATTCTTTTGACTGTTGCAACATCAGTGTCTGCTCTAAACTGTTTGGTCCTTCAACTTGTTATTGACTTTCCACATTTCCATAATTGATAAAGTCAAAATTGAAGGGCAGCAAAAGGAATGATAATCCCATCGTACTGAATCATGAAGTCCTTATACAAGATGTTACCAACGCCGTGCAAAGCATATTGAAAAGGAAGGGCTGCAGTTCAGAATGCTTGAACAATAATGTTATGGTCCATTGAGATTTCAGTAGAAAGGAAGCTGGGTAATATGCATTTAAACAGATAAGTATGTTGACTATTTTAATTCCCGAAACTATATCCCCCAGATTCTGCAATTTTGCTCAGCTATCATCTAAACAAGATATGAGACAGAGCAAGAAGAAAATGTGGAAATTTTGTGCTCTTTCTTGCTGAGAGATCTTCCTTTAGTTGGATCACAACCAAAGGGTCTGCAACTTTAGCAACAGGTTAGGTACATATGTACTACTATTCAAATGCAGACGTACTGCTATTCATATCAAACAACACAAACTATAAACGGTTTTTTTTTTTTTTCTATATTCTAAGTTTCAGGCTCCACGGGCCCAAATATGTCGCTGCCTCAGATAACAATGGTCAAGTCTGAGCAATATAGCCCTCGATGAAACCAATTAGAACGTAGAAAAGGAAGATGAATAGTACTGCAAAGTATTCCAGTCAACTAAGACCCTTCTATCAGAAAAACTTCAGCTAGGCTGGACATTTTGAGATTATAGAGAAAATTTTCAGGCATGATTATTCTCAATTTAATAAAAAGCAATAGAGAGGAGGTAAAACAAATACTCTTGAGTCACTTTAATACAAAATAATATAGACATGAAAATGAAGAGAAAGTTGACCAAACCTCCCAATTACCTGCACTGCACTGCACTGAAGCCTTTGAGCAGGTGCTGCACATGAATATATTGCAGAAATGATAAGCTTATTTACCTTTTCCCTTTTTAGAATTATCTAATTTATTGCAATTTAAAATGAGGAAGAAGAGCTGTATATGGAACAAATATCACAAATCAAAGGGCACCACCCTCATCAACTAGAGAAAAAAACACAAAGACTCAAGATGGAAAAAATAACCATAACACAATACACCGGGCAATCCATCCATGCACAAAACAACCCCGAAAAGATTATACGCTGTGTCCTGAACAGGAAGTAGGTAAATAACTAACTAACCGTATCTTTTTCATATGTTTAAGTAAGCAACTATCTAATACTTTCTATAACAAGCAGAATCTGACAGCTGAGTAGACTCTTCCGACAGATTTTCTCTATTGTCTAATTTTGGATTTGAAGCCACATGGATTAACCATATTAATGCATCGCAAGGGTTGCTGAATAAATAAAGCCAATAGTATCAAATAGAATCGATGTGGGCTTCCATAGTTTTCAAGACTAAATGAATCACTTCTCCCTTGAGAATCCAGAAGTTGGTGTCCACTCAATATCCAAAAATGGAAATCAAGAAAAATGGGAACATACGAAGTTAGAGTCCGCTTGAGATACTCTCAGTGCGTTCTCCAGCCAAACACCCAATTTAATTGCTGCACCAGATAGATGCTGTAAGAAACAACGAGGCACTCTTTTTGGCCTCAAATGATAAATATACAAGATACTTGAAGGAACAGAGTTGAGCAACAGTGGGAGTAAACAAGAAAAGATAAAACAAGATTAATTAAGCATGCGAACACGACGACAGAAGACAGCTACGAATCCGTGAACGGTATCGTTGCGTTGTAGGAGGATTTGGATATGCTGGGAGATTTTGGGTCTGTCGGGCCATATCCTCCCTCTGCTGCCGAAGAAGAGACAGGAAGACTACGCCTGAATGATTTTTTATTCCTTTTTGTCCCGAATGCATTTTTGCTCCTACAAAACTAACCACGGTCTAAACCATGGTTAAAAAAAAAAAAAAAAAAGGCAAAAAGCACACCACGCTAGTTACATAATATCCAAACAGTACTTGACTAGAAGATACGTAACAACAGCCCATTGACCATTGGATTTTGGTAAAAGGAAACAAGATCGATGACGCATCATCATGTTGATTCAGGGGCGACCAACTTTGATTTAAATCGGACGAGCCTGATCATCCTGTTTTAGTAACCCAGGTAATTTCTTCATTTTTTTTTTCTTCCTTTCCTTTAATTAATAAATAAAAATAAAAATAAAAATAAAAGATGGATAATTTTTTTCTTTTTATTGTGGGTTAAAGTAGCGGGTTACTAAAATGGCGGCCACGGAGATGACGTACACTGCCCACGTAATAAATTTGAAAAAATGTGCGAACGGAACGGTAACGATGATGAAAACCCCGGTAAACATGAGGAACCCGCCCACCTTCCGTAGCACTCGAGCCGTGTTGGGAAATGTGTGATAAATGCAGATGGCAACGAAGAAACAAGCCAAGGCCAACATGAAAGCAAGACAGAACAACAACGTAAACTCGGTGGGCAGTTGACTTCGGACTTGAAGGTAGCCAATTGACACCTCGACCAGCGCGGTCGCGGAAAGAGCGGCCATAGTCCTCACCCAGTCCAGAACACTTCCTCTGTCAGTGCGTGGATGAGGAGTTTCAAGGTCCACGCCTTCTTCAGAATGGAGGAAGAGCCCTCGAAGTAGGGACACAGACCTCCAAAAAAATTCGCCGCAGCGATTTTTAAGATCGGCAACGAATGCTGTAACTCGAGTTACCAGCTGGCTCTCCATGGGCACTGAGATTGGGCTGATTATATGTATCAGGGGAAAGTTTGGATGTTTCTCTCAACTGGCGAAAAATGTCAACAGAAAGGGCTTATAAAGAGCGGTATGCTGTTCTCTGGCTGAGAAAGTGAAACTAATTGTGCTCTCACTCTACATTTCATTGGTCTACACTACATTTGCCCACTTCACTTATCTCTATCGTTGATTCTACACTACACTTTATCGTTGACTCGATATTTCGCTTGGCCACTGCACTTGACTTTATTGTGAATCCTGCTTCTACAGTACACTTCATTGGCTTAGTGCTCTCACTCGATATTTCGCTTGGTCACTTCACTTGACTTTATTGTGAAGTCATTCTACACTTTATTGTAAACTAATTGTGGACTTTGGGGAAAGTGGAACACTGAATTCTTCCGGAACTCAGTGACCAGAATCTGTAATATAGATTCGCAAACATGGCTGACTTATTAAAACCTTACACGGTTCAATATTCACGTGGAAAAAATGAACTCAAAAACTAATGCTTCGGTTCGTGATGTTCAAAGATTCTAAATGTTTCTCCAAATTGTAACAAAACAGTAAAAGAAAAAGAAAAACGAGTCTACGAAAATCATAGCAATATCTCAAACCCTAATTATTGCAAATAAATGGAATATACTCAAATAGAGAGAGCAACCTCAACTCATCCTTAGGGCATCCAAACAAAAGAAAAACAAATACAAACTGACTAAAGACAGAGCAGCCCTATCATAGATGAAAGCTAGACTAGTCTAATCTAGAACACTAGGATAAACAACAAGCTCCTTAACAAACTTAGCAAACTTAATAAAGGCTCATACTACTCCAAAGCTAGTAAATTGAGGGCTACCGCAAAGCTAGAAAGTTTTAATGTTCTATGAAACTTGTAAAAAAGAAATCTGATTGCAAAATATTCCTTGATTTTGGATACGCTTCTAGTACCTCTATGTATTGTCACAATATCTTGTGTACTTTATTTTCATGCATCCTTGTAAGTAGTGGGTAAGTTGGTTTATCACCAAGAGACCTAATGATTATCTGGTGTGAAAGGCCTTAGTCTTCTTTTGTATAATTTTGTTTGAGTTATAAATGTGGGCAGGCTCTGATGGGATCCGATGCATTAGTGCTGGTATGATCGCACCCAGCACTAATGCAGGTAATGCAGATATACGACGCTCTCATAAAGTAGTGTGGCAAATAGTTTGTTCACCCAAGAAGGAAGGAGGATTGGGATTACCAAATCTTAAACTTTGAAATAAAGTCCTTTTGGGACGTATGCTTTGGAACCTTATAAATCTTCCAGATGCTTCTCTATGGAGTAAATGGATCCACAGTACCAAATGTAAACGAACTTTAGTAATGCAACTTGATATCAAAGGTTCCATGGCATGGAGTTGGAGAGGTCTTCTCAAATTAATACCTGCACTTACCTCGATTCTTACTCGATCTTCCTATTGTTGCAAAGAAATTTATGAGCTCCTTCGACCAGTAAATGAAAAAGTGAATTGGTATAATCTCATTTGGACTGGTGGCATCAGCAAACATAATTTCATTGGATGGCTAGTGTGTCAAGATCGACTTTCTACAGCAGAAGGCATGGTACGATGGCTCCCTTCAATTAACTTATATTGTGATTTTTGTCAGTCCCATGTTGAAAACAGGAATCATCTTTTTTTTAAATGTCCATGGACAATGAGGGTTTAGAAAACTATCCTTGCTCAAAATAGAATTAGACGTGATATTGGAGGATGGAATGAAGAATTGTAATGGATGATCAGAGCAACTAAAGGAAAGGATTTGGCTGCCAAACTTCTTAAGCTATCTTTTTTAGCTTGCATTTATTGTATATGGGCAGAACGTAATAGAAGACGATTTCAAAGCAAACTAGTAGACATTCCAATCATGCTAGCTAAAGTTAGGAAAATTGTACGATGGAGAGCTTCTTTGTTTAAAAATATTAAATCCTCACAGGGAAATGTCATTTTGAGTGAAATTTGGAGGCTTCCAACCTCTATATTTTTGTAATTCTTGTAATTCTAGGATATGCCCCTATGCTTTTGTACACTACTTCTTATTAATGCACACTTACATTTCTACCAAAAAAAAAATGTGGGCAGGCTCCTGTAAAATTATGTGTTGTGTATTTGAGCTTACATTCTTAATGCTGCCTATGTGAACGGGTTGTTTGCTGAGAGTAGCATGACTGTTTTACTGCCGTCACAAGATTGATTGGGGAGTGAAAAAATTTCTGGTAGAAATGTACACTGGGGCATTACAATACGCATGTGTTTTTGGAGATTAATCTGCACCTAAATAATGCTATCCATATTCATGTTTGCTTGGTATGTCCGCATGTGTGTTAATTGCTATTGTCCACATGTTCTTAGAAAAAGGCTTCTGCCATTGCTTGTCCTACTATGAGCCAATAACGCTGCTCTCTAAAGTCACTACATTTTCGGCCATTGTTGGTGTTGACCTACGCATATAATTGTTTGGCCCTCAAGTTCTACTGACGCTTCACTTTTCATGCAAAACAGGTAGCACAATATACGTGCATTTATTAGACTAATGGAGCATTTTATTCATATATTTGTTAGCACTTGACATTAATTATTAAGGTGTAGTTCGACTGAAGTATTTACCGTGATTATAAAAGGGCTTGCTACTTTTTCAAAATAGGTATAGAGAACATCATAGATACTACTCACAAAGGAGGAATTGCTCGTTTAGTGAATCATTCATGCCTGCTAATTGTCTCACTTCTTGAGAAAAGGTGGATTTGCTTAGGTATTTAGCTTTATACGTCATCCATTAACTTACATGATTCAGTCTCTATCATATATCTGAAATATGGGTGCTTCATTTTTTTCTTTCGTTTAGACATAAACTAATCTTGGCTGGTTGCATTGGATTCCAGCTGGTCATTAGCGGAATAACAGTAAAGAGATGAGAACAAGCAAAGAAAGAAAGACACTTTTTAGACATTGCTATCACGAGATATTATCATATTTGAAACTTGACCCAAAAAAATTGTCCATCGGAAGAAGAATTAGAGAACCTGGGTCTTTAGGCACGTGTTTCCTTTTTTTGCTTAGATCATTTTATATCAAGGCTAGAAAAGAGGTATTTTCTACAAATAAAGAGACTTTCCTGAATGTTTTGCAAATATGTTATTGCTGTCGTTTAGCTGTCTTCTCACTTGATATTTGAATTTACCTTACCAGCCAAAGTGATTTCTGTGAGGAGCACTTGAAAAACAAGCCTCCAGTTAATCACATTCTGCACTAATTTATCCATTTTTTCAAATTTACACTTCATAATTAAAGTCCTGCTAATATTATGGTTAGTAATAATAATTCAATAAGCAAAACAGTTCCCCAATTTGGCCACATAAGTTAATGTAGCAATAAGTGGATTTCATTATTCCATGAAATTGCTTGTGGAGATGAAGCTTTGGTAGATGCTGGATTCTTAATGATTTTCGTTTTACAGGTTGTCTTCTTTGTAGAAAGAAATATGTTTCCCGGTGAAGAGATTACTTATGACTACCATTTTAACCATGAGGATGAAGGTAAGAAGATTCCGTTTTTGCGATTGGAAAATTTGACGGCACTATTTGAACTGAGATTTTGTATACCTAATTGGTATCGTCGCATATGTGGGTTGACTCCGATATGTTGAGCCATATCTTTCCTCTTTTATGGAAGACGAGAAGCTAAAGATTTCCATTACTAGTCCTTTCTTTCCGAGTATTTGCCCATGCACAACTGACCACGGTCTAAACCATGGTAAAATAAAAGCATACCACAGTAGTTACATAATGTCCTAATAATTAAGACTAAACAAAACAGGACTTGACTAGGGGATAGTAATTGCAACCTTCGGATCTATCTTGATCATGAAAATACCAGTGAACGTGAGGAACACGCCCACTTTCTTCAGAACTCCAGCTGCGACAGGGAACGTGCCATGAATGCAGCTCGCAATGAAAAAACAGTCAAAGGCCAGAAGAAGAGCAAGACGGAACAAAGTGAACTCTGTCGGCAGCTGCTTTTGCACTTGCAGACACCCAAGGGACATATTCATTCTCGCGGTCATCGAAAGGCCGCCCATGATCTTCATCCAGTTAAGATTTTCGATGTCAGGGTGTAGGTCTGCAGTTTCTGGTTCCACGCCATCATCAGAAGGTCGGAAGAGGCCTCGAATTGTGGACACAGACCAGCAAAAGACTTCGCCGCAGCGATCCTTGAGGTAAGCAGCGAAAACCCTGACGCGCCTACTCATTGGGCTATCCATGAGCACCGAGGAGGAAAGCTCGGATATGCTCCCGGGAGTGGGAGATAGGAAAAAATGTCGGACGGAGAGGCCATGGAAAGAACAAATATCTATAGGGCTCGACTTAGTACGAACTTTCCAAAGCCGCACTTTTTCCAAAAGCAACCAACTCCACACTTCATCTATTAGTTTGAAATATATTAACTCCACTGAGAACGCGTCATCAAGGAGGGACAATATCGTTCGAGGTGAATCAAGACAAAAAATTAACATCTGAAATAGGTTAATTTCCAAGACCACCGAGAACGCGTCAGCAAAAAGCGACCATCCCGTCCGGGGCGAATCAAGACCCAACAAAAAAAAAAAAATTGAAATAGGTTAATTTCCAAGACCACCAAGAACGGATCACCAAAAAGGGACGATCTCATCCGAGGCAAATCAAGACCAAAAAAATACGATTCTCACGCAAAAGTTCAATTGTAAGACAATATTAATTATTACACAAACACAACTATGGCAAAGTTGTACTAGTTTGAAAAATTACTTTCCACAAAAGCCATTTAGAAGGAATAAGAAATTTAAATAAAGAAAACAAAAAAGTTTCAAAAAAGACTTTTTATGAAAAAATGTAGATATATATATATATAAAGAAATATGATGATAGCGAATGTATTTTATGCACAATATCTTAGAAAAGAAAAGAAAAGAAACAGGTAAGAAAATGATCAAGCTTTTTGAAAAACAGGAATTTCAAGTTCACTTTGAAAAAAAAAAAGTTCATACTAAGAAAAAGATTTCATTTATATAAGATTTCAAGTGATAAAAGATCTTAAAGATTTTTGTGTTATCTATATAGATGATATACTTGTATTCTCTAAAACTCTAGAATAACTCAAAAAATATCTTAAAGTTATTAAAGATATTTATTAAAGTATGCAAAAGGAGTGAGTCAGCTGCAAATAAAGCAAAAATATACCTATATGTTCTCCATATTATTTAAGTGCCAATAACGCAAATGTTGTCTGCCGGGGCAATTTTTTGTCCATCTACAAATCCTCGCAATCAAAAATTACTGAGAAATGAGTTATTTAATAAGATATTAGAGCTTAAAATTTAATAAAATAATATATTATTTTAACTCATAATATTAAGGTTCGGTTTCGTTTTTACCGTTCTTTGCATTCCCCGGGACTGTCCACCTATATAACATAACCCGCGAAAGAAGTTTTAGCCAAGAGAAATACAATAAAGTAGAAGAGTTGTATAAGGTAGAGAATGTGCCCGAAACTTCGGTCCAGAAGTGATGACATTCTTTTAGTTGGTAATATTCTATTACTTGATCTGTGACGGAAGCCAAGTTCGTCGCAGTTTCCTGACTAACAAGTTTATACTCTTTTTCTCTTCTTTTTCTAGAAAAGGTGGGGTGCAAGCAGTAAGTCGGCTTTAAGTAACAAGAGCTATCATTTACGTCGGTTGTGTAATGTCCATCATTAGATGCATCTGATACCAAAAACCACGTATGATGTACAAGTCTTGCATACATGCGCTTGCCCTTTAGACATCTCGGTTCATTTCCCGTGGTGAAATGGTTTGATCATTTAGTCCCTTAAGATTTAGAACCACAAATTTGCCTTGACTGAAAACGATGATACATTTTCATGTGTCTGTAGGTTGTTGAGTATGATGGTGAGATTGTGGGTCTACGGGTGGCTGATAAAAGAGAAAATGAATGTCAGTCCGGGTGTTGAAATGAGGACTCCACCACCAGCTGAACCTAAATATTAAAAAATGAAATACGATGAGGTTCTCAGAAAAACTTGTAAATGTATTATTTGCAATAAGAAAACGGTCAGTACACCGCTACATGGTCCTGAAAAAGAAAAAGATGGAGAATGTCTTAGAAAAGACTAAAAAAGGTAAGGATATTTATATGCATTAAGAACGTGGGAAAGTCCAAAGGCGGTAGAAAGCGCCTCCTCGGGTTGCTCCTGCGTCACCTCTAGAAGACAAAGCTACTGCTCTATTTTATTCTATTAGTTTGAAATCGGTTTAAGGATCAATGTTAACGCGGCTTCCATAGTTTTCAACACTAAATGGATCACTTCAAAAGCTCGACATGTTTCACTGGATTGGTTCGTCCGGGTATTTTGTAAGGTCTAGACAGCCTGTAGACCATGTTCTCTTTCCATGTTTCACAGAATCAGTATGTCGATGCTTAGCAAAAGGCAAAACAAAAGAATTTTCAGGATGTTGACAACTTTCTTCACAGGAGCTCTGTTGGCACTTTGTAGATAATTGGACATTGGAGTGTTCTATATTATTAAGATGTAAATAATGAGTCTTACATTACCAAGAAATATATTAAAAATTATGTCTATATGATAATTGGAATTTAGAATCTTCTGTAACACTCGTATGTCTATTGAGCCTACACATTGCCCATATATTTTTATACCACTATAATATGATAATTTAATCATTATGATAAAAGAACGTGTTAAGATGTAGGCAATGAACTCATTTTGTTAATAAATATATTTAAAATTATGCTTATATGATAATAAATTTCTCCAATTCTTAAATCAATTCATGAGTTAGATAATAATCTTCTTAACATATATCTAGGTGTTCAACAATGCAGAAGTTTGTCTTGAACTGGATAATGATTGGTTGTCAATCAATTTTTGGTTACATTGATGGCATCGTGAATAATAGAAATCCGTTGATCTCATACTCTACTTTGCAGAATGTGGAAAACCTTACTAACAAAATAAAGATTCTGATACGAGCCAAAAAACCAATAAATGGTGTGATTGTGGACCCGGTTGCTGCTTCTTCAAACATTGAGTTGAGGCTTCAGCCGCCATACCAGTCTAGTTGGACTTCTGGAAAATCATTCTACCTGTCATAGGACCACAGCTGTCTGACAAACTTGGAAATCCACCAAAGTCATGCTTCCCTTCGCAGATGATTTATACTGGTTTGTTGGAAAAATATTCCTTACAGGGCAGGAGTTGCACCTGTAAAGTTATCTTTTTGCGTGCTTGTGCTTACACTCTTAATGCCTCCTGTGTGCATGGGTTGTTTGATGACAATAGCATTACTGTTTTATTGCCATCACAAGGCTGGTTGTGAAGTGAAAAGATTTCTGGTAGAAATTCAGTCATCTAGCTTCTTTGGCGCATTACTATGTGCATGTGTCTTTGGGGATTAATATGCAACTTAATAATGCTATCCACATTGATGTTTGCTTGGTACGTCTACTTGTGTTTCGACTACCGTTGTCTATCTGTTCTTGAACAGAGGCTCTTGCCATTGTTTGTCCGACTATGAGCCAATAACGCTGCTCTCTGGAAAGTGACAACACCTTTGGCCATTGTTGGTGTTGACCTACGCATCTAATTTCCAGCCTCTCAAGTTCTACTGACGGTTCATTTTTCACACAGAACGGGTAGCACGATATACGCGCATTTATTAGACTAATGGAGCATTTTGTCATATATTTTTTAGCACTTGATTGTCCAAAAGTTGTACGTTGCCCACATTACTCCCTAGTGTATGCCTAAATTATGAAGTCCTAAACTATCTACTGTTTTTCTTCCTATGATGTGATAAACAACTTTAAAAGGTAAGAATGATGATATGTTTGAACGAAAAAAAAAAAAAATCATGAGTTTCCAGTTGATGAGGTGTTTGATGTCCTCCTTTCTAATTTAAGATGGCCATCCAATGTTGACGTTGTTTATGTCGCTCAAAGAAAGTCATTTGTAGATCTACAAAATAAACCGACGAAGATGAAAAAAAAAAGTTGCACACGCAGAATTTTGAAGACTTCCGTTCAGTCCCTTTTGTCGAACAAAATTCTTTTGTTGTCTCAGTAGTTAGAAAGCAGACCTTTTCTATATGACGTGGAATCATTCCAGTTTGGGAGGTAAATTATTGTATAAATAGGGAGTTATTTGATTTTTCTTCTTTTTTACTATTTCTTTCCTTTATTTGTACCAACCATTATATCATAAATACGGCCTGTTGCATTTCTAAGTTAAGGAAACATTACTCGTAAGTTTCTCTATTTCTTCCTAATTGTTTTTCACTTCGTAACATCTTTTTACATTTCTTGATTGAAATTTAATCTTCTCAGGTTGCATGCTGATATTATCCTCAACACATTGTAGGTGCTTCATTTTATGTTAAGAACCAACCCCAACCAACCAATCAGACAAAAAAAATAAAAATAAAAAACTAGTCAACACAATTACGGATATGCAAATCCTTAAGAAATCTGGGTAGAGAATCTATTATATTATTAAACTCAATCCAAAATTCAAACAAATCTGGATAGAATCTCTTATATTATTAAACTGAATTCAATATTCAAACAATCAGTAATAATCAAAATCACTTTAGATATTATTTATCGTTATGTTATCACTATCTTGCGCTACCAAATAATGACTATTAAGTTATGATTATGACTAGAATTAGAAAAACTAATGAAAGATGAATTATGATTTCTGGATAAGCATCTCGCTTCTACGCAGTTGAGTTATTTTTTTATTCTCTTCTAACTTGCATCTTAAGTTATGTGTGCCGTGCGGGGTCATAAATGTATGGATTATGGCTTTTCCTATTTTGGCAATTCTCCAGTAACATATATTTAATACGCGACGACGACAAAGCGTGGCGACCGCCGCACGGGTGGGTGGTTGACGGTAGCGGCGCCACGTATCAAACTGTTCCACTGAAAAATTTATGAAAGGCAAAGCCACAACAAAACGAGGGAAGTCCGTGAGCGGTTCTTGCGTACAGTACCCAACCAACGACTAGTTCCGAACTGGGGTCGGGGGCATATAAGTATACAACAAGCATTAAGGCAAAGTACCACAGGATTTGGAAGCCAGACATTACAAAGCGCCATAAAAAGCTTTCGGTCTTCGCATGAACTCGGGGGTGATGGCAGGTCATTTGGTTGGAGTATAATACAGACCTTGAACAGCTGAGTAGGATAGATTTTCTTTTTATTTTTTATTTTTTAATATTACAATGCACGCACCCTAAAGAAGATAGATTGCTTATTGGATATATGAGCTTGGATTCACGCATCATGGTTTTGATAAATTGCTCTTTGCAATTTATCAAAACGTTCAAAGTTAGAAAAGGTAGTTTTGATTTTTAATTTTATGATATATTAAGGGTAATAACCGATCGATGTTTAATGGTCAAAGCTACAAACTAGGTAAAAAGAAATAGTTTTCTAAATCTAGTTATGGTAAAATTAGATTTTTTATTTTTATTTTTTTTTGGAGCCTTAGCGATTGATATGCAAAAACATCATTTGTTTAGTGGTTTTGTGTATTAAGCTTACTAGCTCTACATTTTTGGTAAAAAGATACAAGGAGAGTAGATTATTTGCTTTATATTAGGGTTTTCACGGACTATTGGATTTTATTTTCTACTTCAGCTACGTCTTGTGATTATGAATCTCATATCTATACATTAGATGTATATCTCTATCCAATATTCATAAGGTAAACGGAAAATTCCCTTATTCGTCTCCTTTCATCTTTGACTTTCAACAAACATTCTTGAATGAGTTTAAGGATTATCCGTATTTGAATAACAAGAATTTAAAATTTTCAATAAAGAATAAATTTCAAGAAAAAATTTACTAGAAGATTTCAAGCGATAAAAATTTTTAAAAATATTTGTGTTGTTTAGATAAATGATATGCTCGTGTTTTTTTAGAAATTTAAAAAAATATAAAGGTATTTTAAAATTATTTGTAAAAAATTTTAAACAAGTATATATATTGTAAGATTTTTTGGGTACGCGAAAGATTCTGATGCTAGCGAAAGAAAAAGCGCAAAAAATAGTGTGATTGTGGACCGGGTTGCTGCTTCTTCAAACATTGAGGTTGGGCTTGGGCAGCCATAACACTCTATCATAAGACCACAGCCGTCTGACACACTTGGAAATCCACCCAAGTCTTGCCTCCCTCGGCAGATGATTCATAATGGTTTGTTGGAAAGATTTCTTACCAGGCCCATCGTCCATGGAATATACGTTATTTTATTGTTGACGTTGCTTTTGTCGCTCAAATGAAGTCATTTGTAGATCTCTACGAAATAAACCGACAAAGATGAGGAAGGGTAAATGTCCAAGAGTATTGCAGTTTCTGGTTCATTTTGACATGCCAAGGTTTCCCCTTCACCCCTGACGAGATCATAAAATTACTGTTGGATGTCCCAACGTGTAGATATCCAGTTAGCATCTGTGTTCTTCAAACCATTTCCAAAGAATAGTTAGTAATAGGAGTTGAATGTGGCACGCAAAACGCTACATTAAGACATGAACAAGGCTTCTGCGAATGTATTTTTTATAGGTCCGATAAATTAGCTATTTTATCCTCAAATTGTCCACATAGAATTAATATTTTGTAAACAAGATGCATGATTTTTTCACTTCTGAATCCCGAGTTCTCACCATTGCTTTGGCCTGTAAGGGCTTCTACAGGAGGTAGGTTCTCCAGTACTATCTGGGTTCGGAAGAGACCATCGGTTACAGGTATTGCGCATGTACACGTCAATGACGATTCATGGAATTTAGAAGCCTTGTGCGGAATATAAGAGAAGAAACTAACTTTGATGTGAAAAAATTAAACACATAAATAGACTGAAATAATGAGCAAAAATGACATTCAAGGATATGAGCTACCAAATATTTGTCTATTGTAAATATGACAACCCGAACTCGCGAACGAGATCTTCTTAGCATTTTCATGCTCATACAGGCCTTGGAACACCTGTAACCCAAAGAATATAACGACTCTGGAACAACCGCATGGATCTGCAAGTGACCTTGTACATCAGGAATTTCTTGGACTTCCCACCCATGATTAATGGAACGTGATTGCAATCCCGTTTTGGAAGAAGAGCGGAAAGTTAACAAGCGTTTTCACATAATGGCATCTGTGCCAAATACAGCCATGTCCATAGCAATATCTTCAGACCTCTTCTCTAAGACCCACAACTTGGAATGTTTGCTGTGGCTTCATTGACCATTTTCACCAGGGTAACCTGCAGAGCATTAACTTGCTTGTGGAGATCAATGGCCAAAACAAAAACTCAGAAGAAACGCTGAAACCTAGTGAAACAATATCATGACCTACGGTTCTCCTGCCGCTGTTGAATGACAATTATATTTTGTTGGGTGTATGTGAGGCCACCTAAAAAGGAGTATCCAAAAACCAGGTTTACTAGGAATGGACGCTAACACTTTGCCATTTGCCATACGTGCGTTGGGAAGCACCATCGACAAAAAGAGGGTCAACAACCACGTTTTTTTCCCCGACTCATCAAGAAAGTTACCACAGGAGATGGTTTAAAAACGGAAACGAGTAATCCAAGAGATGATACGTTTCTGGACATAAGGTGACACATTACTCCGAGATTGGAATTTAACAGTGGAAAAGGAGTAGCGTGTGGGGATCCACCATTGCCCTTATTTTATATCTTACGTGCCGGTTAGACTGGATTAAGCGAACAAATTTGCACCTATAAATCCTATGTCCAACTCTGCACCAAGAAGTACTTTGCAAGGAGAGGCAGATGAACAAAAAAAATAACCCCGGGACTTAAGCAGACATTATGCAGCAATAACCTTTAGACTCAAATGGTGAGATAAAACATACCACACTTTCAGGAACACCAGGTGGTGGCAGTGGAAGGTTTCTTGGTGATGTGACATTATCAAAATATCTTTTGTCAAACCTCCATTCTCCAATCTTTGCATGGGTTAACTCCCCGGAATACCAAAGCATTTATTGTAGATAACAAAAGCCGAATAATACACAAGTAAAACAAATCCATATACTCTTCTCTCATGAACTGTAAACAGATTAATTGGCAATAAATTCAAATCTAAAAGGCGCATCCTTCTGCCTAAAGAATCCCCAGAAAAAACTCCTGAAATACTTCCTCTCTAGAGAAACATAACTAGCAAAGTATGAGAAAACTCAGTCACCAGAAAAAGTAACTACCTATTGTAGTCGCATCCATAAATATAATGAATTATATACTTTGCGCCAACTTCTTTATCCCATGGGGGCTGATACATGTCACGAAACAGGGAACTAAGTAACTTAAACAGTAGCAGAATGAATAAAACTATCTATTGGCATAGCAGCCTTTTCACAATGAATCTTTAGTTATCCCACATTCCGTAATTAGAGAAACAAATGCCCAAAATTAAGAAATTGCAGAAGGTGCCAAAACAATTAGTGTGGTAAACCCTGTATCCATGAGACCGAAGTACACTAAAATAAAGAATAATTACTTTAATTCTCAACAGAGTTGACGGTTCAGGATTGGATAACCATAAAGACACTGGAAATCAAACAGAATTTGAAATAAACCAGGAACTACGGCAATGATCTCACAAAGGTTCAAGATCTTTGATATTTGGAAAAATGATCAAATGTCAAAAGGGGGCAAAGGAGAAAATGTGTCATTCCTGAATATTTGAGAATATTTTTGAAACAGAAAAGTGCAGCAATGACTTATATTATGATGTTTTATTATAATCTGGGTATCTACACCTAAAGAAAGAGGAACCCTTAGGAACTTTAAAATTATCTATCCAGGAGGAATATTTCTGGCTATAACAACATCAATTCTGCTCTAAACTGTTCTAGTCCTTCAATTTGTTATTAACTTTCCACATTTCCATAATTGATAAAGTCAAAATTGGAGAGCAGCAAAAGAAGTGATAATCTCATCGTACCAGAATCATGAAGTCCTTATGCGAGATGTTACCAACGCCGTGCAAAGCAGATGCAACAGCATAGCCATACCTATATTTACAGAAAAATACAAAATAGATGTCAACAGTACTCCAAAGGAATGATAATCTCATCGTACCAGAATCATGAAGTCCTTATATTTACATAAAAATACAAAGTAGATGTCAACAGTACTCAAAAGACTGACACTAGATCGAGTTGGTTAAATAACTTACATTTCAAGCACCCAACCAAGTGCCTTTATCTGTTTCTGGATCCTTCTTCATTGCCAAGGAAACATCCATCCGGGTAGGAGCAATCATCTTGAGAGCTTCCTACTAATGATTCACAAAATCCAAGAAACGCCAAAGAAAACAACATTCCTACCAAGCCAATTCAAGACACGTACCTTCCCAACTACTACAGGAGAATTCCCTATTGGGTTGATGTTAGTTATCGGTCCTTTATCCTCTGGAAAAAGCTTCCTCAGTACTGACTCATTCTTCTTTGGTTCAATTTAAAAGAAAGGAAATGCAGTTCCAGATCCATCCTTTGACAAGTCTGAGCTGGACTTGACAATAATATCATCCAGCTCCACCCTCAGTACATAGCTGGATACATCTTGTGAATAGTGTACATTATGTGACATCTTCTCCACACGGGACAAAAAAGAAAAAGAAAAGGGAGGATCGACTCATCAAATATCAAAACTAAGTCGTTCAGAGTCCCATACTCTTCTTTGATGGCTGCTTGTTGAAGCCACTGTGCAAAAGCCAATGTTCTGTCAGGACTATATAGCCTGTAATTTTTAGACCAGACCAGGTAAGTCCTTGGTGCAATCAGGGAGAATAGAGGTGAAAGAAAAAGAAAAAATAAGTCATACATCATCATTTTCCACTCAATGGTTTACCATCGGCATCTATGGAGAATTCCATTAATTTAATAAACTAAAATCAGATGTTGTTTTGCATAACAATGCCATAAGACATTGTGATACTATAATGTCAACAGCAACTTTAATAGGAGATTCATGACTGTATCGTGTGCTAAGAAGACACAACTGTTGTTCTCAGCCTTGTAATATTTGACCCAATCACTCTTACAGGGCATTCCATAACCCGCAGAGAAAATTGATAAGCTAACATATCCAGAAAGCGGTTTAGTACAAAGCAGCAGACATGTTAAAAGTAAGGTTACTCTAGAAATTTGTAATCCACTAATGACCATCCTTGCAGTGCAATCCTATACTCTATTGACAACAAAAATATATATTTATGCTACACTGACTTATGTCCTTCAATCATCATTGTTATTTGACATGACACTAGAAGCAAAACGCATATTGAATAGAAAGGGCTGCAGTTTGGAAAGAATTGACCAAAAGTCAGTCCCCAAGTATAAACCAATAGCTAACGTACCATTCTCAAAACCCATCATAGACACACTTGTGCGTGCACAAAAACAAAAAATGAAAAAAGAAAAAAAAAAGTAACAAATTGAGTCCATCAGACACTTGCGTTTTGAAAGCTGCTAAACCTTTCTTCATCTTCACCTTCAACCAAAAAGCACATACTTCAAAAGCTCCCTAACCTTCTCTTTGCATGCAACGGGTGTTTCTGCAAGATAGCTGATTCAAAGGCATATATCAACTAATTTGAGAACCTTTTCTTATTGCTCAGTATTCATAAAGGATCTGGAAATCTAGGTCAGGTCTTCAGTATGTAACTGTTAGATTTTCTCCATCATTACCAGCCAATGCACAGTTCCTTACAAAATACATGCACAAGAAATTTCCCTTCCAAGGAAATAAATCGATTGAATGATATAAATAAAGCAAAAACCTTTTCACAAACATTAACCCCTATAAGCTCCCTAAAATGGGGTATAAATAGGTAGATGCGTGCAACTCAAACCGCTAGATTCAGTTTCTCCTGTAATTTGTTCCAATTTTATTCTAACAAAAATATTTTGAAAAATAACTTCTCTCTTTACTCTAGATTTAGACTCAAGCAAGGCCACTCAAGCAATCTCAAATTACAAGGTATACAATCATAATGATTAGACCACAAGGCCACTAGATTGCAGTAAATGTTCCTGTCGTTAAAATGTCATATTGTCGAATAAGTCAATAAAAACAAGAAGAAAAGTTTTGCACAAAAAGCTTAAACAAGTTTTAGAAGAAAAACTTTGTATCTGGGTGCAGAATGCATAAACAATAATGGTTTGGTCCATCGATATTTCAGTAAAAAGGAAGAGGGATAATGTGGATTTAAACAGACAGGTGTGATGACTATTTTAATTCCCCAAACTATATACCCAGTTTCTGCAATTTTGCCCAAGTATCATCTAAACAAGACATGAGACAGGGCATGGCGACAATGTGAAATTTTCTTCTCCTTCTTTTAGAGAGACCTTCCTTCAGTTAGGATCACAACAATAGGGTCTATAACTTTAGAAACAGGTTAGGGGCATATGAACTCGTACCAAACAGTTTTTTGGCTATATCCTAAGTTCAAGCTCCATGGGCCCAAATATGTAGATGCATCAGATAACCATTCTTAAGTCTGGGCAAAGTCTGAGCAGTATAGTCCTCGATGAAACCAATTAGAATGTAGAAAAGGAAGATGAATACTACTGCTAACCATTCCAGACAATTTGTTTAAATTAGTCACTTTGTTGACATGGAAACAACTATCACACCAGTGTAAGAGCACTTATCCTGAGACATGCACAGAAGCACACATACAGATACTGCTTGGAAGTTCAAACAAATCATACCAGGACATCTGACCTGCAGCACTTTTTGTTCACAGAATTGCGCATTCCAAAACTAACAATTGTCTCCATAGTAGATGAACAATTCTTAGATGCTTCAAGTTAGCAAGCTCATTCAGCAGAACAGCAGCAACTTCAACCCTTGACTGCTCTAGGAAAAGCAATAGAAACTGACAAAAGAATGAGGTGAAAAAATAAAAAGAAATTGGGAGTTGGAGAGCATGAAAATGATCATCTGGCTTATAGAGAAGCCTATGAAAACTATAGCGTTTACATGCATAGCTCACCCGCCAACTGGAATGGAATCTTCTTTAACAGGCAAGTTAATTCGGCTAACCAACCACTGTTCCCCAAGCACAGACAGCATGTCTCAGCCAACATAAGAGCGTCAAGCCTTTTGAGTAGGTGCTGCACATGTATATATTGCAGAAATGATAAGCTTATTTACCTTTTTCCTTTTTAGAATTATCTAATTTATTGCAATTTAAAATGGGGAACAAGAGCTGTATATGGAACAAATATCACAATCAAAGGGCAAAACCTCATCAAACTAGACAAAGAACACAAAGACTCAAGATAGAGGGAACTTAAAAAAAAAAAAGAACAATATACCAGGCAATCCATCCGTGCACAAAACAACCCCAAAAAGATTATACGCTTTGTCCTGAACAGGAAATAAGTAGATCCTTTTCATATATTTAGGTAAGCAACTAACTAAAACTCTCTATAACATGCATTCATTGACAACACTTATACGGCAGAATCTGACAGCTGAGTAGACTCTTCCAACAGATTTACTTTATTGTCTAATTTTGGATTTGGAGCCACATGGATTAATCATATTAGTGCATCGCAAGGGTTCTTGAATAAAAAAAGCCAATAGTATCAAATAGAATCGATGTGGGCTTCCATGGTTTTAAAGACTAAATGAATCACTTTTCCCTTCAGAATCCAGAAGTTGATGCCCAATCAACATCCAAAAATGGAAATCAACAAAAATAGGAACATACTATGTAAGAACCTTCCTGTTCTTCCCTTAGAATCCACAGCACAACACCTAAACTCCTCACAAGAACATACACCGCAAGCACAAATCTCACTGAAAAGCAACCTTCATTAACACCGAACGGAAGAGTTCAACAACAGTCTAAAACATAATTTACTGAAACCACTAGAAATCTACTAGAAACTAACCGCACTACTCCTAGTCATGCTACCAAAGACAATCTGCCGAAAAGCTAGAGTTCTTCACACTTCTCCGATGCCCTCCAGAATCGTGCTTTCCTCCTTTTTCTTCTCCTCTACTGGGCCTTACTTTGTGGAGGCCCTTCTCTCATTGGTTAGGCCTTGAGCTGGGCTGGGTCATGACACACTAAGTTAGAGTCCGCTTGCGGTGCTCTCAGTGCATTCTTCAGCGAAACACCCAATTGAATTGCAGCACCAGATAGATGCTGTAAGAAACAATCAGACGCTCTTTTTGGCCCCAGATGACAAATATCCAAGACATTTGAAGGAACAGACTTGAACAACAATAAGAGTAAACCACAAAAGATAAAACAAGATTAATTAAGCATACCAACACGACTACGGAAGATAGCTGCGAGTTCGTGTACGGTATCGGGTCGTTCTGGGTGGATTTGGATATGCCGAGAGACTTTGGGTCTGTCGAGCCATATCTTCCCCTTGTTACGGAAGAAGAGAAAGGAAGACTAGATTTTGAAGATTTTTTTATTCTTTTCCCCCGGATACATTAACTCCTACGGAATTAACCACTGTCTAAACCATGGTAAAATAAAAGCAAACCACACTAGTTACATAATGTACTAAAAGAATCAGGACTCGACTAGAAGATACGTATCAACAAACCTTAAAAATTGGATCTTGGTAAACGGAAACAAGATCGATTTAAATCGGATGAGCCTGATCTTATTGTTTTTGTTATCCAGGTACTTTCATTGGATAATTTTTCCTTTTTACTGTGGGTTAAAGTAGCGGATTATTAAAATGGCGGCTACGCAGATAACGTAGACTGCCCACGTAATAAATTTGAAAAAGTGTGGGAATGGAACGGTGACGATGATGAAAACCCCGGTGAACACGAGGAACCCGCCCACCTCCCGTAGCACTCGAGCTGTGTTGGCGCATGTGTGATAAATGCAGATGGCAACGAAGAAACAAGCCAAGGCTAACATGAGAGCAAGACAGAACAACGTAAACTCGGTGGGCAGTTGACTTCGGACTTGAAGGTAGCCAATTGACACCTCGACCACCGCCGTCATGGAAAGTGCGGCCATAGTCGTCACCCAGTTCAGAACACTTCCTCTGTCAGTGGGTAGATGAGGAGTTTCAAGGTCCACGCCATCTTCAGAATGTAGGAAGAGCCCTCGAAGTAGGAACGCAGACCTCAAAAAAAAATCGCCGCAGCGACATTTAAGATCGGCAGCGAATCCCCTAACGCGCCTTCCCAGTTGGCTCTCCATCAGCACCGACGAGTGGCCTGATAGGGGAAAGTTTGGATATTCCTCCCAACTGGCGGAAAATGTTGGTTGAAGGGGTTTATAAAGAGGGCCACTGCCAAAGTGTGAAACAAAAAAAAATTAGTCATGACTAAAAAGTCTAAAAAGTGTTCGAAGAGTGATTTTCAAAGGCAAAGTCTTTGAAGTCTGAAAAACTTCGTCAATCTACGTTCACCTGTCATTGTCAACCTGCATTTCCCTTCACCTTCCCCGGCAGCCCATTGATCCCAATTTTAATGTCAATTGTAACAAGTAGCGAGCAGAGACTCGAACCTGGGAGATGAGGATGTTGAGATGCCATCCCGCTGCTACCATACCTACAGACCCGACGCCATGGAAGTCTCATAGAATTTCATTTATAGATAGTAAGTAACAAGCAACTTCCTACCCATAACGAGAAGGAAGTCGTTGCCAGTGCAGGTCAGGGTTACCGTTGGGTCAAGGGGAGAACCCCAGAAGTGATGAAAAGAAGGATGTTATGCATCATCGTAGAGTCCGAAAGCTAAAGAAGCAATGATTTGCGTTGTGCTGCCGTTTTTTCTTATTATTAGCAATACTGAACTACACGACCACTTTCTGAAAGAAGGATTCATCGGTACAGGCGTATGTAAACCAAAAACAAATAGGATTTGGGCTTCACCAATTAGGCCTAGCTCAACTAATAAATAACTATAACTAATAACACATAACCATTAGATCAAGTTCAAGTAACAAATGATTACAATGACACCCACAGAAGCCCACAAACAAGTAATACGTAACTTCGCACTCTTGGATTCTCCCAACGACTAGGACCTCCTGGTTTTAATAAAAAAAAAAAAAAAAAAAGTCAAAACCATTTCTATAGATAACTCAGTAATGGGGGTTGAATCTGGCAAGCGAAACATTATATTAGGACATGAACAGGACTTCTACTTATGTATAGTTTTATACAAATTAAAGATTTTTGTATTGTCTATATAGATAATACACCTATATTTTTTAAAACTCTAGAATAACACAAAAAGCATCTTAAGGTTATTTATGAAAACTTTGAAAGAAATAAAATTATTCTCTCTTGAAAAATACAAATTGAAAATAATCTATAAAATTCTTAGAATTAGTTTTAAAACTTCATATGACCAACTACTCCACTCGTGGCAAAATTTTACTGGCTGATTTCGGATGGACCCCACTTCAAGAAGTCCGTACTCTCGCTAGGCCGCTCCAGCTGCATCTTTGTTGGACGTATCACTATCCAAACCTGCATTCCAGATTTGCATACATGGCTGACTTCTTAAAACCTTGCACAGTTCAATATTCACATGGAAAAAAATGAATTCAAAACTAATACTTTGGTTTGTGATGTTCAAAGACTCTAAGAGTTTCTCCAAATGGTAACAGAACCATCAACGAAAAAGGAACAGAGTCCATCAAAAGAGAGAGCAGCTGGAAGCCAGCTGATGAGGAGTTTGAGCTTCTTACGAGAAAGCCTGATCTCATAACTTTGATTGATCTCATTAGTTGTACTTAAAACTCTAATCCAAGTTAACCTTTGCTTGAACTGCATGGCACAGAATGTTTCATTCGTAGCTCTATGTACATATGTAGAAATCTGTATTTGCATATGGCATGTACATGCATGCTGACTTTAATTATGACGGTGTAGTCCGATTGCTTTGGAGAAAGTAGGGAATGCCTTAATGCCTAACTTGGGAAGCTATGATTAGTACAGGTACAAGCCTGGATAAGGAGAGTGCAACACTTGGAACTGCTTGACATCTTATAGTTGTTTTACCTTGATTTTACTTTGTGCGTTCTGTGTGAGTTGCTCCTTCGACGGTATAATTATATGTCATTTATTGTGCACCGACACATGCACGTTATTTACCAGTTCATACTTGTATTCATGGTTGAACAAATTTAGTTAATTTATTCTTTCTTATAAAATGTCGATGCAGACAAACACGGCTACTACTTTTATCAGCACATTGTATCAGATTTAAGATCAACAGTGTATGGAAGCATGGAAGATCCTGTTTTCTCTAACGGTTTGCGTTTTGATATCATAGGCCTGTCCATGCAGACCAAGGCAATTCGTCTCTGGCTCCCCTATCTGGGTCACCATCATTGTTGCAGTGTGATTTTCAGGAATTATTTTATCCAAAGGAATCTGGTTCCTGTGGTAAATTTCCTTCTAATGGTACCAGTGTCACTGCAAATGCCTTTGGAAGTGACATTCCTCCAACATACTGTGGCCTATCGTCAGATAATCTAAGCAACCAAAATATGAGAATCAGGACAGGTTTTTGTCCTGTTGTTTCATGGTCCTCAGGGATCAGACTTGACCAAGGCAGTTGGCAGCCACGCGGTTCACGCCAGTGAGAAAGTGAGACCAGGGAGATGTATAAATGGGAGATCTTAGCAGTAGGAACTTTCAAAGCTTACAGAAAATGCCTTTAGGTGCAAACTCTTCCATTTCTACGCAGTCATCGACTTTCATGAGTGGATGCCCTCGTGTAGTTGTTTGGAGAAGCAGTTGAAATATTTCTGATTCTGATTCTGATTCCGATTCCGATTCCGATTCCGTCGGACTTACGACCAAGGCTAAGGCGGTGGGATGTGACAGTGATGTATCTCTTATTGCTGCTTCTTCAAACATTGAGTAAACTCGGGGGGAAGTTGACTTCGGACTTGAAGGTATCCAATTGACGCCTCCATCACCGCGGTCATGGAAAAAACACCGGCCATGATCTGCACCCACGGAACATTTCCCCTGTCAGGGCATACATCTGGGGTTTCTGGGTCTAGGCCATCATCAGAAGTTAGGAAGAGCCCTTGAAGTAGGGACGCAGACCTCAAAAAAAATTCACCCCAGCGATATTTAAGATCGGTAGCGAATCCCGTAACGCGCCTTAGCAGCTGGCTCTCCATGATCACCTAAGAGAACTGGCGGAAAATGTTGGATGCCTTATTGGGTGCCTGGTTCTGCTAGTCACTATCTGCTACTAAATATTTTAAGTTGCTAATTATTTGTTGGATGACTGCTCCTTATTAGTGAGTGCAAATATTTTAAGTTGTTAATTATTTATTGGATGCCTGATTCTGCTAGTCACCATCTGCCACTAAATATAGTTGCTAATTACTTATTGGATGTGCAGGCTAGCGGCAACCTTATTTTACCACTAAGCCAACCCACGTTAGCTAGAAAAATATCACACATCATCTAAGATCGAAATATGCTTGTGCTGTCATTTCTTCTTATTATTAGTACTAAACTAAACGACCATTTTCTGAAAGGAGGATTCATTGGTACGAGCGTATTTAAACCAAAAACAGAAGACAAGATCGACCGTGAACAAAGGGAATTTGGGCTTCACGTAATTAGCCTAACCCAAATATCTATAATCAGGCTCACAAAAGCCCATAAACAAATAATACAGGACTCTGCATTATTGGATTGTCCCAACGTCTAGGACCTCGTGGTTTTAATAAAATGAGAGGGGTTTCAAATTCTAGATATTCAATTTGGCACTAGTGTTCTATCAAAACCATTTCCATAGATTACTTAGTGATTGGGGGTTGAATGTGGCACGCAAAACATCTTGAAGACTTTTATGTTGTCTATATAGATAATATACTTGTATTTTAAAAAAAAAACTCTAGAATAACACAAAAGGTATCATAAAATTATTTACAAAAAAATTTCAAAGAAATAAAATTATTCTCTTTTAAAAAATAAAAGTAGAGAAAAAAAATCTATAAAATTCTTAGAATTAGTTTTAAATTAATCAGGTTTAGAACTTCATATATATGAACCACTCTACTCTACAAACCAAGACCGCCACAGAAAAGATGGCAAAAAACGACTTCACTGTTCCACTCGTGCCAATCAAGACATCAAAAGCTAGCCTTCACACGCGACGAAATTCTAGTAGTTTGAAAACACTTTATTCCCGAGGATGAATGTTTAATGGTAAAAGATTAAAAACAAGCTTTTTACTTCTTGTTCGGATGAAAAAAGCAGTGAAAAAATATCAAAAGAAAATTGAAAATTAGTTATGGTATTCCACAAAAGGAATTTAGAAGGTGTAAGAAATTGAAATAAAGAAAACGAATTTTTTTTTCAAAAATAGTTTTTTACTAAAAAGAAAATATATTTAAAAAATAAACATGATCACAAAAGAAAAAGTTACGAACATATTATTTGCAATAAAAAAAAAACCATTATACACCACAAGGTTAGGAAAGAAAAAAAAAGCAAGAAATAATTAGGTATCTTAAAAGACAATAATTTGAAATTCTCTTTGGAGAAGAAATCTAAAACTACGAAATTCTATATAAAATTTTAAATGATGAAATATTTTAAATATTTTTTTGTGTTATCCATATATATGATAAATTTGTATTGCAGAAATGGACCATCACATAAATACATAGATGCATAAATCAATCTATAAACATACAAGTATATAAAATTTAAGAGGTTCAAATTAATACAATATCTTACGTTATCTATTATCGGTGCAACTACCCGTCTCTTATCCTCTTATTAAATTTTTTTAAAAGAATACAAAAGTGTTGATTACAAGATCTACTCATACCTCTTATACAACTATTCTTAATACTTGTAGCAATATATTTAATTCTTTCTTAGCTAGTGGCTATTACATAAAGTAGTACTCTTTAGTTGTTACTCTTGTAAGATGTAACCATCATTTTTACTCTCTTTTTGACTCTCTAGGGTTTAACACCAAAGGGAGTCATGGTCAAACACTACGAGAAATCTTAACTAAATACCACTAGAAATACCCATTAATACAAAAGATAATAATTTTTAAAATATTCATATAATACATACAAAATGTATCTAAATCTATTAATTTTCATTTAAATCCTAATAATTTTTATTCTCTAAAACTCTAGAATAATAAAAAAATAAATATTAAAATTATTTATGAAAAAATTAAACCAAAAAAAGACGTTTTTTTTCTTAAAAAATATAAGTCGAAAAAAAATCTATAAAATTCTGAAAATTAGTTTTAAATTAATCACTCAAACCCTAACAATTTGTATTCTCTAAAAATATAGAATAAAAAAAAGCATCCTAAAATTACTTAAGAAAAATATCAACCAGAGAAAAAAAAAGTATTCTTTCTCTTAGAGGATAGAAGTTGAAAAAAAAATCTATAAAATTCTTGACTGCATGGATAAGATATCTTACACAACTCAACTGCTACTCAACACGTGGTGAAATTTTATTAGTTGATTTCGGATGGACCCCGCGGCTGTCTTTCCCCTCTAGATGGAAGCCACGTGATGACGAGTTTGACGTCCTCCTTTCCAATTAAGATGGCCAAGCCAATGTTGGGCTTCTTCTGAGGAAGCCTGGTCTCATAACTTTGATTGATTGATTGGTCACATTAGTTTTATTTCTAACTCTAATCCAAGTTATCCTTTGCTTGAATAGTATGGCGCAGAATGTTTCCTTCGTAGCCCTATATACAAATGTAGAAATCTACACGTGTATTGTAGCATGTACATACAAGCTCGGTACGAACCTTCCTTCCGATGGAACTGTTTACTCGCAAGTAATAATATTTGACAAGTGGCGGCCTCAGATAGGAGTGGTTCCCAGTCAAAATTTGAAATCGGTTTATCAGCCCCTAAAAGTAATATAGTTTAATTGGTAAAATATTTGAATCTTTTAAAATTTATCAAAAATTTCAAACTTATAAAAAAAAAAAATTGCTAAGAATGCCTTGTTGTGCACGTAATTCGTACAAAAACTTTATACCCAGTTGCAACATTATGAAAATTTTGTAACTTTGATATTGTTCTTGGATGCAGAAAGTCTTCACCGAGTTAAATCCGCTTTAAAGAAGACGATGGCCCCCGGATTTAGACATAAAATACCAGTTTATATGGGAAGCAAGATAAGTTTCTAGTCAACGGAAAGTTTTGCTCATCCAAAAGTGAAAGCTGTATCTGCTTTAATTTAGAGTTGGTATTCTTGACCTTGACGCCTCCAAGAACGTCATTGCAGGATTCTTTATACATCCGACCTCAGCTTTTCTTGCCCCCTCTTTTTGTCTCCGTGTTTTTTCTGTGTTCTCCAATTTCCTGGTGACTTCCCTTTTTCCACATGCCCGGGATTGTATGGGCTTATACAATCCCCAGTCCTTGAGGTTTTTCCATTCATTCAATTGACCACTTTTCGACCATAAGCCTCAGTACATAATGTCAAGTTCTGGGGCAGCCTTTGCAATGGAGTCTGTCTAAGTGCATGGGCATTTCCCTCGACCTCAACCTTAATCCCTTCAGCCACCACCTGAGAGAAGAAACTGTGGTTAGTAAAGGTGCCCTCGAGGCGTTCTTTAACCAAACGCCCCACTAAATTGCAGGGCCAGATAAATGCGGTAAGAAACAACGAGGCACTCTCTTTGGCCGTAAACACTTGAAGGAACAGATTTGAGCAATGATGGGAGTAAACAAGATTGATTAAACGTACGAACACGTGTGTTGCAGATAGGCGAGAGTCCGTATACGGTACCGCCGCATCGGGAGGGAGACAAAGTGTGAAAAGACTTTTCCGTCCTTTTCTTCCGAATGCATTTGAAGTTACAGGATTAACCGCAGTAAAATAAAAGCCTAATACAGTGATTACATGATGTCATTTACAACTAAACAGGACTTGACTAGGAGACACGTCACAGCAACCGATTACGCGTTCCGCAGGTATACTCTCTCTCCTTCCTCCTTGTCACTCTAAAAAACACTTTCAAAACTACCTATAATTCTAATTTAAGAATAAAATAAAGGATGGATCCGGACTGATGGGTCATTTTTCCTTTTTATTGCGGGTCAAAAGTAATGGGCTACTGAAATGGCGGTCACGGAAAGTACGTAGACTACCCAGGTAATAATTTTGAAGAAGCGTGGAAATTGAACGGGGACGATGATGAAAACCCCGGTGAAAATGAGAAACGCGCCCGCCCTTTGTAGCATTCGAGCTGGGTTGGCGAATTTGCGATAAATGCAGCCGGCAACGAAGAAACAATCGAAGGCCAACAAGACAGCAAGACAGAACAACGTAAACTCGATGGACAGTTGACACCTCTATCACGGCGGTCATGGAAGGACCCACCATGATCTTCACCCAGTTCGGAACACTTCCATAGTCAGGCCGTCGATCTAGAGTTTCTGGGTCCACGCCATCATCAGAAGCTACGAAGAGCCCTCGAAAAAAATTTGCCGCACCGATCTTTAAGATCAGCAGCCAATCCCCTGACGTGACTAATCATTTGGCTCTCCATGACCACCAAGGATTGGGCTAATTATGTGTTGTAGGGCAAAGTTTAGATATTCCTCTGCGGGCGATAGCTGGCCGTCTTTATAGCAAGGGCCTTTTTGTTTGCTTCTGCTTATGTGATGTTCGCTTTTTTGTTTCCCCGGGAACTCTTTGTTTTTGTTCGCTTCCGGGATTATAACGCCATCTCGTTATGTGGATGACTGGACTTGGCTGGTCTGAAAAATTCGGTATCCAGCACCCAGTACCCTCTGTGTTCTTTCCTTATGTTCATATATCAATTTTTTATGTGTATGAGAATACGTGAGCCTATTTACGCGGATCTATATCCTTTGAGAATGAAGATGTCTGTCGTTTTCTTTTCTATATCTAACTTCCCCCTACTTTAATCCCGATGATCATGTGCCATGCTCTACGGCATCATGCATGTGTCTTGGGGTTCGGCTTGAGACCTTTTTTTAATCCCAAATAGTATGAGTTACTAATTGAGCCACATTTTTAACAATAAATTTTGTGGATGAGTGGATGTTTTCGTTTGCTTCTACTTATGTGGATGATTGTTGCAAGGGTTAGAATGCCATCTTGTTATTAGGATCTTCTAGCAAGCTTATAACAATCAAGCACCCATGTCCTCAGCGAGCTTCAAATGACTAAGTGCATCTACTAAAGTTTGAATTTAGTATGTGAAATTTGGCTTTAATATCAAATCTAACGAATTTAATTCTTAAATAAAAAAACCTAACATATTAACATGTTAGGGTCAATTACCTTTAAAACTGTAAGACCCTCCACAAGTCTAAATACATAAAGTAATAGGTTTGCTCTATGTGAAAACCACTTGATGAGGAGTTTGACGTCCTGCTTTCTAATTAAGTTGGCTAAGCCCAGCTGAGCTTCTTCTGAGAGAGCCTGGTCTCATAACTTTGATTGGTGTCATTAGTTTTATTTCTGACTCTAATCCAAGTTATCCTTTGCTTGAACAGCATGGCGCAACATGTTTCGTTCGTGGCTCTATATACATATGCAGAAATCTGTACGTGTATAATAGCATGTACATGCAAGCAAACTCTAATTATGACGTAGTTCGACTGAAGTATTTATTACGACTGAAGTTCGTAGATCTTTAAGATAAGCACGGAGGCTTGGGCCAATTACACGCAGCCCTTATTCTTTCCGAAAAAGGACAAAGTTGGGAGTCTCTGAGTCGACCGTGAGAGACATGAGGGACTTGAATGGCGCGTGAGCAACATGCGCTTCTGAGCGCGGGCGAAAAATTATCCCAAATTTTAAGCGGGTATTTGGCGCTGGTATCTGGTTTTACGATTCCATGGTTCAGTAGGTAAAATGGTTCGTTCAAATGAGATTGAGAAAAGACGAAGTTTTTGCGCGGCTCAGTAGAAAGTTAAACCCAGGAGATGGTTTAATTCATGAGACTGAAGTTGAAGATTGTGGAGGCCCAACATTCAAATACCTTCTCCCTCGATCTCATACTCCACTTTGCAGAATATGCAAGACCTTGCTAGCAAAATAAAAAACGCCAAAAATGGTGCGATTTGTGGACTGGGCCTCTGATTCTTCAAGCATTGAGTTAAGGCTTGGGCAGCCATGCCAGTATAGTTAGACTTCTGGAAACTCAATTCCACCTGTCATAGGACCACAGCTGTCTGACAAACTTGTAAATCCACCCAGGTCGGCAACCCTTGTCAGATGATTCATAGTAGTTTGTGGAAAAATATTCTTACTTAGTTCATCATCCGTGGAATATATGTTATTTTCTTATTCAACCATATAATGGTTGCTTGTATAATTTTTGCAGAAGCAATAACAGGAAGGAAAATATGAAGTAAGCGGTACTTGCACTGTAATATTAAAAAAAAAAAAAAAAGGGTACAAACCTTGGGAACCACGCATTTGGCGTCAGTCATATTATAGACACACAGCTAGACTATAAAAGTACAAGTGCAATGGGTCTGGGAGTTCTGTGGTTTTGTCCCTTTACAGAATTTAATAATCCAGCTGATGGTATACACTCAAAAGTTAAATTTGACAGACAAACAGACTTTTTAAAGTGAAAAAGTAAACACATAAATAATCTGAGATAATGGGCTACAATGAAACACTAGCACAACTGTCATTAAGGATATATGCAACAAATATCTTGTCTATTGTACATATGATAACCCTAACCCCCCGAATGAGATCTTATTCCCATTCTCGTGCTTATGCAGGCTTTGGGACATCTGTAACCCAAAGAATATAACGATTTTGGAGCAACCGCATTGATCTACACGTAACCTCGTACATCAGGCAATTTTCGGACTTCCACCCCTATGGGTGGAATGTGACTGCAATCCCATTTTGGGAAAGAGAGGAAAGTTAACAAGCGTTTTCACATAATGGCATTTGTACTAACATCAAAGCACCTATACCTTTAACCAAAATACAGCCATGTCTACAGAGCAATACCCTCAGACCTCTTCTCTAAGATCCCCAGTTTGGAATGTTTGCAGTGGCTTCATTGACCATTTTCACCAGGGTAACCTGCAATGCATTAACTTGCTTGTGGGCATCAATGAGCAAAACAAAAACTCAGAAGAAATGCTGAAACCTAGTGAGAAGGTACCATGACCTAAAGTTCTCCTGCACTGTTGAATGACTACTATATTTTGTTGGGTGTACGTGAGACCAACTAAATAGGATTATCCCAGCTACCTACCTTGAAGTACCCAAAAACCAGGTTTAGCTAGAATGGATGCCAACACTTCTTTGCTGCACCCTGATGGGGGTCCTATTCTTTGCCATTTGCCATACTTCGATGGGAAGATGACCATTCCCATCAACAAAAAGGGGGGTCAACAACCACTTTTTATGACCATTCTTATAAGGTGACATTACTTGGATAGATTGGAATTTAATAGTAGCTCCAAAAAGGATTAGTGTGTGTACGGCTACATTTTAGGTTGAGCATTACCCTTATTTTATGCCAAATGTGCACGTCAGACCAAATTAAGCAGACAAATTTGTACCTATCAGTCCTATATCCAAGAGTTTGTACCTAGAAATGTTTTCCAAGGAAAGGCAAATGAATAAACAAAATAACCCTAAGACTTGCGAAGACAAATTATGCAGCAATAACCTTTGGACTCAATGGGTGAGATAAAACATACCACGCTTTCAGGAACACCAGGTGGTGGCAGTGGAAGGTTCCTTGGTGGTGCGACACTATCAAAAGATCTTTTGTCAAACCTCCATTCTCCAATCTTTCCATAGGTCAACTCTCCCTGAATACAAAAGCATGAATTGTAAATAAGACAAGCCAAATAGTACACATGTAAAACAGATCTATATACTCTTCTCTCATGAACTAGAAAAAAAATTAATTTGCAACAAATCTAAATCTGAAAAGCACTTCCTTCTGCCTCAAAAGCCCCAAAAAGAACTCATGAAGTATTTCCTCTCTCTAGAGAAACATAACTAGCAAAATACGTGAAGCTCATTCACTGAAAAAAGTAACTACCTTCATATTGTAGTCGCATCCATAAGTGTAATGAATTATATACTTCTTGCCAACTTCTTTATCCCATGGGGGCTGATACATGTCACGAAACAGTGAACTCAGTTACTTAAACAGTAGAAGAATGTAAAAAACTATCTACTAGCATAGCAGCCTTTTCATAATGAACTTTAGTTATCCCACATTGCATAATTAGAGAGACAAATGGCCAAAATTAAGAAATTGCAGAAGGTGCCAAACCAATTAGTGTGGTCAAGCCTGTATCCATGAGACCAAAGTACACTAAAATAAAGAATAATCACTGTAGTTCTCACCAGAGTTGAAGCTCCAGGATTGGATAACCAAAAAGGCAATGGAAATCAAACAGAATTTGAAATAAACTAGCAACTTTGGCAATGATCTCAGAAAGGTTTAAGATGCTTGATATTTGGAAAAATGATCAAATGTCAAAAAGATACAAAGGAGAAAAGGTTACCGTTCCTGAATATTTAAGAATATTTTTGAAACAGAAAAGTAGAGCAATGGCAGATTAGTGATGTTTTAAGATAAACTGGGCACGTGCACTTAAAGAAAGGGGAACACTCTGGAACTTTAAAATTTATCCATCCAGGAAGCATTTTTCTGGCTATAACAATATCAATTCTGCTCTAAATTGTTCTGCTCCCTCAATATGTAATTGACTTTCCCCATTTCCACAAATTAATAAAGTCAAAATTGGAGGGCAGCAAAAGGAATGGTAATCTCATCGTACCTGAATCATGAAGTCCTTATACAAGATGTTTCCAACGCCGTGCAAAGCAGATGCAACAGCATAGCCGTACCTACATTTACAGAAAGATACAAAGTAGAGGTCAATAGAACTCAAAGACTGACACATGGTCAATTTGGTTAAAGAAACTTACATTTCAAGCACCCAACCAAAAGCCTTATCTGTTTCTGGATCCTTCTTCATTGCCAGTGAAACATTCATCCAGGTAGGAGCAATCTTCTTGAGAGCTTCCTGTTAATGATTCATAAAAATCAAGAAACGCCAAAGAAATCAGGAATTCCTACTAAACCAATTCAGGACACGTACCTTCCCAACTATTACAGGAGAATTCCCTATTGGGTCAATGTTAGTTATCGGTCCTTTATCCTCTGGAAAATACTTCCTCAGTACTTTTTCATACTTCTTAGGTTCAATATAAAAGAAAGGAAATGCAGCTCCAAGTCCATCTTTTGACAAGTTTGGGATGGGCTTGACAATAATATGATCCGGCTCCGCCATCAGTATATAACTGGATAAATCATATGAATAGTGAACATTAAGCGACATCTTCTCCACGTGGGACAAAAAAGGAAAATGAAAAGGAAGGATTAACTCATCAAATATCAAAACTAAGTCATTAAGAGTCCCATACTCTTCTTTGATGTCTGCTTGTTGAAGCCATTGCACAAAAGCCCATGGTCTGTTGAGGACTATATAGCCCTGTAATTGTGAGAAGAGATTCGAGGGAAATACAAGGTAAGTTCTTGCAGCAATCAGCGAGAAAAAAGGTGAAAGAAAAAGAATCTATGGAGGATTCCAATACTTCAATAATAAATAACAGAATGGCTCATGGACTAGGAAAGTGGGTCATTAGATTGCAGGAAATTCTATCATCTCCCACGGGGACAAGACACGTTTCTCAACTGGTGCAAGAGATGCCAAAAAAGTACGTCTAATGCTCTAGATTTAAGAATAAAACAGCTCTTCATCCCATTCTTTTGGTGATTTTCAAAGTAAATTATGCATCCGCAATTATGCTTAACATTGAACAGACTTCACTCTTTGCAGCTACGTCTCACATTCGTCAACCCTAAAAGAAAAGACAAACCTCCTTCCTTTCCCCGATTTACTCGGCAACCAAATAGAGCCTCCAGCTTTCCAAGTTAAAAACCATTCTCATTTCCCAACAAAATTCAATACCCTTTCAGGCATCGAAAATCCACCTCAAAACTAAAACCCCCACAACAGAAAACCCAATTAACCAGAAATTGTAAAACAGAAACACACCTGGTCCAATCCAGCAGGGAGAGGCTGCGCAATGAAGGTTGGGATCTCATCCATTAACTTATCAGGCTTCCCGGAATGCAAGATCCTAGTGAAACCCCCCATCTCGGAGTTGGGTCCATCCTTTAATTTCTTAAACCAGTAGTACATAACCCGGCACTGCCACGTGTTATAGACGGAGTCGGAGGCCGTGACCGCCGTGTGAAACAACCTCTTCCTGGAAGCGGACTTTCTTGATCTGTCCACCGGCATCTGGATTACGGGGTCCACGGAGATCTTGGACGACGAAGAAGTCCGAGACGGGCCCGGAAGCTCTTGCTTGAGAGGGGCATTGGCCGAGATGATTATGTTGTACGTGATCAGAGCTACCGAGAAGGTGACGAGCAGAGTGAAGAAAGTATTTCCACAACCCATTTTCTTCTCTCTCCTTGTTCACTCCAGAGCTCCCCAGCTCTATTTATGACCTCGTAATCTCTTCGTACAGAAATGTACACAGGGAAGCATGAGGCTGGCGTGTACATAAAAAGTCGTCGACTTTGGCTGCGTAGTAGTTGGACATATTCGCCGACTCTCTTTCTCTCTCTCTCTTTAGATCGAGAGTAAACAATTAGAGAAAATGAGGATTGATGAAAGCCATGTTATGAAGAGCCGCTGACATGACCCGACTTGGTGGATCATGCTAGTTCCGGCCTTGGATCTGTGACATGGCGACCTATTAACCGTCAGATCTTGGTCAACGGACATCAGATTTTTATCAGATAAGCTTAATCATTTTCAGAGACATCATTGATTGAAGTTCACACGGTGTGCTGGGTACTTCTCACGTGTAACCCATGTAATTTTTTCTTCTCTTTTTTTTTTTTTTTTACTTATCACTTAAAAGTAAATCGAAAACTAGTTATACATGCAGCTTGCAAGAGCAAGCGGAAGGCTATGGATGATCACCACGTGAAAGGGTGACAAAAAGATAAGACTCTACTCAAAAGTGTGGGCTATGCTGCAAAAGACATGGATGATCTTGCTCAGAACCCGACGCCTGGCCCTCCGATATCCTCTGATTGTTTCGCAAAATAGTCTTCCACTTTATGTTAGTCTATTTCTCTACTGGTGCTCTTATATGGGGAAACCTGAGAGCCCATCGCGAGTATCCTGCAAGGGGATGAGAGTTTCAAGATGGGTCAGTGGAATCAAAATCAGCAATTCCTTCTTGGGACCGAGCGGAGGGGTCTGAGTTGGGAATGCAAATAGTTTCAAGTCATAAAAAAACAAACCTGCATTCACAATCTCGAGAAGGTCTGCTTCTGCTTTGACATCATCAGACATATCCTGCAATTTACATGAATAAAGGGGCAATTTAATAACTAGGAAACGGCGAGGGATATTTCTTCACTAGTGCAGCATTTAAAGAAATCGATGCGAAAAATCAAGTTTCTGGCCATATTTGAGCCTTATTTCCCAATCCGCCACCTTAGCCATGAGAAATAGATATTAGGTAAGTCACCTGTCCAGATGAAGCCAAACATCTTGCAATGAGGGCAGACAGACTTTTAAGAGTGTTAGCGTCGAAGTCTGGATGATTAAGAAGAGCCTCCTCTGATGTAAGATCAAAGATCAGCGAACAAATGCTTGAGGCCATCATAAGAACTGACAGGTCTTCGGCATTCTCTGAAATCAAGTTAAGAAATGAACTTTAACCAAGATGAAGACGTAATTGTAATGTCCCTTTCCAAAGATTATAAATAAAACAGGAAGTTCAAGCTTGAACACTAGCAGAAATAGTATATGTAGCACTTAAAGACACAAGTTCAAGGAGTCTCATGCTGCATTTTTTTAACTTTGCAAAATATAAGGGACCAGAACACCTCATTACGCAGAGAGATGTGTACTTAATTCAGTGGATAGAACCCGTGTTTTCAATATGTTAGCTCTTCTTGAAGCTTTTTTCTCAAAGTTCATTCATTTTCACGAAGTTCTGAATTCTTCACCCTGAATATAAGTACAGCCTCCAAACCAGTTTCTAGTTGAAATTCAAAGGATTTCAAATTTTGGAGTTTTCTTCCAAGTGGAATGATGATGTCAACAAAATGTAGGGCAACTAAATTTAAGCAAAAAATTAATCAATACAGATCTCTACGTTGTTAATGTTGGTGTAGGTGATTTTACAATGATAAACCCAAGTGGGGAAGGTTTTCAATAAACCATAAGAAGCCCAGTAACCTCTCAGGAATCATGACCACCTCAGTCCAATCTGTGCAATTTGCCACATACAAAGGTAGGAAAGACAATGGACAATATTGGCAAAGAGGGCAACAAAGCCATGCTGAGCTAGGAAACAAAGTCATTTCCTTCACTTTAAATGAAAAATTATGTTACATAATGTTGTTATCATCTCTAAGGAAAGTTTATAGATGTACACGGAAAGAGTTGAGGATACCTGTCCAATATGCCAATGCTTTCAGAAGATGAACAAGAGTAGATTCATCCAACGCTAGCTGTACTTCCTCTTTCTGCTGACGAAAAGAAGCAAACTCAGTTGATTTTGCATAATAATACCATAACATATTGCGATACTATGATCTCAAAAGCACCTTTAATAGGAAATTCATGACTGTATCACATGCTAAGAAGACGCAACTGTTGTTCCGAGCAATGTAATTATTTGGCCCAATCAGTTTAACAAGGCATTCCATAACCTGCAGAGAAAATCAATAAGCTAACATATCCCAAAAGTGGTTTAGTACAATGCAGTAAACAATGCTTGTTTACATGTTAAAAGTAAATTGAAGGTTACTTTAGAAGTTCGTGTTCCACTAATGACCATCTTTGCAGTGCAATCCTATACCTTATTGACAGCAGAAGATATATTCATGTTTTGCAGACTTACAGCGTTATGCCCTCCAGAAGAAGACAAAGCTTTGCATCCTTCAATCGTCATTGTTATTTGACACAACATTGGAAGCAAAAAGCAGATTGAGTAGAAAGGGCTGCAGTTCAGAAATAATTAACCAAAAGTCAGTCTCCCAGTACAAAACCAAAATACGGGTGTTTTGACACTTGTGTTTTGATAGAAACATGCACAAAAAAAAAAAAAAAAGGAGCAAATTTCAGTCCATCAGGCACTCGTGTTTTGAATGCTGTTAACCTTTGTTCATCTTCACCTTCGACCAAAAGCATATACTCCAAAAGTTCTCTGACCTTCTCGTTGCATGCAAAGGGTGTTTCTGCAAGATAGCTGATTCAAAGACTTACATCAGCTAATTGGAGACCTTTCTCTTGTTAATAAGTATTCAGAAAAGATCTAGAAATTTAGGCCTAGTACTTAGTCCGTAACTGTTAGATTTTCTTCATCAGTACTAGACAATGAACAGTTCCTTGCAAAATACATGCACAGGAAATTTCTCAGGAAATCAATCAATTGAATGATATAAATAAAGCAAAAACCTTATCACAAACATTGTTAACCCCTGTAAACCTCCCTAAAATGGGATCTATATAGATGCATGTAACTCAAAAAGCTGGGTTCAGTTTCTCCTGTAATTGGTTCCAACTTTATTCTTACAAAAGTATTTCGGAAAAGTAACTTCTCTTTTAGCTCCAGATATACTCGGGCAAGGCTATACTTGCACCTCAACGCCCCTACAAGCTATCCCCAAGAGACTATGGTGAAAGAACTTGCAAAACCCGATCCTGTACTCTCCCATAACGAGGCACTGATGCAGATCCGGAGACCACAAGGCCACTAGTTTGCAATAAATCTTTCCCGTTGTTTTGCCATGTTGTTGAAGAAGTCAATAAAAGCATGAACAAAAGGGTTGCACAAAAAGCTTAAACAATTTTCACAGAAAAAAAAAAAAAAAAACCTTGAATCTAGCAGCAGAATGCATGAGCAATAAGTCCATTGAGATTCAATAGAAAGGAAGCTGTGTAATGTTCATTTAAACAGATAAGTATGTCAACCATTAATTGCCCAAACTATGTTCCCCATATTCTGCAATTTTGCCCAAGTATCATCTAAACAAGACATGATGAGACTGGGCATGGAGAGAATGTGGACATTTTATACTCTTTTCCTTTAGAGAGATCTTCCTTTAATTGTGATCACAAAAAAAAAGTCCGTAACTTTAGCAACAGGTTGGGTACCTACGTACTGCTATTCAAATGCATATGTATATATTCACATCAAGCATCAGATTCTCTAAAGGATTTTTTCACTATATCCTAAGTTCAGGCCCCAGGCGCCAAAATACATGGCGGCATCAGATAATCATGCCCAAGCCTAAGAAACATAGTCCTCGATGAAACCAATTAGAATGTAGGAAAGGAAGACAAGTACTACTGCAAGCTAAGCTGGACATTTTGAGATTATGGAGAAAATAAATAAGCATGATTATTCTCAATTTAAAAAAGCAATAGGGAGGGCATAAAAGAAACACTCTTGAGTCACTTTAAAGCCAGAAAATATGGATATGAAAATGAAGATGAAGTTGGCCTGACCTCCCAATAACCCGCACTGAAGCAAGAAGATCAACCCCTTTCCTTTTTCCACGTTCCTGCATATTACCACTATGAACTTACAGAGACAACACATTAAATCTTAATGCTTCCAAAACACTGCCTTACCTTTGCATCTTGCAAATACTCTAAAACCACACTAACTGTCTCATTGAGTGCCTTGATCACATTTTTTAAAGTGCTTTCACCTATTGTACACCCTGAGAACGATTCCACAGACATAATTGAAATCACCACGAGTGAAACAGAAAAATAAAGTTTGACAATAAAGGACTACATTTCAACAAAAAATGAGATAAAGGCAACACATTAAGGAAACCACCAAATCTAGAAAGAGAGAACAGATGACTTGGAAAGAAAATTATATACCATGAACATTGCATCAGAAATTGGCCTAAAGCACATATACATGATGTAAACAAGCTATAAACCTAGGGGGCCCACTATGAAGCAAAAGGTTGGCCAAGCCATAAACCTATAATAAAAAACAGAGCAAGGGACTTTGCATGAGTCACTTTGATTACATGAGTGTACCACATCAGTGTACCACTCCTTATCCCAAGACATGCATAGAAGCAGACATACATATACTGCCTAGAAGTTCAAAAAAATCATGCAAGGACATCTAACCTGCAGCACTTTCTGTTCACAGAAAACATTGCTCATTACAGCACTAACAACAAAATGACAACTTTTTCAACTACATAGAAAAACAACACTACCAAAGATTAAGGCCATGAGTCAAATGTAATTGCAATACGAGAAATGGACATTTTGACTGGTGAAACATGAAACCCATCAGTGGCAAGTATGTAAAGCTGCCAAAGAAATTATTGTGACCACGAACTCAAGTGAATTTCAAGCACACTGAATATTAACAAACTTTAAACTATTTAAAATAGATTAGATCACCTTAAACTAGCTACTCAGGATTTTCTTACATACCTTCGTTTCCAGCAGCTTCCGAGATTAATTTAATTATCTTCTCCATCAAGGAAAAGGCAATAGCCACATGTTTTTGTTTTAGAGTAATTGTCTCGACAGTAGATGAACAATTCTTAGATGCTTCATATTTCAAGTAAGCAAGTTCATTCAACAAAACTGCAACTTCAACCCTGGACTGCTCTAGCACAAGCAATAGAAACCTGACAAAAGAATGAGGTGAAATAAATAAAAAAGAGGTAGAGGGAATGAAAATGATCATATGGCTGATATAGAAGCCTCTGAAAAACATCGCATTTAAATGCATAGCTCACCTGTCAACTGGAATGGAATCTTCTTTATCAGGCAAGTTAATTCGGCCAATCAACCACTGCTCCCCATGCACAGACACCATGGTCTCAGCCAACATAAGGGCCTCAAGCCTTTGAGCAGGTGCTGCACTTGTAAATATTCCAGAATGATATGCTTATTTACCTCTTTTCTTTCCAAAAATGTCTACTTAATTGCAATTTAGAATGGGGAAAAAGTAGTGTATATGGAACAAACAACACAAATCAAAGGGCACCAACCTTATCGAACTAGAGAAAACACAAAAAGACTCAAGAGCTCATCATACCAAAATGTTTTGACACTAAAGCAAATGATAGAGAATAACAGAATTTAGATCAACACATATCCAATTCTAAATTTAACATCCTTGAAAACTCAGGTACAACATTGTTACAAGTACTCAATATGAAACATAGGTACTAACAGCCAAAACACCCTCTCAGTGATGACCTTTTCAAGATACTAACAACCAAAATTGAGGGACACTAACATACACCAGGTAATCCATCCGTGCACAAAACGACCCCAAAAAGATTATAAATTGTGTCCTGAATAGGAAGTCAGTAACTAATACTTTCTGAATAACATACATTCATTAAAGACACTTATAAAGCAGAATTTAACAACTGAGTAGACTGTTCCAATAAATATTCCTTATTGCCTAATTTTGGATTTGGAATCATATGGATTAAGCATATTTGTGCACCACAAGGGTCCTTGAATGAACAAACCCACTAACATCAAATAGAATCAGAACATAGACTTTTCTAATATTTCAATGTGGGCTTCCGTAGTTTTCAAGACTAAATGAATCCAGAAGTTGATGTCCAGTCAACATCTAAAAATAGAAATCAAGAAAAATGGGTGCATAAGCAGCCAGGGCAAGGCCAAAAGCCATACTAGAGCCCACTTGAGGTGCTCTCAGTGCATTCTTCAGCCAAATGCCCAGTCAAATGCCGCACCAGATAAATGATCCAAGAAAAAATGAGGCACTCTTTTTGGCCTAAGACACTTGGAAGAACAGATTTGACCAATAGTGGGAGTGAAAAAGAAAAGCAGATCCTCATAATCTTAACTTTTTTTTTTCCAGGAGGGGGCCAGGGTTAGAAGAAATAGAAGTCGTAACCAGGGGAAAGAAAAGGGAAGAAAAAGATAGTTTAGCATACCAACACGACTATGTAAGATAGCTGCAATACCATCACGCATATAATCTGACCAACTTCCATTTTGCAGCAGCCGAAGAGCAACATAAAGCTGCGCCTATGAAAGAAATAAAAAGATCACCATCAGTTTCAACATCAGTGAGCACATTATAGCACCAAGAAAAAGATTGTGATGCAAGAATTATAAACACAATTCTTGCAACTTCGTGATCTGAAGTACAGATTGGAAAAGGATTCAGATGGAGTCCCAAATGTCATCACCAGATGCTGGCTAACCATCATTCACCAAACCAACATGAATCCCAAAGAGAAGAGTTAACTGAAACTCCATAAAAAGTCACATCCATGGTCTAAACACAAATTTGTGGGACATCCAATAACCTTCTGACAAAGTTTCCATACTTGCTCAAGAATCAAGCCATGAATAGCTCTTCAAAATGCCTTACATTGTTCTTGATAGATATTGGCTTAGGGAACAAGCACAGCACAAATTAAAACCAATGAGCTCTAGCTCAGATAGCACTTTCTCTCCTAGAAGAACAAGATGCAAGATTAAGCTCCGGGTACAAGACTTCATTAAATGACTGTCTAAAGTATCAACTTTAAAACAAAGGACTATCTAATGAACTGAATCAAGAAAGCACCAAAAATTTAGAAGCTCAAGAAACAGCTCAAATTTAAATTGTTTTAAAATATATTATTATTATACATTGATTGCACAACCACAGTTGCAATTCTAGACTGTATGAAACTGAGATTCCATTAGTATAACAATTATTGACATTACATAACTAAGTGTAACCAGAGCCAGTATATCTTTAAAAAGAAAAAGAAAAAGGAACCACCAAAGAGATGATTGCATACTAGTAGGGCATACAACAATGGATCAGTTGATTCAACAAGATCCATTCAGATCAGACCAGGATGAATGGGATTGGTCATACCTGTGAGTTTTCTGATGAAAGGATGCCAGAAAGCAAGTGAAGCACTTCAAATTTCAGGGCCTTTTGCGACATGGCAAAAGGCCTTGCCATTTCTGCCACCTAAAAGATGATTGAAGATGCTCAAATCAATTGCTCACCATCATAAAACAAATCACATAAATCAAGTTTGCAGAGATTAAGCTGACCACAAAATTAATAACAGAAAAATAAAATCTGAAAAAAAGGTGAGGGACTATCACAGACATAAACTTACTATGACTGAGAACTCAAACAAATATTCGCGGGTAATGACATCCAAAGACAGCTTACTTAGTATTAACAACACAAGTTTGATGGCTATTTCCATTACATGAGAATCTGCAAAACAATTTGCATCACATTTCTGTGAGAACTACACAAAAAGGTACAAATCCATAATCCATAATGTTGAACGTATCCTATTCACTAAAGATTAACAGCTTCATAAAGTCTAAGCAAAAAATGTAAAGCACAAGGTTCTGATTGAAATAAATGCACAGTTTTGAAACACATAACAAGTCATTTTCATTCTTTGCAATAATGCAAGATCTTTAGTCAGTAACATTATACCAATGCATGGTTAAATAATGATAAGTGGATTTATTACCACAATTCATTCTGTATAACTCAATTGCTCAACCACAAAATAACTCAAAAGAAATAACACGTCATCTCTGTTTCAACAGCATATACTCTTGTTTTGAGCATCACATTATTTTTGTTCAATTTTTTATCATTCTTTGCTATAATGCAAGATCTTTAGTCAGTAATCGTTATACCATATTACCACAAGGTTAAACAATGATAAGTGATTTAATACCACAATTTATTCTGTCTAACTCAATTGCTCAACCACAAAATAACTCAAAAAAAAATAGCACATGATTTCTGTTTAAACAGCATCTACTCTTGTTTTCAATGTCACATCATTTTTGTTCCTTTTTTTACCCAAAAATATTAAGAACTTATACATGGCTTTAGATAACCAATTGAATTATAAATCCTCCTATAAAAGCTCAAAAAAATAAAAATAAAACACTATTTAGCAGCTGATGCTTCACAAAAAGCATATGCTTTTCACGCTTTCCGTAAGCCTTCCACATGCCTTACTATATGCTTTTCATGCTTTTTATATGCCTAACTATATGCCCTTCCCTTTTGGGTTCAGAAGTGCCTGCCCTTGGCTCTCTGTTATTTAGGCACATTTCCTTAACAAGACTAACCATAAAGTATGAAACAAAAACTCAACACAATTGACTTAACCCATTTAATCCAAATAACTTGCATAGAAAACTGTCTTGATCTGATGTTAACGATGAAGTCCAGACGTAAAAAGTTTCAAATTGTGAAAACTGAGAATTACTTCAAACACAGCAACTTTATCTTTTCCATAGCTGCAACGAAAAATTAATTAGTACAATATTTCAATTCGTTTCTTATTCCACATTGGACGTTAACTGGTTTCAAATAAAATGAATAATAGATGCACATAGCTTTACTTCAAACACAGCAAAGCGATGTGAATACTAAAGGCTTCCAGGTTGCATGACTTAATCATAAACAAGACTCCTATTTGGGTCAATGAAAAAAACTGTCAACACAAGAATGAAAATAATTACCATCTGGAAAAGTAGAAATTTGAGAAGCTAGCACTTTCATGACTCCAGATTCGTACAATTTCACAACTCCACCTTCAGATGCTGTTGATACTAGGTACAGAAATTCATAGCATTCTTCAAGCACTGAAAAGTCTGAACTGAACAACAGAGAAGCCCAGAAATTAACAACCAACTAAGCATAAGCAGTAGTAATGAAGCTAAATTTTGGAAAATGATGCACAAGTATAACAGTAAGATAATCAGTGATAAAAGAATGTAAATGTATAAAAGGAGTCCACGAGCGAAGCAGCAGATAAACACTAAATCTTGGATGAACTTAATGAACCTAACAACTCAGGGATCTTTACACAAACCGTCAACCATATCAATCAAATACCACTCAAGTAATGTGGTCTTGCGTGAAAGACCAAGAAACCATATAAGACAACTTTCTTATATCTCACCTTTGGTGATGCTGCTATGTACATTTAACAAACTGTCCAGTGTAAGTCAATTGACACTCAATACAAATTCACGCTAACCAACATGTATTTCTATTCCATGGGTTTCTTCCCAACATGATGTAAACCTAAAGTATAACCTTGTCAATTTATATCAGTGTCATTGTCAATAAGCAAAATCCCCAAACAAGCCACGTTTCCAACCAATTTTCAAAGTACTTAATTCCCAAGTATTCGTCATTCACTTTCCTTCTTGCTATTTTGCATTTTTTAAGTAAGCATTTCCAGGCCAATACAAGAGGTTTACATGTTGCCTACTTCGCTTTCAGTTTTAAGACCTCCAGAACTCCAACCACACTTGAACTAGTCATGAGAATACCAAAGAGGTTAAAACCACAGTTCAGCAGAAATAACATAAAAAGTTGTAACGTTTCATGTTATAAACAAAGAGAAAGAAGCAAAAATGGGTAAAATTGGAGAGAACGCTCATAGCCCTTTCTCCTTTTAATTAAGCAATATTGGGAAAGAAAAAAGGATGAGATCTTACTTCTGTGACATAATTTCCAGCATCTGCGGAACCTTCAAAGACATGTGTACTGAGGAACCAATTTCAGGAACACGACAGAAGGCAGCAAGAACCGTAACAGCTAACTTCAAGTATCCATCACGTTTGTCAGGCCCACTGCTACTAGTGCTTCCTTTTCCCATCCGTTACCAGGCACATAAACGCGGGCCAATTTTAGAATGTTAAATTTGCATGTTGGAGAAAGAAAATAATAAGGATTGAATTTCTCTAATCTATCGTTTTTCACAATTCCAAACCAAAAGAGATAGGTAGAGAGCCTAATTCAAACATATTCCACAAGAAATTGGCTTTGGTTGGTCATATTTTCCAACTCAGAAGGAAAAATTCAATCGCGAACAACGTTGTGGCTCTTTCCCCCTTAAATGTTCGTTCTTCCTTAGAGCTAAGGGGGAACAGTTATAAATTAATAGGACTGTGATTTATATTGCCTTTCAACATTTTCTTCCCCCCTCCAATAACAAAATATAAATCATTAGGGAGTCGATGGAAGTCCCAAGCCCAGCAAAACTACTCTTTTCTTTTCAATTTCCCGCATTCTCTTTTGCCACATGCTAGACAGGGGATAGAGACATTACCGGTTTTAAGGAGACGATCCAAGAAGCGAACTCCGACGGCCTCGTAGACCCTGCGTACCGCAGCAAGGTCTTCACCTTTGCAAAATTTGGTGACCAGAAGGAGACCGGCGAGGCGTTGCTCATCTCGCTCGCCTTTCAAGAGCTTCAGGCAGTCTTCGAGAGACGGAGATTGTTCTTGCTGCAATGCCTGTAAATTGAGCATAGGGAGAAAGTTGAAAGCGGGAAAGACAAAACAAGAGATAAAGAGATGGAAGAGAGAGCATAAAGAGAGACGCACCATGAAAGCTGATCAGAAGCTGAATTAGAGAGTTTTCAAAGACAGCGAAGGACACGAAAATTTTGGAGGGTTTTCGCATTTTTGTGTTGTTTGAAAGAGGCTCCCAGTATCAGAAAGTTCGGGAACGGTCTGCGTGACACGTCACCCGTTGCAAGTACTGAACGGTGTTGATGTAGCCACGTAATTCCCGCCGAATTTCTAGAACACAATAGATGATTCTTTTCTGACAAATTGCACTAATAAAGGTCACCGTTTGTACTCCGTTATGAACGAAGTAACGAGACCCCGAACAAATTCCTTCTTGAAAAACTTTTTAAAGTCTTCTTCAAGATTTGGGTTTCGGACAATTGAATCCTAAACTCGAAACCCCTAAATCACAATAAACTAGGGTTTCGAATTTATAATTAAATGTATATGCACAATGATAATAATATCAACAAGATTAGCACATACCCAAATAATAGATGGCCCATGGGCGTGGAAGCTTCGTGTGCGCCAATATCAGTTCAATCAATCATTAGACAAAAATGAAGATTTATGCTGCTGTTGAACATCAAACTTGGCTGATCAAGTCAGGAGTTCGAGAAAGAGTGAGGCTTACGATGTCCAAGGAGAAGCTGCAGGTAGCAATTCTGCAGCACACACAGTTAGCCCTTTGTTTCTTTTAAAAAGGGTTGTAGTTCTCTAAGTTATTTGCTGGTTGTCGAGTAGAACATCCTCCAGTTTCATGCTTGTAAGGCTTTTGATGTCATGAAATATTAAGAACAGTAATCACAATAATCTAGGGTTCAACAATGAATATTTCCCACCCCTTCGTAGCTGCTTCTGATCCTGTTTCAACTTCAACCTCTATCTTGACTGCTCCTGCTGCTGAAACTACTCGCTTGTTATCTTCATTTTAATTTAAAACTTTCTATGACCTTTGGTTCGAGTCGTGGGCCGAGTTCGTGGGCCGGGAATGCAGTAGCACTCTGGATATTCATACATTATTGTCCCTATATTAAAATAATAATCCAACAATAATATGAGCATCTCCTCATTTTTCTTTTCTACTAAAAATCTTTCACAAATGTAGGCAATAATATCATTAATTGATATCATGACTTACATGTGTATTCCCTACATCATATAAATTATGAAGAAAACATTTAACACTAACTCCAAAATATTTTGTCACATTGGATATATTTTCATTAATTTTTTTTCTTTTTTTATTATAACATAATAATGTAATAATAATATTTCTAACATTATGTTCTAATACGTAATATAATCTAATATCTTACTAATACATTTTTTTTATTTTCTTTAACATTATGAGACCCACTTACCATATTTCAAACGCAATAAAATTTATATTTATAAATGATCTAGATTGAACTATTGCAGTGAGAAGGCATGTTGGAGTCAATGTAATTTATCTCACATTATTAATGAGCAATCTCATTATAAAGCTAAAATATAAAAAGCCATCATATTTTTAAGTTAGAGGACTTTGCAATAAGTTTTAGGGTTGGACCAACTGGCCTGGGCTCGCAAACGGACCCAATTGACCCACAAATCAAATCAACTACCCGAATGAACAATGGCAATTTAGGCTGATTAAGTCTTGAAATTTACTAAAATTGACGAATGAAAATCTAAGTTTTGCAAAATCGATAAAATCACAAATTGGAGCATTTAGATCTTTTTATCTTAATCCAGATCAATTTATATTTGCTCTTTATAACTTATTACAATTGAAAACGTTAAAAGAAGCTCAATTGAATAAAAAATTCGCTCAAATTTGATCTGATTGAATGATTTGGGATTTGTTTTTTTAATCCTAAATACCGAATTTTCATATAAAATCCCAATATAAGTAAAAAAAAAAACTTTTTAAAAACCACGAAAATCAATCCAACAAAAACAAAAATTTGGGTTTTAGACCCGATCTACAATTGCTTTCATACCACATCTAAGAAATTTAATCAATCTCCAATAAAAACGAAACCCAAGATTTACATAGTTAAATCTAAAACATCAAATATAAAACATTAGATAAAAGTAAGAAAACATACCGTATTTTAATCCTTAGAAAGATTCACAAATGTGGAAATCAATTTTTAGTTTTGGTGTCTAATCTTATTCAGAAAACATTAGCTCAATGAGAAAAGTTAAAGGATTACAATTTTTCAAAAATAAAGCCTCTCCTTAATGATAATCTTATGTGTTACTCAATGAGACCCACTCATTACAGCTTACACTAGTTAATTCATATTCTAAAACTAATGTTTTAACTTAATATACTCCAATACGCCTAATTAAATTATGAGGGACGTAATTGAAAACTAACTAAAGAATAAGAAAATTATTCTCACATATATCAAACGATTTCAAAACAATAATAAAATAATATGGAACTCTTTTTACGTTGTTCTTAACAGAAAAGTAAATCATCACTTACAAAAAAGATATCAAAATAAAAATACATAACGTGAAACGCGTTTTCAACCTTACGGGTCTATCTAAAACAGTGACTCACCATTTACAAATAATAAATCAGTTAGATTGGTTTGCACGCTTCGCTGGTTTAACCTTTCGGCCCTCGGAAAGTTTCTTGTCGACATCTTAAACACAATTAAAGAAACTCACGAATGGAAACATCTGGCATTAACAGCCACTTCCCACGTCATTAATTTTCCCGCAAGTCAAAATCACAGAGGTAGTTACGGGTCCACACAAATTCACTGAATCTAGGATTACGTGTCCCAATTCTTCCCATAACACTCCCTTCCCACACAGGGGATGAACCAACCACTAACCGCAGTTGTTTCAATAAAGCACTACATGTCGACACCAATCTCAACACGTGCACACACCCAGTAACTCTCCCGCCTGTCGTTCCGCTCCACGTAACATGATCACGATCCCCTAAAGCTCCTCGTTATGGCTCCGACCACTACCCCAAATGCGGCGGTTCATGCATAGCAAGTTGGGAGTAGCATACCTGAATTATGTTTAAGAATAATTTTTTAATAATATATTAAATCATGAACTAATTTATGATAAATGTTCAGATGTTTGAAGTTCTACACTTTATATATATAAGTTAAGTGTGAGTTGAGTATATGTATTATAATATTAAAAAAAATTAATTTATAAATAATTAAACATAAATTTTAAAAATATAATTTTTTTTACAAAGAATCCTCCTAAGTGGTTGCTGTACTGATACTTTGACTGGTAGTGGAAAGTAAAAAAAAGTAACGCGGATTTAACACAAAAGGCGGCACCACGCTACTCCCACGGTTTTTTCGCGTAGAGTCCAGCTCAGCGGATTCGTCCTCATCCGTCTTTTTTTGGCATTTTAGTCGCTCCAAATCCTATATATCCGACCCCGCAACCACTGGTGCTGTATCGTCTCTCTATTTCGCACAAACTCGCCTTCTTAAACTCGCTTTCTCAAACCCGCTGTCCCTTCGAATTCCAGCAATGTACAACGAAGACAACCAAGCATCCACGCCCTCCCTGCGGCGCAAGCTCAAGTTTTGCTGCTTTTCTTCGTCCGTCCACCACCAGGAGCGTCTGGAGGATGATGACAAGCCGCGGAGCCCGCGCTCACCCTGCGCGTGGCTCAAATCCACCGCTCACGACCTCCCGGAGATACGCGGCCGCTGCCGGAACCTCATCTCGCGGATCGGCAAGGCCCGCAGGCACCACCACTCGCACTCCGGAGACTTCAGCTACGACCCCTTGAGCTACGCGCTTAATTTCGAGGATGACTCGCGGATCGACGAGTTCCCGCTCCACTTCGCTGCCAGGCTCGCCGCATTGCCTCCGCCGCCGCAGAACTGCGTATCGGACGCGGGCACGGCCCAGAGAACGGAGATCGTTGCATTTAGCTGAGATCCTTTTCCAATTAGTCATCGTCGTCGTTGTGTGTACAGGTCTTTTATTTTTCGGTACTCCGTATTATAATGAGTACGATTCAGTCTGCCGGACATTGATGGTCTCTGAACCTGTAATGTACCATTTGTGTGTTTCAACCATTCTCTATATGAATTGTACCAGCGAAATTTTGAATTTTCATCTTCCGCCGTACGCCGTGAAACCCTTTTTTATGAATGTCGAACGACAGACAATTATCCAAAAAAAGTGTCTTTCTCGGAAGATGCCCCTGCCACCAAAATCAGAGTACAATTTGTCGGAGGAGCTTTGTCTCTGGCCGGAAAAGAGCGGTTGAGTTTGGCAGGGCAACAGGTTGAGTTCCTGCTGTCTCTGCAACGGCAATGGGGTCCCTGGCACGTGAGCACCTTACAGATTTTTGTCCTTCTTAGAAATAAGGTCATAATTGTTAAGTTTTAGTTCATGAATTTTACCAAGCTGATAAATTTTATTGATCTTATTTAATATAAAATCTTACGTACTCTTCTACATATTAAGCATTGCTCTAAATCAGATATTATATATCATCAAATGAAATATTATATTATCATTATTTAGGATCTGTATTTATAAAAAATTATTAAAATTTATTAGACTTACACGTAAAAGTTAAATTTTAAATTAAAAAAATATTTGTTACGTTCAAGTACTTTTCAACTTAATACTTTGATACTCGTTGATTCTCTTAGATGCACCGAGGGGATGTTCTTTGCAGTAAGATTTTCCACAGAATTCCGGTGGGCGGGGCTCACCGGCGAGCCAGCAAGTCCCAAGGAAGATAAGAACGTTGACGGGGAATTGAAAATACCTTAGGATGGTTTCTTAACCAAATGAAGTAAGGTAGAAGACTTATAATTGCATTGATCGTCAGTTTGAGCTGTTAACAGGTATCGATGTTGCCAAGGTTGTTGTGTTGGACCCCAGCTGGTCCAGGTCGCTTCCTCTGTCCTGTATAGACTTGAGCTTTAAGCATGCCAAGTTCCTTAATCAGAATTAGTTTTCTAATCAATTTGTTGACGAAGCATGTTGGTAATTGAATATAATCAATCACGCGTAAAATTTGTTTTAAACAATGCGAATAAGTATCTTATATTTTACGGTACTAATATTTTAATTCAATTTATTTTTTACGTAAAATTGTCCGATTCCATTGATAAATTAATTCTCAAAAGAGATTCGACATTTTTAACAAAATTATTATATTTTATGAAACCAAAAGTCTTAGTGAAACCATCTTCTTTTCTTAACAACTCATCCTAGTACAATCTACAATCTCGTTGCATGTCCTGTCAGCGCGAAGGCGCCACTTAAGGCCCGGCTGCGGTTCGCGATCGGCCGGCGAATTATCCGGACGAGAGAGTCCAATAAAAGAGGGCCATGCACGGAATGGCAGGTTTCAAAACTGTTCTAAATATCTAAGTATGATGGAGTTGAAACCTAATCATATCTCCGAATATTTGAATCTTCAAAGTGGGTTAGGTCTCCATCATCCTTTACTCAAAGCACCAAAACTTGCTCTACTTTCATCTATCTTTTTTCCATTGCCGCCATGGGGTGGGGGGGGGGGGAATTTCTGTCAGAAGAGAGCGACTGTGTTGAAGATTACGAAGAGATGGGTCCAACTTCTCCTTCTTGCGGCTGTTTCCGGGGACTTTGTTTCAGAAGAAACCCGCAAAACGATCTCACTCGAAGACTTCCGCTTCAGCGACGACGTGAGGGAAAAAAGGATGATTGGTTGGCGAACGGGATGAGAAAGGTCAAGCACGCATCGAGAAAATGGAAGAACTTGGTTCGACGTTTTGGTAGGAATGGAATTGACAAGAAAAGGAAGACGCAGTTTGGATATGATCGGCGAAGTTATGGGCTTAATTTTGACGATGGAGTCGACGGTGGGTATATGTTGACGCAATGGCTCGAAACGCAGCTCCACAGAGAAAGGACAGAGGCGTCGTGGAAGGTGGTGGTTCTAGTGCGTTGATGTTGCTGATAACATATTGACAAAATTTACTTTGAATGTATGTAAAGCCATCTAGTTGTTTTTTGTTTTTGATTTTTTTAATGAATAAAGAAGTGATCATGATGGTAATTGTCTATTTATTTATAATTAAATTACACCCATGTCAAAAGTCTTAGATAGTATTTACTCCGAACAGAACTACACGTTTGTTGATTGGTTAAGAATCATTTATCTGGTGATGAGGGTGAGTTTTGACTACTACTTATTCCTGGTTTTTCTTGTTCAAGATAAAGAATCATGTTAAAAATATTAGTTATCCTATGCTGTTAATACCTAGGTCTAATATCCTTTTAATATGATTTACTACCATCCTATTTTAATGGAAGGGTTTTAAGAAGAAAGTCTGACGTAAAATCGTTAAGAAATAGCCTTTGATATAGCAGGCGACGTGATTCTTGCATGGCCATGATTAACTTTTAGAGGGACGAACATACCATTCCTTGGAACTTAACTCTTACCACAACACAACTTTATGACTAACACATACCGAAAAGGGAATGGTTGGGATCTGAAAGAACCTATGAAAGCAATCAGGTTGGAACAATATTGAATACCTTTCTACATGTATTGTGATCCAATCCCAGCAACAGTTTTTATCTCTGTTCTCTGATTTGAGCGGGTATGACTCAAAGTTTCATTCATATAAAACGAATCACATTCAAAGATCATCATCACGGTCGCCAAACTAGTCCTTTTGGACACATATCAAGCAAATCAACTCACAGGTATCCCAATTAGAGTCGATTGCAGAGCATGATACCAGAATCTGCATCTGCAATGGTATACCAGTTGACTGAAAGAGGAAAATACACCACAAACACAATCATTGGAGAGGCCATCATGTCCATAAACAATCAGACTGTAAAAACTTGTATGCCACGCTTGCTACAGATTAAACTCTACAGTAAAATTTTCAAATTAAACCTATAATCACCGTGTAACTATAAGGTACCATGCACAGATTATTGCAATTTACACCCACACCCCTCACTATTCTTTTTCACAGACATAAAGAAAGTGAACAAAAATCATAATCCCGCCACGGCAGCAATTCAATAGCAGTATTATAGTTCCTAAATACTGAAGTTCTTAATGAGATTGGCATCATATGCACCACAGTGTCGAAGTCTTTGACCAACCTGTGAAGTGTTACACACTGGGTTCATCACCCCAACCTCATCCTTCTATGTCAGCCTTTCTGTTTCTGAAGAAGCTTAATACTGTTGTTCTACTTAAGCCCAAAGCCATACTACGAATCTCTATGGCTTCACGATTTTTATGCAGTATGTTGGACTGATCATCATAGAAATTGCTCTTGGATTTGATCCATTTACATGAAACGATCACGGCTATTTTCACCTGCATTACTTTTTTTCAAACTATGGTTGGTCAAAGCTCGTGGGGAAACTTAAGCAAACAAATAGACATGCTTTAAATGGAATACCTCTTGCGTTTGCTCTTCAAAACTGTAGAAGTTGAAGGATTGCTGTGCCAGTTCCTTTTCCTCTGGTTAATGAACCAGTTATTTATCTGCTTTAATTGCAAACCAGTTTCCTGCACCAACCTTGCCTTGTCTTCCTCCTGAAAGTTCACAGAATTTAGGTAATCATTAGTGAAATGTTCCTGCATTTGTCTTGACATAAATCATACTAACTTCTGAGGACAAACTTGTTGAAGGGTTCTTAAAAAAAGCAGTTTCAGGTTTTAATTCACGTGCACATACAATTGTTTGGGTAGCCTTTGTCTTCTGCAGAATTTTCGTAGGAAAGGAAAAGGGTTTTTTTCCCTGTTATTTAGCCAAGTTCTTGACTACTAATTAGCCAAAACTTACTGTAGGGTACGGCCACTTGGAGTGTGACTGCCACCAAGCTTTTAAGACAGAGGTGGTGTCCCCAGGAAGCTTTCCTGCTCTTCTCTTGCGTAAGATTTCCTCCCTTATGTCCACAATTTTCTCCTTGTAACCCTGTAAGAAGGAGAGCAACAATTGGTACCAATGAACTTGAATTACACTTTATAATTAACAATTTCCTCATTACCTGCTTCAGTTCATGCTTCAGCTCTTGCCTCACACGCTCCATAAGGGACCTCTCCGTCTCTGTTGGGATCAGAGGACCAAAACCCATGCTATCCGGACCGTCCAAGCTACCATCAAACAAGTTGGCGTCGCTATCTACTTGGTCATCATCATCATCTGACATTGTTGCACCTGTACCCTCACCTGGAGAGACTCCTGCTCATGCAGTACATCGGAGAAATTATAACTTCAACACTCATGCAATTGCTCACAGATCAGAGCATACAAGACTTCTAGTGTTGCAGGAACATAGGAAGTCATTGAGGCAAGGCTAAATACTTTTCCACGTGATCTACCATTTTAACTCATGAGTATCCAGTAAAAATTCACAGAATCAAAGCCAGAGATGGAGATTCCAATTGGTCATGACACAAAGATCAAAAAGAGACTGCAGAAATACCATATAAAAAGATTCTGAAGTTATTCATGCTAAGGGCAGATATCAATTGGCAGCTGAAGATTCAGGAATATCATGAATAGAGGGTATTCAGATGTAGTTGCCACAAAGCACAACACCTAACTGCTCCTCTTTCCCAGAGAAAAACTTGATAAAACACCACCATATCATAGTTAATTCATAAGTCATAAATACTTACACATCCAAGTGAGCACATTCTTTTACTTGAGATACTAAGGATTAGATCATACTTCCAATTATACTTTATTTCACAATTCATTCTCTAGGAATTCCTTGGCGTAAATTATGAGTTATGTGGACGTGACTGTATTGTAAGGCAATGCAGAGCAACAAACAACGATGTTGGTGAGGAATATTAAAGACTTAAAATTATGACAATGTTTTCAACCGTGCAGAGCAACAAACAACAATGTTGGTGAGGAAGTAAGCAAAAGTCTAGCAGCCGAAAGAAGTTCCCAATACTTGGAACATAATCTTCTTTCTGTGCTAAAATGCAACATAATGGAAATAAAGAAATTCAAATGGGATGGTATAGCAGAAAATATCACCTGTTAAACTTTGTAGGGATTGCTCAATCTCCCAGCAAGCCATGACTGCCTCCATTGCATGGACCCGGACGTGTTGTTGCAGTTGTTCTTTGAATGAACAAAGCAACAGAACATAATGTGTCTACATTAAAAGCAAGGAGAACATGAAAAAATATGATATTTTCATGATAAGCCAAAATACCAAAAAAGGCAGATGGGCGGCAAAGGATGGGTAGATGCGACAAGCGGACAACTAAATATGGATAAATCTATCCTATGAGTCGATATAGAAGAAACATAATCAAAATTACAGAAAAGGAAACTCAAAATAAAGATGACAGAGATTCCAACTAATTTTCTTGTATACGCCAAGTGCCTGTATCAAATTAACAACCCAAGAATCTTCTGTTCCTTGATCTGTTGCTGAGTCTTGTGAGTGCCTGTTCTGATACTGATCATGCTGCTTGATGGATCGTTTTCTGCAAAATTCTCAGGTTGGTTGTGCATAAGTTCCCTTTAACCAAAGTAAAAACGCTTAACCTCATGCATGCATCTGTTAATCTTGATATTCAACATGTAAAAAACAGCACATATCGTGTCTTAATCTCATGAATGATTCTAAATGATCTAGAAGAGTTTCATCTGCAGTTAATATCATACTCGCAATCCGAATCACACCTTTGAAACTGTTAATTCCTAAGTCTCCCCATAAAAAACATCTTTTGCAAGTTTTACTCAGTTGCTTAATCAGGATGATATTGGGCTGTCCCATAAATTTTCGGAGATGGACTTTCTAGTACAGAGGGTTGTTATGCCTTCCCTCCCATTCATACCTCAAACTTTTGTAATCATTAAGCAATATCCATTTGAGCCAATTAGTTCATCAATCAAGGGTTCTCCTTTATTCAAATCATAATTAATGTCTCACGGTCCAAGTTTGCAGTAAGAGAATCCTGAGTTATCTTGAGAACCTCAGTAAGACAGCTCTGTCTTTCTCTTTCTGCATATGATTATCAATAGAAAAGCTCCGTAAGTTTCCTTTTTTCTTTTCTTTTTAAACCCTCTTTTTGTTGACCGAAGAGACTAGGAGGAGCTATTAATGACTACAAAGAGATGTACTGCAATTTGAGATTCAGCAAAAGCATGAAACTAATCTCCACCACCAGTAAGTCCATGCAATTTGCTTTCACTCATGGAGGCAAGGCTATTTGAGTGCGAAGTCCCTCAAGATCTTCCACTTTACGGTAACTTCCTCTGTTTGTCTTTTGCCTTCCCACATGGGTCTAAATTCAACTCACTTCCCATTTACCTTCAAATGTAAGAAGATAATGGGCCTCCCAGGGCGTCCTGCTCTTTGCTCCATAAAAAGCGTTGCACTGTCCCCTCCCAAGGTTTAAATGCCTTTGAATATGTAAAAAATCTATCAAATCATTTGGCACCAACCAGAAAATGACGACTACGAATGCATCTTTCCCTTGCTTCACCAGAAAAGCGTTGCACCATCCATTCAAATCAAAAGCCGCTAACCACTAACTAAGCTTCTCTCCTAATTAAGATCATGAACAAAGATGTAGTCTTTCTTATCATGCCAATTGACTAATCCTCGAGCAACAAAAACAGATTGGAGTAATCTTTCTGTTAGCGTCAGACATCACAATTCTCAGTCCCCAAGGTTACCATAAACCCAAATGAATTTAATGAATGGAATCTAACCAGTGGATGGTAATGGAAAAGGAACAGAAATATGATCACAATGATGACGAATACCATTCACAGAAAGTCCACAAAACTGATCATGGAATTGTGAACAAGAAAACGACAAAGAAGGATGAAGGATGAAGGAGAAAGCAAAGGCATACCAAGAACTGCTCAAGCTCCTTGTCGTCCCCGACCATGCCCTGAGGGCCATGCCCGAGCGCAGAGTATTTGGCTAGCACATTCTGGGACTGCGCAAGCTGGGCGTCGATCCTGGGCAACTGGTCAACCGGGGTGGCGATCCGGAGGCACGCGACGTGGGCCGACAGCAACTGGTCATACAGCGGGTGTGCCAGAATCTCGGCCTTGTACCTCGCATTCTGCCAGTTCATAACTCCCTCGCTGCCGCTCTCCACCACCACTCCCACTTCGCTCTTGCTCGGATTGAGGCCGTCGCTGGCACCGTTCTTCAAGTTCTCCGCCGAATCGTGGGACATAGAGGCAGCGATCATGGACTCGCTGGCAGCGGCTGCAGCGGCAGCCGCTACGTCGTCGATGACGTCGCTGTGGTTGCGGTGGAGGATAGGGCGCGAGAGCCATTGGTTGGTGGACTGGGACGCGGCAGTAGACTCGGAAGCCGTGTGCAGGTTCAAGAAGTTGCTACTACCATTATTATTGTTGGCGCCGGTGGTAGCGGTGTTGGTATTGGTAGTGTTCGTTTCGTTATACTGCGGTGGGTTCCGGAGCAGTGCGTTGTTCAGCCAATTGGGCGCCGCCTGGAGGCGCTGCTGTTGGTCAGGCAAGATGTTCCGCAGAGAAGCGTTATCGGACAAACCCTGGTGTCTCTGCGGATCATGCCGCTGCTGCTGCTGGTGGGACTGGTCCGCGAAGTGCTGGAGAGGCAGGTCTTGAGGAAGATGGTTGTGGTACGCCATGAACAAACAACAAAGAAGGAGAGAAAGCAAGAGAGATTTGACTAAAGTAGAACTAACACTCGCTGTTCATCATCTGTTCATGGCGTGAGTGTAAAAAAACATATAGTAAGACTCAACAAAGCCAAAAAGACATGAATTTCGCTTCAAGAAGCTAGAAACAAATCCTCAGATAGAACTCGAGAAGAAAGCCTCGAGTTGCAGTTCGTAGAAGAAAGCGAGATATGGTCTGCGTTTTTAGGCAGAAAACGTCACACGTGCAGAGAGAGAGAGAGAGGGAGAGAGAGAGAGAGAGAGAGAGGTTTTGAAGATCAAAGGTAGTTCTTTTGCGACAGTGGGTTTCAGGTGAGGTAAAGAGTCGGAAAACTGCTCCCCTATAAAACCTTATAATAAAAAAAAATTAGAATAAGACCTGGGCTACTAGTCTATTAATATTTAAAATTTATATATTATAAACATTCATGTTATTATAAACGCAAGTTAAAGTGATTGGTTGTGGACACGTCCTTTAGTTTGTCGGCATATCATTTTATAAAATTGGAAGAAAAAATAATTGGAGAATTTTCGAAAATATATAAAAACGGAGAGGTTTTGAGATTTATTATTATCATGTACAACGTTAATTTAATATTTGCTGACATGATGTTTACTTTTTTGGAGTTCTAGAGTGTAAATGGATGATCGAGAAGCTTTGTATTTTTGCGTGGACCTTCATTGGCCGCTGATTGCTGGGTTGGCGATTGAGAATCGACGGCGAAGGATGGATAACGTGGCGAAACAGTTGGCTCCCGTCTAGACGATGATGGTTGGGTACGCGGAGCGCGTGGGGCACACTGCGGGTTACGTTCGGACTAAGCGTACGCGTAGGTGTGGAAAGTTCAAGGTGGAAGTTATTTCAAACTGTCAAAACTACCGACAACGTGCGCGTGGCAGCACTGCCCTCCTCCTGTGTCGTTTGGCACTGCACTCGGAGCATGCAGATTCTCGCTTCACCTAGACCTGATCGTCGTTTTCACTTGGGAAGATGAATGCATGCATGTCGCATGGCGATACACGTTATGTTATGTTGTGTTGTGTTGTGTGCTTGTCATAGACATAAATGTCGATAAAGTTGGATTGTTTTAGTCTTGCGAAATGAACCTCACATCCGGACATTGAGTAGGCTTGAAAGTGACTATTTCTTTTTTATTTCAACGAATGTCACTACAATCATTAAAACACTAAGGAACCCGTCATGGAAATTGACTAACTTCTACAATCTAGAGTAATTTTCAATTAGAAGAGTTAACAAAAAGAAATTCAAGAATTTTTCAAAACAAAGTGGAAGAGATGGAGGCCCTTCATTATTTAACATGGTCATAAAGGAAGATGGGCTTACAGCCTAAATATCAAGTGATACATTTCTTGTTAATAAGTATTTAGTTCAATTGAAAATAGGTCTTGTCTAAAACTTATAGATTTGACACGTACATTTTATCTTTTTTACCAAGCTAAATAAAATAAGTGACAATTGTCCTAAATTTGTTAATAGGATATAAAGAACAAAGAAAACAATAGCATATTCTTAACCTAACTTAGTAGTATCAACATAATAAAGATTTTGTTGGATCTCTTTAGGCCTATAAATTACTTAAAAAAGCAAAGTTCCCTATTGAAAAATAGAAAACACTTGTGCCGGGACATTCTTTTCTTATATATTAATGGATGACATTAATGTGAATTTAGGCTATACAAGAGTGGATGCTCCCTTATATGAATTTAAACTAATTTTTAAAGTATCCAAATTGAGCTTCACGATCTGTACTTATCCACAAAAACAGGTGTTTGCAAAGAAATATAAAATAACCTTCAACTTTTTCAACCATATAATTGCTAGAACAATAATTTAAAGCCAAAGTGGTTACACGTGGATTGACACGTGTGTAGTAATGACAAGTTTTGTCTCTGCCAAAAATCAAGGATCCGAAGGAGTAGAGTACGGAATTGTATTTGCGATGCAAGTGCTAGGAGCGTGACTTCCACGACAAGACATGGTGGCGTGAGGAATTAGCAGTTGAAAAAATCCAACACGAAGACTAATGAACTTAATTTATAGTATCTCTTTCTGCTCCAATTTGTCATATTCGTTTTGGTCCCGTGACCGGCTGCAGCCGGTGAAAATAAATGGGGACCATGATTCACGTCGCTACTCTCTCCGCCACTCGCGGGACAACGACCCCACGACACGCGTCGGGTGGTGGGGGCTTGGACCACCTGATGGGGACCGGTTGGAAGCACGCGCTTGGGTAGCGTATCAGCGAAGTCCACGTGGGGAGATCAGAGGGGTCGGACCCCCGGAATTTTGACTTCTCTGACAGCCGCCGGCTTAATCAATGGAAACTGTGGGTGGTCCCCGGTGGCTACTGTGTGGTGTTAAAGGCGACGTGGTCCATCGGTCCCCTACCTACTTGCGCGCTCCTTTGCCATTTTTCCTTGATGTATTCGGGAACCTGCCGTCAGGCGAACGGCATGGCACCTAAGAAAAAGGTCTCACGTAGCTGTCCCACCTGATGTCTGATTGTGCCTTCTCCTCAACCTAGTTTAATGCACTATTATAATTTTCAACAACGGTATTTTAGATCTTTTGCACTTATTTATATTATATTTTTTAAGTTAAAATATTTCAAAAAAATTTACAATTCAATTATCATATTATTGTAAGCCTTAAAAAATAAATTTAAAATACTTTTATTTTACATGCACCCTCTCACACACATTAAGTATCATTAGATTAAATAAAGTCAACTTAAATATAATCTTTTAATGCTTCAGAGTGTTAATAATAATTATATAGATAATTTACTATCATTTTACTTTATGTTTAATCATCATTATAGTTAGGAAGCATGATAAATTATTTTTGCTAAATGCATGCGTTTAGGTAGTGAAATTTTGAAGGAATGGTTTACAGTTTTTTAGTGCAGACAAAACTAAAGACAATACCCTGATCCCAAAGAAGGAAAGGTTAACGTCTTTGTCCTATTGAAAGCATCGGTTGCTGTTTCTGCCCATGCGTGTTCCTTATTTCATGTCAGGTCCATCTCTTTCCTTCTGTTCCTGAAGGGACTGACCAACACTTGCCATGTTTACATATTTTTTGAAAACTTTTTCCACAGACAAACGTTGAGACTTGGATGGAAACATTTCAAGCAACTTGAAGACATGTCCTCCAAACTGCACCTTTTCTTACCAAAGCTAATTATAATGTTTAATTTTTAGATTTCTATTTTTTTGATAAAGCAACAGTAATATATGTTTTTAAGACAATTGGTCTTGTTTTTATATTCCATTTAGAAAAGCAAAAGGCAAACATTCTTCACAAATCTTCTTTTTTCTCTCTTTTTTTATTAAAAAAAAGATACATGCACATCTACACAGTAATCATGACATAAACCAACTAGGAGAAAGGCCATCATCGAGATCGCCCAAGACTAAATCTAGTTTTAATACCATATAAGAAATGGACCTAATCTTCTTAAAAGATTTTGTAAGAAATAGAGATAAAGCTGATGAGCTCAGCATCTCATACTGATGCGAATAGTCTTCAACAATTTTCTTGTAAATATTTATCTATTTTTAGGATAATATTGCCCCTTTTATCAAATTTGAAAGGTGGGACAGATGTCTCACTTCCGAATTTATTCTTATCCAAGAATAAATTATAAGGAATACTTCCACGAATGAGACTTTTTGAAGTTCCAACAGAGTATTCCGCCTCTCGATCCTTGTCATCTAGCTAGAAAGTTATTACAATTTAATTAGTATTTCATTGAATAAACCATTTGCTTGAAATCATAGTCAAAATTCGACACAAATCTTACTCCATTCGAGACTCCGGGAGGCCACGGTCACAGCCAATGGAGTGCAGCCAACGCAACCGACGAAAGATTTGGGACCGTGTCTTATGGATAGGTGTCCGAGACAGAGCCAACCCCCGACCACCAAAGTCAAACTATCCACTGCGACGCGGTCCAGCTCTGGTCGAGCACCCCCGGCCGACGTGCAGATGCGTGGTCAGTGCCGCAGGGTGGTCCCACGCGCTTTACAATAAAAAAACAAGATGTGATTTCCATTGTCTAAGTGAATACACTTTATGTTAAATAATGATTAAAATAATAAGTGATAACATTAGGAGGTTGAGGAGGTGATTAAGGTAATGATTAGTCCCTTGTAGTCGGTAGGTTGGGGTTAATTATGCTGGGTACATGGGGCCTACTTGATAATCCATGTCTTTGTCTTCTTCTTTGGGGAGTATTAGACAAAGGATCTAGGTGTCCACTTTGGGTTTGAGAAATGGCTTTTTAAATGCATGGATGAGGGTTGGATTTTGGTGTGCTGGACACTGCTGTTCGGCTTTGTGGAGCATGTGGAGGCATGTTTTTCATGGTGATTCATTTGAGCTTTGAATTCTTCTTTTTTCCATGGATCCCTCGTCCCGATCCTCCTCGTAAAGAAGACAAAATTTTGTTAAGATAATGTTGTTAACTTTACTTTCTAATCTAGATAGGTCTTTAAGTGTTTGTAGGGTAATATTAAATGAGCAAAGTGTCATAAGGTGTGGTGTTTAGCTTACTTTTATGTTTATTTTTATTTTTTGTTGAATCTTGTTTAAAGTAGTTGTATTATATTGATAATGTTATGGTGTATTGTCTTCATTTTATGTTTATATGTTCCTTGCAAGTTCAAGTGTCTCATTTCATCATTTTTGGTCTAGGTTTTCATGATTTTACCCTAATGCTCATATTCATCACTAGAGTACTAAGTTTTTATAATTTCTCTATATTCAAAATGAGATAATGTATTAAAGATAATGGTTATTTCACATTATCAATATCTTAGTTTTATATCTATCATTTTTATCTACCCAAGTATCATCATTGTTTAACAACTAGTAAAAAAAAGAATTGAGATTCAATAATTTTCTATTTCATCAAATGTCAAGATCCAGTAATCTTTACAAACATAAGATAAAAATTAACATAATATATTTCATTTGAGAATAAACCCTCTACTTCTAATTATGATTTCATCACTTAGTCTTTTGTTAGTGGTCATGTGTTTTTTTGGTCGACTAAGTGAAACTTCCCACGACAAGTAGACTTGACATATGTTTAGATGTCTTGTATATCCATATCTTCAACTTTATACTCATCTTCTAATCTTTTTCCTTAATGGCTCGAGCAGCACCTTAATCATTCCACCGAACTTTTTCTGTTGCTTAAGTCGTCATTGTCCAATACATAAATGGGGTTACAAAGCAGGATTGTAAAAGGTCCAATGGTGGAAGGATTCATTAGATGCTGAGTACATATACATTTCACTTCGGCCGGCTGCTCGCCTTTGTAAAATCTGCTTCTCACGTTAGTTGTCGACCCTGCTCAGTCTTCTGTGGCTCATGATTGGAACCCAATCCTCATGTATGCTGCCTTTCGGTCATCCTACTTTCCATTCCTTTTTCCACTATTATTTGGGTCGTACACCAAAAAGTCAAAAGATTTCATCAAAACATGTGCCATTTACAAAAAAACAAAATGTCAAACCACCAACAGTGAAGTTTGTCCCGGCAGGAGTGCTGGGTTATCCTAACAATGCATCTTTTTCCAGGATGAGTGGCTAGTTTTTGTTTTGCCAACTTTCTAAGGAAACAGCACTTCCTAGAGGATGATCCAATGATGCCTGGTTTCTGTGGATCCAGGCTTCGCACTCCCAAATCCTAAAGAAAATGGAAGTCAGTATTTTCTTGTTATTGCATAATGTGGGGCAGCATTCTTTTGTGAAGAGACTTGGCCAAAAGGTCTAAGGTGGCAAGTAAGAAAAAGGGAGGTCTCTCATTGATCAAAGTGAACGCTTGTGGTTTCCACTTTGAACTCTGTTTTGTCATAAGCAAGAAAAAAGGATCCCACTTCAATTAGTGTGAACCTTATTGGAGAGCTTTGACCATGTAGCTGATTATGTTGACTAAAATATCCATTTTGTCTTGCATAACTCATATTTTAGTAAATTAGTATTCCTTTCCTTCTCTTAACAATCGGTTTTAATGACAAAACTTCATCCTTTCTAAATAAAAAATACCCCTTTAGTCTTGTATAGACAATTTTGGTAGGTAAAGGAGAGGTTTTGGGGTTTGCAATGTCAAATCTAGAAGTAAACTTTCAAGGGGTTAGTAGCTAGAAAAACTGACATATCGACAATGCATCATTTTTAATGCAAAACGAATATCCATTTGATTTTTTGGAAGAAAAGTCTAAAGAAGTCCTTTTCAAATTCTCATTCACTTGATTCCATTAATTATTTCTGAAGTTTAAACAGAATACTTTGGGTCCACCATGACTATTTTTTGTTCCATTTTGTCCTATACATTCAACCTTTTCATCTAGTATCCATCAAGTGTTATATTTGATTTTAAAGAGAAAATTAAATTTTATTTACCGCTAGACAAATATCCCCTGATCTTTTATGAGAAAATTCTAAGAGAGTCTTTTTCATATTGTCATTCACCTGATTTGAGACCAAAAAGCAGGCGTTTTCCCCGTGCATGAAGAACAGACAAAACCATGCCAATCAACCAGGAGAGAGCTGTAAAAGAGCCATGGTGTTCCATGGCATTAAGCTCCTACTGTCCCATTCCCGTTGCTCATGACAATAGGTGCTGGCCCGCTGCAACCAGATGTGATCGACTCATCCTTGTCGATGAAACGTTTATGTTTCACATTGAAGCTTCCTTTGCGTTGTACAGGCTAAAGGAAAACCGTATCAATCTGGAGCAATTATGGAAGGGGAATTTTCCAAAAAAGTGGTCCCAAAACTACGCTCTTGGGGTTCGACAGGAGCATTTATTTTCTTTGAATTTGTGCAGCTTTTTTATGGTATTTTATCGAACACGTAGAGGGTATTAGAGAGGAATGACTACAGTTGAAGATGTCATATCATGCAGGATTATCCATGTTCTCTGAAGATCATAGCTTTATGTTCTATCGATTCTTGAAAGGATAAGATTAGATAAAAACAACATGTTGAAAGTACGATTTCACTTTTACTATCGAGCTTGAAGATGTGATCCTAAAGACATGGTTTCGAAAGTGTCAAATGCTAGCTAAAACAAGGACATTTTCTGAACAGTTCATGAACAGAGTAACTTTTTTTTGACAGAGACCCATTTTCTGTTCTGGGTTCAAAATATGACAGGATGAGGTGGGGGTGAGGACAGACGAGTCTGTCCCACGGTGGCATTCATAGCCCACCCTCCCCTCTTCCTGCCGCATGTTCCTTTGTTTCCTTTTGCCTGTTAATTAGGCTTTCTTCAAGGACCACAAGAGCACTTTCAAGCTCTCTTTCATGGACCACACACCCACTTATCTTTTTGCTCTTGCCTAGCCTCTTGCAACCGGCCGCCCTTCCCCCACCAAAAAGTAATCCAAAGAATAGAAAAGAAAAGGCAGGAAGAGTGTAGGATTGGTAGAATTTATGGGTTTGTTGATAAAGATGGAATAATTTTTCCTCTTCAAAATTAGCTTATTGGAAAAACAATTATTATTTTTATATAAAAATCATTTTCTCTAACTTCTAGACAAAGAATCCTAATTTTTTGTATATAATAAGTTTAGATTGATAGCAAGAAGTTAAAGGTTTGAAGATATTTAGCATTATGTAGAAACTATAAGTTTTAAAGACTCAATCCAAAAACTTTAATTTATTCTAATTTGGCAACTTGCCTAAAAAGGTCAAATATTTTAGAGATAGTCTTCAACATGTACAACTTGGACTATAGCTCAACCTTTATAAATCATATGTGTGGTATGAGAGAAAGGTTAGATTGAAGAAAGTTCTTAAAGTAGAAATCAAAAAATCTATGGTTGAAATATAAAGATAACAACAATCAGAGTTTTTCGTTATATCTCTAATACTACAATTTTCATTAACATGGGATACGCACCTCTAATTGCCTTCTAATTGGTATGAGTTTTGGCTTTCCAACCTTATTTGCCTTCTAAGTCACTCCTACTAGGAAAGATATTTATGGGTTTGAGGAACTGCCAATACCACATACAAGTGCAAGTGCAACAATGTCAAACATGCACACCCTTTTGTCACCTCATTTTTCTACTTCTTTCCCTCCACAAAACAAAAAGTTTGTACTCGTGAGGTTCATCCAAAAGATGATCCAAAAAGTGGCAAAAAGTGAAAGCGACAAAACCCATGTTCCTCTTATTCATGAAGTGAAAGGAAACCAGCAAAACACACAAACGTGTAAACGTTATCAACAGACCAATAACGAATCTGCCTCCATCACAATGAATGGTGCAATGCATCTCCACAATAATGAAGTCTCCACCTTCAGCTGTAAAAATTGGGAACACCCACCAGAACAAGGAAGAAGCACCAACTGTCCCACTAGTCCATGTAGGTGACATGATCGATGAGAAAAAAAGCATCACACGACGTCTGATAAGGTGAAGCATGTTCTTGCCCATGGCTGTGTTTTTATTTGCTGCTATAGTGAAGTGTCATCTCTTTGTTTTTGGGTAAAGGCTGATAGAGACCAATTGGCATACTTAAAGGAACCTAAGAATTGATGCAGGCAATTGTTATAGATGGGGGGCATATTTCCCATTTACATGATGGTGATAGCACACACTCGGCCGGGATAGAGACAGAAAGGAACTCGGAATTTTGTACAATTTTTGTCATTGCTGGTCAGAGATGGATACTGCCATTAAGGCGTGGAGCTACTGGGCTCTCGGGAAATTTCTGCACAAATTTGACCATCAAAAAGCAGTGATGGGTGTTGGCAACAAAGCTTAGCTAGGGACGAAGTTTGTGGACTAGGTCGATACCACGAATATAGGCATAAATGATAATTGATGTGTAGATTCTTGGAGGACTATTCTTGATTGTCAAAAATTAAGAGTTCTTGTTCTTTTTGACAAGCGTTGAGGTACACTTGAGTTCAATGCTTATTTCCCGGCTTTTGATTGTCGGCAAGGATTCAAAGTGGAAATCATGGTTATTTCATGATGATAATATTTTAACTTAATATTTTTTTTTATATGTTTAGGTGTTTTTCCTTCTTATTGAACATTTTAAGGAAGAAAAATTAATCTTTCTTAACACAACATCAAGTCTAAATTTAAGTATAATAACTTATTACGAATTGGGTCTCAGAATTTTGTTTCATCACTTTATTTAATCACTCGTGGATTACAAGCTGTAAGGATAAAGAAATGTATTAAAACTAATAATCATCTCACATCATTGATAATCTTATTTTGATCTTTCAAAAGGTCAACTTCAAGGAAGAAAAATGGATCATTTCTAAGAATAACTTGACAACAGAAACCCGCATATGCCTATAGATTGAGCGTATGGAAAGAATGTTATTGACAAGAGGTCACAAGTAGAACATTATCATGGTTAACTATGCTTATTCTGCTGCGAGAAAAAAGCAGTGCGCTAGTTACAAACGGAACCATTTCTGATCTCAAAAAAGCTTCGGAAATCTTCTGAGAAGTATGAAGAAGCAAATATCATTTTTGTCGTGGAGAAGGAAAGCCAGGGGCACATTTAACAAATGTTTCTTCCCATTTGGGTTTCTGCTTGCCTTTTCGTTCCAGATCTCTCACGTTTTCTTCATTCTTGTTTGCATTCCATGGCATAAACTGAGAGTGACAATGTTTCAACCACCAGTAGTCCCACCATGAAGAAATGCTACCTGCCCTCCTTTATTGCCTTTGCGAACAGCCTTACAGATTCCTCTAGCCAAACCATCATTCATCCTATGACTGCCAAAACTAAAAAGCAAGTCCAAAGAATCAAGAGAAATGAAAAATACTACACCAAGTTGTAGAGACAAATGTATAACCATTTTGGAACTATAGCTCTCCATCAATAAGATATCCTGATTTTCATGCTAGAGATAATTTTTATGTTAATAATTTTTTAATATAATATTAGAGTTTAAGTTATGCTACATTCTATTCCCATTACCTTATAACATTATTGATCTTAAGATGACTTGGTGTGCAATGGGTGTTGGAGACTGTGAATTCCATTTAAGAGAGGAATGAACTTAACATGAAGTTTAAATAAAATAACTTTTTAATTACTAAGCTAGCTTTTAAATTATACTTTTGGCCTATTTCAACGCTATCAAGACTAAAAGCCGATAAAGAATGGTCTAATGACTTACTTTATAGTACACAATGAGCATATATACAAGGTTATAAATATGGCAAGGGACACCCATCAGAAGATTGAATAGCTAATTGGAGAAAGGGTGACCACATTTAAAGGTCGCACTCCCGACAACCAACTCCGTGGGGGTGTCCTATCTTTTTGCTTTCACAACATTCAGCCCTTAACTTCCAACCACCGGGTTAGCTTGATGCTTATTTTTTTTCGCTTGAAAAATTAACCAAAAAATGAGAAAGAGGAACGTCATCTGTTTGCTACGAATTGGTTATTGTTGGGTATGAAATTATGGATCTATCTGCTTCACCAATTCTGGGCCCCAACTCCAGCGAATGCCAAGCCCAAATCCATCCAGTCTGCTTGTTTTAAGAGACTGGATCCTACTTGCTTTCCTTGTCTTTTCGACTTATTTATTGAAAACTGGGTCTAGTCTAGTCTACTTACTCTGAGCCCTTTGTTGTTTTCCCTTTCCCCCTCCTCAAGAAAGTTCCTTTCTTTGAGCCCGCATTGACTTTCATCAAGACGGGATTCAGACCTTTAGGATTTTACCTTTTAGGGACCTCAATTGACTGGGGATGCTCGTTGATGGTCACGAGTGTTTTTTTTTTTTTTCTCTTTTGTTTCTCCTGGTCTTGGAATGGCATTAGGATCGTATAGTTCAGAACATGGATATTTGTCTCGTTGCTAACTTGCCTAGTCCTTTGTGTTGGCGCTCGTGTGTCTGTCAAATGAACTAAACGCATTTGCTTCCGGGGCTCCCTATTGATGTGGTTTCATCAGTGTGCTCCACAGTCCTCCGCATGATTTTGGAAAGGCACCAAAATCTCTGTTTGTATGGTTTATTTGGAGGGGAAGAGGAAATAATGAAAAGAGGATGATGCATCATCATCAAAAGTTTAGTTTACTTCCCCCCTCAGTGTTCTTTTCCTTTGGCTAAATCTTGTGTCAACTAGAGCATCTATTTGGCCAAATAGCGCATTTTCAAGCAGTATGCATGCAGAAAGTCTACTGCATATGCTCTATTTCTTCTATCCATCTTTATCTGATATTTGTGCTCCCTTGTTAAAAAATCTATATTTCTTCTCTTCTACTGAGCAGAGTTTGATAGTTATAGCAAAAGAAAGCTAGGAAAGGTGTGCTTGCTTTGCTTTTATTATAATCTAGAAGTTGGTGTAAATATGGTTTAGATCTCCGAAGCCAATTCTTCCTTTCGAAGATGTTAGCTGTGAACTTCTTGGTGGCCATCAGTTGCATTATGAAGAACAGACTTAGATTTTTTGAGGGAGATGATATGCTTGATCAAAGACAGAGATTGAACAAAGGATCATACAGTGATCACCTTATTGTGTTTTTTTGTATCTAGAATATATGAGAAAACAAGTCAAAAAGTACCACTTGAACCAGCAACTTTTATTTGAAGCTGCTACCTAATAAAATTGGTTGCCTCGGCTTGATGCAAAAGTATATGCAATATAACTTAACCCTAAAAAATTTGATTGATCTGTGCCAGCAAGTACTTAAAAAGATTGATGCAAATTTGATTCATCTCACCGGCAGCCGAAGAACCTAAAAAAAGATTGATTTAGAACAACCTTCTCCCCCCCCCCCCCCCCTCTTCTCTTTTGCTGCTTGCTTTGCAGGAACACTCTTTGATTTCTGATCAGATAAAGTATTCCAGATCAGGGATTTCTCTGATCTTTCAGGGGGGCTGAATGAGCAACCTTGCTCAGCCTTTATTAATGTCATCATGACAGATAGGGAGGGAACAATCCTTTTGCTGCTTGCTTTGCAGGAACACTCTCTTTGGTTTCTGATCAGATTAGTGTCCAGGTCAGAGATTTTTCTTCTGATCTTTCAGGGGGGCTGAATGAGCAACCTTGCTCAGCCTTTATGAACATGGAATTGACAGATGGGGGGTTTCAAGTTTAAGATTTAGATTAGGTCAGTGAATAACCAGTGTCAGTTTCAAATTTATTATCGAAGGACCAGTGTAGGAACTACTTGGACGGCTGTTGCCAAGCCAAAAACAAAATGTAAAGAGTTCTCTTGAGAAGAGGGTGATAGAATAAATGCAAATATAATTAATACGCAATCTGAATCTGGATAACATCAGACTAGATAAAAAAATGAAAGAATTGCCCCCAAAAGCTCAAAAACTACCCACATCTGCCCATTTTCTCTTCGAAATCACATCAAAAGAAGCCCAAAAGAAAAACACCCAATGCAACCATTAAACCGCTCTGCAACCTTGTACCACTGCTAGTAGGAGCAACGGCCGGACCGTCGAATTCCACCGAAGAAGGCGCCGGAGCCGGAGAAATGCCAGTGTACCTGCCCCGTGGAGAAAGAACCACGACAACCAACTTCTGACCCTTCTCACAGTTCCCACTGGCTCCGCTGATGAAGTAGAATGGTCCGGGGCGGTCGAGCTTCACCTTGGTGCTCCCATCCTTGTACTCTTGAATGGGTTTGGAGCTGTTGCAACTCGCATAATCTTCCTTATTCACCTGCAGCACCGAGTCCTTCGTGCCATCGTAGCTCCACACTGAAAGTGACAGAAGCACGAAAAATTCATCTTAGAAAACCCAAAAATGGAAGAGAGAGATGATTCAGGTGGGATTAAAGCCAGAAGTTTACTCACCGAGAGAGTCACCAACTCGGAAACGAGAATTTTCAGCCCATTGATTGAGGGAATCGGATTGAGAGGACGGGACCTTCCAGGCATCTGCCTTGCCTCCAACCAAGAACTCTCTAGCTTCACAGAAGCCAAAGAGCAACAAGACCACAAAAGCCGAGATAGCTGAAGAAGAACCTGCCATTGATGCACGCGAACAAATACAGAGCACTGGAAGCTGTAATTGTGTGAGTGAAAGAGCTTTTGAGACTACTAGACGATTGATGATGGACGCTCAGGTGGTCGATCTATTTATAGGGCAAAAAGAGGAGAAACTAGCCGTTGTTGTACGGGCCACGTGGCGTACTTGTTTTGTCCGTTACCTTTTGGTTTTCTGACGTTAAAAAGATGAAAATTTCAAGGTGAGAGAAAACATTAGAAAAAGAAAATTCAGGAACAGAAAAAGGCGAAGGACAACGGTCAAAAAGAAGAACGAATCATCCTAGAATCACCTGGGAGTTCACGAAACGGACTCAAATTTTGTCTTTCTGATTTCTATCTACTTGGTCTCGCTGATTAAGTCTCAAGTGATTTTTGGTTTTTATATGTTAAAGGGAGCTGATTCTTTTAACGGGCTAAATAGATTGATTTCTAACTAGTTATTAGGTTTAGGTATTTTAGAATTATAATTGAAAATCATGACAATTTAATATCAAAACTAGTCACCATCCTAAATTGGAGTTTCGGTGTGAACAAATTTTGGTATGTGTGTGTTATGTTGGGTGTGTACCATGATATGAGGGAAGCTAAGGAGGTTGAAAATGCGCTGCTAATAGCTAAGGCCACCATAAATGAGTTATTGGAATATCAAATGTAAAGTGTGATAAGGTTGTTACAATCCAAATAGATTAATTTTTGTCTAGCCATAATTTTTTGGTGTTATAGTTAGAATTATAACAATTTAATATCAAATCTAGTCACCATCCCAAGTTTAGCAAATCTTGATGTGTGCCACAATATGAGAAAAAAGAGTACAAAAAATTAAGTGAAAAAAGAAATTTTTTTTTCATATAAATGTTGTAAGCAAAAGTTTAATATAAAAATTAGTTCATGAGTAACGTATCTTATTTTTTAATATGAAATTTTTATCTTACATGTTTCACACATTAAGCATCGTTAAACTTAAAATTATATAGAGTAGGCATTTTGATATGAAAAGGAAAAAGTTAGTCTTTAAATTAGATTTTTAGACATATTTTAATATTATATCAAAATTTAGATTTACCTATTTTGAATCAATCAAATATACTAGATATACAAAAATATTTATTTCCATTTAACGTGAGCCTAAGTCACTAATACTCTTTAGTGACAAAAATATTACATAAAAAAATCCATAAAATATAAAATAATATTATGAGTTTTCGCTTCATTATGATTATCGTATTTAAATTTCAGTGTTGACGTGATATTAAAAACAATATCTAAACGATATAGGACTCATGCTAGCCAATTACTTTTCTTTTTTAGACCAAGCCAGCAAATCAGAATGCTTAAGAATCATCAATATTCAGATTTGGGGGTTCTCAATCCCTCATGCTGTCGAAACGCATACACTTGTCCAGCCAAAGCAACATGGCGCAGCCACGTACAGAACCCTGGCTAGAAATGCACAGCTACGTGTCCTCGGTTAATCGTTGTGAAGCAACACTAACTCATAAACCCCCACCCACAGCACAGCAAGTTCAGCACCGAGAAACATACGAGAGGGAGGTCATGGCAGGAGACGGAGACTGGAGGAAGAACGCAGACACACATAAAATGAAACCGGAGGAGGTAAAGGCAGCGGGAGTGGAGGGCTCCAGGAGGCCTCCTGGCCAGCACCCGGGGGGCGTACTGCACCAGAGGCGCACTTTTCCTTTACGCTACACCACCATGGCTATCGGAGGCCTCCTTATTACAGCTGCCACTGGGTACTTCACCTTGTACGTCAAGAAAAAGCCCGAAGCCTCCGCCAGAGACGTCGGTAAGGTGGCCGTGGGTGTCGCCAAGCCGGAAGACACTAAGCCCAGGAAGTAGAGAGTGGCAGTGCATGGAAAAGTTTGCTTGTAAAATGTTTATTTTGTGTACTTTTTAAAGTTTTTTCATGGACGGTTAAAGAACCATCACTATCCAAACTCAAATATTGAAGTAAAAGTTTTAATATGTATTCATTAACAAAATAAAATTTAGAATGCACATATTAACAAGTCATATTGCAATAATTATTAAATTATCAAACCATTATACTCCTGCATTACATGACAATGCATATCAACTCAAATTAATGAAAGTTCACAGAGGGGTTCGCTAGCTTACCTTGCCGACTTTCTGTGCTTTGCATCTCCTTCAAATGGATGCAGCTGGGCTACCAAGACATACAGCTATGCAGCAACCAACAGAATAAGCCCGATTCGGAGAAGATAAGAGAAGAATTTTATGAAAACCTTCTTTAAAAATTAAACAAATAGCTGCTAATGAGTCGCGAACTTCTGACAATTCAAAATTGAGTACACTGTTACATCTGAAAAGGATAATGGGACCTTAAACGTAAATCTTACAAAGATGAGTTGTTATGTAGCCTCTAAAGAACATCCAACACCTTATGGCACTGATTAATCAATCTTCACGGATGAGTAGATCAGCCTTGTGAACCAAAAGCAAGCATAAAATCCGATGGTACCGGTTAGAACAAAAAACGCATATGAGGCGATTAGCATGTATCCGAAGTATAGTATTCCGGAGACCAGCTTTGTGATTTCCAGCTTTGTGAAGAAGTAGAATGATGCGTAGAGGAAGAGGTACAGTGCGGAAGACCCCGAAGTTAGGTATGATCTCCACCACCACAGATAGTCCTCGCTGCACAATTGGAAGTAGCAGAGCACAATGGTTATCTCAGCGCAAGTGATTATGAGGATGATGAAGACCAAGAAGAGAAATCCAAAGATGTAGTAGAACTGATTCAGCCAGATTGAGGTCAGGATGAAGAAAAGTTCGATGAAAACTGCTCCGAATGGGAGTATTCCTCCAATCAAAATGGAAAAGGCTGGGTTCATATACCAAGCCTGCTCAGGAATCTGCCTTGGGATTTTATTTGTCTTCACAGGATCCTCGATTGCTGGTTTCTTGAACCCAACATAGCCACCCACAAACACAAGTGGGACAGAAATGCCGAACCATAAAAAGATTAAGGCAAACATGGTACCGAATGGCACAGCTCCAGATGATTTCTGTCCCCATATGAGAGCATTTAAGACGAAGAAAATGGAAGAGACGATTGCCGGGAACATTACTGCAGTCCTGAAGGCAATTTTCTTCCATTCTGCTCCTTTAAACATCTTGTACAAACGGACAGAGGCATAACCAGCAAAGAGGCCCATGAAGACCCATAGCAAGAGCATGGCAGTCATAAGACCACCCCGGTTTGAAGGGGAAAGGAAGCCAAGGATGGCGAAGATCATGGTCACCAGTATCATCCCAAAGAACTGAACACCAGTTCCAACATAGACACAGAGAAGTTCTGAATTATTTGGAGGCCTAAAGACATCTCCATGCACAAGCTTCCATCCTGTCTCTTCTTGGGCTTCTTCCTGGGTCTCAAGTTCATTGTATTTGGAGATATCACGGTAAAGTGTTCGAAGCATTATCATAGCAACCATGCCCGAGAGAAAAAGAACAATCATCAAAGAATTGACTATTGAGAACCAGTGAATCTGGTCGTCAGTCATTAGAAGATAGGTATCCCATCTTGATGCCCACTTCACTTCACTTTCCTGAAAGGTAGACATTAAAGAGAGACTATAAATAGTGAAGAAACCCAGTCAAGACATACCAAGTAAGTTGAACAGCACCCCAACTTAGTGTTCTGGTTATCAGAGACAATATAATGGAAACGCCAACAACAGAAACTTTATGCTCTAAAAAAATGTTAACTTAAGCTACAATCAAGATAGGAACTTACCTGGAAATCAACATCATAAGTGAATATAATCTCTTGCTTCTCTTCAACTTCTTGAGGGTAGTTAGAATTAACAACTGTGTGTTTTGCATGAGGGTCACAAGTTGTTAAACGAGTCTTCTCACTCCACTGTCCTTCATATCCATGTTTAACACTGTATTGATCCAGCAACCAAGTGCCATCACCACAATATACTAGGAGATCCAAGAACCAGCGAGGAATCATTTAAAGTAAACAATGAACCCAGAAAAATATTTACCTAAATGGTTTAACCTCAAACCCAACAATCCTTGCGAACTCAGTTTGCAAATCCTTGTGATAGTTGACAGTAAATGCCAAATGGTTGTGGATGAAATACTTTCCATCCTTGGTCTGTTCACAATCATTAACGAGTATGAAAATAGAAGAACTTGCTCAACCACAAGAAAATATGATAGCACTAATCAAGAAAGTACATACACCAGCAACTGGGCCTTTGAGCCCAACATGAAAGCCCATCTGATAAACAGTAGGAGATTCCTGATCCATCCTCCTTACGGGGACAACCAGTGGAAGGTTGTCAAGGATCCTGTTGCACGCATGTAAGTTCAATTTTAAGGATGCAACACCAAGAGAGATCAAACAAACAAGCAAAGTGTATAGTCAAATTGAATCAGTTCCATACATGTTAACTTTATACTCATCATTGATCTTCTCTTTAAACTCCTTTGCTGAATTTGCATCAAGTGTAATCTTGCAAACAGTGTTGCACATTTGTGGTTCCCGCATTTTGAACTGTCACAAGTTAAAAAAAATCAACTAGAGAAGTCAATAATCATGTAATTATTGGCCAGGTTTAAACTCAGACAAACATATCAAAAACTTACCACATAGGGGGAGTTTTCAATTCGATCACCCCGAAGTACTTCCCCAAGATTTTCTGTACTGTCCACTATCTTTTTAGGTTTACAATAAGGAAGAGAATAATACGAGTAAGGAAGCTGAGTCTTTGTAGAGGTCAACTTGTTCACTTTCACTTTCAGTTCATCACCCTGCATCCAGAGAGACCCAAGACAACTTATTCACTATTGATTTTGAGTAACTACCCACATATGTTTTGGCAACAAGAGAAACTCCAAGCACCATGCAGAGGCTCAAGGATTTCAAATTATTGAATAACGGGAAACATGACAGGACATGTAACATAATTTAGACGACATGAATAACTCTGCATATATCAAACCAAGCACATCTTTTCCAATCATGACTCATAATTTCCAAAAATGTTACATCAACTGATCTGGCACCAGCCAATACATGACGTTGTCCATGACCAGTGGCATGGAGCCAGTAGCATGGTTCAAATATATAAACCTATTATCATGTCCCATGATGAAGCCGTCTTTTTACTTTCTGACATTCTAATCTTCAAGATAACCTTTTCAATCTTATCCTTTCTGAAACACATTTCAGTTCTTTTCATTTCTTCATCATCCAGAAGATAGTTGCAAATTGTTTGGATGAATCCCAGACCTTTCCCCAAAATTCCTCCATTTGAAATAGTGAACCCCGTTGGAGGGAAACAGTAGTTGTCATGACAATAACAAGAAACAACTTCTAGATACTGAACTAATACAACTTCTTTTCCCCATGCGTTAATGATAGATAGATAAATTGTGTAATGAAATAAACCAAATTGATGAATTCGATGCTTCACATCAGCCTCTATTACTTTGATATGTTTAATAAAATGGCATCTCTAAGTGCTGCACAGTTATTAGCCACAACTATCACTTACTAGTTATAATCCTATTCACGAAGAGTTAAGTAATCGAAAACTGTAGACAATATCTACATCGCACTACTTGCCCAAATCTTTAAGTAATTTCTACTCAAGGAGCTCAAAATTCTGTCCTAGATGCTTTGCATTCGCAATTATTCACAGATCATCCTCTACTGCAGATATCCATCAAAGTTTCTTACAACATCTAACGCACTTAACTAGAAATAACAAAAATCCCCTACAAAGTACGTAATTGGTTGCTAAGGAAAATCAATTTTGAGATCCAGTGATAGAGTTACCTACACTTACCCCGTGCCTTACGTTCACACAAGAATTAAAACGATCGAGGCATCATGTACCAGCAACTCAATACGATAAAACAAACCTATGCTACCAACTTCTACCCCCTTCGCATCCCTCTATTTTCCCGGCATCAATACAAATTCATAACAATACCACGCCATTTTCCCCTCAGATCCGTGGTACGCAGTCAGATCAAGCACACATACACACACCTAGAAAGAGAGATAGAGAAAGAGCGAGGGAGAGGAGAGATGACCTTCGAAAAATCCTCGGGAGCGACACCGGGGAGGTAGAAGCAGTGGCCGCAGTGGATCAGAACGAGGAGAAGCGCAGTGATCACGACGGCGTATCCGGTGGGAGATCTCCGAAACGCCATGGCGTCTCGTTTCGCGTACAGGAGCTGAGAGAGAGAGATCTGAGACAGTCTTCGTGGATTTTAAAGACAAGGAAGAAATGTAAGGAGAAAATGGAAGGGAAGAGATCTTTTCTACGGTTTGGCTGGGTACGGTGACTTTAGGGTACGGTTAACTTCGGCCACGTCGTCATTAGTGGAAATAGAATATGCACGCTAGTTGCCACTTTGAACGACGTGACACCGACAACCCAGTCTTGACGTCAATTAAGCCTACAATCAGCTAATTAGTAGGTTGGGAAACAAACAAATTTAAAAATATTTAATTTTTTAATTAAAGGGAATTGAAAGTTTTATTCTGACTTGGAAAAAATGTACAAATATGTGCTTGTGATCCATAAAGACAAATATAAACATGTGTAGAGAAAATCCCATTCAATTATTTTTATTTCATGTTCTCAATGAGGGTTATTATTCACATTCTTATTTGATATTGAACTTATGTCTTAAACAGCTGGTAATTAATTGTTCAACTATTGTCCTAACAGGCTTAACATCCTCTATGAGCCAGTGTAATGATGTTAAATTTTGGGTTATGTTGACAGGTTTAAATTTTTAAGCCAATTTAATTCTCAAAATGTTAAATTGGACGTAAGTGCTACATAGAATTTATTAGTTTCAGGTTTAGCGTTAAAAAAAAACCATTAAATTGGAGTTTGAAATTAGCAATCAAAGCATAGGTTACAAAAATGGAAGACTGAAGGAATACCAATTAGGATTTGGGAAATCTAGACATTCGTTATTGGTTTCCGACCCAATAAAAAGTTAATAATTTGGTTTTTATTACTTTATCAAAAATAGATAAATCCAAGTATTCTAAATTCTTGCACGTCCTAATAATGCATGACTCCTAGATGATAAGATGGTCCGGTCCATCTTTGAAAAGTTTTAAGGGCTCTGCACAACTGAGGGTAAACATGTACCTTACATCTATCAAATATGTTCACCCATTTACCAAAAGATGCATGCAATTTAGACATGTTATACAATTTCATAGATCAATCACAAAAGCTTAGATTTTAATGTACATTTTTTGGTTCTACTTTAAAAGCATTGTAGAGAGGTTGAAACTGATGAAAAGAACATAAATCCCCATGCAATACAAGGCCTTCCTAATTGCTGTCAAATGGCTGTCTAGATTGATACCACTTTCCAGTTTTCGATTAAAACTATACAGAGAGTCATAACATTTCAAACTACAGCAGTTTCCACGCTTACAAATTCTCACAACGCAGCACAGATTCAATCCACTACAGCTACAGGCCTCCTTTTGGGATGGCCAAACCCTAATGCCAACTGAAGAAGAAAAGTACTATTTGGGAAAGACCTTCCTCTTACTTCTTTTCTGTTGCCTCATTGTTGTCTTCCTCATCGGTCACTCATTATCACTGTCCTGTTGCGCAATGCGTGCAAGACACTCCAGATGCTTCTCTTTTAACAATGCTAATTCGTAGCAATCTTTTAGGGTCTTGGGATTACGCATCAGCAATTCAAATCGCACGTCGTCCTTAAGTCCTGCTATGAAACAATCCACAAACAAAGTCTCACTAAGTCCTGGATTCTCTGCACATACCCGTGGCCGTAATTCTTTATGGACCTCAATATAATCCATCACTGTGGAAGTCTGCGTCAATCTAAAAAATTTCCCTACAGGACTTTCCAACTCAATCTCGGCAAATCGGGTGCATAAACCCTGATGAAACTGATCCCAACTTAATGGGCATTCTCCCCTCCAATAAGGTCTAAACCAATTTGCAGCCTTTCCATCCATGTGAAAGGCCGCAAATTTCACTTTCTTACTTTCATCCATGGGAAAAATTTCGAAGAAAAGCTCACATTTGAATAGCCATACTTCAGGGTCTGTACCATCAAATCTTGGAAAGTCAATTTCGGGAAATGGGAACCTACAAGGACTTACTGCGTGAGAATTCTGAACTTCAGGGTTGTTGGGCCGAGATCCCCCCTGTATGCCTTGCACGGGAGGGGGAAACCCTCGGTCCGGCGGCGGCTGCGGCGGCGTTTGACCGTAGCGTCCGGTCCCTTGGCCCACGGGTTGTTCCCCACCGTTCACCGGTGGCCTTTCCCAGCTGTTTTGGGCAGTCACGAGCCGTGCGGAGGAAACCCGTTGACTAGGATATTCCCCCCATTCCGTCGTCACCGGCACCATTCCATACGCTTCGCCAGTCGGAAACGTTTCGTGCCTGGGCTGTTGGTAGTGATGCGAGAACTGCGGTCCCATCGGAGGACCGCGGTCGAACTCGGGCACCCACGCCTCCTCTGTCCCACTGACGTACCCCAGCGGCCTCCGATTGTGCTTCGGCGACATCCCGCTACCCGATCCATGCGACCCATGAACGGGAAAGTGACTTGTGCCGGAAGGCTCATCCACGAACGGTTCGATCAACGTCTCGTCTTCAACGGTGACGAATCCATGCGGTCCGTCGGGCACGATCTGGACTCTCCTCACCGGCGGCTGCTGTTTCCCGTCTGATACAAGAGGTTCGCGAGTCTCCTGCAGTTTCCCGGTAGATTGGGGCGCAACCAGGGAGGTTCCGTCCGCTTTCCCCGACAACGATACCGGCTTCTCGTTAGCCAGCCCTTCCAATTTCTCAAGTAGAAGCTTTTCCATAGATTCAAGCCGATCTAAAAGCTTGGAATTCAGATCAGTGATTTTCTTTTCCATTGTTGCCGATTGCTCTTCTATTTTCCTCTCCAGATCTTCAATGCGAGATTCCACCTCATCCAAGTCAAACATAGCTCGTCTGCGCGTTGCTACCGTAGTATGTATGCTCTTCCTTCACCAGTTCGAACGACGGATTCAAGAAAATGCAGCTACAGGCCAAACCCTAATGCTAAGTGAAGAAGACAGTACTAGTTCCTTCTTTTTAGAAAACAGTACTTTTTTCACAAATTCTTTTCCTTTTCTCTATTTGTTTCTTTCATGCTGCTTCCCTTCTTATCGGTCCTCTTCCCGCTAAAACGTACGGTACGTTTACTGTATGGTCAATTCGTCAACTAAAGCATGGATTACAATCTCTTAGGAAAAATGTTATGTAATCACACCCTTCTTCTTCTTCTTCTTCTTCCATGCACTCTATTTATGACTTAATGCTTAGTCCAATAGTCCAATACAAGTAGATTTTGGATTTATAACTTAATTCTTGATCCAACGTTAGTAAATTTTAGATTTATAACTTCATTCTTAGTTCAATATGAGTAGATTTTGAATTTCCAAAATAATCAAGTTCTCAAAACATTAGAGTTTTAGATATTCTCTTAAAATTATTCAGTCTCCTTTGTTTAAAACAAACTTGATATTAATTGCTAATGTAACTTCATTAAATGAGCTTAAATCCCTTTAATGAGCCTTCCTTAAGACCTAACGTAAGAAGGATGTTTATAAAGTGCGTGGAGTTTGAATTTGTGGGGGTGTATTTCACTGAAATTAAATTTAGATAAAAATATATAACGATTGAAATACATAATAAATGATATCAAAATCAATCTTATATTAGAGTTTGAACTATGATAAAGTGAACCATAGATCTTATTTGTTAACTTAGGCTAAAATGAGAGTTGTTGTAGAGTGAAGACTACCATGAAGTAGGCTATTGAAATGTTGATGGACTATTGCAATTCTAAATTATAATGAGCTTGAACTTATAAAAATCTAAGTGGATAATGACATTCAAATAAAATTTATTAATTTTTATTTTATCTTATATAATGATTAATGTAGGTAACAAACAAATATAATATTACAAAAGTGCAATATGTGTATTCATTGTCTCCTACATGTTTTGTTATTTTCATATAAGATCAATTAGAATTAAGTAATTACATGCAATCATAAGGTTAAGCACATGCTATCATATTTTCCAAGTGTCGACTAGCTTGTGTAAAGGAGATCAACTTTGCATATATATAAAATATCAACATAAGACTCAAACAATATGAAATATAGACGATCACTCAACATTACAACGAGATGTTAATGTTGGCTCTATCAAATGTGGCCCATCAATTTTAGGAATAAAGAAGTAGCATACAAATTTAGAAAAAAATCCTTGATTCACTAGTCTATTATTACCTTTACCTTTTTTCTTTCTTTTAATAACTCGATTTGAAGTAAAGTTACATGATATCCATCAAGCATATGTCTTTTGGGTATTTTGAAACGACAAATTGTGGGAAAACAAGATTGGTGACCATGTATCAACAACTTTTTATGTATAGAGAATACCAAGATAAGATTTAAAGAATGTAGAATACATACAATCATTTAACAGTATTGTTAGCTATAGACTATGATGAGATATTTGTGCTCTTAACATTAATGTTTGTGCTCTTGTTTTAATTGTTAAAAAACAAGACGGGTGACCATGGCAAAGGTGGAGTTAGAGTGACAATGGTTTGATAAATTCTAGCGGTCGTCAAGCTCTGTCAGTCATGTATGCACGGCCTAGGTCGCGTTCTGCCATCCCTGCATTTGTAGCTCTTGGGACCATTTGCGTGCATTGCCTATAGGGGGTCCTTGGGGTCCTTGGGGGTCCTTGTCTATGCTGATCCTAGACGCTGCAACAGCTAGGCGTATCATAATACTGCTCGAGGAGATGATTTTGATAGCGATCTTTCTCTATGCTTTAGCTGAATTTGGGTTTTCACGTCATGTTAATGTTAATTTTCTTCATCAAAGTTCTTTTGGCTTGGTAAATAAAGTTAGTTTGTCAGAAAATAATGTATTTTTTATTTTTAATTATATGTTAAAGACAAGTCTTACTTTAAAAAAAATATAGTATTTAAGTGTTGGGAGAATTCAACAAGGTCGCATCAATCATAATGAGATCGAACACATAAATATAAGAACGCACACACCCAAACACAACATATTTAAGAGATTCGGAACATCATAATGTCCTACGTCTCCTGTAGTATTTTTTCATTAAATTTTCTCATACATTCCTTTTCCTCAAATAGGTATCTTATAGATTCTTTCATCAACTTAAATCCATGAGAGGGACATTCTTCAACAATTAGCCCCCCATGGGGACTCTCTCAATTTGCTCACTAAATTTCTCTATACTTCTCCTATTTATAGAGAAACCCTGAAGGAATCCTAGTTGAATACTACTAGGAAAACCTACTTCCACATAAAGATAAGAATCCTACTCTAACACTACTAGGAATAAGGATAAGAATCCTAATCTAACACTACTAGGAAATCCACTATATCTAAAAGATATTTCCTAGTTCCACAATTACATAAAGACCTCTGATTGTAATGACAATCATACCCTTTAACTTAATTGTTCTATTAATCCTAACATTAAGTATTGTTTAAAGGTAAAAGATATTTTTTCAACTTATAAGATAATTTTTGAATTAAACTTCATTACTTATTTATAATATAATATCATAGTACATGTTAACTTATTGTAACTTGTGTTCAACCTTGAACATTTAAAATATAAATAAGAAGTCTTAGATTGAAAAATACGACAATTAGGTAGTATTTAAATATAAATAAGAACTTGCCTGGAAATCAACATCATAAGTGAATGTAATCTCTTGCTTCTCTTCAACTTCTTGAGGGTAGTTAGAATTAACAACTGTGTGTTTTGCATGAGGGCCACAAGTTGTTAAACGATTCTTCCCACTCCAGTGTCCTTCATCTCCATGTTTAACGCTGTATTTATCCAGCAATCAAGTGCAATTACCACCAAATACCATGAGATCCAAGGACCAGTGAGGAATCGTTAACAATGGACCCAGAAAAATATTTACCTAAATGGTTTAACTTCAAAGCTAACAATCCTTGCAGACTCAGTTTTCGAATCCTTGTGATACTTGACGGTAAATGCCAAATGGTTGTGGATGAAATACTTTATCTCCTTGCTCTGTTCACAATCATTAACGAGTAAGGAAATAGAAGAACTTGCTCGACCGCAAGAAAATATGATAGCACTAATCAAGAAAGTACATACACCACCAAGTTGGCCTTTAAGCCCAACATGAAAGCCCATCTGATAAACAGTAGGAGATTCCTGATCCAACCTCCTTACGGGAACAACCAGTGGAAGATTGTCAAGGATCCTGTTGCATGAATGTAAGTTCAATTTAAAGGACGCAACACCAAGGGAGATCAAACAAACAAGCAATGTATATAGTCAAATTGAATCAGCTCCATACATGTTAACTTTATACTCATCATTAATCTTATCTTTAAACTCCTTTGTTGAATTTGCATCAAGCGTAATCTTGCAAACAATGTTGCACCTTTGTGCTTCCCGCATTCTAAACTGTCATAAGTTAAAAAAAAAAAAATCAACTAGATAAGTCAATAATCATGTAATTATTGACCAGTTTTAAACTCACACAAACATATCAAAACTTACCACATAGGGGGAGTTTTCAATTCGATCACCCCGAAGTACTTCCCCAAGATTTTCTGTACTGTCCACTATCTTTTGAGGTTTACAATAAGGAAGAGAATAATAATACGAGTAAGGAAGCTGAGTCTTTGTAGAGGTCAACTTGTTCACTTTCACTTTCAGTTCATCACCCTGCATCCAGAGAGACCCAAGACAACTTATTCACTAATTGTTTGGATCCGTGGTACGCAGTCAGATCATGCACACATACTCAACCCTAGAAAGAGAGATAGAGAAAGAGACGTTCAAAAAGTCCTCGGGAGCGACACCGGGGAGGTAGAAGCCGTGGCCGCAGTGGATCAGAAGGAGGAGAAGCGCAGAGATCGCGAGGGCGTATCCGGTGGAAGATCTCCGAAAGGCCATGGTGTCTCGTTTCGCGTACAGGGGCTGCGAGGGAGAGACGTGAGACGGTCACCGTGGATTTTAAAGAAAAGGAAGAAATGTGCAATGAGAAAATGGAGGGGAAGAGATCTTTTCTGCGGTTTTGGCTGGGTACGGCCACCGTAGGGTAGGGTTAACTTCGGCCACGTCGTCATTAGTGGAAATAGAATATGCACGATTATTTCAATGCACATTTTTTGGTTCTACTTTAAAAGCATTGTAGAGAGGTTGAAACTGATGAAAAGAACATAAATCCCAACGCAATACAAGGCCTTCCTGGTTGTTGTCAAATGGCTGTCTAGATTGACACCAACTTTCCAGTTTTCGATTAAAACTGTACAGAACGTCATAACATTTCAAAGTACAGCAGTTTCCACGCTTACAAAGTCTCACAACACGGCACAGATTCAATCCACTACAGCTACAGGCCTTCTTTTGGGATGGCCAAACCCTAATGCCAATTGAAGAAGAAAAGTACTATCTGGGAAAGACCTTCCTCTTACTTCTTCTCTGCTGCCTCATTATTGTCTTCCTCATCGGTCACTCATTATCACTGTCCGGTTGCTCAATGCGTGCAAGGCACTCCAGATGCTTCTCTTTTAACGATGCTAAATCGTTATGAAACAGTCCACAAACAAAGTCTCACTAAGTCTTGGATTCTCTGCACATACCCGTGGCCGTAATTCTTTATGGAGCTCAACGTAATCCATCACTGTGGAAGTCTGCGTCAATCTAAAAAATTTCCCTACAGGACTTTCCAACTCAATCTCGGCAAATCGGGTGCATAAATCCATCCATGCGAAAGGCTGCAAATTTCAATTTCTTACTTTCATGCATGGGAAAAAATTCGAAGAAAAGCTCACATTTGAATAGCCATACTAATTAGGCTTATTTTTTGTTTTCTATAGTTATTTAAGGAGTAGTTTTTATATTAAGTCTTGTTGTTATTAATAAAATTAGTCATGGTATGGTCCATGTTTCTTTAAGAAAAGAAAAATTAAAATAATTAGTACACCATTAGGATGCTTTAATCCAAATCTTCCATTGCCACTTTGAGACGACCTAGCACCGACGACCTCGTCTTTAGGGTCATTTTAGCCTCTAAACAACTAATTAGTAGGTCGGAAAACGAGTCAAACCGATTAAAAACATCATGATTTCTAACACCAAAAGGAATCGGTAGTGATACAAAAACTTGAAACCTTAATCTTCCAAGTCAACTCAATTCTCGAATCACTAAATAGGCAGATGGATCAAAGTTTACGTTACTAGAATTCAAAGGAGAAAACGCAAGAACATATAGGCCGAATCTATCCAAGGCCTTCCTACGATCCATGAGGCTCGCCACCAGGACGGCCCCATTAGTTTTCAACGGTCAACACTGTTGGAGGTATGCGATGGGCCGATCTGCAAAGAAATGTCCGGCTTAGCTGGACTTGAGTCTTAAGCTTGATTACTCACAACTCTTTTTTATTTATTTTACAACATGATTTCATTCTTTTGTCCACCTGAACTAAAACTCTAATATCATTTAAAAAAACTTATTTTCTTCTTAAAATCAGATTTTAAGGAGGACAAACATTTTGTAGTTATAAAAAATGTGATGACGAGATTTAAGTAATGTGATGATTTTTTCTTTTTTCAATGAAAAAGGAAACCTCACTTGCTTTTCATGTTAGTTTTAGAGTAAAAAAGGGAAAAATAATATATATGTCTTATTTAATTGTAAGTGATGAGTTAATTTTTAATTAGCTATTTCAAAATGCTATCATTTTTTCCAAGTGCCTAATAGCTTGTGAGAAGGAGATCAACTTTGCATATATATAGAATATCAACATAAGACTCAAACAATATGAAATATAGACGATCACTTAACACTACAACGAGATGTTAATGTTGGCTCAATCAGATATGTCCCATCAGTTTTAGGAATAAAGAAGTGGTATACAAATTTAGAAAAAACCCTTGATTCACTGGTCTATTATTACCTTTACCTTTTTTCTTTTTTTCAATAACTTGATTTGAAGTAAAGTTACATGATATCCATCACGCATATGTCTTTTGGGTATTTTGAAATGACAAATTGTGGGAAAACAAGATGGGTGATCATATATTAACAACTTTTTATGTATAGAGAATATCAAGATAAGATTCAGAGAATATAGAATACATACGATCATTTAACAATATTGTTGGCTATAAACTATGATGAGATGTTTGTGCTCTTAACAAATAGGAGATCTATCAAATGTGTCATTTCCATTGCAATGACAAAGAAGTGGCACACAAATTTAGAAAAATTCCTTAATTCGCCAGCTTCATACCTTTTTCCTTTCTTTTAATAGCTTGATTTGAAGTAAAGTTACATGGTATCCATCAAGCATACACCTTTTGAGTATTTTCAAACGACAAATTGTTAGAAAACAAGACGGGTGACCATGGCAAGGGTGGAGTTAGAGAGGCAAGGAGACAGAGATTGATATGTGGGTGGGTAGTTCGTACAATCATGGTAAGCTTTTGGAGCACAAAACCTGGAGAGAATATACGAGCACCAACCAATTACCCAAAATATGGAACTTAGTCTAACAACACACTAAGAGGTAGGGCATAAAGGGGCTCATATGGTCCCCTAACATTGACCTTTTGCCAATGAAAAGCCAGCCCCCACCCCAGCCATTATAGGACAGGGACCTCCATCTTTCCATCATCATTAATTTATCATGCTTTTATTCCCACGCCTGGTTTCACCACCAATCCCTGCTCACATGGGGATATCATTTGTCTAACGAGTGCCCTTTCCAGAACCCATAAACAACTGTTTTCCTCATGTGCAGACCAAACTTGCTCCTGTTTTTATCTTTTTACGTACAGAGAGGGGTGCAGTAAAGGTGCATCTATGGCTTGTTTTAGGGCCATTTGCAGGAATAATATCTTTTCTTTTTCATGCGTCGGGATCAGAGGCTTTTGAGGGGACTATTATGAGGCAGCTGTCTCTAATGAAGGACTCGGCTTCTGCAATGAGAGTGACAATGGTTTGATAAATTCTAGCGGTCGTCAAGCTCTGTCAGTCATGCATGCACGGCCTAAGGTCCCGTTCTGCCATCCCTGCATTTGTAGCTCTTGGGACCATTTGCATGCATTGCCTATAGGGGGTCCTTGTCTATGCTGATCCTAGACGCTGGCGTATCATAATAGTGCTCGAGGAGATGATTTTGATAGTGATCTTTCTCTGTGCTTTAGTTGAATTTGGGTTTTCGCGTCACGTTGATGTTAATTTTCTTCTTCAAAGTTCTTTTGGCTTGGTAAATAAAGTTAGTTTGTAAGAAAATAATGTATTTTTCATTTTTAGTAATATGTGAAAGACAAGTCCTCCATTAAGAATATAGTATTTAAGTATTGTTTAAATGTAAAAGATATTTTTTTAATTTATAAGTTAGTTTTTGAATTAAACTTCGTTAACATATTTATAACATAATATTATAATACATGTTAACTTATTGTAACTCGCATTCAACTTTGAACGTTTAAAATATATTATGTATGTAAAGAATATTTGTTTTATTTCGTTTAATCTATTAAAAATAAAAGTCTTAGATTAAAAAAATATGACAATTAAGTAATATTTAAATATAAAAAAAAAATTATATTAATTTATGAGTTAACTTTTAGATTAAATTATAAATATATTTTTAAGATAATATATGTCATCATTTTAACACATTTCAACTTGAAGTTTAATATCATTTACAATTTTATTTTTTCTTTAAGATTACCTTATACAAATAAAATATGTCCTTCGTTTTAAGAGTTATTAAAATAAAATTTAAATAACGTAACACATACGCCATTGCCACCAACCTCTTCGCTTTTTTCGTATAACTATGTTCAGCAACCTTAATAACTTATCCTATTAATGCTAATTATTGCCTGGAATTTCAACTAGGGGCTCACCAAGTCTCTTTTCTTTGTATTCTCTGTAATGTGGTTTTCGAGGTTCATAGAAACCTACCATATTCTGCATGGAGCTTTTCGGAATGATGTCCTACATGCAGCTTTTTGCATTGCTGCGGATTCATCTTTTGCAAAGGCATCTTTTTAGGCTTGTGGTCCTGGCTCTATGAGCACCATATTTCAACGATTAGTTACCAAAATTATAGCATATCTACACGTATGATGTGATGTTTAATGATGCTTTTTGTGGTCCAAGATGGTATAATATGATAGAAGAAGAAGATAGCAACCAACCAGTATCATTAATTTGGCCATTGATTCATAGCTTAGAAGTAAAGCTCCTGCATCCCCCTTTCTTCCTTTTTCATACTCCAACCACCCAATGATACAGAGAGAGATCCTCAAGTTCCCAAATATGGAACCTGTTAGCCCACAGCAACCCATTTAAGAAACAGGTGGCTTTCTTCTGCTGCAAGCATAAACATTATATGTTTTTCTGCAACGAAAACGATGGTGCCTCTGGAATTCTACATTGATATAAACACATTTTAAAAAGATATTTAGAGAATGTCAATTTTTTTTTATATATGATTGAATTTCTTTCATTAAAAATTAATTACTAAGAGAATTGATGCTTGAACTATTATGTAACACATACATCATAGTGTGGGCTCGTTCATGTGATGAAACACAGCGATGAGACAGAAATCATAAAGATCTAATTTATGGTGAAGAATCGTATTCAAACCCGTGTCATGTTAGAAATGACTCAACCCATTTATAACATTAGAGCTAGCATATAGCACCATCCATGTGCACCAAGCTTGGTCCCTCGTAGATGATAGGTGAAAATTATTACAGTTGAACTAACCACTCCATGTTGTGACTAGGTACATCCATTCATTACATCCATCGACCATGTGAATTATCTATCAGAAAAACCAGCAATGATGCATACATTATCATTTTGGGTAGGATAGTCCAATAGGTATAGTCCACCCTTGTGTTATATAGAGGGAAAAATGGTCGGTTACGCACACAGAATTTGACTGGACATTATATTTTGGACAAAAGAGGATGAAGATCGAGATTTTGAGTTGGACCACATAAGCAATCTCTTTCACTCACTGGGAAGTCTTGATTATGGATTCATTACAAGTTGCTTCTGGCAAAGATGACAGAAGGCAAGCCTGAAAGTCAAGGTCGTTTAACTAAGAACTCCAGGCATTTTCATGTTTGAGAAGATGATTGGTGTATGAATCTGATCCAAGAAAGAGCAGGTGGGATGAGGTGAACAGATGTAGTCAATGAAATGGAGAATAGGGTTCTGATTAGTCTAATCTGTCAACTTTTTTTGTTAAACAAGTGATTAAGGTTCTCTGAGCACACACCTATCATCTGGCATGTGCAGCACCAAGGCCTGTTTCATGGGATGTGATTCCCAATCAAGTATGTCACTCCTTGGTTATCAGTAAACAAAGTAATCATAGTTTATTGTTAGTTTGTTCTACCTGACAGTTGAAAAAGTCGAACCTGCCTAGATACAAGCCACCAACAGTCTTTATGTTCATCAAAAGTCTCTGCAAATAGAGGTTTTTGGCTAAAAGCTGATGGGAACTGTCCAAACTGTTCTGGCTTCCAAGTTATGACAGTGCAGTAATGAACAATTCCACATACCCAGTAACTGCTTAGGCCATGAAGATAAAAATCGTGTCAGAAGAAGCAAAAGTCATGCATGTGGAGGACTCCATTGCAAAGGACAACCCAATAAATGTTGAGCAGCCATTACAATGGCTGATTTAAGAGCGTCATGGAGTGCCAAACAGTCTGATAGCAATGTCTCGGGGTGGCCATTCAAAGAAGGCCACTCAGCATCACAAAGAGAGTTTAAATGCAGTGCATTATGCCTCTGCATTATTTAATAACCAGCTACTGAAGTGAGCATGTTGGCCCTTTTCCACCCACATTACCGTGATGCTCGCGTCAAAACCCAACTAGTCAAAACACCAAAGCCTTCCGACTCATACACATGCTAAACAAGTACCGAGGAAGACATACTTCGCTCTTTCACAAGTTAAAGCCGCGGTATCAGCTTCCACCGCCATGCACTTTTGCTGTTATTCTTTACTATAAAGCTTTCTGTTCCATACTTTAATGTCGAGTACGAAACTCCATTCACTTTTGGTTGTTTGTACTCTAAGAATCTCCTGTCCACGAGTGAGTCTAACATGGTATTATTCATATTCTCTTGAGGAAAGTCTTTCAAAAGTTCATCAGTGTAATATGGTGTCATTGGGATATAATAACAATTCTTTGTATGCAGCCTAATCATTTAGCCTGGTTACCAAATTATCATCTTGGGCATGCGAATGAGGTTGAAAGGCTCAATCTCACCTCTTTCAAAAAGCTTCGTTTATGAGAAAAATTGTTGTAAGATATGTCATAAGTATTTCATTTTATTTTGTCCAATAAATTAAAATAAGAAAAGACAAAAGATTTAAGATATAATGAAAATAAATAGGAAGAAAATAAAAGAAACATATAAATATATGAAGAAAAAAAAACTTGGTAATGGAAGATTTCTTTAGGTTAAAAGGATCAAAGAAAAGGACGAGTCGTTGTTATTAAAGTGAAATTGAGATGGCATCATTTCAACCACATGGTTGGAAGATGATTAGTAAGGAGGATGGGATTTGGGTCTCGAATTGCTTCAAAACTCATTTACTGAGGGCTTCCATTATAATGAAGCGGAAATATTCAGTAAATTTTCTGTGGTCCAAGGTGACGGAAGAGCTTTGGAAATGGCAGATGCGGAAATAGAGGGGAGAGAAGGAGGGCAAAAAGGGTGAGAGAAGAGAGGGTGGCGTGCTTTAGCGGCAGAGCAAAAGCTCCTTTAAGAGCCACCCTGTGAACCACAGTCCCCTACTTCCTATACACAACGCTCAGAACACACTGCGGGTGCACACATTCACACACAACCCCTGTTTTTGGTCGCTCTTTTTGTACTTGTTTGGTGCTGTGTTGTTGTTGTTGTTCTTCGCGGATTGGGGGGTCTGAGAGATTCAGGGCTAAGAGGGACAAGTGTGTCAGAGAGGCAAAGGAGGGTCAGGGGGCATTGAGATTTGCGCCGGATAGAGAGGGGAAGATCTCGGGCGGATCAGGAGGATTAAAAGCAGAGGCGGCGAGAATTTATTAGCTTTTTGGAGAGAGAGCAAAAGGAGATGTTCTGCTCCACGAAAACTGCTCTGCTTTGACGCCAGTTCTCTCTCTAGCTCTCTCTCTTCACCGGTACTGATATTTTTCGGCGTCTCCGGACAATTTACGGGCTTTTCTCGTCTCTGTTTTTCTGACGCTATTCTCTTGTTTATGTTCTGGAAACTAGGATTCTTAGCTCTCGGAGTTGTCGTTCTGGAAGCGTCATCAACGTCACCACAGAGTCTCGGAGTCAATGAGTGGCTCTCAGAGATCGAGGGAGTGGTGTCAGATGAAAGACCGTCCCTGTCCGGTGTCTTTCATGGTCTAGAGGAGGGCGCGAAGTTTTCAAGACAGAGGAAATTGCTCAAGAACCGTCATTCCTGGACTGGTTTTTGGTCTCTTCTTTTGGGTTGTGTTAAAACACATCCTTTTAGGGAGGTACCAGTTGGGTGTGGGGGGAGGCTGCTTCGCTTCAAACAGAGGGGTTGTGTTTGTTTGTTTTTGCGTTTGTATGCGGAACGGGTTTCCTTGTGAGTTGTGGTAATCCCGAGGGATAATTTCCGGAAAACAAAGATGAAGTTTATGAAATTGGGTTCGAAGCCGGATGCATTTCAAGCGGAAGGGAAGGCTGTCAGGTGCGAGTCTTTTCCTTCATTTGTTCTACTTTCTTAACAGTGCGGTCCATAAACACTCATTTTCGTGCCAGTCTTGTTTGTTTTATCTTCAATTTTGTTATCATTCACGTTCAATATTACGTGCTAAGTAGCACTTATTTTAGCATAGTTTTTGTTCCTGAATTGAAGGTTTCTCTGTAGGGTTTTTATACTGGGTTTTGTTTCTTTCTCATGCTCTGGTAGTTTTTGTTGAACGCTTGCGGTTTATTGAACTTTCAGAGTTATATGTACTAATTTTAATTAAGACTTTTCTTACTTTAGTTGGAACTTCTTGTCAAATTAACCTTGCCTTTCTAGATTTGGGCGAAAGATTTCAATCACTTTTGAAAATAGCTTAAGGAAATAAAAGTTATAGGCAAGTACAAATTTGAAAAGGGGTATGGGCGTTTTCGGTTCTGTGAATATTATAACTTGAAGGAGAGAGAGTAGTGGGGGAGGGTATTCAAGGCCATCGAGGAGGTGGTCCAGCCATGAACGGCCTTCTTTCTTAAAGAATTTGTGGTCCAGATGTGGTAAAGTCATCTGAAGTACCCAAGGTCTTTAATCACCAATCTCCGTAAGTTCTCTCTGTATTCGATGACTTTATCACCACGAAACAGCTGTTACTGTTTCTAGAAAGGTAATTCGTTGAGATTCTACATACGGATTTGGATTTAGTGTAGGATATCTCGAAACGGTAAGTGGAGCTGATCTGTGGAAGGATTACGATCAGTAATCCAGCTATGTACTTGCATGTGTACTTTGTCTTGTTGCGCAATGAAATATCAGGTACATAAAAAGAGCTGGGTTAGGGGTTAATTCATTTAATGGCGTGATCACATGTTAGGACGCATGTTGCATATTACTTTCAGTCTATTGGTGTGCTAAGTGGGGTAGTTTTACGTGTGGACGCAGGGCTTTACAGGGGGTGATGCACTTATAGATAATCATAGAGTGTCAGTGTTCTAGTGCCGATACAATGTGATCTCATACTTTTTGGTTGCTATCATGCACAATGTGGGATGATTTGGCATTTTATGCTGGTGTATGTCATCTGGTTTAGTGTGATCTGTGTCTTGGACACTGTTTTGTTTTTGATTTTGGATGTTGGACATTGGAAAGGTTCTCTTGACAGCTAGGCAAACACCAGATAAACCTGCTCATCTATTTAATCATCCAGCAGAATATATATATTCTTTTCTTTTCTTTTTTCTCTTTGTCTTGTGTTTCTGAGGGCAATATGTTTAATGGAACTTTGAAGATTGCTGTTATGTTATTTTCGTGGCTTGTTGTTTGAGTTAGGGAGTCTTGGCACTCCACATCCATCTTGCTTTCCTTTTATGGAAACTATCTTGGAACTAGGGTCGGTTGGATATCATACATGTGGCAGCTGATATTCATTATGCTTTAAGCTATACTGCTTCAGATTTAGGAATGGTTGAAAGTTGTGCTGTATTCTGACTAAAACTATTCAGCTCAAAGTTATCAAATTTTAGTGTGAGAGCTAGGTGAGGTTTTCCGTTCAGTGTTGCACTCACTCCTGGTACTAGTGCTAATATTACATATGGGGTTTGCTTTTAGGATCAAGGCTTGTTCTGTGTTCCAGATAGAAAGCATTTTCATGGTGAATGTATTGCATTATTGTAACGAAGAGTCTGGTTTCAATTTTTTTCATTTGTAAGATTGGATGAATAGAGTCCAGTGAAACTTCAGTTGACTTGTTGGCACCAGTTATTTATGTCTGTAATGAGTCTGAATTGTGGAAAGGACTTGAAATCTGTCTATGCTGCTCCACGAGAAACCCATTTGAGCTGCTCCAGCAAGATATTTGTTTTTTTTTCTTTTAATTATTATTCAACACATGATTTTAATTATTCTCATGTTTACTGTTTGTTGGGAAATGACAATGGGTTGTCTCTGTGCGTACCGAATGCGCTTTCCATGAGATGGTCAGCTGTCGCATGTTTAACTTAGTAGTGACTCCTTCATCGGCTTAGCATGTCTTTTTCAATTCTTGCAGGCATGTGTCATCTGAATTGGCAACGGATGTCATCATAAACGTTGGTGAAGTGAAGTTTTACCTTCACAAGGTATGGTCCCTCTTTCATGCTTTCCCTCAAGTGACTTATAATTTTGTGTTGTCCTGACAGACTGAATTCTTCAATTGCCCTATTTTAGTCGGTCTTGTTTTCATTTTTTTATGACCACCATAACATGCAGAACTATTGAGATTTGCGTGGTTGATATTTAAAAACTGTCCTGAGAGAAATGCTAATGCCATCCTTTATGTAAACAAGCATATGAAGAAAGTGGGGAAGTGGGATTAGTCCAACCTGATATTAGAAAATCTGTTCATGTGTAGCTTCTCCATTCTCACTTGTTTCACAAATTTGACTTTTTTTACCCCCCTCGAAATTTTGGAAGTAGACTTTTCATAACAAGATTATTGCAAACCAGTGTCTGCAAAGGGCTCACACGAAAAGATAATTAAAGCATCTCTTTCCTGCTATACACTGAATTATAGGACCATTTCTGTGAGATGAGATAATACACCTGAACAGGCAAGGCAGTGTCTGTAAAGGGCTTATGCTAAAAGGCAATCAAAGCGTCTCTTTCCTGCTTTATGCTGGATTATAGGAGCATTAATGTGAGATGAGATAAACACCTGACATCTTTTAATTTATTCCTTTTGGATCTCTCTCTTTTTTTTTTCCTGGTTTTGGATGGAGATAAACAATTTTTAGTTCAGGATTTATACCAATGTAACAATAAGAGACTTTGTAATATTAATAGCGCATCACAAATCAATTTCAATATGACAGTGTTATTGAGTTGTGCATCTGTCAAGAATAGGGAGTATAAGTTTCAAACTCTGGACTTTCTATTGTTATCATGGTTGGTTAAGGTTATTCCTCTTGTCTACTGTGCATGTATACCATTCAAAAAAGGGTCAAGTGAACATTGTGTGAATGTGATGACCCTGTTCCACTCGGATAGATTTACTTACTTTTTGAAACTTCCAAAATATAGTTATTGTTTTCCTTGTGTCTACAGTCTGGCTAATGCACATGGATTATTCTTGCTTTAATTGACTGCTGTATGCCCCAGCTACTTGGATTACCATGGCTCCTAATGGTTAATGTCTTTGCAGTTCCCTCTCTTGTCCAAGAGCAATTGCCTGCAGAAACTAGTTTTGAAGGCCAATGAGGAGAATGATGAGGAAATTCGCATTGATGATTTTCCTGGGGGGCCAAAAGCCTTTGAAATTTGTGCAAAGTTCTGCTATGGAATGACTGTTACTCTCAATGCATACAATGTCGTGGCTGCTCGTTGTGCAGCAGAGTACCTTGAGATGACTGAGGATGTTGATCGAGGAAACCTAATATTTAAAATTGAGGTATTTCTTAACTCAAGTATCTTCCGCAGCTGGAAAGATTCTATCATTGTTCTCCAAACCACAAAATCTCTTCTACCATGGTCAGAGGATCTGAAAATTGTTGGAAGATGCATAGATTCCATTGCCTCTAAAACTTCAGTGGAGCCTACAAGAGTCACTTGGTCGTACACATATAACCGGAAGTTAGCGGAGCCTGATAGGATAACTGAGGCTGGAATGAAGTTCCCAGAGAAAATTGACTCTGTTCCAAAGGATTGGTGGATTGAAGACATATGTGAGCTGGAGATTGATCTTTATAAGCGACTAATGATTGCCATCAAATCAAAAGGAAGAATGGATGGTGCTGTGATTGGAGAGGCGCTAAAAACATATGCAATTAGATGGTTGCCTGATTCTATTGATGCATTGGTTTCTGATGCCCATACCTGGAGGAACAAATCCTTGGTTGAAACAATCGTATGTTTATTGCCATCTGATAAAGGTTTGGGCTGTTCTTGCAGTTTCTTGCTGAAGCTTTTGAAAGTTGCAATTCTAGTTGGAGCAGATGAGTCATCAAGGGAAGATTTGGTGAACAAGATTGGCCTTAAGTTACCCGAAGCTTCTGTAAAAGATTTAATGATCCCAGCTCGCTCTCCCCAAACTACTGCATACGATGTTGAGTTGGTACAATCCATTGTGAATCAGTTTTTGATGAATGAAAAGTCTAATCGGGATATAGATGTGGAGAAGAATGAGAAGGGGACCAATAATTTTGTCATGGAACTTGAATCCTTGTTGAACGTCGGTAAACTCATTGACGGTTATCTTGCAGAAATTGCAAATGATGAAAACCTAACTCTCTCTGGTTTTATTGACTTATCAAAGACAATTCCCGAGTCTGCAAGACCAATTCATGATGGATTATACCAGGCGATTGACATCTTCTTGAAGGTAGACTTTTACTTTGCCATGCATGCCAATTTTCTATATTCTGAATTCTACTAGTTAGGCTCTTGAATAAGATACACAAAAACTGGGCTCATTCAGAATGTTTTCTCATATCAATGAGAGTGGCTTTTTTCTCATGCTTTATGATACAAGCAAAATACTGAAGAAGTCGGGATCTTTCTATAAATACTTGCTGTTGATACTTTTTGCTTATTCTATGTGAATTGTGTACCTGTAGAAGATGAAATCTTTAGGGGAGTTCTGATCCAATATTCTGATTTCAGGAGCATCCTAGTCTAACAAAAGCCGAAAGGAAGAAGTTATGTGGACTTATGGATGTCAAGAAACTGTCAGTTGATGCATCTATGCATGCTGCACAGAATGAGCGTCTTCCCCTTCGGATTGTTGTCCAAGTTCTCTTTTTTGAGCAGGTTAGAGCATCTGCCGCTGCTCGGTTACTTAACAACAACAACAACTCAGGCGATGCTTCCTGTTCCGTCACATGTACAGACGAAGAATGTACAACAACAGCACCTGAAAGTTGCAGAAACCTCAAGAAGCAGATGAATCAAATGAGGATAAAAGAAGACGAGTTTCGGAAGAACGGGAAGTTGACAAAGAAGAACAGCAAAAACAGCCGAAGCGGCATGCAGCTGCTACCTTCCCGGTCCCGGAGAATATTCGATAAACTGTGGGTCGTCGGTAAAGGCAACAACGGAGACAACCGGAGCACCGAGACGTCCGGGAGTTCTCAGAGCCCAACTTCAGTTGCTCCGGGAGACATCAAACCCGGTGGTTCAGCTTCAAGACACAGGAGGCATTCCATCTCCTAGACCAGATTTGGGCATTCATTTAGACACAAACCAGTGGGGAAGATTCAATCAAACTGCTTAAAATGTAAAAAGTGGTAGCATTTCGTTTTAGCTTATGATGGGGTTTTAACCTTTTAGCTGCAAGTTATTCTGAACAGGCTTCACTGCACCAAAAAATGTAATGAGCCATTTGAGGGCCCCTTCCTGAACATCTGTTGCATCCAAATCGTAAGATTTCCCTATCCCACAATAGCAGCCCTTGTAGGTCAGTGAATTAAGCCCTTCTTTATGCGTTCTTCATACTTGATTGTTCGTTGTACATGATCTTGATTCCTTTGATTAAAGGCAACGATTCCAAAATTTCCTCCATCTAGCTTAATTGATCCCATGGATAGTATCTTTCTTCTCGACTCAAGTAGAAGTAAAAATAGTGGATAATTTATCTCATTAAAATCTTGACTCAAGTCAAACATTTTAGTGGTTTTTCAATTGATTTTAAGAAAAAAGGTAGTGTCTTTTAACAGAAGATTATTGTCCAAATACACGAGTAACATCTAATTTTTTTGGTTAGGTAAATGGAGTTTAAAAATATGGGGTGTTAAACTCAAAACTTTAATCTTAGATTGTTAACGTGTTGATAAATGTGATATATACTATAAATTATGTGTTTTAGATAATCAATAACTAACCAGTAGACCATTGATAAGTATGATATTTTATTATTTTTTGGGTTTCTTGAGTAGGTAATAGTCAATCGTGAGGAGAATGTGATAGTAATTGTCTTCTCAATCATAATCATACCATTTAAAATGTGACAATTTTTGACCAATATGTCTCATTGTCTCGTTCATGCTTAGATATTTATGTAAAAGATTAATTAGGTTTAAATAATTATAGACTATCATAGGTTAAGTAAATATATTATCTAATATAATTTTTTTATATTTACTTTTAATTATGTGTAATAATTTAATATGTAAGTGATTTACTTTTCTCTAAGGGTTAAGATTATATTTTACTCGTTGTATTTATCCAAGATGTAATTATTATATTCAATCTGGTTGTTATTAATAAAATTTGTCAAAATATTGTCAATGTTCTCTAAAAGAAAAAAAAAAAGTCAATTGTTAGAGTTGAATTGGGTTTTTGTGCTTTTATCTTATGATTTGATTATTTATAAACTAAATTCTTCTAATCTTCTCACGTTATTTGGAATGAGTAGATATATTAAAAAGTAATACTTATAATATTAATATTATTTTGTACGACTTTTCACAGTCTACTATATTGATTTGAAAAAGAATGATAAAACCAAACTCTCTTATTCTTAGATCAACCCACCCATGCAAAACTTTTACAAAAGGAAATAAAAAAAGCACGAACATTATAAATATGTTTTGTCTAAAAGCTCATTCAAACTCGTACAACGTTTGAATGCATCTTCCAACACTTCTCAGTTCTCTCCGCTTCACCGGTCAATCCCCGCCGGTGATACCCAGTTAGTTTAATCATGGGGTTGTTTTCAGAAGGTCAATGGCAAGTCGATTGCGTGAGCTGCAATGTCTCGGAAGCGAAATCTTCCATCAGGATATTCTCTTTGGTAGGATCCAGTTTCCATCTCGGGCCGGTGATCATCCGCACGTACATAAGCCGACGGGGAAGAGATGAAGAGATCGTATAGAGAAAAGTGGTAGGTACACAGAGAATCACGGTCTTTATCTTCGTCTTCCTTTCGGCTACTCTCTCCTTCCCTCAGCTCTCCCATGGCAAACAGCAATGCAAGGCGTGGATTGCCCAGTCGATCCCCACCAACATGACGGAACTCCGTCTCGTCCCCGGCGTCCTCCCCACCGGTTTGTTTCTTCTCCCCAAAACACTTTTTTTTCCCCCGGATTGGTTGAACTACCAGAAGCTTACTTGGTGTTTGTGGTTTTGACAGCCGATGTATTCCAGTGGTTGGCAGGGAACTCCACGCGCAGCCTCAACAGTATTGCTCAGTATTGGAATCTGATTGCGCAGCCCGACGAGCCTGGTTCGGCCACTTACGGGTACACCCCAGCTCAGATGGATGAGTTCGGTCCTTACGAGGGTGCTGAGATATATAATGCCATTGCAGACGCCGGTGATCGCAATGTCAGTGCTAGGTGCGATTTGCTACAGAACTTTGGATTGTTAATCAGAAAGCAGCTTAGAATTATATTTAGGTTTAACCACTCTTTATGCCATTATTGAACACAATTAGGCTAGTGTCCGGGAAGGGATTTGCTCCGGAATACACATTGGAAGCAAGCAAGCTTGCTGCAGGGAGGCCAACTGTGAAGAATGTAACTTTGTTACTAGGTAAATGGTGGGCAACTGGCATTATCCAGTCAAAAGTTTTGATATCGGATAGTCGAGATGTGTATATTGGATCTGCAAACCAAGACTGGAGGTCTCTTACACAGGTGTTCTTCCCCTAAATAAAGTTTTTGATTTATCTTGGTTTTTCTACTGTGCCATGAAAATGTGTGTTCTAATTGCTGAATGGATACAGGTGAAGGAACTTGGGATATATCTGGTTGGTTGTCCAAAAATAGCAGAGATTGTTGAGACCTTCTTTGACAACCTGTTGAAACTTTCAACTCTTAACTCTACAGCTTACACAAGAATGGTGTGGGATGAAGAGTGGCAGATAAATAGAGTATGTTGGGAAGCTAGTCCCACATTGGTACCGTGGCACGGAACTTTGCGTCTTATATAGGCCTGGTCTACTTCTCTCTCTGCACTAGTGTTTTGAGATGGAATCCCAGGTTCAATATGGTATTAGAGCCAACCCACGTGTCCGTGTGGTGATGTGATAGACCCCACCTCTCACTGCCATGGCCTAAGCCCACGTGATGTGTGACTGCGGGGGAGTGTTAGGAAGCCAGTCCCACATCGGTACCGTGGCACGGAACTTTGCGTCTTATATAGGCCTGGTCTACTCCTTTCTCTGCACTAGTGTTTTGAGATGGAACCCCAGGTTTAATAGAGTAGTTCCTTACTGGTCACATTTCATTGACCGGGAAGCGAGGTGCAGGTATGTCAAAAGTTCATTCTAGACACCATGCATATTAGTCGGAAACATTGTGCCTGGATTGCCATTTTTGTTCAGTCTTGTTGTTAGCCTTGGCAAGAAGAATATTAAGGAAACTTGATATTTCAATTAACTGTATGTAAATTTGTCATCACAGGTCTCCTCTTCCTCCATTTGTGGATACTTCCCTTGTACCCGACTATCCTGTACTGTTAAACCCATACAGATTTAACTTATCAATTGAAACTCCTGGAATTAATGGTTCAACTTTGAAGCCGTATTTGAACTATCTTTCATTTTCCCCTCCAGAGGTAATTCAACAATTTCTTTTTCGGCTAAGCTCTTGTTTCTGACATACCCTATGATGTCTAAGCAGTCCTTTTGGAAATTGAACTATGTATAAACAATTAACAAACTCAGCATTCATTGTCGATGTATGACAAGAATGTTCATAACATAATGGAAATTGTGCCACTTGTACCACTATCTCTTTTCATATATTGTTGAAGTTAAATGTTTAGACATGTCATATCCTTTGGAGAAGAAATGACTCAAGCTCGTTCCATGTAATTCAAGATGTCTTAGAACTCAAAGAGATTGGTGATATTAGTCATACAATTTAGTTCATGAGATTAATTTGTGAAAGGATTGATGTCACCACTGATCTTCTTGCTTATCAGGTATTTGATTTTCTTTTTGGATTAATGTCTCTCATTTTTGTAAACGTGCTGGTTAATTTTGTTAAAAGGGCAAAAAAGTCCTCCTAAAAATTGTAGAACTGATGTGTCAATTGTCATTGCAGTTATCATTTGGCACGAACCAAGCTGATTTGCAAAAATGGGTGGATACAATTAAATCTGTCAAATTTGGAGGGACTGTGAGGATTAATACCATGGATTGGCTTGGTCAATCTGAATATACAACTCCAACAGTTTATTGGTCATCCCTTAGCTCTGCAATATCTGAGGTAATTTGTTATTCTTACATATTTTTGAAGATTATAGTTGTCAAAGTATCATTTTTAATGGAATATTAGGTTAAAATAATAATAAAAAAGTGCTAATATATGACATTTCTAAGTGCAAATCTATGACCAAGTTTGTTAAGGTAATATTTATTAGGATATTTACATACACACAACAAATACAAAGAATGTAGAAAATTCATGCAATTCAAGATAAACCAATCTCTAAGTCCATAGGAGCCACAATTTATTACTATTTGAGTTCATATGCCAAGGAGTAGCTACTCTCCATTTTTTATTACTAAAATAGCTTATCAAATAATATAATATATGTAGGATTTCCTAAAATCTCATACTTATTGGCAACTTGAGAGAACCTCTCTTATTGATCATTTTTTGACTCCACAACTAGTAATATCATAACATGGGATATCAAAATTTTACTCCGAATCAGCTTGAGAAATTACTTGTTTTCCATCTTCGTGTCTAATAAGAATCCTTCAATATTTCAGTGTTCTGTATTCTTACAAGAGAATGTTTATACCAGGCTGTCTTCTCTAAGAATGCAACCGTAAAGTTGCTGGCAGCAAAATGGGCTTATACAATCAGCAACACCGATAAGTATCTTAAGAATCTTCTCTACTCTCGTGTTCTCTGCTCTTCTTCAAAGTACAACCACTGTGGTGGCAAAGTTGAGGTGAGATGGTCTATAATTCCTGGTTGGAACCAGACAGGACCTGCCAAGTTCCCCAATGGGACAAGCACAGGAAACATTTACCCTGGCAGTAGTAGAGTAAACCATGCAAAATATGCTCAGTGATACTATAGCCCATATTAGCACAAGCAAACCTTGTATGGGACTACTTTTTCACGACTAACGGTGTCAGCTTTGGGACTCAGAACTCTGCCATTGTTTACCAGCTGCAAGAAGCCTTCGACGCCGACTGGGACTCACCCTATGTTGCTCCTGTCAAACCTTTGCAGGATTCTTAAGCTGCTTCAATTTGATAGAGCCCCACAAGTTGTTTATAATTCGATCATAAAGCAAGGTGTATTTGAGCACCTGAATTGTTGGATTTGGGTTCTTCCAAATCACTGTTGTATGGTTTGATTCTGTGTCCTTGAATAAGATCAACATAAAGCTTGGAACCAATTTTTATGTTGTTTTAATCGAATGAATTTGATGGCACAACCTTCAGATTTTTTTTTTTTAGTAACTAGAAGAAGATTTTGGAATATGGAGTGTCGAATTCAAGATTTGAGTCCTAAACAGCCACTACTTAATTATTGGTCTATTAGCTTATCGACAACTTTTAGAGTTAAATAATAAGAACTAAAATATAGACTTGAATTTTTCATGTTCGCTTAGAATTTGGTCGAGGATTTGTTTGAACCAAGAGGGATTGTTTTTTAGTCAAAATTACTCAGCCTAACAAAACTTCTTTAGGTAAAACCCTCTCAAGTTCATTTTTTAGAACATCTTTCACAAATTTCACTACATGATGTTTATTATAAAGACTTAAATTCAAGTATGACATTTTTATTTTTTATTTAAATAAAAAGGTATTTTGGTAAGAATTCTCTAATAGCTCCACTTCAATTATTAGACAAGAGAAAAGTATGATATCTTATTATAAGCTAATGATATCTTATTAAAAGTTCATGTTATTTACATTCCATGGTGGTGAGGAGTTTGGGTTTACTGGCAACCTTTTCCTATGGGCAATACAAGCTAAATACGGATGGATCAAGCATTATGGAAAATAATGTTGAAGGAAGAATCCTTATATATCATAATAGATGTTTCATCATGACTTTTTTCACCAAGTTGAATCTTGAAAGTAGTGCAAAGGTAGAAGAATATACGCTGTTAGAGGGTCTTAAAATATGTCATGTATGAAGTCAAGTACATCAAATTATTGAATCAAATTCTTTCTATTTAATTCAATATTTGCTCAAACAATGAAAAACTCCATGACAATTGGAGTATGCCATACGTCAATGTTTGTCTATAATTCCTTTATATGCACTTCTATGTCATGTGTATTGTGAGGGAATGTGACAGCATATCGTCTCATTAATCATGACCATGCCATTCAAAATGTGACAATTTTTTACCATCCTAGCTTATTGTCTCTTCTATGCTTAGATGACTATCTAAAAGGTTAACTAGGCTTAGGTAATTATAAACCAACGTAGGGTTAAGTCAATGTGTTATCTAATGTATTGTATTTACTTTTAATTATGTATGATAGTTTAATATGTAAGTAATTTACTTTTTTCTACAAAGTAAAAGTATACCATGCTCATTGTACTTATTTAAGGAACGATTATTATGTTTAATCTTGATAGTATTAATAAAATTTGTCAGTATACCGTCTCTATTTTTTTTTTAAAATAAAAAACCATTATCCCAAAACTTTTAAAACTAATAACTAATTAATAAGCATTTCATTCGAATATTGTGGACCCATGAGCTCAAAGCGACTCAATCCCACTATTGTAACTTTTCATCATCACGTAATTTTCAAGAAGTCAACGGAAAGTCGATTGCTTGCGCTGCAACGTCTCGGAAGCGAAATCTTCCCTCGGGATGTTCTCTTTGATTCGATCCAACTTCCATCTTGGGCCATTGATCATCCACGCGTACATAAGCTTACGATGAAGAGGGAGAAATCGTATAGAGAAAGATGGTAGTTACACAGAGAATCACCGTCTTTATCTTCACCTTCCTTTCGCCTTCTCTCTCCCTGCCTCAGCTCACCCACTGCTAACCGCAATGCAAGGCGTGGCTAGTCCAGTCGATCCCCAACGACATGCCGGAACTCCGTCTCGTCCCCGGCGTCCTCTCCGGCGGTTTGTTTCTTCTCGCGGAAAATGAGTTTTTTCCTGTTTTCTTCTTGTTGAGTTAATGTGATTGTTGAAGGTCCACGATGGTGTCATGTCAGCGATTAAGGGACGATTTAGATAAGCTGTGACTGTTGTTTAGAACTAGGGACTTGAAACTATGGACTCAGATGATTTTGGTTGGGAATTGAAACTAGGGACTTGGATAGTTTTGGATGGGAATTGAAACTGGGGACTCTTAGCCTAGTATTTATCTTTCAGCAGAGCTGCCTTGTGCAGAGCCGAATCCTGGACTGTTTTTGATGAAGTCCGGACCTTTGAAAAGAGTGGTTGCAGGCATGCTTTTTGGCTTTCCGTGGGAATTAGTTTTTTTCTTATTTCTGAACTGTTTGCTTGGTTTGTACCGTGAGACCTTCATGTTGTCTCGTTCGCACTCAGTTTGTAATTTTTTTCATGTCATTCGGACTGTATTTCTCAAATTTCAATCGTGAAGCCTTTGAGCGGTTTTGTGTTAAATTTCCACCTGCTGGAATGCGTTACTGGTGTGTGTGTGTGTGTTAGTGCTCTTGAAATAGGTGTGTATTTAACCTTGCCAATCTGTTTGTGTGACTGAGATTCGTACCTGTTTTTGTTGTTTGTCTATAATTTATGGAATCGTCTTCCTCTGTTAGATTGGATAGAGAAGGATGCTAACTTCACAGAGAATCACCGTCTTTATATTCGTCTTCCTTTTGGCTACTCTTCTCCAGCCTCAGCTCTCCCACTGCACACCGCAATGCAAGGCGTGGCTGGTCCAGTCGATCCCTACCAACATGCCGGAACTCCGTCTCGTCCCTGGCGTCCTCTCCAGCGGTTTGTTTCCTCTCTCTGAAAATGCGTTTTTTCCTGTTTGGTTGAACTAAACAGAAGCTTACTTGGTGTTTGTGGTTTTGACAGCCTATGTGTTCCAGTGGTTGGCGGGGAACTCTACGCGCAGCCTGGACATTACTTCTTATTACTGGGAGCTGCTTGCGCACCCCGACAATCCTGAGACAGGGGATTACGGACACACTGCAGCTCAGATGGAGGAGTTCGGTGCTAATGAGGGTGCTGAGGTATTCAACGCCATAGCAGACACCGGTGATCGCAAAGTCAGTGTTAGGTGCGATTTGCTACAAAATTTTGGGATTGTTAATCGAAATGCAACTTCTTAAGATTGAGAATATTATAGGAGATAAAATCTGTGTTGGCAGCATCTATAGTCTTTAAATACTTTGTCAAGTGGAGTATATTTTTGTGATATTTGAAAGCTGATTTGAAAACAAATGTTTCCCCAGTTGTTTGAGAAATAAAAAGGAGGGAAGACTGCTGAAAGTCGGGAAAATTATCTAATTGAATCTGAATTTATTACTTTTTAAGATTTGATAGGTAGTAAACCATTTTTAAGGTCATCTATTCTAATACAAGTGAAATAGCATCTTAAGACTATTTTTAAAATTTTTCCTGTGTTATTTCAAATGGAAGAAGATATGCTTTAGGTTTAACTACTCTTTATGCCATTATTAAACACTATCAGGCTACTGTCAAACTCGGGATTTTATCCGGACTATGCAGAAGAAGCAACAAAGCTTGCTGCAGGGAGGCCAACTGTGAAGAATGTGACTTTGTTGCTGAGTAAATGATGGGGGACTGGCGTAATCCATTCAAAAGTTTGGATGTCGGACGGTCAAGATGTATACATTGGATCTGCAAACAATGACTGGAGGTCTCTTACACAGGTATTCTTCCCCTAAATGAAGTTTTTGATTTATCTTGTCAAGCCCAGAAAAAGGAATAAGCACTTATTTTCCCTGAGATAAAGCATTTAGTGGAAACAGTAGAGATACAAGTTGATTCCTTTGCTGATTTTTGAATGAAGGTAGAGATAGAAGTTTGATTTTGTTACTGACTAAATGGTTTTCTACTGTATCATGAAAATTTGTGTCCTAACTGGCGAATTGATACAGGTGAAGGAACTTGGAATATATCTGGTTGGTTGTCCAGAAGTAGCAAAGGTTGTTGAGACCTACTTTAACAACCTGTGGAAACTTTCAACTCTTAATTCTACAGCTTACACAAGAATGGTATGGGATGAAGAGTGGCAGATAAATAGATTAGTTCCTTGCTGGTCACATTTCATTGACCCTAAAGCGAGGTGCAGGTACGTCAATGGATTTTCTAGAAATCATGTATCAGTTTTGACCACTGTAACTGATTTTATATTTTGATATCTCTGCCTGAAGTGCCTGGATTTATGTCATTCGGTTATTGCCACATTGTTATACCCCTTCTTTGTCTTCTTTGCTTTTGCAATTCTTCTATGACTACCGATATTTCAACAAATGTTATAATTCTTATCTTGTCTTAGAGATCAGCACTAAGAAGAGAATGATGCGTTAGTGTAATTAGTTCAATCCTGACCAACTTTTTTCAACAGTTCCGTAGGAGTATCTGCAGAAAAAAGAGGAAGGAAAAAAAAACTGTTTCTAGCATCAGTTGAGCAAATGTCCCTCTTGGGTTTCATTGTTTTCAGAAGCTTTGAGAAGTATCAATCTATACAACAAACTATAACATCTCCGACTCATAGATATGATCTTTGCCTTTGATTAACTCTTTGAGCAAGTAATATTAGAAGATCTTTGGGCATCCATGCCAATTGAATTAGTCCACTCTCTCATGAATGACAATTTTTTGCCAGTACAATATAGCTTTCGAAAGGAGTTCACTAATTTTTCTTAATCTGCGACTGATCTGATATGTTTATTCTTATAGCCCCTTTTGGACAATGTTGTTGCTAAACGACTTTGTTTCAGTCTGCTACCCTCTCTTTGAGCCTGATTCTTAAGCCATAAAGTGGAGATGCATAAATTTCTAGGATGCCATGTAACTTATAAGATGTTACTCTCTTTAACTTATAAATAGTAAGCCTTAGGACATCATGCTAATATAAGATGCCATCTTATCGCCCTTAATCTGTAACTTATAAGTTGCTGTTATAACTGTTCACTTGTTTGGGATACAATAGCAACTATGGAGAGACATCTGGTTTGATAATAGGCTAGTAGTCTTGTGTTGAAATTGCCCGAAAAATCAACTAGGTTTGAAGGCACCTTAAAAGCTGCCTTGACGGGAGGACCCCATCCTAGTGTGGGGGTCTCAAGTCTTAGGACATCTTGCTAATATGATGACAACAATTAGTAAACAGAGGATGTTTTACTTAATTAGGCTTTGTGGCATTTGCAATGTATATTCAGTTACTTAGAATCAAAAGGCACTTAAATTGGTTCACTTTTTTTGTTCTTGTTGGGAATTGTTGGCTATGAGCATGTTGTGGCTGGATTGTGATTTTTGTTTAGTCTTGTTGTCAGCCTTGGCAAGAAGAATATTATAAAACTTTATATTTCAATTAACTATTTGTAGTTATATGCTATCACAGGTCTCCTCTTCCTCCATATGTGGATGATCCTCTTGTAACCGACTATCCTATACTATCAAATCCGTACAAATTTAACATGTCAATTGAAACTCCTGGAATCAATGGTTCGACCTTGAAGCCGTATCTCAACTATCTTTCTTTTTCCCCTGCAGAGGTAATTTAGCGGTTCCTCTTTTGGCTAAGTCTTGTTTTTGATATTCCCTATGATGTCTAAGCAGTACTTTGGATATTGAACCAAGTATAAACAATTAATAAACTTAGAAGTTAGAATTGATATATGATAAGCATGTTGATTGCATAACTGAAATTGTACTCGTACTACCATCCCTTACCATATATTGATGAAATTTTATGAGTATTAAAATAACGGTAACAAAATAGATGTTTAGTTTTGTCACATCTTTTGGAAAAGAAATGACACAAGCTTGTTCCAATTAATTAGGATATCTCATAAGTAAAAGAGATTTGTGATATTAGTCATACCATTTAGTTAATTACTACCCATCTTCTTGGTATCACTACCAATCTTTTTGCGTCTTTGGTGTTTTTACTTGCATTCTAGACTTGTCTCTCGTTTTTGCATTGCTAAATGTGGTGGTTAACTTTGTTAAAAGGCAGGAAATAATCCTCCTAAAAATTGTGGAACTGACGTATCAATTGTCATTGTAGTTGTTGTTTGGCACAATCCAAGCTGATTTGCAAGCATGGGTGGATGCAATTAAATCTATCAAATTTGAAGGGATTGTTAGGATCACTACCATGGATTGGCTTGGTCAATCTGAATTTATGACTCCACCAGTTTTTTGGCCATCCCTTACCTCTGCAATATTTAAGGTAACTTTTCGTTTCATATTTTCTAATATTATAGTTGTTAGAGTTTTACATGTGAGAAATACCTTCTTAAATCATAATAATATAAAAGTAAGTATTAATATGATATTATTGTGAAAATCTATGACCAAAATTTGTTGGGTTAATGTCTATTAAGAGATTTACATACACATAAATACAAAAGAATGTAGATAATTCATGTAGTTCAAGATAATCAATCTCTAAGTCCATGGAAGCAACAATCTATTACTATTTGAGAAATTCATATGTCAAGGAGTAGTCTAAAGATTTCCCCTCTCTCGCTACTCTTTTTTTTTTTTTAATTATTGTAATGGCTTTGCAAATAGTATAACATATATAGGATTTTCTGAAATCTTATATTTACTGACAACTTGAGAGAACCTCTCATTGACAAAATTATCGTTTTAACTCCATAACTAATGATATCATAACATAGTATATCAATATTTTACTCAGAAACTGCTTGAGACTCTAGTTGTTTTCCATCTTCATTTCAATGTTCTATATTCTTACAATAGAATGTTTACACCAGGTTGTCTTCTCTAAGAATGCAACTCTGAAGTTACTGACAGCAACATGGGCTTATACACTCAGCAACGCCGATAAGTATCTTAAGGATCTCCTCTACTCCACTGTTCTCTGCTCTTCCACAGAGTACAACTACTGTGGCGGCAAAGTTGAGGTCAGATACTATGTGGTTCCAGGTTGGAACAAGACAGGACCTGCCAAGCTCCCCAATGGGACAAGCACAGGAAACATTTACCCGGACTTACTAGAGTCAACCATTCAAAATATGCTGTCAGTGACACTGTAGCCCACATTGGCACAAGCAGCCTTGTACGGAACTACTTTCACACGATTAACGGTGTCAGCTTTGGGACGCACAACCCTGCCATTATCTACCAGCTGCAAGAAGCCTTCGACGCTGACTGGAACTCACCCTACGTTGTTCCTGTCCAACCTTTGCAGGATTCTTAAGCTTCTTCTATTTGATAAAGCCTCAGCAAGTTGTTTACAGCTCGAGCATAAACGAATGCAAACTTGAACACCTGATTTGTTGGATCTGCGCCCTTTCAAATCAATGCAATATGGCTTGATTATGGGTCCTTGAATAAAGTTTGGAACTCTTGGTTAACCAAAGTTGCTTTAATCGTATGAATTTGATGGCAAGCACGCAATTCAGTTGGTAATTCATGCTGTTTGGGGACTAAAAAGATCCCAATTTCAACGCTTAATTCTCCCACACCTGATTCTCTCTGCTTCGCGTTTGCGAGAAAACGCAGAGCTGATCGTCCGGTCAATCCCCACCGGCGAAATCTAATTTTTTAATAATGGCGTTTTATCCAAGAAGTCAACGGACAGTCGATTGCGTGCACTGCAACGTCTCGGAAGAGAAATCTTCCCTCGGGATATTCTCTTTCATTGGATCAAGCTTCAATCTCGGGCCGTTAATCATCCACACGTACATAAGCTTACGATGAAGAGAGGGAGAAATCGTGTAGAGAAAGATGGTAGGCACACAGAGAATCATCGTCTTTATCTTCGTCTTCCTTTCGGCGATTCTCTTCCTGCCTCAGCCCTCCCTCGGCAAACAGCAATGCAAGGCATGGCTGGTCCAGTCGATCCCCACCGACATGACGGAACTCCATCTCGTCCCCGGCGTCCTCTCCACCGGTTTGTTTCTTCTCACTGAAAATGCGTTCTTTCCGGTTTGGTTGAACTGAACGACTCTTACTTGGTGTTGTGGTTTTGACAGCGGATGTGTTCCAGTGGTTGGCGGGGAACTCCACGCTCACGCTGGACGTGACGGCTCAGTACTGGCAGCTGCTTGCGCAGCCAGATAACCCTCAGTCGGGGGATTACGGATACTCTGCAGCTCAGATGGAGGAGTTCGGTGCTTACGTAGGTGCGGAGGTTTTCCTAGCCATAGCAGACGCTGGTGATCGCAAAGTCAGTGTTAGGTGCGAATTGCTACAAAATTTTTGGTGTTGTTAATCAGAATGCAACTTATTAATATGATAGGAGATAGGATCTGCCATGCCGGAATTTATAATCTTCAAATACTTTGTCAAGTGGAGTATATTTTCAAGATATTTGAAAACTGATCTGAAAACAAATGTTTCCCCAGTTGTTTGAGAAACAAAAAGGTGGAAACCTGTTTAGAAACCAGGGTTCAATCTGAATTTGTTAGCTTTTGTAGCTCTGTAACAGTGGGGCAATAACCATTTTTGAAGTCGTCTATACTAATACAAGTAAAATATCAACTTAGGACTATGGTTTAATTTTTTTGTGTTATTTCAAATGGAAGAACTTTAGGTTTCACTACTCATTATGCCATCATTACACACTATTAGGCTACTGTCAAACTCGGGAGTTTATCCAGACTACACAGAAGAAGCAATCGAGCTTGCCGCAGGGAGGCCAACTGTGAAGAATGTGACTTTGTTACTGAGCAAATGGTGGGGGACTGGCATCATCCATACAAAAGTTTGGATATCGGATCATCGAGATGTATATATTGGATCTGCAAACAATGACTGGAAGTCTCTCACACAGGTATTCTTCCCCTAAATGAGGTTTTTGATTTGTCTTGTAAGCCCAGAAAAAGGCATGAGCGCTTATTTTCGCTGGGATCAAGCATTTAGTGTAAACAGTAGAGATAAAAGTTGATTCCTTTGCTGATTTTTGAATGAAAGGTAGTGATAGAAGTTGGTTTTGTTACTGGCTAAGGGGTTTTCTACTGTATCATAAAAATGTATCCTAATTGCTGAAATTGCTGAATGGACACAGGTGAAGGAACTTGGAATATATCTTGCTGGTTGTCCAAAAATAGCAAAGATTGTTGAGACCTACTTTAACAACCTGTGGAAACTTTCAACTCTTGATTCTACAGCTTACACAAGAAAGGTGTGGGATGAAGAGTGGCAGATAAATAGATTAGTTCCCTGCTGGTCACATTTCATTGACCCTAAAGCGAGGTGCAGGTACATAGATAGTTCTTTCTAGAAATCATGTATCAGTTGTGACCTTTGTAACTGATTTTATATTTTGATATCTCTGCCTGAAGTGCCTGGAATTATGCCATTTGTTTATTGCCCCAGTGTCACACCCCTTCTATGTATTCCTTGCTTTTGCAGTTCCACTATGACTTCCAATATTTCAGCAAATGTTTATTACTCTTTTCTGGTCTTGAGGTTACCATTAGGAAGAGAATGATGCATTTGTGTAATTAGTTCAACCGTGGTCAACTTTTTTTTTTTCTTCACCGTAGTAGGCATCTTAGAAAAACTGTTTTTAGCGATCAATTGAACAAATGCCCCTTGGGTTTGATTATTTTCGGAAGCCTTGAGAACCATCAATCTTTGCAATAAATTATCTCATCTGTAGCTAATAGATATGATCATTGTCTTTGATTAACTCTTTGAGTGAGCAATACATAAGATGTTTGGGCATCCACGCCAATTGTCGTCCATTCTCTCATAAATGAAAATTGTTTGCCAGTATAATTGTTTTAATCTATAGCTTATAAAAGTATTAAAGTAGTCTGAGATGTTTATTCTTATAACCCCTTTTGAGCAATGTTGTTGCTAAACGACTCTGTTTCAGTTTGCTACCCTCTCGACAAGCCAGGCCCTTAAGCCATCTTATCACCATTTTGTGATCACATAACAAAGGGAAGATGCATAAAAATTCTAGGATGCCATTTAACTTATAAGATGTTACTCCCTTTAACTTATGAATTGTAAGTCTTAGGAGATATATGTAATGGGATAGAGCAGCAACTATGAGGAGAGATATGCTTTGATAATAGCCTAGTAGTCTCGCGTTCAAAGTGCTCTAAAAATGGGCTAGGTTTAAAACCACCTTTATAGCTGCCTTGATGGAAGGGTCCCAGCCTACAAATTGCTCAAGCCTTAGGAGAACCTACAAATATAACAACACCAATTAGTAAACACATAATGTTTTATCTAATTAGGCCTTGTGGCATTTTCAATTTATTTTCAGTTATTAAGAATCAAAAGGCACTTAAACTGCTTTAGGTATTCTGTTGTTGTAAGGAATGTTTTGCCATGTTGCGTTTGTGACTGGATTGCCATTTTTGTTTACTCTTGTTGTCAGCCTTGGCAAGAAGTATATTAAGCAAACTTTATTTTTTCAATTAACTACATGTAGATGTACCATTACAGGTCACCTCTTCCTCGATATGTGGATACTCCCCACGTACCCGACTATCCTGTATTGTCAGATCCCTACAAATTTGAGTTGTCAATTGAAACTCCTGGAATCAATGGTTCAACTTTGAAGCCATATTTCAACTATCTTTCTTTTGCCCCTCCAGAGGTAATTTAGCTATCCCTCTTCTAGCTAAGCTCATGTTTCTGGCATTCCCTGCAATGTCTAAGCAGTCTTTTTGGAATATGTACCATGTATAAACAATTGACAAACTTAGCACTCAGAATTCATATAAGAACTATTGATTACAAAACTGAAATTGCTTCGTTTGTAGGACTATTGACTTCCAATATATTGTTGAAGTCCACTAATGTTGAAAAGAAAAGTAAGAGAATAGATATTTAGTCATTTCACATCCCTTGGACAAGAAATTACATGAGCCTGATCCAATTAATTCAAGATGTCTTATTAACTAGAAGTTGATTGGTGATATTAGCCATACCATTTAGTTAATAAGATTGGTTTGTAAAAGGAGTGATATCATTACCGATCTTCTTGCTTCTTAGGTGTTTGTTTTGCGCTTTGGACCTGTTCTCTTCTTTTCATTATAGCTAAAGGTGGTCTTTAATCTTTTTGTAAGACAGAAAAAGTCCTTCTAAAAATGGTAGAACTGATGTATTAATCATCATTGCAGTTATTGTTTGGCACAAACCAAGCTGATTTGCAGGCATGGGTGGACGCAATTAAATCTGTCAAATTTGGAGGGACTGTTAGGATGAGTACCATGGACTGGCTTGGTCAATCCGAATATACGACTCCAACAATTTATTGGTCATCCCTTTCCTCAGCAATATCTGAGGTAATTTCTTATGTTATTGTTTTGTATTTGTGAGATAGTTGTTAAGAGCTTCAGCCATGATAGAATACCATCTTAAAATGATAATAGAATAATGAGTATTGATATGATATTTCTAAGAGTGAATCTATGGCCAAAATGCTTTAAGGTAATATCCATTAGGAGATTAACGTACATAAAATAAACATAAAAGAATGTTGAGAATTCATATAGTTCAAGGTAGACAAATCTCAACGTCCACAAGAGCAGCAATCTATTACCACTGGGAACTTCACACACCATGGAGTCGCTAAAAGATTTCCCCTATCTTGCAGTTCTCTCTCTTTTTGGCTGTTGGTTATTATAATGACTTAACAAAGGATACGGCATACATAGGATTTTCCAAAATCTCATACTTACATTGCCAATGTGAGAAAACCCTTGACTGACAAAATTATCATTTTACCTCTACCCTTAATTTTGACTCCATAACTAACAATATCCTAACATGTATATCAAGACTTCACTAAGAGACTGCTTGAGACATTATTTATTCTCCATATTCATATTTAATAAACCCTTCCATATCTCAATGTTCTATAGTCTCACAAGATAATGTTTATACTAGGTTATCTTCTCTAAGAATGCAACCGTGAAGTTACTGGTAGGATATTGGACTCATTCAATCAGCAACACCGATCAGTATCTTAATGCTCTCCTCTACTCTAATGTTCTCTGCTCTTCTTCAAAGTACAACCACTGTGGCGGCAAAGTTGAGGTCAGATACTATGTTGTTCCAGGTTATAAGAAGACAGGACCTGCCAAATTCCCCAATGGCACAAGTACAGGAAACATATACCCTGGTTATACTAGAGTCAACCATGCAAAATACGCTGTTAGTGATACTGTAGCCCACATTGGCACAAGCAACCTTGTATGGGACTACTTCTTCTCGACTGCCGGTGTCAGCTTTGGGACACACAACCCTGCCATTATTTATCAACTGCAAGAAGCCTTCGATGCCGACTGGAACTCACCCCATGTTGTTCCTGTCAAAACTTTACAGGATTCTTAAGCTGCTTCATGGTGATAAAGCCCCCCACGAATGGTTTACAGTTAGAGCATAAAGAAGGTGATTTACAGTACCCCTTACCCCTTCCAAATGACTGTAGGAAAGCTTGATAATGTGTCCCTGGATAGGATCATAAAGCCTGGAACTCGTGGTTCATCATAAAGTCATAATAATATGAATTTGACGGCATGGGACCTCATTTTGGTCCTTTTTTTTTTTTTTCTTTTTTTAGTAGTAAACTAGCATATTGAATTTCAAACGACAATGGTTGCAACAGAGTTGGCACATAATAAACTTGAAATGTTCTTTTTGGTTTGTGTTAAAAAAATATACACAAATCCTACAGCAAACACATATAAGGCACAACAAAAATCTCATGTGGATCAAAATGAAACTATCCAATACGTCCATGGAGAAGCAATACTTCCATTACTTGGAAATTTCCTGCAATCGCTAAGAGTTGCCAGAGAATTTTTCTTTTTTGATTAACTAATATGATGGTTTATTAAATAATTCAGTTGGTTATGGTTTACCAAATAATTCAGTTGGGAATAGACACTATCTCGACATTGGGTGTGTCCCTGAGTATGTGTTTTTTAAAATTATAAGCAAGTTGAGGAAAATCCTAATTGACAAAATTATCATTTGCCCACACATAAAATTTTTATTTTACCCATAAATTTTACATCATACCCAACAATGTCAAATGTTAGTCAAGGACATGTTTGAACCATCTGGGATCTTTTCTTCAAATAACTCAGCTTATTGAAATTTCTTAAGACAAGACCTTCTTAGTTTCGCCTTTTTTTACCATGCAATGCTTATTTTAAAGATTTAAAAATGCATATATATTACGTAGGATTTGTCATTTTAACAATCACATGATTTTATTTTGAAATTTTTTTATTTAATAAATCTTGAATAAACACTGATTCTAACAAGTCGATATAAAATAATCAAAAATTGCAAATCAATAATTAGTGGAAACAAAAGTCATATAACCAGGGAAGCTGAATATTTGAAAAAAAAAAAAAAAAAAAACTTCCTAAGCCCAAGTCAAGCCCGGTAGAGAACAGAGCAACCGGCCACTCCGCCATACGACGTAGTTTGGCCCCATGAGGGTTCTGCTTTGAAAGCCGAAGCTCGAGTTAGCAGAGACTCTGGCAAAGGGGAGGCAAAGAAGAGGCAAAGAAGACCGTAGAGAGAGTGGAAGATGCAGCGCTTGAAAGGTTTGGTGGGTTTGAGGAGGGGTTCGTTTCAGAGAGAGGGATTTCTCTCTCTTTCTCAGCAGAGAGGCTTTTCTGCTCAGCCAAACTATGCTCAAAACGATAATGTTGAAGACCAGGTCAATCTCTCATTATCAATCTTTACTTCAGTTGCATAATGTATGCTTGTCGTCAGTCTGCTAGTATGCTTGTGCTGACGATAATAAAGCTTCGGAGGCTTTTATGTTTATGCCCGTTTATTCTCTACAATGGTTGTGCATTTGTTTCTAAGGTGAAGCCCCGTTATTGGTGTTGTTTTGCTAATCTCAAAGTTCTGTAATTTGGGTCTAATTTCAGGTTTTCGTTCAAGGAAGAGCTAGGTCGAGAGCTGCCATTCTCAACAGACCTTCTGCTCTTAATGCTCTCACTACTTCAATGGTGTTTTTTGCTACATTTTCTCCGTTTCCCATCAGTTTCTCCATTAGACTGTTTGTTCATTTTATTTGTTCCCTCAGTACTTATTCGGTACATTGGTGTAATGGAGTTGTTTTTCTATTGCAGGCGGCTCGGCTTAAGAGATTGTACGAATCATGGGAAGATAACCCAGATATTGGCTTTGTCTTGATGAAGGTATTACATTGTTTCCGGTCATCCTTTTATTCATACTTTCTATGGGCATGCCTTATTTCGTTCTACAAAAATATAACTTTGAAGTTCGCTAAACTATGTTGAGAATTGCCAATGTTATCATATGATGGCAGGAATTGTATGCTTTTTGAACTCTTACTGTAAACAAGTATAGTAAATGGAAAACAAAAAAACTCAAAAAAACAACAGATGAAAGAAAATATTTCATAGATAATGTGAATGTTCTGGTGGAAATATGCTGTGTTCTTTATTTTCCACTTAAATAAAATATAGGGCTGGTTGCATAGGATGTTCCTGGAGATGCGCATTTTTTGAACAATTTTATCGAAACTGTTAGTGGAAATGAACATCAAAACCTATTTCCTTCCTGTGATTCATTTACTGCATTGATGGAAGTGCTTTTGAACATAAAATCAACATGTTTTTCTTTTATTTGACCATCCTTTGTGTCTGAGCTGCTATCTTGAATTTTTTGAAGGGTAGTGGCAAGGCTTTCTGTTCTGGTGCGGATGTTGTCACCCTTTATCATTTAATAAGTGAAGGTGCGTTGCATTTTGAATTTTTTTTTTTCTCAATCATTATATTCCACTTCTTACTTCTCTGCTTCTAGGTATCAACTCGAGAGTGATTAGCTTTACATCATGTAACCATCTAACTGCGGTTTCTGGAACAAGAAAAGAACGCATATAACTTTCATTTTACTTTTTTAGCATTTGTAAGACCTAGTTTGATTTTTCGTAAAAATCAGATTTACTGATTTTTCTACCTTTATGGGGTTTCTTCGGTTGTAGATTTGAACTTGTTTAGGTGTCCAAAGTACTGAAGCACTTTCTAATTATAATTGTTTCATGATGTGGGCAATCTGACTACATCGTATGCGGTCCATTGTGCAATGAGGTTGGTTTTGTGGAAGAGATTTGAATGATGACTAAATCAAACTGATATTAAGGATTGGCTGTGAGTTTCCAGGATCGAATATTTATATGAATCTTAAAGAATGTTGTCAGTAACAAATTACTCGTGCAACCACAGGAGAAAGGAATTTATGAATATATGTGGTCTTTGGATTTAGCAGTTATCATCGAAAAAATCAATTTAATAAATGCTATTGTTGCCTGGTTATTTTCAGTAAGCAAATTAGTGAATGTAATGTGTGATTGGACCAAGTTGTCAGATGGATTATACAGAAAAAAGTCCACATTAGAATTCTGAATCAATTTTCACTAAAACCATTCTGAGAGGGGGGGGGACTTTTTTTGAGGCTGTGCCCACCATCATTTGACTTTGATTTTGATGAACATGTTACAAGTATCATTGGCCATGGATAAGGTCTGACCGGTGACTTATTGCCTGATTCAAAATTTAACTTTCTCAATGCACTTTGCTTTTGTTAGGAAACATTTGTTATACAAATTTCACTAGTTTTGTGGTTAATGTCTTTCTTGTTATTTTGACAATGTGCAGGGAATATTGAGGAGTGTAAAAAGTTTTTTGAGACATTATATAAGTTTGTGTATCTCCAAGGGACTTATTTGAAGCCACAGGTGAGTACTCAACCCTTTTGAAGTTAAGATGTCAGAGGTTTTTGTGAATGACCTATCTTATCCAAGGATATATGTTCTCCCCTACCCCAACTTTTCTCTCTTTTCAGGGTCAGTCACCATGAATATTTGTGGTAGATATGAAGGATATGGATCGTGTTTTCTCTTGTTTGTTTCTTTAATGTTACTGAATATACCAGGCATTAAGCTGCTTCCTCTCTGGTTAGGACTAAATTTGTAGCATGTTTTAACCATTGAAAACGTGATTGATACCTGACAAATGTTGGTTCTGTTTCCTTATAGTAGTGGGGATGGCCCAAATCTAAAGTATCAAGAAAGTACAAGTCAGCCGTAATAAGTTTGATCTGACATAAATATATGACAACATCTTTCGATATATCTTGTGTAGTGCTTTGTGAGTAGGTTCTTTCATCTATAACCACTTAGTACTCTTTCCTGCTGATTGGGTAGGATCTGCTTACCATTGACTATGGGTTGGTGTTTCTGCAATAGAATGCCTTTTGATTAGCAGTCTTTCTCTTTCTTTGATCATATGATGTGTTGGACCATAATTATAATTATAATTTTTTTTTTTGCCATAACTTTTTAAATGCGGCCCATGATGATCATCTAATCTACATATATACAGGTGTCTATCTTGAATGGTATCACTATGGGAGCCGGAGCTGGAATTTCACTTCCAGGAATGTTCAGCTTGGTAACTGATAGAACTGTATGTAACTGATATCACAGCTCTACTGTTCATTATTTGTTTGAGCTATCAGTATTTTCCTCTTTCATATGAACTATCAAAAGCACATAAAAGAACCTTTGTGTTGAATTTTAGGAAGAATTTGACTAGTAATGCCAAAATAGTTCTTTACCTTTGGATGAGATGAAAAGGGCACATTCCTGATGGCATGGTAATGTTTTTCTTCCTCTGTCAGGGCTTCCAGACAGAAAAAATATTTCCAGTTTCCCAGGATGATTAGGATCAGTGTGTTGTCTCTCTTGGCCTGTAAAATAATATAAGTAACAGAAATATAGATCTCTATATCCATTCTTCGGTACTAACTCCTGAAGCAAAGATTAATTCTTGTTATATTTTTTCCCAAACTTTTTCTCTCCTATTGTGCTTATTTACCGTTGTATATTACCCTGTTTTGTTGAAGTGGATGATCAACCTAACAGTTTCTAACATGTGCATGGAAATTTGTAGGTTTTTTCTCATCCAGAGACTCAAATTGGTTTCCATCCTGATGCAGGCGCTTCCTTTTATCTTTCACGTCTACCTGGCTATTTGGGTGAAGTATAACTTTCTCTGTTTGCAATATGCACTACTTCCGAGAAAAAAAAGACGCAGATTATCTGGATTAAATTTTTTCTGTAAATTCTTCAATCACTAGGATCCAGCATTTGACAGCTTCAAACCATTAAATATTTTCTTATGTAAAGCCCTAAGGTCATTCGTAACATGTTGGTTCTTTCTTATTTGCAGGGGAGTACTTGGCTCTTACAGGAGACAAGCTTAATGGTGTAGAAATGATTGCTTGTGGCCTTGCTTCACACTATTCACTAAATGCGGTTTGTTTTCCCTTCATTTGTGTCTTTGTTTCTGTGTATTGTTCATCATTGTTGATAGCTGTTAGTAATTAGTTCTCTCTTACAGAGACTTGCTTCAATGGAAGAACGCCTAGGGAAATTGATCACGGATGATCCTTCTGTAATCCAAACATCTCTTGCACAATATGGTGACATTGTGTATCCAGAGAGGGAAAGTGTTCTTCACAAGTAATGCACTTTCAAAAAAATCTTAGTTCTGCTGTACTTTTATCATATCTCTCGTCCATCATGCTTGTATCGAAACTCTTTATTAGTAGTTGTAGTTTCTGCGGGTATAACAAAGTCGCTGTATAGGGCTGGAAATTTTAGACTATGCCCATACTGCAGATCGTTGTGAGCTTCTTGTTTCTTGAGGAACGGAACTGAAGTGTTGGACACATCGCAATTAGGTGAAAGAAGCAAAACTCTAAAATATATGATTTTTTTAAGTTCATAATGTCCTGTAGTATGATTTCTGGCTAAATTAGTAAATTTCTTTTCTATCTGAATCAACAATTGGATTGTGGATGTATTAGCCCTTCTATTATTATCTATGACATAGTGGCAGTGTAAATAGTGAACACATGATTTATACATCTATTTATCACTATTAAAGCAGCTGAGGGGACCTAATTAAGTTGTTTCATGTTTGGAAATGACAATCTGGTCCCTGCAATTGGGCATACGATTGAATTTTTGTCCCTCAAATTTAAGGAGGTTCAAGTCATCCCTGAAAAGCTTAGGTAGTAGTGTTGTCTGGTACGTCAATCATGACTTGAACTGTTAATGTGGCTAACAGAAGACTCGCGTGATATGCTTGTTATTCGACATGGCATTAATGTAATGGGGGATAATATTACACTTTTTTCAAGTTTATACGGGATGAAATTTTGTCTTCTTTAATTTCAGGATGACTATTGAACTTAGTCCCAATTCCAGGGGCAAAAGTTTATCAGCCTCAAAGATAGGATTTAGCTCTTCTGAGTTTTTTGGTATAAGAATTGTGAACCCACCTTGCTTTTATGACACTGATATCCGATAACTCATTGTGATTTAGTCTACTACCTCTGGGTCAGTGAGCTCTCAATTCAATAAGTGTTTCATAAGCATGTAGTAAAAAGTGTGCCTCTATGTTTCAAGATACTTTCTCCTGAGGAAAACATGTCTACCTTTGCACAGACCTCCCCTCTGCCTCTATACCATGTATGAAATGTTGATATTCCATATTATTGGTCCAAAGGTTAAATTAACCAATTGATGGTAATGGCTGTTACTGCCGACACATTCATAATGTCGTGATTCCAGTGATCCTGGAATAACTGGAGTTAATATTTCTTGGTATATGGTTGAAATGTATGCTGCGGCAGCGATCTGTGTGTCTTTGACTAAATCTACTTCTCATCCTGTTTTGACATTAACTCAGGATTGACACCATTGATAGATGCTTCTGCCTTGACACAGTTGAGGAGATTATCGACATGTTGGTAAGCACAGAATGTTTTTCTTTACCGAGTACATGATGGAGTTGTATAGTCGAGGGTACTTAAGTCCAACCTCATAAGATAAATCCCAAGTGAAGGTAGTTGACGGCTTATCTTCTTTGTATAAGAATATTGTCTCTTCCCCCACTTTCTGTCAAGTTGCAAGAGTTTCTCTAAAGGAAGAGAAGATTTCTGTCTGTGATCCACTAATTAGCTAGATTTGTTGAGATTTAATCATTTTGGGGGACTATCATTACAAAAGTTCCAACAGTTTAAATACTAAAAAAATTATGGCGTATGTTATGTACCCAATATCATTAGCAACATGATTGTTTATTGATATGCTTCTATTGCTAAATTGGTTCCATGCTTTCTCCTTTTTCTCTGATGCTTATATTGGAAGTTATAGTATTAACTCTTCATGAACAATCTAATTCAAATTAAGTCCTAGATTAAAAGACCTAAAATAAATAAATATTTCAACCATTATTTGTATGAGTTGCATGTCAGTCTCGGGCAACGAGTTGGAAGAATGGTGTTCTGAATTGTACGTTACTTAAGATATTTTTCCTTACATAGAAGAGACAAAGAATGAATTTCTGATTTAAATTTGATTCACTTATTCTTGGGAGAAATCCATCTCTTTTAAGGCAACTTATATAAGATTAGTATCTCTTTATCTAATTTCTTTATGCCAGGATTTACAACCTGAGGTAAGTGTTATCTGTTTGTAATAATTTTGCTCAGGAAAATGAGGCAGCAGAGTCTTATGATGGATGGTGTAAAGCTACCCTTCGAAAACTAAGAGAAGCATCCCCTTTAAGCTTAAAAATTACTTTAAAATCTGTGAGTACTTCTTTGCATATATATGGGATTTTATTCAAATTGCTTTCTTATGACCATGATAAACTTGAGAAAACAGAAGAAGAGGAAGGTTTGTTTTTACAGTAACTATCCATAACTTGACTTTCTCCTTTGCATTCAGATACGGGAGGGTAGATTCCAAACTCTTGATCAGTGTCTTGTTCGTGAATACCGAATGTCCCTTAATGGAGTTTCTAAACGAGTTTCTGACGACTTCTGTGAGGTATGGGCTAAATTTCTTCAGTAAAGAACAGTGCAGAACATGTTTATTCCTTTTTGGTTAAGGGGGTTTTGGGGGTGTGGGGTATCAAACTCAAAACTTAGGTTTTGGGCAGCCAGCAGCGAACCACCTATCCACCGAACTATTAACTTATTTGACTGTAGCATATGTTCTTACATTACCTATCTTTCTCATATCTACAGGGTGTTCGAGCACGCTTAGTGGACAAGGATTTTGCCCCAAAGGTACGATCTTTCTTCATCTATAATCTGTATCTTAACTCCTAAATCATTCCTCAAGTGAACATGAATTATGTTGGTTGATTTTGTAATTGCCAATACACAGTGGGATCCTCCTAGTTTAGAAGAGGTATCAGAAGACATGGTAGACTGCTACTTCTCTCGGCTTGATGAGATGGAGCCTGAACTGGCGCTGCCTACAGCATTGCGAGAGCCTGACATGTGATATAGATGCTTAACCATTGAATCTATGTAAGAATAGTTTGCCTTGATGGTGGTTGGCTTTGAAATAATTTTTGACAGTTTCGATGTAAGTAAACTGTCTGAAATCAGCGTTCCATGGTCATTGTTTTTGGAAAGAGCTTCCTATTTTTATGTGGCAGGGCCATGGAAACGAGTTTGCATTTACTTTTGGTATGATTGGTTATGCTTTTAACAGCATTTCAATCCAATGCTTAAAATTAAAATTAGGAGCCATTTCTTAGTTATATGAATTCTTTCAGCGTAAGATTTTTCCTGAAAACTCCATTTTGACAATTTGATAAGTTATTATAATGTCCAAACAATATAAATCTTCAGTATTTCTTTTTTGTTTGTTAGATATATGTTTATTACACAATTATATGTATAAAAATCTTCAGTATTTCTTTTTTGTTTGTTATATGTATGTTTGTTACACAATTATATATATACACACTTAATTTGCACCTTATAGTGGTTACATTTCGACTCTAAAAAGTCCAAATTGCTTAGTGTAACTACAAATTTAGTGTCGAACTGAAGACCAAGCTCATGTGAGCAGCCAACCACTAAATTACTAGGTTTTTGACTAATCCTGTATCTTGAGTAATAAAGCCTTTCCTCATGTCTGCCTCAAACCAGAAATGGATTAAACAAATGAAGAAACGCTGTGAATCCTAATCTATCTTCTAGGATCCTCTCATCATTTGGTATACACCCCGATAATGGAAAAAGACAGCGGGCCAAATTTTCTACAAATAGTGTCAAAAGTTTGGGGAGTATCAATGCTAGATATTAACAAAACATTAACCCCCCTTGTAGTTGACACAAAGTTTGAAAGTTGCAGAATCCTAGGACAACCATCATCGGCCCCCTAAGGACTAACAGAGCCGAGTTTCAAACTTCAGACTTATGCCCATGCTGAAAAGCTCCTGGCACAACAACTTGGCCCCATAAGGTACATTAACCTTAACAATATCATCTGCTGATTCACAAACCCGGCAATACGGACCCCTAATTCTCCGGCCGCCGGGCACTGCCCGTTGGATGACATTTGCTACATTTTTGCATTTCTGGCATATGTGCATCTGGGAGGAGTCGCTTAGGGTAAAGAGGCGTTCATGCAAGTTTGCCGAGGCACCATGGGCTATAAGGCAGTCACGTTCCATCTCGCCAAACTTAATCCCACCAAAACGTTTCCGGTCTGCCACCGGCTGCCGGGTAAGAGGATGGACTGGACCAGTGTTGCGAAATTTTACCTTGTCCTCGGACATGTGGATCAGACGCTGATAGAATGTTGGCCCCATGAATATGAGGGAACGAACCATTTCACCAGTTCGGCCATTGTATACTCTTTCATTTCCCCACTTTGAAAATCCAGCACTGCCACAATATTAAGCGATACAAGAGTTACTCTGGTAACCATTTGATGCAAGCAAGACAAACAATAAGGAACAAAAGGAGATTGAACGGGAGAATAACCCGAGACACAAACAGAACCAGTGAAAAAAGTAGTTCCTGGCAAATGAGCACGTAACCTAAGCAGTAGCAGCTAATCATGGTAAGAAGAGGCATATCCGACAAAGCAAAACCAATATGGGCATAGAACAGGTGACAGGTCCTCTTGGCAGAGATATAATCCTTCATTCAATAGTCAGTGTCCTCCTTTCCTATTTGGTATTGTTACCATATGGGTATCCTTCATTCAAGTGTCAAAGGAAACAACTAATTTATTTCGTATAACCTTAATTGTAAGTGTCCGCTCTTCATTAAAGCTTTCAACTACAGTACAATTGAAAAGTGCTATAAAAGGTATCAAAGGCACCAGTCTAGAATCTTTTCTTAATCTGTGTTTTGTTAAATAGGAACCTATTATGGGATGAAGGGATCAAAAGCATTTTATTTTCTAGAGCAAACCTAGGCAATATGAAAAGGAAATTCAAAGAACCATGCATTTAGTTTTATGCGTGCTGCAATGACATTGAATAAACTACTATGCAATGACTGATCACCTGTGAAGCTGTTGCGTGATGGCATCAACAGAGAGTGAGGAGAATGGGGTGGCATATCTCATTGAACCACCACAGGCTATTCCCTTTCCTAAAGCAGCCTCTAGCAGTTGACCAGGAGTTTGCCGGGATGGAAATGCATGTGGGTTTATAACAATATCAGGAACTATCCCTTGCAGCGTGAAAGGGAAGTTCTCTTGAGACTCCAAAAAACCTAACACACCTTTCTGCCCGTGCATACTTGAGAATTTATCTCCGAGACATGGGGACCGAACCTGGATTAAAATGTAATTGATGCATCATCATGAATCTTATAAGTAGCATATATACTCCCTTCTGGTTAAAGATTTACATTATACTACAATACGTGTTTCTTTAAATTATTTAGATTACACAAATGCAAGCAAAAATTTTAATGGTATATGACTGGTTTTCTTTGCCTGCCATTTGCAAATGTGCATGTCAACAGTGATTGCATAGAGGTCAAGTGCAATATGGTAAACACACCTGTCGCAGGGATACCACAGCAAAATTCTTTCCATCGTCGTTAGAAGAAAGCAAAACTTTCTGAACCATACCCCTTTCAGTGTGCTTCAGTTTTATACTGTGATCAGTCCCTGATTCTGCACACCTCCCTATGACAATGTCACCACTCTGCATGTTAGCACCGATGAAAGGGAAACCATCATCATCAAGGCTGTCAACACGTCCAATCTTACTTTGAATCTTTCCAAAGTTTACACAATCGTCAGGCTTCCGCCTCTTTTCCAGTGATTCCTTGTTATCAACCTCAGCCTTATAACTTCTGATATGCTCAGACCGAAACATACCCCGCTCCAACGATGCCTTGTTCATCACCAAAGAATCCTCTTGGTTGTAGCCTAGGTGAACATTGACTGCCACAATAGCATTCTGGCCATTGTAGAATTCAGGCTTTGGCAGTATTCCTTGTTGACCTAAAGGATATCCTAGTTTTCCAAGACAATCAGAAGTCATTGTACGGAAAAGTGGTCTCTGGGGATAATGTAATTGGTGAGACAGAGTATCCACTCTGATGTTAGGATTTGTTGTGGAAAACCCAATAGCCTGTGAGGAGTGCTTCTGAGACTGGTAAAGCACCCTCCTTGCATGGTCATGATTTGCAAATGGGATAATTCCACAACTCAAACCTAATAAAAATGACATGTCAAGCTCGCAGTGAGTATACTTAGCAGGTGACTTCCCCTCTTTTTCCGTGAACAGATATCTTACGCCCCATGCAATTTGACAATCTTCTTCTTCTTCAGTTCCAATTAGCTCAATTATTCCCTTATCCAAAAGAGATTGAAAGGTATAATTTTCAACTTTATGTCCTTTGATCTTGGTCAAATTCTTAACAACTAAAAGAGGACGCAAAATCCTTCCAGCATCAGAGAATATGCGTACTTCTTCATGTTTTGCATCTCTTTTGATTTCCAGCTGCAAGAATAAATCCTTATTAACAGCGTAGGGAAAGCAAAAATAATCTAAAATAATAACAAGAACGAAAAAAAGCTCAATTTGCACAGTGAAAATTCAACTGTGGGTTAAGAACCCAAAGCAGATTAAACAGAGACTTCTAATTATATTCAACCTGAAAAAGAAAGGGGAAATGAGCAATGCAATTCCAAAGGAATAGATGGAGGAGAACCATTAGAAATTCTCAATACTGTGACTTGATCAGGAAAGAGATACAAAAAAGGCAAATGGAAAACCAGATACAGATATTATCATATAAAGCAAGTGTTAAGGATAAATGGGGGTCGTAAATGCAAATCATCAGAGAAAATGAGATCTAGAGTGATGGGAGAAGCCTACTGTCCTAAGTTTTCAGCATAAACCAAACAGGCAAGATCCACCATTGATACGGCCTACAACAAGACTGGTCCTTTCACATGTAGCTTGCAGTGGGGCTGTACACAGGGTAGTTCAAAGTCAACCAACTTATGGATGTCTTTTGCCAGACACAGCTACCTCATCAAAGATAGTTGGCAGAGCTTTCCCCAAGTCTTATAAAAGATAGTTCAAAGTCAACCAACTTCAGGACCATAGCACACAAAAAATGGCAACACACCAGGACAAAAATGAAAGAAGTCTGAAAAACTTAAGGGGGTTGGGATAACTGATGGAGAACCTGATGAGGCAGCTGCTTCCTACGTCGCTTATTTCTGACCTCTGCAACAAATGAGATAGAATCTTTACAAACTCCTATCCACTCTCCGTTCAAGAACACTTTATACTTTCCTTGTAGTGAAGCATCATCCACCAATTCCTCCATTCCACAATCAGAGAATTTGGAACTTATAGGCTCCAATAAGTTCGTGCTTACAAGACCAGTTATGGCCAAATTTTTCACAAGCCCACAGTTTTCACCATCCGGGGTTGAGAGAAAGCATACCCTTCCCCAGTGCGATGGATGTCTGCATACAGAAAATCCTGTCAGATAATATTACCCTTGTTGAAAAGCATCTCAAACATCAAATGCAGTAAGCACTAAACATTTCAGTGAGCAACTATGCACATGTTAGAGCCTACATAATTTAATATGAAACCCCAAGATTCGAACAAGTTGTAATATCTATGTAAAAAAACAAAAGAAGAAACAGCTAACTGAAACGCTGGTAGCAATATGAAATTAGTTTTTAACTACTTGAATATCTAAAAAGCAAAAGAAGGCAAAGGAAAAAAGGGGGAAGAATGGTTCAGTTCATATCTGATATATCGTTTTCTTTTATATCAAATTAAGCAATACTTTTACTGGCGTCTCCAACATCAATCCTACTAGGATTTTCACTTTTATTATAACATCTTTGTCATTTCCTTCCATCGTTCCAGAGCACACATTTCTTTTCTCATCACTAAATTTCTCACTTCCTCTCAATATTTCAGTTCCAACCAAAATAAACCACATCTTTTTTGTGAGGTCTGATAATAAGCAGAAATTCTAAATGGAAAGAGTTGCAACTTTCTCCAAGGAAATCAACATACATTACTAGGAAATTTCACTTGTTTCCCTGTTCATGCTTGATTTATCATTAAGTTGTCAAAGAACACAGTTGAAAGCAAAAGGACCAGTAGGTAAGAAGTGATCATGTTGATTTTGTTTAACTTTAATGGGAGAAATTCAGCATCTTCATTTTAACATGAGATAAGTTTAATAGAGACCAATCTCCGCAAGGCCAAGTCCTATGCTCCACCATTCTCTTGATCACCCAAAAGGTTATATTTCTGCTTGTCTGCCAAATCCAGTCCTCTGATCTTTTCAAATTGTCAGTAACATCTGATCAAGCAACATATTCCACACATGAACCCTGTGCGTGATGCAATATTTGAACATTAACTTAACTTTATGGTGAAAGATCAATTGATCTAAATGGACCAGGATATAGTGCTGACAAGAACATGCCTTTCCAGGCAGCCTCGTTCAATCTAACTAGGCATATATACCAAAAGGAGAATGTTTGGCACAGTGACCCAAACTTATGTTATTCAACCAACAAACCAATTATGGTCAAGGCAAATCCAGTACTGCAAGGAAAAGCAACTTACGGGTATCTGGCATCTCCAACCTTCCCAGTGTACTGAACTTGCTGGCGTGTCCTTCTCATTTCAACCATAGTCTGCAATGGGTTTGTCCGGCCTAGTGTAGCCACTACACCTGAAATCCTTTCCATCCTCTTGAAAGGATGTGACCACGCTCCTGTGGAGAAGGCCCTTGCAAGACCATTGGTGATTATGGAAGCATCTAAATAATGTTCAATTGGACGCACAATTCGATCTCCATAAAGGTCTCTCTGCAGAACCTTTGCCATGCGCCTCCGTGTATGAGCAAGATGCACTCTCAGTTCACGCTCAAGCAGCTCGCCAGCCAAGTCAAACCTCTTGTTTCTGAAATCATCCCTGTTGTCGCATTTTCTGTGGCCAGAATAAGCCTGTAAGAGGCACTTCACCATATACCCAAGAAAACGTGCTTTTAGCTTTGGAAATTTGAGACTGGGAAACAGATACTTGCTAATGCACTCTTCAATCGATTCCACAGGAGGAAATTTAGTACTCTTTACAAGTTTATCCACAAAAGTTAGAGCTTTCCTCCCTCTACGAAAACTCTCACATTTCTCATCAGCATCATGAATTGATGCAAATAGGATATTTGATATGCTGGCATCTTCACTGTTATAATCTATCAGATCAATAACTTCTTTGTCTGATGACACACCGAGAGCAAAAAACAATGTCCATACAGGGATCTCTGTTGACAAAAAATATACAGTAAGAACCTTCTCTCCTCCTTTGATATCCTCAAATTTAGAAATCCCCACTAGCTTCAGTATTAATCTATTCTTCTTCGTTTCTGATTTGTATGAAACCGTCCAACCTTGGCTATTCAAAATCCAAAGCCTTTTTAGACACAGCTGCTCTTGTGCGATAAATGTCTGCAATAAAGACAATCTAGATATGATAAAAATATGACCAAAAATAAAAAGAAGAGAATGGAAGACAACCAATATTCACTTGTTGTGAATATATTGCATAGCACCTTGGAAAATTTTAGAGACAGTAAAAGAAGAGGAAAAACTAGCATGGCATCAGCAAAAATCACAGACGAATAGAAACTTTTCCACAAAGGAATCAAAAGCTAAAAGTGTAAAACAAGAAAGTCAAGTTTGAGATATAGAACTTGCATCAGGATCTAGAATAAGATTGCTCATCCCAAAATCTGGACAACAAAATATCAATCATACCATATAAGATCCAACCTTTTTTTATTTTGATCCGTTATATTGGATTCACAAGAAGGTTGACTGATCATAGTTAAAGGGTTCAACCACCTTGACTCCTTTCTCAACTTGATTTCCAGACTGAGCTACTGAGACCTCAACTGGGTACAATACAATACTTTCCTCAGGATGGTCATATAAGCAATTTGGCATGTCCATATGTTACTGCAATCGCACGAACTATTTGAGTATGTAAACTCTGTCTTTTGTGTCCATATGCACTATGGTCCCCTCTTTCACTATTTTGATTAAATAATGGCTTTTATTCTCAAATCAGCCAAAAGACATCCACAGGGATTTCCATGCGTGAGCTAACTCTATGCATCTTGCGAATCAGAAGCATCACCTCATCACCTCTATCAAATTATGCAGTACAAAAGGTGCAAATTGTTTAGAAAGGGAAAGACCCAAGACAACCCACTTTCTTCCTTATTAATTCATCTTGTGAAGTAATGAAATGACTATTTAATATCATTGGACAAACCACAAGTTTTACCCTTTAATTCTGGGTCGGAGTGTCACGGGCTTGCATGTTCACAGGGCATAGATCAACAATCTCAGGCATGACAACTTTCTTGCTAGCTTTTGTTGGATTTTTCCATGCATCAAGTTCTGGCAGCTCCTACAACTGGTACTTAAAGGCCCTCAGGTCCCGACCCACAAATGAATTCATGAGCTATTAAATTTGAAAAATATCAGTCTTTGTGCTCAGTAGACAAGATTAATTGACTCCTTTTGGAAATATCCAAAAATAATTCAAATCGTGCCAAAGAATTCAACTACTTTGGAAGTTTAAAGAATTTGTTACTTATGATTGTTCCATGAAAGAGTATCTAGACAAGCACCATCCTCCAATACAAGCATGTATAGAAAGAAACTGAAGAACATATTGTTAAGACTCACCTTCTCTGTGCCCTTAATTAAAAAATAACCTCCATGATCGAAATCACAATCACCCTTCTCAGCTTCTTTCATCCAGCACAGGTCAGACTTTACCATAACAGGGATCCTTCCTATAATGACGTCCCTGTTGTCTTCACTTAAAACAGTTTTATCAATATATTGATCTTTTCCAGTTTTAAACTTGTCGCTTCTAACAAGCCTTTGAGTGTACACCTGATAAATTACATAAGTGAGGCACACTATTAGATAATAAATTATTGTCAGAAGATACCTAACATTAAAATGAGGCACATACATAATGTTAAAAGGACTGGTCAAACTATGATCTGTGCAGTATAATTCTGCAGTAGAATCCTTTTCTTAGGGAGTTCAAGCCTAATAAAAAGCAGTCTTTAAAAGTGTTATATCATTCAGAAGAAGGATATAAAGTACATGGAGATATGTGACGCATGTCTAGTTCTCATGAAAACGCCGCCCCCAAAAAAAAGGATAGATAGCCTTTTATTGGCAATTGATAAGAATAATACCTTCAAATCAATTACCACGTCCTGTGGAGGAACATAATGACAAGTCATGACATAGATAAACATATGTTCCCAAAACATGGACAGCACAACGTTGCACTGATTAGTTCAACCTTCAAGCCAATCATCAAATAATTTTGAGTTATTGCAGGTAAGGGCCAAGCCAGTAACTAGATAGAGGAGAACAAATACTCATGGAACTAACAAACTTCAGCAAGGCAATTGGGTCACCTTATTTTTTGAAAAGCAATGAAGTTCACTCCAATGTCACAAAAACTTACAGATTTTCTGTAAAAAGGTACATCTATAAATATGATATTTCCACTATACTCTGTTACAACAGCAAAAATGCCTATGAAAATAATGATACATAAACTAGCAATAATGTTAACCAGTTATAGCATCAGCAACCTAAACGCCAAGCACTAATCAAAATAGAAAGGGCAAAATTGCAATAGTGTTATAGAAATCATTATTTTTCACCTGAACATGAATATTCACTTTCATCCTTGATGAGTATGTCATGTTCTGAAGCCGGGCATGCCTAGGAAGCATATTGTACTCCCTCCCATTTTCATCACCACCATCACCACCACCCCAGAAGCTAGGCTTATCAAGGTTAACTTTCCCAAACCTAACCGAAGCATATCGCCACTCATTCTCTCCCTTCTTTGATGGATCATAGCCAGGCTCAACTACTATCTCACCAAAAGAATCAAAGATCTTCTGAAGACTATTCTTGATGAAATCATTGTACGAGTTGATCTGGTGACTGATTAGACCATACTCATTGAAGAATGACATTGAAGCCTTCTTACAAAAGTTCTTCAAAAACTCTTCACCCAGATCTTGTATGCAACTTGATTCAAGAAATTCGTCATCATCTAAATCCATATCAGCCTCATCTGAATATGTTTCAGCCCTACTACTCATACCTATATGCTCCTTGACATCTGATGACGCCCCCATTAATCTGCAACAGAAATGGACAAGAAGATTAATGATAAACTAACACCACCAAAGCATTCATATTAAAAGCCCTAATGCCTCCACTTGGCTGTTAAGACATCAATGCAAAACAAAAGAAAAATAGAACTTACACCTGTTGGGTCCACTCAGCATCCAAATAAAAACCATTTCTTGTTTTCTTATGCCAAATAGAGAAACCATGCTAACAAAACATGACGAAGTAAATCTCCAAAGAAACGCATCATATACCCGAGGGCCAAGTGTAAAGAAACTACATACAAGCCATGCAACCGACTAGTCCCCATTCACCAGACCCTCTTTTCAGATTATGAAAAAAACAGCTTCTCATTAATCGGTAACTGACTCTAATATAACAAAAGCACAAAGATATCTAATGCAGGCATTAATTTAATTCCTTGATCCTAAAAATTTTCGATTTTCCCGACAGCAGTTAATGCTTTAGTGATCAACCAAACCCCAAACCTTCAACCGCTCGGAAATTTCACATTTTTGCATGAGCTGTAGACCTCAACATAAGCTCAATGAAAGAATCCCTCCTACAAAACCAGCATCTTCCTCTCCCTCAAAAGTTCTTCTTCTCAAAACAAAGAGCATTGTCAACATAAAGGGGGACTTGGATTTTCCCTTCCTTCGCTTTACATTTTCTTACTTGATTTCCAACATGCCACAAATAAACGAAAACCAATCCATCGCTGAAACTTCCAGTTACATGAAAAAATTCTTTATGCCGAAAAGAAAATCCTTCCATAAACACTAAAATCCTATTCTTCTTATATCACAAGGCAAACAGACTCCAAATAATAATTTCCCCGAAAGTCGAACCTAATCATCAAAGAAAGTGCCAAACAAATAAAAACTCAACTTTCGAGAGGAAAAGACTCACATTTTAGCTTTCTGTGGTTGCGATTTCACTTGACGACAAAACCTTAAACCTTCTCCGTCGAAGCCTTCCCTGCCGGAGTTCCCAAAAACGCTCAGAATCAGCGATTCCCTTGACTGTTCCTCTCCCTGCTACACAATGTGCATGAAGGTACGATCCTCTATACTTTCTTCATAAATTCCTTGCACTCTCCATTTCACTTCTGCCGAGTATTTAGTTCAGTGAGCGTTTTAGACGAAGACAGCTTTTGTCAGACCAGAATCCCAGAAAAAGCGCATGACCCTCTGTTGCCGTGGGGTCCTCGTTAGAGTCTAAATGCCAATTTTGTCCTCATTATGGGGGCCATGAGAGACGTATGTATGTTGAAGAGTGAACATTATTTGCCAAAATTCTAGACAAATTTACTGAAATATTTTGATACCTTAGTTTGATTAATTGAGGAAAAATAAAATAATTATTAAAATTTAATCAATCATTTAGCCTTTTATAATTTTTCACTATTTTAACTTTTTCTCTTTTTATTTCATTGTGATTTTTTATCATAAGAGTTGGACTAAAATAAAGATGGAAGTCCTATTAATTTACCTTTAAGTTAAGAAAAAATCTACCAACTATGAATGTAGACTTCCTCTCACCAAGGGAAGAAAAAGTGGTGTTTTTAATCATTTAAGAGATCTAATTATTTCTCTCATTAAGTTAAATCTTTATAAGCTAACAAAAACTTCTACCTTGTACCTATTATCCCTTGCGTATGAGTAGTATATTAAGGGCAATGTGAATTTAGAGACGAAAGGATATCATATTTTAGACTTTCCCTTAGAAGGGGAGTAAAAGTTTTTGATCATATAAAAGGTCAACTTTTTAGTTTGAAACTTAATTTATAACATCATGTTACTCATGAATGAAGATTAAGAAAAAAGATAACAGATTGTTTTTGCACAAAGGTAAACTTGAAATTAGAATAGAGCTAAAAAAGTAATTATGCAAGGGTATTTTTGTAATTATGTGAAATGATAAATTAATAATTAAGTAAAAGGATAAAATTATAATTATGCCAAACAGTAACATCATTATCACATTATTATACAAAATGGTAAAATCGTAGTTAAATAAAAAGGCACTAGAATAATTACGTGAGATAATAAAATACGACAAAAAAGTAACATCATGGTTATGCAAAATGGTACAATTTCACAATTTGTCTAAAATCATAAATAACTTCTTAAACGCCCATTTTTGCTGTATCACTAAATAGTACATATGGAACTATAAATACAACAGCTCCCCGGCTTTTAAAGATGTAGAGAAAAATTTAAGTCAAAGGTGTGTCAATCGAGGCGGCGGAGGAGGTAGTCGACTTCCACCTGCTTGGTAAGCGGGATCACCCACTCCCCGTAGAGGCGAGAAACTACCGATGGATCGACCTTGTACTTCCCCGTGCCCCCATCGGTGCCGTTCAAAGTCACGTTTTGCCCAAACGCCGTGGCCTTCCTCGCAACTCTCGCCTTCACTTCGTCCTCTACTTTCGGAACTGTCAACAGATTCATTATAGCCTGTGTGTTCTGAAAGAAAGAAGCAACGTATAAATCATATCTCCAGTTTCATGTGGACAAGCATCCTCAACAGACTCTTTTTTGTAAGAAGGATACCTTATCACGAATTAAAGGCACGTATTTTTGAGGGGATTCCTTGAATTTTGCCTCGGCTACTAACTTTCCATAGTGAATTCTTCTGGAAAGAGCCTGCAGGTAGAAATACATGTTACTTGAACTTATTTTTTTGGATTAAACTCCAAAAGAAATGATGGGGATTAGGACTTGTAGACCCACAAACAAAAAGTTCACAGCTTTACCTGTAAACACAAAAGGTCGCTTGCTGCAGTCGATGCATAGTTGCCATCATCACCCGGCGCAACAAACAGGGCAAGCAGTTTGTCAAAGTACATACTCCATATGGACTTGTTTATGTTTACGGAAGAGGCTGGTGGATGCAGAGCCTGTAATGGGAGTCAGATCAAGACCCTTCATATTGAAAAGAAAAAGCGAAGTCTTTGGTGTGTGTGTGTATATATATATATTTATCATTACCTCGGTATGGTTTTGAGGTGGCACGATGGAGGGTGGTAAACCATCAGGAAAAAAGGGATTTTCTTCAGGGTTTGTAAACCTACCAGCCTGTAGCATTCCATGTCATATTAGAGATAGAGCCGAAGGAGTAAAAACATGACCCAAAGCAGACAAGCTCAAAGAAAGCTCAAAGAAACTAAACCATGTTCAATAAAGTAATACAGCCCAGCGCCAAGACTTCCAAATCCAGAAGTCACCGTACACATCTTCTAATTAAGACTTAAAAGTTATTAAAAAATATATTTATTGACAAATGCCTAATTCAATAAAAGCAAATGCTACTCAAGAAAACTTCTATAATTGCCTTAATTATGACCTTTTACGAATAAATTCACCTAGGACTATTTGTCCTGAATTTCTTGGATTTTTTTTTATTTTTTTTTATTTCATATGCTCATCACATGTTGTTTGGCAATATATTGAACTTATAACTACTGAGTTGTTTTATTTAAATATAATTTCATTCACATCGTGGGGTTATGTGGTTTATTTGTTTATGCTTGAATCTCAGATGGCAGAACATTATGATGGGGAATTCCCCCTCTGCACCACTGCGGAATCTTTCGTTCACCACGATGCAGCACAAAAGAGAACCACAACATCGGAAGAGACAACGAAAGCCTCATTCCACGAAAAAAACACCCGGAAAATCGAAATAGTTAATCCAGAATTGGAATCTCGAGAACGCACCTTGGCTTGGGTTGCCTCTGTTTCCTCAGCTACGAACTGGACCAAGGAACCAGTGAATCCCGGAATCTTGGCGTATGATGGATCGTAGGCGGGAGAATTGAGGGGGAACTTGGCCCGCTCTATGAGGCTAAAAATGATTGTGTCTTCTTGTCTGATCAAATCCTCTCGTATCGAGTCGAGCGAGGACGCATTCGTGCCATTAGAGTCCGGGAGTGCCTCCGCCATGTAATCGTTCCTAAAAACACCATGAGACACCCAAAAAAGAATCAGCAACTGCACCAACATGGTGACACAATTTTTCCTCCGATCGTTTCGGCGAAGACGGGGAAGAACAAAGCAAATGCAGACATTAAAAACGCCGCAAGAAAAAGGTCTCCTCGCTGCGAATTCTCAGGAGAAAAAATCTCTACCACAGAATTATGTTGCCTTATTTAGACGCAGTTGGTATCTTCCAGGTTGAGCAAGAGATAAGTACCTTGAACAAGGAAGTGATGCCCGGAGCCTGAGCCTGAGGAGAGAAAGAGACGCTGGAATCTGAGAGCAAGAGCAGCAAATGGTAGCGACGATTGCGGATGAAGGTGATCAACAGTGCGGTACACGTTGATTCTTTTATGCTTACGGGCTTGTCGTGGCGTGCTGAAGGCGGACATTCTTGCTTTGGAGGTCGGCAAGTAGGGACCCATCAACGTCTCTCCGCGTTCCGGCCGTTGAGTTGTGGATCCCACAAACATTTGTATTGGGAAATGACGCGGAAGCATGTGTTCCGTATACTTACTCCCTAAGGAAATTACTGGGTTTTTTTGCTTTTTGATAGTCCAGGACCCACCGAGCTTTGTTTAATGATCTAAATAAAATATTAATACCCTTTTTACAATATGTTTATGTTAATCAGAAATACGATTAATTAAAAATATTTAAACTTCAAATACTTATTTTACAAAATCTCTCGTTCTAGCTTTTCTTTTCTTTTCTTTTATTTTATATTAAATTTGGGAGTTTGCTGAACTAAATTTTTAGTTATCTTTTAAGCTGTATTTTTAAACTTCCTACATAAAGGAATAGCACTAAAACTTTGTCAGCATTTTTTCTAGATTGTTAGACCGGGTCAGTTCAATACATATATTCGGGTTTAAGTTACTTGGTCCTAAAGTTTTGGGCATCCTAACATTGAAGCTGACAAAAGGCGACCTAGGGTTGAGCTTGACAATTTGTACTACTAAAATTAAACAATAACGTTGTAACGAAGTTGATCTAGAACAGGTCCACAATCAAGAGCGCGATGTTTGACATAAAATGCAAAAAGCTTTTTCTACGGGCTACCTTTTTACTTTTTTATGATTAATCATCGCGAATGTTTCACGCATATCTTGGAGGTCCTTATATTAGTTGGGTGAGAACGAGACAGAAAGACAAATTGGCACTTAAAGTATTCCACAGCCACGTGTTGGGAGTAGGTGGACATTGTAGGGTAAAATGGTAATATTGCAATCAAAGTATCTTTCAAATTGTTTGTAGATACCATACTCTTATAAATCATATATGCAGTGTTAGTATTTGAGAATCTGAAGAGTTCAGCCATATAAAAGAAGATTCAAGTATATAAAAGTTTGAGAAAGAAAAAAGATGTAAAAGCTTGTTACATACTTTAATCAATGAGTTAAAAGATTTAAGGTAGGATACTAACTTTGACACTTTTTATTTAAATATTATCATCTATATAAATCCTCACAAGTCTTAACTTATTATCATTTGTTATGTATCTCAATAATTGAACTAGAAGACTCAAGTCTAAAAGTTAATTTTAGCATATTTCATTTCAGTATTATCATCCACTTGAACTCCCATAGGTCCAAGTTTAATATGATTTGAAATCATAACACAACTCCAAAAATTGAAAGAATATAAATTGTTGTTTTATAGAAAAAAAATTATCCAAATCATGCGAATCATCTATGCATTTGGGTAATTTGTCCAGACTATATAAATCATCTATGCCTTTTCGTGTAATTCTTGTGTGTATTTGCCATACCATCCTCCAAATTCTCCCAACAAAAACACCCATTTTTTCCTAGCAGTTTATCTAAGATTGAATCCATGTTAACGAACTGCAAAAACTCTGGATTAATTTCTCAGTTAGTGAAAGTAGGGAAAGGAGAAGAAAGAAGAAACAGTTTTCCTGGAACAAAACCCACTCTGTTTCATCTACTATATCGATATTACTGTTCTCATTTGCCACCCTTTTACCTTGTACAAACACTTTCACACAGTTTCAAGCCAAAAGCCAAATAGATACAGAAACTCATAATCACACACCATGTAGAGTTACACATTCCTGTTTACAAGTTGATGCTTACCTGCAAAATCAAGAAGTTTCTGAATCATCTTGGGAACAAAGCCCTGAAGTCCCTGGAGTACGCTGGGAAATAAGTCGTGCAGTGTCTTTCCACCATGAAACCTCTCTTTCTTTCTCACGGAGTTTGAGCATCGCACATTCTAGAGCGGCTTCTAGCTCCTTTATTCGTTCCTGCTGTCTTGCCTCCACTAGTTCATGCAACCTTCTTTCAAGTTCTGTGGGTGGAACTCCATAGTGCAATTCAGTGCTGGCATTTTGGGGGTCAATTATCTCCCCAAAATTCAAACTACGGCTTCCAACAGATGCGGTGTCGCTATCAGTCACCTGCATTTTCGGTTTACAGACATTCAGAAATGCAACAGAACAGATTCCTAAAATTTTGCCAGAAAAAATGGAGAGGTTCTTGTCGCGAAAAAGTAGGGGAACTTGGTCAAATTTTCTGACCAGAAAATAAGGGTGCGGCTAAAAAAGGAAGATAGAGAATGATGAGAGAAAATGTACATGAGACTAAACAGAAACATTTATGGACTTAAGGATCGGATGTTCCACTGCCACTGATGCTCTTTTCCAAGGATCACAATAATTGCTGGGAACAATATCCTAAACAAGCATCGAACCTCTACATGTGCAGAGGCAATTACTATATACACTTGGTGAAATAAAGCTTAAAGTACAAATTTCAAAAGGTAAATATAGGTGTTCTACCTTGATGTATGACTCAAAATGCCTAGGAGGAGCGAATGCAGTAGTAAAATCCAGGCAAACAAGCAACGCAAGACGGGAAAAAGGAGAAATACGATGTAAGCATAACTGATTTCAAAACACATGCACTTAGGTTGATGACGACATAAGGGTTTCTGCGACTTTTGAATTTATAACCCCTTCTAGGGAATTGCTAATCTTCTAATCCGCTTTCAAAGAACATATCAAACACAAAAATGATGCATGGGCATGGTTTGCTTATCAATAAGAACAGAAGACTAGAAAGATCTGAAATCAATTTTTCAGAAATAATAAGAGATTTTAACTCCTTTAGTGCTGACAACACCGAGTAACAGCCATTTAGGAAGAGAAATGAGTTCATAGCAACTGTAGAGTCATTGAAAATAAGGTTTCTGGGCTTTATTAATCAATGTAATAGAGAAAGGGAAACATAATTCTGTGTACCTTTATCCTCTCCAGATGAGGATCCTCCAATAAATTATCTCTATCCAAGTGGATCTGTAAATATTCCAACTCAGCTTCAAGTTCTGCCTCAAGCTCATCCATGCTTTCTACATATTCCTCTTGTTGACGTGTATTACATTTTAAAGGATTATCATGCAACATAATGGGTTCCGAATCTGACAATACAAATGACGTTGTTTGGGACTGAATTGAAAGTCTGCTGTTAAAGTTTGAGCATCCCCGTAGATCAGTGGTGGAATAATCAAAAGTGTCAAGTGACTCAAATGGCTTGCAGACCGCATCGTTCCTGTGCAACCCCTCTTTGACGTTTTGCAGAAGCATTTCCATTTCCGTACGCACCTCCACCATCTTGTTAAGTTCATTTTTAGTTGCTGCCATAAGATATAGCAAACTACATCCGACTCCCAAGTTGAATGATTTATCTTTCCTGCAGTGCCCTGGATATATAGGGAGCAGGTAAAATATTTGACTCACACATAGTAATACAAAACGATAACTGTAGGAGAAGAGGACAGAATAAAAATTTGCTTCTGCGGGCAAAATGAAGATCAGGAACTGTCGACAGGCCTTTAATACGAAATCATGTCCTCTCAACCTCAAGAAAAGAATCATTAGATGGCGGACACATGGATTTTTGCTCAAAAACTCACGAAGAATGGCCTTTTTTGGGTTTCATCTGAATTAGAACATTCTGAGCTTAAATATTCTCTTTCTTTTCTTTTCTTCCAGTGCTATCAAATCCTGATACTACAAAGGAAGTTCAAATGTTTGATTTCCTCAAGATACTCATAGGGATGATGGCTACTTTTTAGAAACAAAGATAGAGATGCAACTGCAGATAAGTACGTGCATCTTTTGAATTCAAAGATAAGGATGCGCAACAGCATTAAATTCATCACGCAATCAGTGTGGTATAATTGTCCTTAGTTTTGATAACAAGATTTTTATGACACGAGTTTGGAAATCGCTTGCTTCAAAACACAGGCAGAAACACTTGGGAAAACTTGAATCTTTCTTCACATTCTGTCCTTCCAAGCAAAGAATCATGTTCCACAAAAGCGTAAAATGCATGTACAACCCTGTTAGCTTTATATTTCATTGCCATTTCCATTTTTCCTAATCAAACCCTTCCATATACAAATGCTCTGATCATAGAGGAAATTAAACAAATTATATCTGTCTAATCTCAACGAAGTGATATCTTAATACTCTCATGTGACTAACTTTCGTTGATTGTTTTAACGAAATGCCAAAGGAATCTGAAAATCACAACGGATGTTAGTAGAACAGTTGAAACCCAATTTTACTAGTAGCGCATCAAACCACAAGGATCAAAGAAACCAAAGAAGCTAACAAACTCAAGCTTCTCACCTGACTCCTCGCTTTCGGAAGCCGAGGGCGATGACTCAACGCCATTCAGACCATTCAAGCAATGCCTAGAGTGCACCATGCCACTCCTCTGCTTGGTCCGCCTCAGCGCCGCCAGCCACAGCGCGACGACCCTGCCCGGGGACGACCGCTGAGGACTCGTAGACCCGTCATTCTGCCGCCGACAATCCATGTCAATATCTGCCCCCCGCTCCTCTTCCTCCTCCTCCTCCTCCTCCACCTCGGCAAGTATGTCCGCCACCCGAATCCGTTGGTTCCCAGAAGCAACGCAAACTGGATTCTGACCGCTGCATTTAAGCAAGGGACTTTGCTTCATCTTCGGATTCGATCCGTACACGTTTTACGACGCGCTGCAGAGGCGATTGAATGCTATGAGAGCGTATTTGAATTGCAGAGGAAGGTTGGAGGGAAAAAGGCTCTCTAAGGGAGCGTTTGCTTACTCGAGGCCGAAAGGGCTTTTCAAGCTTTTTTTAGCACTTAATCCGTGTTGTATGATTGCTAGTATTAAATACGCCAAACAGGTTCCACAAAATGCTGATATCAGCAGTGTCAGAGTATTTTCAGAGCATACAATCTAGTCGCTTCTTTTAATTTCAGGATTCGATCAACCGGTAGTAAAGCGAGGGCAGTAACAGTCCATTTCTTCGCAGGACAATAATTCTCTTTCGTTTTATTATTTCTTAATTGTCGTGTAATTATACATGTGTGCCTTTATAATAATTGGCTTTCGTTCTATTATTTCTTATTTGCCGTCCAAGTATTAATGTGGGAATTATTGTGATTTTAAGTTATTATTTATTATCACTGGTAAGGGGAGGACAATAATTTCACGTGCTGAAAGATAGATAACACACATTTTTCATTATGGAGATATTTTTTCATTTACAAGCAAAAAGCTTTGTATTTATTGTGGTAGTGTAAATTTATGTATCTAGTAAAATGTGAGCGCCTTCCTCCACTCTATCAACGATTTTTTAATTGAGAATGAATTTTATAATATTGTATTACAACTTATAAACTTTAAAGTAATAAATAAATTAACTCATCAATTATAAGATTAATGATCTATTGTCACATTACCGATGCAAGACAAACTTCTTAAACACTTACTCTATGCACAAATTATCAAAAGTACTACTTATGGATATACAATCCCACAATTAGGATCCACACAAAGGCAATGCAATAAGTGACGTCATTCCTAATTTTGATACTTAAGAGCTTTTTCTAAAATCTTAAAGTAAATACATAATAAAACTTTATTACTTATAAGGTCAATTGTTTATCCTTATACTACTAGTGTTTGACATATTTTTTTTGACATATACTCTTGTAATCATAGATGAGTCCAAAGGCCATGCAAAAAACTGCTACAATATGACTCTGTTGAGAACATGTTTGGTCTTATTAACAATTGAGACTTATCATCTCTTACTTATGGATTTTGGAATAGGTCTTCTAGCTTTTAAAATGCTTGTATTAAATAATTGTGGTGAAAAGTTTGTTGCAGTATAAACATCTAATCTAACATTACAATTATATAAATATGTAAAGTTAAGTGTAGGTATTTCTCTTCACTTCATGAGTTATTTTTTTCAAGTGAAAATAGATTTCTTTACTCCCTAAACTTAAACTTGGTAGTAATATAATTTACTTTTTCAATGTCATTTATTAACTAATTATACTTTTTTATATTAACTGATTTTGAATTAGTAATCGATATTGTAATATATTATTTAGAGTTTTCTTTTTGAAAGAAATATTGCATCACTTTTAGACTATATTGTCTAGGTGCATATATCATATTGTTATTATACAAAAATGTTATATATGAACTTAAAGATAATTGTAACAAATATTTCTTTATACATAAAATACATTAAAATCAAATCTAAACAATATTAGACCCGTAACATTTTCAACAAAAAGCTATGTTTTAGCTAGCAAAAATGATTGAAGCCCAAAGAGTAATTTGTCAAATCAAGATACCTTTCTTTAAAAGGTTTCTTTTAGGTATGTGACCTCTAAAGTTACTTCTTGCATGATCCTTGATTAAAAAGATCAACCAACTTACGCTGTTTAACTAACTTTGACCGGATTTACGTTTCTCGACGTGGAAGCGAAGTGCCCCTCACGGGAGATTAGAATAATTTCAAGTCAAAAAAGTGAAGGCACCCATGAAATAGAATGATGGGACCGTGATTAGTGCTTTATCATGTACTTCAACCGACACGTCAAATCCGGAACCTAAAACAAATCAAATCGACATTGGATATAATGTTTATCTAATGTGGGGTTGGTTGGCTGGGTTGTTAGAATTGGAGCCATGTCACGCTTCATGGTTGACCACAATTTTTTTTTAAAAAAAAAACGGCAACATGGGTGCCATAATTCTCTTTATACCCTCATTTTTGTTCGTTGAAACAACATGTGGTCAAGATTATAATGTATTAATTTCATAATCTTAAGGAATAGATTATTTTTCTTTTTAGTATCAAGATAGGACGAGATTTATTGTTTGGCATTTTTTTTCTAGTTTTATTCTATTATTATTCTTTGTTTTTGTTTTGTCTAAATTTTTAATATGTATGGTAATTAAAATTACTGTAATTCATTTTGCCAATGATGTAAGACTCTCATAAAAAAATTCTTAATAGGCCTAATTCAAAAAACTAACACTTTTAATGTGGAATGTTAGTATGACACACACATCTCTGCATGGTGAGTATTGGGTTTAAGATTGCATGAAGTAGACTAGATTCAACCTATATTATGATATATATTATAAGACCTAAAGATTTAACTTAAGAGTTGGAGATATACTTTATTTATTTAAATTTGATCACAAAAAGTTACACTTTTAATATAGAATGTTTGTCTTGCACATAAGGAAATACTCTAATGTTAATTTCCTAACATTATATCATTCTCATATTCGTGAGTGTTTCAAATTTTTAATATTTGATTTTATGTAAGAGATGGAATATTCTGAATATTATTTCTTAAATTATTTCAATTATTTTTTATTTACTACCTTATTACATAAAACAATAATGGAAGTTCCATATTTTCACCCATTAAACAAAAAAGAAAAAAGGAATATTTGTTTTTTTTTTCTGCAAGTAGGAAATAATTCATTGCCTTTCCAATCTTTGAAAAGGAGGAAACAGAAAAAATTGGAAAGTTTTTGTAACCAAAATAACTTCCTTGATGGGGCACGTGCCACATCATTATCATCAATCTGCTCCTTCATGAAACAGAGACACGCACCCGCACCCGCACCCACAGACATAGACAAAGACAAACCTCAGATCCTAGGAAAATCCCATAATTCCTCCATAACAACCACCATATCTGACTCTTATTTTGTTACTAATGTACAACGTAGGTGTGTTTCTTATCGCTTTCTCTCTCTACAATCCAACTCTCTCCCTCTCTCTCTCTCTCCCCGGAGCTCGACCCGTCTTGATTGATTGAAAGCTAAGTCTCTCTCTGATACACAAAGTGTTAGTGTGAATGTGAAGACAACGACACCAACGGATGCCCCGAAAGGTTTCTTCAAGGCCCAGCAAAATCCATGCCTCTGGTTCCGGGATATACACTCTGTTTAATGCCATCATGAGCGGTCTCAATTTAGCTTCTGTAGGGGTTCTGTGATCTGGTGGGTGTTTCAGCTAAAAATTGGGTTGAGTTTTCGTGCAATGTGGCTTGTATTCGGGGGTTTCTAGGTGTTCCGGCTGGGTGTTCTCTTGAATTTTGAAAGACCATGGCGTTGTTTCGTAAGTTCTTTTATAGGAAGCCGCCGGACGGGCTTCTGGAGATCTCCGAAAGGGTTTACGGTATGCTTCTAGACGTTAAACATTCGTGACTCCTGATCATTTGGGGTTTTGGAAATTTAGTGGCTGAATTTCAACGGGTTCCTGTTTAATCCTTATTTTTTGGTTTAGTGTCATGAGTTTCCATCATCGACGTTAACGGTGGTGCGATTTAATGTGTGTAAATGTGTCTTTGTATGGACATATTTTTGTATGTACGTACGTATTTATACATGTATGTGTATCTAATCGAGTCTTTGATCTGGATATACTCCAAGTCTTGATGAGAGTTGCTCAATGTGTAATTAGCATCTTTGTATTTCTCTGGGGATGGAGGGTCTGCACATAAACCGCATTTGTAGTTGGAAGCACTAAGAACGTCAGTGATGTGGAGATAAACCTCAAGTGGGACTTCTAAATGAACAATTTGTGTCACAATTATTTGTATCACTTAATCAGACAGACTATATGGAGAAATTTTACATTCCCGCTCTGCAGCAATATTCTTCCGGGGTGATGATGTAAGTCAATTCATAAATGAGGCGTAAAGAAGATAGTTTGGACGAAAATCTTCAAGGAACTAAGCTTTTACTGAAATTGGTGAGCCTTACTCAAGAAATGTTGACGTTCGTCACAACTAGTTTAGACGGGTCATTAATAGTATCAGAAATTATTTATATCTTTTGCTTTGGAACTACCTTATACATCTTTTAAGTTAAGCCCATTCAAGGAAAAATTGAAGCATTTCCTCATTTGTGAATCATCGTGTTGTTAAGGATTTTCCCAAAGTTCATATGCAGGATGTCCTTAGTTGCTTTACAAATTCCTGCAAGTTTTGGACGTGTTATATTTGTGCAAGTATCATTCTGCAATTAGTGCTGCAAAATGACTCACACATAGCACATGTTGACATACTTGTATTTTCAGATGTACTGTTTATGCATGCATACATATGTAAAATATAATTGATTTCGAGTGTAAGTTGTGTATATATTTGATTTCGTTTAGTCTAATACTCAAATATATAATTTGGCTTCAGAGAACACATTCATTAAGTTACAATTAATCCTTTTTGCGAGAAACTTATAGAAGAATTCCTTGCTTTTGCTTGTTGCCTTATATTGAAGTGTTTTGGAGGAAACACATGAAGGCTAAACCTGAAAATGAAAGTCACCCTGTTTGATTTCTTAGTGTAAAAGCATTTCCAGAACATTGTACTTGCGTATCTCTGATGGCTCTGTTTGCATATGTATAGTCTTTGATTGCTGCTTCACCACGGATGTTTGGGAGGAAAATGAATATAAAATCTATATTGGAGGAATCGTAGGTCAACTCCGTCAACACTCCCCTGATGCTTCATTCATGGTCTTCAACTTCCGAGAAGGGGAGAAACAAAGCCAAATCTGTAGCATATTGACCGAGTATGATATGACAGTGATGGATTATCCCCGGCACCATGAAGGGTGTCCAATACTTACTATGGAGATGATCCACCACTTTCTAAGATCAAGTGAAAGCTGGCTGTCACTTGGGCAACACAATGTGCTTTTGATGCATTGTGAGCGAGGCGGATGGCCAGTTTTAGCTTTCATGTTGGCTGCCCTCTTGATTTACAGAAAGCAATATACTGGTGAACAAAAAACTCTGGACATGATTTACAAGCAAGCACCTAGAGAACTTCTGCAGTTAATGTCACCTATGAATCCGATTCCTTCACAACTGAGGTACCTTCAGTATGTCTCCAGAAGAAATGTGGGCTCAGAATGGCCTCCACTGGACAGGGCACTTACATTGGACTGTGTCATTATTAGACTCATTCCTAATATGGATGGAATGGGTGGTTGCCGGCCAATATTTAGGCTATATGGACAAGATCCTTTTATGGCTGCTGATCGAACAACCAAAGTTCTGTTCTCAACTCCAAAGAAAAGCAAACTTGTTCGGCATTACAAGCAGGTCAATCTGAGCCTCTTAAGCCTTCCAATATGATTACCTTTCTAACTGTGAATTTAATTTGGGTTCTTGCTGGAAGAAAAAGAACTAATCTTCATTTGACTACATACTTATTGACTAGGATTGATGGCCCTTCCTACAATTTATCTTACTCTCAGGTTGACTAATCACTTTGTGTGTGATGTATTTGTTTGTCTAGAGTGTGTTCATAATTGTTCATGATGTTTTTTCTTCTAGTGAAATTACTGGTTACTAAAGATAAGGCAGGAACCTTGGTTCTAATGCTGCTGATGTAATAATGTGTAGCTGTGCGATTATTTATTCTTGGTCCTGGCACAGCAGGATCCTGGAGGGTAGATTGGGTAGTACAAATAATCATATTTAAAAACAGTTCTCACCATTATCACATAATGTATCTGCAACATTTTGTAAGTCTTCCCCATTAATAATAGCCTTTAATGGAGAGAACATCCATTTGAAAAATGGTAAGTTATTCAATTCCCAAAGTGATTCATTGTATTATATTTTATGATTGAAGCATTATTTCTTTTTCATACCATCGAGATTAATTCTATCTTATAGCCACTTATGACCTCTCCCTTCATGTCCTGTGGTAATGGTTCCTCTCAATTATGACCTTTACTCCAATGACAGTGTCTATCTATAGCGTTTTTCTTTTACAGATGTGGAGAGGGACAGGGATGTGAATCCCGTTTGTTGATAGAAAACATGCTATTGTTGTAAGGCCATTGTGGGATGCTCTATGCATTTCTGCTCATAGTTCAGTTACTTAGATGAATTTATGTCCTGAATTAATTGAAAATCAAAATTATGTCCTGAATTAATTGAAAATCTGAATTCTAATGTGATTTTAATTCTTACAATCTCATAATGCAGGCAGATTGTGAAATTGTTAAATTTGACATCCATTGCCATATCCTAGGTGATGTTGTTCTTGAGTGTATTAGTTTGGATGATGACCTGGAACGTGAAGTGATGATGTTTCGGGTTATGTTCAATACAGCCTTTATAAGATCAAATATTTTGATCCTTAACCGTGATGAAATTGACATATTGTGGAATGCTAAGGATCAATTTCCCAAGGACTTTAGAGCAGAGGTATGAATCGTTCTCTCCCAGTTTTAATTATGTTTCATGCTAGAGAAAATGTTGTTGGATACAAGCTTTGTCATTTGATTGCATTCTGCTGCTTATCTGATCCAACAATTTGTGAAGGTTCTTTTCTCGGAGATGGATGCTACTACGTCTCTTGTTACGGTTAATCTGCCTGGAATGGAGGAGAAAGAAGGACTTCCCGTGGAAGCATTTGCTAAGGTTCAAGAGATTTTCAGCAATGTAGATTGGCTAGATCCAAAGGCTGATGTGGCTTTAAATGTGCTCCAACAAATGACTGCATCCAATGTCCTTCAGGAAAGATTGGACACTTTTTCTGTGTATACTGCAGAAACAGGTAGCTTGTTGCCAGATTCCACTCCTGCGAAACTAAAATCTGAACTCAATGCCTCTGAAAATGCTGGGAGTCCCATATCAGTGGATGTCCTCCAACAAACCAGCGCATCAAATGCCCTTCAGGAAGGACAGGAGACCATTTCTGTGCCTACTACAGAAAGTAGATTGTTGCGGCATTCAGCTTCTGAAAATCTAAAATCAGAATCAAAGTCCTCAGAGAAAAAGACTGGGAGCCTCGTGTTGACAGGTCAGGTGAAACAATCTTTTCCTTCCTCCGAACCGTCTCCACCTTCAATTTCAGTTGGGGAGAAGATTGAACCCCAAGAGTTACAGATTCCTCTCCAGCGGCCTGCCCAGTCTAAGATCATATCTCCAAGAGGACCTCCAACTCCCCGATCAGCTCCAGCTTCATATGCTAATTCTTTGCAAGGTTCACCTCTGCCTATTTCAAGATTCCATAGTGCACCCTCGGCCCTTGGCATTACAGCTTTGTTGCATGATCATGCTGCATCAAATAGTGAAGAAGTAAGGCATGCTGTGATAGTATCTCTACCTTCCCCTACTAATTCAATTTCTTCTATGTCCAATGTAACGACAGCTGTGCAGTCAATAAATGAGCCAGTTGCTTCAAAGCTACCATCTTCACTGCCCCCTTCCTCAGTGCGATCTTCTGTGGATGCTCCTTTAGCTTCTGGAAAAACTTCAGCTCCTCCGCCTCAGTCAATTTCTTCTATTTCCATTGTAACGACAGCTGTGCACTCAATTAATAAGCCTGTTGCTTCAAAGCTACCATCTTCACTGCCAGCTCCCTCAGTGCGATCTTCTGTGGATGCTTCTATAACTGCTGAAAAAACTTCAGCTCCTCCGCCTCGGTCAATGTCCCTACCAACTCCAAGTACGAAAGATTCTTCACCTATCCAAAATCCTGGGACTACAATACAGTCATTTTCGACAGCTCCTACCCCTCCACCTCTTTCTGTTTCGGGGTTATCTCCCCCTTCATCTGTCAAGAACTCATTTTCTACTGCTCCTCCCCCACCTCCACCTCCATTTACTGGGAAATCCTTGTCTTCGACTATTAAAAAGTCTTCATCATCCTCTTTCAAGACTTCACTCTTAGAGCCCCCTCCACCTCCTGCTCTCCCTGCGGTTCCTACTTCAGATGCTTGTTCTGTTCCTTCTACATTACATGAGAAGAACTCTGCTGCTACGTCTACCCCTCCACCACCTCCACCACCTCCTCATTCTGCACCTGCCTTAGGTCCGGCAAAAACATCTTCAGCGCCTATGCCACCCCCTCCTCCTGGTTCTGCTCCGAAGGGTTCTTCCTCAAAGAGTTCTGCTCAGGTTCCACCTGTACCACCCCCTCCAGCTCCTTCTGCTGGGTTACTAAAACCTGGTAGTGGTTCTCCGCAGTCTCAATTAGGAATTAGTAAGGGAAATGTACCTCCAATTCCTGGGCCGCCTTCAAGTGCTTCGTTTAGTTCAAAAGGTTTGGGCCTATCACGTGCAAGTCCCAGATATCAGGCTCAGCCTAAAAAGAACAATCTTAAACCATATCATTGGTTAAAGTTGACAAGAGCTATGCAGGGAAGCTTATGGGCGGAAACACAGAAGGCTGATGATGTTTCCAAGTATGTATTTTCTTTCCCAATCGTCTTTCTCTCACTTTTTTTTTTTTAATTAGTGTGTTCAATTCATGTGATTATTGTAGCCATCTTCTTATTTTTGTTATCTGTGACAGGGCTCCGGAGTTTGACATGTCAGAGCTTGAGAGTCTTTTTTCAGCTGCACCAAATTCTGATCGTGGAAGCCCAGGTGGAAAATCAAACCGATGTGCCTCTGGAATGAAGTCTGAAAAAGTTCATCTGGTTAGTGTTTGTTTTTATCAGTATGGAGTTTATTTATAATTCTTTCCATTTCATCGACTCAAAACTCATTTTTTCAATTTGGTCGGAAGCTAGCAGAACTTGTTTATATAATGTGAAACAACAGGGTTCGCCTGGTTCCAGCTGGTAATTTTTCTCAAGGGGTTGTGGTGAGGTTGGACTGTTCAGGTGTGAAAAGTAAAACGAAAAAAAAGGATTGGGTTGGTCTGCTGGTCTCTGGTAATTACTGTGGGTTAACTCACGAGTTCTAGTTAGAGAAATCTGTATTGGGCATATTGGTTGTCAAAATTTAATGTTGGCGTTTTAAAATGTGGTAAGTTGTAAACTGCTATTTAGAGGAAGCACTTTGCAGGGAGGGTGTTCAAATTACTTTTTTAATTGACTATCTAATAATCAAGAAAAGGAAAAGTTAGTAACTGTAGTTTCTTGAAGTTATATTATTTGAGTCAATTGAAAGGTCCCTGTGATTGTATATATTCTTAGTGATTTGTGTTATTTTTGTATGTGTTGTGTGCGGGAAAAGGGGAGACCTTTAACCTATGTCATATGCGGCACTTATTCTGACAAAACAAATATGGAGCAAACAAAAGAGAAATCTCAGTTGGGCAGGACCTTTTCCTACACATCACATCCTACTTTTCTGTCTTGCAGATTATACTCTGCTTAGTTGTTAATGGATGATAATACATTCTTTCATTTGAATCTTGGAAAAAAGTGGGCACGTAACCATCCTCAAACTCGTTGTGATTCATGAATTTGTGACATCCTATTGTTAGTTTTCTCTAGAGTTCTCATTTCATGAAATAGAGATTTGTTCCATATTGGGTTTAAGTTTACGTCCTCTAAGCTTCAGGCGCAAGTATGCAGCATACAACAATGCGGAATATCTTATATTTGAAGAATATTTGATAAAGCAGAGGTGCTGATTGTCAACAGTATAATGAGGATAAATTCAGATAAATCAGAAAAATATTATCAACAATACCTAGTTATGAGAAGACTATATGAGAGATTTTATTGGTGTGGTAGAATTGTTCTGTCTAGGCAATAAACCTGCAACTTTTTGTCAAAATACATATCTCCTCACCTTCTTGCTTCTTGTCCTTTTGTGATGCTTTTGGATGATGATATAAGATAATGCTTTGACTTAAACAAGATAATTCATTGAAAGAAAATCTTTTTTTTTTTTTTGTTTGAGATGGTGACCCTCTCTTTGATGAGTAATAACGTAATGGTGAAAACAGATGTGTGATCATTTGTTACTTGTTATGGGACTTTCTAGAAGATGAAAATAGTGTCCTAGTATTTGTACAGTGTTTATCCAAAGGCAAGAAAATTTGATACTGAAAGGAACACTCGATGACCTATCATTTAGCTGAACCACTGTAGAAGAAGTATACTCTTTTTCATCCTTAAGATATTTGAAATAGAGATGGTAACCATCATATCCAGTGTATTTTGTCGAGGATCCTCTCTCTCACATTAGTTTACTGCTTATTCTCCATTTTATAGCTGAAATGGGAACCATAAGTGGCAATTTTGCATTCTTCTAAAAGTGTTATCCTAAAAAATTGCCAGTGCTCCCTTTGTATCAAGAATTGCTTGAACCTCCTTCATTGAATCGTTATTTTTTGTTCAAATTTCAATTGTTACATTTTGCTAGTTAAAAATATAATGGCAAATGGTATTTTGGTAAAAGTATAAAATTGGAAATTTATCTTCTCGTCATTGACAATGACTTTTGGGATAGCGAAAACAACAATGGGCTATAAATGTGGGACAGAGTGAGTATATTGGAGGAGAGATTCCTGAGGAAATATTGATGTGAATCCATCACAATTCGCATCAAATATAGAAGAGAACGCAGACATATGAGTCATGTCACTGAAGGTGCTTGAATTTGTGACAAAGGAGTGGATGATAAAAGGGATGCTTGTAGCTAAAGTTACAGGAATTCGCCAGTGAAGATGGATTAGATGGTTGTTGATATCTCCTGTTGGTCCATTCAGTGTCTAGGCAATCTTAATATCTTTTAAGAGTTTTTTCCTTTTTTTATCATTGTGTGATGATTTGTTTCTCTTTTGTTTTATATATTTTGTCTTGCAGGTTGAGCTGAGGCGGGCATATAATTGTGAAATTATGCTGACAAAAGTCAAAGTCCCTTTGCCCGAATTAATGGTAAACTATGCCTTTTGGCTTTCTTTTTTTGGGGGGTTTTCAAGAACTCCTTATGGCTTTCATTTCCAATTAATGCTTCCTTGATGGTTGATGAAGTTGTATAAGGTTATTCATGGCTTACAGTCTCAAAATGTGAATTTTAAGTTTCTAGTTGCTTCTTGCTGTATGGGTGATTGACCTATTATTGCTTTCCTTCGACTTTACTCATGTTTTTGCTTGCTGTATAGTTTGTTCTTGCAAATTGAGGTAATGTGTTTGTTTCATCTTGATCTACTGGACATGATGTGTCGTGTAAGTACTTGGTATTTCTAGTACCAAATTGAATCTAAGTGTGCAATCCCAGGAAAAAGTTTCACCGCTTGACAATGGTTTTCCTTTTCTTTTTCCTGCTTCTTGAGGCTGATGCAGAAGCTGGATGTCTGCATCATCTTTTCTAATCCTGTACTTGCCACATTAAAAGTGTGAAAATACCTTAAATATAGGTACAATGTGCTAAGAGATCTTCCAAAATCTATATAGAATTTTTTGGCAGAGAATCATGATGAATGTGTTGAAACAGTAACTGCAGATATAATTGTTTTAGTGAGAGTGAGCTATGGTAGGGTTTGTGGGAATCCATCAGTGCCCCGTATTCCAGCTTTTATAAGTGCTTGACTATGAACTCTCTTTTATGACCTATTCCCGCCATCATTGTCACCTTTGCCACTAGTTTGTATTATTGATTTATTTATTATTTGAGATCAAATAAAGTGCTGAATCCAAATTCAATCCCAAGGCTTGGGTACTATGACTCAACCTAGCAACCTGAATGTGTTCCACTTTTATGCTGGGGTGTAGCCGTATAGTTGGTTGTGTTGATAATGACTATATTGTACTTGAACATTTCTATTTCTGGTCGTTGAATAGCAAAAATATGGGTCATGACGTTACCTGTATCAGAAAAAAATTCTCATGATGTAATCATTACTTTCTAATTATCAACTGGAAATTTTTTGAGTCATAGGGTATTAACTTTTGATCAAGGTATCTGTAATTTATTCTATAAATGTGTTTTATGTGTCCATGTGATAAACATCAAGTCTGTATTATTTGTGTTTGTATCTTCTTTCCCTTGATGGGTGTGTGAGATTGTGTTGATTCACTTTAGTGGTTGACTACATTGCATGTTTGAAACACCGAGTTGCACAATGGTAGGATGAGTCATAGGCGTGCATTAATTCTACGGTTTATGATTTGGTGTAGGCTAAATACCCAAGATACGCTAATTTGTGTTTGCATGTGTTTTCCCCAAAGTTGTGGCATGTGTTTGATTCCATAAATATTATATACATTTTCTTCGTGTTAAAATTTTTAGGATTCAATTTTTTTTTGTAAGTAATCAAATCTTACAAATAAGGTAGAGGGGCATGATGCAAGTACACAATGAGACTGCAAGAACACTAAGAAGTTGGAACACTAAGTACACTCGTGGGTAACTGCCAAGATAAAACAGAGGGTAAAAGCTTTAAAACTATCACCATCCTCCCATAATATTTGAAGTTTTTAGAGTCACGTTCTTTCCAAATATTTTCTTTTAAACTTTGTGAACAATAATTCTCCAAGGTTCTAAGTTGTGATAATTTCTCAACTGATCTCCCCAGTAGGCCCATATGTCCATTATTTATTGCGGCATCTCTTACTCTATTTTCAGAAACTTTGAAGTTTAAAATTCTAAGCCGACTTTTCGTTGGAGCTAAAGGTGATCTGTTATTCCTGTGAACACAAGGTCCGTTTACTTTTATAATCAGTCTCTTTCTTATATGTTCCTGTGAGAATCATCCGTGCAGTTGCCACCTAAAAAAGAAACGCCACTTTTGAAGGCTTCTTATTCCTTCAAATGTTATTCCAAGGAAAAGGAAATCCAAAGGGAGAGATTAACTCATTATGGTAAGATTTTACTCGGAAATCCTGCCTTTTTTAGGGATCCCAACCAAACTTATCCTGATAACCTCTTCTCAGTTCAAGGGAAACCAGAAGGTGAGATAGGGAGGTACCCAGTCCACTTCACTCTTTTGCATTTATGCGGTGAGGGTGATATTTCATTACGGTGTCATTAAAGGATTGCAAATGACTTGTAGAGTAGCTTTCTTGTAATGAGATATGCTAGGTAATTTTGAACAATTTTCTTTTAAGGACCATTTCCCGTGTCCCAAAGAAGAAACTCTAGCATCATGTTTCTTGTCAAACCTTTAACATTTTCTAGAACATCAATAGGGATTGTCTTTGATCTATTGATTTCGACTTTCAACCTTTAGGCCAGCTCAAAGTATAAGAAGAGACATCCTAAGAAATAGAGAGGATTTTGATTTTCCTCGCAGAAGATCAGCATGTCAATTGGAAATGAGAGATGAGACAAAAAGGGAACTAATTGTTCCTAGATGCCATTTGAAATGTCAAGAGTAGCCTCCTATTCAACTTGGTGGATGGCATCTATTTAGTTTCTCCGTAATGACTGCAAATAGTTTTTCGTTTGAGGTTGGGGAGGGGGGTGGGGGGACTAAGGAATCTTTTTATTGTAGGCTGTGAAAACTATTAAAGAAGCAAGTGGGAGCTCTATAGCAAAGCACAAACAGAAATAAATGAGCATTTAGTTCGCACCATTTCTTGCCAAAATCACATTTCTTTAGTCTATAAAGCAATAAGCCCCAACTAACATGACCATAGGCCCTCACTTAGTCTAATTTATGAAGCCAAACAAATCAAAGGCAATTAGGTCTTAGTACAAATTCTATCTCCTGCAGATGAAAGCGCCTTGATTCTTTGAGATTACCTTCCACACTGCAATCTTATCTAACTTTACTTGTAATCTTATTTATTTGCTGCTCAGAAACTGTCTACAATATTGTTATTGTTCATGTGTTGTTTAGTTAGTGTTTGACTTAATTGTTGAATATAAGTTTGTGGTTCTACAAAGGCAGTCATGAGTATATGAATGGGCCACTTACACTGCTTCTCTCCGCCCTTTCCTTTAGAGTTCAGTCCTTGCCTTGGATGAATCAGGATTAGATGTTGATCAGGTTGAGAACCTCGTAAAGTTCTGCCCAACAAAAGAAGAGATAGAGCTGCTAAAGGTATTGGATTCTTTCCCCCCCCCCTTTGTCTGTTGAAATCTTCATCTTATCCGTCTTTGCATACTGTACCCACTGAATTCTTCATTTCCATTTTGAGTACAATATGTGGGCGTTTCTTGTGTTCCTTTTTTGTTTATAATCATGCTTTAATGTTCAGGGTTATGGCGGAGATAAAGGGAACTTGGGAAAGTGTGAACAGGTAAGAAAGTTTCTTCTTATTTCTTTTCAATTTCTCTCTAACATCTAGGCTTTTTCTTTTTTGGGCCATAATGGACAAACTCTAGGTCTTTAATTGTAGATTGATCATTCTTTTAGTTGACTAATGTAAGGCCAAGATGATTTTGGGAGAATCACTTCCATATATTTCTATTCTCCCTCTTTTCTGATTTGTTCTGAATATTGACAAGTCTCTTTTCTGACAGTTTTTCTTAGAATTGATGAAAGTACCACGGGTGGAGGCAAAGCTGAGAGTTTTCTCCTTTAAGATGCAATTCCGATCTCAGGTTAGATGACTGTCTATTCTATTGTTTTTCCAGATGCTTTGCATTATTGTTTGTTCTTGCTGTTACATATGCTCTTGTCTTGTATTTCTTTCAGGTTTCTGACCTTAGAAAGAATTTGGATACTGTCAACTCTGCATCTGAAGAGGTGAATCACGTTTTCATACTGCACTTTCTTGTGTCTTAGAAGGTGGTGGTCTTTTTTTTTTTTATTTTTTATTTCTGTAGACTTGCATCTCTTATGCCATTTCACTACTGCACTTATCAGATCAGGAATTCAGTCAAGTTGAAAAGAATCATGCAAACCATCCTTTCTCTGGGTAATGCTTTGAATCATGGAACTGCAAGAGGTGAGCTCCGATGCAATCTTTAGTTTTAATGGATATCATAATACATCTGAAAATAGATAAAGAAAAATTTAGAACTTCACCACTGAGAAAGATAAAGAGGAAGAAGAATCTTTCCTGGACAGGTTGCTATAACTTGTTATGGATGTTTTGAAGTTTAGCCTTTGATTAAAACCGGTGTGAACTAATTCTGGTCTATTGTAAATTCAAAATGAAAACAATGGAGAATTGGTGTATGTTCAAGTCTTTGGCCCTTTGTTTACGTGACGATTTTTGTCTGCTTTCTTATTGAAACGTGGCTGATCTACCAAAGGATTTAAATTTAGTTTGATGTTAAGTAGCTTATTGCATAATTGAGGTGCCAACAACTCCATGCTTCGTTAATTGGAGTTGGACATGCAACCTCATTAATGCCCTTGAAGTAATTCCTTGTGATTTAACTTCATGCTTGAAATTTGAAGCTCCTGGTTGGGAGCACAATTCCAGGCCAAGTTATCCAATTTATTTATGATTTCTCTGACTGCTTAGCATGTTATGTGCGAGGCATATGTGTGCTTGTTGTCACCTGTCATTATCTGATGTGTGCTGGAATTTCTCCAAAAACACCAGTTGTCCTGGTTTTACTCTATGTTATACCATCTATATTTGGAGCACCAATGCCCTCTTGCATTCATCTATATTAATGATATTACTGGTACAGGTTCTGCTATTGGATTTCGCTTGGATAGTCTCCTTAAACTCACTGATACACGGGCTCGGAACAACAAGATGACACTCATGCATTATCTTTGCAAGGTAGAATGTCTTTTGGTTTAGCCTTTTCCTATGCTTACTCTTTCCAGTCAAGCTTCTCTCATAAAATTAAATACATATGGCTACTGCTACTTTAAGAATTGTTTTTTTCCCCAATTACATGAGCTGCTTTCAGTTTTAAGTTTCTATGGACAAAAGGAGTGCGTGGTGTGAATGTTAGACCAGAGATTTAATTTTTTTTTTTTTAAAATTTTATGGCGATTCTTTTCCTCGTCTTCAATGTTGCATATCTTTTGGACAATGTATCTGATACACTCATATAATCTGGATTAGTAGAAGGTATAGAGGCCTGATTTCCTACATTCCATTCAGATTCTCTGTGCCTGTGTTCCTATAAAGTGATATTTTCCCTTCTGATTTTTGTTCCATGTTGATAAATATGAAATGTAAGGAGTAATAACGGTAGCATAGGAAAAAAAAAAATTTAAATGCCTTTGCTTTGTGTAGAATGAGATCAGTCTGGGAATGGAAGAAATGAAAATTGACCCTCAATTGTGGATGGAGGGTGTTTTGCTGTCTCTGTCTCTTTTATTTTTTTATTTTTGGTGAAGTGGTGGAAGGTAATTCCTAGTATCAGATGAACAATGGAAGGGGTTGCATTATGTAATTACAACGAAGGGTTGATAGTGGGAGATATCTACAAAATGAGAGGACTGGGATTGTGTACATTGAGCAACTGTAATCAAGGGTTAGATAAAAGAAACAATTAATGCTTGGGAACAGATTAGGAGGGATCACCCATGGACACATCTTGAATGAAGCAAGCAAGGCATCATTTCTCTTTGGGAGGGAAATGGCCTCCGCAGCAGCCATCCTTGTGCAGTTTTTAAATACATCTTGGTGTCTAAGTTATAAGAGCATTTGGCTGAATGAGCATATGGTATGGGGATATGATTGCTAACTTCCAACACCAAAAGGGAAAAAGGTTTCATCTTCTCTCCTGTCAAAGTTGGAGGGGAAAGGGTCAAGAGGGAGAGGAAAGGGATAACAGCTATGCTGAATTCATGATTGTTTAACTATCATTGAAATTAGCTGGTCTCATGTTTTGAACTATTCAAAGAACAAAGAGACTCATTCATACCATGGATGAGTTCTGCAAATGGAGTAGGGTTTGGACAAAGCCATGTCTTATGTAGGAGGCTTAAGATTAGATGAAAATATTAGGAAACTATTATTTGAAACATGTCCATAAGATCTGCCTCTATAAATTCAGAGAAAGGACTTTAATGTAAGTTTGAAGCGTGTACTTATTAAAATTAACAGAGCAGAGAATACTGTTGGAATTCAGTAATAATACCAATTTAAGCTCACTCACTATTGTGGCTTCATTTTACCCTTGTTGCTTCTGCAGCTTTGGTCAGCATGAAAAGATTGGGAGATTTGCATACTTCTTTCAGAAAATCCCTCTATTCTCTTTAATAATCAATTTCTGCTTGACAAGTTGTAGGTGCTTGCTGAAAAATTGCCAGAACTTCTAGATTTTCCAAAAGATCTTGTGAGTTTAGAGGCTTCAACAAAGGTATTCTTTCTTGTTATTTTTGTTTTGGTATTATTTTGTGGAAAAAAATCACTTCCCTTATTTTCTGTGTTCATAGCTAAAAGATTTGATTACTACGCAGATACAATTGAAATATTTGGCAGAGGAAATGCAAGCCATCAGTAAGGGGCTGGAGAAGGTTGTACAGGAATTGACTGCCTCAGAAAATGATGGGCTGGTGTCGGATAACTTTTGCAAGGTACTTTGTGCATTGGCTGCACATGTGTGAATGAAGTTTCTCCACGTATGTTGCTGCATGGTTTTCCTGCTCTGATGGATGCATTAGTTTGAGGGCTACAATAATCTTTTAAGGGTTTCCTTTTTAACTTGAAACTATTTGGCTGGAGCAAGTTATGAAAAGCAGTGGTATCCGTTACCTGTCTAAAGCTTGTCTAAGTTGTGGTTCTTTGTAATTTGTGGCACCAAGTCTTCTCTGCAGACTCTTCATTTCTTCTGTAACTGCTTTACTATCTTCTTGAGCCTTGCTCCTAAATGAAAAAGACCTTAGGTAATTTGAACTCTATTACCTTTTTAGAAATGTTTTCAGCCATTACATTTCTAAGCCAGCTCAAGGTAAGTGAATATCCAAACCAGTCGCACATTAATTATAAATGCAAGTAGAAACAGTTGTCGAATATCTCACTGCATGACATATCTGCTTTTCATAAGATAAATTGAAGCTGTCAAACTTAAAGTCTTGTGGCAATAGTAAACTTTATTTTATTTGTTTTTTGATAAGTTACAAACACTTCCTTGGTTCTTTAGGTCATGACTTCACCCTTTACCCTGACCTTACAAAGAAAGGAGGTGTTAGTTTAGCTAGAGAACAATGGTTTGCCGTGATAATGAATGTTTTGAACAATATCATTAGAGAAAGTCAAAACGAATAAAGTTTTCTTTTGTCCTGAAGTGTGAACTTGACTCTGACGGTTTCTACTCCTTGTCCTTACTGGCAGTTGCTGGGTCCATCTTTCCTAGATTTTTCCCCTTGTTTTTGCCCCAAGCTATTTGAGGCAGAATTTGTCTCACATGTGGTTTCGGGGACTGAGCCCCAGCCCAGCAGTAATGGTGGGGCTTAGATCAACTGACACAAAGAAGATACGGTTCCCTCAAAAACCTTTGGGTTCCAAACTTCATATGGGAAAAGGAGTGTTGTTGGTTTCAAGGTCTTGATCATTTATGTGGTCTGATATCTCATTCAATTGTTGCAACTGGATGACTGATAAACCACCCCAAATGAGCGATCTGCAGAACTCAAGTATGATTGATCCCTTTGTGCTGAGGAAGCATTGAAGAATGGAAACCTGGAGCATTTCCTATACTGATGGATGAAGAACCATAGAATGTTGATCCATGTCTTTCTTGTTCCACTAGCTAGGACCAAATTCTCACATCTGGTTGGAATCATGATCATAAAAATTCTGTTTGCCCGTAGCCTGTTAACATATTTTCACGTTTGGGCTCAGGCTTTTTAGGATGTTAAACGACAAGTACAATTCCATCATTTGCCTACTAGGGCACGTAGCAGAGTAGAAAATTCTGTTTGATCTTCTTCCTTTTGAAAAGGCTATCACTTCTTTCTTGTTTGGACATTTGCATTTGTCTCTCTCTTTTTATTTTACACACACACACACACACATATATATATATATATAAACGTACACGCATAGGGGAGGGGGAGGGCGGTGTCAAACCCCCGTCGCATTTATCTCTCACTGCTTTGATTTTATTTTGGTTAGTTTTTGGTTACAATGAATTGTATTATTAATATTATGTCTTCGAATGACATTCAGATTTTGAAGGAGTTCCTTGGTTTTGCTGAAGCGGATGTGAGGTCTTTGGCTTCGCTTTATTCTAGTGTGGTATGTATCTATCTTGTTTAATGGATTTGATTCGGATAATAGTTGGTGCTTGTGAGATATATACACACATTACTAGACATATTTCTGAATGAATGTTTTCAGGGAAGAAATGCAGATGCTTTGGCCTTTTATTTTGGGGAAGATCCTGCACGTTGCCCATTTGAGCAAGGTATTTGAGCTTTGATTACCGTGTGTTCCTGTTCAAACCACCATAAGAAAGGGTAGTGAAAGAACATTAAAACAACCGTTTGTTTCAATACACTAATTTTGCATCATTTAGTAGGAACAGTTTTAGCCATGCCTGGCATTTTCACTCCTTGTCCCATTGGTAATACTTCAGCTTCATGCTTGTCTGGCATTCTTTTCTGTCTGCCTCTTTGTTTTTTTCTTATTTGTCTCTCGTTCTTTTCTGAAGTGATGAACAGCCGATTGGATGCTATCCTTAATTATTAGCTAGTAGGACTAACTCCTATTGGTGCTGATGACTTCTTTTTAGCTCAATATGTTTTATACTTTCTGGATTTCATTCATCCGAAGCTGCAGTAGCCTCTCATGGAGCACACTGTCCATTGCCGTACTTGTTTTAACTGTTTCAATTAGCATATTTGCCTATTCCTTTTCAAGAAATTTCATTTCTGGCTTGACTTTTATTTCATATGTCCTGTAGTTGTATCTACCCTGCTCAACTTTGTGAGGATGTTTGTACGAGCACATGAGGAAAACTGCAAAAATATTGAACTTGAAAAGAAGAAAGCACAGAGAGAGGAAGAAAATGAGAAGGCGAAGTTAGGTACACCCAAGAAGGAGTCTGTACACCCGAGCCATCAGGACTTGAAACATCAATTGATCAAGAACCAATGACACTACATCTTAGCAGCACAACATAAACGCTGCATGGATGGAAGCCTCTGGTAGCGCTGGTCCTGATGGCAAGAATAAGTTGGTGGTAAATGGAATTACAGGAGTTGTACAACAGGGAGAGGTTTATTTTCAAGGACATCCCCTTTCCTGCTCTAGAACTCACTGTAGTTTATGAATCTTGAAACTGTTCTTGCCGGTAGGCTGTGATGTGCCTCGAGATGGCTGTCACCTACCCCCCGGCCGGGGGCACGTAGAGAACGACGACCTGCACGGCTGCCGGAGACACTTTGTGCCGTTTATTATTTTTAAAACATTTTTCTAAGTATGATTCATTGGTTCTTTTGGAGCAGGAATGCCGGAGCTAGAGTCCCCCTGGATGAGCCTCTTAATAATTTTCGCTGTAAATTATCTGCTGCAGTTTCATAATTTTTCTGTATATTTCCGAAATGTTACTGATGGCGGATGTAAATGTCCATAAAGTATATATATTTTTATCAAGATAGTTTCATCTTAAAAGCAAGCAGTTGAGGAGGCAGCCATTTCACTCAGCATATCAGCATCAGGAATTATTTGCAGCTCGAGCATTTGATCGAAACCACTAACATGAAAAGCAGATATGTTCAATCCAATCATTTGGGTGCTTGAAACAAAATAATTGTTCTCTTTAGACTCTCAATCCACGTCACAAGTGGGTTGGTTTGGAAAAGCCCTTGCTTTACTTTTTAGCCACCAATAACAAGGCTTTTATGTGCCATTAGTCGCTCTTTACTGATGATCTAGCTGTCAAATTTTGAAGTTAAAACTAGTCATCTAGAAAGGTTGCATCCTTGTGGAATGCTAAAGTTTATTGTTGACAACTACCTGTCGGTGGATGAATATGAATTCTACGGCAATCACACACATAGGACAAAAACAAAAGAGGCGTAGGAACATTGACAATTGTATATGGGCCGAGCGTAGCAATCATTGTGTCACGAACATAAAAGTTGTTAGAGAATTTCTTCCTTAACTATACTCTTTTTTTGGCCACTTTGACAGTGAAAATAGCATATACATGGGTTTCTTGGAGTCTTAAACTATTTCTATATGCTCTTAAATGTATTTTTCTTTGGTTAGGCAAGAGTGGACTAGGGTTAATGGGGGTTGAATTTAGGATTTAAGGCAATCAATAGCCAACTACTAGACTATTAGTCTATTTATTCCGTAACTAACACCAATTTCCTGCAGGAGTTTACTGCCTTAAGACCATAATTTGCTAGCTATTTTGTTAAGAGGAACCTTTGAAACTATGAAATAGTTTTGTTCATTGAGATTACATCGAACTGACTAATGAAAACTTACAATACTCGCTTGTTAAGTACAGCTTAGCCCTTGAAGTTAAAAGGGCAACTTCGCTTTTGCTAGAGGAAACACATGTATATGCTATTTTCACCTTTATCATCTCTCTGTATAGATGATCATAGCTGAATCAATTAATTTTCATTGATATTTATAGAATAACTCAGAGGAAACATTACTCTCAACAAGTAGATACCTAGGAGAAAACCTTTTTTTTCCCCCCTCTTTACAGTTGAAAAGATCATGGATAGTTTTCATGTTCAAATCTTCGATAAATTAGGCTGGTAGGTGATGGATTGTGCAACAGCTGCTGCTAAAGTTGCAGTGAAGTTGGGATCCTTCGTTAAAGAAGCCACATATTCTTGAACCTTGTTGCAGTTGTTGTTCTGGTAATCTTCAAGAAGTTTTTGAAAGGGTCTTTGATTCTCTTCGTTTGGACTTGAAAGACCAAGACCAAGGGCCGTCGCCGGTAGAAATTGGTTGTCATCCGCCATGAGAGGATGAGAAATAACGCTAGCCATTGAACCTTCGGCCATTCCATCAGAAGCAGATGAAGAAGCACCAAGATAACCATGAGCGGCATGGTTGTGCTTTCCTTCGTATGTTGCCACAAGAACAGAAGTATCTTCCACGCACCTTTGAACCTGAGTGCAGAAATCAGAAGGAAAAAAGTGGCCTTTAATTAGGCAACAAATTTATTATTTTTTTAGTAGACTTAACTTGTCAACTATGTCATCAAATTATGAAGAGGAAATATTCAACATATTTTATAGTCTGCTGAGTTGAACAACGAAGTTTCTGAATCTTTTACAGATGCGTGCGCAGACAGATGACTGTATTAAGCATTTTCATCGTCTTTGTTTCAACATTTCTCTGCTGCGAATTCGAAAGCTTTGGTTCTTTGCAGAATTCCTTTCATACCTTCTTTTTGACAGGGCATCCGGGAGCCATGGAACACCTGAAATAAGCTCTAGGTAATCGGTTGTCTTTGGTGACCTTCTGTCCATATTTCCTCCATTGATAGCCGTCTTTCACTATCTAAATTTACAAGGAACACACATAGGTAAACAAAGTAGACTTCATCAGCCGGATCTAATAGAGAAATGGTAGAATATATCAAGAAGACTTACCAGACTACTGTCATCGGCTTCGGTTCTCACGATGAGTCGTGTCTTGTTATGTACTGGAAACTCAGACATCCGTGCTCTCTTGTTTGTTTCATGGTTAAAAACTGCGTGTAGTTGTACTGCTTTTGTTTCTTGGAGATGGGCTTGAAGAATGTTGCATTTATTACTCATAAAGTCGAGCATGAATCTTAAGGTTTCGTTCTCTTTCCGCAAACTCTTCAAGTCTGCTTCGAGGATTTGCACCTACAGAACATCTTTTCACTTAGTTTTTTCCGTATTTGGATGTCAATCACAGGGAAAGTGAGTCTAAGTCCGGTTTATCTTTCGGAAAATCTGAAACATAAGCTTCTGGCATCATACGATTAACAACAAATATGATTTATTTCAGATGATACAAGATATCATACGATTAAAATGAAGAACCAGTGTACGTTTTCTTTATCTGGGGTTGAACAAGCCTCAATAAAGAACTAGAGAAAAAAGAAAATCTCGAGCTTTTTGGACATCAAAATCATACCCAGAAGAGAGTAACAAGAAGAAAGAGTCACCTTTTCTTCGCAAGAGGTATGATCTTCCATGGCTGCAAGATGGAGGAGTTTCAACCACAAGTCATCTGAGTTTTGGAAGAGAGAAGGGTTACCAGATGTAAAAGTATCCTCATGCAGTTGTTGGTACTTAAAGGCAGGATCGCTCCTGACAAGCATAGACTAACCGATAAAAGAAGACTAGTTTGGTGGCTGCTGTCTCAAAGTAAGTAAGCTTTATCGCAGTGTTTCTGTGGAGAAGAGGATGGAATCAACCCATGTGCAAGAAAAAATGGAAAATCAAAGTCGTCATATTTAAGAACCTTTGGTCATGCAGGGGTACGACAGCCACAAGAGTAAGCATTTACGTCACTTCTAAGCGGACTGGAATGGAAGTCATCTTCTAGGTGCTATTTTGTGAATAAGAAAAAACGATCAGAAAACACATGGGCGTGCCACTTTGCACGCTCTGTGAAATAGCATGTCTTCTTCCACATCTACTGTGTCGACAGTGGTGGCTTGTGAGCGAGAGATTGGTCCAACACGTAAGCCAAATTCAGCTAAACTGGTCAGGTAACTTTTTGGGTTTCTAGGAAAGTTCAACATTCCAAACAGAATGAATCATGGACTAAGTAATCTTTAAAAATCAACCAACTGAAGAGTCTGTGCTTGACAAGTCAAAAATCAGGACAAGTTACGGGGTTTGGGAGAAATTCACAAGTAACTTAACATAGAATTCCTAGGTCTCAACAATCTTATCTATTTCTCTATTATCAAATTGACAACTTAGAATTGATTATAGTGATACAATTCTTTTTTCTTTTTCTTTTTTCTCCTTTTGATTTCCTTGTGTGTTTGATTGATCTCAAGGAAAGAAGTTTAATTATTTCTAATATGGTTTAAAAATTCAACTTCAAGTACGACATCACAGCACTTCTGAACTAGGTCCTTATGACTTCACCATATTGCTTGTAGCCATCACTCTTGAATTGTCTTATTGTGACTTTCCAATACTTGAGGTGCATAAAAAATAATGCTTATCCAATATTATTAATAATTTGACATGATAATCTTCACGTACATTCAAGTGTAAGCCAAATACTAATAACTCCAGTGGGATAACGAAGCAGCATCCTCAAATTTGTTGGAGACCAAGGCAGAGTTAAAAAATGGTCTTTTGCTCAATTTTAATGTTTTTTTCACATTAAGCACAATAATTTGAAAGGTTAGTGAGACTTTATTTCTGTGCTTGCGTACGCAGTAGAAAGACTTTCAGTTGACTGCACAGCGGTCGATAATAAAGTGGCACTATTGACCATTTTTCGGGCCACCGCCCATCGACTCTAAAACATCATCCTGATAAAGACACCTCCAAATTGGGATCAATGCAATCCAGAACCAACTCTACCCAGTTGATCCTTGATCAACAATCTTAATTCTTTTAGTAATAAGGATTTGGTGTTTCTAGGAACAACACATGTATTGGAAGACACAAATCTTACGAGGTTTCATGACACAAATTCCACCAGTCATACGTAGCAAATAAATATAAGAAGATTGATTTTTGTGTCATCTTCTTTTCCTGTCTAATTACTTGCATTATTCTATGGAGTTTTATGGAATTCTATGGAATAACTAGTAACAGAACTCAAATAAGGATAACGATTTCTCAACCCAACCCTTTCTACACGTCTAGCTTTCTGCTGGTTTAAGGAGTCAGGTTTTGAATATTCTATGAATGACGTGACTTTATGGCAATCCTAAACACAACTTGCAATACACTGCCACTGAAAGTGTTAGGATTGGTGAAACAATTAGGTTAAAGGGTATGATTGTCATTACAATCAGGGGTCTCTATGTAATTGTGGAACTAGAAAATATTTTCTAGATATAGTGGATTTCCTAGTAATGTTGGATTAAGATTTTTATCCTTATTCCTAGTAGTGTTGGAGTAGGATTCTTATCCTTATGTAGAAGTAGGTTTTCCTAGTAGTATTCAACTAGGATTCCTTTAGGGTTTCTCTATAAATAGGAGAAGTATAGAGAAACCTAATGGGCAAATTGAGAGAGTTCCCATGGGGGCTAATTGTTGAAGAATGCCCCTCTCATGGATTCAAGTTGATGAGAAAATCCATGAGATACCTATTTGTAGAAAGGGAATGTATGAGAAAATCTAATGAGAAGAGACTACAAGGGACGTAGGATATTGTGATGTTCTGAACCTCTTAAATTTGTTGTGTTTGGGTGTGTGCGTTCTTATATTTGTGTGTTCAATCTCTATGTGGATGATGCAACTTAGTTAAATTCTCCTAACAAAAAGTTCTTAAGTTTGTCTAATCGATTGCAATCATTAACTTGGACTCAGCCACCATGAGTTGCTCGTACTAAGGGTAAAGAGAAGTGTTAAAAATAATAGTTGATTCTATAATTATATTGGTACTAAAATTGAGGTTCAAGTTTAGCATTGCATTATTTATAGACTAGATTTTTATAATTTTATCTCAACGAATATAACATTACTCTTGTATTGTGTTGTTTTGATTTCTCACTACAAAGGAATGTATTAACAATTATCTTATATGTTTATTTATTCCTTCTCTTAACAACTAGTTCTAGCAATATGAGCTAAAACAAATAGTGTCTTGAGAATCTCTAAATAGATGTTATCTAACTTGAAAATCAACTCAGTTAGATCAATTGGGAGCATGGAGCAACATACTCAAATTTGTTGGAGCCCTACATAGAGTTGAAAAATGGAATTTAGTTCAACTTTAATGTTTTGTCATAGACAAAAGGCTTATATTGAAAAGACACAATTTTTAGATCATGTTTAAATATTAAAAAATGCTTCCAATTTTAAGCTATATTTTAGGTTAGATTATAGATCTAATAGAATGATATCAAAATCCAAGTTGATTCACTACAATTTTGCTCAACCTTGAGCTCTTATAACGTACTCTACGTGTAATGAATATTTATTCTACCTTATTCAACCTTGAATTCAAAGTATCCCCAATGTGTAAGAAAATGTAAGAGACGGAAATTTCACGTTAGGAAGATATGATACTTTGATGATGTTTAAAATACAAAAACATAGTCTTTCAACTCATAACCTATCTTTTAAATTAGTTGTGTTTATTTTTCATTCTTTTCACATTAACCAGAACAATTTCAAGGTTGCTGAGGTTTTATTTCCATATTGCGTGCACGGTACAAAGACCTTTAGTTGACTGGAAAGCAGTAGGGAATAAAGCAGCACTATTGACCATCTTTAGAGCCACTGTCCCCGACTTCAAAACATCATCTTGAAAAGGACACTTCCAAATTATGACCAATGCAATTGAGAACCACCTCCATGCAGTTGATCCTTGATCAACATTCTTAACCTTTCTAGTTGATTAAGGATTTGGTGTTTCTAGGAACAACACGTGTATTGGAAGACAAAAAACTTACGAGGTTTCAGGACAGAACTTCCACCAATCCTATTAAACTAAATATAAGAAGATTGCTTGCTTTTTCATCTCCTTTTCCTGTCGAATTACTTGTATTATTCTATGGAATAACTGTTAAAGGACACAAATAAGGATAAGGATTACTCAACCCAAACCTTTCCACACGCCTAGCTTTCGGCTGGCTCAAGGAGTCGGGTTTTGATTATTATATGAATGGCTTGACTTTATGGCAATCATGAATTCAATTTGCAACACACTGTCATAGTGATCTTAGTATCTTCATGAAGGCTGACGACCTTGACAAGCAATGGGAAATGGAGAATGGACATAATAAATCAAAAGTTCTTACCTTTTGAAAATTTTAGGATGGTAGGCTGCCTTTTGTCTTCCCTCTCTCTTTTCAACAACCTTCAAGACATCTTCCAAATCTTTTCCCTTCCTCCTCCGATATCTTCAAAGATATAAAGTGTCTTATAATATCTACTCGCAAACACTTTTTTCATCCTTTGATTCTTCCAAATCCTTTTTTTTTTTTTAAATTCAAGGCCCATTCAAAAGCACAATAAAGTGTTGAAACTTAGAAGAAATGCATGAAGATTTTCAGAAAAATCAGAAGAAAAGACAATCATTCTTATCTCTAAAACCCATGTTAAAAAATTTAGTTCTACCCAAAATTCACTCAAGTGTTTCAGAGCTTTCTTTTTTATGAAGAAAATTACAAAGCAATATCTACATAAAGTGAAACTTATGTCATTCTATTTTTAATATGTACATTTATCCTAGATGTAAGAAATCACTTTTTATAGAGATATTTATTCCCCTACAAAAAGGATATTATCCTTGAACTTAAACTCTTATACTGTATTAGAAAACTTATTCCTACTCAAAATTTGATTCAAGATTTAAATAATATAAAGTAATGCTGCATTGTTTTTAATAGCTTACCTTTTCTATACATTGTAAAATCATCGAAAAGAAAGAAATGTGTTAAACCCTCTTGGTTCACGTGAAAGATCTTGTAAAACAAATATTTAAGTTTGACTCCTTGGGTAACAAAATCATGGTGGGAGTTTTGGATTATTAGAAAAAGAGAATTTAATACTATTGGTGATAACAAAAATATGATTTCAATTATTCCAACATCAATTTCTATAAAAATTCTATTGTAAGTAAAAGAAACATGAAATCTGAATAGTGTAATTCATCGATTCTTTTGTTGAAATAGAAGTTCTCCAAGTTGTCTTCGTTTGTCCTTCAACTTCTCTTAAATTTTTTTCAGACAACATATCTTCCCTCTTGCATGTTCATCATGCGGTCATCACCTTTACGTGGACGGCTAAACACCGGGGTCGACAAGAATGAAGGTCACCGTACGGCGGCCAAAAAGAAGTAAAAGTCTTTGCTGAAGCAGTCAATGGCTTATCTTGAAAGTCCGTCGCCACAGCTCTAGAAAAGGGATAAAGCCAAAGACAAACGAATCAAAGGATGCATGAAGTTTCCGACTTGACCTAAGTCGTCGATTCCCCTGCCTGTCCATTTGTGTACGAGTCACCCTTCGTGATGTTTCTGGCCCAACCGGCGAGGTGCGTCTGGTCCACATTTCCTACTCCCCTTTGATTTCTTAAGTCTCTACTTTTGTATTTTCTGCTACCCGTATCCTTTGAAGCTTCCAGGAAGAGAAGGAGATAGGGAAGAAGCATGAAGTTTTATATGAGTGGGAGTACTTGAGGGAAGACTCTCATCCTTAGCAGCAAAGTCAATTTTGATTCTAGTATCTTCTCATAAAGCCAAAAGACCCAATCCAAAAATTAATTTAAGAATTAAGAATTTGTTTAATGCTTTATCTAGGATTCACCTTAAAGATCTTATTTTTTAATATATGATTTTCATCTTGCATATACTTTGTCCACAAGGTTGTACATGACGTGGTGGAATTAACTTTGTTGGATCTTATAACAACCTTAGGGTGGAGTGAATTAGATTTTTTAAAAGTTCTTAACTTTTTTGTTTTAACTAAGTGAATCAATTAAGGTAGCAAGTAAAGTATTTATACAACACAGACAAAAATTTTTGAAAGGTAGTTTGGCCTAAGTTATCTCAGTATCTACTCCAACCCACTCTAACAACCTATTAGAGTCACTCTTCTAATCAATTTACTATTAATTACAAAAGATATCCAACTCCTTACAAGAGATAACTAATCCCTTAAACCCAATTACAAGTTCTTTCTCAAATATTACAAATTTCAAACTTAACTTTTATAAAATATGCAAAATATACAGTTCAAAAGTTTCAAATAAGTTCTACAAAGTTATTACAATATAATTTGAACAAAAGTTTCAAATTTCGTTCAAACCTTAGCATTGTTATCCATTTTTCTACAAAATATTCTAGCATTATTTTTTCTTATTTAAACCAATAAATAAGCAATGATTTTAATTATAATATTTTCATATTATAATTTTCTATTTATGTCATCATCAAAATATATTCTAACAAACTTAACTCTAATATTGTGTTAAAGGTATTAAAGATAAATTTAAAAGTTAGTTCAAGATTTAGATAGACCTTTTTTCATTTAATTTTTACCTTAAAAGATCTCATATTTTGATGTAAAACTCTTATCTTTGACTTAAGATTTTAGTTAACCATCTTGCTTTCCAAGTCTTTCTAGGGATGAATTCGAGGTGTTCAGAATATATCACCATCATGGGATGAACAGTTTATTCATTGATTAATTTGCATGTGCAGGTACTCTAAAACCTAAATGGTCCCCTCCAAGAAGGGCGGTAGTGTCGGTTTTATAACGGATGTGATAAAATGTCTTAATGAGCTTATAAATAATTAGACTTTTGCTCCTCACTAGACTTTACCTACCAAGAGCTTGAACGTACAGTAAATTATGTTGTCAGGCCATGTTAGACTTATGAAGGCAACAATATGAAGTCTTATTGAACAATGCACTCAAAAGGAAACGTGTTACAAATCTTGGTTTTACAATCATCCATTAATGACACGGAGTTTGAATCTTGACAATTTGTTATCACTTCGTGTTAAGTCAGCTGAACAACCTAACCCACTGGTCCATATCTTACAATATTAGGTGCAGTAGTCAAAAATCTCTAGTTATTTTTGTGACTACAAAAGTGCCCATCCCTTCTTTTCTTCCCACGAGTCGAGTTATTTAAAGATTGTTTGAAATCTTGAACACAGAACATGCAGTAATAGGAATCTGCACAGCAAACATCTGTTACATTAAATGAGTTTGTCCTTGGGGATTGATTGTGTCATCACAACTCCTTTTGTTATTTAAACTAGAAAACAAAGCATAGTTAGTTGTTGAATCTTCATGCGATCGATAATGGGATATGAAAGACCGGTGAAACTTTGCATTAAGTCTAAGAGATTAGTGGAGTGAGATAACTACTATTTTTAATATATTACATCATCTCGAGCATGGAGAAAATGCTAAAACTTAAAATGTAAACAATTGAATGATATGAAAAAATTACAAAGATTTAATTTATAAATGTGAAGTATTGAGTTTGAATATAAGATTTAATACTATATTAAAAATGGACAGACTTTGTCTTTTAAAACTAGTTATTGAAATATATATATTATATATATTAGGTAAATAGAGTTTGTGGGCATGGCGTTTTGAACTCAGGACTTAAGTAACTAGTATCTAAGTACTATATCATTAGCTTTTAACTATTTGGAAATATTTAAAAGATGTTAGCCTAGGATATTTTAGTGGAACAACAACTCTATTGAATTCGCAGGAGTAGGAAGTTGCAGTCCCTACTTCGTCCGAAGTCCTTTTTATCTTCTATTCTGGGTATCCTGAAGTATCTGATGCTGCCCACTGACAATCTAATCCGGATTGTCGGCGATGACGGGGGGCTAAAAAAGTAGTGCCTTTTTGGGTGGACAACGTGGGTCTCACTCTTCGGCTTCTTTAACATAAGTTGGAAAAAGAGTGGAAACTTCGCTCCTTTGCAGCGTTATTGGACTTATTCTTATTCTTCTTTGAATTTCCTCAAGATGGGTATTGGAGGACCCATCACATACATCTGTTTCCTTATTGCTAATTTCTTCATTTTGCTGCTTTTCCCTTAATAGTGTTTTTCTTATGAATGAACTAATTTATTAGTATTTCTTCCTTATTTATTTTTGATTAGGCAAAAAGAGAGCAGTAAATAAGTGTCGGATCCGAAACTGGTTAGGCAAAGAAGGTTTTGAGCCGCTAGTAATTTTGCTGGACTATTAACAAATTGACAAATACTTCTTCCTTATTGCTATTTCATAGATAATTCTATGTTCGATTAAGTACATGCTTAAACAACAAGAATCTCGCGTTTGGTTCTGACAAATGCTTCACTTCCCCTTAAATTCTTAACAAGTACTGGTGATCATCAACCCCACTAAGTAAATCCTCGTAAAGGGGCACATTCTTTTTTCTTGAATTCCTATATTTACACACCCAAACTCCATATTGTAACCAAGACAATAACATAAACTCTCTGCATCCATATTTCTTCACAGCTTCTCACTTCAGACTGGAGTCTAAAATTCTTCCTGAAATGGCTGCAGCAAGTGCTGCTGTGAAATTGGGATCTCTGGTTAAGGAAGAAGCCATTTGTTGGACCAAAAACTGTTGAAAGGGCGGCGAGTCAACTTCTGGGATGGAGTTCTTGGTGCTGCTATAGCTCTGTGGCGCGATCTGATCAAGAGTCACTGTCGGAGCTGAAGATCTCATGGAGGATGAGATCTGAACAGAACCAAGGTTTGAACATTGTGTTGACGCTAATTGTACTTCAGCTTGAGAAAGTTGCATGTGGTTGTGCTCTCCTTCATAAGTAGCTACTAGGATAGATGGATCTTGAGCACTTCTTTGAACCTAAAGATGAGAAGGAGAAGGGAAAGTATTATTAATTGGCATGGAGTTAAAATTAAAATTAACATTAAAGTAATAATTTTTTTAATTAGTCAATTTCCAAGGAGCATAGGAACTTTCAATTATTAAGGGGACTTTCCTAGCCTAGTGATAATTGGGTCAAATCCTTGATTAGCAAGTCTATTTGATCATGGGTTTGAATCCCTTAACTGAAGAAAAGAAAATTTTTTAATTAGAGTTTCTTCATGTTAGCTTTAGATATGAAATTAAGCAATCCCTTCTGATGTGTTATTAGTAGAAACTATTATGGTGAACAAAGAGAAGACTCTTAGAAGGAAATACTTGGTATGAAATCTGTCAAATAATAAAAGCTTTGTTGTCATATTAATATGAAGATGTAAAATTCTTGATATTCTTTGAAATCGTTTTATAAATTTGTTTACCTTCTTCTTCACAGGACAGATTGGTGCATAAGAGCACTTAAAATAAGCTCTAGGAGATGGGTTGTCTCTAGTGACCTTCTGACCATACTTTCTCCATTGATATCCGTCCCTCACGGTCTGCAATGAATGAAGATTTCTTAATACTTGGAAACTAAGTCAACTTCTATGTATTTAACATACAATGTAATGCATATTTGTTTCACAACAATCTTGGAAACTTCGAAGTACTCACCAGGCTTTTATCGGATGCATCCGTCTGTACATAAACCCTTGAAGTCCTTGTCTTGATGTCCTCCCTCTGTCTTTTACACGACTCTTCCTCGCTGGTGCTGCACTCAGCGAAATAGTCACTGTCGACCTTTCTCTTCCCGGGATTGAGGAGATCTTGTGCGTAGTTCTTGCTCGCCAGCTCGATCAAATGGTTTTGTAAAACGGTGTAATTCTCACAGAGGTGAGCTACCTTTTGGGTCAGTTTCTTGTTCTCAGAGGATATCCGATCTAGCTCCCCGGCTAGGCCTGCCTGTTAGCAAGATCAAATTTGTAATTTAGATGAAGAAACGAGGCTGAAAAGTTCAGTGAAAGAAGAAGAAGAAGAAGAAGAAGAAGAAGAAGAAGAAGAAGCTCATCAAACTTATATTTGGGTTGTTTTCATAACAAATTTTAGGAGAAGAATGACTTGGATAAAACCTGACAGATAATAGTTTTGAGAGGAGAAGAAGAAGAAAAGGCCGATATAACTTGGAGAAGTTCTTGTGATCTTGGAAATTGTTAGTCAAAAAAAAAAGAAGAAAAAAACACTCGTAGAATCATAGAGGAAATCTCAAGTTTAAGTCCTGTTTGGCCGAGCAGAAAATTTACTGGAGACCAAAAATCAAATACAGATTGGGATCTCACCTCTTCCTGAAACGGTGCTTTCCCATCAAACTCAGAGAACTCTACCACAGACTCTCGCTTCTAGTACGAATGACATAATATTTATAAGTTTCAAAGTTCTAATAACATGAACAAACAATACGTAGGATGGGATTTATCAGATTAAGCGTTTTACTAACCATAGTTTCTTCTTTCAGGTGGCTTGAGGGATTAAGGTTGAGGTCGAGGGAAATGCCCATGCACTTAGAATCCATTGCAGAGGCTGCCTCAGAACTTAACATTTTGTACTGAGGCTTATGGTCGAAAAGTGGTCAATTGAATGAATGGAAAAACCTCAAGGACTGGGGATTATATAGCCCGGGCATGTGGAAAAAGGGAAGCCTCCAGGAAATTGGTGAACACAGAAAAAACACGGAGAAAAAGAGTGGGGGCAAGAAAAGCTGAGGTCGGATGTGTAAAGAATCCTGCAATGACGTTCTTGGAGGCGTCAAGGACAAGAATACCAACTCTAAATTAAAGCAGATATAGCTTTCACTTGGATAAGCAAAACTTTCCGTTGACTAGAAACTTATCTTGCTTGCCGGCCTTGCATGCTTCTGAGCTACACTAGAAATATAAGAAAACTCAAGCATGTTTCCATGGTAATACGGCGGAATTACAGTACAATAAAGGGGCTGGATAGGCCCCCACCGTCGCTGTCTATGGCTATGAAAGCAACTTGGCCAGATATTTTTCGTCTTGGTCTTCTTTCTTATTGACTGCAAACCCAAAAAGTTATGATTGGCAACACGGTTTTGAAGCTTCCTCTCACCCGTTTTACAACCACTCCATGACTTTTTTGTTCACCACTTGTCTTCACAAAATCAATGGAGATAAATATATATATTTTTTCTTCTAGAAAATGTCTCTTCGAGGGTGATAGAGGCCTGATAAACCCTTCTCCGTTATATGGTGTTAGAAATGATTCAATTTCTTCCTTTCCATTTAATCATGTCAAGAAAGTTATGATATTGGACAGTTTTAATATATTCCGTGGTCTTGAACTTGGAAAAGTTGAAAGATCTGATTTATGAGTGATGGAGAAAACTTAATTCGCATATCCCCAAACTCATAACTCCTAAGGTTCATTAGCCGATTTGTTAAAATATTTACCAACGGTTTTGAAGACTATGGAATATAATGTGGAAAGAAATCTTCAATACAAAAAGTATTTTGTCTCTTGGATAACCAGTTTAGTTGGATGGAAAGTTTGAGAAAAATTCTTCCAACATCACTAGATTTGGGGTTAAAGCTAACCAAGGGGAAGAATTTAAAGGCCCTTGTTTTTAACAATTCATTCGATGAGGCTAAAAAATAAATTAGAAAAAAATTATTGGGCAGAGTCTCCATATGCTGTCAAATACCTTAAAAATAATTATTAAGAGATGAGTATTCCTTGACTATTGTTGATATAATATAATCACTAATATATACAAATGATCAAAAACATTAAAGCTTCTCTCTCTGCTTTTCTGCTCAACCAATGGTTGGTAAGATCAACCTAATGCAGACATAATCTCATGTATTTTCTCTATGTCTTCATCCCCATTCTTCCTCATTTAAAAAAAAAATTGATTAATTCCGCATGATCAATACTTTATTGTTTAATCTCTCCTTCGACGCCGCATTTGTGGACGCTAATATGTTTTCAACAGTTTCCACAAGGCTCTATGCAGATGTCATGGTTGAGGTCGGCTGTTCACCATCTGCAATCAAACTCGGAAGATCGATGTGTGAACACAAAGTCATCCTAATCTAATTTGCTCAGCTTGACTTAGCCCTAGACCTTGACTTGTTGACCGTTTAGATTTCTCCGGTTCTCATCTCACAACGTTTGCCGACGTCCGGATATGTTTTCTAAGGATGGCTGAAAATTTTACATTTTAAGCACGATAGGAATTTTTCTACAAGTAAAATACTTCATATATAAAAGTTATCATACCAAGTAATTAGGGACACACCTCTTCAATATCTTTTGACGGTCTCCAGATTTATACATTCAAAGTTCATTTTGTTTTTAAAAGTCATATTATTCTTCCATTCCAAATAATACAAACGAAAGTTGTGTTGCAAAATATTAAAAAAGGACTTAACTTGCTATATTTTAGATAAGTGGTTTTTAATAAAGAGAATTTCTTGAATAAAATTGAAATAATATAAAAAAATAAGTTGACCCAAACAACTTGGTCTAAAACAATGGCCACCATCTGACATGGCCGGCAACTTGAGTGGCCACAAAATATGTGGATGCCCAGTAAAGAAGAGGAAGCAAAGGAACAAAACGTGGGGGCCTGCCATATGAACTCGTGAAATGCTCGTGCTAATGTCAGTGCAGACTGCGCCGTGACCTGTTCAGGGGCACGATGTGAAAATTTAGGCTGCCTGACAATATCAAAGTATGCTTTCCAAACAACCCCGTGGTTCTTCCATTAATTTGTCACAATCCCATGAAGTTTCGCATGTAATTGTCAGCCACCTTCTTCCTTTTGTTTATAATATCCTGCGGCCATTAATTAAGTTGAAACTTTCTTCACCAGTCGGCGTCTCAATTTGTTCGTGGGATTGGCTGGACTCTCACAGCAGGCTGTTAACTATATCGATTTCTTAACATATAAGATTCAAATAGAGTAAATTCATTGAATCAAGCCACCTTCTTTTGTTTTTTGTCGAGCATGGACTCGGGGCAGGTCAATTTTATGTCTAAATCCGAGGGCCATCGTTTTCTTTAAAGTGGATTTAACTCGGTGAAGACTTTCTGCATCCAAGAACAATATTAAAGTTACAAATTGTTCATAATGTTGCAACTGGGTATAAAGTTTTTGCACGAATTACGTGCACAACAAGGCGTTCTTAGCAATTTGAAGTAAAATCAACGGTTTTTGGTCTCAAAAGCACCATGATATGGTGTGAAATTGATACCATCTTTTGCTTTTGGTAAAGGAAAAGTATTATTATGTGATCATCGCATGATTGTGTTAGCATTAGCCAATTATTGATACGGGACATGATACTTTTGTTTAAACATTCTTTTTTAAGTTTACAAGTGGTGGGGATTGATGGTGGAGGCTCATGTTACTGAATAGAAAAAGTGAAAAGTTGGATTCGTAGTTCAATGAACAGAATGATCACCCATTGTTGGGTACTAAAGAACTATCAAGCACATGAAATGCCTACTTTTACTACTGTTTATTTAGAAAACTAATTGAATAACTTTGGGTATATTTGGACTTTTAAAGGCATCAAAACTGGTCTAACAAAGAATTTGAAAGTTTTTAAAGGAGGTGTAATTGGACTGTGCACTCGTGTGCAACACAAGTTAACAGGTTGAGTACGGTTCACTTTTTTGTTTTCCCTTACGGGACTAAGCTTTATGTGATCCGGGGTAGTCAATTATGAACAGATTTTGCTGTGATTTTAGAGGGTAGAAGCTACGAAGGTGCCAACCAACAGCGTACACGTTGTGCGTTTTCTACTTCTTACGGAATCCCAGGCAGGTCAAGTCCCAAGTCGTTCTTTAAAATACTCGGCAACATTGCCGTGTGGAATCCAAGAATCAATCTGCGCTCATGACGGCAGAGGCTTCCGTTAGTACACATTCGTCATCAAACTCTTCATGTCCTTGCCCTTGTCCTTGTTCTTGTTCTCAGACTTGTCAAACTTCCTCGGAGTCTCGGATTTGAATTTCGAGGATTTATTCTCCTTTTACAGCTGTTAAGAGCTCTTTGCTATCTTGAAAGGGTACTACAAAGAAAAATCTGGACAATTCTGTGTACCAACCTCGGTCCCTCGAAGATGAAAACCGCGGGTCACTTTTGGTCCACTTTCTAGAATGAAAACTTAATGAAATTGCTAGAAAGTGCTTTATTTATTTATTTTTAAAACGGTTAATAAGGAAGAAAGAGAATTCAACTAATAAGAAGTATTCTAAGTTAAGAGATTAATAATATCGTATAATTACTATTTAGCATACCCCTTGTTTTAAGTATGAGTTAATTTATTATCGATGAGATGGAATGATGAGTTAGAGACTACAAGAATTTATTTTGAGGGTTGTTAGAAAGTTAAAAGTTTAACCTAAAAATTAGTTTAATCAATTTCTAAGCATCATTTCTTTTTTATATAAGATTTTTATTCACAATGTTCTTTTGTATGTTAAACATATTTTTGACTCAAGATTGAATTGGATACAAAGGATGCTCTAGTACATTGACTATATTTAATGAGTTCAAAGTTAAATGGAAGTTGAAAGGGATTAGCTTAAGTTCTCATATTATATTAGAAATATGACTTATAGTCTAATTTAAAAGTTTGTTCATAAGTTTGAAGATAATTTTTACATTTAAGCATTACCCAACTATTGCTTTTTTGATGTGAAACTTTCATTTTCAACAAGGATATTGTACTTAAAGGTGAATGATATCATTTCATAAAGGATTTAACCTTCTTCATTAAATTTTAAATGATATGCAATAATTATTATTAAAACTAAATAGTTTATTGTCAAATCCAAGGTTCACAAGGTTCACAAGCTTCCAACTCTCTTTGTCGTTTGCCCTCCCTTAAAAAACTCAAACAATAGCTAGATTCAGACAACAGATGCTATAGGAATTAACAAACCAATATGGATCGACTTCAACAGGCTTTCTTCAAAACCAACAACCATCTTCCCTAGTATATGACCTTTCACCCAACCAAACATGTCCACTTAAGGCGAACACTCACCACTAGTCTCTGTCCTGCAGTGCAGAAAAAGAGAAAAGCAGACAAACCAACATGTGTTATAGTTGTTAACTCACAGAGCACTCAAACGAGCGCCACACAGATCAGGCATGTGGAGGACTTGAAATTTCTAAAGTCAAGCAAATTATTCCCAGAAAATGTTGTCATGGGAGTCAAGTCATCCTGTCCAGCCCCTAGAAATACAAGTTCGTTTTCATGATGATGCACTGGATGAGATCGGCGTGTTACGTGATGATGATGACGCATGGAGACCAAATTTTCCATGTCCAGGCGCATATGATGGGGCTGTAGTGGAGTTGCTTTTTTCTTCCTTTTTTCCTCGTTGTTGTCATGGTAGTATTTTCTTGCGTGGAAATGGGTTTCCAGACGGCTCTGAGATCAGCACCATACGTGGGGTTGATGATGCAAGCAGATGGGTTGAACCCTCGTCATAATTGCATTATCATGAAGTTTTCCATTTTTGTTCCTTGATATTTCCTGTAGATGAGATTGGTTTACACTTTGTCATGCCTATTCTCAACAATAATAATAATTGTCGTTTCTGTGCTTGATGTGATACATATATTATTTATTTAAATGTCTCATTTTTCAATCACAAAATTTGAAAAAAAAAATTATCAAGCAACTTATAGCATTATATCAAAAATTAAATTGAAATATAATATCTTATCAAAAGTCCGATTGTTATGATTTTCCTTTTCTATTGTATCATAACTTGTAAATGGAGATCTCATAATTTCTTTACACTTGAGTTTCAATTTACGAGAAAGTCCATGTACCAAGTATTATTGAATTTGATTCTTACTTTTTAATCTAGTGCATGCTTGGTAAATGGAATACCCCTTGGGCTCTTGAGTATACAATTCAAATTAGGGTTAGTCTACTTTTTCCACAATCAACAATACAATATATATATGGAAAGGGGAATTCACGATTGGTAAGTTAATTACGGCCAATCGGTGCAAAGTGTTAATGTTTTTGATCAAACATGTTCTTTCCCACGAACTTACTTGTAAACACATTATGTAGGTTATCATTAGCTCAATTTTACAAGGGTTAGGTTGATGCCTTGCCCTTTGTACTTTTTAAGGTATGGGTGCCATGTGCAACCTTTTTTATTAATAAAATTATGGAGGAAATGTAACTAGGGCAATAACACAATCTCTGCAAACGTGTTTCCTCACAACTTCTCACTTCAAGCTGGAGTCCAATGTTCTTCCTGAAATGGCTGCAGCAAGTGCTGCTGTGAAATTGGGATCTCTAGTTAAGGAAGAAGCCATTTGTTGGACCACAAACTGTTCGAAGGGCAGCGAGTCAACTTCTGGGATGGAGTTCTTGGTGCTGCTATAGGTCCCCGGCGCGATCAGATCAAGAGTCATTGTGGGAGCTAAAGATCTCATGAAGGATGAGATCTGATTAGAACCAAGGTTTGCACGTTGGGTTGACCCTATTTGTAACTCGACTTGAGAAAGTTGCATGTGGTTGTGCTCTCCTTCATAAGTGGCTATCAGGATAGATGGATCTTGAGCACTTCTTTGCACCTAAAGATGAAAAAGAGAAGGAAAAGAATTATTAATGGGCATGGAGTTAAAATTAAAATTAAGGTGTAAAAGCAACAATTTTCTTAATTTGTCAATTCCCAACAGTTCAACCGGAGCATGGGGGCTTCTAATCGTTGGGTTGAGGGTTTGAGATGCATCTTCCTCTCTTTTAAGCAAAGAAAAGAAAATTCCTTAATTGGGGTTTAATCATGTTGGCTTCAAATATGAGATTGAAAAACCTTATAAGTATTGCATCATTAATGGAAACTATTATAGTGATCAAAGAGAGAACTGTTAAAAAGGGAGCATTTTATGTGAAATTTCTAAAATAGAGATTTGTTTCTTAGTGGCCACCGTGATACAAAATTTTTGATAATCTTCGAAATTGTTGTATGAATTTGTTACTAATCCTAGTCATATTCATGACAATTACTATCAGAGATTGATTTGACGAGAACAGTTTACCTTCTTCTTCACAGAACAGATTGGTGCATAAGAGCACTTAAAATAAGCTCTAGGAGATGGGTTGTCTTTAGTGACCTTTTGACCATACTTTCTCCATTGGTATCCGTCCTTCACAGTCTGCAATGCATTAAGGCTTCTTAATACTCGGAAACTAAGTCAACTTCTATGTATGTAACACACAATGTAATGCATATTTGTTTCACAACAATCATAGAAACTCCAAAGAACTCACTAGGCTTTTATCGGATGCATTGGTCCGTACACAAACCCTAGAAGTCCTTGTCTTGATATCTTCCTTCGGTCTTTTACGTGATTCTTCCTCGCTGGTGCTGCACTCGGCGAAATAGTTACTGTCGGCCTTTCTCTTCTTGGGATTGAGGAACTCTTTTGGGGAGTTCTTGCTCGCCAGATCGATCAAATGGCTTTCTAAGACGGTGTAATTCTCACGGAGGTAAGCTACCATGTGGGTCAGTTTCTTGTTCTCAGCGGATATCCGATCCAGCTTCTCGGCTAGGTCCGTCTGTTCACAAGATTAAATTTCTAATTCAGATGAAGAAACCAGACTGTAAAATTCAGCGAAAGTAAGGATTTAGTACTGCAAAACAGTGTTTTGATTCCAGAATTCATTAGAACATGAAGGCACTATTCAACTCAGTTGATCATTAGGTCGGAGTCCGACACCTCCTTCTCCCCCTTCTCGATTAATAATAATAATAATAATAATAATAATAATAATAATAATAATAATAATAATAATAATAATAATAATAATAATAATAATAATAATAATAATAATAATAATAATAATAATAATAATAATAATAATAATAATAATAATAATAATAATAATAATAATAATAATAATAATAATAATAATAATAATAATAATAATAATAATAATAATAATAATAATAATAATAATAATAATAATAATAATAATAATAATAATAATAATAATAATAATAATAATAATAATAATAATAATAATAATAATAATAATAATAATAATAATAATAATAATAATAATAATAATAATAATAATAATAATAATAATAATAATAATAATAATAATAATAATAATAATAATGAAACTCACTTGCAAAAGAAAGAAGAAGAAACTGAAAACCCAGCCAAAAACTTTGCTAAACTTATATTTGGGTTGTTTTCATAACTAATCTGAAGGAAGAATGACATGGATAAATCTGACGGACAATAGTTTGGAGAGAAGAAGAAAGAAAAGGCCAATATAACTTTGTGAAGATCTTGTATCATGGAAATTTTTTGTCAGACAACAAAACTGGTAGAATCATAGAGGAAACCCCATGTTCAAATCCTGTTTGGTTGAGCAGAAAATTTACTGGAGACCATAAATGAAATAGAGATATGAAACTGAGACAACTCTCCCACAGACTCTTGCTTCTGGTGCGAATTACGAAAGATTTATGAGTTTCAAAGTTCTAACAACATGAACAAACAATATGCAGGATGGGTTTTATCAGATTGAGAGTTTTACTAACCAGATTTTCTTCGTTCTGGTGGCTGAAGGAATTAAGGTTCAGGTCGAGAGAAGTGTCCATGCACTCAGAATCCATTGAAGAGGCAGCTCCAGAACTTAACATTCTGTACAGAAGTTTATGGTCGAAAAGTGGTCAATTGAATGAATGGAAAAACCTCAAGAACTGGGGATTATATAAGCCCAGGCAAGCGGAAAAGGGAAGTCACCAGGAAATTGGGAAACAAAAATAAAAAACGCGGAGACAAAGAGTGGAGGCAAGAAAAGCTGATGTCGCATGTGTAAAGAATCATGCAATAATGTTCTTGGAAGACGTCAAGGTCAAGAATACCCAGCTCTAGATCTTTCGCTTTTGGATAAACGGAACTTTCCGTTGACTGGAAAATTATCTTGCTTGCCGGCGCATGCTTCTGAGTTACACTAGAAATATGAGAAAACTCGAGCATGTTTCCATGGTAATACCGTGGAATTACAGTACAATTAAGGGGCTGGATAGGCCGCAGCGCCCGTCTTTGTAAGATTTGGTAATCGGAACAAAACCAATTGTTAAACATCATGAAAGTTTGCATTAAGGATCAAAACGTTTGTTACAATAGACATAGACCAAAATGAATTGTCCATTTGCTTCTATACTCTAAATTTTATTAATTAAAAAAAAAATGAATACAAATCAAAGCAATGTCAGTGTGCCTTGTTCTTGGAGACTTAATACAAAAAAGAATGAAAATGAATTGCTAAAACGTGAATTGAAAAAGCCCTCCATAAGGGAGCGATGAGCCAAGGCCGTTACATTAGAGTTGGCAAACGTTAGTGCAAAGACCGGTGCCTAGCATATTACACGTTACCCAATCATACAAGACAGCAGCCTATGTGAATCCCGGATGAGTATTCTGGAAGGCGAATAAACAACCAAAAAAAATGATACAGCATGAATATATGATCCACATCAGTAGTTGTCCACTATGATATCTCCACCTCAAGCTGCAAGTCCCAACCTTCCCCCTCAAGTTTATGGTCAATAGAAATCTACAACCCCATGCTTGGAGAGAAGCTAATAGTGTTGCTGCATACTCAAGGGATTGATCAAGAAATCAGCAAGTCAGTCACGTGTTCCCACATGCACAATGGCAATTAAATAGTGTCTAATTTTCTCACAAATGACATGACAAGAAATATCTGTGTTTGGTGCATTGGTGTTGAACAAGATTTTTTGCCAATTTTGAGTTGCCTTATTGTCCTGGTGAAGAACTATAGGACAAGATACATCAACATTAATATTCTTTAATAGACCAACCAAACAAACTAGCACAATATTCTGACTTAGCTGAAGAAAGAGTAACAATTCACAATTTTTTTTTTTAACTTTCCATGATACTAAGATCCACCAAGAGTAAGACCGAACCCTGTAGTAGACTGGCAAGTCATAAAGCATTTGGCCCAACTTACATTACAAAAAGCTTGTAAATGAAGTTCACCACCAAATGGAAAGTAGAGACCTAAGCTAGTTAAACCCTTTAAATATTTAACCATTTGAAGCCCGGCATCCTAATGGGACATTTTGGGTGCATGCATAAATTGATTTAATAAATGAACTAAAAGTGAAATATCAAGTGTTGACATATCCAAATAATTTACCTTCAAAATCAACTACTAGAAGCTAAGAATTTTTTCTAGTGAGGGATCCTCATGCTTTGGGTGAATTTGTTGATCATACTTAAAGTTAGTATACAAAACACTTAGGTTTCACACTTGATAATCTCATCTCATATACTAACTCTAAAATGTAGTTCCTTTGCCTTAAATGCATTCTATTATTATCTTGAAGAATCTCAACTCTAAGGAAGTAGTTTACTTCACCCAAATCCTTAATATGAAAAGTGTTATGCAAATATAGTTGTAAGTCCTCCATCTTTGTTGCATCATAACCAATGATTAAAATGTCATCAATGCAAATAAGTAACATTGGGTAATATCCACCCTTATTAATGCATTAGTAAACTTAGTATTTCATTGTTTGGAAAGCTGATTGCATTCATTGAAAGGCTTCTTAACTCTACAAACTTTAGTATCCCTTCAAATGAACTACTTGGTGGTGCCCTTATATATTCTTCCTCATCCAGACATCCTTATAATAATGTATTATGAACACCGATTTAATAGATAGTCCAACCTCATCAAGCTGCTATCATTAAAGCAAATCAACTAGTAATAGGCTTTATTGTAGGTGAAAAAGTCTCACGATGGTCTATACCCTCCTTTTGATTATACCTTTTACTACTAATTGTATTTATATCATTTCACATTACCATTTGTATGATATTTTATCTTATATATCCACTTACATCCCATTGGCTTTCTTTTAGGCGGCAAATCAACAAAATCTCATATAGTATTTGACTCTAAAGCTTACATTTATTGATCTATGACATTTCCATTTAAGATTTATACTTGTCTCATGATAAAATATAGGTTTGACATAAAGTAAAATTAAGGTAATGAAGTGTTGATTCAATGTGAGAAGATGGGCAAAGGAGATGAAATCTGATATGAGATAGTGTATATTGGTACTTTCTAAGGTAGCAAAAACATAATCTTGGACATAAATATGTGGTTTAGTATCTTGAATGGATCTCCTAAGTGGTAATCTTTAGGTATAATGTATGGTTGAGGTTGGAAAGGAGTAAGCAGAAGGATGTCTAACTAGTTTGGCTCATCATAAAAGAAGTCAAAATGGGAGGCTAAGGGAGGATTTGATATTTTAAAGAAGTTTAATGTTTTAGGAGTAGGATTAGGCAAAATGGGATTTGGTGAGAAGGAAGTTGGGAGACTAGGACTGGAATCAAGTTTAGGTAGTTTAGTGCTTACCCTGATCACTCAAGACTCAAATTCCTCATCAATAGGTCTCACTACAAGGATCTAGAAAGGAATATGCCACAATCTCTACATATGAGAATGAAAAATGTTTTCATGAAATGAACATCCTGACTTATGAAAAATTTATATCTCTCAATGTCATAAAGTTTATATTTTTTTTTATAGGAATATCACATAAATACACTAAGAATAGCTTGAAGTACAAATTTGTCTTTATACCTAACCCATAAATACATAAGGTAGTGTGCCTTGTTCTAAGAAGCTTATTACAAAAAATGAAAATGAATTGTTATAGATTTAAAATTTAAGCAAAATGTAAACTCAAAGGAGCTCTCCAGTTCAAGCACGCCACCATTGCATCCATGAGTGAGCAACGAGCCAAGGCCAGTACACTATAGCTAGCAACTTTAAGCATAAAGATGCATGTGGAAAAATACTTCACTCTTTGAATAACCAGTTTAGTTAGATGAAGAGTTTGAGAAAAATTCTTCAAACCTTATCAAAATTGGGAGTTAAAAGCTATGTAGGAGGAAGAATTTAATACTCCTTATTTTAAAAACTTGTTAAATAAGGCTGAAAAGTTGGGGGGGGGGGGGGGGGAAAACTGATTATTAGGCAGAGTTTGTTACTCTATCAAATACCTTAAAAACCAATTGTTAAGAGATGAGAATACCTAAACATATAAAAATATATAATTTGAAAACATTAATAATATAAGATGATCACTTAAAATACGATTGATCAAAAGCATTCAGTTTCTGTCTCTCCTTTTCGTTCTATCTAACAAATAACATAGAATACGGAGCTGCTGATAAAATTTTCTGCTCGACCAATGGTTGGTAAGATCAACCTAATGCAGACTTTGTCTTAAGGATTTTCTTTATTTTGTTTCATCCCCAATCTTCCTCACTCACAAAAATGATTTCCACCGCATGATCAATACGTTATGATTTAATCTTTCTTTCGACGCCGCATTTGTGGACATAAATCTGTTTTCAACAATTCCCACAGGACTGTGTGCAGACATCTCCCTCTGTGGACAAGCCATCCTCATCTAATTTGCTCAGCTTGACTTGGTCCTAGAACTTGACTTGTTGACCATTTTGATTTTTCCGGTTCTCATCTCACAACTTTTTGCCCACAAACCGGATATGTTTCTAAGGATGGCTGAAAATTGTAGAGGCTGTCAATCATTTTAAGCACGAAAAGGAATTTTTCTAAATGTAAAATATGTGATGTATACTAATTCTCAATACCAGATAAATTGTAACTTATTTCAAGAAATTATACATAATATTACATTACATAAAATATATCTCTTGCAAATCTTTTGATCGCTTTAAGAGTTACACATTTAAAGTTTTTTTTTTTAAAAGTCATATTATTCCTTTCATTCTAAATAGTATTGAAAAAGACTTGACTTGCTATATTTTACGTAAGTAATGGAGAACTTTTAAATGTAATTGAAATAATATTAAAAAATGTTGACCCAAATAACTTGGTCTAGAAACGATGGCCACCATATGATATGGCCGACAAGTTGAGTGGCTACGTGGTCCAGCTGAACCCACAAAATATGTGGATGGCCAATAAAGAAGAAGAAGAAGAAGAAGAAAAAGATAGAGAATAAATAAAACATGAGGGGCCAGCCATATGAAATTGTGAACGGCTGCGACGTGACCTTGTCAGGGCACAATGTGAAAATTCAGGCGGCCAAACTATCAAAATATGCTTTCCACACTCCCAGAACGTGATTCGTGCCTTAATTGTCACAATCACCACGAAGCCTCGTGTGTAATTGTCAGCTACCTTCTTGTTGTTTATAACATCCTGCGGCCATTAATTAAGTTGATTCTCTATTTGTTATTGGGATTTGGTAGGGACACCAGCAGGTTTCAAACTGTATCGATTTCTTAACATGTAAGATTCCAATAAAGCAAATTGATACACGCTCTTTTGTTGTTTTGTCTATCTGTAATAATCCAAGACGAGCATGGACCAGGCGATTGTATGATAGTGCTTAATAATCTAATATATCAAGGATTTGGTATTCTAGATTTTTAAATAGGCCATGCCATTATGTTATTTGTTTTAATTAATATGTGAATTTATTGATAAAAAAAATTATGTGATTGTATTAGTTACTTATTAGTAAATTTCATAGATGGACAATACCTGTTTGTTGGGCATACGGGACATGGAGTTAGGTCTCATGTCCCACTCCTTATATCACCTCATAGGTGTGACATTCATGTCAACTTGTATTATCAATATGATTAAAAGTACTAATCCATTCTTTTGAGAGAGAGATTAAAAAAAGAAGAAGCATAGACCGGGTCAATGTTTTGTGCCTAAATCTGGGTGCCATTGTCTTTTTTAAAGCAGATTAACTCGGTGCATACTTTCTGCATCCAAGAGCAATATTAAAGTCACAAATGGTTCATGATGTTGCAGCCGGGGATAAAAGTTTTGGTACGAATTACGTGCACAACAAGGCGTGCTTTGCAACTTGAACTAAAACCAACGGTTTTTGGTCTCAAAAGCACCATGATATGGGGTGAAAGTGATACCCTCTTTTGCTTTTGGTAAAGGGAAAATATTATTATGTGATCATCGCATGATTGTGTGATGGCAGTAGCCAATTATTGATACGAGACATGATACTTCTGTTTAAACATTATTTTTTAAGTTTACTAGTGGTGGAGATTATTGGTCAATAAAAAGTTAAAAAAAAAAGATGTAGTGGGAGGGAGGCTCATGTTGCTGAAAAGAAAAAGTGAAAGGTGGATTGGAGTTCAATGAATGAAATGATCATTGATTGTTAGGTTTTAAAGAACTATCAAGCACATGAAATGAGTACTTGTACTTCTGTCTATTTGGAAAGCTAGTTGAGTATTTCAACGTAGACTTAGACTTTTGACTGAGGTTTTTTTTGTTATAAAATCTATCTTCATCTATCTATCAATATATTTAAGAATAAGAAATAAGATATCAACGGACTAGTAATTTAATAATTAATTATTGACAATTTAGAACTTAAGTTATGAATTGAATATTCCATAATCTCAAACTATTGCCACATAATTTTTAATAGAAACTTAATAGATGGAATCAAAATGATCTAACAAAGAATTTGAAAGTTCTCAAGGAGGTGAAATTGGACTGAGCCCTCGTGTTTCAACACAAGTTAACAGGTTGAGTACGGTTCACTTTTTCTTTTTGCTTTTGGGACTAAGCTTTTGTCATTTGCGGAGGCAATTCTGAACAGTTTTTGCTATGATTTTAGAGAGTATAAGCTACGAAGGTGCCCCCCAAACACATACACGTTGTATATTTTCTACTTTATGGAATTCTAGGTAAGTCAAGTACCAAGTCGTTCTTTAAATTGCTTAGGTAACAGCATCAGTGCCGAACCCGACAATCAATCTGTGTTCATGACGGCTGAGGCATACGTTAATGTGTCCATTCGTCATCCAACTCTTCTTGTTCCTGCCCTCGTCCTTTTCCTCAGACTCGTCAAACCTCCTCAAATTGGCCTGCCAGATTTGAATTTCGAGGCTTTATTTCTCTTTTTACAGCTGGTAAGGTCACTTCACCGCGATCTTGAATGGATAGTACAGAGAAATATCTTGAAAATCACGTGTACCAACCATGGACCTTCGTTGATGAAAAACGTGGATCACTTTTGGTCCACTTTTTGAAATGAAAACATAAACAAATTGCTAGAAAGACAATTTATTAGTGATAAGATAAAATGATTAATTCATGATGGGGGTACTGCACTTGAGCATGAATTAATATCATATTGAAAAAGGTCTAACATTCTCCATTAAAGCCTGCTATAAGAAAGGAGGTTTGAATTTTCAAAGAATATTTTTGTCAAATAAACAATGTAAAATTGTAATCTCATATTATTAAGGAATTTGGTAAGTATTGTCTCAAACTTAAGGCAGAGAAACGTATTAAGCCTTTTATGAGAAGCATAAAATTCTTGGATATTGTTTATTCAACTTATGAACAAACCTTTAGATTAAACACTAAACATGTTTTTGTTATAAATAAGTAAAATATCAAACGATATGAAATATTAATTTCTTATGAGACCCAAAGTCCTCTACCTTCGAACTCTCTTTGTCGTTTGCCACTTCTTAAAAAACAGAAAAAGTGAGTAGATTCAGACACAGATGCTAGAGGAATTAAGAAAACCATTGTAGATCGACTTCAACAGGCTTTCTCCAAAACCAACAACCCTCTTCCCTGGAATATGAGCTTTCACCAAGCCAACATGTCCACTCAAAGCGAACACTCTCTACTAGTTTCTGTCCTGCAGTGAAGAAAAAATATAAGCAGACAAAGTACCATGTGGTCCTGTGGTTAACTCCCAAAGCACTCAAAGGAGCACCACGCAGGATCAGGTATGTGGACGACTTGAATTTTCTAAGTCAAGCAAATTATTCAAAGAAAATGTAGTCACAAGAGTCAAGTCATCCTTCGTAGCTCCTAGAAATCCATGTTGGCTTTCTTTTCTTGTGATGCACTGGATGAGATCAGCGTCCTACGTGATGATGGTGACGCATGGAGGCAAAATTTTCCATGTCCCAGCACATGGTGGGGTTGTAGTGGACTTGCTTTTTTCTTCTGTTTTTTCCTCGTTGTTATCATGGAAGTTGTCATCAAACGTGTGGTTGATGATACATGCAGATTTGTTGAACCCTTGTCACAATTGCATTATCATGAAGTTCTTCCATTTTTCTTTCCTTGGTATTTCTTGTAGATGATGGTTGCTTTACTTTTTGTTATACCTACTCTCAACAATAAAAATAGTGCCAATTTGTGGAGTTATTATTGGTCTAAGACTTCTGTTTATACTCTTTTTTGTCTAACTAAATAAATAAAAAAATAGTAATTATTTTTCTTATGTTTAATTGAAATATAATATCCTATCAAAAGTCAAATCGTTATGACCCTCAAAATTTGTTTATACTTCAGATGAGAAGACCTGTTAAAAATAGTTGTTTTCCCATCTCTTTGAGTAGTCCTAAGCCTAATATGGTAAGGATTTCTCAAAAAACATCTCAATCCCAAAAGGAACAATTCTCAAGTAAAAGTATCAAGTTCTAGAACAAATAAAATAAGGGACAAACTTCCAACAATTCAACTGTGAACGCAGCTTACTTTCTGGAAAAAATAAAATAAAGGTACAAACTTTCGGCGGTCGATGGAAAAGATTAAAACATTGTAGGGTCGTTTGAAGACACGGTTTTATGATGCTGATTAGGGTTGAAATGGTCTTTATCTGAGAGGATTGCTTGACAACCAAGCATTTGGAAAGAAAATCTTAGTTTCACATTGAAATTGACAAGAACTTCTAATTGAGGACAACCTTCATAAATACTCCTCACATTTGCTTCTGGTTGTACAACTTGTGACCACACGAATCCAAAGATTCTTGACCCGAAAGCCTCACTTTTTTTTGACATCTTTCAGTGCTTTTCTCCATCTTTTTTCTTCATAGTCGGAAAGGTGTTAACCTTACTTCTCTTCACATTGAGGTCGGCAAGACTTTTGTGTTTGGCTTAGGTGAGCTGAAGTTACTGGAGGATTTCTACCTAAGTGATGAGAATTCGAGACAATCTAACAACAATATGTTTGGCCTATTATGTGAAATGACAAATCAATACTAGGACGATTTGGGTCTTTGTCATACAAGCTAACATCAAACTAAAAGTTAAGAAGTCAATTTTTTTTTTCAATTATAGTTCCACTCAATATAAACAACACTAAATTGAAACAAAAGTTGACTAGTTCACTTAGCAAATTGTAGGTATACATGTTACTTATGATTTATTTTTCTAACCCTTGGATGGCATCCACTAATTCTGAAATTAAATATTAAAATAATTACCCTGGTTTAATCTTAAAATAGAGAACATTAGGTTACATTTATTTGTTTTTGGGATCATTTTAGGGGTTAACTAAGTAGCCCCATCCCGGAGCTTTTTTTTCTCCTTTCCTATCTACGGTCCATTGTTAAATTACAGTACCCCAAGCCCACTCTCCTCTGCCGGGCTGTGCTTTCTTTTCCACCCAAAAGAGAAAGGGCCAGCCCAGTTCAGAATCTAGGTAAGTCGAGATTCATTTAAAATTATCTTAAATACGTTAAGAAATTCATTAAAACATATGCACACTTGTTAATTAAGAAATCATGGCACATCGAACTCGAAGATCTTGAATTCTCAACAAACTTCGTACGCATTTGATTAAATTATTTTATATGGAAAGTCTTTTAGAAAAATAGAAACTTTAATACTTGATATATGTTTCGAATTCAACATATAATATCATCAGAACACATAACACATATACACTCGATGTTAAGATTTGTTCAAATTCAAGGCATTCAAGAAAAGAGTAGAGAATAAGCAAAAGCGTGGGTTTGGCCTTACACTTTGCTTGGAGAAGGTGTGCTTCAAATGTGGACAACCTTCACCAAACCATACACTATTCCTCAACTATCCGATCTGTACGTTGGGCTGCCCAATGTGAAACGTAGACGAGTGGGGTACGGAAAGGACGTGAATAAACTAGAAACTCAAGGCCACGTTTGCTTGGAAGGAAAGACAAAATTTTCTTTCCTTATCAACCTCGGAATACAGGCTGGCACTCTACAGCTTGTCCAAAGAGGTTGTCAACATCCTAATAACACAGATTAATTATTGCCATTCAAGATTTAGGTTCTAAGCTCCACGTCCCATAACCCAAATCCCCTTTACCTTACCAGGGGAAAAACTTTATGTCAAGAAAGATATGATAGATTTGATTTGATTTGATTTGTAATGCCCCGGTGGGATTGACTGATACTTTCCAAGTGTCGAGGAGAAGAGGTAGTTTTGGGTAAAGGTTACATTCGGACCGACGTTTTGTTTGTCTGCATTATGCAGACATGATTCACTCAAGATCCATAATTCAAGCCCAGATGAGTGGATCGAGACGATCACAAATCTGAGCCTAACGTAGCCATTGCTGCAAAGTTTCTGAAGTTATCTGATAATTTGCAGAGGGCTTTCATCATTTGCCTTTGCTTCTTTTGACTTGGGAAACATGATAAGGTATCTTTTTTGTGTGTCAATATCTTCCTCGTCGCCATCTTGTTTTGAGTGCTTACAAAAACTATTCCGAGATCACCAAGAGTGAATGGGGATGAAAATTATTTTTTACCATGCCATTTGTACGGTCATATACTCAAATGATCTTGGCAGATAAGGTTGGTGTTGGAAAATGACAGAAAAGGAGACTGCTCTCCGTCAAACGTGTTATGCTGATTTGGTAGTTAACAACGTTGCCCAAGTTTTGTGACCAGTTCTGGTCCCAGTGAACTTGTAGGATCAACATGTCAGTCACTACCAGCGGGTCAGAGGAGTTGTTTGTTGACGACGTGTTCTCAGTCATTAGGGAGAACCACCGAACAACCTAAGTTTATCAAGATTGTTGAAAAACGAGAAGAAATTGTATCATGATATGATATTGAAAGTTGAAAATGGGTCAAAAACCAAGCCATGATTCCATGAACAATTGAGAAGATAAAAAAAGGACTGAAAGTAAATTTCTAAAACTGCATTCAAAGAAGGAAATTTGGACATTTGCATGGATGAAATGAATACTAGATATGTTGCGGCACTATGGTCTCACTTAAAGATAGATTAAAGTTCCTTTCTTGTGCTGCATGTGTTTAGATGTTGTTGAAAGAGCATGATTGTCGCAGGCCCATTTCACGTAGCCTTTTTATATAAGTTTATTGTCTTTTTGTTAGGCTAAGAGCTCCTACATGGGCCTAGATATGTGTTGCTGCCATGTGTAAGTTGTAAGTAAGAAGGGCAGAACGGTAACTGCTCTTAGACTTGTAAATTGGGGGAGAACTGGCGGAAAAAACCCTAGACTGTTATGTTATGAAAGTGGTAAGCTTTGACTGTGAGAGAGGTGCTGTTTCCCTTTGATGCAGGTGTGCTGTGTCCACTCTGATGCAGGTTGGGTTGTTCTTGTGAGTGTGAATGTTTGTGGTTTTGTGTTAGTTGTGTTGTGTGCAAACATAGCTAGGAAAAAGAAAAGAGGCAAGCCAGACAGAGGTGCAGATCGTCCGTTACAGGTGAAGAAGCCGAATCTTCGGAGGACTGTTTTGGACAGCGACAACTTGGTATCAAAGCCAGGTTCTGAACCTGAGATGGCTGACCCAATGTGGGTTAAAATCCATGCAGAACTGGATCGAAGGTAGGCTGAGGCAGATCGGAAGAGAGATGAACTGGAAAAGCGTCTGCACACCCAAATGGGACGAAATCAGGAGTCAACGACCAAGGAGATGCGGGAGATGCGGGACTCCATCAAAAAACTCGTTCTGATTTCCACTGGGCAACAACCTTCAGTGAGTACTTCCAAACCAAAAACTAGTAGTTTTTCCTATGAACTGAAAAATAAAGAAGTCAAAATAGAAGAAGTGGAGGAGGAAAGTGAGAAAGAATACCATGGGGGATACCGTGAGCATGAAAGGAAGGAAGAAGAAAGAAAAAAAATGGAAGAGGAAGAGGAGAAGTACGAAAGGTATCAAGAGAGAGAAAAAAAAAAGGAAGATGATGAAGTCTTTAGAGGGTACCGTGATAGAGGGAGAAGGGAAGAAGAGAATGAAAGAGAATTGTACATGGGTTATCGTGACAAAAATAGATATGATGATAGAGAGAGAAGAGAAGAAGAGAATGAAAGAGAAGTATACAGGGGTTTTCGTGACAGAAATAGGTATAATGATAGAGAGAGAAGAGAAGAAGAGAATGAAAGAGAATTGTATAGGGGTTTTCGTGACAGAAATAGGTATGATCACAGAGATAGAAGAGAAGAAGAGAATGAAAGAGAGGGACACAGGGGTTATCGTGACAGAGATAGGAATGGAGGCTATGGGGGGTTAGAGAAACCAAACAATCCAAGGTTTGAATTTCCAAAATTTGCTGGTGGGAAAGACCTTACAGGATGGATAAATAGGGCAAATCAATTCTTTAGATTCAATAATACTAGAGAAAGGGATAAAGTTTCTATTGTTGCGTGGCATTTAGAAGATGAAGCCCAAATGTGTGTAGAATGGCTTTATAAAAGGGCAGGGAATCGACCAGTGTCTTGGCCTATCCTTACTGATGCGCTGAATCGCAGATATGGACCATCTGCTTATAGAAATAGCTTATTGGACCTTATCAAATTACAGCAAATGGGCACTTTGGAGGAATATGAGTTAAATTTTATGCAACTTCTCTTACGAGTAGATTATTTGAATGAGGAGCAAGAAGTTATCTTTTTCTTAGCTGGATTAAAGGAAAACTTGATGAAGGAAGTGTTATCTAGGAAGCCCATAGACTTGCATGATGCTATTGGGTTGGCTTATTTGTGGGAAGATACAAGTACCCCTCATAAGAAGGAGAGAAATTTACCGTCTAAGACAGTTAATCAATCAAGTAATAGTTGGAAGAAAGGATCTGGACTCTCAAAGACTCCTAAGAAGTTAACCCCAAAAGAAATTCAAGAAAGAAGACTTAAAGGACTTTGTTTCAATTGTGATGAATTATTTACCCCTGGCCAACATTGTAAAGGCAAACTATTTGTGATGGTGGCTGAAGAGATAGAGGAGGAGCAAGATGATGATTATGAGGATAGTGCAGTGCTAAAGTCAGTGGAGGAGGAACAAATAGTGGAGGATCAAGTTCCCACAATTTCGTGCAAGGCCATGAAGGGTGACACAACATCACATACAATAAGAGTATGGGGCGCCTTTGAGGATGAGTCGAATATGGTATGTATCCTATTGGACTCCGGAAGCACCCATAACTTCTTAAGCACTAGATTAGCTAGAAAATGGGGCCTAAAGACAAATGGAGGAAAAAACTTGGAAGTGGAAGTAGCTAGTGGAGATAAGCTAAGGAGTGAAGGGTTGTGCAAGGGCGTGGAGGTAATCATACAAAAGATTAGGGTTAAGCTTGATTTTTATTTGTTGCACATACCTGGATCGGAAGCGGTATTGAGGGCTCAATGGTTAAAAACCTTGGGTGACATTGTGTGGAATTTTGAGGAATTAAGAATGTCCTTTAATATGGGGCTGAAAAGGATAACATGGTGGGGGGTTAGAACTGTAAACAGCCAATTAGTTGATGAAGAACAAATTTGTAAAGAATTCAAGCACATAGGGATAGGATTATTACTACAAATACATGTTGTACCTGAAGTAAAAACAGAGTTTTCCATGAGTAGTTCTAAAGTAGGTGAAACAGCTGATGGCAATCAATTTCAAAAGAAACTACAGCAAATTCTCCATAAGTATGTAGGGCTATTTGAGGAGCCTAAAGGATTGCCTCCGCCTAGAGAGTGTAACCACATAATTCCCTTGAAGGAGGGTAGTGAGCCCATTGCTTCTAGGCCTTACCGGTACCCCCACTACCAGAAAAGTGAGTTGGAAAAAATGGTAAGTCAGCTGTTAGCGTCGGGAGCAATGAGACCAAGCACCAGCCCATATTCTTCGCCTGTATTATTGGTCAGGAAGCAAGATAAGTCATGGAGGTTATGTGTGGACTATAGGGCGTTGAACAAACAAACAATTAAGGATAGGTTCCCAATACCTACGGTGGAAGAGCTCTTAGATGAGTTACATGGGGCACGGTTTTTCACTAAACTTGACCTCAGATCTGGATACCATCAAATTAGAATGAATCATGAAGATGTTTACAAGACAGCCTTTCAGACACACCATGGACATTACGAGTATCTAGTGATGCCTTTTGGGTTGTGCAATGCGCCTTCAACCTTCCAAGCTTTGATGAATGCAGTTTTTAGAGAGTTTTTGAGGAGGTTTGTCCTTGTTTTCTTTGATGATATTTTGATATATAGCAAGGATTGGCAGGAACACTTGGAACATGTGGAGAAGGTTTTTGGACGGTTGCAAGAACATTTGTTATTTGTCAAGAAAAGTAAGTGTTCTTTCGGACAGAAGTATGTAAGATATTTGGGACACGTGATTGGTTCAGAAGGAGTCTCTGTAGATGAGGAGAAAGTTCAGACCATGGTGAAGTGGGTAAAACCAACTCAAATCAGTGGGTTACGAGGCTTTTTGGGTTTAACGGGATATTATAGAAGGTTTATTGCAGAGTATGGGAGAATTGCAGCACCGTTGACTGCCCTACTAAAGAAAAATAACTTCCAATGGAATCCGGCAGCAGAGGAGGCTTTTGAGGAATTAAAAAAGGCCATGGTATCAGCACCAGTGCTAGCACTCCCTAACTTCCAGCAAGAGTTTGTCTTGGAGTGTGATGCATCAGGGGCTGGAATAGGGGCAGTTTTATCTTAAGAAGGGCATCCGATAGCATTCTTCAGCCAAGCTTTAACTGGGAAGAATGCCCTCCTATCAACGTATGAAAAAGAATTAATGGCAGTGGTGGTGGCAGTAAATAGATGGAGGAATTATCTACTTGGGAGAAGGTTTATAGTGCTCACAGACCAAAAAAGTTTGAAGCGTTTATGGGATCAGAAGATCACCACACCAGCGCAGCAAAAGTGGTTAGTGAAACTAATGGGATTTGATTTTGTCATCGAGTATAAGCCTGGGCGGGAAAACAAGGCAGCAGATGCCTTATCTCGCAAGGAAGAATTGAATAATGGTAGGGAACTAGAAGGGGACTTAAAGGCCATTTCAGCCCCCATTCCAATGTGGGTGAAACCAGTACAAGATGAGGTGAGAAGTGATCCAAAAATGCAAAAGATAGTGCACCAAATTCAAGCAAGAACTAAAAAAGGACCCTGGCAATATAGAAATGGAGTGATTTTCTATAAGGATCGAATGTACTTAAGCCCTAGCTCAACCCTTTCTCGACCATTAGTGGAAGAGATGCATACTGCCACCCACGAAGGGGTTCATAAAACATTGCAAAGGGTCAAGGTTTCCTTTTTCTGGCGTCACATGAAGAAAACAGTACAAGAAGTGGTGCAGGAATGTCAAATTTGCCAACAAAATAAGTGCTTAAACACGCTGCCAGCAGGTTTAATGCAGCCCTTACCTATCCCACATGAGGTATGGTCAGAACTTTCCATGGATTTTATAGAGGGGTTGCCTAGCTCTAAGGGAAAAACTTTCATTTTTGTGGTTGTTGATCGTCTATCTAAAATGGCTCATTTTGTACCCCTTAGCCATCCTTACACTGCAGCTACTGTAGCAGAGGCATTTTTTCAGAATATCTATAAATTGTATGGAATGCCAAAAAGGATTGTGTCTGATAGAGATAAGGTTTTCACCAGCCTTTTCTAGCAAGAGTTGTTTAACTTGCAAGGGACCAGGCTGAATTACTCCACAGCATACCACCCTCAGTCGGATGGACAAACAGAGGCGGTAAATAGGGTGCTGGAAATGTATTTAAGATGTTTCACAGGTGATCAACCTAAGAATTGGATGAAGTGGCTTCCTTGGGCTGAGTTTTGTTATAACACCAGCGTACATGGGTCTTCGGGGAAAAGTCCTTTTGAGGTTGTATATGGCAGAGCCCCCCCTAACCTTCTGGATTACATTCCAGGGGCAACCACAGTGGAGGCTGCTGAAAGAGAGCTCATGGGGAGGGATCATGTGATGAAAATGTTAAGGGAAAGACTACTTGATTCCCAGAATAGGATCAAAAAGGTCTATGATCAGGGTAGAACAGATCGAGAATTCCAAATAGGCGATATGGTGTTTTTAAGATTGCAACCCTACCGGCAACTTTCAGTGAGTATGAAACGCACTCACAAATTGTCCCCTCGTTATTATGGGCCCTTTGAAGTACTAGAAAGGGTTGGGACCTTAGCTTACAAGTTGAAACTACCGGAAGGATCAAGAATTCACCCAATATTCCATGTCTCGGCGTTGAAGAAGTACCTTGGAAAACATATGGAGGTGCAATCTGACTTGCCTACCTTTGTAGAGGTCGAAGGGGTTGTCTTGGCCCAGCCCCAAGCGGTGATTGAGACAAGGACTAGGAAAAACAATTTGGAGGTGCTGGTAGTTTGGAAAGGAGCTGCAATAGCTGATGCCACTTGGGAACCATTGGAGCAATTTCACTTGAGGTACCCTTACTTTGATCTTGGGGACAAGATCCCTCTTTGAGGGGGAAGGAGTTGTCGCAGGCCCATTTCACGTAGCCTTTTTATATAAGTTTATTGTCTTTTTGTTAGGCTAAGAGCTCCTACATGGGCCTAGATATGTGTTGCTGCCATGTGTAAGTTGTAAGTAAGAAGGGCAGAACGGTAACTGCTCTTAGACTTGTAAATTGGGGGAGAACTGGCGGAAAAAACCCTAGACTGTTATGTTATGAAAGTGGTAAGCTTTGACTGTGAGAGAGGTGCTGTTTCCCTTTGATGCAGGTGTGCTGTGTCCACTCTGATGCAGGTTGGGTTGTTCTTGTAAGTGTGAATGTTTGTGGTTTTGTGTTAGTTGTGTTGTGTGCAAACATAGCTAGGAAAAAGAAAAGAGGCAAGCCAGACAGAGGTGCAGATCGTCGTTACAGGTGAAGAAGCCGAATCTTAAGAGGACTGTTTTGGACAGCGACAACTACAGATGAAGCAAAACTAAACATTGAGATGCATATATTATAGTGTGAAGATTTATCTCAAAATTTTAAAATATTAAGTAAAAAAATCTCATCATTTATAAGTTTAAGGGTTCATCCTCACACTTTCAATGTGAGACAATACCCATCTTTAACGACATTTAAAGGCTCCATGTTACTCCACCTAGCAAATGTGAGTTCCGTTCAATTGAAGATATGCTTAGGGTACGTTTGCTGAAAGGTATAAAAACTGGTGCTGGCAACGTCTAAAGGTTCTGTCAAGTACTTGACCTGCGTATGTGCTACCTACTACTGTCACTCTCACAAGGCAACATGAAGAATGTAAGAAGATAACGTGCAGCAAGGGAAAAAGCAAAGTAAAACAATGCGACATTCATAAGATGAAGTAAAGCCACACTATCCCTAAAACAAGGAAGCTTACCTATTCAACAAAAAGGAGAAAAAGATATTGATTGAATGTAATGTGAACATTAAATGAAAAAGATGTTGACGCAAAGAAAAAAGGATGAAGCAACGTTGCCAGATCCAGCCAGAAGCAAAAGACAAACCAATGGAGGCGAGGTAACCATGTGTTATCTAAGGGACAAAGAAGTAGTAACCATGCAAGAAATGAGAAGATTTCTTCATAAAACCATATGAGATATCACAAGAGACAAACATAACAGCAAGAATAAACAACAGTAGTGAGGCATTAAGAGCTATAAATGAAGAAAAATGAACAAGATGGGAAGGAACCGGTGAAATCAAAATAGAGAGGAAGTCCTTTCAAAACATATTCTTTTAGAGCTTAATCATGATCTTCTGGTGTGGTTCTCAATAAAGTTAAATATTCTATATGCTTGAGTGAAAAGCATTTGTGAGGGAGAGCAACCTGAGTGTTTATATAACGAGTTTAAAACACATCAATATACTTGGAAAAGTTATCAACTTCATGATTGTAAATCATAATAATGTTACAATGCAATCTCTCAATTTGTGAGAGATTGGAGTTGATAAATTATGGGTCTCTTTGTTTGTGATTTGGGGAATTATGATTACACAATTTCTCAAGTTGTGAGAGATTGGTATTGAGAGATTGAGAATCTCTTATATATCACTAATTGAAAATTAGTGGAGAAAAATTCTAAGCAAAATGGTTAGGAAACAATGGATATATACTTGGTTAAGTGGTTGAACCACCTTAATTATTGTGTTTATTATTTGTACTTTAATTCCACATTACATTTATATCTTTCATGATTAAATTACTTTTATATTGGCATTAATTATTGAATTACTTAGTGGGCTATTTCTTATAACACTTGCACCTATCACATAAGTCTAACATAGCCTTAATTGTTTATAGTTTAGTTTAAACCATTTTAATGTTTATTAGCAATTTCTAGTAAAGTCTATGAAGATACAAAGAAGTCATTATAAAAAGTCATTTGAAAGTTATTAAACCTTGCAATAGTTTGGTCATATATTAAAGAATTCCTTAGATCAGGGAAGCATGAGTTAGGAGGCAGCTTCGTTTCGTGTTTAAGTAATCACAAAATGAAAGAAATAATCAACGACTTGCAAAACAAGAAAGCACGACGAGGTGAACAACAACAACAATAACAATAATCAGCCTCTCCTAAAAAACGTCTTTGCCACTCTGAGACATGCATTGGTACTCGAGGGTGTCCTTATTTTAAAGAATTCCTTAGATTCCCGCATGGCTGTACTTGTGGTCGGTGGTTCCTCGGTTTGATCAAACCTGCTCAGTTAAACCAGCCTCCATGAGGTTGTTAGAACATAACAAGTTGCTTGATGGCCTCACAGACCCCGTAGATATAGGATCTTTGGGACTATGAGATTTGACTCTGCAATTTTTATTGTAATTGACTTTGTTGCCAAACGAGGAGTTCACATAAACAAGAATCTGCAGATCTTAGGTGGTCCTGCTTTGGTTGCTACTGCTCTTACAAAGCATGTCTCTAATATCACTGGGCTCAATGCAGAAAATAATCTTCCATGTGTAGGCAAAACTTTTAACCATGAACGATTTTACTACTAATTTGTTAGTTCTAAAGCCTAAGACAATAATAGGTTAGTAATTTGTATATAAGTTTTTTTTTCATTATTAGGGTTACTTTTAAATTGTCTAAAAGTATGAGTTTTAAAAAACGCTACATGTTCTGTACAATTTGATGAATCATACTAAAAGAAAGAGTGGTTGAAAGGAAATCTTTTTGACGGTAGCTTGGTACATGAAACACTAATTTGGTGAATAAATTGTTGTTCTATTAACATTACGAGTTCTAATCAACACTTTAAAGAGTTCTTTGTAGCTATATAGACTTAAACTGAGAGACAGAGTTCAATTTGCCTGCAAAAATAGACCTCATATCTACTTGATAAGCATTCTTGTTCACTTGTAACTACGGTGATTCAAATACTGTTAAGAGAAAATCTTGTGAAAATATAAATTTAATTTTTAAAAGGATAAAAAAATATTTTTTAATTTAAATTTAAATTTAATTTTTTTTTTCATATAAAACTTTCACCTTATACACTTTCTTGTATTCTAAGTATTATCTAGCAAAGTAGACGAGGTTATTAATCTCAACAATGGCTCTTAATGACCCATCTCCATTGGTCATCTTCAATCTAGTTGATTTGGTCAAATCAGTCCCTTTCTGGTAGATGACACGCGGAGCAAATTCCGCCAACGAGCAAGCACAACTACCTGGCTGAGACAGACAACTCCGGATGGTGCCACAGGATCTTCCATGAGCTAAAGTTTCAATCTTCTGGTGGCACATCTCCATTTGTTAGGAAAACCAGGTAGACCCACCTTTCCGTGCAGCCTGCTTGTGTAAAGCAATCTTACAAAAATGGTGGCAGAATTTTGTCCAAGCAATACTAGTCAACTTTCATATGTAAAATTGGTTTATATGATTCAGATAAATCCTTAAGATTAATTGTTGCATGTATTATTTATTCCACAATCAGGCTAATCTCGCGACACAGGTTTGGATTGCTTGGCAAACTTGGATGGCTACCGCTGTTATACGATCATAACAGTATCACGGTCCCTTCTTCCTGTTTCTCCTTGACCAAACAGTGTTCTGAGAAGAACATTTTTTAACTGAAAAGTCCTCTGCTTTCATCAGTGAGTTACAAGAAACGAAAAAAAAAAAAAAAACAGATCAGTCATTACAAAGAAAAAGGAACAACAACATAAATTGTCTAAAACTCTGTCACTCGATCACTTTCTCTCCCAAGCTTTAGTTAAGAAAATCACAGGCTGTACACGAATCAGCAAATCTTGACAGAAAAAGGAGCTAATCCTAGGAGTTCTTGCTTCGTTGCTCTCTTTTGGGAGCTGGATCATGATTCCAGACCATACCTTTTACATTCGCCATTGCTGTTTTCCTTACCATTGTTACACATGCTGTCGCCTTGCCATGTCCAGACGATGTCTTTCAGAGCAGGCCTGACACTGACGTCTAATAACTCGTTGTACTCCAGGGTGTCCCCGTTGGACTTGGAGAATTCGACAATGGCGACCTCCGGCGCCACCTCGAAGATTTCAGCCGTGACGGCCAGCCTTCCCTTGCGGCCCTCCACCGGGGCCTCCATCCTCACCTTGAAATCTGCCTTTCCCACTTCATAGCGTAGCCCCTTCGCCACCGCCTCGATCTTCGCCAGTATAGCGGCCGCCCGGAACTTGGACGTGAACATGGACCCCACCTTGCGGTGGTTCTCAAACAGGCTCGTCAGGTCGAACCCGGAGGACATAGACGATATGAACTCGAACGCGTTGAAGAATTTAGGTGTACTCGGAGACTCATCGTCGTTATCGCCGGCTGGTCCCGATTGCGATGTTGTTTCTCTGGCCACGGGAGGCGTTCGAACGGGCCTGGCTAAACCCCTGCGGAACCACGGCACGCGCATTATCGCCGGGATTGTGATCCGCCTGGCTGGGTCGGCGACGAGGAGCTTGGAGACCAGGCGCTTGGCCTCGGAAGAGAGCCACGGCGGGAACTCGAACTGGGCTTTGAAGATCTTGCTGTACATGTTCATCAAATTCTCATCCTGAAACGGAAGAAACCCAGCAAGAAGAACGTACAGGATCACTCCACAGGACCAAATATCTGCCTTGGACCCATCGTATCCCTTCCTCCTCAAGACCTCCGGCGCCACGTACGCCGGAGTGCCACACTGCGTGTGCAGCAGCCCATCAATGCGGTGCTGCGCGGGCAAGGCGGAGAGCCCAAAGTCCGACACTTTGAGGTTCTCCTTCTCGTCCAGCAACAGGTTCTCCGGCTTGAGGTCCCGGTGCGAGACGCCCCGGCTGTGGCAAAAGTCGACGGCGCTGATCAGCTGCTGGAAGTACTTCCGGGCTACGTCCTCCTTCAGCTTACCCCTGGCCACCTTGGCGAACAGCTCCCCACCGCGAACGTACTCCATAACGAAGAAGATCTTGGACCTGGTAGCCAAGACCTCCTTGAGCTCCACCACGTTGGGGTGCCGGACCATTCTCATCACCGAGATCTCGCGCTTTATCTGTTCCATCATCCCCTCCCTCTTCAACACCTGATCCTTGTTTATCACCTTGATCGCCACGCACTCGCCGGACACCATTTCCTTCCCGTAATAGACCTTGGCAAAGGTCCCCTTGCCCAATAACCTTCCCATCTCATACTTCTCAAACAAGACGTTCCTCTCCACCTCCTCCATGGTTACTCACAAAGCCACCCAGATCAAACACAACTCTCACTGCATACACCTGACGCCGATACTCCTGGAACCCAATAAATTCTTCGGCTTTGGCTTCGAAACGACTTTTAGTTTTGTCCACGAAAAGGTTGGAGGAATATCTGGGAAAGGTATCCAAGAAAGAACGGCGGATATGCAGATTTCAAAGGATTCCATCAAGAAGGTCCCTGAGAAATATTTGGTTCAAGGAAATGCTTATAACCATAGGGCGCACACAGAATGAAAACACTACTAAATAAATTTCCAGATGCTCGAGAACGAGTGAGAAGCGGACACGAGAGTTTGGTCAAAAAGATGCCTCTATGATAGCTTGATTAAACAAAGGTTCCATCTCCTTAATAATAAACTAATTTTCTCTATTTTCGAAAACCTTTCTACTTCTACTATTTTAAGTTTTTGTGGTGCTGTTTCTTCCTTGGCAAGCAAAGTCCTACGGTGATTTGCCTCTAAATTAGAGTGATTGATGGCTCATAATTAGTGATTAAGTTACGGGTCAATTTTTTTTATTACTCAAATCTCCTACCAAACTTTATTTAATGGCTTAAATTGGAGAATGTGCTTAGATCAATCAAAAATGCAACCAAATGAATTCAGACCAAGATTATTGCTTTGTAAGATCTATTATATGAGCCCTCCTTGTCATCTCAACTACACTTCAAGAGATTATGGGATGGTTTCATTTTCATGAATGGGTGTTTTTTCCTTGTACTCTTTTCTTGGAATCAATTTCTTAGGTGGGTGTTGGGTGTGGGACTTTCCAAGTGTTTTGGGATCATTTAATGAGATGAAAAGTACAAAAATTTCTAATGAATTTTCAAAGGATTCGAATTAATATCTCTAAATTAGTTTCTACTGGTATTGAGTCTTAAAACTATGGAATATGCTTTATTTTACAAATATATTCCAGACGATATTCCAAATTTGTGTTGTGGAGGAGTTTGAAATCACCAAGGAACATAGTTTATTGGGTTCTAAAATGGAAAAATTCCTCAAGTCTACTTACAGCGAAAATATAATTCTAGCAATGAAAAAGACCAGTAAATAAGACATAAATGCAACTCGTGAAACCCAATCATTGCCGTCGGATAAAGGGGACGTCAATGGCTGGATATTCTAGCCATCAGAACGGTCAAATCAAAATGCCAAGTATAACATTAGAAGATGAATTAGACATTTTGTCTTCTGATTGCAAATTGCGCGTTGAATATTCTAAAACTTATATTTGGAAGAAATGGTTGTCTTGTTAGGCGTTTTTTGTTAACAGTTGACTATAGAGTCTCCATGTGTTAGCTGCAAGTTCTGCCTATAAGTTCACGAGATTGCTGCCCTCGTGAAGTCTCTTTGAATTGACGCTAATGAACATTTTTTTTTAAACTTATACACCCATCAATGTACTCTTTGTGTTAAATCTAAGATTAAGAAGTCCATATAATACTTGCTCACTATTAAGTTCAGCACTTATGAATGTCTTGCTTTGGTGCACCTATTAGTATTTTTTATTTGTGGGATTTTTAACAATATTTATAACGTAGTTTTTATATCCCAATTTAAGTACTTGAATGTCACGGATATTTTACCTTTTTCAGGCATGAAATTCAGGCAAAGTACCTACCAAGACTTTTAGTAGCCTTTACTCCAGGGAAACTTGACCAGCCGCTCATCATTATTGACAATTCAATCACCGGCAACTTAGTTCAACTGTTTTGATTCTTGACACGATGGTTCAGGAGACTTCGATCTCATTGATTCTATTCATATTATTGACATTCAGGCCAGGGAGAATCATCAACCCGGGGTCCCAGTTGCGGCGGAGGTGCATTCATGCCAAGCAGCCATCGTACTTTCTCGTAGTTGACGTGTTTGTGGGAAGACATTAGTATAAAATATGCATTTCTATTCTTTTTCTGTCCGTACATTCATGCTTGAGCTGTTGATCTTTTGCATTACGAGATTGAAGATATGAAAAGGACTGTTTATTCGTTTGAAAATAAACAAACGTATGGGTGCAGCATCCTGCCAAAAGAGGAGGGACCTCGAGGATTACATCAGGAATTGGAGCCGCTGCAGAAGGGGCCGGCGCGGGGGGCGGGGGTGGGGGTGGGGGTGGGGGTGGGGGCGAGGGGTTTGAGCAATCATGGAGCGTGACAAAAGCGTATTATTTTGTTATTGAGCATAAGCTTATAAATATCTAACTTGTAAACAAATCCTCATGATAAATAGTGATGAAATAATTACATTTTATATTGTCAATATCTCAACGTGATATATTTTTTAAAATGTTTAGATATTTCATTTTCTTAAAGACAAGTTTTATGTTTTATTTTTATTTTTTATAACTCAGATACCTAGGTGCACACTCAGTATCAAATTCCCAACCTAATATTCAATGGTCTCTACTAACTTACCATTGAACCAATAGGCCTGACATTGTTACAATATAGTTTTGAAGTTTAAGTGTAACATATTATTGTGAATTAATTTGTAGTGGAAAATTATGTTAAAAATATAAGTTCTCATATCATCTTTATTTGTTCAAAGTGTCTATTTTTTATAATGCTTAATTTTAAGAGATGAAGTTAGATCTCTTATAACAAATATAAATACCAAATAAATTTAAAAAATGCATAGATGATATGTGTTGATGCACATTCGTTGGACTACTATGGAGAAAGAATAATAAAAAAGTAAGAAGATAAGACTTGTTTTTATAATATAGGAACCAACTGCCCTATGGTGTTGCCCAAGACAGATATCCCCAGGGCTCTTTAATAGGTGGAACCTAAGAAGAAGGATAACCTTAAAGTTAGATTTGGCTGGGAAGAGATCAACCAATGTGTGAGTTTTCTTCTAATGTCAAGCGGTAACTTTTTCCTCGGCTTCCAATCAGAATCTTGGACAATTGTGCTTTATTCCTCAGGCTTGGTCTCTCCCACCCATCAAGGTCCAAACCCCGAGCAACAATGAAGTGGACGAATGAAGCTGCTAACGGCAGTCTTTTATAGTATATGTTCAAGTGGCACAAAAAAACCATAAGTGCTACTTTCCGGTGCCATATAATGGTACTAAAACCAGTCGTATGTTGTCCTCACTTTATTTTATAATGGATGTCAAACCATCTTCAATCACTCATTTTCCACTAGCTTAGTTTATTTGGACAAGCAGCCATTTCTTGGTTTGGGTGATAATGTACAATTTGTTGTAATATTGTTAAGTCTTACATAAAAATATAAAAAAAAAAAATTAAAAAGATAAGACCTATTCGTATAGAATAGGTCCAGTTACAAGACTTATCCCATGGAGAAGATAATAGGAACCAACTGCCCTAAAGTGTAGCGTAAAACAGATGCACCCGAGTTTCTTCAATAGGTGGAACCTAGAAAGAAGGATGACCTTAAAGTCAGATTTGGCAGTGAAGAGATCAAACAATGTATGGGTTATCTTCTGTTTTTGCCGCACTTTCCAAACATAATCTTGGATTGTTGTGCTTTATTCCTCAGGCTTGGTCTCTCCTAACCATCAAGGTCAAGCCCCTAGCACCAATCAAGTGAACGAGTGAAGCTGCTAACGACAGCCTTTAATAGAATACGTTCAAGAGGCACCAAAAAACCCTTAAGTGCTACCTTCACTTGCCGCATAATGGCGCCACAATCAGTCGTTTGGCTTCATCATTTTAGTTATTTTATAATGAATGTCAAACCATCTTCAATCACTCATTTTTCGTTGGTTTGGTTTATATGGACAAGCAATCATTTCTTGGTTTAGGAATTCATAATTTAGGTTTAAGTGTAACACAACATCATCATTTGTGGAATAGGACTGTGTGATTCCATTGTATTATTGATAAGTTCTACATTAAAAATATTAAATCTTAATTTTAAAAAGATAATAAGTTCATTTCCTTAATGTCTTAGAATTTTAAGTTAAATATAAGTTATTTTTTACAATTTCTAACATGATATCAAAGTTTATATTCCTCCTTAACATCTCAATAAATTTGGACAAACTTAAATCACATGCAATGTACTATGAGATGATTTGACTTAAACCATTGTGGCATGTGTTAAATAACTAGTATTAAGCTAGTGTCTCACATGATAAAAAGTTCATTGAAAACCTATATTTCGCTTTGTGTTCTTTTGCTCACAAACAAAGATCCCTATAAAAAGTATTATTTTATGAAACATCTTAAGTCCAAAAGGAGAAGAATAAGAGCCTAAAAAATAGTTTATAAAGAGATAAGTTTTTTCACTTAATAATTTAAGATTTTAAGTTTAATATATGTCATTATCTTTTTAAACTATTTTTCATGTGAAACTTAATGTACCTTTTCACTCGAAACATGAGGCCACACTTTTCATGCAAATCTTTATTCACAATCAACAATAAGAAAGATAAAATTTGGATTTCCAATAAACTTCTTTGTAATACAAGACAATAACTTTATACTATTTATTTAACACATTTCTTTTATTACAATAGTTCAAGTTAGACCATTATCCTAGTACTTATAAACTAGTTTTTGCAATTTTTTCTATATTTGGAATGAATAAATATTAAAAAATGGTTTTTTATATTATTCGTATCTCAATCTAATACCGTCTTTTCATTTTCATATATTAATATCTAATGTTAGTAACTAGAGTTGAGGTGGTGATTGCTTCATGAATGCGAAGTGGGTCTTATCCCAATCCAAAGCAATTCAATCTCGTCTATTCATGTATATCCATATGAACACAACCCATTTAATGTTTCGTCTACTACTTCTTATCTAATCAACAAGCTTCCAAAAATAAAAGCCATCGAAGTTGTCTTTCTACACATTCCTTAAGAAGAAAAAGAAATATTGTGGACAGCAAAACTTGGTTGATGTATTACTGTAAAACTACCATGGAGCTGCACATCTATGGCAGCACGACTCCTTTGTGTCATAGAAAGCGGTGGGATTTCTCTATTCCCGAGCCATGATGCACCAGAAAATATAAACAAATAGAGAAGCCATGCTACCAATTTTATTCAAAGTCCTTAAAAATGACTTGACCCCGTGAATACAACCTGTGGGCGACCATAAAATGAACGGCCGCCCACCAAATGCCAAGTCAATGTGCGTTACAGCTTGTGCAGGCTGATGCTGCAAGTTTAATTATCGAGTCAAATGCATTGCACAAAGAAGATTGTTAAGTGTTTGACACAAACACATAATGCTTTGTTGATTAACATAAGTATTGAAAGAAAAGAAAAGAAAAGATAAAGATCTTCAAAATTAAGAGCAGGTAAAATGATAATTTTGTATAATGAAATAAATTTGATTAAAAAACTTAAAAGTTACTTCATAAATTAGAAAGATATTTTTATATATAAAAGGTACTAAAAACTGCATGTTTATGATGTCAATATGAGTTTTCCCTCTTTCTAGAAAACTTTAACTTAGAACAACATTTTATCATATTTGTATCTTATCACTAGACCAAGATAAGATTAAATATTACCCACCGAATGAAAAAAGTCTAAAGAAGGAAGAAATAGAGTGGCAAGAGATTAAAAAGTGGGGTTAGAGAATTTAGAATATACTTGGAATGAAAAGAGTGGAAATAATAAATAAATGAGAATATTTACACATTTTATAATATTTTTACTTTTTATGGTCACGTCACCTTTATAATAATAGAGTTTGTAATGAACCATTCGTTGTGACTACAAAATGAACCCTTTTTACAGTAGCATAACTCCAAAGCCATTGAATCTAGGAAATGGTTCGGGTGGGTGGGAACCAATCATTTTTATTGGTGGTCGATGGCCTGGAACAACCTAACTTTGCTCAATTATGCAGGGAACATGAAGTCAGAAGAAGAAATAGAAAACTTGCCTTCTGTTTTGCCTAAACAATGATGAACTCTTATATGCAATTCAAAGATGTCATCCTCGAGAATTATGGTATTTAATAGGATGATTGTAATATTAAATTGAGATATGAATCGTTTACAATGATTTTTAGTAGTAGCTTATTTTATTTATAATATAGAGAAATGAAGAAAATTGCCTATCTTAAATCTTTTATCTTATTACCAAATTTTTTTCGAAAGAAATGGATCTGAAACTTCAACAATAAATCTTTTTTCTTCTTCCTATTTTTAATAATAAAGAAAGATTAGGAGAGTAATCTATTCTAGTTATAATAGTGTTATATATTTTATTACTAGATGTTTAATAATAAAAATTCAATAATTGATCTTGCTAGTTCAACAATAAATATTTTTTTCTATTTTTATAACAATAAAAGATAACCAGAGTAATCTATTCTAGTTATAATATTGTTACATATTTTTATTCCTAAATTTTAACAATAAAAACTCAAAAATGGATCTTGCTAGTTCAATAATAAATCTTTTTTTTTTCTATATTTTATGATATAAAAATATATAGAGAATAATCTACTCTAATTATACTAATGATATATATTCTATTACTAACTTTTAACAAAAATGATATATCTTATTCTTGATAATATTAATTGTTCAAAGATAGTTAACTTAAGAGTTAAAAGATTAATTTTTCATTTAACTTTTACTTTATAAATTTTCTTTGTTGGTTTAAGATTCTTATATTACACATACTCCTTTTTATAATGACCATCATTCGACTCAAGATTTAAATATCATATTAAAATACTCATATGCTAAATTTAAAAACTAACTTAAGAGTTTGTAAATTTTCTTATTTAAACTTTGTTTTATGTAACTTATTTTCTACATTCATTATTTTATACTTATTTTTTAAAATAAAATCCAAAAAATGAATTTTCTCAAACAGAAAAAAAAATTTCTTGATATATTTATAAGCAATTAAAAACGATTTATTTAAATATACATAACCTCAAAATGAATTCTCAAAAATGTTTGAAGGATTGCCTCCTTAGGCCGCTCTGTCAGGGAGTTTGGGCCCATCCCTTAGGGCCCACAATGGTTTCAGAATCACGGGGTTGAGTCCAATGGGGCCCAAATTCAGGGAGCAAAATTCTCGAAACGGCAAGACCTAAATAGGTGGCTCAGTCCGAGCGAGCGACGGAGGTCGAGAGGAGGAACAATGGAGGAAGATCAAATTGAGAAGTTTGTAGCTGCCTACTTGAAGAAGAAGGGCTTCAAGCAAGCTGAAACCGCTTTCCAAGAAGATCTACAGCAGCACGGGAAGAACAATTCCTCATCCTCCCTCTCCACCAGTGGCCTCACTGACCCAGACCTCGCTAAACAACTCCTCGCCTTCTCCGAGTATTCTCTCCCTCTCTCTCTCTCGCTCCCTATCTCTTTTCGTCTCCATTTATACACCTGCTACTTCAAGAAGATAGTGATTTTTTTCCCTCTTGAATTTGCGAAGTAAGGAGTCTATATTTGTTCACTGATGTTTGCTCGGTGAATAATAGTGCTGCATAAATTAGCCAAAAACTTAGCTCCCTTTATTGAATGGTACAAATAAATCGTGATAAATTTTCTCCTCTTCCGCGGCCCGCGCCCCCCCCCCCCCCCCCCCCCCCCCTTCTTCTCTTCTTCAATTTATGGGTACGTGCCAAATATTTGTAAGGGGTCTGCATGCTGAAGTAGCCAATGTGTTTGTGTTATGTCCTGTACTATAGCTAGAGTTAATAAGTAGGATGAATTGGGAAAATGCGCTGTTTTCTTATGAATCATTTGCTATTGTTTGTACAGATTGCTGTTATGTGTGATTTACTTGTGGGCCTGCTAAGGCCAGTTAGTTTATTTCTCAAGAGTATCCGCAAAGTTAAGGTCCACATGTCTGACTTTCTTTAGGTTTGTGCCACTGATTAGAAGTTAGAACAACACAAGCAATGTTCCGGGTTCTGACTTGGTAGTTTTTGTGTTAATTAGCGTAACATTTGCTGAATTTTGCCTCTTGTTAACCGAGCAAATTGTGTAATGCATTCTTAGCAGTAAATATTTCTTGACAGTTTTGGTTATTTTGCTTTGGATCATCAGTTTATGGATACTGGACGAATGATAAGAAGTTGGTTTTGGACCAATGCGTAGCCATGTTTATGACTTTGAATTCTTCAGAAGACTAGAAGACAAAAATATTTTTTGTTGTCTCCACTGAACTAATATTCAGTGGCTTTATTGTGATGATTACTGATACGAACCTAGAGAGTGACAATGGACCTGTAGTACTGTAGTGGCATTCGTGGAAAGGATGGAATAGAAAAAAAATTCTTGAAGTGAAGAAGGGAGCCAAATTTTTGCAGCGTGCACTTTTATGCATCTAATATGGTATAGAGTGCTGACACTAGAGTGCCTATAAATGGATTGAAATGGGAAATCGTTATAGTATATTTTTTATGGTTATTTGTACACTTCTATTGTCAAAGACTTGCTTTAGTTATATGATGGATGTCCATATTTTTCAGATTGGAGAGTGTTCCAGCAAGATACCATGATGGATATAGCAAGTTAAGGTTATGGACTCATAGTTCACTAGATTTGTACAAGGTAGCTGGTCCTAAAGCTGATTTTAGATGGGAACTCTTTTCATATTCGTGGTTTTTATGATTCAACTAAATCAACTTTACAACCTCTGCAGCCTGAGTTGCTTCGTGTGCTTTATCCTGTATTTATTCATTGCTTCATGGATCTAGTGGAAAAGGGGCATGTTCAAGAAGGTATGTTTGAACTTATACTCATGTTTGTAGTCTATATTAGAAACTTACTGAACTGGTCTATTAGTGCTACAGCTTTATCTGTTTGTTTTTACATGATTACAGTAGATGTTCTCTCTTCGTGTCATGTACTTTGTACTGCAAACTCACTGAAGTGAGAACTAGCACAACAACTGTAATGTATATATGTTCATCAATTTTGGTTGATATTTCCAGCGCGGACCTTTTTTAATAGCTTCCGTGATGACCATGAAATGATGCACATCCGAGACCTTCAGAAGTTGGAAGGAGTTCTTTCTCCCTCTCATCTGGAGGTAGTTACTATTTTAAAAGCTTCATTTAGTGGTCCACATTATTGATATGGCTGAATTGGAATTTAGAATAATTTAACTCTGTTTCTGTTTAGGAGATGGATTTCGCTCATTCTCTTAGGCAGGGCAAAGTCAAAATAAAGATCTGTCAGGTAACATCTTGTTTTTCCTGATGAACTTGTTACGAAAGTGATTTATCTCGCTGTTTATCCAACTGTAGTTCATTCAAATCGTTCTTGACCTTTAACAATTTTAGGCCCCACGAAGCAATCTTTTCCTTTATAATCAAAGTTAATCCTATTTATCAACTTGATCTTTTTGACAGCCGAGATTATGTTATGCCCTACTACACTGAGAAAAATTTAGTTCTTTGTGATTGAATTCCATTTCTGAACTAACCTCGAAACTTTATGCTGACTGTTAGAAATCAACTCTCTTCTGAAGATAAATTTAGTATAATGTACTTATGAAATGGGAAAATTATTGTCTCAGTAACTAACTGTTGGGAGATGAAATCTGTAATTTGAATGTCTATTGGATACACAGCTGTGTTTTTTCCTAAAGATAATGTATGGAGGATATGATGCTGTTAGATTGTAGAATATCACTTCCACTTCCACTTCCACTTCCACTTCCACTACACTGGTTCTTATCCTTTATTGACTCTTTCGTTCGCAGATGTGATTTTCTTTTAATTGATATGAGTTTTTGGCTACCTTTTTTACATTGATGGGTAAAGAGATAGAAATTCCTATAACAGTTGCTTGTGGACTACTGTTCAGATGAGTTGAGAATATTCTCTTGTACTTCTGAAAAACTACTTTTACTGTTGTGCCAGTATTCCTATGAGCTGCTGCTGCAGTACCTGCACAAGACAAAATTGACCACAATGCTTGGGATTGTAAATGAGCGTATTAACTTTCAAGGTATATCTGTAAGCCATTTGGTTGCATATATATAAGAATTTACGTGGGTCATGATGCATTCATATCTACTAGCATTGCAGTTACTCCAGGACAGCCCAGCTCAATTTCTGATGATCCTGAGGTTGTAACACTTATTGGAAGCAGCCAGGACGAGGCCAATCTGATAAATCAGAAGGAAGTACATTGGGGGGTGAGCAGTAAAGTGAATTCCTTTTGCCGTATTTACTAGGAGGGAAACTTTGTTGTATGGTTCAAAGGATGTTGGTCTTGTGATTTAAATTAGTTGTCATAACTTTTACTTTAGAATTGTTCTTGTGCTTTATCTGTATCACGGCTTGAGTTATTCTTTTTAACTAAATGTTGCTGGTCTTGACTGATTTCTTTCCATTAAATGTTTGTGGTTTTCATAGTCAGTTCACCATTGAATTGAATATCGATGATGGACATTTTGCCCATAATTTTCTAACGTCTTAAAACTTTTGAGATGTTTCAATTCTAACGTCTTATGGAATTGATCTCAATTCAAATGTTGAGTCTGAGATGGTCAAACTAAGGGGCCTTTAATGAAAATATGATTCAAAAGTGATGGAGGTGACCTGCTGCTCTTGCAGTACAGATTCAACTATCATATTCCTTCTTGATATTTCTAGGGTGATTTTTGAGTCTTTCAAATTATATTTAGTTTGGCTCTAAATTTATTTTGTTGACATCTTACAAATAATTTTTTTTTTCCACAAGATTTGTTAGGTCGCTTTTGAGAAGTAGACTGTGGTTGCTTATCAAACAGCTGCAGCTTCTTGTATAATAGTTACAGATCTCTCAAACTGGCTCTAAGTCCACCTTCAAGCACTGTTGGAAGCTTGCCTGTTCTATTGATTTACTATTTTGCTACAATTTTTGCTAATTTGATCTGTCAGTCCTAATTTAGTTAGAAAGGGGTTTTACTGCTATGAGGTCTATGTCTGTTTATGTTATCAAGGTCAGTTGTGCTTGACTGTACTTTCTTTTCCTAGGCCGGTTATTTAATTTTTGGCTTTACTGTTATATTTTGTAGCTGCTTGAAGATTCTTTGGAAGAACGCTTGGAAAAGGGTGGAGGTTTGCTTGTAGATTCTGAAAAGGCTGAAGGAGATACCAAAGAGGGAGAATTAGATGAGAAGGTGAGTTTGTTGAATGTTGTAACTTTCTCCCATACCTGCAGATTTAGAACTTGTTGAAATAATTTATATGTGGTTTGTGTCATATCTCTTACTTATATGAAGATTGATGTTTCAAAGTTCTGTATTCTTTTTCTTGATTCTGTCATAATTTGTTTCTTGTTCAGAAAAGATCAGTTGAAGGAGCAAAGCCAGGTGTGCCAGCTAAAAAGTTGAAGAAGGACAAGACTGGAAGTGCAACAGGGAAAACTGGGCGTCCTGAGGCTAACGCTGCACCTATGGCACCACGAGTTAAACCAGAGCTTGCTTTGCCAGTAATGTATTTCCTGGATTCCCCTGTTTTCTTTTCCTAGTCCTGGTTACGGCTACTAGCAGAAACTATACTTGCTTGTAGTGGGGTGACCAAGAATTGTGTGTTGGACTATCAGCTAGTTTAAATGGTGGCAGAAAAACTTAATGTTGGACAACTTAGATAAAATAAGCTACAGAATATGACCACTGCTGTACAGTGTAAGTAATGGTTTATTGAGATAATATCAACTTATGTGCATTGGACTGAAGATTTAGAGCTTGGCTTGAGGATGCGTGATTTATGATATCAAGAAGGTTTTGTTTTCCTAATTTGTAGTAAGAAAGGAGAACCATTAGCACTTATCTCTCTTCTCCAACTCATTAACCAAAACGAAACCCTGAACCCCAACCCCTTTAGCACTTATACCTCCAGCAACAGAGTAGAAGTTCTCTTTAGGACTTTGTCACTTCTATTCCAGTCAACTATAACATATTGGATAGGTAGTCACTAGGTAATGCTTATCACCACTGTCCTAGTCATTTTTCAATCGGAAATAGTTGTTTTCTTTTTCTTTTCATTTTTAGAACATGCTTCATATGATTTGCTGAAAGGCCTTGTGTTAACGCATTGATTCATTTCTTGAATACAACTACTTTTAAATTAAGTACTTTGGATATCTTGATATTTTGCAAGCCAATGAGATGTGTTCATTGGTTGAGTTCTTATGCTGGTCAATGAGTTATTGGGATATCTATGTGCTGTTGATTTCAAGGTTCTGCAGCATTTAATTGATTATTTTTTGTTGGTGGCTTCAGTCCCACAGAGGTAGAAAAGTCTATTCTTGAAGACTTAAGAAACTGTGTACAGTTGAGTAGTGTCTCTCTGCCATCTGTCAGCTTTTATACTTTCATCAATACACACAATGGGTAATGTCCTTAACTCTGTTTGTCAAAGATTAATTTTGTTTCTTTAGTAAATGTTTTTGCTTAAATCCTTATCTTTTTAGAAACTTGTCCCAGCTTAAACTGTTCATCTATATCCCATGATGGATCTTTGGTTGCTGGTGGATTTTCAGACTCATCATTGAAGGTGGTATCTGATCAGATGTCATGCCTGTATCTTTATCTTCTTGTTTAAATGTTTGCTAATTTCTAAACTGTGCCTTAACAGGTATGGGACATGGCAAAGCTTGGGCAAGAACCTGTTGGCTGTAAGTCAGCAATAACTAATTTTTTTAACTGCCTGAGAATTTTTTTTTTTTCCCTCATGCTGGTTGTAACATGCTTTTGTATGAGTTTATGTATGTTGACAGTTGTACTAGGCTGTTCATGTGATCACATAATTTCTGTACGCATAAATGACCTCTTAGTGTGTAGTTGTTGTGTCTAGAAATTGTGGAGGAAGACTATCTTAGATTAGCTAAGAAATTGTTGTGCGTAGAAGTTAATTAAGCTGATTGACTAGATGGTGTAGATATGTACCTTCTTTTGTTGGGCATTACATGGGCTGGATGAACACCTGTTACTCAACAGACTAAAAAATCTACGAGAAATCTCAAGGACTACTGTTCCTTTTGTCCCCTAGGTATGTGTAACATGTGCAAATTTTAGTTCTCAATTAAGTTTAAGTATACAATTTTCCATGTTATGTATAGAACTATTTCTGTTAAGGTAATGTTTTTCTATTTTTCTTTCAAATTACTGTTCTATTTGCTGAAGATTGTTTATTTTCTTTGGATGAGTGGAATTGAAAAGAAAAGGAAAGAAACCCCAGCAGAAGCAAACAGAAGAGCAACGCCTACCTCCTAAAAACAAGAAGACCAAACACCTATAGGGGAAAGCCAAGAGAGGCAACAATTTGCCTTCAGAAAGCTATAAGGACAAGATTAGTAGAAAATTACACGTACAAAGCCTTAAGACTCAGTTAGAGTTCTATTAATCAAAGTTAATCTAGTGTTATTTGTGACTGAAAAGATATGACCAATATTTCTCAAATTTCCACTTTATGGGCTGTATTTATCATCGTAAATTTTGATTTTTCAACCCCTTCTGAACTATTTGGTCAAAGAAGTGGCACCTGATCCATTATTTCCCTTTTGTTTTTTGTGAGTTGTACTTCTATAATTTTTTATTATTTTTTCTGTGGGGACAAGGGGAGAGGGAGTGGTTTAAATGATGGTCTCTATGTTATTGTATCTTTGTTTCTTGCCTAGGTATTATTTGAAGAGGAATATTTAAACGGTGTTGTTGTTCTCAGCTGTTCTGCAGGGTGAAAATGGTGCCAATTCAAGTGAACATGTTTCAGGGCCAGGTGGTGGAAAAAGATCTTATACTTTGTTTCAGGGTCATTCAGGGCCGGTTTATTCTGCCACTTTTAGTCCACTTGGGGATTTCCTACTCTCCTCTTCGGCAGACTCAACAAGTATGTTCTTCTACATTACATCTAACTACTTCAAACTCCCCTCTCTCTCACACTCTCTCTTCCCCTTTGTTGGTTAATAATAACTCCTTTCGTAGGAATAATAGTAGTGTGGCATTTGCTGAAACTACTATACAACTCTTAAAAAAGAATTATCTCACTTACTGCAGTTCGGTTATGGAGCACCAAACTAAATGCAAATCTTGTCTGCTACAAGGGCCACAATTATCCAGTTTGGGATGTTCAGGTAAATTGAAAATATAAGTATTTTCTTGTATTGGCCATTTCTTCTGACAAAGATGAGCTAAATCTCAATTCCTTCCATATGGATGCTAGCAGTTCCCCTTTCGGTTGCAGTTGGTTAGGTTTATAATTGCATGTGTGAATTGGAGCTTTCACTACCCAAGTACCTCTTTTTTTCACAGAGGCATTATATTAAAAAGGGGGAAAAAAAAACTCGTTGGGGATGAACCGCCCCTTTCCTTAATAGAAAAACCCATGAGTTAGCCGGAACTTTCCTCTTTTAAACCCAAGTATGTGCCTTGACAGCAAACGCTTGTTCTCTGCCTTTTATATTTTTCACTTTTCTTTGTTTTCCCTTTTCAAGTTCAGTATTAGAGTTCCATCGGTTTTTATTTCTTTTCTCTTCGGGTTGATAATATTTCCTTCTTAACATTACTTTTCCTCTCGTGAACTTTAATATTGTCTCTTTTTCTCGACTTCTTGGTTCAGTTTAGTCCTGTAGGACATTATTTTGCCAGCTCTTCACACGATCGAACTGCAAGGATTTGGTCTATGGACAGAATACAGCCTTTAAGGATAATGGCAGGGCACTTATCTGACGTTGATGTGAGTGGATTTCTCTCTCTCTCACTCCTGATACGTGCACACGTTCAAGCTGTAGCCCAGTATTTTCTTCCACATTTCATTCCATCTTAGATTTGTTGTACCTAATGGTTGAAAATTTCATCTCAGTGTGTGCAATGGCATGCTAACTGCAACTACATTGCCACTGGCTCTAGTGATAAAACGGTCCGATTGTGGGATGTACAAAGTGGGGAGTGCGTCCGGATTTTCATTGGTCACAGGAGTATGGTATTATCTTTGGCAATGTCACCTGATGGTCGGTACATGGCCTCCGGTGATGAAGATGGCACAATCATGATGTGGGACCTCTCAAGTGGCCGCTGTGTTACGCCTTTGATGGGTCACGCCTCATGTGTATGGACGCTTGCTTACAGGTTGATTTCCTTTTATTGCTCCCAAGTATCCACAAAATATCTCGACTTAGTTTTCTCACCTGAAAACAAAGTAACTAGTTGTCAATTTGGTAGTAGTCTAGTAGAGTTATTAGTGACCTGAGGCCTCATTTGCTTAAGAGGTCTTAGGTTCGACATCCATTCACCACCCCTCTTTTACGTAACTAGAAACAGAGTTCAACGAACTGTTCTTGTTTTTCAGTTGTGAAGGTTCAGTACTTGCATCTGGGTCTGCTGATTGCACTGTGAAATTATGGGACGTGACTACGAGTACAAAGGTGCCAAAGACAGAAGAAGCGTAAGTATACATTTAATTGAACATCTTGCATCATTATAACTACATTTGAATGGAGATTGAGGAGTGGGTTAACTTTTATCAGCAAAGGAGGAAGCACCAACAGACTGAGATCATTGAAAACTTTTCCCACCAAGTCGACCCCCGTCTACTCATTGCGGGTAAAGTGAAACTGCAGATTAGCTACATCTTTTTGTTTAAAATTCCATTTCCTGGCCGTTCAAATGCTAATCTAGTGATTTTCTTTTTTGGGAACAGTTTTCTAGAAGAAACCTTCTGTTTGCAGCTGGGGCTCTCTCAAAAAGCGTATAGTTCTCTCTTCTAAGCCTTGACATTGATTTTGGTCTTAGGTTTCCTTGTTCTGATCTGGTGTACGGAAATTTTGTTGTTAGTTGCTGCTGAATCATGCATTGTAAATTAGTTCTTAAATGTAAAATATTCAATATTCTACAGAATTCTAGATGTTTAACAAACGCTATTTGCAGCTAAACTTGTGAAGCTGTAGAAGCCGTCATGGGTTTCTTCAACTTCATTGGTACTTCAATTCTTTTATTGAAAAGAAAAAAAAAAAGGAGAGGGAGAGAATTTGTAGTCATTTTAAAACTGGTTTAAGAAGATAATTCAAATTTAGCTAGTGCAAAGAAGGACAGCGAATTTGGGTCTGAAAACAAGTGAAAAGTACGAAATCAAATTTCATTTTACCACCATGGACTTAGATCACATCCCATGCCCTTAAACTCCTTTTACCTAAACTAATAAAATACAGCCAGTCCATTTGTTTGAGATGCCTACTAGTTTTGTTATAAAGATCATGGCAATCTCTATGCTCCTTCAATGCGACATGGGCCACATCGGATCCTAGATAGAGATGTTGAAGGTCCCACGTCATATACTGCATCTTTGGTTAAAATTCAACAATGCAAATTCTTGGTAATTTCCTACAGAAAATTTGAAGTAACTATTTGGTCCATCTTGTTGAAATAATTCGGTGAGATCTTTCCTGCAAAGCCTCAAAAGAGTTTCTAAACAAATATACAAAAAAGGAAAACAAAGGAACAAGATTGTTTGCCTGGAAGAGGAACAGCTCGTAGAGGTATTCAAAAGAAGGTCGTTTCCTTCTTTGGGTTCAAGAATCCTTGTAAGAATCCATGCTTGATTGATCCGATCTCGAGATTTTGCTGATGATGTGTTATATCTTGTTGGGTGCATGTTGGTTCGTCAATAAAATAGAGGGCACTTCTTCTGCTTTAAAACCATTGTCAGAATTGTGAATTACTAATTACAAAAATGGTTCAAACTTCACAACTAATTGCTTATCAGAAAGTATCATTCAAGCTAACTCAAGGCGACGAGATTGTAGTTCCTGCTTTTGACAGAGAAAATCATTGCGAATCTCTTCACAATACAGGTGTCTAGTTTTTCTTTCTGAAACAAGATGAGAACTTGGAAAAATTTTCCTTGATAACATACAGCTGAAAAATAAAGAAATTTAATGTAAATAACTTCTTCCTTTTTTTTTTTTTCAAATTGTTCATGAATAGTTTACAACAAACTGTGAGAGGTGATCATCTACTTGATAGCTCAAGAAAAGCTAACAAGGAATTCTCACCTAAATGGTAGGAATTTGAGACAGTATCTCCAAACCCCTCTTTACCTAAAAAAAATAAGTGAAAAATCTGTGAAAAGTAAGCACCACCTAAGCCTAAAAGTTGCAACAAATGTCCTCTTGAAGCAATTAAGCTATGGTTCAGACCTTCTTGCATTCAAAGGGTTATTCCTCTAGTAAAGCTTCTGATCAACTATAATATCCAGACTCTATTCTGATGTATGTAAACATTTCATGAAGTCACAACATCATGATGCAATGATGCATGTGTGATGGACAGGGGGAAACAAAAGATGATAAAGACCTGGCTAGATTCATTAAGAGCCCCCATCTTAGGGTGGTTCAACAGGCCAAATCCAATGTTACTGGAAATCCTGACCCAGTAGGAAAAAGACTTCTCGTTTTCTACTGTTCTAATCACCATTTTCAAACAAAACAAGCTGTCATGCAATAAAATCCCTACCTCGGTACTGAACAACCTTTTCAAGATTTTAAGTTATTGTTTCTTTTGCCTTGGTCGTGCAAGAAACACATGAAATAAAACTGAAGATAGAAAGGAAGGCAGCCACTAGGCCACCAAGAGCATTAACAAGTTCACTTTCATAACCCATCAGAGTTCAATTTCAAACTTCATAAACACATTGATATCCCCCAGAGAACTTAATAAACTCTCTAGTGTCTTATATTTCATTTGGCTTTATTGATCTCTAGGTTCTTCCTTCTATCTTGTTTCTTGTGTTTCCTTCCTAGTGTTCTTGCTTTGTAATGCTGTATGTTGTCGACTAGCTTCTTTGCTTTGTGTTTCCCTATTTGGGGGCCGTTCTTGTAGTCCCGTTTTCTCTTGATTTATTGGTTTCTTTTACATAAAGGTTTACTCATCCAAGATAGAATCTACTTGAAAGAAAAGCTTAAGATTTAAAACATGGCCCAAGAAACAACCAAAGATTTAGACAAAACCAATGACTTAAAGGCCTAGGTTCACCTCTCCCCAGAGAATCTCATTGAAGAAAGGGTTGTTCAAGGCTTATAAAATATTTCACAATGCACCTTAGACAGATCTCCCAAAGTACTATATTCTTACAAATCCTAAGATTCCACCTGATGTCGGTTAACAGCAGAAACCACGCCAAAAAGATGAAACCAACTGAAAGGTGACACCCTAAAAGGGGCCTCGACTTCATCACCCTCCACATCCCGCAATCCATTGATGGAGGGATTAATTAATTCAACAGTATGCAGATAATTATCACACAAAAGTAGTAGCGCCTTTATCGAGCATAGCAACTGCATACCTCCACTATGTGTTGAAAGTCCATGTTTCTATAAAATATTCTACGGTGGACGACCGTTCAACTATTCTCTATGGAATACCTTTGTCAATTATATGACTCTTCGACTATTCTCTGTGCAATACCATTATCAATAATATGACTCTTCAACTATTCCTTATGCACTAAATTTATCAATTTTATAATGCTTCCTTACTTTTGCCTACATATCCATTTCTCTTCCTGGTTTTTTGCTTCATATAATCTAAAGACCAAATTCCACAGTTGACAAAATGATCTATGTGCACATATTCATGCTTAAAGTTGTATATACTTTCCAAAAGCTGACTAGAGAAAAAAGGACACTTCTTTCATTTAAACATGATTTCAAATTAATTCCTTAGCAATGTAAGATCATTTTTTAAATCGTAACATGTTTTCTCACCACATTGAATTTCATACTAAGGACAATCAACATGATAGTACATTGTCTAGATATAACCAATGAAAGTCTATAGGAGTATTAGGAAGAAACTTAAGTTCTAATGCCATGTTAAAAGACTCGTATCCTTTACAAAATTCGGATTTTGTCCACCACTTAGATGGAAGTCCCCTAGGCTCCACTAAGCCACAAAAGTCTTTCTCTACCACCTTTTTATTAGAAACCAAGCTTGTCTCTCATACCACTTGTTGGGATCCAAACCTGGTTTCTAACAAGTGGTGTGGTGAGTGTGGAATGTGGAAGATTGGGACCATAGATGATGAATAGAATGTGGTGAACGCAATTGAAGAAGCAAATTGATGTGTTTTGAAGAGAGTTTTTCAATCTTTCTCTATCAAAAAGATTGTGGTTGTAGAAGTTGAAGAGAGTTTTTTACAATATTCTCTTTCAAAAGATTATGGTTGAAGAGAGTTTCCTTAGTTTTTCTTTATCCAAAGACTATAGCTGTAGAAGTTGAAAAAAATTTCTCCAATCTTTCTCTTTCCGAAAATTGTGGTTGTATAGTTGATAATTTGAAGAGATTTTCTATACTTTCCTATGGTGTAGGGATGTTGCACCAAATTGTTCCAAAGGGGAGATTGTTAGAATTGGTGGAACAATTAGGTTAAAGGGTATAGTTGTCATTACAATCATGAGTTTTTATGTAATTATGGAACTAGGAAATATCTTCTAAATGTAGTGGATTTTCCTGGTAATATCAAATTAGGATTCTTATCCTTATGTGGAAGTAGGTTTTTCTAGTAGTATTTAACTAAGATTCCATTGGGATTTCTCTATAAATAAGAAAAGTATAGAGAAACCTAGTAGGCGAGTTGAGAAAGTCCCATGGGGGGCTAATTGTTGAAGAGAGCCCCTCTCATGGATTCTAGTTGATGAGAGAATCTATAAGATACCTATTTGAGAAGAGGAAATGTATGAGAGAAAATCTAATGAGAAGAGACTATATAGGACGTAAGACATTATAATGTTTTGAACCTCTTAAATCTGCTGTGTTTGGGTGTATGCATTCTTATATTTGTGTGTTCGACCTCTATATGGTTGATGCGACCTTGTTGAATTCTCCTAACACTTTTGTATTAGTAACTTCCATTAGTCAAACTAACAAGACAAGATTCATTATCATTTGAGTTATTTTACCTCTAAAACTTTAAAGGCACTCACTCTAATTCTTTATTTCATCATTCTAATTATTTTGTCAAGCCACAGATGGTAATATTTGTGAAGACATCTATTCAAAATAAAAATTAATTGGGATAAGTGTTTATTAGTTGTAAAATTTTAAATTTCCTGACTCTAACTCTTTCCTTTATCATTCTATTTACTTCATCAAGCATACAAAGCAACATGGTATAAGATATATGTTCAAAATAAAAACTAGTTCCACATCCGTGAGCTCAACTCTATCCATAGGCAAGATTACATGGGTTTAATAGTATCAACAAATAGTAAAAATGAGAAGTCTCCTAAAAATCTTGGTTTTGCATCTTTTTAAATAGCTAAATTCCTCCCACATTTAATCTCCCTATCTTTTTCTTTCCATCTCTTACCATTTCAAACAAGCACCTACTTTCTTATCCAGCCATATAAACTCTTTTTTTTTTAAGAGGAATCTATTCCAAATCACTAATCCTTCTCGAGAATACAAAGAAAACACTTTGCAAATACTTAATGATACAACACAATTACAAGGAATCAGTTACTCAAAGCAAATCTTGACTTAACAAAGGCTTGTAACAAACTAGTTTGAAAGCTAAGAATACAATTTTAACAAGAGCAAACATTCAAACTCGAAGCAATAAAAGACTTCAACTTTTGTAATACAATACGGGATAATCGTAATAGCTAGTTCCTAGTTTCTAGAATAGTGCAACGGCACAAATCCCAACCAAACTTTCTCCCTTTTTTCACTTTTTTTTTCTGCACATACATTGTTTAGAGGAAAGCACCCACGCTTCTTCAAAGAAAAGCATACTCATAAGTCTACCTTGTATTAGCTTCTAATATGATAGCCCTTGAGTTGTTAGCTATCTTTATCTTAAACCAGTCATTGTTATGCCAAGTGTGCCAACAAGCTTACTGAAGTTGCTGCTGAGGGGTTGTTAAGGAACTTGTTACAAGTTTTACCTAGTAATTTTAGCTTTTGCCACATGATAATACCTAAAGGTTCTAATTATTGGTATCAAAGCATGTTGAAGGTTAAATCCTTGCCATTAATAGGTTTCTAAGGGGGATTGTTAGGGGTTGGTAGGTCGTTAATGATCTCAAAGTCACCCAATCACTAATCAAAACCTATTTTGTAAAGTAACTATTAAATTTTCTTCAAACTTATACAATAAACAAGCCCCTAAAAAACAACTTCAGTGAACAAAATCAAAGAACATAAAAGAAGCATGTGAGATTGCATTGACCATATCAAGAGAGGAAACCTAGCGTGAAAACCAAAACTAAACACATGAAAGTCAAACCAACAACCTACAGAATGAAACGTCCAAAGAAAGGCCAAGCTAGGAAGCCAATAGTTTTCTTGAGGAGGAAGCTTTCACGAAGAGTTAATCCTAATCTTTGACCAATTACATTATCTCATAACAAACATCTATTTCATATGTTTTGTCTTTGAAGATTTATAGAGAACTGAATAGACAAAAGAAGAAGAGATTATTTTAAGACTCCTCCCTTGCGGCATAGGATAGAATATATATGCCCATAAAAAAGGTCAATATTGATAGGAGAAAAACCTTTTAATTGCCAACCAAAGGGTAAAAGCACAATAAGAGTTTACCTACGCATTATGAGTCGATTTTAGATGAAGTAGGGCCATCAGGTGAATAAACTCCAAAGCAAAGTTCATAGAAAATGTACCTAAGGAAGACATGGACCATACAACTCTATCATGAATTTTATTGTTAACAACCATGGCAAGAACTGTATTTTGATAAAGAAATTTGGATTTTAAAATTTTCCTCCTTGACTAAGAGCATAAACCTATGAGCTTAGGATGCCTATATTCTTAACCTCTATGAGGTAGGATCTGATCCAATAAATCCAAGAAAAGTATTCACCCGTAAGGACTGTTTGATTCTTAGGCAAGACAACAAAATTTCTTTTCAATTCTTAGAAAGACTAAAAGAGTCCCCAAATATTTAAAAGGAAGATAACCTTTTAGAGTATGAAAATATTGAGCATAAAAGAACTTCTTCAAGGTATTTAGACAATCTAAGAAAGGGAGGTTGAATTGGATAGGGTTCTTAATCAATTTTATTTTTTTTTAGATATAAGTAACAACTATCATTATCGATTATATTTTCCTCTTTGGTACAATTTTTTAAGACTAAAAGATAACTGAGTCTTAACAGGAAATGAGAGATTAATGTGGAGACAATTTGTTGTAACTTACTGTAAAAAATAATTGATTCAAATACTAGTTCACTTCTCATAGATGTAACTTGTTTAAGCATATAATGTTTCATATTGATAGCTAAATAGCTATAAGCATGAAATAGAGCTGTTAATCTCCTAACATAGTAGATCAATACGTTAAAGCACTCTTCAATTATTAAATTATTGCTTCAATGAGTTTAATTTATCAGCTAATGAATCATTCGCAATTAATTTGAACATACATAGACCAACACAGAGAATAAACAAAGACACGAAGTGCACTGGTATTTGAGTGGTTCGAATCACCTCAAATGAAACCTACCCAGTTTTCTAGTGCAACCAAACAAGAAGAATATACAAATTGATTTACACAAGATTATCCAAGTCTCAAACCAGAAAATCACTAATTTTCTTACTCTAAGAAATCTGTCAACCACAAGTATCTACACCATAGAACTTGTGTTCAAAGAGTTCCTTTCCAAACACAGATATTTAGTTCTAGATAGAGAAACTCCCAATATCATTTCTTCACAACTGAGCAATCTCGTCTACAATGCTATGCGGAATATTAAGGTTAACTCTAAACACAAAGCATCTTTTCTGTGTATGCTTTTGTAATCTTTGTAACCCCTTTTCGTCGATGCTTGTTATGCCTTTCGATGAGCACTTCTTCTTCATATGCAAGATCATCTAGCTGTTGCACAATGGGAAGAATCTCAAGAAGGTAGGATTTACATTTTATAGTCACGGTCAATGAACTAAGATTAAAAAAAGCAAGTAATGGGACGTTCAAGAAGGCAAAAAAGAAGTCTAAAATGTGAGCACCATTATCTCAGTACAGAATTTTTCTTCCTCAAATCATTTCAAACTCAGGATGACAAGGATATTTTTCTTCCTTATGTGGGCCAATGCAGCAAAAGTTCTCTACTTGCATGTACGAAAATAAATGGTGGCATTTCATTTGAATTCATACAGTTCTAGTTCGTGAGCAGTGTCACACATGTCCATTTTATTTCACACGGGTGAGTACTCTATTCTCTATGTATAAAATAGTATTTCACTTTCTTTCATTATATGGCGACGCTAAACTAGCAGAAGAAGTTTGCGTAAACTGTTATAAGTATTCTTAAAACACATTTTATAGATTCTCATACTTGTTGTCATCATCAAAATATAACATTTTCATTCCTAGAAATTTCCCATAAGCCATCCCACAAGATAATAAATTCTTCTTATTCTAGCAAGGGAAAAGGTCAAACATCCTCTTAAAGTTATAATCACATAATCATAGCACGAATAAAGATAGCCTTAGACCTAAGAAATCTGCTTTTTCACTCAAAACTAACAAGAATTCCATCCAACTTCCTCCTAATTGACCCATCTTCCTTCATCAGGATCAAGTGAAGCAATTACCTCCAAATTTGGAGTAAAAAAGAACCAATACGAGCATCCAGTAATGAATGTGTTCCATCCATCTTAGCCAAGATTAAGAACCCCAAATCTCTTAGTTAGAGATCTAAGAGTATTAGTCACTTACCTAATAACTCAAGTGGAGTTGCTAAGGAACACCAAGCTCAATGGCTAAGGTTTGAGACACCACATTCTCTCTCCTTATACTTAACTAGAAAAGAATATTAAATGGTATTAAAAGCTCATACATTAGCCAAAGAGCACAACTAAGTGAGATGTAAGAGAGGCCTTACAATGATGATCCAAATACCAATAATTTCTCACTTAAAGTATTTTTCTATCAAATCTACCTATAAAACTAATAGCTCCCTTGGCTTGCTTTTTCCACAATTTCTAGCCAAGGAGCTTCATCAATAGAAAGGCATTGACTATACTAAGACATTTAGCTTAGTAGCTAAACTAGTCACTATTCATACTACTTTGGCTCTTGCATATTCTTGTGATTGGCAAATTTGTTGATGTGTTGAATACCTTTCTACATGACTATGTCCCTAAATTTGTTTAAGGTTTCACTCATGCCACTCATCAACTCCATCATTCCATATATGTCCTTAAACAAGCCCCCAAAGCTTAGTATCAACAACTAAGGTACTTCTTAACATCTCTTGGATTTCTTATCTCAACTATAGACACCTCCTTATTCACACTCATACTACTAGGTACAACATTATTATGCTCATCTATGTCAGTGAGATTATTTTTACTATCTCTCCCCATGCTCCATTGTATAACCTCCATACCACTCTTCATCAAAAATTTGCAATCAAATACTTAATTCCATTCATTTCTTTTGTGTTGAGGTATAGCCAACATTTGACAAACTTCTCTGTTGGCCCAAGCTCCTCTTTTTACTAAAACTAAGATGACAAATGCCAAAACTATTTCCATTCCATACACCAAGATGAGCCACCTTCCCTTTGGGTCAATGAACCACTAGCTCATCTTCTACTATATCGAAGTATTATTGGTACTCTTAGGTATCTCATACTCACCCAACTGAACAATGCTTATGTTGTAAATATTGACAGCTTATGTTGTAAATATTGTCTGTCAATTCCTTTATACTATCCTACCACTAATCATTCGTAGGTTGTCAACCATATTTTACACTACTTGGCAAACACTTCTTATTTGTGTCTCCTTCTCACTAAGAACTCCTCCACCGCCCTCCATGCCATCTTATCTAACGCAAGATGGGCAAATGACAAGGATGACAAATGTTCCATTGGTGACATTATGCATCTTTCTTGGATGAAATCCATCTCCTATAGTTCATGAAAGCAAAGTACTATAACCTAATGTGGCACTGAAGTAGAATATAAATGTCTTGTTAATACCATACTTCAAGATCTTCATGCATTTACGATTCAAACACCATCTCTTTGGTGTGACAACCTATCCACCCTATAGTTGATAACAAGTCCAATGTTTCATGCCCATGCCTAATATGTAAAAATTGACTATCACTTCATTCAACTATACCTTCATTTCCTCAATCAATCAACTTGTCAACATCTTTATTAAGGACCTCCCTTTTCCATGCTTCCAACTATTAAGATTTAAGCTGACAATTCACTCTACCTTTTAAGTTTGCAGAGAAAAGTTAACACACCTTCAAAAACCCATGCAAAAGCCCATTTGTACAGGCCCACGAATGACCCAAATGCAACACGAATGCCACGCATGCCCTCAGCCACATCACAAGACTTGGTCATTTATGCCCGACTTTGCCACTGCAAATCTGAACGGAAAATTTGTGTTTTGAAAATCAAGTGAGATTTTGTATTGAGTTTGATTCTTTGATTCATTAGCAAGTGTCTATAAATAGGACGAACGATTGTGTTCATCATCGAAGCAAATCAAGAAAAACCCATCTATTTTACTGTTCATATTTTCCAGCCCTTGTAATATCCTCGTTTTTTAACTGGAAAGCTTTCCAAGGACATACCCGTAAGCATGTATTTAGTGCAGATATGGGTTTTGCGCTTTAATGGCCAACAAGGAGAATCCCTAAGCCAAATTTTACTTTCACCGTTAAGAAAGTGAAGGATGCTTGTAGTTTTAAATGAATATTTTGTTAATGAATATGTATATAATTTTTCAATGAATACGTATCCTATCTAAAAGTAGATGGCTTGTATGGTTCTTCATTCGGATATTTTTAGCTATTAGAGCTTTATTTTCACTTTTTGGTCTATTCTGGTTTAGGATTTCCTACATGGTTGATGTTCTTGTACGAAATGAGTATCAAACGCCTTTTGAAGGAAATGATTCGGCGATGAAGAAACGATTTGGGTTCAAAAATTTGAACAAAGGTCAAGACTTTCTTCATCATTATCATCATACTATCATGATCTGCCAGTCCATTTATTTCCTCTGAGAAGAAAGCTCCAAAAGGCAGCCCATTTTCCACCTATCTCCTTCAGCAGAAGGCAAACCCAAAGTTGTGGGGTTCCACTACACCATGGGAGAGAGAAAGCGAGAGGAGACCTAACATCTCATGCGCACACAACAGTTTTAAGTGCTTAGATGCAACAAGTAGTGCCTTAAATGCTCAACACAATGCACTTAATGCGCACACTAGTTGTCTTCTTGTCTTTGGAGACAAGGGGACAATAACATCTCCCAAATATTCCAAGCACTTGGCCTTTAAGGCATCTTTCGTTCTCCAAAAATATTTTGTAGAAGCAAATCCAGTTGAGAGTAGTAGGCCAAAAAATAAATAATATCCACGTAATTTATAGCTAGCTAATACCCGCAAATCTAATGCATCTTGTTTATCTAACTTATTTGGGACGCATTCACTAGAGAGGCTACAGCACAGATAACTCATCAATCTTTTTTCATCTTTGTTTGATTCAAATTTCCACCCTAAAGCAAATCTTCAACAAAATCAAAGTAATAATGAGCTCTTGGTGAATTTTACCATCATCTAACTGTCCTTATCAGGTTCCAAGCCTGCCAATATCGGCAATAGGTTTGACCAAGTGAGAACTACTGCTAACCTGTCCCCATACTCATTTTGTCTCCAACAATAACTTTATATTCGGTGACACAAAATCAAGCGACTGATGTCAGCATTGGATCCCAATTTCCCAGACAAGATCGACTTCATTGGCTTAAAGAAATAGAAACACCATAATTAAAACAGTTCCTTGGCGAAGGCAGGTATTCTCCAAAGGTTCAAAATCCCAATATCCACATTACAAACTATTTTATATTTATGAATTCTGAGACCTAGTCAAGAAGGCCTAAGTGGCTGCCCTCGTAATTTTTTTATTTTTTTATTTTTTTGGGTAAAAGGGATATGGAATGCCAAACTCACGATCTAAGTCCTGAATGGCCCAATAGCCAACCATTTAGCTATTGGCATTTAAAAAAGGAAAAAAGAAACTCATAGACTTCAACAAACATGGTTTCCACCGGTAATGAGATGACACTACTCACCTTTCTTCTAACATCTATCCCTTACCCACCCAAGAGGGAAAATAAAATGAAAAAGAAGACCAACGGCAAAATCAGTATATGATTCATTACGAGGCTAAGTTTAAGGGAAAAAGGGCAAACTTCCAAGTCTAACGCTGTGACATTAGGCTCCAAACTTGTTAATTTACCTTTGGCTGATGTCTTTCTTGAAGAAAAAAGTAACATTATCTATTAACAGGACATCCCTGAAAGAATTCTCATTTGTAAATCCAAGTCTTTGCCTATTAATGATTATGCTTGAATTAAATTGCAGTTGGCAGTGATGTTGAAATTTAAAAAGCATAGACCTGCGTGAGAGAATAGGCAACATTTATTTGTTTATTATTGAAGCTCTTTGGGAACATTTCTTTCCTTTTTCACTTTTCTTAGTACGCTAATGAATCTTAGAGTCACTAATATCGGAAAGATAAGAGCCCTGCTTTTAGTTTCTGTAAGGGACGGTAGACTTTTTCTTTGTTTTGTGCTTTTTTGGATGAATAAATTTTGAAATAACACTCACCATAATCAGTCTCGCATTCCCCCTGTGATATTCTGCAATAGCAGAATGTTTTATATCAGTAAGTTTACTTCTATGTTACTGTCGTGAAGATCTGTAAGAGGTACTGAAACGTCTTTAGTGGGAAAAGATCGAAAGGGGAATTCAAACATAAAGCATTCCTTGAAAGAAACAGCATTTCTCAAGCATCTCAGACAGAACAATGTCATTGTGACATTAGAAGCGACCCAAGGAAGCCGCATTTCACCATAAGAAAAGGCCAACCAATTCCAGGCTGGAAAGGAATCATGAACAAAGAGGAACAAAGATATAAGAATTATATCCTGGAATTTTATTTAAACAAAAAAGCCAGAAACATTTGGTTTAGTAAATACATGAGCTTTTCGCATGCATTCCTTGAATACTTTTACTAACACCAGCATTCAAAAAAGATGTTACTGCCATTTTGACTGAATTTTGTATGCAAATGATCTAGGATACACAAAAGACAACCAAATATAAAAGCAATTCACTAAGATTTTGCTGCTAATGAAGCGGCAAAACAGCAGCTTGTTATGTACCTAAATCTGTAAGGCCAATGTATCACTTTCAGCAGTCTAAACTTGCATTTATTTCAAAGAACTAAAAAAAAATATTTAAACCTAAATTTTTCCAATTTAGAAAGAGAAAAAAGAAGAACAAAGTTAATGCCAATCATCAATAGCCCCGTCAATTGGGAAGAATTCATAACTAATTGTCCCAACCTGGAAAAGCAAGATGGAGTAAGGGAACTATCCTCCGCATCACATCATATTCACATCATCCAGAATTTGACTCACAATTGCATTTCTATATTTGAGACTGTCTACTGATCACCACCTGGAATTCAATTTCACAATGAAAACAAACCTGCCATCGACTTCATCTTCCTCCAATCCATTTTATGTGGTTTCTTGAAACCCACCAAGTCCACTACTGCACAATATCACTAATGATTCCAAAACCGAGAAGAAGTCATATTGAAATCCCACTGAACCAGTCAAGCCCCCACCATCAAAATCAACCTCAACAACCCACCTTATCGCCCAACCCCACTATTAAGTAATGCTATCCACCACCACCCTAGTGGCCTAAGACACAACAAACCTCCCATGCAAACAATCTCACCCAAAAGTATCAAATTTGCTAGAAACTCGACTCCTTAAGAACAATGGCAGCATCCGCAAGCACCAAAAACAACCTCTAAAACCATTCTCACACCTATCTTCCCAATTACAATACTTTTCTTTTTCATATTCATCTTCCTCTCCATTTACTTCTTCAATGAAGATATCTCCAACAACAAAATTTTCTCTCCACAGCCCTCTCCATCAAACCCTCTACTATGCCAAAGCAGGTGAAGTTATTTCATGCTGTGACAGAAGTAGACTGAGAGGATATTTGAACTTACAATGTCATTGATTATGCATGCAATATTACACTATTCACAATACGCTCGTTGTCTGATCTTTGGCACAAGAATGCAGAAGTATCTTATATTTCATCTAAAATTGGCATTTTACAGGTCTTCATTCTCCAAAACTAGTTACTTCAAGAAACAAGGAGAAAAATATCTTTTTGCGTAAAGTATAAATTTTTCTGTAATGGATCCCAAGATCCTTAGCTTGAGGACCAGCATTCATAACAATTTGATTTATCTTAATAGAAATTTGTTTGAAAATCGAATCCAAACAGTGTGTTATAAATCAAGAGATTTATTTCATGAAGAAAATCAATGTTTCCTTCGTATAAGACAGTTTTGTTCTTGAGTATGATTCCTGTCATACCTTCATACTTTGACTGGCCAGAATACTCTTGACACCTTAGCTTCCTTTAATATCATCTTGAAGCCATCTTATCCCCTTTATCAGAAAATTTTCTTTTCTCTTGCCACTTTTCCAAATAAATTTAGCATTGTCTGTCCTGCAAGTGTACTCTGTCATGCCTTTACTTCCCTTGAAAGTTCTTTTTTAAATGTTTCCAACTATGCTAAGGAAAAGTCCGTACAAAGAATAAGTTAGGCTTAAACTGGTGAGAAGTGTTTGTTTTCTTTGGAAAGAAGGGAATGCAAGTTGCAGGAAGATTGAAAACATGTATAACAAATTGTAAGGTATTGAACTATATGCTGTTCTTGAGCCTGTCTTCTTCTTCAGTGTCATCTTCCAGTTATAGCAATTGGATTGCTAATATTCTGTTCTAATAAACTAAAGTCCTCTAGCTAGAAGATATAGTTTTTCCCTCTCAGAGGAGGTTTGTCTGGCCAACATTTTTAGGTCAGTCCAGTTCTTCTTGAGCATTGTCTGGTATTTTCTGATTAGTTGCTGCTTCCTCACTCTTTCTAAGACTTGACCCTTCTTCTAACTACAATCTTACAGCCTCAGGAGCGCCATCTGTCATACAAGTTTTCTAGTGTAAAGTTTTTGTTTTGAACTAGCAATTAGCGTATACTTTCAGCATCTCAGTCACATACCAACTGAAGAACAATCATTTGATATTCTTAAAAATGTTGAAATCAAGCTTCTAGATCCTCAAGGAGAAATTTTCTCTCCTCCCAAGAAAACTTTGTTTTGAGATATTGAAAAGAAAAAAAAACAAAAGGAATTTTACTACAGTTGATTTAATGGGATATCTCCATAATTACAAGTTTTTCTCCAGATACTAGTTTTTTACCCCACATTTATCATACATATATCAACATGTGTATATTTCTAGCAAATCTCCATCTAGATGAGTATATAATAATAATATCAGAAGGTAGAAATTGAAAAAAAATGATGAATATATTGTCTTCCATATGGAGACACTAAATAGTACAAAAAAGATCTACAAACTTGTTAACCCGTAGTCCATACCTATCACCAACTAGTGTTCCATTTTGATGACCACCCACCAAACCCCTTTTTCAAACAACAACCGATTTTTGATGAGTTTTCTTTGAACTAACAAATTCTTAAAAAAAAAAATGAAAATTGTAGAAAACAATATCCATACGTCATCTACCAAAGTGAAAAACAAAATCGAAGGGAATCAGATGAAGTTCCTGACAAGCTGCTACGAAAACTCTAACGCAAAACAATTCATCTAGTACAATCACTGAGTAGATAAGACATCAACATCTCCCAAAATGATAAGTCGTTAGCCTACTTAGATTAATCTATGTCAAGGAAGTTTCTTCTTTCAATAACTTGAAGAGCATCTTATGCATCAGATGACAACCCCGTTACAGAAATATTAAATTCCCAATGACAATAGCTAAAATCTCTTCGAGCATAAACTTTAGATGGGATGTTAATGAATATGCATCGGTGATACCGACTTTTAAGAACAAGGAAATATTATCTTGAAGCAGGCTGAGTTGCCTTGACAAACGCAGGGATCAGTCGAGCACATTTTCAATCCAAACCTCTGAAATGGAATCATTAGAAAGATAATAGCATGAGTTTCAAGTTGGCATAAAATAATAGCATAGCTAATTTATTTGTGACGCACCTACCAAGGAACCCAAACATAGAAATGTTGTTTCATAACAACAGGAAAAAAAAAAAGGAAGCATATTGACGATCTTGTTCCAGTAGTAATGCAATTTATTTCAGTGCTGCAGAAGTGTCAGTTCAAACTCAGAGTTGCAGTGTGAACAGAACGACTAGAGCTATCAGTTTACTCTTCACGCAATAACAAAAAAGATTAATCCGCAGATCAAAGGGATTCGAAATATGATTACAAAATCAGTAAAAAAAAAAAACCTAAGAAACGCTGTAGTTGCTATAGTTTGTGAGAGACAAACCAAACTCGATCCTTAGAGAAGGGAATGGACATGAAAATCATGCTAAAAGCGCAACAAAATAAAGGTTTTGCGAGCATTTGGAAAGCCTGCTTTACCAGTTTTCTCTGTAGAAAGATTTGGTTCTTGACATTTGGTTGATGGATTCTAAAAGTTTAATGCTTTCCTGCAAACAACAAAGAGATCATCATACAGGCAAAATAAATGCTAAATTAGTTTAATCCTCATCACGATAATCTAAGGCAAAGGATTTGTTTCACTTGTATACTCGCATGTCACATCAAATCAAACAATAAGATGAAAAACGCATTACAGTATTTCAAAAAGTGATCCCAAATTAGTTTCTTTTCCTGAAGACCTAATAGTAGGAGGTATACAAGTAACCAGATTTGGATAAGACTCAGCCGTAGAAAATAACAATTCTGTTATGGCCAGATTAGGGTTTGAAACCTATAAAATAGCACCCATCAGAACGAAGATGACAGGCAAGCAGATCCTGGCCAGATTCAGGTGAAAACAGACTCCAATCAGAAACAATTCTCGAGTGAAAAACGCATGCGCATGAATAAAAAAAAAGGAATGAGGCTACAAAGAAGATGATACTAGTAACAAGAAGCTGAAAAAGCAAAAGGAGAATGGAGGGTTTGCGAGGACCATACTACTCCTATATAACGGGCATGGTCCCATGCTATAAACAAGATTTGGCGCTTAAAACGCACAGTAATCAGGCGTACCTTCTCATGAAAGCACCATCAAAAGGCACGCTTTCACAATTACCGCTACCACTTCTATAATTTAACATATCATTATTCGTCAAATTCGAAGAATCAAGAGGGCACTGTCATCTTCTTGAGCTGCTCTTGAAGTTGAAGACTCTGTAAGATCAAGGAGGAACGGAGAGAGAGGAAGGATCTGGAACAATGACAGACCGGAGGCGGATGATAACATTTCAGCCTCCTCCGGCACTGGAATCTGACAGAAAGAGAAGTGAGCACGCAAAAGCAATAGTATCGACTTATACCATAAGCCTCTGTGTGCTCACTCTCTTCTGTCAATTTCTATGTCCCAGGGAAAGAGAAATTGGAAAGAATCGCCGGAAACGGAAAGGAATAAAGATGACTTCTTTCCAAATGTGGGAACGAAAGGACTCAAGGGACACAAACTGAAAGAAGCAAAAAAGAAAAAGGCCAGATCTGAGAACGCGGTGAGACCCAGTTCAGGAAAGCAAATGAAAGTCCCCAAAAACCTGTGATCCCATTTTTATACCATAAAAATGGGAAACTTTCAATGAGGATTTAGGGTTTTATTCAGACCAAGAAAAAACACCACCAGCCACAAACCCAAGAAAGGAGTAAAAACCCTCTCTTTCTTCATTTACAGCCGGCCCCCTTGTAATCTTCTTCTCTCATGCATGACGTACAGGTGTCGATGATACGTCGCCAGAGCCTGACTTCTCTCAGGACAAATCAAACAGTGCCGACGGCGACACAAGAAAGAGCACCAAATAAGGAAAGTAATTGTAGAAGAAAAAAGGAGAGAAAAAGGAAAGTACAGGGAGAGGGGGAGAGAGAGAGAGAGAGAGAGAGAGGAATGGGAGCTTTGAATGTTTGACACAGAGAGTCACTCGAATCTAAAGTCCCTAATGAAACTGTGCTTCGCTTTGTTTTTGCTTCGCCTCAGCTTTCTCCTCCGGACTCGTACGTGCGTATATTTATGCGTGCGTTTGTTTGTGGGTAGTTGGTGTTTTCGGGGATCACGAAAGAATAGGCGAAGCTTTTTCGAGGAGAAAAAGAAAGACATAGAGAGAGAGAGAGAGAGAGAGAGAGAGAGAGAGAGAGAGAGTGTGTTGGAGATATACACAAAGTGCTTGGTGGGCTCCGTCTTCCCCGCGTATGGTTGCCATCATGACTCGGTGACTTCCGATGGACTCCCCATCGTTGATTTGACGCCGACACCAGACTCTTCCTCGCCGTCTGATTGCCATAATGATGGGACTACCCTCTAGTCCCTACCCGTGCCTGCTCGGAACTTGGGCTCTAGCCTGTGTCGCCATGGGGACATGCTCCGATGTGCGAGGCGTTGTTCCCTTCCCTTCACCCTCCCCAACCGCCATCCCGGCTCCAATCACTATGACCTTCTCAGGGCTTATTTTAATCATTCCAACGTACCATGTCGTGCCAAGCTATGTCTGCTAACCCGCACCAGGGTCAAAAGATGAGCTTTGAGTTAACTAATCCTACCGAATCCGTACCCAAGAGATACAGCCTTGAGTTTATAATACTCTTTCGTTTCAATTATGACCGGATTATTATTTCTCTCCAGGACCCACTATGAACACTGGTTGGGTTGTCACTTCGCTTGCTTTGTTGGGGTGCCGGCCCCTCCACGGCATTCCATTTCTTTCTCTATGCATCATGGATGGATCAAATTTGTCTCAGCCCCGCCTTAATGCTTCCATTTTCTTCTCTTTTTGTGTTTGTCGCAAACCACAATGAACATCCATGCTTCATCTTCTTCATGCTGAATTTTGACGTATAATGGCTTGAAAATGTTAGCAACTATATGTTCAGGCCATTTGGGAATTACCCACCGCGCCTAGTGAAGCCAAAATGTGTATTCATCAATTTTCAATGATTCTTCTTTGTTATGAGGCACAATGAGGATAACAAGAAAACGAGAGAGACGAGGATCGATGTCCTGAATACCTTTTCGACAATAATTCAAAGCGATTTCTCCTGTTCTTATTTCGTCGGGACTAATCTTCCGCGATGACAGCCATAATTGACGTCTTGACGTCTTTTACATCTTCCTTGGGTACATCTTCTGTCGGTCAACCGCTAATTGTACAGCATCCAGAGGTTTAATGGCGACAAAACCTCTGGTTCATAAGTCAACTTTTCTTCTTTATAGCTCAATCAGGATAGGGTTGAGTAAGAGGCCAGCCAAAGATGCAATGGCCGAAATTCTTTTCATTATTAAGTCTGACCAAGATTTTGTCTCGGATACACAAACAAAACTCCCCATCCTAGATTTGTTTTTTGTTCGTGCCTTGTCCTTAGGCCTGAGAATTTCTAGAATAAGCCATCACTTACGCAACCTTCAAAAAATCAACTCGGAGAGGGCACACCACGACAAGAAACGCCGAGAACGGTGGACAGATACGCGCATTTAAACAGCTTTAGTGCTTATGGTGGCTGCAGGAACCCCCGTCGACATTCTGCATCATGATTCTCAAGATCGAGAGTTATTGGGAAGTGAGTGATCACACTATTGAGAGTTGGATTTGATATAAAGATGAGTGATTTCTAGCAGCTTTCCGCCGCACCTTTGACGAGTAAAAGATTTTCGAACCTACAAGACTTTCCATTGAATCAAACAAAGAAAGCGTGAAAAAGGGAAACGAAAGAGAGTGGTAGGAAAAAGAATTCAACAGAATGGTAGAGAATGGAAAGGAACATGTGTTATGACTCCATTTATTGACTCAGTCTTACGAAATTTCTTTAGGGAAGGTATGCATTGGAATCTAAATCTTCCCATTAATTTGTGGGTCATGGGTTATATTCTGAATGTCCAACTGGTCTTTTTATAGCTTCAACTCATCCTTATCCATAGAGCCAAAAATAGTAAAAAAGCTAAGAATTTGATAATCTTGAGATCGGTTATTTTAAGAATCCAAGTGCTAATTTCAACGGTTATGGATCGGTTTTTTCTTTTCAATAAATACACACCCATGCATGTACTCTATTTCAAACTTAGGACATTCTTAAGACCAAGAAGTCCCCAGTAACAATAACACCTATTTCTTAACTGAGTCAAAACTTTATCAACAATGGTTATATATAGGTTAGTTTTATCCTCAAATTCTCATATATAACAATTATATATTGTGGAGAAATGTGAAAAATGATGTAATTCATTTATTGTGTTTCAACCGCTTTTACCTAATTCTTTCTTTTCTTGGGTAGTTCATCCAAAATACAAAAGAACTATCTTAACAACTCAATTATATTTTCAATAGAAAATATACACACTCATAATCTTACATGATGCACTTAGAGAGAATTATTTAATTCGAATGTATTTCTCCCATGTTATGCTACTTATATGAATAGGTATTTTTCTCTCTTATAAATCAATTTTAACAAATAAAATTAACTTTTTTAACAAGAATTATCATTCGTTTATAAGAGTCTCACTTTCTTCCTTTAAACATTAATCAATTTTTCAAAATCACTCTTACTGAGGCTTTGGGTTGAGTTCAAATCTTGCCAAAAAATTCACTATTCTGCCTGTTTGGTAGTGCTGCAACCGCATGTTATCCAAGAGAATCCTGCTGATTCCTTTTGTTCCACCTATCCCTTGTTATTTTTTCTCATTGATGGAATTGGTCATGTCATGTGCTTTCATGTTAAGAGACTGTCAAATTCCAATCGCCTCTCATACCCTTGTCAAACTCAGTTGAAAAGAAAAGAGCAGCCACCTTGCCCGTTGGCGTCATCTGCAGTAACGCTCACTAGGGTAAACATCTCTGCATATTAAAAGTCACACAAAAAGATGAAAGAGGCCGTAAAAGCATGCAACACTACAGCCCTTTTTTTTTTCTCTAGGTGTTACTTCTTATCCAAATGGGACCGCTAGTACACGACCATGTTCTTTTCCTTTGCTATATAATAAGTTCCTTGTTCTGCTTCTTGTCTTCTACGTGTGGGTATGTTTTTACTGCCTGTGTTCTCCGGGTTCAGAACATGATTGAGGCAGTACATGCTCCAAACAGTTCATGTTGACACGGTTTCTCAAAGTTTCAAGTACACTTGCGATAGACACTATTCTTAATGGAGTGTACTGGGAATTTCTACTTCGCCACAGAAATTATTCCACGCTAAAATGATGACTTCAACTAGTTATCACTCCTCAGACCCATTCCCCTTTGTTGGTGATCCCTGACGCTTCTTTATGCCACGAGTTTTACCCAACTTTTATTCATCCTAACACAACAAAAGCAAGACAAAAAAACCTTGTATGCATGGTAGGCATGTGTATGTTTTTGGTTCTTCCATCGATGAATGAAAGGTCCCCTTGGATAACAATAATGGTCTTCAACGCAAACTGCCAGAGCAATCTCCTTGGAGGAAGGTGGCCAAAATGCGTAGGGTGGATGCATCTAGGCTTAGGGGCTAAAGCCAAAGTATTTTGTCTTTTTCAGATATCGCCAGATGATGTGGACTCTTCTGGTAAAGCCTTACCTGGAGATTGTCTCTTGCGCCGTGTGAGGACTTGGGTAGAGTAAGAACTCTAGCACTTCACTGCCGAATGTACTGAACCCTATTCAATCCCATAGAGAAACTAGTATAGCTACTAGCCGCCCGAGATCACCCCTGTGTAGGAAGCCCCAAATTGGACATCCATGTTTCACATCTTTTTATCTGAATCCGATTGAGAGCATCAATTAAGGTGATTCGGAGAACACATACCAAATTTTCTCCTTTTTTTTTTATTTTTTTTGTGTAAGAGTCCCAACGATCTAGAGTCTTCCTAGTAGCTCCACTCCACTTGAACTGCATGGAATTAACCAGAATATTGTTATCAAGAAGGAAAAAATATATATTACATTGATCTCTTCTAGGAAATTAATCAAATAAGCTACAAAAACTGAGACTCTATTCAATGGCAACTTATTAAATGCAACTATTTTACATGGAACATCTACTAAGAAAGTAAGTCCCCCTTGTGCTATGTGAATAAACGGATTGGAGAGTGAATTAAGAACCAGTTTTACGTGTGGGGTTCGTGGATCTTATAAAATAAGAAATGATAAATATTCAACAGCAAAAGTGTAGTTGATACATATTTTGTTGGGGGATGTAAAATTGCTATATCAAACACGTAACAAAATAAAGTAATGGCTGAGGACAAAAGATCTCAGATTAATTAATCGGTATGCAGGTAGAACAAAAAATCTCTTCCAAGGAATGTATGTGGCTAAAATGAAAAAAGTACACCCCTTTTTGTTATTCAAAGAAACAAAAGAAACCACTTGAGAAAACGCCACTCCCATATCTTGTCCAAATTAATAAATAACTATTATCAGACTGAAAAAGATTGGAGCTATGGGAACCAGAGATCACGCCTATAAAGCCTCCAATGTTGTGCACCTACCGTATGTAATTTGTCTGTTCCCATTTAAATACGTTCATAGGCTAGCTTTAGGTCTGTGGATAGGAGGTCGCTAGTTGTCGTGGACCACTTGGATTTATCAGTGTTGAAGGTTGGCAACCTGTCTTAAAAGAAAGAGCAAACGAAATTCTTAAGTGGGAGAAATCATTCAGAAACCGATCCACTAAATTTAATGCTTCTTTTGGTGAGCAGTGTGTTAAATACAATAACCAGGTATACATGAAGCAGGCCGCAGCTGTATAATTTTATGAAAACAAGTTCTACAGCATTGTTATGCTCTCTATCTTGTTGGCAGAACTTGAAATCCCTGCATTTACACAAAGCTTTGTGTGAGGAATAGTTCAATAGGGTTCAAATACATCAAATCTAGACTTCATTTTCCGTCAAAAAAATCCTAGGACTTTCTAAGAGAAAGAAATGTCAATCTCCACTAATAATATGTGCTTCTTATATTGCTTTGCTTCTGAGTTCTCTCCTATCCCATCGTTCATGGCTTCTACATCTCCGACTCAGAATCTTGGCAAGTGGGGCACTGCACCCTCTTTGGGCTGCAATGTGCTTATGAGTGGGTACCATTATATAATATTTGGAAGCTAACAAAAGATTATGACAGAGTCACCAATAATTGTCGAACTCAATTTTGTCCTGTTTACTATTGTGTATCAAAGAATGTAGACAAACAAATGTAAATATTGTTACATATCATAAACAAGTAATAAATAGAGAGTTAATAAAAAAATGAGATGGAGATAATATGATCATTTAGTTTATGATTCATTTGGTGTTTGACAATATCTCCTCCTCATATGCAATTTTATTTTATGTCAAACAAGTTTGCATAGCACTCAGATCATCGAAAATATAATTTTAAAGAGAAAAAACTAAATTATAGGTAAAAAGAAGTTATAAGATGTACTACATCAACTTTGAGCTTAATCCGAAAGTTGAGAAGACAAATATACAACAAATGCAGCCACATAGACCACAACATTAATATCGCCATCGCACTTGCAACCAACCTAAGAATCCAATCCTAATTCAAAGCAACCTCTAACTTCCATTAGCAAATAAACTTCAAGTTCTCACCAACTACAAAACCTAAGAGCTAAAAAGAATATTATCCTGAGACCTTATCCCAAACAAAACTATTTATAAAAAAGTTTCAAATTTTCTAGGCTTTTCTTTTGAGAAAATTTTAGTATTTCTTCGTCCCCATCGATAATAGATAGTGGTAAACATTACCTTAATAGTAATGTTTAAGGCAGTCTTCCCATTGAATGCTCCCCTCTCCCTCAACCCCCTCGGCAATTAAGGCTGCATTTCCCCATTGAATGGTCAAAAAAGGAAGGGTAAAAAAAAAAAAAACAAAGGAACAAGAGAAGAAGGTGCCATGACTGTCATCTTCTAGTCCATGGACGCCAACAGATCTCGAGTACTCACCTTTCTCTTAGCGGCCAGTCAAATGCCAAACCCATGACTGAGGATCAAGTCACAGAAACTAGATACTTTTTATAGAGAAAATACCATTGGGAAGGCTTATTCAAACCATCCTACTACTTGGGTGTTTGATTTTTCAGGAGGCTAAGTCTTTTAATTTTAAGAGCTTTATTAAGTACAAGAACGAATTCCCGGATGTCTCATTCCTAAAAATTTCAAGCCCTCATTAGATAAACCCAAATCCACCAAAATCCAAGATCTTAAAATGATTCTCTTAAACTAATGAACAAATGGTATTAGAATTAACCCCACGTCCTGAATTCAAATTACAAAAGGGATAACTAATAAAAAAATGACTACCCAAATTATGTTATAATGAAATTTGTCACAAAATAGAAGCTCTAGTTAGTGATATTGTTTAAAAGAAATATACTTTTACCAGCCTTCAAACTTTCGTCCTTTAATACAATAATTGAGAGACGTAACATATTAATTTTCATCCGAGGGCACTGTCATAAAAGAAAGTCTACAAAACTTGATCCACATTAATTTTCATCCGAGGGCACTTTCCTAAATGAAAATCTACCAAACTTGATCCGACGTTGCAGAGGGTATGAACACTGAGGAACAAAACAAATAAAGCAAAATCAACTGATGAGGACCTACTCAGTTGCTAGCAGTCAAGATCTAACACACATTTCAAAACTGCTTTGGTTTGACCATTTCTTATGAGTTTTCTCTTTAGCTGGTCCGTGCTGTCAGAGGCTAGTCTGCTATTTTCCAGTTCTTATTTTCTTAGTTATTAAAAAAAATATCTTTGAAGTTAGTGCTCTGATTACTATGAAACCACATACATCTCATCCAAGATAAAATATGGCTGAAAAGTGGGAGCTTGCAAGTGTCACCTCATCTGAGTTGAATTGCTAAAACGGTAAATGGTAACTTTTTGGGGCTAATATTTTCGTCCCGGTTTACTCATTTTGCTGCTGAAAGCATTCTGAATATTCAGTTTATCAATAATCAAAGCCTGAGGCATGCTTGTTAAAGAAAGAATAGGATAGAAAGTTGTTTTTTCTTTTACAAGTCTGAGTGGCATGCTTGCTTTTGTGGGCACTGAGCATCATGCTTTCTCTCTGAATTAGTCAGAACAATAATTGTCATCAACCACTGAGCTTAAGTGTTTATATCTGTCAAACAAAATAATTGCGTTAGTCAAAGTAAGAATAACCGATGCCCACTGGGAGATAGGGAAAGGCAACTGACGACGATAAAGTGATCATATGGAATCTGGGTATCACTGTCACGATCTATCACTGCCCTATTTTCTGGGTTTCCGATGTCATCATGCACCGTCGTTTACGAATTATCCAAAAAACTCAAATAAGTTCTAAGAATTTAGAACTTGAAGTGAAATAACGTTCTCCCTTTTTCTTTTTTCTTTTTCTGGTAGATAAACAAGAATTTGGAAGAATTTAGGTGTAAAATCTGGGATCTTTTATTATGATGTTCACTTATTTCTTTAAACTAACTTATGAGATGAAATAACATATTCAGATGTAAGTGGAAAAAAAAAAAACTCATTAAATTGTGGAGGGGGACATATACCAAATTATGTAATGCATAACTTTTGAAAGTTTACATAGGTTACTTACCCAGTAATTGATAACTCAGTAGTTTGTTAAGAGCCACTCAAGACTTAGGTCGTTGATTAAATACTCATACTTCAAGATACCCTTTACCTAACTAAAATAATTCAAAAAAGTTGGTATTTAATTGACAGGGTAGCATGGTTGTCTGAATGTTGAGGGTATCTTAGTTTATACACCACCATTATCCTGCCCTTCCGCGAAATCGAGTGTCCAAGAGGTTTGACCTAGAAATGGTTCTCGAGTAAAGTTTTGAATTGAGTCCCCAAAGCTTGGTCATATGGCATGTCTCCACCTAGCCAAATACAATGAATAACATTGGATTCTGGGTTTGCGATGAAGACAGAATCTTGTTGATGGATTGATCATATAGTTTGGCACGTTAAAAGTGGGTAGGTGGAAGGTTTGCATCAGGTAAATCTTGCTTTTTACTTAAATGATCTCATTTAGTCCCTGTCATTTGATTTCACACAATCATTGGCAGCCAGAAAATGTAGAAAGTGGTAAGCGAATAAGATTGATGTAAGCCTTGTGTTTGATGACTCTTCTCTATTACTTTTAACCTTCACGTGATAAACGTGGTCATTGGTTCTCAATATGGCTAACTTTCACATTTTCTTTCGTAAAAAAACTCCATTTTACAAAGTCTAATTTAAAAATTAAAGAAAATCACTCATATTCAACATAGAACTTATAATCTTTTATACTCTCACATACTCGTCTTAATACTAATAACACTAAGAGATCATGAACGAAGATAGAGTTAAGCAAAACATAAATTTTAATATCATATTAAAAGATATAAAGGTCAGGTTTAACAATTAACTCAAGAATTGTGGATCTCCAATGTGGGACTCCTAATCTTGAACATTATATAAAATAATTCAGCCATAGGGATTTTCTACGACAGAATTCGAGGAGCTCCGACATATACAAAGTACAGATAGGAAAATAATTGAAGCATGGTGATTTCCTACTGTAGAATTGAAGGAAGACAGAATGTTCTCCGAGTAACTTTTGCATCGTCGGAAGTGGTGTCCATGAACGCTTGGTGGCCGTGACTCAGATGCATGAACACCGCCCCCCCCCCCCCCAACAACTTCCAAAGGCGAAAAGAGCACAGTATATCCATCTTCCCGAGCACCTACAAATGGCGCCTGCCGTCCTATACAGGACAAAAGGAAAGTCACTTTTGCCTCACGAACCCATATCTTCAAATTTTATAAAGTACATGACCTGAAATTGCACTTTGCAGAAACATTTGACCAAATATAAAGAATTGAAAAAGACCTATAAAAAATAGTGGAGGACAGGAACAAGGAGGCAGCATTCAGCCAAAGAGACCAGGAATATGAGTTTCAACAACCACCAGCATAGAAAAAGGTAAATCCTCTAACTTCGTGTAACTACCCAAGTGGGGGACAAATGGATGTCGTGTGGGGATTGGAGCAATAATCACAGAAGTTAGAGCATTTCTGTAATTTAGCAAAAAGAGACTTTTACTGTTTTCGCATATCTATACGAGCCCACCCTACTACACCTGAAACAAAAGCCCTTACCTTCGTGGAATTTTACAGCGGTTCCTTGGGAGAATGAAGTAAAAGTTCTCTCGAGTTCTGGCTGTGGATAAGACCCAAAACCAAAAAGTACAAAGAGAAAGCAAAAATCCTGAACCAAGCTGCTGTGGTATAAAGGTGCCGCCAGGAACCAGTGAAAAAACCTGCTTGGGTGTTACTCTGCCTGTACTTCTTCTACTTGTGCAAAATAAGAGTTTTGTATCAAAAAGATAAGATTTTTGTAGTAAAATTTAAATATCTGAAATTGCTTTTTTTAAGTTAGACTTTTCTATATAATAAATTGGGTCTTTAAGCTTTCTCGTATAATGTCAAATTCAAGTTAACTCATATAAAAATGAGGATAGGATAAGAATTTCGTACAAAGATAATATTTTTAAAATAAATTTTAAATAAGAAAAAAGTTTTAGCTTAACTTTATCACGTGACATGAAAATTTGAATGAGATTATTATAAAAAATAAATAAAAAATAAAAAATAAAAACTCAACCTTTAAACGTCCTAAATACCCAACGTTAAAATTGACGTCTTGGTGCCAGGTGTCTTCCGGGGTTGTTCCATCTTTATGGCTATCAATTCTGCTTCTAGACCAACATGTGCTGAAATTAAAGTTCTTACATTCAAACCTAAAATGTGTGGACCTAACATCCCTCACCTTAACGATGTGGACCTCAACCACCCTCACTCGAAAAAGACCCGTGAGAGCACCAATTATTTATTTGCACGAAAAGACTTCTCAGTTTTTTTCAAATGAAAGACACACACCATAGGTGTCACGGCCAAAGCTAGAGTGGACTAAAGGCCCTGCCAGGAACCAGGAATTGACGTCTTTCAAGCAGAGGTATTTCTCCAGTTTGTTCATCCTTTTGCTCTACCAATGGTTTCGCTTCCCTAGTAAAAATGTTCGGTCATTAAATTTCACGAGGGAGTTGAATCCAAACCTTAATAATGATGATGTCCACGTAAAAAAACCCTTCTCCTACGTACTCAGTAAATGTTAAAGATGTGGCTCAGTCGAAACAGATCAGCATCATCAACTATGCTTTTCAGGGCCTCATAAATAGGAAAAGACTAATCAACTGAAACGTACGACATTGCTTCTTTAACAGGTATCACTGATAACCGTTGCAGCAGCCTTTATAGCAGCTAGTACTATTTTGTCATCTTCATCCCCCACTTGCATGCCTATGTATCTTGTCATCTTCCTCCACTTAGATGCCTATGTTCACACCAAAATAGAAACTCTGAACAGTACCCTAAATAGGTTGCCTCAGTTAAAGCCCCTCTTGTCTGACCCACATTGAAATTGCTGTTCTAGAAGTAACAGTAGAGAAGAGAGAGAGAGATGGAGAGATTATTCTTCCGGCCCATATCAGAGGAAATCTACCTGGATATTTAAAAAAAAAAAAAAAAAAAAAAAAAAAAAAAACAGGTCCAATGGGTAAGAACCGTCTGCAACAAATCCAACTTTGAATCAAAAAAATTTAAAATTTAAAAAAAAAAAAAAAAATCCATTGCTTTCACAGACGTGGCCAGATCTTAGTCATGGAGGCCATTAATGGTAAAATTCATCGAAGAACATATTTGCAAACAATATCCGTGTTCAAATCCATGTTTCACAAGTACACTGATTATGGAACCTTTACGAAAACTATAACTAAACGGACGACAAGCCATGGAGTACCGACAAGAACCATAGGTTAAAGTGACAAAACAGCAGGAGGAAGGGATTTGTAGGACAGTAACTCAAGACAGCCAAGTTATGAATCTCTTACACTGCCTAAAAAAGCATTTCTTGAACAGAGCTAACCAATGTTACTACTGCTGTCTCACAAGAACATTAAATTCTTCGATCTAAAGCAAGAATGTAGAGCAAAACTAACTAGACCCTAAAAAAAACACTATAAACTAGGCTAACTGTGGATTACAAGCTAGTCACAATCTGGCAATTATGTCAAAGATCATGAAGAATAATACCTAATTGACAGCGTAAGTTAACTGCAGTACTCTATGTCAAAGAAAGCTGCAGAGCATGGTGGTGGGAAGACTTAATATTATATAGAGAGAGAGGAAGAAACAGCTTCACAGAAATGAGCAGGCACATCAACTTTTAGCTCCCCTTCGTCGCTTTTTCCCACTCTTGGACTCGCTTCCCATTACTTTTGATGAATTTGGTGACTTCCCCTTCGTACTTTCAGGAACCTTAGTGGAATCACTAGAGTTTTCCTTCACATCGTCGCTCTCTTTAGTCTTTGACGAAGCACCAGATTTCACTTTGCCAGTACCATTAGCACTAGACTTGCCGCCACTTTTAAGGGTTTTGCCTTTGGAGATGGAAGCGCTCTTGGGCGTTTCCTGCCTAGATTTTCCAGACTTTGGACTCTCTTGCCTCGACTTGGTGGACGCTCGGGGCGCGCTGGTATCATCATCCTTGGATTTGCCAGTCTTGGGTGTGTCTGGATCAATGTTCTTGGATTTCCCAGCCAATTTAGGAGCAGCATCAACTGATTTACTGCTGCCCCCTTTAGGCACATGATCCTTAGACTTGCCACTACTGGCGTCCTCTGATTTGCTTAGAGTCCTCAAGGTGTCTTCTTTGGGCTTGCCATCACGAGACTTGCGGTCAGATTTGGAAGAGGAAACTTTGGATTTACTGGAAGAAGTACCTCCACCCCTGAAAAGTAAACCATAGTCTTAGAAAAAGCCAACTAATGACTTACCCCAAAAATGGATTAACAGAATCACTCACTTTTTAGGTGAAGCATCTGTCTTTCCATGCTTAGTTGGCTCATCAGACATTTTCACTTTCTTCTTCGAGGGCCTGACAGTAATATCAAAACAAACCAAAGTATGCGTCACAGAGACGAGAATGGGTATCTGCAACCCAAAAAGAAAAAAAAACACTACATAGCCAAAGAAGGCACCATAGAAGGCACTTTGCATTAATGCCATCCATAAATAAAGTCATCACACCAGCAGCACCCTACGGGAACAATTCAAAGCAGGCAAAAAGAATTAATAGTTCATATCAACTCGTATCCCAAATGCCAGATTTGAGTGTTAATTTATCAATGCTTGCCCAACGTATAAGCTAACACAACATGAAAACAAAAAGCGTACACCAGTTACACCAAGGAAAACAATAGGAGCATCTGACTCCGTAAATGCTCCAAGGAAATTAACGTTGCATCAACACTAAAATATTAATAAAATTAGTTTTGAACCGTGCAATTTGACAGCAATTAGAATAACAGAGGGATAAACATATAACATCTCAAAAGAACAGCTTAATTCCAAACGTTAATGATTGACAAGTCAAGTTCAAGGAACCAGAACATACGTTTTAGCAGAAGTGTCATGACTTTGGCGCTCAGTTGCCTCATCCTGTTAACGAGACATATTAGAATTAAAATAGACATAGGAAGATGTTGTAAGCTAGCAAATATAAATCTGGAAGGTACCCACCTCATTGGACTCAGAGTCACCTCCGATGAACTCCCACCTTTCCTTCTTAAGATTCAGTATTTCTTCATCACCATCAACATATGAGACCTTTATAGAATGACATCAGAATGAATATTTAAGTACAAAGTCAACATCAATACAACACACAAGAAAATGAGAGACCACCTTTATAAGTGAATGACATATTATGTCCAAATTTTTCAAAAAACCTGAAGAGTTAAAGAGTATCTGCCTGGAGTACTCGGCTTCTTACCTTATGCTTCTTTTTGACAGGATCAAAGGAATCAATAACACCTTCATAATACCTGCACAATTATAACATAATGTAAGAAGGACAAGCTTAGTATATCCATGGCTCACGTACAATGTGTTTCTCAGTGAAAGTCAAAAACTTCTTAAGATATAATATACAACCAATAATGAAATGTACTGGAGTCCAACTAACAGGCAATACGAAAAGTTAATATTCCCACAAACAGCTTCAAGGTTGAATGTACCATACAACCACTTGAACAGTTGTGAATATACCACAAGGATTATGAAAATTGGGGTTCCACAACTGAGTGATAATTACAGTATACAAATATGGATCCACATATATTGTGTAGCATAAAATCCTCTAGGATCCATCACAGAATTGGACGTGAAAAGCTTCCTCCCATCTCAACTGGAAGTTATGAGCAATCAAACAAGATCTACTCCCTACTCAACCTCCTCACTAAGACCAAGCACAATTCAGTATCATTCTTCTTTTCAACTTTATTCCTAGTTAATTCTCACAATCTCGAGTTAATATTCAAAACAAATAGTCCTCTAAACTTAACATCCTAGACATCTGCTAAAAAGGAATTCACGCCTACACAAGTTCATCCGTCAACCATATGCTTCCAGAGTTTAGTTCTTAGTCGTTCATAATGGACCAGATCACCCCATAAAGACCAAACTTCCACAAGACCTTACAGGTGAAATGTCATCACCGCCTAACATAATTAAAACTACCTTTCAGGTATATGACAACATCAATTGCCAAAAATCTCCAAAAATGGTCACAAAGAAAGTATAAACTATAGATGAGCAACCACGCAGAAAAATCAGCATTCAAGAAGATCAATTAGCAAAGATACCAGCAAAAATTTTGAGATATAGAGAAGATAATAGTAATACTTACATCCGATCCTTTGGCCACCAGACCTTAACCTTTGAACCAACCAAGTTCTCACCATTATCAGAGTCCTGAGATGGCAATCACACAATAAGATATTGATCCCAGAAGCATAAAAGATTCTTCAAGTAAAACGCAATATAGAACCCACAACTACAATATCTTGCAGTGTGTTTGAAAATGATACAAATTAGGAATTCAAAGCCAAAAGTAACTAAACAATTCATGGAGTCGCACAAGGTTGTACTTAAAAGTTGTATCATAATCATCTCAATATAGCCAAATGAATCATCTATGACAGTACTTCTAAACTAAAATCTCATAAACTGTATTAACAAAATAGCTTAGTTTTCTGCACCAAAAAGTATTAGCCAAAAACAAAACAGATCCACAAATTCTAGATATTGCACACCCTATAAATAAAAAAGTTCATAAGAAACCAATGAAAACCCACAACCACCAATGAAACAAGTGAATGCATCAGCAGACTCAATCAACAGAATGAAAAATAATCACAAAGAAAAACCTAGACAGCTACACAAACTTCAACACTACAATTACCCAATGATCATTCTTATGCTAGGATAACAACAGATTTGCACTAAAAGAAATTTAAAAAGGGAGCCACAATCTGACAATAAATCTACCAGCAGGGAGTGCACTTGTTCTACAAAGGGCATTCTACTTATTCACACACCAAGCACAAAATTCCACAAAAGTTGAATTTTCATTTTGAAACTGGCAGACAAAGAATAAAACTTTAAACCTGTAAATTTAAGGTAATTTGAAAAAACATACACCATCACACAAACTCAAATAAACATCCTCACATTAAGATTACATACTTTTTCATTGTCTGGTATACGCTTCCTCTTGGAATTTGTCTTAGGGGTCTCCTCCAAGTTTCGATCATCTTTATTTGATTTTGTCGCTGACTTTGCTGGAGTCAACATTTCCTATAAAAATCATAATTACATTTCCCTTAGTCATACAATTCAGCACGGCATTATATGGACACAACATCAGCCTAACTACTATATAGCCAGTAAGAAAGTACTTTTTCATCTTTTGCAGAAGACTTTGTTATGTCCTTTTCAGAAACAGCTTTTCCCCGGCCACGCCTTTTCTTGTCCTCTGGCTGCTTTGAAGCTGATCCATCAGCATTCTTACCACCCCCCTCCACCTTCTTGGCTGACTGCTTCGTAATTTTTTCCTCTGAATAGTTCACACTAGCACTTTCCTTTTTGGTTGCATCTACTGCAGTCTGAGTTTTATTCTCATTGGAAACATCACCAGGCACCTTCTTCCCTGAGCGCCTATTTGATTTTAGCTCAGAATCAATTGTTCCCTCGGATGCTTTTTTGGAAACATCATCTACAGATTGGGTAGTTTCCTTATTCAAGCTCTCTTTTTTCTTTTGTCGTCCACCAGCCTTTTTGGGATGACTTTCATCAAGAAGACTTCCACTAGGGGATTGAGAAGCAACATTCCCAGATTCGTTCTCCAAAGCTTTAGGTGAGGATAACTTAATAATAGTCTCTTTTTCATTTTCTGTAGGGCCAGCTGCCTCAACAGATGGGTCTTCAACTGGTGAGCTAGCCACATCCTTGCTGTGACTTTTAAGCTCAGGCAGTTTCTGCGTTTCCACATCATCATCAATAAGAGAACTGACAGAAGGTTCAGTTGCTTTTGCTGAAGTAGATCTTCTTCCTTTTTTATTATTACTTTCTTCTGGCTTATCGTCTGTATTTGCTGCCTTCTCAGTAACCAAACTATCTGGATCAACACTGCTTGATGTATTTATGCTTTTAGACTGATCAGTTTCATGATCAGGCTCTAGCTTCTTTTGGGAGTTTGAATGCAGCAACAAGTCGTCTTTGTCAGTCTGTGCAACACCATTGCTCACAACCATGTTGACAGATTTCTGTGTAGCAGTATTATCTTGTTCAGAAGAAATAACTGCTCTTCCAGTCTGCTTATCCTCCTAATACATAGAAAAATGATGGGAATGACCACCATAGGCTCAAAAACTTAAGCTACCATGGAAGAAACAATCATGACTAAAACAAACAATAAAATTATTAACTTAAAGCAAAACACTAAAAAGAAGTGGTAGAATGACATACTTGATCTGCCTCATCCAAAGATGCCCCAACTGACTTGCTCTCATTAGCCTGCAAAATAGACAACTGGTTAAACTCTTGTTACATATGCAAATTACAACACCAGTGAACTTGCGCAGATGGAAGAAATAATCTAGATGAGACAAGTGCTCAAGCACCCCCACATACAAATAAATAAATCAATAAATAAACAAAGCAATGCATCCATTCTTCCAATGAATATGGGAAAACAATTCTGATGGTCCATACATCTGCTCTACAACTAACTACATCTAAGTAGTTACCACATAAACTTCGGATGATAGACCAAAAAAAGAACTCCACATAAATGCTCCCAAAGTTGGAAGCAAACAAGGTTCCCAAAAACTCATCCATTGCTTCATGTCGTTATTTTCTTGGAATATATCATAATCAAACTTAAATTTTGATTTTGAGTAAGATCGGATGGAAATTGGGGGACAGATGACAGTAGGATGGTATGTGACAATAAAGATAGCAAATAAGTGACAAGATTTGTTTGCAATGCAAGCCAGAAAAGCAGTACTACTAATGATTATAGAGGAAGAGTTAACTCAAAGGTTCATTCCAGGTCATGAAAAAGCATCAAATGGATGTTTTTTTTAGTACCATATCCTTTCCAGCAGTATGGACCTCATTCTGCTCAGTATCAGCAGATGTCTCTTGGCATATTGATGCAACAACTTTACTATAATCATCTAACGATATTCCCAAGGATTTCACTGTTTGAATGAGGTAAGGTTTAAGTTTAGTAGCGCAGCTTTCAAGCACTCTCTCTGCCAACTTCCGAGCTAAGGGCAGAACTTCCTGCATATGAAGGATGTCAGAAGATCAAAAAAATTAAGAAATACATTGCCCGCCACACTCTGTAACTAACCTCATTGTCCTTTTTCACAGTGGTCAAGATGGGAGTCAATAATTCTGGAGGTATATCTTCACTTTCTTCAATAACAAGGGTCATAATAGTCTCCATAGATGAAATAACATTCTCTGGGTGATAATCCCTGAAAGTGGAACAAGGGGAACCATGAGCCATTAGAAACAAATTAAAAACTAAGACAAAACATAATAAGAAATTTTTTAGTGACACTAACTACAACTCTACCAAAGCAAAAGACATTTGAAAGACAAAACTCAAACTAAAAAGCATTACAGTAGGCAATCAAGGAACAATATAGGGCTGAACAGCATGTAATGCTAATACCTTTTTATCAAGACAAATAGAAAAGAAATCAATAGAATCAAAACTCTCAAAACACCAAATAAAATCATAAAAGGAGGATGGACAACGAGGTATAGCAAAACTAAACAAAAGAATTGCATACACTTATTACTTCATATCATACAACAACATTACGTTCACCCAAAATCCTCTTCCGTGGCGAATGTTGTGTTTCCCCAAATCTTCCACCCCCATCAACTTTAGAGAAGATGATGATTAAACAAATCCATTGGCAATCATGAATAGGAAATGATCCAGATATCTGAGTACACCTCAACTATATCCTTCTTGAGCATTTATTTTTGTTGTTTATATATTTAGTTTCCAGCTAGATTGGTTCTCCATCAATCTCAACAGCATTTCTATTCTAGCATCCCATTGACCTTTTGTTCCTTTAACAAAGCAACAAACCAATAATTAATACAAGCACCTTTCATTTCCACAACTGTTAAATAAGCCTTACAATCCCTTGCAAACAAATCAATAAACACTGTTACCGCACCTATATCCAAAACTTCTCTTATTGTTCCTGCTAATCTTTGTTGGGATGAATTGATCTGGCAAAATAACAATACCACCAACAAAAATGGAGGAAAGAACAATTCTCATAGGAATCAGCCATACAATTTACAAGACAAGGGTATATAATGACGGGGGACTCAACATATTTACTGGACATATATGCCTATAGATCATTCAAGACGGTAAGATTGTAATCATACAACCAACCTTGTTACCCATAGCAACACTGACACCTAAGTTTTAGTTGGTTCAAGAAGGGATCAGTCAAGTGTATATGTCCCATTTCTCAATTCAATATGTGTAGATATCCACACTCTAGAATGAAAAGATATCTGTTGATAACCAAACATCCCCCAACAACATATTAGTCTTAACTGGAAAACAATGGTTCTAACCTTATTTCCTTGAGGAAATTCTGGAACATCTCAAGGATCAGCGCATCACATTCAAGATCCAACATCACCACACATGACCTGACCTTTGCAACAGTTTCTAGAATCGAGGTCCTCTTTGTATATGACCGACCAGTATTGTCAGATAGATTTTCAAACGAAGATACAATCAACTGAAAGATCTCCTGCATGAAATAAAACATATAGACCATAAGAACCATAACTTTATTTACGTAATGTCTCTAACGATGTCCAGACCAATTAGTTCAATGTACCTTCATTTGGTCATCATCATAGGGAGCATCAGGTGCAGTTATCCTCGTTATCTCACTGATGCAAGAGGCAACTGCAACTTTTACATCAATGTCTGAATGTCTAAAAAGTTGGTCCGCAACCAATGCTTTCAGAGATGGAGAAAGTGCATTTTGCATTGATTTGGTAGGAGACTGTTCCACTCTTGCGAGACAGTTCTCTACACGCTAAAATCACCAGGAAAAAGAAAAAACATGAATAGGCAAACACAATGACCATGAGAATAAGTCAAATGCAACAGTTTTTTGCTGTCTTTAACCTCTTGCCACTTCAAAAATTTAAGCAAACACATCCATTTAACCATTCAATGAATGGACAAAGGCACAACAGTGACAATAAATTAGCCTGACGCACAAATTTTCACAGCCTAACAGTAGCAATTTTAATATTCACAAAAAGAAAGCATATAAGTATTGAAGAAACAGTACAATATGGGAAAAGACTGCAATTAAATCAAATTCAAATTATAGCAATAAACTTAAGCTGGCCTAAAACTGCCAGCTCTGATAAATCAAAGAATGCTTTCAAGGTACCCCAATAATAAGGAAATATATTACAACCGAGACTGAAGAACTGGGTAATGTTTCAAAAATAACACAGCTACAGATCCTGAAAATGTAAGGCATACACAGTCATGTACACTGGGAGAATACATCAGTGGGGCCACTTTGAATGAACCCAGCATCACAAGCTTCATGCAAAGCGTGTATCAGGCTCTGATGGTTGCTTCTATGCCCCTACATACAGCCATGACACGACCCAAAATGGTGTTCCCTACTTCCAGAAAAGGAGAGAAGACTGATAGAACAAAGGAAAACATATGTCTATACAAATATATCATACATTAAAGAAATTAAATTAGATTATAACACCGTTGTCTATAGCTCACTGTTAGAAATCAAAACAAAGGAAAGTAAGAAACAAAGAAATGCAAGAACTTGATGAAAAACCAAGTTCAAAATGAAAGGAAAAAAGAACTTTAGTTACCAAAGTCTTATGCTTATCAATATTCCTCCACCTTTCAAAATTTTGTGTACAAAAAAGAAAAAGAATATCATAGAGTTCCAATTTGAAAGCTCTCTAGACTTTTCGGTTTCCATAGTTGTACTGGTCAAGGAAAAATTAATTTACTAAATCCTGTCAACAAATACCGGCATCTTAAGATATGAAACTGCATAACATCTTTTTTACAGGTCATTTCCCACCATATCCTAATCTTGACACTAGTATCGATTGAGTTAAACGCACAATGGTTTCGGATTGGCTCCTAGTGCACAACCTTAAAAAACAGCCCCTCAGCTAATGAAAAAAGAGTGTCTATCTTCATGCATGACTCCAAGGAAATTCTAGCCCCACAGTCAAGAAGTTCTAGTAAATTCAAAAAAATCTCTTTAACCACTGAATCCCACAACGGAAGACTAATGGCACTGTGTACGCAACTTCTAATTCGAACCAATTCTTCAACGCACAAGTAAAAGCAGCATCATGAAGTAAGCTTGTAAGATTAAACTATAAACCATGAAAATACCATGAAAAGATGGAAAAACAGGACAAGGTATGACATCACAGATCGATAAAGCCACTAAAACCGTTAATATTAGTCAAATAGACCAAAAACCATGAACAAACACGCACAAGTACAGAGAACCCAAAAAGACTAACCAAACAACAAAACCAAACCGGAACCGAGATTAAACTTCCAGTACTAAACAGAAACAAGACAGAGATTTACGTCGAGGAGAGGGAGAAGCTCTTCAACGGACGACGGAGGGTCCACGAGCCTATTCCCAGCCTGCAGAAGTTGCTCCTCGAGCTCCGTATCCAAAGTCGCCATTGTCGTTCGCTTCGTAACCCTAGATGCTTCCAAATCTCAGACCCGGCGCGACGATTTCACACCATCGAAACCCTAAATCGAAGAGACTGAGCGATGAGAAGCAGCGATTTTCCGAGAGAAACTTAGGGCTCGGTTATTCGTCTTTCGGGGATTTTCTGAAATTTTTCGCGGAAAATTTAATAAAATCTCGGATCCAAAAAAAGGTTTTTATATATAAATTTTTACGCTTTTTGGTTTTTCTTCGCACTACGTGTGAGTATGTGTGAGTTTGGTACTGGATTTTTATTTTGGAGCGCTATAAAAAGGAGGATCCAGCGAAGCCTGCCCTCCCCGGAGATTCAATTCCAGTTCAATTCCGGGTTTCAGATCCGCCTTTCGATTTCCGGACTACGGGGCCCACATCGACTTCTAAGCACCGTTGGATTTTCAATGTTTCAAATCTCTTCTTTTTTTTCCTTTTTATTTGGGTTGTCGTGTACCCGAATTAATAAACGGGTCATGAGCCTCACATTTCCCAATTGGAATTGTTATATATTGTTGATGTAATGAAACATAGTTTAGAAACAAATGAGCTACTATCGATATTCAAGACATTTCCATTTCAAGTCACGTTCGAAACTTCTATATTAAAAATAATGCATACTTATTCTCACAACATTTTAGACTATATTTTTGCTAGTGATAGAATAATTAAATGACAAATCAAAAATTAATTTATAAGTTAATGTGAAATTTTCATCCTTAATATTTCCTTACAAGTTAAGCATACGTTAATCAAGAACAAGCATAAGAATCATCCCTAACTAGTTTAATATAAATATATGATCAAGCTAAAACTACTCATTGAAGATCTAAACCCTAAGAGCTTAACATGACAGCTTTAACTAAAATCAACCTTTAAGATGTCCATTTATTGACCAACTAAAAATAATTAATCCCATCGACGATCTTTAGAAAAGCGTGACATCATTTACCATGTAATTACTCATTTTTTATCATCTTGTTAACAATAAGAATGTTTTTCTTATAAATAACTATATTCTATATTATTGAAAAGATATTTTGATATTAATATTTTAACAAATATTATTAATAACAATAAGGTAAGACATAATAATCATACCTTGAATAAATATAATAATATAATAATATAATAATATAAACCTAATATTTAAAAAAGACAAAATGCCTACAAATGTCAAGAAATAACCAAAGTGAGTTAAAAATTGAAACACACTCGGGATGAATGCAATTTAAGAGTTTCAAGTTGGGTAGGATCTAACCCGGCGGGCACGTTGAATTACTTACCAAAAAAGAAAAAAAGCTAAAAGGATGCGATCGGGAGAGTCCCGTGGAAGATGGAGATGGGGAGCCAGCGTGTCCACCGCCGTTAAAGGTTTAATGCTTTGAACTCCGGCCACAGAGATAAGGACAGATGGCGTCGACTTGGCTCATAGTGTGAAAGTAAAAATCCTTAAATGGTTGCGCTCCTCAGGAGGGAAAGTGGGTCAGACAGAATCAATCATCGCAACTTTTTAATACAAGGACTGCTCCTTTCACTCGCACGATGACAGGAAATTTGACGACTATTTTGTGCGCATGCTTAAGAAATATGTAATGGACAAGGACCGGTCCTGGACGGGGGGCAGCCGTGTCCAGCACAAAATTATAAAAAAGGATCGAAGGTGAAATATTTTAGTAAAAGTTGAGACTTCACGTAATTTTAACTCATTTTTATTGAAAATAATATTTGTCAATATCTTGACTTTGCTTGATATGCACTTTATATATGATAACTTTAAGTTTTTTTTTTTATCGAAAATAGTAATATTTTATATTCTCAATGTCTCATCAACTCAAATGTGTATTGTTTGTTTATATGTAATGGTGCTCCTTTTTTATGATCAGTTTTAAAAAATAAAACAATATTATCAATAGTTGATAATCTACATACATTATTAACGTTTTGATTTAAGATTTTTCTGAACTATCTACTTTATTAATGGCTAATTTTAAGGAGCAGGGTGAGTCTTTCTAACAACTTAATACAAAAAAGTAACTACTTTTTTGATTGAGAAGATTTAAACTTAAAAAAACTTACTTTGCAATATCTCCTAACCCCCAGCAATTGCTCAATATTTCGATTTTAACAATTTCATAGTTTGTTTTGTAGAGAGAAGCTAATGCCGGTCGGTATTTGTCGGCTTTCAAATATGATTTCTTTTGAGGTGGGGTTCAAACATTCTTTTTGAACAGTATTTGGTCAAGTGCTTTTTGTGTTTTTAAACAATGCAGGTGATGTTTGGTGGGTTCAGTGAAGCACACCCCAAGAAACACGTATCGAGACTACAACAAACAATATTTGATCGTCATCTCGAAGGAAGTCACTGAAGCACATATGCTTTTTATATTACAGTGGCCAGTCAGGAGATCTACTAAACAAACAAAAAGACAATTATTCAATGTTTCTCTAAAGAACTAAAGCATACATGCTTTGTCTCATTCGCAAAATATGATAAGCTACATTAATATCCACAGGGACACATCAGCCCATGGTGTAAGAAGGTGTGGGCAAGTTGATCACGGTGCTCTTAATCTTTGTCATCATGTTAATACTGTTGGTGATTCCTTGTGAACCAATTCCACTGTCCTTCAGACCCTGTAACAGAGCATTTTTAAGAATCATCAAGAGACAGGAAGAACAAGGCGGTATTCGCTTCAAGTTTCTGAAACTTCAAGACAATGATTAGTTTATCCAAGGTGGATGGTAAGAAATATCCCCATGCATTCCAGCAATTCTGTAACATGGAAAGAGAGTGCACCTGAAAAGGAAAGTGATCTGGTCCACGAGCTGGGGCTGAATTAATCTGAACAGTTCCTGTCTCCATTGCATCACTGATCAAAATTGCTTTGTTTATGTCTCTTGTAAAAACACAACCCTGCAATTAAAATCAGCTAGTAAGGCATTCTGGAATCAGTTTTAACGGAAAACCTGGATGGTCATGATTTTTGAAATGAAAACTTTTGGAACTTTCAAACAGCCATAGATCAAAAGGATTTTTAAGGTCCTTCTTGGCAATGCCTATATTTTTTGTTCTTGTAGACTTCTAATGACCATCCCGGGACTTGTTATGAGAAAAAGTTGGACAAGTTGAAGAGAAGTTGGATTAATATTGACTAAAGTCATACCTGTAGGCCGAAATTGCTAGCATTACAATGGTGGATTCCTTCTTCAACAGAATTTATACGTATGACAGGTAAAACTGGACCAAACGGCTCCTCCCATGCGATCCTCATATCAGGTCGAACATTGTCTAACAATAGTGGCCATATGAGGTTTCCCTCTCTTTTATATTCCTGGCAGAATGTTGCTCCTTTCTGCTTTGCATCCGTTACTAAGCCCTCAATAAAGTTGGCAGAGGACTCGGTGACCACTGGAGTAATATCACAGTTTTCCTCCGGTGGCCCAACAGTTAATTTTGCGACTTTAGCTTTAACTTTCTCAACAAGGGTATCGGCAACAGATTCCATGACCAGGACAACCTTCACAGCTGTGCATCTTTGACCACTGATATAGAAATAGCAAAAGGAAATTATGAGGATATGTGGTTGAACTTCGGATAGAGCAATGTAAAATGAGAGCAGTTATGAAATGAAGTTATGAAATGAAGTTGTGATTTGTAAGTTATTTCCTCGAGGGAAGTTGGAGACCAGAGTTAACCTGAATAGTTTGTACAGACAGCCAGGAATTATGAACGCAATATCATGCGTGTTCCAGTTAAGAAGCATAGTAGAGATCAATCTTTATAACGGGGTCAAAGTTTCCAAAGAGGATTAAAAGGAAGATTATACAACAGCTGTAGTCTCATACTTCACTTTGGTGAACGTTTCAGTACTTAATTAGTTATATTCATGAATAAACAGACGAACATCAATTGAAATGTGTTTAAAGTATGACGTATATTGTTAGAGAAGCTATAATATCAATTTAAGAGAGATGACATAGAGGATTCTGTCACAGGCTGATTAGTAATGCCATGTTGTTTTCCCTCACCTGTAAGAGAAACCTCCTTTTAAGATATTAGCCGCTGCAAGATCCAAATCAGCGTCTTCCAGAATAATACATGCATCTTTTCCACCTAGTTCCATTTGAAGAGGAATCATGCCTGCTTTCTTTGAGATTGCTATTCCAGTGTCTCCTCCTGTGAAGCTGCAGTAGCTCATCGTTAGGTAGGAGAACATGCTATTAACTAGACATGCCAATACAATGTTTCCATTATTTTATCTGGATTTTATTTTTAGATTTGTTTAAATCTACAATTACACATGCCTTAATTGTTTATAAAGGGGTGTACAATGAGAAAGGACCAAAACCAGTGAAATCAAAGCAAGGCAATCATCTTAAGGTGACCAAAAAATTACCTTATACAGCTGACTGCTGGATGCATTGTAAGGAAATCACCAATCTCAGAACCTTTTCCTGTGACGCAGCTAATAAGGCCTTTGGGAAAACCAGCCAAATGAAAGCAATGCACCATGTGCAACGCAGCTACTGCACCCTGGAACGAACCGCAAAAGTTCATCAGAAGAACTTGACTAATAAAACTGGTTAAACAATAATAAGAGTCCATTTGAGTGGTATATTATTGGAATATCAAAGGTGAAGCGGCATTGGAACCTTGATCTGAGATGGAAGGTGAATACTATGATCATCAAGGGCTAATCCCTTACCTGGGTTGGGGGCTTCAGCACAATGGAGTTTCCTGCGATAAGGGCAGGAGCAATCTTTGAAACAGCCAAGTTGACAGGATAGTTGAAGGGTGGGATGGCCAAAACAACACCCAATGGAATCTGCATACAGGCACAAGTCCAAATCAATCATCTAATATACAGGATTATTAAGAGTCTAGAACATGCACAACCATCACACCACATGGGAACTCATGCACAATAAGAGATAACTGAAACGTTATACACATCCTTTCTATTCATCATGTAAACCGTCTCTCACATTCTTGAACTAGCCCATCTAAATACTTCATACTAGTTAAATTACTTGACTTAGTTTTAGATTGAGCTTCCAATTCTAAAGTCACAACTAGCTTTCCCCCTAATGTCAGTAATAAGACGGAAGTATTGAGGTAAAAGATCAAGAGAACGCTTAACTGCCAAAAATGTTTCCTCATGGCATCCCGACACAGATTTTACAGTATCATCTTGTCAAGAATCAACAATTTTTTTTAGAGTAAATCTTGGTTTTTCTGGTCATTGACATGTACTGCAGCGCCTATGTGCATCCAAGCTTATAACAAGTAACTCGTAGGTCTTCAAAGTAGCCACCATCAAACATTTCTGTGTCATTTCCAGAAGGCCAGTAATAGAAGCCCCATCCTTATGATACGAACCAGCTGCCACTAATCACTACACCTCATATTTTACCTTCTCTACTTTCTTTACCCATAAATTTTCAGCTTATATCACTTAAGAATCTTATTTTAATGCTCAGGCATTATTTTATAGAAGAATCACGATGGTATTTTCTTGCTCCTTTCAAGCATCCAATGGAAATAATAAAAAAAAAAATAATAATAATAAATAACGTTGATATTCAATTATGTTGCATTGTTTAGGGGGTTTCTAAGATCTATAATGCAGGGGTTGGTCAAATATGCTCTGAATATCCCATGTTATTTTAAGATTCTCCCAAGGAAAAAGTCAAGAGGCCTTGCAGAATAGCCGTTTCACGTCAGGATAGAAAAGGGTTGCTGACAAGGCAAGCAAAACAACCGGCCAAAACATCAAATAACTAAGATTAGGTACAGTTACCTTCGAGGTGAGGCAGTATTTGGTCCTCTCATTGCCAGGAAAACTATCAGAAACCAGGAACTTCCCTTCTCCAAGGATCCTCACCCCTTCTTCAGCACAGTACGACACCAAATCCCCTGACCTAACAACCTTCACCAGACCAAAAAACATACAGAAAAGAGATAAAATCAAACCCAATTCAATGAAGACATGTTTTATAACGAGATCCACAAAACAAATTTTGTAGAGTAGTAGTTATTTGGTTAAGCATTCGAACTTATCAAATTAGAAAGCATATTAACTTGATCTCACAAGGCAAGCATGATGTTAATTGCGGAGTCCAAAATTAGTAGAAAGAGCAAAATAATCCTTTGTTCCTATAAGGATAAGTCTTTTTAAAAATTAGGTTTTCTAGAATAGCTTATCTATATGAGCCTTAAAGGACCTAGGTAGATGTTACACTAGTGAATGATTAACAACCATCGTAGAACTCAAGCGTAAATGTCTGAGTAAATCCTCAGCATCCTGTGATTGTTTGTGTGCGTTTGATGTTGTTGACTGTTTAATCTCCCAAAAACATGATAGTTCCTAAAATGAGCTTCTATTACAAGAACACAACTCTAAAAAAATGGGAAAACAGTCTTATAGGCTCTTAATGTCAAGAAAGTAGTTCCAAATTATAGAACTGATACCATGTGCGATGATAGGAATCAAAACTTCTAATTCCACTTACTTCAGTCACTGCATCCTTGGCTGGTTTAGCAATCTCTTTAACCAGGCATTCTGCAATAGGTGTTTTGTGCTCTTTCAATATTGCTGCTGCTTTATGAAGCAACTCCGCTCTCTTCCACAGAGGGGTCTTTGCCCATGTCTTTTGTGCTGTTTTCGCTGCATCTATGACTTTGTTCACTTCTTCCTGAGTGCAAGCTGTACAGATTTAATCAAAGAAAGACATGTCAGAATTACGGGATGAAATTATTCAGTTTGTCCTCCAAGTTTGGTAATATCCACTACTTATGCCACTAAATTCTACAGGAAAAAGCTTTCATTTCCTTTTCTTTCCAACTTAACGCTACCAGAAACAGACACAACCATGACACGGTTTCCAATACTCCAACCAATTCAAAGATCTCGGAATCTGCCGTGATTATTTCAAAAACAATCCATTTTCAAGCAAAATCATGCACAATTGATTATTCTACTAGTAATCAGCGCACAAAACTACATGGAGTTTTTCAATTTCTGCTCCCAAGGTTGGTAATATTCATTTCTGCTCCCAATCAATCCACAGGACTCAAAATCTGCTGTGATAATTTAAAAAAGGGTCCATTTTCAAGCAAGATCACGAGCAAACAGGAAGGGCTCGACGATTAAAGGCAGATTCCCGATTACCTTGGACCTTGAAGTGCGTCTTCCGGGTGGTCGGATTGATGATCGGCACAGATTTCCCCGACGCAGACTTCTTCCACTCGCCATCCGAATAATACCTATACACATCCGCCTCTATGATCTCTGCAAACACTCCGGTTCCGGCCATTTCTCCTCCTCTCCCCGACCTTTCAAAGCAGTTGGAGAACTTAAAGAGTCCGAAAGAGTGAGGTAGTGGAAGTGGTCGTTAACTGGTGGAGGCTCGCGCGGATTCTCACACGTGCCCCCGAATCTAATACTTTGCCATCAGGCCGTAGTTTGGTGGGTGGTCAAAAACGTGCCGCCCCCATCAATCTCTCGTAAAAAAATCTAACTACAAAAAACTTTCCATTCTTAACGAAAGAAAGTAATTATTCATAAAAATGTGGGACGGAGCATCCTAGGGGTTTAGTATTAGCCTCTCCGTATCTACAGCTGGGTTCTCCATCTTCAACGCACCTTCCTTTACTGCATTCGCGACTTTTGACGTCTGTAGATGTCGTGTTCTGTAAAATATTGGTGGAAGCTTCACGCGGATCGTTGTCCGGGTGGTTGGGGGCCAGTTCCAAGGTTTGACAATCACATCTCTAGCGGAATAAACCCTATTGGAACACCGGATATTCCTTGCTGTTTCTTTCTTGGAGAGTGAACTCGTATAAATAAATTCTTTTAGGTATTAGGTAGTAGAAACATAACTTAAATTACGAGTCAAGAGTTAGCTGATGAATTTAAGGAACAACCTTTGCATTAAAATTTTATTTAATTGTTGTTTTTTATTGTTGAGTTTTTATTCGCATCAATCTTTTGCATATCCAATATATTTAGGATTTAATATTAAGTAAAATACAATAAATACTTTGGTATGCGAATCATGTATGATGGACTCCTAGTTAAACAAATATGTTGAACGTCCTAGTAATATCCCCAAAAGACATATTAGGAAGGAGAAGGAAACCATTACATATAAGGCTACATAATAGTACTTTGAACTGTAACATTTGGACATGAACAATATTAAGAATTGAAAATGGAAATGCTTAACTCCAATACCATGCCAAGGTAAGCAAGCTCATCCCAAAATTCATATGTGACAGGAGATATACTATTGTCATTGATAAGGTCATGACTATATATCCCAAAAGGTGCATTAAGAATCAAGGAAGAACCATCACATATAAGATTGTAAATTTAATATGAGAAAAATCAAATATGTTTATTCAGCGGTGAGTTAGTATGAATTCCAACTGTAAGGTTTAGAGTTTGACACCTGTATCCGTAAGTTAGGTGTATGTTGTAATATTAAAAATAAAATAAAAAAATCTCCAAAAGGTATTTTAAGAGAAAGGGAGAATTATCATATATCTATGACAAATTTTAACAAAATGAATTGACATGAGTTTTGATATCATACTAGAAAAATAAAATTCTAACTCAAAAATTAGTTTATAATTTTACATTTAAACATTATCCAATAATTTTTTTTCCACGACATACTTATAAGTGATCAAATTATAAAAGCCTAGTTTGAGATGAATTATCATGCTTGCACTTGAATTTCAGCATAAAATTAAAGCAATACCACTTTTTTCTTTAACCATATGTTAAAATAACAAAATAAATAAACATACCAAAATGTTGAAGAGGTGAGATAAACATTTTAATAACTAATTTTTAATGAAAAAAATTAGACTATTCTTAACATTACGTGAAGCTAGTAATCACCTGTAAGATACTTTTATATTCGTCGCGTCAAAGCTGTTTCAGTCATGTTAAATAAAAAAAAGTTGAGTGAAGTGTTGTGTGTTTTATATTACATGTCTAGTGACAGTATAAACAAAATAATGTCCTGTTATGCACCGAGGTTTAACGTTTCTTAGCAGAAGCGAAAGCTGCTGGATTTGTTAAGTCAAACGAGTTACTGTTTTCATTTTTCAAGTACAAAGGTTGTGTCATTGTGTACGTAATAACTTTTCTATTTGCTGTTTGATAATGAAATGATTGTGAAATTTCATGGGTATTGGGCCTCACGACCATTGTCTGCGCTTTTGTTGTCCATGAAAATGGGCCTAATTTTCTTTCGTGGTAGCCCAATCCGGGAGTAGGAAATTATGTGTAAACAAAATTAGGAAATTTTGAACACTCATATATAGTATAAGAGCCTATTTTAAGCGATATACTCTAAACTATTAAATATTCTACATAATATTATTTTATTAATAAATCTAAATATTATAGTTAACTCTTAAAATATGTTTAATATGTAAAAAAATTTATTTAACTCAGATCAATATTAAATCCAAGGTTTGATTGTACAAAAAAGTATTAAAAATGAAAATCTTTAGGTTTAGGTGGTATTTGAATATAAAAATATTTAGCTCGTTCTTAATTTTTTCGGTAAATTATTAATAATATTTATTTTACATACTATGAAACCAAAATTAGTCAAAATTAGTGTTAATACCGGCCTTTAGTTTTTTTTTTCCCATTCCACTTCCTAGAGTAAAGGAAGGGTCAGTAAGGATTCCGACTTCGCTTCACTAGCAAAGCTCCACGTCATCTTAATTCCACGTGGGTCAATCCCATTGGATGGAAACATGTCATCTAACGTGTCCTTCAAGTCCCAGTCAATGCCCCCGAGGTTCTTCTTCAACCTCTCTCCGGTTCGCTCGCTCAGAGTCAGATCTCTCAGAACAACAGCGATTGCTCTGAGATTGGAAGCCTAACGGATGCATATCTCTCTCTCACTCGCTTGAGATTTGATCTCGGTAATTCCTCACCGTGGCTTCCTCGGGGTCACCGAGCCTGTCTCGAAGAAAAACTTCTTCTTCTTCTTCGACTTCCACACCGGCGAGGACTTCTGCTTCCGGAGCGGCTCGGATCGTGTATAGGGAGTCAAGAGAGGCGCCGGAGTACAATTTCCCTTTCTGGCAGCGGGATTGGTTCATAGGGTTGCTCTTCGTCATGGCTCTCGCGTTCTTCGGTCTCGCACTCTTCCTCTTCCTTGGCCTAGACACCGACTACGGCTACTCTTCCCCTGCCTCTGCTGCTAGCTCCTCTGAAGGCGTCGAGGTTCGTTAACTTCCGTATCCGTTTGTGTTATTCTTTGTTTTGATTGTACCTTGGGCGGTGCGGGAGAAAGAGATGAATTGAAGGCCCTGTTTGGCCGCTAGAAAATGAATTAAATTAAAAAGGAAGGCCTGTATGAAACTAAGGAAAGTTTGATTGATTTAGTTTTGAAGTTGAATGGTTGTATTTCGATCGGAGACCTTGTTATTCAAGAAAATGTTTAAAATGCACTGGCAAACAACGTAACGTGCTTGTGCAAATTGACAAACAATAACAACGGAGCATAACACCTGAACATTTTAGGCTATATAAATTTTTTATTGTGTTGTCAAAGAGAGAAGAAACCTGACAAAACCTATTTAACAAGTCATCTACTAAAAGCCTCTCTTGCGCATGAATCTCCGTTAAGTGGAAGCCTAAGCAAATGGTCTCTGACTGTGAGCTAAATGGAATTTAATATTTGTTCGTTCCTCGCGACCAAAAATACGTTATTGGATTGCTTCTTATTTTTCTTTGTATCGGGCAGATTACTTATGGGACAGTTCTTAAGCTGATGCACGAGAAGTCCAAGTTTCGGCTGCACTCCCATGATGTGCCATACGGTTCTGGCAGTGGGCAACAGTCAGTTACTGGGTTCCCAAACGTTGATGATGCCAATAGCTACTGGGTATGATCTCTCTTATCTCCTTCTCTCTCAAATTCCAAATACATTTCCACATATTCATGTCCGTGTGAGCATGAGTTGTTCCTGTTTTGTTTTTTGTCTTCCTTGTATCAGCTTTATGGGTTTTGCTTAATTGATATGACAACACCCTTGAGGTTAAACTACCTAGATTCAAATGATTTTTTACTACAGTAAGTGCTGTCGTGAAAAAAGTACTGAAGTTCCAAACAAGATGAAGACCCTGTAGGGACTAGTTTAGTGGCCCTGCAACTTGTTAAACGGAAAGTTAGCGTGGATCAAAATTGTTGGGCACTACGAATGTTTACAAGTGTTTAATATGTGTAAGTGAGTCTTTTTCCGTGTGCGTGTATTTTTTTCTTTGACACGATGTATTGTATGTGTCCGTCAGCTGATTTTGTACGACAAACTACAGATAGACATATGCAATGTAAGTTTGAGCAGATAGGTGTATCTGATTGAATTTTGGGGAAGGTGAAAACATGCTGGTTCGTCATGTTGTCTCTGACATAAATGGCTAAAAACATTTGATTAAATTTGAGCAGATAGTTGTATTTGATTGAGATTCGGGAAGGTGAAAACATGCTGGTTAGTCATGTTGTCTATCAAAAAGTGATGTAACCTTTGTAAGTGCATCTTTTTCTTTGACACAAAGTGTTGGATGTGTCCATCAGCTGATTTTGTTATGACAATGTATAGATAGACATACGCGATTTAAGTTTTAGTGGATGGGTGTATGTGATTGAATTTTAAGAAAGGTGAAAACGTGCTGGTTCGTCATGTTGTTTCTGACATAAATGGATAAAAAATGCGACTAAATTTGAGTGGACAGGTGTGTGTGTGTTATCACAAAGTGTAGGTAGACATATGCGATTTAAGTTTTAGTGGGTGTGATTGAATTTCGGGAACTTGAAAACATGCTGGTTAGCCATGTTGTTTCTGACATCAATGGCTGAAAAAAAATAATTCCTATCATATGCTCTACGTTAAGGTTTTGACCATGGGCATCAAATTGTTGGTTTTCAGATTGTTAGACCTGTGCCTGGAACATCTGCCAAGCAAGGTGACGCCATTAAAAGTGGGACAATTATCAGGTTGCAACACATGAGGACTAGGAAATGGCTGCACAGCCATTTGCATGCATCTCCAATTACAGGCAACCTAGAGGTTAGTATTGACTCTCACTACTTATCGTATATTTGCGCATAGATTTCACAAGTTCTTTTGCTTTTGTTTACGGGGGATGGGTTGAGGGGAAGAGGTTTGGAAATAAAGAGATTTAGCAATCCTGTTTGACATCCAGCTTAACACATTAATGAACAATAGATTTTCCAATGGCTGTTGGTTCCTATAAGTGACTCTTGCTCGGTGGGCATTCTTTGTGTTGGCTTTTGAACTTAGTTTTAAATTGGAGCGCTTAGTTTTGCATCCATTAGCTGAAATCTGGAGTGGAAAGAAATGTTTTTTCTGCTCTGTATTGGGAGTTTTGTCTGTTCTGTATAATCCAGTTTAGGGATCTTCTTGTTATTTTAAGAAATGTTTTTGCAAAACTCAATAAGAACATAGGATGATAATGGAAGGTGAAGTTTTTTCTGAATGTTTTACGGAAAATTTCTCATGACTGTGTTTACGAGTTTATTTAATTTCTTTTGTTTGACATCTTCATCATTGTGTTAGATATTCCTGGGTTTAGTTCTAATTGAGAAATTCCCTCTTCAAATATCTATGTATATATATTGTGCTTTTCATTTTAGACAAGATACAACAGCTTGATTGTTGTTTCTGATATCACTCTTCAGTCTTCAATTTTATTAGAAGCTGGTTTTCTGTTAGCAAGATTGTTGATTAAATCATATCAAATTTTTGCATCCAGAGAAATGACTTTTACTAAAAGTTCTAAGCTTTGTTGGCCTCATAATGATTACAGAATCCCAGATTTGACTGTGTATATGTATATCAATGCATATACACATCTGATCTATCTTGAACCTTTTTCAAGCCGGATTAAGTGTCATTTAGAATTGAAACCCACGACTTCTGAATTTGACAGTGGAATTTGCATTCCTGAGTGTAGGTGAGCTGCTTTGGGGGAGAATCTGAGTCTGACACTGGGGACTACTGGAGGTGAGACCTGGAATGATATTTTAGAATATTACCCAAGTCTTGTTTATGATTGATGCTTCAAACTGGTGATATTTTCCATAGGCTACTGGTTGAAGGGAGTGGAAAGACTTGGAAGCAAGATCAAAGGGTGCGGCTTCAACATGTGGATACTGCTGGCTACCTCCATAGTCATGACAAGAAATACAGCCGCATTGCTGGAGGGCAGCAGGAGGTAACAAGAAGAAATTGAAATAACTGGAACTTTGCTCGTCAACATGAATATTATCCATTAACAATCTATGTGTCTGTACAGGTCTGTGGTATCCGAGAGAAGCGACCAGACAATGTCTGGTTAGCAGCCGAAGGCGTGTATTTCCCTGTTGCAGAAAGCAAGTAGAATTTTAGTCTCTTTTCCATACATTATTACTCTGTAGAATCAGGTACATGGGTTTTGGATTTTGTGGTGGTTGGTACCTGCTTTATCGATGGCGGTAGACGTCATTAAATGAAAGAAGATATGGGTCCTAATTGTACAACTTATGATAATTGCTACTCGCTATGCATTATGCAGGCTTTTATGCCTGCCAAAAGTTACTGCCTTTAACCAGTTTTCTTTTGTTGAAATAACCGTACCAAGTTTTGATTTTCTTTTCTGTACCTTATGGGCCAAAAGTAGAGCCGGCTGGCAGCTACTATCTGGCATGGTCCCCTGGGCCCTAAATATCGATTACCCTTTCCCAATCACCCAAGTTTATCCTTGCTATTGGTTTTTGTCTTCTATTCTCTTTAAAATGATATGTCTTAAGAAAAATTAAAAAAATGATATTAGTAGGAAATTGGGTGTATGTTACAAGTTAATTAAATCTTATTAAGTTATTTTTCTTCATTAAAAGCTATACCTCTTACAGTTGATAATTAAATTGTGTTAACAAGTCAGTAGTCCAGATTAATCACTTCAATATCTTATATTCCTAAACCCCCACCTCCTATGTTTCTGCTTTGCTACTATATGTGGACTGTTGCCTGCTGAATCTGTACTTGTTAGGGCTTAATCCTCCAGTTATGTAAAACGACTAAATAAGGACAGACATTCGAGTCAACGCCTTTAATCGAGGGCTTCTAATACGAGCGAGCATCTAGGCCACTTTTTTAAAGTTAGAGAAGGCTGTTTCATCCATTGGCTTTGTGGTCAATAGTGAATCCGCGGTCCTTCCGGTGGGGAAGTAAAAGATTGCTACGGTGCATGCATGGCCTACTCTGCCTTTTTCTTGTGGTCCAAAAGGAATAAAGGGTCAGATCTCTCTCTCTCACTCTCTCTCTCTCTCTCTCTCTCTCTCTCTCTCTACCTCTTTTTCTCTTTCTTGGAGATCTCCCGCTATCAAGTGCAGTTCACCCATTTGTTAAGTCGCGATCCCACAATCCCCAGTTTGTCGTCTCAACAACCACGCCCGTGATGTGTGTTCGATCAGCTGTACAATTTTGCAAAGAATGTTAGGGATTGCTGTTGAATTCTACGTTGTTAAGGTATGGGTGAATATATTTAGTTAAATATAAGTATTTTTTAGGGTTTAGGATTTAGCAAATTCAATTATAATTGTATATCATCACCTACTGGGCCTTTGTAAACCTAATGTGTCTTAGGCCCCATAAACCCGTAATGCTTTTAGATGACCTATGTCGTCTAAACAACCATAGGATGACCTGTGTTGTACTATTGCAATGTAAATATTTAGTCCCATCTTGTTAATGTGTGAGTGTGTAAACCGGATTAAGAATACACATGTTTTTCTACTTTGTGAACTAGCTTAGTAGCTCAAAGTAGACGAAAGTCACTTGTACAACCCCCGTAAATTTCCTTCCAACAAGGGATGCCCTACCTAATGCGAGAAGGGTCCAGTGCTTCTCGTGCGATGGGGCAAGACCTATCGTACACCGGTTGTCGTAACTTTCCCTTCGTTGTAAATGACAGATTCCACAAGAATGCATGTTGCTCCCACGAATTGGAAAGTTGTTCCTTTGGCAAGTTCGGCCAAACCCTTTAGCTGCTGAACAGAAATACGTCTTGTCACTTTCCTGCTAAGGTAGACTGGTCCCTTACGGACAGCCTTCGAGGGATAGTAGCTCCAGTGACCCGCCTAAAAAAGCTTGAGATAAGTTGCTTAAGAGTTATCCGATCATTTTTATGATAGGCAGAACATGAGTCCTACCCAAAAAAAAAAAAAAAAAGCATTAAGAGTCAACTTGCTTTGAGAAAATCAGAAACAATTTACTTAGTGTTAAAAAACAGAATGACATAAGTCTTATATAACTCGAGTTTTCCTTTTGAATTCCCTTAAGATGAAGCAACATGTTAAAAATAGTGACATCAATTTTACGTGGTGCAAATCTTACATACATTTAACAAGCGCTTGGCTTAGTCAGGGTATGTATGCCTATAATCTTTTAATCCTAAGTTTGACACCTAAGTATATGAATTTGGGTGTATTTATATATACATATATAAATCTCACTTATAAATCCTCTTTTTAAGGAATAAAAGAACCTTTTTATGAACCCCTTGAGTCAACTTTTGTGAAAAACTAAATTTTCTAACATGAAGTTTTCATATATGAACAATTCATAAAATTGTTTTTGCTTTCTATCTATTCTCATACTTCAATTATTTTAGTAACTAATCAAAAACAAAGTGGATTCTCAAAACATCTTTTATAGGTAAGATAAGATAAGATGATAAAAATATTTAATTAGCAAATTATTTTATCATCACACAACAATGGGATTAGCTTATATTCTTGATGTTGACTTCAAAACTAAAAATTGATATCACATCCTCCCCTAGTGGGACATATTCTTTTGTGAAGGCTTGGATAGAAAAAAGAAGTGACCCTCACAATGCAATCTTAGCATGGATCTATGATTTTATAGTCCCAAGCCACAAGCATGCGCTCTTAATTAATTGCTTTAGCATTTGGGTCTCACTACACCCTAGAGAGACAGAACAGCCCCACTTCTTTAAGTCCTTCTCTTTATGCTCTTTGTGGAACCTGTCAATTATTAGCTGCCTCATATGTTGCTTGGACGTCAGTATGCTGAGACAATGTGGTCTCCAGGCTCACCAACAAGTCATAAGTTGTATCTTCCCTTACGGCTTGCAGTTAACTTCGACATATCATTTCAAGTACTATCTCTGTGATAATGTAATTTCTTTTTGGAAGTTACCTTAGAAAAGGTTAAAAAAGAAGTTCATAAGGTAAACACTTCACGTGGTTACTTGATTTGTGTCTGCTTTCAATCTAACCGTATGTCAAAATCTGTAAAAGTTTTTCATGCTTAAATTTTTTCGTGTTACTTTTTTAGATGTAAAAAAGTAGCTCTAATATTTTATTATAAAACTGATTTTGAAGAAGAAATAAACATTCTTATACAACATCAAAACTTAAATTGACATACCATCACTCATGGACAAAGAAAACAAATCAACACATATTTGGTTGCTCAAGTGAAACTACTTGGAAATTTCTACCTATATGAGATACATGATTTGAATTTTATCATAATGGTCATTATAAATGAGACAATTGTCAGCCTCATTACAAGTAGATTTTAACGAAGAAATGAATTTTCTCATATTGTACCGAAGTCAAGTTCATGCATGATATTCCGTCAATCGTGGACTTAAAAGGGTCTTATGCTTAGAGTGAAGAAATATGTTCAAATTGATGTATGTTTTAGGTACCTAAATACATCAGTATGTCATTTACATATGAGAAAATGATGGTCATCGTTACAAATGGGAGTTGCAGAAAAAAAAAAGAAAAAAAAAGAGTTCTCTTGTACTATAATTGAGTGATTGCACTAGTGAGAATTTACTCGTACAGGCTACCCAAGTTTAGGACCCTGAAAGTGCATGACAAAATGCATAATCATTGCAACAAATCATGAGACCGAGTTGGAAAGCACCCAGAGAAATGTAATCAAAAACTTCAACCCTTTTCCCATCCCCATCCCCTTCCTCATCCTCATTGTTATCTTTTCCCCTAGTGGGCATGAAGTGGAAACTTGAACTTAACCAGACCATGATTTGCACTCTTAATGTTAAGATAATGAAGGCAGAGACCAGGAGACATGGCCAGGCTTCATCTTGTCTACCGAGTAAATAAACACAACTGTGCTCAGACCCATCTTTAAACTAAGACCAAAGAACATGGACACTTGAATTTTTATATTCCAGGACCTCAGAGGGTCTACTCTCCACAGCCTACAGGAATCCAATTCTATGCTAGCCGTTAGAAAGGATCCAAGTTTATTTTTTAAAATCCGTTATTATGAAAAAAGAATACAAGAACAAACAAAGAAGACAACTAATTAAGATATTAAGAATGTGAAACAATTAGTATTTTTTGCTTTTTCTCATTTCAAACATCAAGTAATTCGGAAGTCATAAGACAAAGCAATGCAATGAATTATTGAGACTTAATTCACAAAGAGATTTTGTATTTGAACTTAAGGTTTGATATCAAATTTTATTACTAAAGTTGATAAGAAATAAGAACATCTAAATATAGGAATATACAAACATATATAAGGTATTAGTGATGCGAGAGAATCACTGTTCTTTACACTTATTTTCATCCCAAACATTAATTAGTTCATAAATATAAGATAGGAAATGTGATAAGACTACATATATTTAATTCAAAATAAGACATGGTTCTTCAAATTAACATATTAACTAGACAATTGTTAAAAAAATATCAGTAATGAAAAAGGACAATCTAAAGATAGTTCTGACCAGCAATTGGCATACCTGAAGACAACTCATTTCTGCATATCCCATCAGAGAATTAAGGATTAAGTAGCTATTGTTGAATTCCACAACGTGAAAGAAGAACTGGTTTCCCACTAGAATTCTCGGAAATTGTATGCTTATGTGTTTCTTTGTTATGCGTCATCACGTGGTTTGGTACTATTTTAATCTTTCAATCTCTCGATATGCATGATTACTTGTTGACACCTACGACCTTTGTTGTTTTCTTGCGGGAAATTCAATCAGGGCACAAGTCACACACACTAATAATTATCTTAAGAAAGCACAAAGAAAACATGGTCTGCCCCTAAAGACTTTTTTCTTAATTTTAAAAACATTTTATTTCTTTTTAAATAGTATGACATAAGCTTTACGTAGTTTAAATCTTGTTTCAAGAGCCCTATTTATAAATAATAATAATAATAAAAAGATGAGTTTTTTTTTAAGTGGTATCAAAGTTTCTTTTAAACATGACATTTATTTACCTTATTAGAGAAAATGAGTTTTCCTCTTCAGAAAAAAAAAATTGAGATAAAATCTAAATAAAAGAGTGAATATTTAGCTTTCATGTAAGCTTTTAGATTAAGTTTGTAAACTTTTTAATATACTATTAGTAAAATCAAAATTACATCATACTCTGTTACGTTAATTTTTTCATATAAAAGGATATCAAAGTTATGAGTTTTTTCAAACAATCTTATTGAAAATGATGTAACAAAAATTATAATAAAAAATTTACTTGAAAATTCTTCAGTAAAAATCAGACTCTAAAAATTATTTGCAAAAATGTTCTTAAATTTTTACTGAGTTCTTAAATTTTTTTAACAAACGATAAAAGTTAGGATGAAAATGACCAGCAGGCAGCCTCTGCTCCGGGGGCACCCACACCTCTTAAGTGAAGTCAGAGTGCCTTGCACGCACTTTGACGCCGCCGTCGGCACTCTGCTCCCTCGTCCACCCTATTTATCATGCACCCGCCACTGAGAACGAAGCTGACCCACCCAAGTGGGTCCATCGTAAGTAAAAATGGGCACTGCAGGGAGCTTCTCTGCCGTACAACTTAGCTGAACGGCGAAGGAACGTAAAGTGACATTAGTTACGGTGTCAGGACAATATACTCTAGTACAACCCGCACTCTTCCCTATGTAGAAGAAAAGCATAGAAGAACATGGCTTCCTCTGCAAGACCCCAGGTGTGGCTTCTCTCGGAAGCCTATTTTTATTTTTTATTTTTTATTTTTGGCTTATTTTTTCACCTTGGAATTTTAGAAAGTGACGTATGTTTAGTTGTCAACTAATTCTCTAATTCTTGAGTTACAAATATTTTAGTCTAAAGAATTAACATTTTTAACACAATATCATCAAAATGTCCATCAAAGGTTTTGATATTATGTTATGAAATAATAAGAAAAAAATTATATTTACCCAGATATACAACTTTACATCTTAATCATGTAAAACAAAACGAAAACGATTACATTTAATCAAACATATACTATAATATTTACATATGTTGTTGTAAATATATTTATCTTCTTATAAATTAGTTTTAGAAAACAATTGAGCTTTCTCAATATGTAAAAAAAACCATTGTTTTTATGTAATTGTGGAAAGGGTGAGTCAAAAAAAAAAAGAAGAAGAAGAAGAAGAAGAAGAAGAAGAAGAGATTTTGTTCGTTTTGGAAAAAAGAGAATCAAGGAATTTTTTATGATAATATATATATATATATATATATATATATTTATCAAAAGACAAGAGTGTTTATAAAATAACGTTTAGGGGCTTTAGTTTTCTCGAAAACAGATTCCGAGAAAAACCATTAGACGAGGAAGGGACACGAATCAAACAGGCCTTACCGTCCCTCCATCTGCTCACTGGAGCACTAATAAATACAGGAGGAAGGAGAAGTCAATTATAATACAAGGAGAGACTCACGCTCCGAGCACGGAAGACGTCGTGGGAGAGCGTAAAACGCAGAAGAAACCAAGAAAATCGAATTAATCTTCTTCTTTCGCTAGAACTTTTGTACTTCTTCTTCTTCCTCTAGAAGTTTTGTACTGGTTTTCTTGGCAATGTGGTTGGCCTGACGCGTTGGAGGAGGAAATGGCCAGGTGTCAGCGAAACGACGTTGCGTCTTTGATCCTCGATCGCTCTACCGCCGCTACCGGCGGGCACTCCCGTCTGTGGACAGGCTTTTCGGCCTCCGCGTTTCGCCGCGTACTCTTTGATGCCGTTAGTTGCGGCGGGGGCTCGCGCTGCCGTCACCGCGACCGGGAAGACGGCGACGTCTTCGTCAAGAGAGCTGGAACAATTGCTAAGGTGCCGGTGAAGAAGGCGACGGCGAAGGCGAAGTCGGTGAGGTCTGACAAGCTTTCTGATCTTCTGAGCATGGCGGAATCGCCGGAGGCCGAGAGCGACGAGGAGACGAAGCGGAAGGAGCAGGCGCTGGAGGAGCTGAAGCGCGTGGCGAAGGCGCTACAGGCTGAGGAGTTGGAGACGAGAACGGAAGCTGCGAAAAGCGTGAGGCTACGCGCGAAGGAGGACTCGGACGCTAGAATGACGCTCGCCATGCTCGGAGTGATCCCTCCTCTGGTCGGAATGCTCGACTCGGAAGATTCCGATTCTCAGATCGCGTCGCTTTATGCGCTTCTCAATCTAGGGATCGGCAACGACGGGTGAGTTTCACCGGTTTCGGTTTCGGTTAGGTTTGGAATCGGATCCTGTTTGTTCTCGCGCCTTCCCCATCTGATTTGTTTCTTTGCTGTCAACTTCATTGTTTGAGCTCTCGAACTGTCATTTTCACTGATTAACTTCCTTATCTCCATCTCTTTCCTTCTCTAATAATGTGTTATTCTGATCTTTACAAGTAATTTGCAGAGTTCAGGACGTTTTGGTGTTCTTTCTCATCTTTGACATTCCTCTGCAATCCCTTGAAAACGTGACTTTTTCCCTTTCTAATTCAGTTTACGTCTTTTAGCGAAACATCGCTAGCATGCTTTTGTTCGTGTGTGATTGTTTACAAGTCAATTTGTTGTTTGTTAATTGCTTTATTGATCACTTTTGATTCTCAATCATCTACTTGTTTTTGGAATCTTCAACAGGAACAAAGCGGCCATTGTGAAAGCTGGCGGTGTTCATAAGATGCTAAAGCTGATTGAGTCTCCGAGTGATCCAAACCCGTTAGTCTCGGAAGCTATAATCGCCAATTTCCTAGGCTTGAGCGCATTGGATTCGAACAAACCGGTGATCGGATCATCCGGGGCAATCCCGTTCTTGGTGAAAGCTCTCCAGAGTTGCAGCCCCCAGTCCAAGCAAGACGCCCTCCGAGCGCTGTACAATCTCTCGATCTTCGCTCCCAACGTATCGGGCATGTTGGAGACCGATTTGGTCCCGTTTCTCCTGAAGAAACTGGGTGACATGGAAGTGAGTGAGAGAATTTTAGCAGTCCTTAGCAATGTGGTATCGACTCCGGAAGGGCGAAAAGCGATCGGCGCTGTGCGGGACGCGTTCCCGATTCTGGTCGACGTGTTGAACTGGAACGACTCGCCGGGATGCCAAGAGAAGGCCTCGTACATCTTGATGGTCATGGCGCACAAAGCATACGGCGATCGGCAGGCGATGATAGAGGCCGGAATCGTGTCGTCCTTGCTGGAACTAACGCTTCTGGGTAGCACATTGGCGCAGAAGAGAGCTTCGAGGATACTGGAGTGTTTCAGAGTGGACAAAGGCAAGCAGATCTCGGAGAGTTACGGTGGGAATTTAAGTAGCGGGGCGGTCTCAGCTCCGATTTTCGGTGGCTCCTCGTCGTCATCTTCCGCCAACCCAACCGCCGGAGAGTCGGAGGATATGATGAGCGAGGAGAAAAGGGCAGTGAGGCAGTTGGTCCAACAGAGTCTACAGAACAACATGAGGAGAATCGTGAAGAGGGCGAATTTGCCTCAGGACTTCGTTCCTTCAGATCATTTCAAGTCCCTCACAACCACCTCCACATCAAAAAGCTTGCCATTTTGAGAAAAATCTCTAAGCTTTTTAGGTTTCTTTTGAGTCTTTTTGTTAGTGAATCATAATATTAGCCAATGGTTGTAAGGTTGGAATGTATAATCCATTCGTATAGATGTAATAGTACCTTTCTAGACTAGTTTTCTCTGTGGGGACATGGAATCCTTACTGTTAATTTGGACCCAAAAACACACTGGGAGCTGCATACTTCCAAGCATGTGCCAAGGACAGTACTTCTAAGGCACCGACATCAAAATCCAACCTCGAATCCAAAGACGTCAATGTTGGTTTGGTGGGAAAATCTTGTCTCCCTCGTTGGGCCTACTCTAAAGGTATATATTATTGAGCGGAAGGTGTCGGTCACTTTTTTATTCGTAGAAATCAATACCATTTTCCATCTCCTCAGGGACATTAGGAGCCAAAGAGTACTGAGTTTAAGCATAATTTTAGAAACTGTTCCTGTTAATTATGGATGAAACCGATCTTCCAAAATAGTTGGCCGTACTTTTGATTCCCTGATCCATCTGGGAATCTTTCATTTATTAGTTGAAGATGGTTTGCAGTAAGAACATGGCTGTTCGAGCTCTCTTATCTTCCATTAGTTTAACAATGTTGTTTGTTACCCTGTCCTCGTTTAATGTGCTATTTTTCTATTTCCTAATTGCAGATGCCATTGAAGAATTAGTAAACCAGAGTGGTTGGCAGTGATGGGTTGCTCAATGCAAATAAAAATAATTGACTTTTCAGATCATGCACGTTGCTGGGGTGTCTGCTGTCGTTCTTGATCTAGAGATTCAGTGGCAATGAAATTTGGTCAACAAAATAAGTTACGAAGAATGTTTATGTTTCATTTAAAATTAAATAGAAAATATATCCTTTTATAATTTATTATTCTATGCTTTTACACTCAACTAGAGTACGGAAAAATACTTTTCAAAAACATCTTTGTATGAATAGATTTTAGATTTGAACACAACTCAAAGATATTAAGAAGAAAATTACTTCATCTTAAAATAAAATAAAACAATATATCATTTTTACAGTCACTTCAGCCTTAGGACGGCTTCCACGTGTAAATCTTTTTTGGATCCAGAGCATTAAGAAGTGACACCTGTTTATCTAAGACGTATCCAGGACATGTACCAAGAACCTAGATATGATGACACATCATATCATCGTACCCAGTGCAAGGACTTTGATGTTTTGTACTGATTGTGAATACTGAGTGGGTGGGATTATAGAAGCATTTTCACGCAATATCCATCCTACCCCACAAAGATATGAATTTAGTGTTATACCTCCTGTCATTTATTGGCTCTGCATGTCAGCGATGTAAAACAGAACCTCTATGACAATGCGTTATACTCGAAAGTATCTTGGTTAATCATGCTTTTGGATAAATTGAGAATATGCTAATAAAGAATGTCCTACAAATCCATAATAAAATATGCTCTTTGTGTACTCATATCTTTTTCATTCAATAATTAGATTCAATTCAAGCATTCCATCACATCAAGATGAAATTTTGGTGATTTTCCACTTCTGTGATTGGATTCTCATAAATTCTACCTAATCGTAAGGGAAAGAATGAGCTTTTCTAACAGAGAGAATTAAATTAGATAATTTCATTTCTTAAGTGCATTAAAAGATAAAGTTATATGCATCATTGTTATGCAGATTCATAATCATCATTGTGGTCCAGAATCTAATCCATAGTTGGTGCAGGCAATAACTCAAAATCACAGATTCATGGTCGCCCACTTCGGTCCAGACCATAAACTAGAGTTTGGTGCATGCAATAACTTAAAACCTTAGTGGGACTGCCATGGGGTAGTCACTGATATCATAGGTGTCGTATGGAAGCCTGACTTATCCCATCAGATATGAAGTCCGTGGAAAGCTGAATCAAATATGGCAAACATTCTTCGCCTATCCAACATATAGGTAGCTTTTTATTTTTTATATATAGGTAAAAAGAGGTTTGAAGGTAACCAGCATATAGCCAACCACTTCTCTATTGGCCCATTGACCACCTAGATACAATTACGTTGCAAGAAAATCAACAACTCGAATTGATAAGAAAGTCAGCAAACAATTTGATGCTTCTTAAGATGCATTCGCAAAAACTTTTATTTTCCACAAAGTCCAACAAAAAGGTTTAAGAGTACACAACGTTTTACACTACCAGGAAAGATAAACATTTAACTTTTATTCACCATATTTACGACTAGAAGACACCAACCTGGTCATTTATCTCCATATTTACAGCTTCAAAGTGCAAAACTCAATCATTAGCAACCATTGCATCCATTGGCGTGCTGCTCTCCAGTTTCTTTATCCGCAATCTGTTTTGAGCAGGAAGGTCTTTGGCTGACGAAGAGGTATCAGCATCAACAACAACTGAGTCATCCTCTTTGAAATCTCCCCTCAATATTGCCATTGCAATTTCATTCTCAACGAGCTGCTGTATCACCCTCTTAACCGGCCTCGCTCCAAAGTTCGGGTCAAAACCCAAGTTCCCAAGAAGCTCAACAGCTTCCTTTGTGTAATGAAGCTCAATTTTCTTCTGTTTCAGCCTCTCTTTCAGCCGACTCAGCTGCGCACAATACGATATGTTAAAACCTTAATTTCCCATGATTAACAATGATTTTACTAATAAAGGGATTCCATTTCGCAATAACTAAAGTGTATAAAAACAATAGAATATGTATTTGAAGATAGCAAGCAACAATTAGGATCATAAAGCAACACAAACTAATACGAGTAAGCAATAAGTTCTCACCATTGAAATTTAGAAAACAGTTTAAAGCAGCTATAGAGAGGATTATTCACCTGTATCTCCACAATTTTGCTTATTTGATAGGCATCCAGAGGCTGGAACACGATATACTCATCAATTCGATTCAAGAATTCAGGGCGAAAAGTTTGTCTAGCCAACTCAATAACTTGTTTTTTCATTATTTCATAAACTGCATCCTTCTTATCTTGAGCGCTAAGAGTCTCGAGTATATAATGGGAGCCAATGTTTGAGGTCATTATAACGACACAATTTGTGAAACTAACAGTCCTCCCTTGAGAATCAGTTATTCTTCCATCATCCAACAGTTGCAGCAAAATGTTGAAGACATCATGATGTGCTTTCTCTATTTCATCAAAAAGTACCACAGAGTAAGGTCTTCGACGAACCACTTCAGTGAGCTGCCCACCTTCTTCATAACCAACATAACCAGGTGGGGCCCCAACCAAGCGTGAAACTGCATGTTTCTCCATGTACTCACTCATATCGATTCTGACAAGAGCATGTTCTGTGTTGAAGAGGTAACCAGCTAAGGCCTTTCCGAGCTCTGTTTTTCCAACACCGGTAGGGCCCATGAACATGAAACTAGCTATGGGTCGATTTGGATCAGACAACCCTGCCCTTGAGCGACGGATAGCATCTGCAACTGATTTAACTGCCATATCCTGACCAACCACCCTCTTGTGCAGAACCTCTTCCAGGAAGATCAGCTTGTCCCTCTCAGATTGTTGAAGGTTTGATAAAGGTATACCAGTCCATTTGCTTACAATCTCAGCGATGTCCACATCAGTGACCTCTTCCCGAAGCAAAGAACTTCCAGACTCCCGGAAGTCAGCAAGGTTCTTTTCTGCCTCTTCTAATTGGCGCTGAAGGGACATTAGAGTTCCGTATTTGAGTTCAGCTGCACGATTTAGGTCATACTCACGCTCAGCGGCTTCCATCTCTAGGTTAACTCTATCAATCTGCAAACATTTAAAGTAGATGAAAACAAGGAAAAAATTGTGGAACCTTCACGTCAAAGTTTCTACTCTATGTGAAAATTTACCTCTTCTTTAATTGATCTTATCCGTGTCATGAAAGCCTTCTCCCGTTCCCATTGTTCATTTAATTCTTTCTGTTTTTGTTTAAGCGATGTCAAATCATGTTCCAGCTTGCTTAACCTTTCCTTTGATGCTTTATCAGTATCATTTTTTACAGATAGCTTCTCCATCTCCAACTTTAGAACAGCTCTGTCTACCTCATCTAACTCCGTAGGTTTGGAAGTGATCTCCATTTTCAGCTTGGCAGCAGCTTCATCAACAAGATCAATGGCTGAAACAGAAGAGATAAATAAAAAATGTAAAATGATAACCGCAGACATAGGTGAAACTGTTTTTTGATTAAAAATAGCTTATGCAAAGAGAAATAACAAGTGTAGAGGATTATGAATGATGAAAGAGAGAAAAAAGGAGAACCTATGTGCTCCTTCATTGGACTTCGCACAACTCTCAGTCAATCATTAAGAGGCAAAGCCTCTTGTCACTTGTCACAACAAATATCAATGATGGCTCAAATCCACCCATAAAAGGATCATAATTTGCTAAAGCTTCATAAATATTTATTCCCGTAAAAAGGAAAATAAAAAATTGAATAAAAATAGGCAAAACCTAAAAGGTGAGGAAAAAAATCCAAATTCATACATTGAACAATGATGTTGGTGTCTTTCCCAATTATCATCGAAGTTTTGAACTCTATGACATAACAAATCATGGCCTAGTATCCACTTACAGAACCAAATATCAATCAACTGTTACCCAAATTCACAAGCAAGAAAATGATAACATAAGACTATTTTCCCTACTGACATGGACTCCACGTTGAACATTTCAGTTGCCATTTACCTTTATCAGGCAAAAAACGTTCAGTGATGTATCGATCTGCAAGAACTGCAGCTGCAACAAGAGCACTGTCTGATATTTTAACTCCATGATGCAGCTCATACCGCTCCCGCAATCCACGAAGAATGGATATCGTGTCTTCAACTGATGGTTGAGGACAGAACACCTGTTGAAATCTTCGCTCAAGTGCAGGATCCTTCTCAACGTATTTCCTGTATTCATTCAATGTAGTGGCTCCAATACATCGAAGCTCACCTCGCCCAAGCATTGGTTTCAACAAGTTCCCAGCATCCATCGCACCACCAGTAGCACCTATACACAAATCATCAATGAGACTGGCATATGGATACAATGTAGAGTACAAAACATTAATTTTAGAATTGGAACATATATGCCATATCAACATCTATAAATACACACATGGGTGCACAATACAAATATTGATGTATAAAGTACAATACATATACCAGATTCATTACTGGTTCTAGCTCCAAGGCAGATAATGTAAAGCACAAACCTGCACCAACAACAGTATGGATCTCATCAATGAATAAGATAATCTGTCCATTTGAAGCAGTGACCTCCTTCAGGACAGCTTTCAATCTTTCCTCAAAGTCACCACGAAACTTAGCGCCAGCAACCAATGAACCCATATCTAGGGAGATTAACTGTGGAATACAAGATAAAACCCAGAACATAAGTCCAACTATAGCATTATTAAAAACAACAGAACTCTTAAGTACAGTAAACAACAAAGTCACTTCATGGAAAATTTAGCAAGTCCAAACTTGAATCCAATTGTGAATGCAGAAAGCTTAGTTTGAACCCATACACAACAAAGTCCAAATTATTCCATCCGCTGCGATTTTTGTATAGTTATATAAAAGACTGAAATTCAAAAAAAAAAAAAATGATCCATTGAAGCTACAATTTACAATCCTAATCAATAATCATGGCAACAATGACATACTGCAGCAACCACAGAACCATCCTTTACTAAATATGTTCCAGCCATTTGCAGATCTAGGATGTCTTCAACTCGATTTATACAAGAAGGCCACTTAGGTAGTTGAAACTCTTTCACTGGTTGGATGGCAGTCCAACATACCTAGTGAAAGTCCAGAGGCAGATTTACCATCTGATGGAATGGCAAATCCTGGTTTCATTTAATTGTTATATAAACATTTAATTATTGATTTCACCATCTCAAAACCCTTGATCCTGCCAATCTATCAACAGAGCCAATAAAAAGCACTTAAAAGTATATCCCAGAGCAGTGTATAGAGAAAGCACCCTCCCTTCATCACCCACCCAACCAAAGGAAAAGATAAAAAAAAAATAGAAAATAAAAGAGCAACCAAGAGAATGAGTGGAGGACCTCAACGTAATGAAAAATTTAATCAGCATTCTGATAATGGAACTTTACTACCTTCCGATTCAGCAGTGGTTCTGGTACATCCCCTCGCACAATTCGTTGAGCTAATCTGGAAAAATGATACTAGACTAGTTACTACAAAAAAATAAATAAATAAATAAATAAATTTTCAACAACATCTCAAATAAGAAAATAAACACACCCAATCAATGCAATATGATGGTATTAGCATATCTCTTAAAAGAAATGTTTAAGATAACCAATACTCTAGAGGGTTGGGTGAGAAAACATCAAGAGGAGAAAATAGTGAACACTTGAACTTGAAACACCAAGTTTGGAGTCGCGACACAAAGATCACATTCTACTAACTAAGAATCCATATATCTTATTCTCATTATCAACAATAAGTCAGTAACAAACAAAAAGCCTCGTCAAAGGTATAATTGATAGAGCATCATACACCATTTATCTCAATTATCTTCTTTCGTACCAATGTTCAATGCTTCACTTCTATATGTTCAAGACAAGAGCAAATCTTTCATATTAGATGCCTTCTTTATACCTATTTCAGGCTCCAGATTCTGAAATTACAGAGCAGAGGAAGAAAACAAAAAATGAAAAATAAAAAATGAAAAATTAGCAAAAGCAGGTGAGATAAGCTTTACTTAGTTGAGCATGACACCAGCTACATTTTTCATATATATGATTCGAATTCAACATTCCCATGACATGTGTAGCTGGTCCAGCTCAAATAACCTGTCTGTAAATTTGGTTTTCACATCCAGTTCTTGCTCTACCAGCCATAAATTTTTGACCGGCAAAATGTCACACAAGCATTTCACCAAGTATTAGTAGATGATATGCTACTAAAGTTGGAGCCACTTTTGCGATTTGAACATAAAATCATAGGAAGAAAAAAGAAAAGAAGAATTTTGCTTTTTCTTTCCATTAATTTCCAGTTATCAGCCTGACAGTTTGAATTGAGCAAGATGGATTTATAATGAAGTGAAATTCCAAATAGCTGCACATACAAAAATCACTATGTCAATCCACTGCCAGCTACTCTTATGTCAAGTAAACTCATGGAAAGATACATGTTCACAGATCTTTACCACTCACCATCAACCAGACATCTGAAGGACTAAACAAACTGAAAATTAAATTTGAAAGTATATAAACATAATTTTAACATAAGCATAAGACTTGTAATGAAGCAGAATTTTCCTACAGTTACACATATACATCTACCTCCCAAGACATACCCTTCAGCAATTGCTGTCTTTCCTACACCAGGCTCCCCAATAATAACAGGATTGTTCTTTGTTCTCCTAGACAAAATCTGGATACAGCGCCGAATTTCATCATCTCGTCCTATAACAGGATCAAGTTTACCTCGTCTGGCAAGTTCAGTCAAGTCAGTCCCATATTTCTCCAATGCCTCATATTTGCCTTCAGGATCTACATAGACAAGGAAAAGGAGGAGATAAGGCAACGTAATGAAAAGCAGTCCAAGTGGATTATGATCCAGCTAAAGTCAGCACAAAGTGGAATATTGGAAAAGAGAGGGAAGAATTTTCTCAAGAATGATCTTGATGTTCTCATGATGTATTCTTTGACATCTTAAAAACCCCAGCCTTTCTACTGTCGCTTTAAGAAGCTTAAAAGAATCGTTACAGAGAGTGAAGCTTCAATACAAGGATATCTGCTGCATTACCATATGACTATCATAGTACCTTGTAACATTCATATATTAACACTATAATCCTACAATAAACATATGAAACAAAAATCCTAACCTAGGTACAGATATCAATATCAGCAAACAAATTTTGCAAAATAAAAAAGGAAGAGCAAGAAGGACCTTCTTGTGCTACCAAATATAGTGATTTTTTAATACGAAAGACCTTCTTCAATTCTTTAAGTGTTGTTTAGTAGATCTAACCATTGCCTTAGTACTTTTCTTACATCTGGCAATAATACAGTTCCAAAGACTGCCCTTCGCAGCTTGCACATATTGCTCTTATCATAAGATACCAAAATATCTGTAAGTATGATTCTTACTTTGATCAGTTACTCTCTGATTTCCACGAACGGCACGAACGGCATCTTCTAAGTCCTTTTCACTGAGCTGAAGGTTGCTAAATAACTGTTTCCCAAACCTAGTGTCTGAGTGGAATGCCAAAACAAGATGCTCAACTGACACAAAATCATCTCCCATTTCCTTCTTACGCTTTCGAGCAACATCCAAGAGGCGACCGAGATGTGAGCCAATTACCGGGCCACTAGTGTCGCCTCCCACCTGCAACCAGACAAATGAGAAAAAAGAAAAAAGAAAAAAAAATGCAGAAATAAATACATAGCCTTCAAATTACCTACTTTTGGTTGTTTAGATATAAACTCATCTGTAGCTTGCAAAACTGTGGTGTTGTCAAGGCCTGCCTTTGTGAATATTCTCCTGGCCAACCCATCCTTTTGTTCCAGAAGGGCTTTCATCAAATGCTCGGATTCCACCACTTGTTGTTTGTTAAGGCGTGCTGCATCAACAGCGCCAATAACTCCCTCCCAGGCCATCTCAGTGAACTCTGTTTGATTAGCCTTACAACAAAAGAACAAAAAGCAAGAACTCCAATATGTCAAAACAATTGTACTCCAAAATTAAGATAATAGATAAACAATCCAATACAAGAGAAGAACAACAGCTATATTCCTCTTTTCTTTGGTCAATGCATCCCAGTCTCAATAAACCAATGCATATCACACCCAAAATTCTCGATTAAAACCAAAACAAAAGCAAAAAGCTCATAAGGGACGAGCAAAAGCACGCATTTCCGTCAATAATTTGTACATCTTCGCCGAACCTGGGACGAGCTGGTGGCAGAGTACAAGGAGGGAGCGGAAGCGTGAAACTGGCGGCGAGTAAAAGTATCAGCCAGAAACTTAGCCGAAGCGACATTTCCATCCAAAACTCTGCTGCCAAAACCCAGCGGCCGAGACACAGAAGTCCCGGAGTCACCGAGAAAGTTACAAGTGGAGCCAGAAACAGCGTAAGCACGAAGCCGAGAGTGTACAATTCTCGCCGGTCTAGAGGCGTTGACGGAAGCCGCCAAGAGGGACTTGCTAAGTCTTGAAGCTCTTCTGCTTGCCATTGTCGGAGATGAACAAAGGGAGAAAGAGAGACAAGGGGTTTTTGAAAGCTTAGAGACGAGGCAAAGGAAGGTTGTGGAACTCTTCCGGAGTTTCTCCTTTTTTTTTCTTTTTTCTTTTTTCTTTTTTTTTTCCTTTTTCTCTTCCCTTTTTTTATTATTTTCATTTTATGGTAAGTTAACATTTAAGTCGCAATGAAAACTTAATTTTCAAATAATATCATAACATAAATTTATCCATTTTATTATGGACTATAAACTCATGAACTTTTATGAATAATGTCTTTTGTAAAAAAAAAATAACATATACTGAAAAGAAAAAAATTCAGTTTTATTATTTGAACATACGTACTTTACAATAGAGCCAAATTGAGAGTGGATCATAAAAATAAATTTGTGAAAAGATTTGATTTTTAAAATAAAAAAGAAAAGTAAAAAGTATTTACAATTATAAAAAAATAATGCGCATCATTGTTGGTGAGTGTTCAATAAGGCCCCAAATATTCCCTAAACCCTAAAGCAAGGTTCACAGCTTTAAAACAAACGAGATCAGAATTGGACATCAGCTTCCACATAAACATGGCTAATCAAAGTAGGAAACAAGCAGCACGCTACGTATATTTGAAGGCTGTTTAGAGCTATGGCTACCCAAGAAAGAGCCCATTGCTACCTTCTGATGCTGCTAGAGTTCCAGAACTCTCCAGAATTTGGAATTATCACATAAAACAGAGCACTTTGTACAGATTCTTAGTCAAATTTTCACATAACTGCATTATGTTCCAAGCCAATATGAAACCAAGCTCTACTTACCGAGGTCTTCTCCTGGTCCTCCTATTAACAGTTTTTGCCCATTTAATGGATTCAGTTGCCCCATGTAAGTGGACAGCAACTCCTGCCGTGTTGGGTGCCATACTGAGCAAGATATCTGCAGCAATACTTTCACATGTTTCCCGAAGAGCTGAGTTCTCTTTCAGGTGCTTACTACCTTCTATCACAAGAACTGGCTTTTCCGAGCATGCCATTGTAGATTTCGAATCAGAACACATGCTATGATCCATGTGTTTGTTTTCAGGATCAGAAAGGGAGAAGAGCAAAGGATTGAAACCGTCTTCACATTCTGACCGAGTAGTTTCTTCACCACTCTGCCTTGTCTGAACCGCCTCACCACAGCCATCACCAAGGGTAGGAGTCTTCTTCAAGTAAATGCTGGTGTCTTTATCCTTGGAGCTCCCTGTGTATTGAGACTGAATGCTGTTGCTTCCATTGGCAGAGTCATTTGGACTTTCAACTTCATTTTCTTCACTTGTCCGAGAGGTCAAAGGAAATGAGTTCAGGTCTTGCTTTACTGAATCTGAGTTTGTTTTCAAGGAAAAAGAACTTTGGCCGAGTAAACCTTTATTATATGTAGAATTATACTGCACAAAATCAAGGGTTGAAGAACCTTGAGAGCAGATGGCAGGGTTCTTTAGGAAAACACCCTCGACAAGATGATTATTGCCTTGCTCTGGGAATTTCTCAGGATCATCTTTTCCAGAATTTAAAGGATTATGCTTCGAAGTCATGAAGCTTGATGAACCCTGGAAAGAACAGATACATAATTAACAGATCTCGAATAACAGGAGAAAAAGGGGCACTGACTCAGAAAAGCAAGAGTTTTTTCTGCAAAAAGTGAAAACCTTGACTGAGAGAATATAAAAGTCTAATGATTCAGATTATTCCACAATTTAAGCTTGAGATCAGTACAGAGTCAGGGATCAACAAATATAAGATACTTTGATGCAGTCTACTGCATCATGGACTAGAAAGATGCATCAGAGATGACTTCTCTTGTTGACTGAACCAGAATACAAATTTCTAACCTTGAAGAACAAGAGGTAGCAATAAGTTGGCTGCAGGTTTAACATTTTGGCAAATTCAAGGGAGTGATTTACAATTGCACGTGATTGTGCATCAGAATCCATTTACGACAAAAGATTTGAAAACTAGGGTGGAAATAGAATAAGCATACAATATCCCAGAATGAAAATGAGAGAAGAATTTTTTGTGTATCAAGAACTGAAATAAAAACGCCCCACTTTCCCATAAACAATGAAGAAACGTACAATCAATGATATGGTTCTCATAGACTACACAAACTTTAAACTTCTCCAATTGAATCACATAGAAAAGTCTCAAACATACAAGAACACACCGGTTACAAGTTTTATTACTCAGCTAGTCCAACTATGAAACTAAAAGACAGATACCTGTGAAATGTCAATTACACAAATGCACAGCATAATATATTATTCTTGCTTGCTAGTTTAGCAAAAGAATCTATCTCCAAAATCATCATTTAGTACTGCATGACTAAATGTTGCCCATACCGCGATTCCCGTGAAGAATTTCCCCAAATACAATAGGTAATGCATTAAACATCCACCAAAAACAGAAAACTAATTTAATTGTGGAGGAGAACAAGTATGACAAGCATAAAACCATGTTTAACTGGAATAGATTTAACCTCCTGAGTGATGTAAAATATAGCAAAATGGTCAATGCAGCATTTCTCAATTAAATTACCAGTGAGATGTTATAACAAATAGAAAGAAGAGTTAACCTGATGCATCAAGGTTTGATTCTCATTGTGCCTTGCATCCTGGTATTCTGACTTGCTAAGTGCAGGCAAGTATATTCTTGGAAGTTCTTGTGATGTTTTATCTTCACTGGTACCATTTGGATCCGAAAAACTCAAAGCCAACTTTGCGATATTAACTCCGTAGGATTTTTCTTCTGAATTTCCATCCCAATTTTTTTGAATGAACTCTTGACCATTTCCTGAAAGTATTCTTAAGTTTCTTTCTGAATGTATCTGCTCCAAACTTGGAGAATCCACTTGAATAACAGATAAATTTGCTGCAGCAGACAAATCTCCACTAGGATTTGTGGTTCTTTTTGACAAGCTGGAGCTTTCATATGATGTTTTAGAACTGACTGGATCAATCTGATTGTCCAATTCACTCATACACTCCTCTGGTAATTTTTCAAGATCAAAGTTTCTGACCACTTTGCTTTGAATGGTTTGGAGAGTTTCTACCCCTCTCCTATCCATAAACGACAATCCAAATCCTCTACAATCTACTGCTGAGGAAGGGTGCAGGGAAAGATTTAGCAACTCGTCCTTGCAAGCTTGATCAGTAGCATAGGCTGGCCTCAGGAGCTTCCCCTCAAAAACAGAACCACTATATCTATCATCTGCATTTTTAGAATTACAAGCCAGAAGTGGAGGCTGAGAGTGAACTCTTCTTATTTCTTTCATAGCCGATTTTTGGACACCATACAGCTTGTGCAGAGCCTGTACCTGCAATGGACACAACTCCATCTAGACAAAAGAATTAAATAGAAGCAATACCATTGCCAATTGGAAGTAATTGACAATGGTAAGCTATCGGCATCACTTTTTCAACACCGAGAATTAACAGTGTGAAGAACATGATCTGACACTGAGTCCTGTATCTTGTTCTCCACAGGAACTTCCCACAAGGAAAAAAAAAATCCTTTTATTAATTTGGATAAAAGTCCAAGGATTGGAATGGCAAATACAAATTTCACAGTAAAAGGAAAACAGATGTACTATCCAAAGTTCACAGAAACAGGGGTTTGGAAGCACCAAACCATTAGAGATCTGATTCCAAACGCCAGGTGAATGTTATTGGTCTAAAAACACAAGAACTGCATGTTAGCTTAATTTTATTAGGATTACCTAAAGGTGAGCTATATTAAGTTGGTCTATGGGTTTTGGAATATGGACTAACTAGTGTGAGACATGACTAGCCAAATAGGGCCTTGATGAGTGGACCTAATTAGGTAGCACATAAAGTTAGGGTTAGGTCCTATCCTTTAATTGATAATATAAATTTATACTATACATCTTAAGGGTTATATTCTATTCACTTTTACAAAAAAGTGTAACCCTTGGTTTTTTCATCGATCCATTGTTTTCATATGAGAATAGAAAATAATCACTCTCAACCAGGAGACCTTTCCGCATTTGTGGGTATTTGATATAGAGTGAATGGATGGAAAGAACGGCTTCTATTTCATTTTGATTGTCTATTCAAGGATGGTGTTTTAGATATGACTACGCAAATCCTGTAAAAGTTTGTTTTTGTCTCTATGAGACCTAAAGTTTTCTTAGACTGCAATCAAACTTAATCAAGTTAGTGAAGAAGTTTTGAAGAGATACCCAGACTCTTAAATGTTGACTTTTTTCCTAATTTCTCAAGGGCACAGTCAACGCCATTCATTCTTTGCAATTGACAAGGAACTCTGCCACTGATCCCAGTTTCCCTACCCAATTCAACAAACAGAAGGAACAGTACACAACAATCTTAATTTTTTCCTTCCAAGTACCGGCTTAAACAGATGGGGAACTACCATACCTGTTCCTTAAACAATTCTTCATGTCGCATTAGAGTGTTTCGTATCTGATCCATGTTATTCTTGAAAATTACTCGCAGGTAAACTTAGAGCCAGCATATGAACGCACCTCTGCCAGCAGCAACTGAAATATCGAAACACAAAACATCAGAAAGACTACAGAAAACACTCAAAAAACTTGAAGACACCTGCATTTTCCTCTCAAGGAAAACCATAAAAATTACTACGGCCTTATTTGAAATAAGAGTGAAGGAAAAATTAAAGAGTAAACTGAACGGAACTTTAAATGGTGTAAGGTTCAGATCAAACAGAGCAAGTAACTCCTTTAAATGTTTTTCTCGGTAAACAAACGAGGATTCGAGAAACAAGCACCTGAAAATGAGATCTGATAGTCCCGACCGTCGGTTGCTCAGGCAGAGATATTTTACGAGACAACAAGACGGTAAGCCAGTCCGATTGAACCTATGAGCAGAAGGAACAGACTCAGTGGGCCGAGGGGATGCGGACCAATGAAATTATGACGCGCGGGGAAGAAAATCAAGGACTGGTACCTGATTGGCCGGTAATTGGGTGTACGATTCTCGTTTCCTTTTGTCTTGTCTGGGGCAAAGATACTCTGTTCTGTCCGTTGCGTTGGAAGGAAAAATGTCAAAACCGAGGTGGCACTGGCCCACCAGTGCAGCAAAAAATCATATACAGCATCAATTAACGCAGTTTGCTTTCATTGAGAGTCGAACTCAAGACCTCCCGCTTACTAAACGGGTGCTCTAACCAACTGAGCTATGAAAGCTTTGTTATTTGTGTGACAAGTTTCTATTTATTTTATCATATTTATCAATGTACCTATTGAACTCTCTAGTTTCACTTTCATGTGAAACAAATTTAGTACTCTTTAGAACCGTTCATTAAGATATATTCCGTAAGTGCATCATTCTAATCATGAGATTTTTAATCTTTAACTTCATGTGATTCAAATTTAATACTCCTTTAAAATTGTTCATTAAGATATTTTCTGTTAGTATATTGTTCTAGTCATGAGATGTAAAAATGTTACATTGATTTCATTTGTGATAATGAAATTATAAATCATAAACAATGGTTCACATTCACCTTGAAATTTTAAGACATTAAATAAATAAATTAATCTCTTCATAAATTATTATCCAATGCTAATATATATTTAATGTAAAACTTAACATATCCTCTCATTCCAAACATAACTTTGATGTTATGTTACAAATTATAGAAAATAATTTATACATAATTTCGAATTGTAAGTTATTAAATGAAAAATTCATTTCTTCATAAAACATTACTCTAACATATTGTATGTGAACCTAGCATATAATAATTCTAAAAGTAATCCTACAGTCCTTCTAGATCATTTGGTGCTCATATCGTGCCTTTATTTAAAGGGAATTTATGGCAAGAAGAAGCAATAATGCTTATCCATTGACCCACCTGCGTTGCGATGACTGGTACTGGTAACTATCAAGAGAAGACGTAGCCTGTGAGAGTTTCCACTGGCTGCAGTTGAACCATTCAACGAAGTCGACAAGCAATCAGTGTCGCTGGGTCAAAGAAGCCTGCCATGTAGGTTAGGTTCTACTTTCCACATCACATGTGATTCAAACTTGGGAGAAATCAACTCCTTAAGCAGTCAAGCTTAGGCATCATGAGATCTTAAAATTGAATTATAGCAACATAAACAAATAATTATTGTGATATTAAATGATATCACAATTCATCGTATGAAGACAAGTTCCCATGTTGAAATCAATACATAATATATCAAAAATTTTGCTCGAGAGCCTATGACTGCATTTCTAATTAAATTTGAGTATACTTTTGAGTCAACTATTGCTTATCAATTTAAACCATTAAATAAGGCTTAATGGGTTATAAGTCATCAAAAAAGATTTTTTTTCCTTCAAAATTTCCAAATTGTTAATCTCAATGACAATTTTATCTCTTAGAAATAAAGATTCACTCTATTGCTTAATATTGAACATTACAAAAAAAAAGATATTGTCACGTATAAAAACAATGGAGAATTAATAGTTGGCATTCTTGAACCAACTTGGATTTATGTTTTATACTATATAGATAAGTTAGGATGAATAGATTGAAGTGTTATTAAATACCAAACATGCACTTATAATTGTTGATAATTTTAGACATCTTACCAAATAGGAAAGATATTAAATTAAAATTTTAGTAATATGAAAAAATCATTATTTTGAATGTACACCCTTAGTTTGAACGTAAGAAAAAAATCGTAAATATCAAGTTTCTAAGTACTACCTACAAAAAATGGGATGAAGTTATATTTATATTTGGACCCAAGGTACATATCATATTAGACAATTGAATACAAATAATAGGTTATCCCAATCTATGTTACAATGTTAGATTATAAATAACTTAATATTTTTCCTTGAAACCAATTGTTGGGAGAGGAAATTCTTTAAACATACAAGAAAGTTATCAAGTTAAGATATTCATGACTTTAACAAATAACTATTTTTAATAATATAATGTAATAAAAAGTCTACAACTCATATTTAAGTACTATCTAAGGATTAATCTTTATGAGACTTTTCAAATAATTTATTGCATATTGAATATACCACGGCTTAAGATCAAACAAGTGATCAACACAAGTATTGATATTATTACAAGCTTAAAAAGGATTGTAAGAAGCTTGGACTTATAGAAGTTTAAGTTGGTAATGATATTCAAATTAAAGGCACTGAAATTAACCATTAGACCTAGATCATGTGGCTTAATAGAGACATATAAGAAATAGTATAAAAACAAACATTGTACCCCAAATCCGAACCATGAAGATGGTGACTTGAAAGCACATATGCCACAGTGGGGGTCAAAGGGTGCCCAAATGCCATAGTGGAGATTAGAGTGGGCAGTCGAAGGGTGGGGTGTGGAGTTGTTATAAGCTTATGAAAGCACTAGTAAGCTTAAGTTTAAAAGAATTTCATAATGATATTTAAATGAGATGTTATGACATTAACTTTCAAACCCAAGCCTTTTAGTTCAATAATCAAAGTACATAACAAATACTATTAAACATAGACCAAGAGTACAACAATAAAAACTAACTTACCGTCCGGGAGATCTTTTAAATATTTAAACAAAACTCAAATAGTAACAATTTACATATTCTTCTCCCCCACCACGATGGCAATCAGTCACCAGCCTCCCGTGTCGAGCCAACGACACCGAGTAAAAAAACTCACCCTGACAGCGACGACACATCATATTCAGTTCTCCATGGTTCACGTAAGAGCTGCACTTTCCTGCCTTTTCCGGGAAAGACCGAGTCTTCGATGGAGGCCCAATCGAAAGACGAAACCACATCGAATTTTCTAACCCGATGCTCGGTTTTATTCGATGTGGGATCGATGCGATGGCTCGTCCCGTTAAATGATTGCACGCCGCGGATTGACCGAATTGATGCATCTTAGAGTTTTCCTTTACTATTAAACTAAACGGCCACGCGTCTCCAATAATAACATACTTTAACCGGTGATGGTGCATTTACAGCTCGGAAAATTAAATAATATGGAAAGACAATGATGACTCTGAATGGGTTAGGGCATAATAAGATTTTATCATTTTGGAATGTATTTGCGCAATGATACGACAGCGTTTGCGAGGCTGCTTTGTCCGAAATCGCTTTCCTCTTTTTGCCCGTCACTCGTTAAGAAGCCCACCCACCGTTTCCAGTAAAGGTCTGGAATCCCATTTGCCTTCCTTTTCTCTCTCCTTCATCTCATCTCTCTGGTTCGTTGACCGAGAGACTCCGGTTCGACCAGCCGGGAATCGGCGGTGCTGAGTGCAAGATCTATGTGATACGAGTCTCCGATTTCGGAAATCCGAGGTCAGATCTCTTGCATGGTGGCTGTTTTCTTCGTTTGCTTTGTAGTTAGGGTTCCATTTGTGTTACTGCCTTATGGTTCTGGTTTCCTGTTGATTTACCTTTTCTTTCGTTGGTTTGTTTCAGATCTACTGGAAGGGCGGAAAGAAGGTCCTCTGTTTTGGGGGAAATCAGTTCAGTTCGGATTCTTGTCGAGGATTGGATGTTTTGTAGGTTGCTATCGTTTCTGGCTTGTTATCTCGGTAACGGAAAGCTGTTTGTAGTTCCGTAGAACAGTTGCAGACTCTGTTTTCAGATCTGGGTTTGATCTTTTCCGTCGTTCTGTTGGCTGAACTGAAGTGTTGGAAATGTCGATTCTACCGAAAGGCGATTCGATTCAAATCCGCGAGGTATGGAATGATAATTTGGACGAAGAGTTTGCTTTGATCCGTGAAATTGTTGACTCTTACAACTATATTGCTATGGATACCGAGTTCCCCGGCGTGGTGCTTCGCCCCGTTGGGACTTTCAAGAACATCAACGATTACAACTATCAGACCCTGAAAGACAACGTTGATATGTTGAAATTGATCCAGCTGGGTCTGACATTCTCTGATGGAAATGGGAATCTTCCCACTTGCGGGACCGATCAGCTCTGCATATGGCAATTCAATTTCCGCGAGTTTAACGTAACTGAAGATATCTTTGCGAGCGATTCGATTGAGTTGTTGCGCCAGTGTGGGATCGATTTCAAGAAGAACAATGAGAAGGGTATTGATGTTAATCGCTTCGGTGAGCTCTTGATGTCGTCGGGGATTGTGTTGAATGATGGCGTGCATTGGGTGACTTTTCACAGTGGCTATGATTTCGGGTATTTGCTGAAGCTGTTGACATGCCGGAGTTTGCCGGATACACAGTCGGGGTTCTTCGATTTGATCAATATGTATTTCCCGATGGTGTACGATATCAAGCACCTGATGAAGTTCTGCAACAGCCTTCATGGAGGGTTGAACAAGCTCGCAGAGTTGTTGGAAGTTGAAAGAGTTGGGGTTTGTCATCAAGCGGGTTCTGATAGTTTGTTGACAGCTTGTACGTTTAGGAAGTTAAGGGATACCTTCTTCAACGGATCTACCGAGAAGTATGCAGGTGTTCTTTACGGCCTTGGCGTCGAGAATGGACAGAGTACTAATTGAAAGAAAAGAATTGGGATTGATCCATATTTGTAGACTACTTAAGTGTGAGAATTTTAGTTATCTTTGTACACTGGGAAAAAAGTTGTTGATTTAGTGTTGACTTATCTGCTTTGCTTGCTTTGTAACTGAAACCTTGACTGGTTTTGTAGCTCGAGTCGCGTGTACATTGTTGCATTTAGTACTTTGAATAAAAATTATGATGTTTCTTTACTTCTTCTGAATATTTGTTCCTCGTTACCAACTGTTGATTTTTCTGTAATCTTCTTACTCTTTAGTTCGTTGCATATCTGTGTATGTTAATTTATGTGATATCTATAGGAGTACAGCTTTTCCTTTGTATTCTTAAGAACTTCAGCACCCCCCCCAAAATTTAAAAAAAAAATAAAAATAATAATAATAAAATAAAAAACTTAAGACTTTTTAGTTTTTCTTGCTCAAGTTACATAGATAACCTTATCTTTGAGTTCTATTTTTCTCTCCTTTTGTGTGTATGTGCAGGGCTGCGTGTCTCAGATGTGAGAGTGCCTCCTTTTTGAAAGATTGATGAGGTTTGGGAGCTGCAAAGAGGAGAGTGTGGAATATTCTTATATCATCGATGTACATGCAATTTGCTTATACTAATAATCCCGAATGAAATTGAGTTCTGGTTGGTTCCTCAACATTTCATCAAGGTCATCCTTTTTGTTAATTTTTTCTTTTCTTTTTAATATTACAAGGCACGCACTCAACTAATATATGTGGAATGGGATGTCAAATTCAAGTCTCCACATTAGAGCTCCTACTAGCTTACCACTAAGTTAGTTGGCTAAGCAACTCAAAATCATCTTCATCATGCACAATTTGCCCTGTTGAACTTAATCTATGGAGAAGGCCTTGGAAATGGCATAGTTTGAGGAGAATGGTGAGTTAATTCTGCAGCTTATCCTTAAAGTAGGCAATTATCATTTCATCATCTTCTGCCACTATTGTTGCTATTTACGTTTTCGTGTTCATGTTTTCTTTCATTTTCAAAAATCAGGCCGTTATTCTTTACTACTATCTTAGGGAAAATTGTTATTGCTAATGGAGCAACTATATAGATTGATCTTGTTCTTTCTTCAAACATCATTTGTGCTGTATCTTCTCTTTTGGGATGCAACAGTTTGGCCTCGCGACAGTGTTGAAATTTGCTAATTATGTTTTGCTGGTAAAAAGCCCTTTGGTTTTACTTATTTTATTACGTTTTGTCATCATACTTCTGCAGTTAAATCGAGAAAGAGTATTGGTGAAATTGCCTTTTCTAAAAAGCTACACTTCTTTCCAAATGCGATTGCAAAACTCAAGCCAGTTTCAGTTTTATATTCCAACGCAGAAAATCTGGAGCAAGATTTCTGGAGGGCAAAGGACATTAGAATCATGTTGAAAGAACTAATTTTCTTATACCTTGGTGTAATCTAACTGGTTTTCTTATACTTTGCTATATTTATTCCAGTGATATTGATTGGTTTGTGCATCTTTGATGTTATACTTGAGAAGGGATGATCTCTAATGCTGTGGATGATGATGGCAGAGCTTTGGCTGGCGATTTGAAAGTCGCGAATCCAACTATCAAAGCATTGGTTGTTGCAGCCATGCCTAAGCGAGTTTGTGTGGTAGCTTGTTGGCGAGCAGTCATGTCTGTGGGAATCATGGGGAGGAGCATATGCTGCTTCTTTGAAATTTCTATTTCCCTCTGGACTTTGGGATCACTGGATGCCAGGGCCAATTAGATTTAACTTCCAAATTGATTGTAATTTGAGGTATGGATATGAAATTTAGTGTTGTTGTTTTTAATAAAACTATTCAGGTACTGCTCCCGTCTTAAAAAACAAAAAATTATTTATGTTTATAACGAACTTTTTACGGTAAAGTTGATGTTATTGTGGTCGGTCATGGAAACCAATGGTTGACATGTTGGATCCCATATCTATTATTTTTGTAAGGGATGCATCATGGAGATCTTACGATATCATAATTCCCATTATAAAAGACAGGTCATGGTGATTCTGCGATTTTTAAAGGAGATATGACCCGCCATAGGGGATTGCAATCCTCCATTATCGCTTGGGCCTGAACATGAGAAGGTTTGCACCGAATGAGAGCTATGATAGTGTTTTGGTGAATGATGAATCTGCCCAATAGATTCTCGTATCCACTTAGTATGGTGTTGTTTCAAAGGCTTTAACCACAAGTTACTCGAAGAGCTTTGGTTAAATGTATAATGAGAAAGATTAATCAAGTATGATATTTTTTTATTCAATTAAAAAAATTAAACAATACAACTTATGTCAACAAGAAGAAAAGTTAAATGAACATTTATTCTTTAATAACAAACTTATTAAATCATATAAAAGGTGATAGTGTTTACGAATAGCGTATGCCTTTCTCGTTGTATGTATTTTTTGATTTCTTTGAATATTTTATTTGATATTTTAATTTGTAGACATTTTGCCTTTGCTACAATATAGGTTTATATCATATTTTTTGTACTTGTATGAAATATAATTATTATACCTAGTTTTGTTATTGTTAACAAACTCTGTTAAGATATTGTATGTTTTGAATAAAAAAAATTATCTATAAATAAACTATTATGATGATAAGAGAATAAGTGAAATAGATAATTAAAAATGTGAAAAACAATAATTTCATGGAGTGTATTTTTTAAAATTCCAATTCATTACATTTGATACTAATTGAATAAAAAATTAGTAGTAAAAATCTCGAAAGTACAATTATTGTTGTTAAAAAAGAATGTGAATAGTAATATTTTATCAAGTACAAAGTGAGACTTACAAATTATAACAAGTATACACATGAGCTTTATGATATATAATCAACTACATGACAATTTTAAAAAAGAAAATTAGAACATTTTTAATAAATTTTATAATCACCAAGAATGTTTATGCGAGAAAACGCGGATGCAAATCACCTGCCAATATATCAACAAGATTGCCCCTAGGCCGGTGGAGTAGAATATGTGTCATCTTTAAAAGCTTATTCGTCGGATATACGACATGACGGTCACGAGGTACAGTCCAACTGTCCCGTTGTGGGAACGAAAACGCACTAAAATAACTCGCGAATGACTCCACCGTGAGGCACCTTCGACGACTCTGCCGAATGAAAACCGAACTCTGTCACGGCCAATCAAAACCCAGAACGTGGCCCCCATGTCTTTTCTTCTCTTTCGTCTCTTCCGTTAGAAAAAGAAGCAACAGCCCAAACCCCTCCCGAGGGCCGAGAGTTCAAAACCTCTTTCGCCGCTCTCTGATTCTTCCGTCGCCGGCAATCTCCGCCCTCCTTGATTACTGTCCAGGTAATCCCACTTCGTTCACTTTCTCCTTCTCTCTCCCACTCTTTGTCTCTCTCACGGCTTGGTTTTCAATCCGGACCTAGAGGAACCGTCGCGATCCGGGTTCCCTCATGCCTCGGGAAGGCGCATTCCTAGGGTTTCTTTTGAGCCTTCACGTCTGTCTTCTCTTCTGCCATGCGGATCCGGGTCCGAATTGCGCCAAAACCAGCCCGCTCGTCGACTTTCGATCCGAGTTCACCATGGCCCAGCACCAGCTCCGAGGCGTCCTAACCGTAGTAGACGATTGCTCTTTCCGGGTCTCCCAGTTCGACATGCTACCGGGCTCTGACGTCCACTGGTGGGGTGCGATCGCTCCCGATTTGGCTAATCTCACTGCGGGTTTCGTGGTCTCTGATCATGCCCTTAACGAGACCTACAAGAATGCGAGCTTCGTTGTGCATTTGAGGCAGAATGTGAGCTGGGACCAGATCCGAGTCCTCGCCGTGTGGGACGGCCCTACGGCATCGGAATTTGGTCATGTTTTGCTCGCCTATGCGACGAACAAATCAAACGCTTCGGCGCCCTCACCTCCGGCTCACGCGGTGCAGACCATGCTCCAGAACTGCAAGACATTGTCGGACAACTATAGGATTCGGTGGACATTGGATACGGAGACGGGTTCCATCGATATCGCGTTGGAGGCAGCGACTGGGATCATGAACTACCTGGCGTTCGGGTGGGCGAACCCGAATTCGATTACGGAGCTCATGATCGGAGCTGACGTTGCCGTGGCGGGGTTCAAGGAGGATGGAACGCCGTTTGTGGATGACTTTCACATCACGGAGTACAGCGAGTGTATGACCAACAAGGACGGTACGGTGCAAGGCGTTTGCCCAGATACGAGATTTGTAGCTGCGGACCAAGTTGGGCTTGTCAACAATACACAGTTAGTCTATGGGCAAAGGCGTGACGGTGTGTCGTTTCTCCGCTATCGTCGGCCCTTGGAATCGGCAGACAAGAAGTACGATTTGCCGGTGAATCCGACGGCGAATATGACAGTAATTTGGGCCGTCGGCTCGATGCGGCCGCCCGATACAATCAGGCCGTACTATCTTCCACAGAATCATGGAGGCCCGAAGTTTGTGGCTTATGGGAATTTGGTGCTAAATGTCTCCGAGAATGTGGATGATTGTATGGGACCTTTGGATGCACTGGAAAAGGAGGACCAGGACCTCATTATCGCTGATCCGAATGTTCCGCTCGTGGTGACGTCCGCTCCGGCATTGCATTACCCGAACCCTCCTAACCCTCCAAAGGTTCTTTTCATTAACAAGAAGGAGGCGCCGGTGCTTAGAGTTGAACGAGGGGTCCCAGTGAAGTTTTCGATACAAGCAGGCCATGATGTTGCTCTGTACATTACTTCCGATCCCATTGGTGGCAATGCCACATCGAGGAATGCGAGTGAGATTGTGTATGCAGGGGGGTCTGAAGCTGAGGGAGTTCCGGCCAGTCCAATGGACTTGGTCTGGCAACCTGATCGGAATACCCCGGACCGAGTTTACTATCAGTCGTTGTACGAGCAGAAAATGGGGTGGAGAGTGGAGGTGGTTGATGGGGGTCTGTCAGACATGTATAACAATAGCGTTGTTTTGGACGATCAGCAAGTTACATTCTTTTGGACCTTGTCGGAGGATACGATATCTATTGCAGCTCGCGGTGAGAAGAAAAGCGGCTATCTTGCTATAGGATTTGGTAGTGAAATGGTGAATAGCTTTGCTTATGTAGGTTGGGTTGATGACAGTGGTGTATGGCGGGTAAATACATATTGGATCGATGGCAAGAATGCTTTGAGTGTGCACCCGACTAAAGAGAATTTAACATATGTGAGGGGCAAGTCGGAAAATGGGATCATTACTTTGGAATTCACCCGTCCTCTGAAGCCACCTTGTAAGCGCGGTGAAAGGCCGGAGTGTAGTAACATCATCGATCCCACAACTCCTCTTAAAGTTATTTGGGCGATGGGTGCTAGATGGACTGACCAACGTCTAAGCGACAGAAATATGCATTCTGTTACAAGTAGCAGACCTGTTCGGGTGCTGCTGATGCGTGGTTCTGCGGAGGCCGAAGAGGATTTAAGACCTGTGTTGGCTGTTCATGGGTTTATGATGTTTCTTGCCTGGGGTATTTTGCTTCCTGGTGGAATATTGGCAGCTAGGTACTTGAAGCATGTTAAAGGAGACGGATGGTACCAGATTCATGTTTACTTGCAGTACTCGGGTTTGGTGATTGTCCTACTTGCCCTTCTTTTTGCTGTGGCTGAGCTTCGGGGTTTCTATTTCAGTTCAGTGCATGTTAAGTTTGGAATTACTGCAATCATTTTGGCTTGTGTGCAACCAGTGAATGCATACCTCAGGCCTAAAAAACCAGCCAACGGTGAGGTTACCTCGAAAAGGCTTCTTTGGGAGTATTTCCATGTCATAGTGGGCAGATCTGCCATTGTTGTTGGTATTGCAGCACTCATCAGTGGAATGAAGCATTTAGGAGACAGATATGGCGGTGAAAATGCTCATGGACTTAACTGGGCTTTAGTAGGTTGGTTCTTGGTTGGTGCATTGATAGTCTTGTATCTGGAATACCGTGAAAGACGGCGAAGGAGGGACAGGAGTTTTGGAAGAAGCAACTGGGTGCTGGGTAACAATGAGGAAGATGACTCTCTTGATCTTTTAAGCCCAAATGGAACTCTTTCAGAAAAGGAGTCACAACAGTCTGGAAGAATGGAAGTTCAGTTAGAACCTCTAAGTTGATAGACAAGGTTGATAATTACTCTTTGATATGAAATCTGTTCTCTAGTTTTGATTGAGTTCCCACTCAAGCATGGGATAGCCAGCCTATTCATTTGCATGAAAGGTTTTTGCAGTACAGGTGGTGTCACACATTTTCCCCCGAGTGTAAGTGGTGTTACGCTGTAGCCACTGTATCTGCTTTCAGTCATCCTGGAGAGTAAATCCTTCAACACATTCTTTTTATACTCATACATCTTCAACATAGTGGAAGGTTATTTCATTCTCTCTCTCTCTCGCTCTCGCTTTCATTTAAAGGTAGCAGAGTTTTTTTTATTGTAATAGTTCATTTTCTGTCTGTCTAGTTCTACGCGGTGTAATATCTTTAGCCAAAATGAAAGTTGTTCTTGCTGTATATTATGAGATGCTAACAATAATACTTAGAAGTTTTATGCCAATTTCCATTCCATTCTATTGGTTTTGAGATGTAGTGAAGGTGCAATTATGTGTCAAGCTTGTGGATCTACTTAGCTTAGGTTTGTGTATGCTTCGGTTGCCACCCCTCGTCTGTTTTTCTATTTTTGTTGCTGGTGTCACTAGAGAGAATATCTTTCTACGAAATCTGCTTCCTCCACACGTTTTTATGTTAATATTTAGTGCTGGAGTAACTAGTTTGTCAGAGAAAGGAATAAAAAAAATGTGGTCCTAGAGTATTTCTCACTCAAGGGCTTGCTTTGTGTTGCTTTAGGAATGATTTTCGATAAAGTGTGGAACTTCTTGGCGAGCACTGAAAGTGAACCCACGTGTAGATATTCTTGTTTGTTAAGTCGGATTGATAAACCCATCAAGGTATCTTGAAAGTCCCATAATTTCAAGGAAGAATTTAAGAATGGAATGTGAATTGCCAATTTAGCATTCTCTGTTGCAATACTTGACTGGGATTTTAGGTGTAAAGAGTATTAAAAAGGTGAAGAATGTAGAAAGATGTTGTTTCCATTGTTGTCTGCCTTTTTACATCTCCCCGTATTGTACCCTGCTTTTGTTTGTAAGGAACAACTGTCACTCCTTCTAAATGATTTTTGAGTGGAAAATCATCCCCGTGTTTGAACTGGCAGTACTTTATATGTCAAGTCTAACAAGCAGAGCATGTCTGACCAACAAGAAGGTCCTGAAAATTTTCTTTGCTGTCCTTTCCCTGCTCTTCTGGGGCAGAAGTGTTTTGAGTTTGCTGGCTAAGGAGTAGCAAATGAAGAACGTGTGCTGCAATTTTTCTGAAGCCTCGCATTAAAATTTTTCCTTTTTTCTTCCAGGTTCGGAAAAAAATAAATGTTTTTATTTTGTTTTATTGTGAAGTGTGAACACATGAGTGTTATATGAAGTATCCATCTTGCAAAGAGAAATGACATACGCCCCAAAGAAAAAGATTTAGTTCTGTTTTCTAAGTAAAAATGTTTCACAAAGGACTCGAGCTGAATGCTGAATTGAGAAAAATTGTCTATATTGCATGGAATGATAGCAAGGCCTCACGAGCCGCTCTAGCTATGATAAAGTTTTTTGACAAAGAGTGATGTCATCAGGAGCCATGGTAGAATTATGTCATTACCTTGTTCCAAATGCAGATTAAAAGTTTCACGTAATCAAAACAGATCCCTAGCAACATAAAAGTATGAGCTTTAAATTATTGGATTTAGGAGCTTTAAATGCTCCAAATCAGGAGTTTTGGTAAGCATAAACATGAACAGCTATAATCAGTTATAAGCTGTCTTTGCTGGATTGGTATACATGGCAGTATTAGTATGGGATCACCAATGCAAAAAGAAAAATCTCAAAAAACTAAGGTACTTAATAATTAGCCTTTTTAGCACACAAAGTTTGGATCTTTCTACTTTTTATGGCATGGATAATGCAACAACTAAGGTCGTGATGTTCACGAGTTTGGCACTAGGTGTGAAGAAAGTCATTTTCTCATAAAATCCGAATTGTTAAAAGGGAGTATGATACAGTTTTTGTAAAAATTTTAAACAAGTTCAAGTAATATAAGACGTCATTTACATTATTTTCATACGCCATCATACAGATAATGTTAGTGATGAGTTTTGTTACAATGATAATATATTTCCTTCCCTGCTTGAGAAAGTCTTCTAAACCTGATTTTTATATTATGGTGAGAATGTTTATTTTCTTATAGAAAAACAAACTTATAAAAATGTGACATATGTTTCATTTCATATATTATTTGCAAATAATATTTAGACACTTTTGTATGGAGCTTTTAACAAAACCCACAAAAAATTAACCTTTCTATTTGGAAGTGCTTTGCTTGGTCAATTGGTCGGATTCATGTTTAATTTAATCATCGAATCTTAATAGTTGAAATTCCACAAAAAAGATTAATCATATTCTGTCATGCCAAGCATTAAGCGAACCAAACTAGACCAATTATTTCACAATATGTTCAAGAACTTTTAATTTGGGATATTATAGTTTCCTATCCCTTGGAAATATGTATCTTATTTATGAAAGTAGAAAAATCTAATTTCACTTGGGGTTCACATATCACCATGATTTTGTCAACTCTAAACTCAATTTTCCAAGATTTTGATTAAAATTTGGTAAAAAAGATATTTATTTATATAAAAGCTAACTCATGAATAAAGCATAAGTTATTTTCATGTATAAAAACATATCCCATGAAATATAGTCAATATAGAAAAGAATGTTCATGTACAAAATCTTACAAAACAAATATTTTGAGTTCATAATTTCATCAATTACTTTTATGATTAACTTGATTATGTTATGAGATGAATAATTGCTCCTTATAATAAATTACAAAACTTGGTGAGATGGGTGTGAACTAATTTTCTTTCACTTTTGGCAACCACGAATCAATTTTACTTCACTTTTCTCCTTTATGTAATTATTTATTTTTGGTTTTTTCTCTAAATTATATTTGATTACTTAATTGGTGTTTATTTTATATAAACTTGTAAATTATTACTTAATCAATTAACATAGTAATAAGTTAATAAAAATTCCAACCGTGAGGTCTAAGATTCGACATCTTGACATAAAAAAAAAAGGGTATTTCAGTTAAAAAATGAAAAATCTTGAAAAGGGTTAATGAATATAAAATGAGTCTGCGTTTTGCATTGCTTGCATCATCTCCGCCGAGCATTGCCATTTGGGTCTCTTTCCAGCTCTGCTTTTGAGACCCAGTTGCATGGTCTTTGGGATTCGGCGTGGGGTTTCAATTTTTGTATACTTTACTGCTGTTGTCAGCACTTTGTGGTTGCTCTTCTCTTTCCCTTTGTTGCATTTCTTTCATCTTCCCTTTGTGGTGTGGTATTTGTTTTGGTAAGCACGAGCATGAACAACTATAATCAGTTATAAAATGTCTTTGCTGGATTGGTACACAAAGCAGCATTAGTATGGATTACCAGTGTTGAAAGAAAATACCAGAATCCGCACCCGAACAACTCATAAAAAGAAAACTAGAGATGCTTAGTAGATGGCCTTTTTGGCATGCCAAGAGTTCGATATCTCTCCTTTTCATAGCATGGATAATGCAACCATTCCAAAATGTACTAAACTAAGAAAACTATCCTAAGAGTACACGTTCAAAACTGTAAAAGAAAATCATTTGCTCATAAAATCCGAATTGTAAAAAAGGAATACGAAACACTTGCTATAAAGTTTTAAAATAAGATTAGGGTACTATAGGGCACTTTCTACGTTATTTTGAATGCATCATCTTCTAGTTAATATTAGTTATGAGTTTTGTTATTAGAGTAATATATTTTCTTCCCTACCTGGGAATGGTGTATTCTAAACCTAACTTGATATGTTTAAGATATCAAGGATACTAAAATATTAAGATTAGGAGGTTTAAAACTCAACTTAATAGGTAATTTGAGATTAATAGGAAATTTTTTTAGTTTAAACAAAGCTATAAATGTATGTTTCAACATGTGAGATGAGTTACACTATTAATAGATATTGTGTTAAAAGAGTTTATTTTTTTAGAAAAAACTAACTTGTAAAAATATGACATATGTTTCATTCTAAATATCAATTTTCAAGTAACATTTAGATACTTTCTAGGAGGCCTTTAACAAAACCCACAAAAAATAACTTCTCTATAGGATAAGAACTTTTTTTTTTTTTTTCCTCTCCTCCTCTCTCTTTTTCACTCGAAGGACCATCAACATGGGATTGACTTTTGGATAAGAGGAATGGGAACTGCTTTGCTTCATCATTTGGTCAGATTTACGTTTAATTTAATCATGGAATCTTATAGTCGGTCAAGGCAACTTAATAAAACATAAACATGCCAAAAGGAAGATTAATCACGTTCTACTATGCCAAGTATTAAGTGAACCAAAGTAGATTATATTTCACAATATGTTCAATAACTTTAATTTGGGATATTGTACTTCCCCTCTTCCCTAGAAATATGTTGCAAAAAAAATATAATTTCACTTGGAAAGCATATGCCACGATGATGTTGTCAACTTTAAACTTAATTTTTCAAAAATTTTGATTAAAATTTATTAAAAAGTTTATTCATTTGCACATAAGTTAACTCATAAATAAAAATATAAGCTTCTTTTCATGTATGGAAACATACTTCATAAGATGTAGCCAATATGATAAAAAAAGTTCGTATAAAAAATCTTGCAAAACACTTGATCTCATAATACCTCAGTTATACTTATGATTAATTTAGATATACTCTGGAATGAGTATTTGCTCTTCAAATTAAGTCACAAAACTTGTTAACATGGGTGTGAACAAATTTTCTTTCACTTTTTGGTAGCCAAGACGCAATTTTACTTCACTTTTCTCCCTTATTTAATTATATATTTTGGGTTTTCTCTCTAAACCTAATTTGATCACCTGCCAAAAGAGAAAAATGGGTCGAGTCCCTGAGCCAGACAGTAAAATCTTCATCTAAAAACCTTCATTTTCATGATTAACTATTCTCCACCTTCCCCAAGCCTTTATGTAACAAGTGTGTTTCAGTTAAAAATTTAGTGTCTTGTGAGATTGGAACCGTTCCCTCTCTCTGACACCGCGCCTTTTACTTTCTCCAACCCTCTCCTACCAACGGATTTGGGTCCGAGCTTCCAATTCCGAAGTGCTTGGCCCTCAGATCCGTCTATCTCCGGTAAACTGTTCTCGCTCTTGAATTCTTACAGTACATGCATCCAAAGTACTGCACTTTTACAATTTGTTAACTAAGAGAAGCCTTGGATTAATTATTCGCACAAGTTAGGAAATCTTAAAAATGGTTGATGAATCTCGAGCTTTATGTCGGAATGGTTAATGGGATTGTGTTTTTTCACTGCACGTTGGTTTGTTGCTGAGAATTGCCTTGTGGGATTCTCTGAGACTCGTATTTTTGAGTGTCGCTTGCTCTTTTTTCGAAAATGGGTTTGCTTTTTGCGTTTCTTGGAGCATCCTTGCCGAGAATTGCCGTTTGGGTTTCTTTTCAGCTCTCCTTTTGAGAGTCAGTTTGCATGGTCTTTCGGGTTCGGTGTGGGTTTTGAATTTTTGTTTGCTTTACTGCTGTTGTCTGCTCTCACGGTTACTTTTCTCTTTCTCTTTGTTGCATTTCTTTCGTCTTCTCTTCGCGGTGATGAATTTGTGTCAAATTAGCGAATTGTTACTTGCCTTTTTATTTTGAATCATGTGGTTTTGGTGTATTTGGACGTAGAGACAAAGGGCTATAAGATGGGATTCTAGCTCTTCAGTACAGTGTGTTTTTTTTTTTTTTTTTATAGTTTCTTGCCAGAGTAAATGAAAAATCAAATGGTCTAATTGTGTACTTCTGTGCTGTTCTCATTTTGGATACGAGATATGAATTGAAATACGACAAACATATGTCTCTATGAACTATAATTGTATATATTCGTGCTCGTGTATGTATATTTAATTATCTTAAACCTATAATCACTTGACAAATACACCACAGAGTGCGTTCATGTACACGTTATGTTTTTGCAAGTTTGTTTTCATCTCTTTTAGTTAAGATTGTCTGAACTTTGGATTACAGCGCAATAAGTGATATTTGATAGGTTGACAGAACACATTTCGATCACCCATTTAATGTGCCCATTACTTCACCAAATCTTATGTTTGTTGGCAGAATTGGTAGGGGTGTGTGATATAAACCTGCGGCAAAGGTGGTTTACCTACCAAATCCTTAACATGAAGTTTGTTTAATGTTCTTATTATTTCATTGAATCTTATATTTCTTGGCGAAATTGGAATGGTTATGTAACGTAAACCTGTGGCAAAGGTGGTTTTCATATTTAATTCTTATCATGGGCTTTGTTCAATTTTCTTATTCCTTTCTCGAATCTTATGTTTCTTGGAAAGGTTGTAATGGTTTGCTATGTAACCTAAACCTTTGGCAAACTTGGTTTACATGATTAATTCTTATCATGGGCTTTGTTTAATGTTCTTATTACGTCATTGGATCTTATTTTTCTTGGTAAAGTTGGAAGGGATAATTATGTAGCCTAAACCTATGGCAAAGGTGTTTTACATTTTTAAAAGTTTTTCATGGACTTTACCACCAGGTCTATCTTGACTACCAATTTGGGGTAGGGAATATGGAAATACCTCTATGGTATCTGATCTTTTTTCAAGGCATCCTGACCATCCTGGAGTCGTGAATGGGTTGACAATAAAAATGAACAGTGCTTGTAGGTGATTTATGTTAGTCAAAATGGATTTCTGCCTTTTAATTTGGGAACTGGAAAGCATGTGCTAATCAATGTGGTACTAAATTAGCAAAGCTGGCTATTTGACTTGTTCATTGTGCTACTGATATGGCTTTTCTGAATGGATTGCTTTATCTTTATCTTTTTTTCTTGGTTGATAATTTCGTTGGTATTCTGAAGTGAAGAATCTCAAACATCTATTCTGATACTTGACCCAAATTTAGTAGTTTTATCTGAAACTTTTTAAAGCTTGACAATCAAACTTAAGTTGGTGGAGATCAGGGTTAAACTAATTTCACTCTTTCCATTTGGAAAAATAAATATTATGAAAGCATCAAGTGAGTTCTAAAGCATGCAGCCCATTGGAAACGATGAGCTGTTGCCAGTGGTTCTGGTTATGATCTTGGTTCAGTAAATGCTCAAATATATTCACTTGAGCTTATTTCTTTTGGATTTGTCAATAACGCATGTGCTGTTTGTGCTTTATGCTTACTCCCTAACTTGGTGCCTCTCTATCAAATGAGGGTGATTGTTTGGGACTGAAAATGGTTCCTTAACTGGTTTAAATACATTCATTCATTGTAGTCTGTTAGCTGTGATCTGTCTGACCTTGTTTTTATGAAATTGCCTTTTCTGGTGATTGACCTAATGGCACCTGCAGAAACACTGTTTTAGAAACCTCCATTCACTTGAAATCTAGGGTTTAATTTTACTAGGAAATGGTTTGTAGTTATCTTGTGTAATTGTTCTACGAACCATGTTTCTTTACATAAACAGAGATGGTACATTCTTTGAACCTAAACTCATATATATAGACTTGTATTGCTATCTCCTTTTTTCTAGCATCTTCACAGATGTTGTGTTCTGTTCAAAACTTAACATTCATCTGTCATCCTGTAACACACAGCTTAATACTTCTTTAAATCCAAAATCCACAGCATCTAGGGATCTAAATGGAATCAGAAACTATTTTGAACCAGTAATTGGGGGCTATATCCCACTGGTTCATGGAGCTGGCTGATTAGAACAAATTTAGTTATTAAATTTTTAAGTATTTTGTAAAAATTTGAGATGCACTTGTATATTGCTATTTAGCAAGGTTTCTTCTTAAGCATTTGATGAACTTGTGACCATATTAGTATTCTGTTAATTTGTTATATTGAAATCACATCTTACAAGAAAAATCCTGCTTTGCTAGTTTCTTTTTATCCTTCTTATTAAATATATCCTACACAATATGTGCCTAAAAGTATAAATATAAGAGATAGAAAATAGAAAAACTTGAAGGAATTATTATCTTATTGTTTGTATTTGTATGTTGGATTGGTGTCTTTTGATATATCTAGGGAATGTCTTTACTACCAGTAACTGAGTATTTATGGTAATGGAGGTTATGCAGCACCGATACTCATGTCAGTCATGGGTATTTATATCTCAGCTTCCTAGTTCCAGAGAGGTTTACTTTTCTCAGGACTTGATACCTCTGGGCGGGATAGTGAAGGACTCTGGACGGTTTTGTTTGAGGCTTTCTGTGGAATGTTTTTATGGTATCAATAGATGGATATGCAATTTTGAATGGTTGTTACCCATTTCTTGGTGTATGATGACATTGCTTTGCATTGAAATACTACAAATAGGGAAAGCTTGTTGTTACCAGGTAAAGCAGATTGCTTATTGTTATGGGGGAGGCATGCATGATCGGCAATAGATATTTATTATTCATTCTTTATATTTTATGTATCTGAAGAGAACTTGTGATTTATGTGATGTGCTATAAATTGGTCAAAAAAATGTTGAAAACCATTTTTCAATGTCAAATCAATTGTCTGAATAACATTTTTCATGCTTTGAGTATAATGAATAACTTTGTGTTTTAAGCTGAATTAAAGACCAACAGAAGTTTTTTATGCATGGATGAATTCGACCAAACTCTTTACCAGCATGAAAAGGAAAATTCTGGCGATGAGACCTTCAGACTTGCCTTGGGAATGCTCTAGCTGCTGCTGGCTGCTTTTAGTTAAATGCTTTGCTTCCCCTTACAGCTTGCAGAAGCTTCAACTAATAAGATTGACATTGAAGCAATTAAGTTTAGAGGTTGTGACACATTACTTATTAGCCACAAAAATGTAAGAAAGGGCATTCCCTTGTATCAAGTAATCGTATGTGAATCACAGAGGTTAGTTGGCTCCTGAAAATTAATTGGCAGAGGGATTGATTTATAGATAGTAAATAATCATCTAAGAAATCAACCTCTGAAAAAAGAAATGATAAAGAAGAACTCAGACAAAAGTTGGTAACTTATGTTTGGAGTTGAAGACCATTGGGAGTTGTTTCTAGGTATCTTCATTATATATGTATTCAATTCTCCAAAATAGGAAATTGGGAAAATTTAATTCATTATCTGTGGACCATAATATGTTCTTAAATTAGATGTTTTTTCTTCACTTGTTTTAGTATATGTAACATAAAAACTTCTGTTTTCTATTCCAGAATATGAGTAGCTTGGTAGAGAGGCTTCGTGTTAGATCAGATCGGAAGCCAGTGTATAACATTGATGAATCAGATGATGATGCTGATTATTTGCCTGGAAAACCTGGGACAGCTGAGGAAAAGTTTGAAAGGATAGTCAGGAGTGATGCGGTTTGTTTCTTTTGCTTATTTGTCTAGATTTTTTTTTTTTAATCTTTCGCCTAATTCTTATTCTTCATGTGTCTTCTTTTCCTGTAATTTACTGGATTTTGTTTAGACCTTCTGTGTTTATAGTTTTAGTTAAATTGCTAATTCCTAAGGATGATATCATTGTTATTTGTTAGTTTTGAGTTTCAAGTTTTGTCTATCCAGCCCATAAGTTTGGCTAGGTATCCAAAATGAGGTGCTTGAGAATTAATTCTCATAAGTACCTTAAGAATTTGTGTTCATGCTGAACATAATTATGATATTATTGTAATCTTGTAAAAGGGAAGAGAGAGGGAGGGAGGGTGCGGGGGAAAGAGGGAATGAAGCCTAAAGTAAGCTTTGGTTGATGATGCCTCTTTAGTTGAACAAATTGCTTCGGGAGTTCTTGCAGGATTTGACTTTTTGATTTCAACATTAAATATCTAGAACGGTGAATGTTATGCAGAGGAAAATTTGGATGCCTTTTAGTTTGTGGAGTCTGTGACCTGAAAAATATAGGCCCTTTCTAGCTTGCTCCTATAATATGTTTTTAACATGTTCATAACAACATTGTTCATTGTTGGTTGATGGCTTTGGACCTTTACGTCAATTATGGTATAGTGTGTGCTGATTGGACAGTTGATGGATAAGATTATTATATGTTAATCTAGATTTTTCCTTTTGAATGTTTCCAATATTTTTAATCTATGAGGTAACAAGATTCTTTAATCTTTTCTTGTTCTGAAATAGAAAGATAATTCATGTCAAGCGTGTGGAGAAACTGGGAATCTTCTCTGCTGTGAGACATGTACTTATGCTTATCATCCCAAGTGTTTGCTTCCACCACTGAAAGCTCCTCTTCCAGGAAACTGGAGATGCCCTGAATGTGTATGATTCTCAATCTGGAATGATTGTTGTTTCAGTCAATGAATTACAGTTTGGTAATCTCTGATGGTGAAATTATGGTATCTTTGCAGGTCAGCCCTTTAAATGATATTGAAAAGATATTGGACTGTGAAATGCGCCCTACTGTTGCTGATGATAGTGATGCCTCAAAGTTGGGCTCAAAGCAAATTTTTGTAAAACAATATCTTGTAAAGTGGAAAGGACTATCCTATTTGCATTGCACATGGTAACTTCCCAGTTACTGATTCTACGTTTTATGTGATTTATTTGGGGACCTTGTATATTTGACCAATTCTCAAAATGAATATTGATTTCTAGTGAGTGTTTTGAAGTTTGGACTAGTCATTTTTATGTTTTCTTATGTTTTCAAGTCATTCTCTGTGCTATTTGGACTACATGTCTTGCTTATGGCTCTGTATTTTAACCTGATCTTATGTTTGATTGATGGTTTTGTGTACGTGCTCCATTACTTTCACTACAGGGTACCGGAGAAAGAGTTCCTAAAAGCTTTTAAGACACATCCTCGTCTAAAGACTAAAGTAAACAATTTCCATCGCCAGATGGCATCAAGCAATAATGGTGAGGAAGATTTTGTTGCCATCCGACCTGAATGGACTACTGTGGATCGGATACTTGCTTGCAGGTTCAGCAATCTTGATGTATTTTGTCACTAGGATACGATATCACTTGTGTTTCTGTTTGCTTTTGATATACTCACTGTTTATGTTATTAAGTTGTTTAGCGTTCTTTCCTTGTCTAAGTATGGTAATTATTCCATCACTGGAAGATTTATTTTGTCACTAGTTCAAAGTTGCATAAAAATGCTTTCTTACGTGGTTTTGGTATTGCCATGGACTCTATGCAGCATATTGCATGGGTTCAGTGTACTGTGCCCATGATTTATGGTTCACCAGTTTTCTATCCGGATGTTGTTGTTCATGTATGATTGTGATTGTAACTCCTATTGAGTCTATATGCATGCAAAGTCACTTTGTTATCGTATTTATATGTTTCAAAGTTTTTGGCATTTGTAGCCCTTTTTATCTATCATGAATAATATCTCAAGTTTTACCATTGCATAGTACTGATAGCTCTTTTATTTTTGTTAGGTTTACTCCATTTTGCAGGAGTGTACTGTGCTCATTATTATTGATTCACAAGTTTTCTGTCTGCCTGTACTTGTTCATTATCTGTGATTGTAGCTCCCTTTCAGTATCTGTGCATGCAAACTTGCTTTGTTATTGTATATATATGTTCCAATTTTTTTGGCATCCGTAGTACTTTTCTTCGATTGTGAATAATATCTTAAGTTTTACCATTGCATACCTCTTTTATTTGGTTTAGACTTACAACAGTTCTCCAGTCCATCTGGTGGTTTTTCCTTTCTTTACCTCATCACTCAAGTAGCACTTTTATGCCCCCTGGATCGAGTGTTTTTCCTCCTAATTGAGGCAATACAGAGCCTAATCTAGAAAACCGAGATGGATGGTTCATGTTGATGGTTAGGTCTGATGCCTGACCTCTTTAAAGTTTTAGAGTTATTATAAGGAATAATAGTCCCAGGCTTTCTATTTATAAGACCTAGGACGGTGCCCTTTCATTCTGAATTCTATGATTGGATCTTTGTCCTTGAGTAAGATGATATTGTTATGTGGTCATGTAACAGATAGGCAACCACATTTTTTGATAGGGGGCTGGAGGGGCCATGGACATGGACTTGGTCTTGGACTAGCATTTCTACTTTAGCTCTTTGCAACTATGTTAGTTTTTTCCCAACAAGTGTTATATGTTAGCCTGGCAAGTTGTGGGATTCTCAAGTAGGAAATCCTGGGGAGTAAAATTGTTTTTCTTTTTTTCTTTTTGGTTTTGTTTCTGGGGGGGGGGGGTGGTTGTGGAAGCGGGGGTGTTGTGGGGGTTGGTGGGGAAGGTGAAGGTGGTGAAAAGTTTCATTACTTCTGGTGCATAGTTTGCCTGCTGTGCCCTCCTTTTTTTAAATTTGTTTGGCTAAAAGCCTTTCGTTTAGTCTCCATTAACATGTTATCATCTGTCTCGAAAAAGTTTTCAGAATACCATAACACAACAGACTAGATCAAATCTATCAGCTTATACAAAATACAAAATACAAAATTATGGAATGAAGGGCTTCAGTAATGGAACTGATTGTTGGATGTGATATCAATTTTTGATGCTGCAGAGGTGATGATGGTGAGAAGGAATATCTTGTAAAGTGGAAGGAACTTTCATATGATGAGTGTTATTGGGAATTTGAATCGGATATTTCAGCATTTCAGCCAGAAATAGAGAGATTCAATAGAATCCAGTCAAGGGATTCTAAACTGTCTTCGGCTAAGCAAAAGAGTAGCGCTAAAGATGCTATTGAATCAAGGAAGAAGCAGAAAGAATTTCAACATTATGAACGCAGTCCTGACTTTCTTTCTGGAGGTACATGATTTAGTCTGCTGTATGGCGCTGAAATGTGGCTCACTTTTCTATATACCGTTTGTTTTTATCGTCATGAATTCATAAATGCATTTGGGGTAAATGAAGGTACGCTACATCCATATCAGCTTGAAGGGCTGAACTTCTTACGCTTCTCTTGGTCAAAACAAACTCATGTCATACTAGCTGATGAGATGGGACTGGGTAAATCTTTCTTCTTCTTTGTTTTTCCTTTTTATTCCCAGTCCGTGCTTCTTGATAGTTGAATTTGCAATCTCTTCATTGGTTGCAGGAAAAACTATTCAGAGTATTGCTTTTCTGGCCTCTCTTTTCGAAGAGAATCCCTTTCCACATTTGGTGGTTGCTCCCCTTTCCACACTTCGAAACTGGGAACGTGAATTTGCAACATGGGCTCCTCAAATGAATGTTGTACGTACATAAAACCTTTAAATGTTTGGCCTGAGTGAAATTGATACATCTCATCTAACACCGATGCTTACTGCCCAATGACAAGTCTGTTATTGAGTGGCAGGTCAACAGTAGGTTGATTTGCATGCTGACAGATGTTAGTTTTAGGTGTCAGTGTTGGAACACTGACTGATTCCCTACATGTTTGTTCTTTTTTCTCTCCCCCCTGCGGCCACATCACCAAACATCAAGGAGAAGAAAAGCCATGTGCCAACCCATGGCCCTAGTGATGAGTCGCTTTAACTTCTTGCAGCTCCAGTTGTTCTGGAGGTGCAGGTCAGTGATTCTGGTGTGGATCACTGGGTTGTGAATTTTGGAGCTTGTGTGAAGGATGGGTTTAGGAAATGACTTCGATGTATCACTGGTGATGTCTAGTGGAGCCGAGTGTTTAGAATTAATTTTTTGGTTTGTCATTAGCCCAGCGTAACCAACCAAGAAAACTAAAACCCGATCAAGTTCCTTTTCCTTTATGGGATGATAGTTTCAGGTTTGGTGGCTAGAATCTGTCTACCAACACTGTTGTTTCAGGTGTTGGAATGCTGCCAGCACTAACTCCTAATGCTTATGCAAAGCATCATTGTCATTGGTTGCTTGATACTGTTCTAAACAAAGTTTACTTGCTGCAGGTTATGTATGTTGGTTCTGGACAAGCTCGTGCCATTATAAGGGAATACGAGTTTTACTTTCCCAAAAATCATAAGAAAATCAAGAAAAAAAAATCTGGTCAAATTGTTGGCGAAAGCAAGCAAGATAGAATTAAATTTGATGTCCTTCTGACATCGTATGAGATGATAAACTTGGACTCAGCATCACTGAAACCAATAAAGTGGGAGTGCATGGTAACATTCTGGGACTCATTGTTTACAGGGATAGTTGTCAATGTATACTTTTTCCTCTTTTTGTTTAGCACTAACATCTCATTGTAGATTGTTGATGAAGGTCATCGTCTCAAAAATAAGGATTCAAAATTGTTTTCTTCATTGAAGCAGTACCTGAGTAGGCATCGTGTGCTTCTGACAGGAACTCCTCTTCAGGTTTATTGTTAGATTATGCCATTATTGTATACTGTATACTGCTACACCATTTTATAATAATTTGAGATATCAGTGAACTGGATTGTAATTTACTGTGGTAACCCTTATATATATATTTTTGTTATTTATTTATTTTTTTTGTCTGGCATGAATTTATAGTAAGTTTGCCCTGCGTTGTTGGTGGTATTTGAAATTTATTAAACATCAGTGTGGCTATTGCCATTTAAAAGTGGTTTACTTCTGCTGAAAAGTAATGATTTGCTACAATTATTTTGGGTGATTTTAGCATCATGATTATATATCATATTTTGGAATAGGGTTGCTTTGTGGCACAGCTAGGGTTACATTGTTTGTAGTTGTGGGGCTAGAGGGGTGCAGTTTCTCATTATTATATACAGAGAAGTGACTCGAAATACTAGTACAGATTCATGCAATGAATTCACCATCTATTATTCTTATATAATATCGTCTGGAAGTTGGATATATCTTTTTCTTATAAATGTCATCTTTCTCTTGTCTGGTTGCTTAATGCCACATTCCTTGAGTTTTAGCAAGTGGCTCAATAGTTTTACCTAGATATTGGTGATCTATGGGAAGTATGTTCAGTGTGATATCTTGGGCATAAACAGAATATTCAGTTGACTCTTGATTAGTATTTTCTAATTTAGTATTTATATGGTTAGTTATGACTTGATATATTATTGCATGCTGCTTTGTTATTTGTGCAAACTCGCTTACAGGAGTTATCCGTTACATTTTCAGAATAATCTGGATGAACTTTTCATGCTTATGCACTTCCTTGACGCTGGGAAGGTTAGTGTACAGCACAACATTTTTGTAGTGGATGATGATGTTCATTTCCTTAAAAGCACATCATTATTATAATTTGTAATCTTCTGCAGTTCGGAAGTTTAGAGGAGTTCCAGGAAGAGTTTAAGGATATTAATCAAGAGGAGCAGATTTCAAGGCTCCATAAAATGTTGGCCCCCCATCTACTTAGAAGTATATTTCTAAACTCTTAACTATGAAGATTGCGGTCAATTCAATTATTTTGATTCTTATCGTTGCTTTGCTGTGTGTTTCTTTATTGGGTTTTAAATGATATGAATTTTAACTCAATTCAGTTAAGCCCTAATTAATTGGAGATGCAGTATATGTTAATTTTAATTTATTGTGGTCAGCCGCATCCGATAATTATAAAAGCTGAGCCTATTGTTCTCGGTGTCTTCACACTTTCTCATGCAATTGGCCCCATGCCTGCGGATTTTTGTTGGTTGATTACCAAAAAAATTTGGTCAGATGCATTGAACATGACACATTGATATCTCATGTTACCTTTATTTTCTTTGTATTCTTTAATCATGATATAGAAACTAGTTTTAAATTTTTAGTGAGGATCAGTATGAAACTTGTATCCCGTACAATTTAAATTTAAAAATCTCATCCAATCTTCAGTTGCAGTTGAAAAAGGAAAATATCATTTTGTTATAAAACTTAAGTCTTGCTGTTAATGTTGTTTAAGTAAAAATTTGGCATGTTTTACTGCTTTTTTGAACAAGAAGATGCTAAATTGCACCAGTCGTTGTCATACCTTGTTGCTGACTGGTTTGGCTATGTTCCCCAAGATCAAATTCTTTTCCATTATCCTTGCAGTAGCTTCCTTTAGTTATCTGGGCCTTAATTCCCTTTTAGGGGAGGGAAATCGGCGCTGGTCTTGGGACTTTGTTCAGTTGATATTCTTTTCTCTCTCTGAATCTTCCAAATCCTTGTGGAGAGACCCTATTCCCATAGGTGCACTTGAGAAATTACTTATTTTACTCTTGCTGGTTTGTTAAAGCTCTAGTTCTTCAGTGACAGAAGATTAATCTTTTGTTCATCTATAACCTTTTGGAATTCTATTGCTGAAGATGTGGGTGCATGTGTTGGTTGCTATGGCAGGAGTAAAGAAAGATGTCATGAAGGAATTACCTCCAAAAAAGGAACTTATTTTACGTGTTGAATTAAGTAGCAAGCAGAAGGAATACTATAAAGCAATTCTGACCCGTAACTACCAGATACTAACTCGGCGTGGTGGTGCTCAGGTAAGGTTACATGTTTCAATGAAGTGATGAATTTTCACTTCAATCCCGAGCTAACTTATGGTTGTGTTTGGATGCTTTTGTCAGATTTCTCTAATCAATGTGGTTATGGAATTACGCAAGCTCTGTTGTCACCCTTATATGTTGGAAGGAGTTGAACCAGATATAGAAGATACAAAAGAATCATTCAAGTAAATGGATGCTCATCTTAATATTGCCATTCACATTGTCATTGACCAAAGACTGGCTGGCTTCTTTGTTAATGGATTCAGTGAACTTTTCTGCTTCTTCAAGTGATACTTGCAAATGATTGACATGTATAGCTATAGAGATGCCTTCTAATATTCCATACTTGTCTTTGGGGAATCTTCTGCATTTTGATGAGTCAGATTGTGTATATTGATGTTTTTAATTAAGCTATAGACATGTTTCATGTTTTCTGCTTCAACATTTTCCGTACTGTGTACAGACAACTCTTGGAATCTTCGGGGAAGCTGCAATTGTTGGACAAAATGATGGTGAAGCTGAAAGAGCAAGGCCATAGAGTTCTCATATACTCACAATTCCAACACATGTTGGACTTGCTAGAAGATTACTGTGCCTACAAGGTCTGCAACAATATTTTTGCCTACAAGCTAGTGTTTGCATTTATATGGTTGATTAATATTCTTTTATACTTTTGCTTTGCAAGTCAGAAATGGCAGTATGAGCGAATCGATGGAAAGGTTGGTGGAGCGGAAAGGCAAATAAGAATAGATCGATTTAATGCCAAAAATTCTTCCAGATTTTGTTTTCTGCTTTCAACTAGAGCTGGGGGCTTGGGGATAAACCTTGCAACTGCTGACACAGTTATCATATATGATAGGTGAAAAACTTGCACTCTGATATTTGTGTTCTTTTTCTCCATGATTTAAATGTATTGTGAAATGTATTAATGGGACATATTTCTGGGTTACAAGAAGATTATCAATTTTATTGATAATTTGGTATGCGTGAATGAGGAGTTAACTCATTGATTGCTTGTGGACCAAATTTGATGATTGCATGTGGAGGGTTGTTGGATTCAGCATCACCATGAATGGTACCTAAATGAAAGTAAAATGATATGTTCCTGCTGGAATTGTTGTCAAAGGACCATGCGTGCAGCAAGACCAATGTTAAGTGACAGATCTTGGTTAAATAACTATCACTGTAGGGTAGTGGTGAGATACTGGGAAGTTTATAGTTCTTTCTTTTACCCCCGTTGATGTGCCGAATGGAGGTTGGTACTGGTTGAATAAGATGGAGGAAAGTGTGAATGTTGCCTAGACGTGATGAGATCCTTGGAAATTGTTTGCATTCTTACAGATGGTTTCAATATTTGACCCCCATATTACTAGGGGCAGTTGTTCATTAACTGGAGTTCCTTGTGATAAAGGATAGTGGTTAGTAGATTATCCTATATAGAGTTGTTAGCTAGAGCTCTCCTATTTCTGGTCTTCTTATTACCTGACAGTGTCCAAGTTTCTCCTAGGTTGGCTTGGTAGCGGTGATGGGGCAGTGGGTTGGTTTTCTCTTGTCATGACATTGAATCTGTCTAATGGGGCCTCAATACCTGCGTCAGTTTAGATTGCTTATTTTTTGGGGATGTTGATAGGAGAGGTGGGTAGGCTCCCTCTGGCTTCATGGCATCAACATAATAAAGCTGTCACTTTAGTGTATGAAATGGTGTTGGTGATCTTAGTGGCTTTATACTGAAAGTTCATTCATGTTGCTACTTATAAATGAATTTAGGCTTTTAGTTTTGTATTGATGTACTTTCTTTTCTTGGTTCAGAAAAAAACGTGTTGTCTTTCCTGATGTGTGAGGTATAGGTTTCTATTTTTGGCAACTCTTTTTTAATTTTCTAAACATGTCCTGCAGTGACTGGAATCCCCATGCTGATCTACAAGCTATGGCCAGAGCTCATCGGCTTGGGCAAACTAACAAGGTTGAAGTTTATTCCTCATATTAGTGTGGCAACTTTTATTGTTTTCAGCACTTTTGGTTGCTATAAAATTGGAGTGGCTTTGGCGCTGCAGGTGATGATCTTTAGGCTCATAACACGAGGAACTATTGAAGAAAGGATGATGCAGATGACTAAGAAGAAAATGGTGCTAGAGCATCTTGTTGTTGGGAGGCTAAAGGCTCAAAACATTAACCAGGTAACTATGTTATTTCAGAAACTAATGCTTTGCTCAGTCTGGTGGTAGGCCAGAATTATCCAAAGAGTTGATTGGAAATACAGGGGAAGAAGACAAATGCATATCTGCATTACATATAGAGCCATTATCATGAGGAACTCATAGGCATAGCTTGGTCTTTTCGTGTCTTTTTCTTTGGTCTATTCTTGTAGGCACAAGTTGTGAGGTTTTATTAATATTACGTTTTAGATCCTTGCTTTATCTTCAACTCTTACAGAGACAGTCTTTTACTTATTTTTTTGGGCATTATAATGATTTTACTAGTTATGCCTGTGTTATTCATTCTTTTTCCATTTTTTTTAAATGGATTTTTCAATGCTACATGTATGCATCATTGTCCGGTAGGTTTTTTTTTTTTTTTTTTCATTCAAATGTTAAATTTTTATTTATTTATTTTTCAGATGCTTGTTCAGGAAATCAATACTAGGGTGGTGGGTACCCTTAGAAATGAGAATGTTAGGCTTTCAAGTCTTAGTCCTGGAATTTGACGAGGTCAATGTACTTTTGACCCTCTAGTAAATGGCCTTCTTTTGGGTTAAGCTGTGGTGACGTGCCTTATTTTGTACCAACCCACTGTGAATACATGACTTCAGTTCATTATAAGTACTTGTTTTTGTATTCATATCAAAGAATGATAAATATTTATACCCATATGGCAAGTTAATGGTCAAATGAATCTTCAAGTCTATATATATAAAACAAATATAATGTGTGCTTATATATATGTGTGTATGCATGTATATGTTTATGCTTCTTTTGTGTCCCTATGCACAAAGTTTCATTGAAGACTTTTCTTTAGATCCAAGCTCTATGCCTGTAGGAGCAGGGTTCTTGGAATATATACAAAAAAATCTGGTATTGGGATTTTTTTTTTCCTGAGATCTGTTTATTGTGAAAAGGGTTTTGATAGTTATTGGCGGTTTGTTATGTTATAGTGATGAAAATATTGTTATTTGTTTTTCTTTTTTGGTTACGAAATATAATATTTTGGATCTTCTATTTATGGTTTGTTCTATTGCTTGCTAAGTGTTGGTCATATACTTTTAATACTTGGTTCATGCAAATTTTGGAGCCCTGGATGATTTTGGTGTTATCTATGAGCTTTTTTATGAAGGTATTTCTAGCTTAGCTATGATACTATCTTCATAAGTCTATACTGCTGTTTGAAAGAAGGAAATTAAGAAATTTAGATGAATTAGATGGGCTACATGAGTTGAGGGTTGGGTTGCAGTTAAGTTTCTAGGCTCTTTTTAAATTGCACGTGTAGTTGGAACACGCAATTTCAAACCCAGTGGAAACTAGGAACCTGGCCAGACTTATCTGTTGCCACCCAGAGCTGATGGTGGGCTATCATAAGATATTTTCTTGTTATGTGAAGGGGATGGTGCTTTTCCTTATAATGGGAAGTGGCACTTTCAATTCGAGACTCAAGAAACGTGTATTAACAAAATAACTTCAATTTTTTTGGTGTCTATCACTGGATTTCAGTACACTTTTTACTCTCCCAGCTCATTCTGTTCCAAGTTTTGGCACTGCCCATCTGCTATTATCTCTAGTTCTTTGTATTGGAGATTAATTCATCCTCATACTCAACTGGATTGAGAAGGAGAAGCTGGGTTGGGGGTTTGGATTATGGGTAAGGAGATGCAGTAACTCAGATGCAGCTTAGCCTTTGGACCAGCAACTAAGGAACGAGAATGTAATGGCTGCTCTTCTGACAAACAATATCATTTCAAATTTTTCTAAGAACAGACTCCCATCTAGTTAGATCAACCTTTTTCAGTGGTCAGTATTGACACATCAGTAAAGTAAATAGTGAAAAGAAGAAAGACTGTAATATGTGATTTTTAACATGTTATGTGTTCATAGCAAGGGCTGAGGGGAATCATGCTGCATAAGAAAGTTTAAATGCATTGAGCGGTGCCAAATCCATCTGTTAAAATTTCCATACCCACCATCCCGTTTACAGTGTGCTTTGCATGCTTCAAGTACTTCATTTTTCACAACTCCTGAAGAAAGTAGTCAAATGTGGGAAAGGGATAATGAATGACATTGAGAAAGTGGACCATCTAACTAAGATGTATTTTTCTACGAAAGTGATGGGGATTCTAATTTGTTTTTATTGGACCTTAGGAAGAGTTAGATGACATCATAAGGTATGGCTCGAAGGAGTTATTTGCTGATGAGAATGATGAAGTAGGAAAATCCAGGCAAATTCATTATGATGACGCTGCAATAGACAGGTAATTTCTTTTTAACTGTTCCTGGCTTTATTGATAGTTTTTAACTATTTTAGCTCAAAGTTTATTCTTGTTGCATTTTGTTTTTGTTGCCTTTAAAAGATTACTTGATCGTGAACAAGTTCGAGATGAAGAGGCCACATTGGATGATGAAGAGGAAGATGGATTTTTGAAGGCGTTTAAGGTTTTACCTTTATTGTACTGTTCTTTCTAGTTAATGTTATCGTGCTTTTAGTGATTTAAGGTGTGCATTATTTCTTTTCCATATTTTGGTGCATATGATGTCCTGTTTATACTCTATTTTAAGATGGTTTAACCCAATTTTCTTCAATTATATTAAAAACTTTGGAGAGTTGTGTGGGCAAAGAGAGGTAGTATTTGCCTCTAGAGGAAGTTGACCAGCCTAGTGTGTGCACAGAAAGATGTCAAATGTGGACATGAATTAGGTTATACTTGTATTACTGTCAAGCATAAATTTGACCTAATTTTGGATGAACTGATACAATTTTGTGGTTAAACTGAATTAGTCACGGAGCATTTTATGGTATCCTTGTTCCAATTTCTTGAGTATGCTGTTGTCATTAGAGTGTAATCGTTTCTGGTACCTATATAACTATTCTCTCTTGTTTTGAGACTTTACCTTATATTTCACTTTGTATCTATTCCGTTTGTTCTCATGCAACATGTATAGTCAACATTTTTGGCATAAGAGAAATCGTTAACTGGTTTTTTCAGTTTGTGACTATTAATTAAAGTTATGTTTCAATGGATAGCTAACATGGTGGCTAGATTGGATGGTTGCCTATTTCTCCATCATATCATTTTGCTGGGTTACAATACCAAAGTTTCGTTTCTAAAGGTTTACCATATAATGGTTGTGATCACACAAGAGTAGTACTTTTGAGTGACTAGGTACTTTTAAGTTAATATTTTCTGCCTTACTAAGTTCCTTTCATTTAATGTAGTTGATGGGACCACATTTTTCTATCACTTCTCTTTACCTTTTTTTTTGACTGGGAAACTCAACAGTAATATCATTTGAACAGTATGTATCTATTGGGGTTGTCCACCGATACATGTAGAATGCTGTTTGGCCGACCTGTCTATATCTGTTAATGGTAGCAGAACTGATGATGCCCCCTTGTGTTTTGGCATGTTCTTAATTTCCTTTGTTGTTCAATTTGGACATTTCATAACTGCGCCTTTGGTTTGTGACTCCTGAAAAAGTTACTTTAGAACTTTTAGATGACGAAAGTGGAATAAGATGAAGCATGATTTTCAAATCTCTTGGTATTGGGTTGTGATGCTTGTGCCAGATTTGGGACTTCTACCTGCCTACTACATATACGCATCTTTTCAAGCACGATCAAATTTCCACTAGCAGAATTGTTGTTATATCTGTGAACATTGGGTTTGTGATTTTTTCTGAAAGGCCTTTGTCTACCAGGATAGAATTTCTTCATTGTAATATTCCCTGCTTCGGTAGATTTAGTAAATGCTATATTCTGCAGGTGGCAAATTTTGAATATATTGATGAAGCAGAGGCTGTAGCAGAGGAGGAAGCACAGAAGTCAACAGTGGACAATAAACCTACCATTAGCAATACAGAAAGATCTAGTTACTGGGAAGAGTTGTTAAAAGACAGCTATGAAGTGCATAAAGTCGAAGAGTTTAATGCTTTGGGCAAGGGAAAGAGAAGCCGGAAGCAGGTGTTGTATCTTTGTTTTGTGTCATTTACATTAAAGTAACTTTGTCCTCATCGTCAATCATTTTAGTTGCTGTGCGATGCTATAATGTTGTATTTGCATACGGGTAAACACATCTCAGAAGGCATTATAGGAGAGTACACAAATAATATGTAGATGACTGTTATCTTATGGGAGAATGTTTTTGTCTTTGCTGTTTTACTTTGCAGTCATACTTCCACGTTTAAATGGGTTGATTAATACTTATAGGACCTCCTGAACATAAATAATCTTCTAGTCTTTCTGAAACATCAAGTAGTCCTAGTGGGAATGGCTCTACTTATCCTTTCCCTTTTGTGAAGTTTGAAGCTTGCTTTTAAAATATTTACCGACTTTTACATATTATAGTAACAATAAGAAAAGAAAGGGTTCTCAGTCTCATTCTCCATGAAATTGGGATTAACATTACTCTTTTTGAAATCGTGTTCAGATGGTATCGGTTGAAGAAGATGACCTAGCTGGTCTGGAAGATGTAAGCTCTGATGGTGAGGATGACAACTATGAAGCTGATCTGACAGATGGCGAAACAACTATATCAGGAGCTCCTGCTGGGAGAAAACCTTACAAAAAGAAAGCCCGTGGTTTGTTTCTTTGTCATATTGTTTAAAAGGTTAATTAGGATAATTTGGCAACAAATTAATTTAGTGCCACTTTCCTATTAATTATTTTTCAGTGGATGGGTCGGAGCCACTTCCTCTGATGGAAGGCGAAGGCAGATCGTTCAGGGTTCTCGGTTTCAATCAAAATCAGAGGGCAGCTTTTGTGCAAATTTTGATGAGGTTCTCTGACATTTTTTTATCTTTGGTTCGGTAACGTATGCCTGTTATATTTACATGTCACTCTCTGTTTGAGTAATGTATGCGTGTGTTTCAGCCTGGATGTGCTCAACACATGCTGTCAGGTACTGTGCACAATAATGTGCTCTTGTGAGAAAGGGAAGCTTCAGTAGAGATTAGAGACAAGTTTATCTCTTTCATTTGCATACTTACTCTTGAATGATTTGCAGGTTTGGGGTTGGGGATTTTGACTGGAAGGAGTTCACATATCGCATGAAGCAGAAAACATATGAAGAAATAAAAGAGTACTCTCTGTCCCCTTTGCTTCATACTGTAATGGAGTTGCACTATTAAAAATAGCATTGAACCTTGATGATGCCATAAACTTCTCCATTAATCGGCAATAAGTGGAATCATTTTATGTTTGTCCTTTTCTGGATTCAATTGCTTCATTGAGCATGTACTTTAGGATTTCTAATTCGCCCTTAGTTTTCATAATATCTATTAAAATCTCAAATTATTTGTTTATTTTTGTTTTTTTTGCGTGTGAATTTGGTTGCTTTTATAGTTATGCAAATTTTCTTTTGGATTAAATCAAGAAGGGGCATTTGGTGTGTCGTGTTTCAATCTGAAGTGGTGCAAAAATCGAATTATCATGTTAAGTTTTTCCATATAGGACAGTGTGACAAACTGACAAAAATTAGATGAGTTATGTGTTCTTTCTATTTTATTTCAGTTGTATTGGCACGTTGCAAAATGCTGTTTTTATTCTACAAGACTTCGTAAAAAGTGTCTGTTCAGCATGAAGTAAAACAATCATTTGAAGCTAAAAGAAACTTAATCATTGTTTCTTACATGGAATTTACTCTACTATTTTATTATGCAAATGCAGATGGGTTTGTCTTGTATTTTCTTTTTTTGGGGGAAATTGCTGAACTATTCCGTATGATTTGGGAGAAATAATCCTCGTGATTTGAAGATGACCTTATAAATTATTCTGATATTTGATGATTTGTTGTCCTTTCAAATTTTGATCTTCTTTCTTATAAAACCTTGATGAAATAACAATTTCGTGTTCAAATAACAAATTGAAATAAAGAAAAGAAAACAATTTTATGAAATAACAATTTTATGATTTGTCCAGTGACTGGTAGTTGACATCATTTTGCCATTTCTAATTCAGTTATGGGACGCTTTTCTTGTCTCACATTGCTGAAGATATAACGGACTCCCCTAACTTTTCAGGTGATAGAAATCTGCTAATTTCTTATTTAGGTCTGTTACTTTCACTGGCTGTGGCAAAAGGTTTTATTACTACTAATTGTCTTGATTGCAGATGGTGTTCCAAAAGAAGGGCTTAGAATACAGGATGTACTAGTTAGGATTGCAGTTCTGCTTCTGATAAGGGACAAAGTAAGTTCTGTAAAAAAATATTGCCACGAGCTTAGTAGCACTCCAGTTATGCTTAATGCCTTTTCCTGCATCGTTGAATTAAATCCCTACTTGTTTTCTCGTGTTAATTTGAAGAAATTAGGGAAAAACATTTTAGTAATCTTGTTGTCTGGCTTAAACCAAATAATGGAAATAGATTCTTTTTTCCCTGTTTTGCGTTATCTCATAAGTGGCATTGTATGGCATGGTTTTGTGGCTTGCCTGTTATTTGTAAATTTACCTTATGCATTGAATAAATTTTGGTATCTTCCAACTTGTATTATTATGTAAGGTACAATGAGTTTTCGAAAAGTGATTTGCAAGCCTAGAGATAAGAGGGTTCTGGTATCACTTTAACCATATACATGTGAAAGAACAGGAGAAAAAACAATTGAAATTAACTTGCTATAAGCCTGTCTTATTGATTGTTATCGAGTCTTTGTTTCTTTGACTTAGGTTTGAATGATCTTAGTAGGGACATTCAAGGTGATCTGTTAGGCATATCTTTGCTTTTGTGACTGTTAGAGTCTGATAAAGTTGGCCAGATTTCTGAGCTAAAAGGTAAAAGATTCCTAAGCTAAAAAGTACAAGGTGACTTTCAATGCGTAGACTAACCTGGGCAGGAAGGACTAGGGTGGAAAGGACCAAAAAGTAGTTTTATTAGGAATTGGAAGTGGAAATGAGGATAATGTTCAATTGATGAATAAGGCAGCTCAACATGTTAAAAATATTATTATCACGGGTATTTTCTTGTCATGCTATTGATGATTGTTATCATCACTGTCCTCAATAAGACATGTTATCATGCATTGATTCTTCATGAGGGGGTGTGGATTGTGGATGATGGAACTCAAATATTGACAATACTGAGATGAAGTGAAGATGTACATGCTGTGAGTCTGACTTGAGTCAAGCATAAGCACCAAATGTTGGGATTTGGGAGACACTCATAAAATTCTCATAAAATTTGTTGCCTTTCTTTTCTTTAATATATATGTACAACATATACATTGCCATTGGTGAAGCTTATTTTTTCACCATTTTGTTATAATGATAGGTGAAATTTTCATTAGAGACTCCAAGCTCTCCACTTTTCGCAGAAGACATTGTATCACGCTACCCTGGCTTGAAGGGTGGAAAGTTTTGGAAGGAAGAGCATGATTTGTTGTTACTGCGTGCTGTACTGAAGTATGTTTCTGATATTAGTTTATATGTTAGAACATTTATCTGCGGAGTTGTTTGAACTCTTTGTTCATGTTTATGTTAATGTGATTATCTCCTTGAGTGAATGATGAGAAACATTGCATCTTCATAAATATAGAAAACATTACTATGATTTATACTTGATATGGGTAGGTGAATAGATTTTTCTGCACCTCTCTAACTGTGTTACTCACAGGGCAATAGTTGGTAATGATAATACACCAAGTTCCTTTTGCAAAGCTTATGGTTGCCAATCTAAATGGCTAAATTTTTTTATTAGCTGCTTGACTTTCCTTACGATTGGGTTATATTTGTCTCCTAAATAGGTTTCTTTTCCTAATGGTGTATCGTAGTTATGCTTCTACTGCTGCCAATGATCTTTTGATCAAATGGGTTCTCCTTCCTACTTAACAAGGCCAATTCTGTTAAATGAGTTGTTTGTCCTATAAAAACTGTTCTTCTAGTCCTGGAAGTTGCTGAACCAATGCAATTTCAACCATGTTTCACACTTCTTTCATGTGCACTGTATTTGGCTTATGCCACTGAAAATAAATTTTTAGTCATGTGGTCAAGAACAGCGAAACTTGATTCAGACTAGGATTAGCCTAAAAGGGTGGCTATTAGATGGAAAAGGCAGTATTGCGCATATAGCATGTTTGTGCATGATCTTAGATCAATTTGTTTTCGTGATACTGTGAGATATAAGTGGACTTTGGCTGGTCTGATTAGCTTAAAGGTGATTAGCATATGGGACACATGTATCTGAGTTTATGAGTTATGATTTTATCTCTGTGATTGTGTGGTTGGTGATCTGGTGTTTGATACTGCAACTGCTTTGACTGGCTGGAGGAGAGATTGATATCTTAGTTGTTTGAACGATTCAGGGTTCAGAAAGATTTTTGTGTTGTTATTTATTATTTACTAACCCATTCTGTATGCTTACATGAAAGGCATGGGTATGGAAGATGGCAAGCTATTGTTGATGACAAAGAACTGAAGATTCAGGAGATCATCTGTCAAGAATTAAATCTCCCCTTCATTAATCTTCCGGTCCCTGGACAAGCTGCTGCTCAATCGCAGAATGGTCAAAACGCAGCTAATACAGAGGCACCGGCCCCCCAGTTGAGAGAAAATGGTGGTGCAAATGATACTGTAAGTGATGCTGCACAGGGAACTACTGATGCTTCGAACCAAGCACGGATATTTCAAGATGCTTCAGTATTATATCACTTCCGAGATATGCAGAGAAGACAGGTGGAGTTTATCAAGAAAAGGGTGCTCCTTTTGGAAAAAGGACTCAATGCAGAGTACCAGAAAGAATACTTTGTAAGTCAAATTATGTCGCCAGGCACTTGTATATTGGTTCACTCTGTATATCTCGTTGAAGTTTAGGGGAAATCACCTGAAGTGTCATTAAATCAGTGAAAGTCCATGCCAATTGCCATACCTAGTGTTGTCATAATATCCATGAATCCAGAAAAAGTAGATAATAATAAATAGTGCTGCACATAGTTGTGGCTGAGGACACTATACTTGAATCCAGGGTTGGGAGACAAATAAAATTACTAGGGAGGTCCAAACCAAAGCAACGAAGGTAAAAGGGGTTGTTTTCCTTGGTTAATTTTCTGTCTAGACATCTGTCTCCTTTTGGTCACGGGAGAACTGGTTAATTGAACACACTTAGAATTTCCTCACAGATAGGCAAAAACTACATTCTATGTGGCAGAGGAATGATCATTGAGCGCCAGTTCTAGGTCCCTTCGATCCCTATTTGTTGAGAGTTGTTATGACTAGGATCAAAACATACTGCACTCTAAAATGGGGGCTGAGTCCTTAGTTTAAGTTATATATTGGTAACATTCTGGGTGTTGGTGCAAGTATTGTTCATCTCATTGGACCTCAAGTCCAAGATACATTGGCTCTTGATCTGAGTCATACACAACCTGATTATCTAGGTAGTTTTACATTGTATCTTCTGCTGCTTTCGATTGTGAACAGAGTTCGAAGTCCAATTCTGTACACCTCTTAGATTTTAACTTTTTTACCTCAAAAGTACTTTGTGGATGTATCCTGACAATTACTGGTGGCCTTGGCAGGTATCAGGTCTGTTTAAGTGCTCTTAAAACATTTCAATGGATGACCCCACCAATTTTTGTAGCCTTGGGGATCTTTGATGATTAAAATCTTTAGTTTAATTTTTAGCACTCCACATTCTTCTAATCTAACCACTCTTTCAAATAAGTGGCACATTCATTATCTGATCTTCATGCGAGATCTGTAGTTAAACAGAGTTACTGAAACATCTAGGCAGCCATTGCTGATTTGCTACCCCAAAAATGATCGTTGAAATCCTTCGTTTTTTATTGAAGTGGTAGCTTTGTGTCTGATTCATTGTACACATTTTCTTTTGCTGGCTTACTGGATGGTAGGGCTTCAATTGGAAATTTTCCTTGTACCCTTTACTGTGTGTAGATTTTGAATTTGTTTTATGTCACTGGCTTTGGTGACCCTATGGCTCTGAAATCGTTGATCATTTGGAGGTTGGGCTTAAATATGCAGTCATCGTTGCAAACCTGAGCATGATTAGGTGTGGAAGATTTTAGTGTTAATTTATGTGTATGACTTTTATAGCATTGCTCGTAAGGAAATGGTAGTTGGCTTGCTTCTTGACACAGATAATTTTTGTTTTCCTTGATTTTTTTCTCAGGGTGACATGAAATCAAACGAGATTGTGAGGGAAGAGCCTGAAAATGAGCCTAAGGTTGCAAATGTGCCAAGTCCTAGCTCTTTGGAGGTTGATACCCAAGTTGATGATCAATTGCCTCAAGTAGAAACAATTAGTAAGTCTTAATTTTATTCATTGAATGATCTCCCTGTTGATTTAGGAAAAGGTTTTCTGCTTCTTATTTCTTTCTTTTCTCTTAGTCCTTTTCTCAAATTTATCTGTTGAAGTCCTTTTTCTGGGTCTCCACTTGCCTTGCCATGGGTTTCGAGAATTACGAATTTCGGAATTCATGTATCATGAGATCTGCTTAGTGAAGATTGTTATACTCAAACTACTCCTAGAAATCAGTCTCCTGTAAAACCTGGTTTTGGGCATCTTCTAGAATTTGTCATTTGGGCAAGTCTGAAACTATAACTGAGAGGCTGGGGGCTGAAGGGATCTCCTAAGATACATATATGGGTTCTTAATTTGGAACTTTGAATTACTCTGGTGATTATGCATGGATTAATGTGGAGAGCCAATCAGAAAGGGGGCCCCTAGTTTTGGTCCCCGTGTTGCATACCCTTTTTCCATGCATGTTTGCATGAGGAGTTTCCCTTCAAAATGTCCTAGCTTTTTTACGTCAATGTTGTTGAGAATGCTTTAGTGGTTAATTGATAGTTTAACAGGGCCTTTAGTCTGAATATGACCTTTTACGGTTAGGAGATATACCTGTTTGGCAAGTGCTAGAGACATATATGAAGGGAAAAGGGACGTGTTTTTGTGTGTGTATGTCGGGAAGAGGGTTTCTTGGAGTTGAAGTGGTGAGGAAAAGGCTGGTTGTTGGTATTTTGAGGTTTCATTGTTTTGTTTGGGCCATTTGATCATCACTAGGGGCTATCTTCAGCTAATTGCTGTGGTTTTGATTTACTACATCGAAGGCTCTACATTTTACAGAAAATGTGCCTCCTAGGCTTGCATGGAGAGTTTCTGTCGTTCACAGTATCTCCGACTAACCTGAACTCTTAAAATGTACTCTACATTTATTTAGAAGTTATCAATGATCTGTACTTTCTAGTTTTTCCTTTTCCTTCCCTTGCTCAAAAGGGTTGGGTATCATTCATAAAAGGAGAATCGTAGGTTCAGGTTTTAGAGAAGATTATTAGAGAATTCCTATTTTTTTTTTCCTGATCAGTTACCACCATATGACATTAAGATGTGTGGTTTCTACCATAGAAAGGCGCCCCTTGATTTGTATGATGGTGATAAATACTTTGTCTATGTAGGTACAGAAGAAATCTCTGCCACAGTTTGTTTGAATGAGCCGGAACGACTAGAACTTGCTCGGCTTTACAATGAGGTAAATTGTCAAGTTCATGCACATTTCATTCAGAACTCGTACTTGCCGATAGATCCTTCATTGTCTGGTTGATCTTTGCTGGCAGATGTGCAAGGTGGTGGGGGAAAACCCCGACGAATCAGTTCCAACATCCTCAGAGAATCAATCAGTTTCGAGTGTCAACTTGATGAAGAACCTCCTTCCATTGGAAACCATTTCTGAACACATAAACCGCATTCTCTGCACTCAGACAAAACCTCCTACCTCGGAACAGTTGAGAACTAGTACCGAGCAACAATCACGAACTGAATCCCAGGTTGATGTTTCAATAACCAGATCCCCACCTGTCCATGAGGCCGATCAAAACCCTGCTACCATGGTGGAAACAGAGATGGTGGACGTGGTAACAGAGTCTGAACCTCCAAAAGAAAGCAGCAGATTAACAGCTTCAGACCCAGAGCCAGATGAAGCAAAAGCAAAGAGTGAATCTGCCTGTAATGTTGAGGGCTCTATGGATCCATGCCCAGCTCGAGCAGAAGGGACAAGTTTGCCTGTTACAAATGAAGATGATGTAGAAATGGAACCAGGGAAAGACGAGACTGCATCCAATGGGAGCACACAGAAATCGGAGGCGGGGGTGATTGTGTTGGATGACTGAAGACAATATTTACTGATCATTACTCAATTACTGTATTTGTGTTCTTTCTCTGACAATCCTAGTAAAATTTTATACCGAAATGGAAAGAAAATTGACTGACGGCAATTCCTTGAGCAATTCATGAAGTTTCTTCTTCAGTTAAAGTATTTTGGGGGAATTGTTTCATGAGTATGGGCTTTGTTCTATCGGTAAATTTGATGATGAATCCTATTTATATATAAACTTAGTGATTATACTCTACATGAACAAGATGCCATTTTTAACACAAGAAAATCAAGCTCTCTTGGTGGTGTAATTTGAGCTCTTAAATTGGTGACCTAGTATTTTCCTTTGACACTGGGGATTGGCAGCGGGTCGCAGGTCTTGAGGGGTGTTTGCTTTCTTAGGCCATCTCTGCAGCTCCCGATAAGCTTACGACTTCTTTTTCTCTTCCTTTCGTGGTTTGTCGACCCTACATACTATGAAAGAAGACAGAGAGCAAGCGCCATGGTGCTCTACTCTCTGGGATTTAATTAGTGAAATCTCAAACGTTGAGTTACGTAGTTCAACTGAACGTGGTCGCTGTTAGGTCGAAGGTCTTACGTCAAATCAATTTTTGGGAGTTTATACGATGAGGATGAGCCAAAAGAGTTCGAAAGTCTAGAGCTGACAACGCTTTACAGCTCTCAAAGTCCTTTTGCCGCGTTGAGGATGTGGCCCGCCTGGTGTCCACTATGATCAATATGGAGGTAACACCTAGTTGCTGACAACTGGATCCCTTAAAGCGACATCCCCAATGTGAACAAAGGTGGGTTCTACGATTTTGAGTTGATAATTTCATACTCCTTTTTCAAAGTTAACGAAAAGTCTCTCTTTCCACTGCTCCAAGAACGCATCTTAGCATTCTTTCGCACGCTATCAAGAAATGGCAGAAAAAGTTCTCTTCTCCATCGCTACGGGTATTACTCAAATTTTGGGATCACTGGCTAAAGAAGAGCTCGTACTGCTCCTGGGTGTTGGAGATGAGCTTGAAAAGCTGAAGAATACGGTTTCAACCATTGAAGCTGTGCTTCTTGACGCAGAGAAGCAGCAGCACGGGAGTCATGCGGTTAAAACGTGGCTCGCACAGCTGGAGGATATCCTTTATGATGCGGATGACCTGCTGGATGACATTTCCACCGAAGCTCTTCAACGAGAAGTAATGAAGGATAAGAAGGGAAAAAAGGTACGCATGATCTTTTCCAAACCAAAGCAGCTTGCCTATAGCTTTAAAATTGGTCATCAGATTAAGGCGATTAGAAATAGATTAGACGCTGTTGCAGCCAACAGGACATTTCACTTACAAGAGGGTCGTGTAGAGGCACATGTCAGGGATAGGGAGAGGGATGACACTTACTCTTTTGTGCGTACCGAAGATGTTATTGGTCGAGATGATGACAAGGAGGCTGTTATAAGACTTCTGAAGTGCTCCAACGTTGAAGACAAGGATCTTGAACTTAAATCGCTGGATGCGATGAAAGACATATCAGATTGTTCAGACAATGGTGACATTTATGAGCTGCCATCTTCCTCTTCTTATCATCATCATCATCATCATCATCCGTACCATTTTTCCCATCATTGGAGAAACTCAAATCTTTCGTTTTGTGGAAACGTGGAGTGGTGCTGGTTGAGGAGGGGATTTGTCTGGAGGGATTAATAATAATGGCAATGATTCCGTTGAAAAAGCTTCAACGACGGAGTCACTTTTACTCCCTTCATTTCCTCGTCTTTCTAGCTTATATTTTTTTCGTATTGCCCTCGGTTGACTTCCATGCCAATATTTCCACATCTCGAAGACTTGGAACCACTGGGCAACTTGAAAATACCAAATCAAATGCCGAGGATGAATATATCAACAACAATAGCATCTTCAATGCTTGCTACCTCTTCTTCCATTTCTCTTCCAAAATTAAAGAAAATCGCCCTTTATTTTATTCAAGAACTAGAAAATCTGCAAGGGGAGCCGCTGCAGAATCTTGTGTCTCTCGAGATCTTGGAAATAAATAATTGCGATAATCTGAAGTCCCTGTCTGGTATACAATATCTCACAGCAGTTAAGGACCTACGAATTTCTTACTGCTCAGAGTTTGGTATAGCCGATGATGAGGATTGGATGCAAAGTTGGCGTCTCTTCCGTTGTTTCTTCAACATGCCAACAGTCTTCAAAAACTCACAATTTATGGATGTGACAATTTGACGGCCATACCAGAATGGTTCCCTAGTTGTACAGCCTCTTTGCAATCATTGGAAATTTTCGATTGTCCTATCTTAATGAAACGATGTAAGAGAGAGAAGGGGTAAGGATTGGCCCAAAATTGCTCATATCCCTAACTTAAACGTCGGATATGAAAACTAAGTTTTTTTTTCTTGAGGTAATACTACTTATCCCATTATCTCAATCTTTTATAAAATTTGACAGTATTCATATTTTTCATCTTTTTTAATTTTCTCTCATAGCATTTCCCATTTGTTCAATTTGAGATGCAGAAACAGCAAAACTATTTGAAGGACACAGAGAACTCTTTTCTCAAAGGTTATCCAAAATTACAAGAAGAAACAATTGATCTTCATTTTCCCGTGTCTCACTTGGTATGAGAAACTTCCATGCATTGATTCAAGAAATACTTCTCAACCCATAATCTTTATCCTTTTTCACATTTTTCATTTTTCTCTCTCCTTCTTGGTTAGTAGAATCGGATGAAGCATAATGGGAAGACATTCTTGGGAGGTTATTCAAAATTTCAAGGAGAAATAGGAGAAAGAGTTAATCGTTATTTCCCTTGACTTGGCAAAAGGAAACTTGTGTTGCATTCTTCAAATTCCATACCACGCTGTTAGCTCCAAAAAGGCTACGACTTGAATCACAGTCCCTAGGACGGAGTGAATCAGGTAATATTACCACTTCATTCTGTGAATCTTTTTTAAGTTTGAAGTACCCATGTTGGTTACCTTTATCATTTTTCTCTCTTAGCAGTTCTTGTTCGATGAATTTCATATGTAAAAATAGTGTAAATATTTGAAGCACAGGAAGAAGACATTCCTCGGAAGGTATCCAAAATTGTAAGTGAAAACAATTAATTTTCTTTTTCCTCGGCTGGCAACTAGAAGCTTGTATTTGCCTAAAAGATAAAATTTTAACAAGCTACTCGCCGCATAATCTTTGTCCTCCATAAAAATTTAAGTATACACATTCTTCAGCTTTTCCATTTTTCTCTTGTTTTCGTGGATGGCAGAACCAGTTGAAGTATTAGGGAAGACATTCTTTTTGAGGCTATTCAGAATTGCAAGGAGAAAGAGTCACTCTCATTTTCCCTCAACCTCACTTGGCAATGAGGAACTTTTGTTGCGTTCTCCAAATTTCACATTAATGTTAGCTCAAAAAAGACTTATGACTTGAATCAAAGTCCTGGGGATGGAGTCGACAGCTACACGAGCACGCATGACCACCCTATCCAAATTTTCGCAAAAATGGGCCACTAAACTGAAATTGGTATCCAGATTATATTCTCTTGTTTCCATTTATCATATTTTGGGCTTCGGTTTGAACTTTTGCTTTTCTAATGAGTACCAAAAGTGGGGTGATTGTTATTGTTGATAATGGTTTAGGTGTACTGTTTTCCAGAATAAATAGGAAAAGATGCCTTCGGAGAGTTAATGTTGCTTGGTAAGCTTTCGTCCTTATTATCATCTGTGATCTACCAATTTCTATTGTACGTCTTCTGATTTGATATATGTGAAACCTATGAACTTAGTTAGAATGTCATAACTTGCAACCCTTAACTTGTTTTGGAGAGAGAAATGAGGGTCCGAATCTCTTGAAGTGACAAAACAGGGAGCTAGAGATGTTTCATGTCGGGAGCAGAGCATGAAGAAGGTGTTCTGTGAGCAGGTGGTGATGGGACCGATCATTGCAAAAGATTGATCAAAGTGGGGTATATATTGAATGCATTTCTATATCTTTAGCTTGTTATGTGCGTGTGTTAGCTTTGCTGCTTAAAATCTCCGTAATTTTATATTGGTGAAGGCATAGCAGAATCAATATTTTTTCTGCTATTTATATGTTGAAAGGAACGGTTTAGCATCATTTTTAAAAAGAAAATTTTATGCAAGTTCTACAGAAGATTATTTGAGAATTGCAGGGGCTATTTCTTAATTTGCGATGGTGGTTGCAGCTGAAGAAGAAATTTTTGTCATAATTTGTAATGATGGCTTAGAACTGTTGGGACTCGCATGGCTTTACAATGAGTAAGTCCTTGAGTTAATGCACATTTCATTCAGAAATGATACTAGCCAACAAATCCTTCATTGTCTATTGGATATTGCTTGTAGATGTGCAAAGTTGTGCATTAAAATCCCTTGAACCTGTTGCAACATCTTCAGAGAACCAATCAGTGTGGACTCTTAATTTGATGAAGAACCTCCTTCGCTTGGAAGCAGTTTCTGTCACATAAACTGCATTCTCTCTGCTCAGACAAAGCCTTCTACCTCAAAATTTGACGAGGTATGGGACAACAATTACAAACTGAATCCCAGTTTGATGTTTCAATAACGAGCTCCCTGTCTACTCATCTAGCTGACCAAAGCCCCACTTTCAAGTAGGAAACAGAGTCTGAACCTGTAAGGGAAGGCAGCATATAAACAGCTTTAGATCCAAACCAAGACCAGGATCAAGTAAAAGCAAAGAAACTCTTTGTAATGTTCAAGCTTCTATGGGTAAGAATTCATAGATGAATTTGATTATGGATTTTAAACATATATAAATTTTCGATTTCACACTACATAACGTGAACAATACTCTTTGTTAGTGTTATTTGGGCTCTTAAATTGGTGCTCAAGTATTTTCCTTTGACAATGGGGTATTGGTGGGGAAGTTAGCTTAAAGATACGTTTGAGATGTAAAAGTTAATTTTGATGGGGTTCTTTCACATCTTTCATCTTTAGTTCAGTAACCTGTTTGCTAGATTTGCCTGCCACACATGGGTGCATGTGTTTCAGCTGGAGGTTGATACGCAAGTGATTGATCAATTGCCCTGAGTAGAAACAATTAGTAAGTCTTAGTTTTATTCATTGAGTAATTACATGTTTGATTTTTTCTGCTTCTTATTTCTTTTCTTTTTTTCCCCCCTCTTTGTCCTTTTTTTCAAATCTAGCTTCTAACTCTTGAAGTCCTTTTTCTGGCTCTCTGCTTGCCTTGTCACAGATTCCAAGAACTACGAACTTCAGAAATCATGTATCATGAGCAAGGTGAGTCAGATAATCTCAAACTCCTCCTGTAGAACCTGGTTTTGGGCATCTCCTAGAATTTCTCATTTGAGTGTTTAAAAAGTATAACTAAGAGACTTAGGGGCTGAAGGGATCTCCTAAGAAACATATATAGGTTTTTAATTTGAAACTTCAGAATACTTAGATGAGAACGATATGTTATTGAAATTTAGTCTACATTTAAAATTTTCCTCTTATGAATGATACCCAATCCCTTCAAGCAGAAGGAGAAAAAGAAAAAGGTAAAGATTATTAGAGAATTGCCACAGGATTTTTTTTTCTTTCGTTCCAGTGTAAAAATTGCCAATGAGATGGATATCCTGATCGGTTACCACCATATCATCATAAGAAGTGTAGTTCCTGCTATTGAAAATGTGCTTCTTGGATCTGCTTGATGGTGACTAATATTAAGCCTGTGCAGGTGCAGCAGAAATTTCTACCACAGTTTATGAAACGGAAAGATTGGAACTTGCCCGGCTTTATGAAACAGAAGGTAAATTGTCAAGTTAATGCATATTTCATTCAGACTTCTTACTAGCCGATGGATCATTCATTGCTTGTTTGGTCTTCGCTGACAGATGTGCAAGGTGGTGGGGAAAAATCCCCAGGAATCAATTCCAATATCATCGGAGAACCAATCAACTTTAACTCTCAACCTGAAGAGAAACCGCATGCTCTTTGCCTAGATCAATGATTACCGGGCAACATTCACAAACAGAATTCCAGTCAATGTTTTAACAACCAGATCCCCATCTGTACATTAGGATGATCAAAGCCCTGCTTCCGTGCTGGAAACCGAGAAGGTGGACATGGCAGCAAATCCACGGCCTCATCGAGCAGAAGGGACAACTTTTCCATTTAGAAGTGAAGATGATGTAGAGATAGAGTAAGAGAAGGAAGATTTTGCACTGTATGAGAAGAGCATCTCAAGCGAATGGGCAGCGTGTAAACCAGGCCACGCCGTTCCAGAACTGTGAAGAGATAAACTTCACTGAGCAAGGGGCGGGTAATCTATATGTACAGAAGGCTCATAGTTTTTATAGAAGTAAGGACGCTATTCATTTGCTTTCCTAGCTTTTGTGATCAATCGTAAAGGCCAACAACTTAGGTTCTTTTTCAGTGAGGAGCTGGTACACACAAAACCAGCTCCATTTATGTTAATTTTGCATCAGTTCATGCAATCCGATTTATAAATGCAAATTTTCATAACATTTTACAAAGTTCAGGGTTGTGCGTTGTTAGAATTCTGCATATACTAAATAACACACGAGAAAACCATACTCTGGTCAGTCTTACTTGTGCTCTTGGTATTAGAGTATTTTCCTCTTAGCAGTAGAAAGTGTTGGGGGGAGTTGTAAGAATTGTATCTTTTTCTTTTTATTTTTTTCAATGAAATGTCATATATATAAATATATATGTACTTTTTTCACTTAAAAATTCATTTGAAAGGAAGAAGTGGAATTTTTAACATAATATCAAAATCCAAGTTCAAGTAAGGTACCCGTCCACTTATGGATTGGATCCCCATAGGAAATTTTTCCCTACACCTAAAGCAAAGAGTAGTCTTGAATTCAATATGTTTCATATATTGTCAATAGATTAACATGTTGTGCTCCTTACATGTCAAAGTATTTCTTCACTTAAAAATTAGTTTAGAGGGAGAAAATTAGCTCTTACAACGGGTAGTGAAAAGCCAGATCCAAATTAAAAATAGACTACAAAATTTTTATGGTATTGAAATTATTGTGATCTAGTGTGTATCCTTTGTATGAGACAGCTTATGCATTTTTTGGGGTTAAGCCAATCTGGTGCATAGCTTGTACTTCATTTTTATTTAGTTGATATCTTTTTTCCCTGCTCAACTTTAAGTGTTAGAAATGGAAGTCGTGGTCCTTTAGATGCTCTAGCTGCATCTTCTTCACTGTCTAATGAGAAGGCATTGTTGAGATCCAGCAGCTTTCTCAATCCTCCTACACTTATACTGCGAAGCAGATAAGCTACTGGCTTCTTGAGTGCTGCTTTTGAAACATATTCGGAGTGGCATTGCAATTGAAAACAACCAGTCCATTCCATTTAGTGCATCCTAGTTTCCATTAGATGAAGTAATGATAGTATGCAATGCAGATCTCAAACCAATTATGTAGAATTTAAAAGAATTTTTGTATAATTCAAATGATTACAATCGAACAAAAAATCTTTAGGCTCTTGAAGGAGAATCTGCCTAGTTATAAATTATGGTGGTACTAGGTAACATAAGTCAATCATCAACATGGACCTGAAATTTAGACCTCAAATGAACCAAGGAAGCAATCACAGGAAGCTTATAATACTATTCTCCTAGTCAAATTTTTCTTGTGAAACCACGGATATCAGCAAAATCGACATATATGATGCGGTAAAGTCACGCTTCCCATGGTTGAAGGACTTAAGATAACATGTGTCAATTCATCCCAATCAGGACATTATCAACATGGCCATCGCATCTACCATTTGTGAGCAAAAAGGGTAAGACAAGGTAACGTTCAACCTCCCTAATGGATCCATGGAGATGATCATAGCATGCGTAACTGAACATGGTTGCTCCAAAATCAAAGCCAAAACAGAGGACGGTCGAGCAAATATATGTTTACATCATATGCCGGCCCTTCATTCCTACAAAATAAAATGACCGAAAATAATTAGCCTTACTAGTATCTAAGTTCAATCAATATGGCCTCTCACCTAAAAGAGAAAATTAGTGGAATAAAAAATAAAAAAATGAAAAATAAAAAGCCAACCAAAACATGCAGTGCAGTTACTTACATCGGCATCAGATGTTCGTGCAGTTGGGCTTCAAGAATCAACATGTAGACCATGTGATTAAATAGTTTAGAGGAAAGAAGAGCCTTCGTTATGGATGCAGCGAGTGTTCATTCATCTGTTCCACGTCGACCCACAGCCAGAAAAAGGACCTCCTGAAAATACTTCTCGGGTAATTGATGGCCCTCAGTAGTGCAGGGAACTCATTCTTTGGTCAATCTTCAGATTCTGCATATGAACTCCAATGCGAAACCTTAACCATTTCAACTAAAGTGACATGGTACTATTCAGATAACTACATGTTTGAGGGCAAAAATTTAACTGATTAAAATTTGATTAAAATTTAACCGCATACTTGGTTGATATCATTTCCGAATTCATTTTTTATAGTAATCAAGGGAAGTATTGAGCTGTGCTTTGCTCCTCATAGTCAATGTTCCAAGGTGATCCTTAGTATTGTAAGCCTTGTCTGAAATCTTCTCGTGGAGTATTTTAGCCTCCGACTTAGCTAAAGTACTAGAAGCTAGTAGAAACAAAAAGATAAGACTGAAAGCAATTTTTTGAAAGAAGAAAATGATCACAAATTTCAAGTTTGATATTAAAGAGCTAATAACAGAAGCAACTTAATTTCTATGTTAATCTATTAACTTGTGTTGATGTACTCTGTTTCATTGTTATATAGACAATTATGCATAAATTTTGTCAAACAGTCCTCTTTGGAGAGGTCAAGTGAGAAATAAATATGAGAAAACTATTTTCTAGATGAAGAAAGAGGACTTCGATTTCAATATAAATTTGTCTAATACTTGGGCCCAAGAATCCTAGAAAAAGCCTGATAACCTCAATGAGTAAATTTCCTTCTAAACCCAAAAGCAATACTAGTTTAGAAGCTGCACCTTGCAGAAGTAACCGATGGTGTGGTATGCGACATCCTCTTTTGGCCAAACAAAAAGACCTTCTCCGACAGTATCTCAGGACAAATCAAGCACTGAACTCTGGTCCTCACCATTTTAAGAAACTCATCCTAAGACGTCCACGCAACCAAAAAAGAAAGAAAAAGAAAAGAGAGAGAAGGAAATGCATCCTTCCTGCAAGCTGAAGTTCCCATCCATAGTGACCATAGATAATATAAGCTGCATAGTCTCAAATACGTAACTGCATCAATTTAAAATGAAAAGAAAGAAAGTTGGGAAGGAGGTGGTTGTCAGGAAGAAAGAAAGACTAAAGAAGATTTCTTTTAAAAGAAGTCATTCTTACTAGATTTCTTTGAAAAATTGACATGCTATGATTTGATGCAAAAGGCTCCCAAATTCTAATTGCATACTTGGTCCACACCAAAATCCTGCACGAATTTAAGTTCATCTCATTTGTCTCACATTTGTATGAACTTGCAAGAGTTCCAAAAGTTGAGAGGTTTAAACTATAAAACCAAAGGTGTTTTATATTACTATTGAAACATGAAAACAATAAGTTTCAAAGAATATTTTGTTGCAAAGAAGTAAGAAAATGAGTACAATTTTCAAATCTCATATTAAGAAGTTTAAAACAGAATTGACTTGATCTATTCACATGCCACTTCTTTGAATACAATCCACTATCATAAACGATTACACATAAGCCTTGTTTTTCACCCATAAATTCTAGAACTTGCAACTAGTTTCACAAAAGCAAACATGTTCTTGTTCACAAAATAAAAATTCCTCTGTTAGTCTTTTGAAGGCACAAATGCAAATTTTTTAATTTTATCAATGTCATTTATCTAAAAATTTAAGACATAATTCTCTATGATTGTTACTCATGCAAGTTTGCCTTACTTCAATAGTGCATCATGTCCTTATTAGAGTAAGGTGATTGACAGAGACCATGCCTTACCCTGATAATTCCTCGTGTGTTTATGACCATCTTAATTCTTGGTTTTTGAATCAAAGTAATTAACTACCTTTACACTTTTCTTTGAAATCTTGTTAAAAATCCTTTTACAGAGGTGAGACTAATGCATAACTTTGATAAAACTGTTTTCTGAATGAATAAAGAGGACTTTGATGTAAACAGAAAACCATGGCACAAGGAATCTTAAAGAGAGCCTTATAAATTCAATCAGTAATTTTTTTTTTTGGTGGAAATGAAATACAAAGGACCAAATTCAATTAGAAGAGAACTATCTATACGTAGAATATAGAGAAGGCACTGGAGATGTACAATAGATTTTGAACCTGTGCACAGCATCCTAAAAGCATTAATTATCGGGAACCTGTGCACAGCATCCTCTTTCGCAGGGGTCACCAGTTGTGTAGTACACAGCATCCTATTCCGAGCATGATAGGCTTGCTTTGCTAGAATCAGGTCAAGTGACAATCTCTTGCAGTTTATTTCCATCAAAACCTGATTGCATGAAGTTCGCCATTTGCCGCTTCAACGGCCAAAATTGGATCATGTTTAGTAAGATCAAGCGTCCAAATAACCAACACTCTAATGGAAAGAGATCAAAACTGATCTCAAGGGCATTCCAATGTTCTTTATCCAATTCTTCTGAGAGATCTTTGCCTTAAGTTTCAGCGTAAGTTTGCTGAATCAACCTTCTTTGAGCAGCATTTCTATGTCCCAAGATGAAGATAATTTGTTCACCATCCCGCAATGCAATTCATCAAACCCGGTTCATCTTAATATTCAAAAAAGAAAGCGACAATTTTATACAATCAAATATCATAATATATCATCATCATCTGAAAAGCAAAAAATAAAAAAGAAAAAGAAAGAAAAAAGGTAAAATAAATGTTTCTTAGCATGTAAATAATGTATTGTCTCTACAAAGAGCATGTGAACTACAATATATTGATAATTCAATTCTTGTTACTATATAATTGGGGAATGTTGGATCATGTTTAGTAAGATCAAGTGTCCAAAGAACCAACACCCTAATTGAAAGAGATCAAAACTGATCTCAGGGGCATTCCAATGTTCTTTATCCAATTCTTCTGAGAGGTCTTTGCCTTAAGTTTCAGCGTAAGTTTGCTGAATCAACCTTCTTTGAGCAGCATTTCTATGTCCCAAGATGAAGATAATTTGTTCACCATCCTGCAATGCAATTCATCAAACCCGGTTCATCTTAATATTCAAAAAAGGAAGCGACGATTTTTTACAATCAAATATCATAATATATCATCATCATCTAAAAAGCAAAAGGTAAAAAAGAAAAAAAAAGAAAAAAAGAGGTAAAATAAATGCTTTTTAGCATGTAAATAATGTATTGGCTCTACAAAGAGCTTGTGAACTACAATATATTGATAATTCAATTCTTGTTACTATATGATTGGGCAATGTTGGATCATGTTTAGTAAGATCAAGTGTCCAAAGAACTATCACTCTAATTGAAAGAGATCAAAACTGACTTCAAAGGCATTTGAATGTTCTTTATCCAATTCTTCCGAGAGATCTTCCCTTCAAGTTTGAACATAAGTTTGCTGAATCAAACTTCTTTGAGCAGCATTTCTATGTCCTAAGATGAAGATAACCATCCTGCAATGCAATTCATCAAACCCATTTCATCTTAATGTTCAAAATATGAGGCACTAATTATACAATCTAATACCATAACATATCATCATAATCTGAAAAGCAAAAAAAGAAAAGAAAAAAAAAGGTAAAATAAATGTTTCTTAGCATGTAAACAACATGTTGGCTTTACAAAAAGCATGTGAACTACAATATGCTGATAATTCAATTCTTGTCACTATATGATTGGGGAATGTTGACACTAAGTAGAATGATGCTTTATTATAATTTAGGATTTCCTACTCTCATGAGAAGTACAAAATTTGACTTGTCATTATGGAGCACATTGCTAACAAAGACCTCATAAATAATTGGCCCGAAAATTGATACTACAAATGGGAATGACATGTAAAATACTTCTAATTGAAAGAAATAAATCAACATATAAAACATCTTTAATTATCACAATATTTTAGCATGTATTGTGCAAAAAAGATGCAAAGTTCAATACCTTTTTAGCACGATTTTTCTGGTGTACTAGCCTATCCAGATAACTCAGGTTAAGAATAAACTGTTTAAGCCGATAAGGTGCAAGAAATCATGTGCATTGTTGGCCTAGATTGTGGATTGACATTTAAGCAATATGTTGCAAGCTTTGCAACTATCATAAGTTCATCCTAAACTTGACAATTTGAAATGGAAGGCGTTGGTCAAGAACATCCTTTAAATTAATGCTTTTACTGGTTAATGGAGATGATAGTTTAGAGATCAAATCACATCGATGCTTTCCCATCATGACTTCCAATGGTAGCACCCCAAAGCTATATACATCACATTTTTCAGTAACCTTCATTGTATATGCAAGCTCTAGCAAGAAAAGAGAGTAAAAAAAAAAGAAAAGAGAAATGAAAAATCAATATGTATGTCTTTAATGTTAATGTTAAATTTAGATAGCAATAAAACAAATCACCTAGTGCCACATATCCATATGTGCCTACAACTGAAGTCCAATTGGATAGGTGTACATTCAAAAGCTTAGCTGTACCAAAGTTTGAAATGTGAGCCTCATATTGTGAATTTAACAAGATGTTGTTACTTGTTATGTCTCGATGAATAATCGATGCTGAGGAACCATGGTGCATGTAAGACAAGGCACGAGCTACATCTTTAACAATGTTCAACCTTTTATGCCAATCTAGTACTCTAGCAACTTCTTCATCCCCTAAGATTATGGCTAAGCTACCTTCTTCGAGGTGCTCATAAACCAAAAATGAATGTTTGTCATGTAAACAAAAACCATAGAGTTTAACTATATTTCGATGTCTTATCTCCATTAATGCCCTTATTTCATTTAAAAACTCTTTTTTCAATAGTTTCTCATTATCACCTTGAGGGTAGAATTTCTTCATAGCTACTACCTTTGTTAAGGATAACTCGGCTTTATAGGCCCTTCCACATCCTCCATTTCCAATGACATATTTGTCATTAAATACCTCAGTTGCTTTTATGATTTCTTCATACAATTTTCTACCATCAAAGTTTAATATTGAAAGATATACCTCTTCATGCCTTTTGTTTTGTATTGATTCTAGGTCCTTTTTTCTTTTCCTAATCAATTTTTTTTGAAAGAAAACAAATAGAACCAAGAATGCTCCCCAAATTGGTAAAACAATAATCAACATAATTTTATGGGTTTTTTTTCTTGAAATGTTTATATGTTGTAGAACCATTACAAGGTTATAGTCCTCTTATCTCACCACAAAGCTTTTTATTCCGTATTAGTGGTTCAAAAGGAGAATTAAGAGATGTTATGCTATTAGAATAGGACCATCCAAATCATTGTGGGATATGTCAACATACATTAAACCATGCATTTCTTCAAAGGCTTTTGGAATGAAGCTAGAAAGATGATTATGGAGACATTTAGCTTCTCCAAGCTTTGCATTTTGATAACATCTGAAGAAATCTGTCCTTTTAAAGAGTTGAAGCTCAAATCTAATTTAGAGACATGAAACAAATTCCCTAGCTCAATTGGAAACTCTCTAGTAAACTTATTACAACTTAAATTCAAGTGATTCAACTTCAGTAAATTTCCTAGATTTCTTAGGATCATGTTGCTAAGTTTGTTTGAAGACAAGTCAAGATACTCAAGATCTACCAATGATCCAAATTCTAAAGGTACAACACTTGAAAGTTGATTGCCATTCAACATCAATTGCTCTAGAAAAGTCAATATACTAAGTTCTTTAGGAATCATCCCAACTATGAGATTTAGAGAAAGATCAAGTACATGTAGTTAAGTTGCGCTTCCAATCTCGGGTGGTATAGCACTAGTAATATTGCTCATACTAATTCTTAGGGTTCCTAGTTGTTGACATTTTCCCCAGTTGCTTGAGATTTCTCCATAAAACTTATTGTAGCTTAGATCTATATATTCCAAATTTGGATAGATACCAAAGTCTCTAGATATATCTCCAGTGAATTGATTCATATCCAATTGAACTCTAACTAAGCTTGTACAAATTTTCAAAGCCTTTAGGGACTTTGCCAATGAAATGGTTGTCATTTGCAGAAAATTTTTCAAGCAATCCACTAGAACAAATATTTTCTGGTAAATAACTAGAAAATTGGTTGCTACCCAATTGAAGTGAAACTAACTTCTTAAGCTCTCCAATTCCTTGTGGAATGGGACCAAAAAATTGATTTTCAAGAAGAACTAATCTTTCCAAATTATTTAGGGTACCAAATGAAGTTGGAATAGAGCCATGGAGTTAGTTTTGGCTTAATGCTAGACTCTTAAGGTTCTTTAAGTTGCCAATCGTTTTTGGAATCAAGCTGGAAAAGCTATTATTGTTAAGATAAAGAACATTAAGATCTCTTATGTCACCTAATGATGGTGGAATAGAACCATAGAGAAGGTTTGAAGAAAGACTTAATTCAACAAGGGACATCAAATTTCCCATTTCAGAAGGAATATGACCAAAAAGTTGGTTGTCAAAAAGGTACAAAACTTTCAAGTTGCTTAAATTAGCAAGTGAAGTTGGAAGACCACCATGGAGTTTGTTTTGGCTTGACCGTAGATCTTTAAGATTTTTCAAGTTCCCTATTTCCTTAGGAATGGAGCCAGAGAGGGTATTATTGTTAAGATAAAGAAGTGTAAGATTTTTCAAGTTACCTAAAGATATTGGAATTGTACCATAGAAAGGGTTTCTTAAAAGTCTTAATTTGACAAGGGACACCAAATTTCCTATTTCAAAAGGGATAAGTCCAGAAAGATAATTGTCAACAAGATATAAGAATTTCAAATAACTTAAATTGGCAAGTGAAGTTGGAATAGAACCATGGAGTTTGTTTTGGCTTAATTCTAAGTCTTTAAGATTTTTCAAGTTTCCTAATTCATTAGGAATTAAACCAAAAAGGGTATTATTATTGAGATAAAGAAAGGCAAGATTTTTCAAATCACCTAAAGATGTTGGAATTGTACCATTGAGAGGATTTCCTGATAGTCTTAATTCAACAAGTGACACCAAATTCCCTATTTCAAAAGGGATGGGTCCGGAAAGATAGTTGTCAATAAGATATGAGAATTCCAAGTGACTTAAATTAGCAAGTGAAGTTGGAATAGAACCATGAAGTTGGTTTTGGCTCAATGATAGATTCTTAAGGTTCTTCAAGTTGCCAATATCTTTTGGAATAGAGCCAGAAAGGCTATTATTGTTGAGATAAAGAATTGTAAGATCTCTCAAGTCACCAAATGATGTTAGAATAGAGCCATCTAGAAGGTTTGAAGAAAGACTTAACTTGATTAGGGATATCAAATTTCCCATTTCAGAAGGAATATGGCCAAAAAGTTGGTTGTCATTAAGGTACAAGACTTTCAAGTTGCTTAAATTGGCAAGTGAAGTTGGAATATAACCATGGAGTTTGTTTTTGCTCAACTGTAAATCTTTAAGATTTTTCAAGTTTCCTATTTCCTTAGGAATGGAGCCAAAAAGTGTATTATTGTTAGATGAAGAAGAGTAAGATTTTCCAAATCACCTAAAGATGTTGGAATTTTACCATAAAGAGGGTTTCTTGAAATTCTTAATTTGATAAAGGACACCAAATTCCTTATTTCAAAAGAGGGTTTCTTGAAAGTCTTAATTCGACAAGGGACACCAAATTCCTTATATTAAAAGGGATAGGTCTAGAAAGATAGTTGTCAACAAGACATAAGAATTCTAAGTGGCTCAAATTTGCAAGTGAAGTTGGAATAAAACCATGAAGTTGGTTTTGGCTTAATGATAGATTCTTAAGATTCTTTAAGTTGCTAATCTCTTTTGGAATAGAGCCAAAGAGCTTATTATTGTTGATATAAAGAATTGTAAGATCTTCCAAGTTACCCAATGATGTTGGAATAGAACCATATAGAAGGTTTGAAGAAAGATTTAATTTGACAAGGGACATTAAATCTCCCATTTTAGATGGAATGAAACCATTTAGATGGTTTTCGTGGAGGTAAAGGAACTTAAGATTAGTTAAGAGACCAACCTCTAATGGGATTTTTCCCGATAATTGGTTATTTGACAAATCAAGATAATTGAGTTTGGATAAGTAACTAATCTCATGTGGAATGGAACCGAAAAGGCCATTTATATTGAGATCGATATATGCAAGATTGGGGAAGGATGCAAAAGAAAATTCATGAAGCGTACCATGCAAATTAGAACTGGTAAGGTTCATTCTAGTGACACTTCCAGCAGCATTGCATGAAATACCAAACCAAGTACACGGGTTTGAACTTAGGTTTAAATTGGTTGGAGATGTGATAGGAGTAATGGGAAGGGATTTCCATGTAGGTAGGTGAGATTGACCTTCATTTTGTAAGCCGTTTTTCCACTTGAGAAGAGCATTAGCTTGTGCTTCTGAAGTAGAAGCAAAAGCAGCTTTTGAAAGTGAAGCCAACGGAACAAGCAAGATGAAGGAGGCGATGGTGTATATTTTCTCAAGAGATGAGGCCATTGTTTTGGTGTATGCAGCATCCAAATGGTAAGGATTTTATTTATAACCACTTCTCTTGTTTTATATTCAATAAAAAAAATAAAATAAGACTCTAGAAAGGTAAAAGCAAAGCGACGTTTGAAAGTGAGACCAACATAGGAAATAGGATGGAGACTAGGGTGCACACTTTATTCGAAGTTGACTATTCCCATTGTTTTGGTTAGTAAAATTTGTATTACGCAAGGGGATTCATATATAAACTTGTATCTTTCATATTTACCACCCAGCTTTACTTTTATTTCTCTACAACATTGCATTATTTGTATGATTTTGATTATTAGAATCTAGCGAGGAGAGTAGTTTATAACTGGCACGTGGGGGATATCAGATATGCAAGTGACAAGTTTTATAGATTAAAAGGGGACACTAACTATAAAGTACGTGGGGGCAATAATGAGAGAAAGAAACAAGAACTTATAACGTTATTACAACAATTCGGCGTTTGAAAAGTCTAATTCATCATAATATGGAAGAAGGAATTAAAGCACTATTTTGTATTACTATTGTGGTAGTTTAAAATTAATCAATATTGAGAGAGATACGAAAACAAGAAAGTGGATTACATGATTGTTACATTTATTTATCTACAGACACAAAATACGAAACCGTACACACTTGAAATCACGAAATCAAAAATATCAAATAGATGGCTTCCGAAGAGTTCAAAGAATGTTACGTTCAAAACGTGTTGGACGTGGCCTTGGAGTAGGAAGGATTCAGTCCTATCCGAGGAATCTTTGTTTCCTTTAGATAAAGTAAAAAGTGGCAGAATGAAAATCAAATTGCTAAGAAATCTAATCCTTTTCTTGAATGTGCATATTGGCTTTTAACAGGTTTACGAGTAGTTTGATTGATATCCTTTGTGATAAAATATTGAAAAGTAATTGATTTAGATTCTAAGTTGATAGTCTTTGTAGAACTAAACTTAGAGAAAATTCCTCACATTTCACAATCACCTATTTACTTTCACTATATTAGTCTCACAGACTAAAGAAAATTGATCACATTCCACAACTTACCAACCCCAGATTTGAAGTCTTACGGCTTGCTGTTGGCGCTGACGTTGGGCTTCCTCCGTCAAGCACGCGTCTTGGTGTGGGACATAACACAAGAATATGAAATTTTACCTAACTTCATATACAAATACGTATGAGGGAAGGAAGAGAGTTCTATACTCAAATTGAAATATGTAACAAGTAGAACAGATACAAATACAAATGGAAAGGAATTGATCAACTAAATTTACACTTTATGTGGTTTTGTCTAGAATCCCAAAACTATTATTTATTCGTAGACACAGGTCCAACAATCAGTGCTGGATGGTACGAATCCAGAAAGTGCAGGTTGAAACAGAAGCTAACACCAAAAGTCGACCCAAAAAAAAAAAAAAGGGCACTTAGTCGTTCTTTTAACATCTTATCGATCATGTAAGTAGGTGGATAAGCCGGACATGTATTTGAATTGGTGTTCTCTTTCAATCTCCAAAGGGAACCCGTACATTTGAGGCCCCGTTTGCTTTTTTCTGGGACAACGCAGCATACATCCACAACAGAGAAGATAGCAGGGAGAAGTAGACGAAGGCCAAAGTATAAAATCATGCATGCAGAGTAAAACGTACAAGTAGTGCTTTGCATTGTAAACGCGCCGGTTTTGTCTGGTGCTTCACGTAGCGTGGGAGTGGGAAAAAGGCTATGAAATGGCAAATTATTAAATGAAATTAGGTAGTTAGGATGAAATTAAGTAAAGAAGTCAATTCTATCCCGAAATGCTATTCACATTCAAAAATCTTCAAGTTGTCTTGGTTCAACTAAATCAACGCTAAGATAATTTTCACATCAGTTTGTTTATAGAAAAGTGAAAAGGAAACGTGAACACAGAAATTCAAAGATAGTTGCATGTGGAACATACTGAACTGGCCATGGAATTGAAAGCAGTCAAATTTTCCGTTAGTTTCCTTTAGATAAAGAAGTGAAAACATAGATTAGGTCGCGGTCAAAAGCTAATCTTTTTCTTAAGTGTGTATATTGGCTTTTGACGGCTTTTTGAGTTGTTTGATTGATAAACTTTGTGTGCGGTAAAAGAAATGAGTTGTTACATATTGAAAAAGGGTGATCAGAAAAAAAAAGGTCCTTTCATATTAAGAAGTATAGGCGACGAAATCCTTTTCTTAATATATATTGGGAGATAAGTGATCGGTTATAAAAGAACATATACAAATAACTAAGAATAACATTAAAATTGTTATGTAGTTCCAAATAACTTAATCTCTACATTCATAGGAGAAATATTTTCCACTATTTAGGGATTTTGTCCACTTAAAAGCTATAGGAGAATTTCCTTTTTTCTTATTGCTTTGGTGGGTACTCCCTAACAACCGAGAAAGAAGAAAAATATTTATTATAATATTTGAGATATCGTTACACTTTTGTGTTCAATTGTATTATTTGGGTCATAAAGTTGTTTACATTCCATAATCATCGGATTAATTTTTACTTTATAAGTCTTCTAGTGATAGATTTCAAAAGTTTACAAGCATTCATACCTACCTAAATACTTTCACTTTGTTTGTTTGCATAGTGATGGACTCCAAAAAATTTATTATACTCTACAATTCAATAATTGCAATAGTACTGTTTGAATTCTTCGAATTAGAAGGTTTGACTTTCTTTGTCAAGCTTATGTTTTAAGGTAGGACTTAACACAAAAATAACCCTGTAAAATTTTAGTAGGAAATTTGTTTGTAGCCACAGGTCTTGGAGTTAATGCTGATATTAGAACATTATGGTTTTGCTAGAGTTTGAAGTAGCAACTATAACTAGAAGACAATAGAGCCGAAAAAGTTAATTTTGCAAGTGAGGCTAACAAATTTTGAAACAAAAGTATTTTAGTCGTTCTTCTACTATCCATTCAACCCAAAAAATCATTAGTCGTTCTAATAATTCTCCTTGTGATTATTTCATGTTTCCCAATTCATCGTCTTTTATCTTGTGAAAATTAGCATTTTGATCTTTTTATAGTCAAGATAGAATTAGTTAATCCTAAAGGAGATACAAAATGAGAAAGGGAAAAAGAAATAGTCATATTAAGTTGGTTATAGGAAAAAAAAATTCCTACACACTTAAAATCACGAAAAATCTAAAAACATCAAACAAACAGATTTTGGGAGAGTTTAAAGAGTATTGCATTTGAAACATGTCGGATGTGTCCTTAGAATTAGAGGCAGCCAATCTTTCTTTTAGGTGTGTCTTAGTTTTCTTTTGATAGAAAAACATCATAGAATGCAAATCAAATAGTTACCTAAATCCAATATGTTTCTTAGATATGTATGTTGGCTTTTGAGAACTTTTCGAGGGATTGGATTGATATCCTTTGTGTGATAACCTAAACTTTTACAAATCATTGTTATTTGATTGACAATCTCTTTATTTTTCTTTTTGAATATTGAAAACCTATTTTGTTTTAGATTCTAAGGTGTATGTTCTCAAAATGATAAGTCTTAGAAAATCATTTACATTCCTCAATCATCTAAAGACTTTCATTTTATAAGTCTTCAAAAAATCATACTCATTCACAAATCACTTGAGCATTTTTGTTTTTTATTTTTATTTTTATTTGATAAATATGTGAATCTATTCATCTAAAAATAAAAGAATGGAAAAGTTTAGGTACATATTCTAGTATTACAATTCATCAAGAAAAAAATTGAGTTTGAAATTCTTCAACTATGACATAACAAAATATTTACCTACGATAATTTGATGTTTCTAAATAAAGATGTTCTCTTACATACTATTTTTAAGTTTTAGCCAATAAAATTAGTATTTCAACAGTCATCTTTTTGAAATATCTATAATTTCGTTTACATCTTATACAATAAATATATGTTAAGAAAGAAAATTTAAAAAAGTTATGCAACTAAATCCTTTGATTTAATTGCTTTAATCATCCATTGTAATTTAAAATTCTAATAATTGATAAATCTATGGAAGCCTTAGTGTGCAAAGATATTTTGCCAAATTTGCCTAGTCTAAGTACATTGAAAAAATAAGTGTAACTTGCTTTCAAATTGATAACTATAGAAATTATAATATATATCAATTGAGGAAAGCAAGCACTTTCACTTTTTAAGTCTTCATAGTGATAGATTTTGAAAATTATTCACATTACCCGATCATATAATTACTTTCACTTTATGAATCTTTGTTTGAAAATTGTTCACATTCCACAATTACCCATGCACTTTCACTTTGAGTCTATATAGAGGTAGGCTTTAGAAAATTGGTCACATTCCATAATTTTGACAACCACAATATTAACCCTAGTAGTAGACTCTGAATTTTGGCTCACACTATCAAATAGTGGATCGAGGTGCAACATAACACACGAATAAACCTATATAACCTTAGTCGCAAGTTTAGTATTAGTTAAAGGTCTTGCAATTAGGGCTGGTTGATATAAAAACGCTATGATTTTGATGGAATTCTAATTGATGGCAACCACTACAAGAGACAAAGCCCCTAAAATTGAAAGTTGAAGGATAAGAAAACACCACAATTTTTTTTTAAAAAGAAGTATTTCAGTCATTATTTGAATATAAGTTCAACCCAATAATTAATTGGATAAACTTGCCATTCAATTAAATTTGTGTTCTGTTTTAATCTCCTTGAAGAAAGCCCATGTACTTGGGTTGTGTTTATCATCTTCTGGGATGATGACTCCATTAGAATTTGCAAATACTTGAGTCTGTGGACGAAAAACATAATTTGAAAACAGGAAAATGATGATCACCACAAAAAAAAAATAAATTATAATGACTTGGTGGTCATGTTCGAACTTTTCTTGATAGCTGCATTTTCAAGCTGATGGAGTTTCATTCACTAGATGCTACAAGAAAGTACAGCTGAGACAGTCTCAAGCTCTCATCATAGACTCCCTTATAATCAGAACAATGCTTTATCAAATGAAAAAAGAAAAAAGAAAAAAAAAAGAGCTGAAGATTTGATTTGGTCAAATAGTTTTTAGACACAATCCAAGAAAGAGCGAGGCGAGACCTTCCCTAAGAAAAGGAAATTTATTAGGATTCTTTAAATTCGTAAGGCAATTATTATCTTTCAATTTATTTTGCTTGTTTCCTATGGTTATCCTCATTTTTCTTTCCGCATATGGGTTTAAAACCTACTACGAAGGCACCCCATGGGATCCTTCATTCCAGGCACAAAGGAAACGAAACAGGAAAAAGAAAATCTCCTTTTCGTCGGACTGATTTTCGAGAGTGTATTAATCTTGCTCAGATTATCTGAAGAATAGAATGATTTGCCTACTTCCCTTTCCTTTTCTCTTTGAGTTGAATTATGCTATAGCAGAATTGACATACAAATCCTGCTTCAGTTTAGAGAAACCGTGGAAGAGATAAAGGAATTAAAATGATTCTATACAATGTTTTGTCGAAGCAAACTTGTGCGACATCTCATACCAGGTGATAGCCAAAACAGTTCTTAGACTGAGGAAATCTTCAGACGGGACTAAGATCACCTTGACCAAATGACATACAGTAAACTCAATGATCTAAAACCAATATTATGTACGTTGGCCATGTCCTCATGAAGCGGGAACTAAGTGTTCAAACTTCTGCATGCCCTGTCGGTGACAGAGGCATCTTTCATAATTTCCAGTAATGTCCTTGACAATGGCCCGATCTAGAGAGACACTGATACGATATAAACTTCATATCAGCCTTAGCCCTCCTAACCAATAGAGTTGTCATTAGAGTAGCCTAGAGTAGGCCTTCTTTTGTTTATGTAGGCATGTAATGTTTCCTTGGAACATTTAGACGAAAATAAGATAGATAAACCGAAATTCGAACTACACTCTCTATTCTCTTTTTCGTTTATTTTGGTTTGTAGTTATTAGTGGATAAAACAGTATTATTTTACCTCCATTTTACTGTGTGGCTTCATTTTTAACTAGTGAAAACAACAGCATGTATTTTTTTTATGAAAAACTATGAAACAGAGAAAAAATCAAAATTGTTACTAGCGATGAATGTGTATTTGCAATTTAAAAGGGGTTCCCGTTTCATAACGAGAGGGATGGACGTTGTTTGATTTTTTTTTTTCCTAATTTGACTTCATCTTAATTTATTGTTGTTATCATTGTAGGAATTCAATTGCATGGTATTTTTTTTGATAAAGACCTTGCCACATGTTAGTTGGAAGGCCCAAAGACAATCTAAAAATTAGATCATGAATTAGAATAACATTTTATATATTCAAATGTTATTTAAGAATCTTATCTTTTTAATGTGTAATTTTCTTCTTCAAAATTTCCTCCACACCGAACATTCTTTAGGCTTCAAGTTAAACCGGGTAAATAGTTATTGCTTTCATACCGAGAATATTTTAAGAGTTTGAGGTTAAATGAAAGTTACATTAGATTAATTTTAAGTTTCAATGTCATATTAAAAATAAACTCATATTTCAAGTTAAAGATTAGCTCATAAGCTTGGAAACTTTATATATATATATATATATATATATACTATTCAACAAATCTTTTTTGAGTGGGATTTTCATTTCTGAAACATTGAATGATATTTTCGCTGGATTTTGAGTTTGTGTAACTGTCGTTCAACTGTTGTAGCTAACACATTGTTTCATTTCGTGGCGAGAAAGAAAGAAATCTTAAGCTTCGTGTTCACCTATAATGCAGAGGCCTGGAGGGGCATGGTGGATCTTGCTTTCCTGGTCTATCTCACCATTCTCAACACTCTGCAGTCCGAGATAGAGTTTAGTACTTATTTATTCCTTCCTTTTGTGGTTGTCGACCATGCATCCTGTAAAAGAGGACAAGGCCATCGAGCTGCGTAATTAATTAGTGAACTTTCAACTTTGGATTCCGCTACTTAACGTGATCACGTGGTATCCATAAGGACAAAGATAGATGTGTGAACATTGATGGTAAACTAGAAAAAGCTCAAAATATAGAAAAGCTAAAACAAAGAAGCCGACTGAAGACTAGCGTGGCTGGTAATGCTTTCAAGAACCTTTTTGTTAAAAAAATTTGAGTTTTTAGTCTTAGATTCCTTTTGCCTATGAACGTTATCACATGTTAGCCAGAAGGCCTTGAACGAGGTCAATTTAATAGCCAAGTCTAGAAAATCTAAACGAAAGACTTTGAGGCCACCAAAGCTGAACATGCTGTCACAGCTCTGTACTCGACTCTCTCGATTCCTGTCGATCCATTGATTGTTGCAGTCTTGTGATTTGAATTCTATCCGTTGGCTCGGTCTCCATGTATTCTGGTTAGGGTTACAGTACTTATTCTAACTGTACTTTTAGAACAAATCCCCTATTATTATGATTCATGTAATTGCAAAACAATTAGCCTTTAGTTGAAGAGACAATTATATTTTCACTATCTTCTCAAAAAGGTGTCAAATAATGTCAAAATTTTTCAATGTATGAATTCGTAACAGTTGATACCGTTAATTTATACAAAAAGAGAAGAGAGGAAAAATAAAATTAACTAACTCAAATTCAAAGATATTGGCAGTTTGTTATTAATGCAACGTGCAATCTAAATCCATTATAACTAACGTCACCAGCTAAACGCCTTACATAGGAAGGAAAAAAAAAATTTAAAAAAATCTTTAGTTGTGGGTTTGCCGATGATGAACAGTGCTTGCCTGTCCCGGCGATCTTTCTTTCTTGGTCCATCTCAGCATTCTTTCCTTCTTGTTGTGGTTGTCGGCCATACATTCAATGAAAGTATTATGTGGATGTTGTATATTATCTACAGCGCGAAGGCCTGTGATTATGTCTTCTTTCATTGAATGTATGGCCGACAACCACAACAAGATACATAATACATAATATTTTATCATGTATTAAAATAATAAGAAAGATTTTGCATATACGCACCAATTGATTGGTAATATCCAAATCCGATAAGACGGCCTAAGCAGGGTTAAAATATTTCAAATGTAACATGAAACCAAGGTCTTATAAGTAAAGCATACACATGGTTCTGTCTTTTGACAGCAAATCTTTCTTCGTTGTAGCTTTTCACTGTTGCAAGAGCGCATCTTAGCCTTCTTTCACTCACCAACGAGAAATGGCAGAGAAAGTTCTCTTCGCCGTTGCTAAGGGACTTCTTGAAAGTTTGGGTTCACTAGCTAAAGGTGAGCTCGGACTGCTCTGGGGTGTTGGAGATGAGCTTGAAAAGCTGAAGAATACGGTTTCGACCATCGAACTTGTGATTCTCGATGCTGAGAAGAAACAGCATGCGGATCCTGCCGTTAAACATTGGCTTGGAATGCTGGAGGACATCCTTTATGATGCGGACGACCTGCTGGATGACATTTCTGCTGAAGCTCTTCGAGGAAAAGTAATGAAGGATAAGAAGGGAAAGGTACGCATGTTCTTTTCCAAACCAAAGCAACTTGCCTATGACTTTAAAATTGGTCATAAGATTAAGGTGATTAGAGAGAGACTAGATGCCACTTTAGCCAACAGGAGATTTCACCTAGAAGAGCGTCGTGAAGAGACACGTGTTGTTAGGGATAGGGAGAGGGATAACACTCATTCTTTTGTACGCGCGGAAAATGTTATTGGACGAGGGGATGACAAGGAGGCTATCATAAGACTTCTCATGGACTCTGAGGTTGAAGAGAATGTTTCAGTCATTCCAATTGTTGGTCTTGGCGGGTTAGGAAAAACTGCACTTACACAACTCATATTCAATGATAAAAAAGTTGAAGAATCATTTGAATTGAAAATTTGGGTTTGTATATCTGATATCTTTGTTGTTAAAGAAATTGTTGAGAACATTTTAGAATCTGCAACAAAGAAAAAACCAAAGTCTAATAACATGGATTTACTTGTAAGTGATCTTCAACAAACAATCAATGGAAAAAAATACTTACTTGTGTTAGATGATGTTTGGAATACAGATCCACACTTATGGTCTAGCCTTAAAGAATTGTTGATAGGTGGTGCAAAAGGTAGCCGAATACTAGTAACTACACGTGATGAAAAGGTTGCACAAATTACAAGTAGAATGAAACCATATGTTTTAAGGTGTTTGGATGAACAATCCTCATGGCTTTTATTTAAAAAAGTGGCCTTTAAGAATATACAACAGTCAGAGAATCCAATGATTATTGACATGGCAAGGAAAATCTTAGAGAAGTGTGCAGGCGTCCCTCTAGCTGTGAAGACAATAGGAGGATTGCTATATTTCAAAAATCCTGAAATAGAGTGGGTATCGTTTATAAACAATGAACTTTCAAAGGTCTCTCAAAAGGAAAATGATATCTTACCAACTCTAAGATTGAGTTATAATCATCTTCCTTCACATTTGAAGCAATGTTTTACTTATTGTTGTATATTTCCAAAAGATTACAAACTTGATAAATCATTACTAGTTGGACTTTGGATGGCTCAAGGGTTTATTAAGTTAACGGAAGAAAATCAATGCTTGGAAGATATTGGTCATGATTATTTTATGGATTTATTATGGGGCTCATTCTTTCAAGAAGTTGAGATAGATGAGTTTGGTGATGTAAGTTGTAAAATGCATGATCTCATGCATGATCTTGCTACAGAAGTTGGAAGAGCACAAATCATTGTATTACATGATAAGCAAAGAAACATTGAAAAGAAAATCCGTCATGTATCAATTAGTGAAGAAGTACCAACTTCATTGTACAAAGCAAGTGGGTTACGAACATTTCTTAATCCTTACAAATTTGCTAGTATGGTTGATTGCAAACTGATTTTTACAAATTTCAAGTCCTTGCGCTCCTTGGATCTATGTCATAGATGGCTTAAATATGTGCCAAGCTCTATTGGTGAGTTAAAACATTTACGATACTTGGATCTCTCAATGAACTATGAGTTGAAGAAGCTACCCAATGGTATAACTAAGTTGCAAAATTTGCAGACATTGAAACTCTTGAATTGTTATGACCTTACGGAATTACCCAGAGGCATTACAGCATTGGTCAACCTTAGACATCTTGACCTATTTCAATGTCGTGGCTTAAAGTATATGCCACGTGGATTAAGCCAAATGACTAATTTGCAGACACTGTCAAGCTTTGCGGTGGATTCAGGTTCTTTTAGGCATGGTTGTGCGTTGGATGAATTAAAAGAGATGAATAATCTAAGTGGTCGGCTAAGCATCATAAATTTGAGACATGGAAAAGATGTTGTGTCAGAATATAATGCTGCAAATCTAAAGGCGAAATCACATATTCATACTTTGGTTTTACGTTGGGGAAGTCAAGGCGCTATCGATGAGGATGCAAGCAATGAAATGTTACTGGAAGGCTTCCAACCTCAGACAAATCTGAAAAGCCTAGCCATTGGTGGTTATCGGGGCTCAGGGTTTCCTAGTTGGCTTTGGTCACTCACAAGCCTTGTGGAATTGTCTTTAGGTGATATGAAATGTCAATACCTACCACAATTAAGTTGCCTACCTTATCTCAAGAATCTTGGCCTTTGTGGGCTGCCAAGAATTAAATGCATAAAAGATAGGGGGGACAATTATGAGTTCCCATCTTGTTCGTCATCACCAGCACCATTTTTCCCTTCGCTGGAGAAACTCTTCTTGGAAGAGATGGACTCTCTCGAGTGGTGCTGGTGGAAGATGGATTCTTTTAAGGAGGATAATGTTGATGACGATAATTCCATTGAAAAAGCTTCAGAGGAACTTTTAGTCCCTTCATTTCCTCGACTTTCAGAATTGTGGCTCCGTGAATGCCCTCGGTTGACTTCCATACCACTGTTTCCACATCTTGAATTTTTGGTACTGGGTGACACCACCTTGAAGCTACTTCAACCCACACTTACAATGTATACATCAACGGAAACATCTTCTACGCTTGATGTCTCTTCTTGCACTCCTCTCTCAAAATTGAAGAAAATCAGCATTTCTCGTATTGAGGAACTGGAAAACTTGCAAGACGAAGTGCTGCAGAACTTCATTTCTATTGAGTCTATGAGAATAGGATACTGCTGCAATCTAAAAAGTCTTTATGGTATACAACATTTCACGAAACTTAAATTCCTAGAGTTTTATTTTTGTCCTGAGCTTGAGCTGGCCAATGATGAGGATTGGATGCAACGACCATTCCTTCAGAGTCTCCTACATTTAGGATTTATGGGTCTTCCAAAGTTGGTGTCTCTCCCGTTGTGGCTTCAACATGCTACCTCTCTCCAAACACTTGAGATTGACAATTGTGAGTTCTTGATGGCTATACCGAAATGGTTCACTAGCTGTACGTCCTCTTTACAGACATTGCAAATTCTACGGTGTCCTATTTTACTGCAAAGATGCAAGAAAGAGAAGGGTGAAGATTGGTCCAAGATTGCTCATATCCCAAATCTACAACTTGGGTTTAGAAATGAAAGATCATACTACATCTTGTGATTCAGGTAATCTCTTATAAGAATTAAAGACTCCATATTATTCAGCTCCATTTTTCTTTCTCACTATTTCCTGTTTGTCAAATTTGAGATTTGGAAATAACAGAACCATTTGAAGCATAGAAAGAAGGCAATGAGAAACTTGAATTTGCTAAAAGATAAGACGTTGACGCCTATTCATGTACCATTAATCTCGGTAGTACTTCTCACTGCATTATCTTTATACTCTATAAAAATTGAAGTGCAAACATTCTTCAACTTTTTCATTTTTCCCTCTCCTTAGTTGGCAGAATCAATTGTCGTATAAAGAGAAGGCATTCCTCAGAAGTCATTCAAAATTGCAAGGGGGGACAGGAGACACAAGTAATCTTTATTTGCCCGAACCTGACTTGTAAATGAGAAATTTGTGTTGCATTCTCCAAATTCCATAAAGGGAAGGCATTCCTCAAAGGTCATTAAAAGAAGACTAAGAGTTAAATTGCGGTCCCAAGACGAAGTCAAATTACCAAAGGCTCCACGAGCTTGCATAACCACCCATATCCAAATCTTTGCCTGGATTGGCCGCTAAATTGAAAATGGTAACCAATTATTTTCTCTTGTTTGAATCTCTCAGATTTTGGGTTTTGGCATGAACTTTAGCTTTTCTTTCCATGAGTACAAAATGGTGGGATGATTATTATTGTTAATAATGGTTTAGGTCTATCGTCCTCAGGGATAAATAAGAAAAGAAGGCGATGGAGGGCTAATGTGCGTGGTAAGCCTCTCTTCTTTTTATTAGCTATCATCTGCCATTTCTGTAGTTCGTCATTTGACATGATACATGTGAAACCCATGAACTTATTTTGAATATTAACTTGTAACCTGTGACTTGCTTTGGAGAAAGAAATGAGTACTGAAGTTTGACAAGATAGGGAGCGATATGTTTCATGACAGGGGAGCGAAGTGCGAGGATGGTGGGCTGTGAACTCTCTGCGATGGGACTAATCTTTGCGAACGATTGACTAGAGTTGTGCATTTGTATGGCCTTAGATTTTTTGCGTGTATTGGCTTTGTTGTTTGTAATCGTCTTGTATTCAAATCCGTGAAAACATTGTAGATTAATTCTTTGTTGCTGCTTCTAAGTGGGAAGGAAAGATTGGGTATCATTTTGGAAAACTGAAATCTTAAATTAGATTTTATAGAAGATTATTAGGAAACTACTACAAGGTTTCTTTATTCACATGTTTGGGTGACAAATTCAACAGTAAACAGTTGCAAATGGTTTGATATCCTGATCGGTTACCACCATATCACCATAAGATTTGTAGTTTCTTCTAATGGATGGTGCCTCTTGATCTGTTGATGGTGACTAATGCTGAGCTTGTGCAGTTGCAGAAGAAGTTTGGGGTACTGTTTCTGATGACGACAAGGAAGGATCAGAACTTTCTCGGCTCTACATTGAGGTAAATCCTCAAGTTAATGCGCATTTCATTCAGAATTCATACTAGCCACATATCTTTTATTGTTGTGTTGAGGAACAAGAAAACTGCCAGAGGAAGGGTTGCAGAACCTTGTTTTTCTTGAGTATTTGAAAATATTTGATTGCCATAATCTAATGTCTCTCCTGGGATTTGGACATGCTACCACCTTCGGAACACTAAAAGATTGTAAATTGTAAACATTTGATGGCTATACCAGAATAATTCCTTAGTTTCACATTCTTTTTGCAGTCACTAACAATTCCGGGGTATCCTACCTTAAAGGAGAGATGCAAGAAAGAGAAGTGCAAGGATTGGCCCTAGATTGCTAATATCCCTAGCACTGGGAACTTTTTGTCTGAGTACGTAACCAACTTGGTTTGCTTCAGGTAATGCTACTTACCCTATTATCCTAACCTTTTATAGAATATTACCCATATTTTTCACCTTCTCCATCTCTCTCTCAGTATTTCCTTTTTGTTGAATTTCAGATGTAGAAACAGAAAAATGAGGGCACTGAGCTTTTGCTCTGGAGAAAGAAATGAGTGCACCTGAGCTCTTGCAGTTATAGCACAGGGAGCTGGATATGTTACATGGCAGGGGAGCATAGCGTGTGCAGGCGGTGATGAGACCAATATTGTTGTAGAAGATTGAAAACTTTTGTATATTTTGAATCCATTTATATAGCCTTAGCTTCTTATGTGTATTGGCTTTGTAGCTTAAAATTGATCTAACTTTAGATTAGTGAAAGCAATAGCAAATTCAATTCTTTGTTGCTATTTCTATGTTGAAAGGAAGGGCTGGGTGTCATTTTTAAAATTAATCTTATTCAGGTTTTCAGAAGGAACTTTAGTGAATTGCAAAGGTTTTCTTTCTTTTCTTCTTTTTCTTAAATTCCCATTGGTAGACGCAAAATTGAACTGTAAACAATTGCATATGAGTTTATGTGCTGGTCGATTACCACCATATCACTATAAGATGTTTGGTTTCTTCTACTGGATAACGGCTGCTTGATCTATTGATGGTAACTAATATTGAGCTTCTGCAGCTGAAGAAGAAGGCATTCCTGCCAGTTCGTGATGGTGACTCGAAATGGTCCGAGCTCACCCGGCTCTACAAGCAGGTAAATCCTTGAGTTAACTTGCATTTCATTCAGAAGTCATACTAGACAGCATATCCTTCATTGTTTATAAGTGGGCAGAGTCATGTGGTAAAGTCCTTTGGAATCTATTGCAGCATCCTCAGAGAACCAATTAGTGTAGTCTCTCAACTTGATGAAGAACCTCCTTCTGTTGGAAACAGTTTTTGAACACATATATTGCATTCTCTGTACTCAAACAAACCCCCCTCGCTTGGAACTTGATGAAATGCGGACAGCAGTTACAAACTGAATCCCAGGTTGATGTTTCAATAACTAGCTCCCCATCTGTCCATCAAAGGTAGATAATATTAAACAGTGCTGCACATAGCTGTGGCCAAGGACACTATACTTGAATCTAGTGTTGGGAGACAAGGAAAATTGCTAAGTAGGTCCAAACCAAAGCCATAAAGCTAAGAAGGGCTGTTAACTTTGGTTAATTTTCTATCTAGATGTTTGTCTCCTTCTGGTTGCAAGAGAACAAGTTAGCCCCCATCAACTTAGCATTTCCTCAGAGGTAGGCAAAAACTACGATCTTTGTGTTAGAGGGATGATCGTTGAGCATCCGTTCTAGGTCCCTTCAATCCTATTTGTTGTCAGTTGCTATGGTGATTGTCCATGCAATTTAACATTGTAGCTCCTGTTGTTTTCCATAGTGAACAGAGTGCAAAGTGCAATTCTTTAGACCTCCTTAGATTGCCACTTTTTTTTACCTCAAACTACTTCATTATATATCTTAGCAATTACTGGTGGCCTAGGGAGGTATCTGGTCTGTGTAAGTGCTCTATAGGTAATTTACGGGAAAAAATTTCAGTTTCTTGGAAAACTTTGATCTAATTTTCTTTTTAACTCTCCATATTCTTCAAATCTAACCACACTTTTAAATAAGTGGGACCTTCATTAGGTGATCTTCATGCGAGATTTGTACTTAAACGGAGTTACTGAAACTTCTAGGTTGCCATTGATGATCCGCCACCCCAAAATGGTCATTAATACCATTTATTTGTTATTGAAGTGGTAACTTTTTGCCCAATTCCTTGTATACATCTCCTTTTACAGGCTTACCGGATAGCAGGACCACAATCTGAAATATTACTTTTACCCTAGATTGCGCTTATATTTTTCATCTCTGTCTTTAGTAACCCTATGGCTCTGAAATCCTTGATCATTTGGAGGTTGGGATTAAATACAGAGTCATCGTTGCAAACCTAAGAATGATTCTATGTAGAAGAGTTTAGTGTTAATTTATGTATATGAATTGTATAGTACCATTTGTATGAAATGGTAGTTGGCTTGTTTCTTGACATAGATAGTTTTTGTTTTCCTTGATTGTTTTCTTAGGGTGACATTAAATCAAACGAGATTGTAAGGGAAGAGCCTGAAAATGAGTCAAAGATTACAAATGAGCCAAGTCCGAGCTCTTAGGAAGTGGGCACTCTAGTGTTTGATCAATTGCCTCAAGTAGAAACAATTAGTAAGTCTTAATTTTATTCATTGAATAACTGCCTGATTGATTTAAGAAAAAGTATTTCTGCTTCTTAGTTTTTTTTTTCTTTTAAAATAACTTTTTTCTTATTTATCTGTTGAAGTCCTTTTTCTAGGTCTCCACTTGCTTGCCACGGATTTCAAGAACTATAAATTTCTCCCATTGCCATGACAATTATCCTCATACAAAACTGAGTCTCAAATTTTGAGGTTTAATTATTTTGTTTGGGCCATTTGATAATCAGTAGTGGCTATTTTTAGCCAATTGGTGTGATTTTGATTTTCCATATGTAAGGCCCTACATTGTATATTAATATCCTTTCGGAACTGAACATGTGCCTCCTAGGCTTGATTGGAGGGTTTCTCTATCATTCACAATATCGCCCAGTAACTTATACTCTTGAAATTTTGCATACAGTTATTTAGAAGTTATCAATGATCTGTGGGGTTGACTAATATTGAGCCTATGCCGATACAAAAGAAATTTCTGCCACAGTTTGTGATGGTAAACTGTCAAGTTAATCCGCATTTCATCTGAGAGAACCTCGTTTAATTGTAAACCATTTCTGAGCACGTAAACCGCGTTCTCTATGTTCAGAACTCGTACTTGCCGACAAAACCTTCATTCTCTGTTTGAACTTTAAAAGAAAGCAGCAGAACAGTCTCAGACCCAGGCCCAGACCCAGAACAGAATCATGTAATCATAACTTGAAATATTAGCTTAGGGTAGGTCTTCTTTTGTTTTTGCAAGCATGTAATCTTAACTTGAAACATTTAGACCAAAGTAAAATGGATAAACCGGAATTCAAACTCCACTCTCTCTTTTCTTTTTCATTCATTTAGGTTTCATAAATATTAGAGGATAAAACGGTATTGTCTTACCTCAATTTTACTGTGTGGCTTCATATTAATTGACGAAAAACAACTATATGCATTTTTGATGAACGTTGTGAAACAAGGAGAAATCGAAGTTGTTATTGGTGATGAATGTAGGTCTTTTTGTGTTCTTTGCGATTTTATGTGGTTGTTCATTTCCTAACAAGAGCAATGAACTTTTGATTTGTTGTTTTTCTTAGTTAACGTCATTTTAAGTTATCATTGTTTTTATGTTAGGAAACCAATTGTATGGTATTTTTTGATAGAAACTTGCAACATTGTTCAATCAATCAATTAATCATCCATCACCTATTCTGCAAAATGATATTTAAAAACTTCCAAAGTTCCTGCCAATAATTATTATAAAATTTCTTCTTTACTTCAAACATAAAAGAAAATTGACTGACGGCGATTCCTTTAGCAATTAATAAAGTTTCTTCTTCAATTCAAGTTTCGTTGGAGAATCACTGATAAAAGTTGATTTATGAGTATGAGCTATATTTCATCGATAAACTTGATGATGACTCCATATATATATATATATATATATATAAACTCTGCGATTTTACACTAAAGAACCTTAACAGTATGCCGTCTACAACACCAGAAAACCGAGCTTTCTGGCTGATATTGTTTGAGCTCTTAAATTGGTGCCCAAGTATCTTCCTCTGACAATGGAGAGTCCTGGTGGGATGAGTATGAAGGCCTTTTGTTAGATGTGCAAACAAAATTCAGAGTAGGGATGAAATAAATATTGTGTATTGAGGCAAAATGGTAATTCTGTGATGGCTCGCAGGTCTTGGTGGATCTTGCTTTCTTGGTCTCTCTCACCTTTCCTTTTTCCTTCTTCTTTGTGGTTGTCGGCCATACATGCCATGAAAGAAGACGGGACTAAAGGCCATTAAGCCCTACTCTCTGGTATTTTATTACCGAGCTTTGAACTTTGGATTCCGTCGGTCGACTGAACATGATCATGGTTAAGAACAAGGTCTTTCATCACAGCACCTGAAAAAAGATAGATGAGTGAAAACAATGAGGATGAACCAAATGATAGTTCAAGAGTTTAGAAAAGCAAAATGAAAGAAGACGAAGACAAAGACGAAGGCTTTCAGTTATACTCAATTAGATGAGAGAACACGATCAGAATAGACTTAAAGGTTTTTTAAGGATGAACCAAAAATAAGGCTAAAGAAGGACAACGTAATGTTTTCACAACTCTCTGTTCAATTCTCTGTATTTGTTTCGGTCCTCTTAAGTTACATCACCAATTTGTCGTTGATTTTGCGTTGATGATTTCATACTTCTTTTTCAGTGTTAACGTAAACACAGGAAACGATAAATAAAGGATAGTCATGATTCTCTCTTTTCCTCGCTAACCTTTCTTCATTCTAGCCTTTAAACTGCTAGTAAATGTTGCTTTTTCCAATGGCTTTCTGGTGTATCTATGTCTTGTTGGCGTAGTGTAATTCAGAAGCGGCAGATCCTCAGCATCTACAACTCTGATGTCCATGCTTGAATATCATCCACCAAAATCATTGGATTTCCAACATCTCCTTCACCACTCTCAGGATTCCATGATTCCATGATTCCATGATTCCAGTTTTGTGGGATGCGAATAATGGTTTGGGAAAATAAAGAGGTGGGAATAACTTTGAGCGCAGGGAATTCATGTTATCAGCATCTAATGCTGATACTATAGATTGTCAAGCTTTTCAGGCTTACTGATACTGTAGAAAATCATCGTCTCTTATTATTATTAGAAATTTTATTCCTACTTAAATGTGTATTAAAAAAAAGATTCTATTTTTATAAAATTATGTTATCATATCATTTCTTAATGAGCCTTTTTTAGTTAATATGGGTTACAGGCATCATTTCTAGTACAGACGTTTTCTATTACAAAAAGGATTTCTAACTTCGGACAATCGTGAAACCGATTTGAACTCCAATTCGGCTTATCGAATCCGATGACGGGTCCATCTAGCGAATCTTAGCCTCCGTCTTTCAGTAAGAATAAAGTTCAAGATTAGAAGTCCAGAAAAGTCCAAAAGAAAGATGCCGAGATCCAACACCACCATGGATGGCTTCAGTGTGCTTTACACGTACTCGACCATTGGAGAAAAGGTTTGGAAATATTGCGAAAGCCAATGAGGGAATAACTTTGGCACACGGAAGTAATGGTATCTGCATCTAATACTTTTCTTGCAGGATATATTCATTGGTGCACATTTTTCCTATAAAATGTGGTTAATGAGTACCACGTTGGCAAATAAGTTATTAAAAATTATGTTTATAAGATAATGAGTTTTATCACCTTGGAAATTAATTTTTAAATTAGATAATAAACTTCTTAATACTTGATAAGCTTGTTGAATTGGTGCCCAAAATCATCATAATTGGTGGTTAAAAGTAGTGGATCTTTGATATTTGTCTCCTTTGGAGAATATGTGAAGAGGGCTCGGTGATAAAAAAACAAGAGGGGTGGCTAAAATTGAAGACCCTCTTTTGTTTTATGTTCTATGCATCTATATCATTTTTGTTGAGATACATCATATACTATATCGATTATTTATATGTTGCTTGGTAATGACTATCTCAAGTATAGCTTGCTTTATCTTTTTTTTTTTTCTTTTATTTCCAGAAGTATGTCTTGTGCCTTAATGTAATCTGGAAATTATCCTCCACAAATATAAACATCTATTAAAAATCTAAATTGGAAGATTTTAGAGGTTATATAGTTCTTAATGGGTTCAACAAAGGCTAACTAAAGGAATAATTATAATATTTTATTTGTAAAGTAATATTGATTATTGTTTTGACTCTGTCGATATTAAACAACATATATCAACAGAAAGATTTAATTTATTTTTTAAACTTCAATTTTTAATTCTTAAAATAAAAGAGAAAATGTAATTTGAAATTCCCTTAGAATGTTAGCAGAAATTTGACTAATTTATCTATAATTTATATTTTTAGTCTAATTTGAGATTAAAGCAAACAATTGAAATCTATTAGATAAATAGGCTTTCTTGTGCCTTTTCCTTTTTGATGATTTTCGACCATCCATCATGTGTGGCTATAAAAGAACACAAGAGGCAATAGTTTTCTAGTCTGTGGTCCCCAACTTTGGATTCCGTTGGTCGATAGAACGTGATCGTGCAGAAACCAAGGTCTTATAAATAAAGTATACACAAGGTTCTATCTTTTCACAGCAAACCTTCTCCGTTCTAGCCTTTAACTGTTGCAAGAACGCATCTTAGCCTTCTTTCATTCACCATCAAGACATGGCAGAAAAAGTTCTCTTCGCCATTGCTAAGGGACTTCTTGAAAGTTTGGGTTCACTGGCTATAGGTGAGCTCGAATTGCTCTGGGGTATAGGAGATGAGCTTGAAAAATAGTTTCGAAAGTCTAGATAAGTTAAACGAAAGAAGATGAAGACTTGAGGCTTTTGTAGCCGGCACTCTTGACTCCTATCGATGCGTTTAATGTGGCCTGCCTTAGCATCTACTATGATTTAAGTACCACCTAGTTCCTTGCAACTGGGTCCTGGAAGTCTACATAAGCTTTCGATGCATTGATGGTGGCCTGGCGTGCATCCGCTGTAGTTGATATTAAGATATAGGCTAGTTGTTTGCAACTGGGTCCCTTCAAGCTATATCACCAATGTGAACATAAGTAGGTTCCATGTTTCGATGTTTTCCCTGCAAACCTCTTTTCATTCGAGCCTTTCAGTCATCCAAGAACGCATCTTAGCATTCTTTCACTCCTCATCAAAAAATGGCAGAAAAAGTTCTCTTATCCATCGCTACGGGAATTGCTGGAAGTTTGAGCGAATTGGCTAAAGAAGAGCTCGTAGGGTTCCTGACTGTTGGGAATGAGCTCAAAAGGCTGAATAATACGGTCTTAACCATCCAAAAAGTGCTTGCAGATGCGGAGAAGAAACAACATGGGGATCTTGCTGTTAAACGTTGGCTCGAAGTACTGGAGGATATCCTTTATGATGCAGATGACCTGCTGGATGATGTTTCCACTGAAGCTCTACGTGGAAAAATAATGAAGGATACGATGGCAAAAACGGTACGCAAGTTCTTTTCCAAATCAAACCCGCTTGTCTATCGTTTTAAAATTGCTCGTAACAGTAAGGTGATTAGAGAGAAATTAGATGCTGCTAAGGAAAACAAGGAACTTCACTTAAAAGAGGTTCTTGTAGACGCACGTGTCGTCGGGAATAGAGAGAGAGAGAGAGAGAGAGAGAGACAATACTTACTCTCTTGTACGTGCCGAAAATGTTATTGGTCGAGAGAATGACAAGGAGGCTGTTATAAGGCTTTTGATGGATTCCAACATTGAAGAAGAGAGTGTTCAAGTTATTTCAATTGTTGGTCTAGGTGGGATGGGAAAGACTACACTTGCTCAACTCATATATAATGATAAGGAAATCGGAGAATTATTTGACTCAAAAATGTGGGTTTGTGTATCCGATGACTTTAATGTTAAAAAACTTGTTAGAAAGATTTTAGAATCTATTACAAAAAAGACACCAGAGATAGATGAAATTGATCCACTTGTGAGCAGTCTTCGGCAATCAATCAATGGAAGGAAATATTTACTTGTGTTAGATGATGTTTGGAACAATGACCCATACAAATGGTCCAAACTGATAGAACCAATGAAGGATGGTGCAAAAGGTAGTCGAGTACTAGTAACTACACGCAGTGGAGACGTTGCAAAACTTACTAGTAAAGATAAATATTATTTTTTACGGGATTTTAAAAATGCAGAAGAAGTTGAGAGTCCAAGAATAATTGAAATGGGAAAGGAAATCTTAAAAAAGTGTGCAAATGTCCCCCTCGCTGTAAAGACAATAGGATACTTGTTACAATCAAGAGATCCTGAAAGAGAGTGGTCATCATTTATCAATGATGAACTTTTAGATATATGTCAAAAAGAAGATGATATCTTACTAACTTTAAAGCTGAGTTATGACCATCTTCCTTCTCATTTAAAACAATGCTTTACTTATTGTAATTTATTTCCAAAGGACTATGTAATGCGTAAATCATTATTAATTGTGTTTTGGATAGTTCAAGGGTTTATTGAGTTAAAGAGAAGAAATAGATGTTTAGAAGATATTGGTCATGACTATTTTATGGATCTACTTATGGGATCATTCTTTCAAGAACTTAAGATGGATGAATTTGGTGATGTAATAAGCTGTAAAATGCATGATCTCATGCATGATCTTGCTACACAAGTGGTAGGGTCACTTATTATTCATTTAGATGATGAGAATGTAAAAATTGATGGAAAAACCCGTCATATATCAATTAAAAAAGCAGGTTCAGAATTTGAAGCAAGTGGGGTACGAACATATCTTAGACCTTGGACCTATCATTCTGGGGTTACTAAAAAAAAATTTTCGAAGTTCAAGTCCCTACGCTCCTTAGATCTCAATACAAAAAATCTTACATCTATTCCCAGCTCAATTGGTGAGTTAAAACATTTAAGATATTTGAATATTTCTTACAACCGTTTCATCAAGAAGCTATCCAATGCTATAACTAGGTTGCAAAATTTACAGACATTAGATCTCTCATATTGTTGGGACCTAGAAGAATTGCCAAGAGATATTAAATTGCTAGTCAACCTTAGGCATCTTTACCTAGATGGAACTGATAATTTGAGTTATATGCCGCGTGGAGTTGGTCATCTGACTAATTTGCAAACACTATCAAACTTTGTACTGAATTCGCGAGGTGGTGTATTAAATTCAGAGTTGACTAGCCGAGGATGTGGGTTATGGGGTAAAAGCTCTACAGAGGATTCGCCTAGTGCTGGATTAAATGAATTAAAAGAGCTGACTAGCCTAAGAGGCAAGTTATGTATTATAAATTTGAGACGGGGGAAAGATTTCATCTCAGAATATAAGGATGCAAATTTAAAAGAAAAATCTCGCCTTCATACTTTGGAATTATGGTGGGGACTGGATGATGGTGATTACAGTGACATTACTAGCGATGAAATGTTATTGGAAGTCTTGCAGCCACAGCCAAATCTTAAAAAGATTTCGATTTATGATTATTGGGGCTCAAGGTTGCCGGGGTGGTTATGGTCACTCACAAGCCTTGTTAGTTTGGTTTTAGATGGTCCAAATATCCAATATTTATCGCCATCGTGTCGACTGCCGTGTCTCAAGGTCTTTGAACTTCGCTCTCTGAAAGTGATTGAATACATACCGGATAGTGGGGACAATTATGAGCGCCTATCTTCTTCATCATCCCCAGTGCCATTTTTCCCATCGTTGGAGACACTTTCCCTTAAATTTAACAGTTCTCTTGAGGGGTTCTGGGGGAAAAGGAGTTCTTGCAAGGACGTTAATAATGATGGCGATAATTCTGTTGAAAATGCTTTAGTGACGAAGCAACTTTTACTCCCTTCATTTCCTCGTCTTTCAAAATTATCCATCTGGGACTGCCCTCGCTTGTCTTTCATGCCAATGTTCCCACATCTTGAAGAGTTGTCTCTATGGGGCTCCAGCTTGAAGGTACTACATCAAATGCCGACGTTGAATGCATCAACAACAATAGCATCTTCTACGTTTGTTGCTTCTTCTTCCACTTATTTCTCAAAACTGAAGGAAATCGAGCTTACTGCAGTTGGGGAATTGGAAAATTTACAAGATGAAGCGCTGCAAAACCTCATTTCTCTTGAGAAATTGAAAACAAAGAGTTGCCATAATTTGAAGTCTCTGTCAGGTATACAACATCTCATATCTCTTAAGAAGCTACAAATTGAAAACTGCTCTGTGCTTGAGCTAGCCAACGATGTGGATTGGGTGCAAGAGCCATGCTTTAAGAGTCTCTTATTTTTGGACTTTTGGAATCTTCCGAAGTTGTTGTCTCTCCCATCCTGGCTTCAACATGCCACTAGTCTCCAAACCCTCATAATTAGAGAGTGTGAATGCTTGAAGGCTATACCAGAATGGTTCCCTAATTATACAGCCTCTTTGCAATCATTGAAAATTTGGGGGTGTCCTATCTTAGAGGAAAGATGCGAGAGAGAGAAAGGTGAGGATTGGCCCAAGATTGCCAATATCCCAAAAGTGTAAATGTTGGATAGGAAGCCTAATTCTCCTCCTATGATTAAGGTGATATTACTTATTTCATTATTTCAATCTTCTATAGATTTTAAGTGCCCAATTTTTTCACCTTCAATTTTCTCTCTCCTTATTTTCCATTTGTTGAATTTCAGATTAAGATGTAGAAGGATTTTAATGGTGGGGAGAAGGTGAGAAGGTTTTACTTGGAGGTTATCCAAAATTGCAAGAAGGAACAGAGGAACAAGTAACCTTCATTTTCCTAAGTTTCATTTGGCAATGAGAAACTTGCAACAGCCTGAACGAAATTTCTTTTTAACACCCATGTATCTTCCGTTGATTCAGGTAATAATGTCCATCACATAATCTTTGTCCTTTTTAAAAACTAATCGTAGAACCCTACTCACTTTTTAAAAACTATCTTCACCTTTTTCATTTTTCTCTCTTCTTGGTTAGCAGAATTAGTTGAAACACAAAGGGAAGGCATTTCTTGGAGGCTATTCAAATTTACAAGGAGAAATAGAAGAAAGAGTTTATAATTAGTTCCCTCAACCTCACTTAGCAATGGAAAACTTGTGTTATATTCTTCAAGGTTCATGCTGCTATTGGCTCAAAAGATTGCAAGTTGAATCGTGGTCCTGGGACGAAGTCACCCAAATTATTTTCTCTTGATTGGATTTATCATATTTTGGATTTTGGTTTGAACTTCAGCCTTTCTTTCTGAGTAGAAGTTGGGTAACTATTGTTGTAGATAATGGTTTTGGTGTACTATCGTTCGGAGTAAACAGGAAAAGACGGCGCATGAGACTTAATGTTGCGTGGTAAGCCTCTGTTCTTAATATTATCTGTCATCTCTCATTTTTACATCACGTCATCTGACATTATGCATGTGAAACCTGTGAACTTAGTTTGATTATTAACTTGCAATCCTTAACTTGCTTTAGGGAAAGAAATGAAGGCGTTGAGGTTCTTGCAGTTACAGAATAAAGAGCTGGAGATGTTCCATTGCAAGGGAGCAAAGCGTGAGGAAGTTGGTCTATGAGTAGGCGGGGATGGGACCGATTGTCACAGAAGATGGAACAGGGTTTGTATATATTGAATAGATTTATATAGCCTTAGCTTCTTATCTGTGTTATTGGCTCTATTATCTAAAATCATTATAATTTTAGATTAGTTAAAGCATATCAAGTTCAATTATTTGTTGCGATTTATATGTTGAAAGGAAGGATTGCGTGTCATTTTTAAAAGGAAAATCTCATTCTGGTTGTATGTAAGGGTTATTAGGGAATTACAAAGTTTTTTCTTTTCCCCAATTGGCCTTAGTGGATGCAAAATTTAGCAATACACAATTGTAGATGAGTAGACATCCGGATTGATTAGCACCTTATCACCATAAGATGTCTGGTTTTTTCCTATTGTAGCTGAAGAAGAAATTATTGTCGTAGTTTGTGATGATAGCTCAAAGCGGTTGGAACTTACTCAACTCTACAATAAGGTAAATTCTCGTGTTAATTGGCATCTCATTGTCTGTTTGATATTGCTTGCAGACGTGCCAAGTTGTGTGGTTAAATCCCTTGGAATCTGCCGGAACATCCTTAGAGAACCAATTAATGTCGACTCTCAACTTGATGAAGAGTCTTCTTCCATTGAAAACAGTTTCTTGACACATAAACTACATTCTCTCTGCTCTGACAAAGCCTCCTACCTCGCACCTGATGAAGCACAGGACAACAATTACAAACTGAAGATTCAGAAGGTATCTGTCAAGTTAAATCTCCCTTTCAATAATCTTCCGTTCCCTAGACAAGATGCTGCTCAATCTCAAAACGGTCAAAATGCAGCTAATACAGATGCACCAGCCACCCGGTTAAGAGAAAATGGTGGTGCAAACAATACTGCAATTGATGCGGCGCAGGCAACAACTGACGCTTCAAACCAGCATGGGTACATCAAGACCCTTCAATATTATATGATTTCCGAGATATGCAGAGAAGACAGTTTGAGTTTGTCAAGAAAAGGGCGTTTCTCTTGGAAAAAGGATTCATGCGGAGTACCAGAAAGAATAATTTGTGAGTTAAATTACAGTCTTTGAGGCACATGTTTCTCTTGTTGAAGTTTAGAATTAAACGGCCTGAAGTATTATTACCTAAGTGCACGTAGATGCCAATTGACATGCTTCTTAGTGTTGTCATAATATCCATGAATCTAGAAAAAGGTAGATAATAATAACTGATGCTACACATAGTTGTAGCCAAGGACACCATGCTTGATTCGAGGGTTGGTAGACAAAGGAAATTGCCAAGTAGGTCCAAGCCAAAGCAACCAAGCTAAGAAGGCTGTTAAGCTTGTTTAATTTTCTCTCTAGATATCTCTCTATTTTGGTAGCGGAAAAACTAGTTAGTTGGATGAAGTTACCATTTCCTCGGAGGTAGGCAAAAACTACGTTCTTTGTGATAGAGGTCTGGTCATTGAGCATCAGTTCTAGCTCCCTTCCAGTCCTCTTTGTTATCAGTTGCTATGGTGAGGATCAAACCATATTGCATTCTTACATGTGGGCTGATTTCTTGGTGTCATTTGGCCAACTACTGTTGAGGAAGGGTTGAGTCTTTAATTCAAGTTATATAATGGGTAAAATTCTGGGGATATAATTATCATTTATCTCACTGGACCTCAAATCAAATATACATAAGCTTTTAGTTTGAGTCAGACGCAACCTAATTATCCAAGCAGTTTAACGTTGTGGCTCCTGTTGTTTTCCGTTGTAAGCAGAGTTTAAAGAGTAATTCGTTAGACCTCCTTAGATTTTAACTTTTTTACCTCAGTACTTCGTGGATGTATCCTGACAATTACTACCGGCCTTAAAGTAATTGAGGAGATGATACCATCAATTTCCAGTGCCTTGGGGAACTTTGATCTAATTTACTGTTTAGCTCTCCACATTCTTCTATTCTAACCACTCTTTTAAATAAGTGGCACATTGATTATTGCCTTGCTGTGTAGTTCAATGTACATCATTATGTGATCTTAATTCGAGATCTGTAGTTAAACGAAGTTAGTGAAACGCCTAGGTGGCCACTCCTAATCTAACCACTATCTGAAATATTTCATGTACCCTAAACCGTGTATATATTTTGAACTGTGTTTTCAATGGTTTTTGATACCTGTTGGTTTTGAAATCCTTGATCTTTTGGAGCTTCGGCTTAAATGTGTAGTCATCATTGCAAAGCTGATTTTAGTGTTAATTTTTGTATATGACTTTTATGGCATCACTCATGAGAAAATGGTAGTTGGCTTTCCTTTTGAAGCAGGTGGTCTTTGTTTTCCTTGATTGTTTTCTGAGGTTGACATCAAATCAAACGCGATTGCAAGGGAAGAGCCGTTTGTGATGATACACGGAACGAATGGAACTTACGCAGCTTTACAATGAGGTTAAATCCTTGAATTTATGTCCATTTCGTTCAGAGTTCATAAGTCCATAGTAGTAAACAGATCCTTCATGATCTTATACGATCTTATATGATCCTAGTGCAGATGTACAAGGTCGTGCAGTAGACTCCTCTAGAATCAGTTCGAATATCCTCAGAGGAACAAACACTGAACTCTTTTAACTTGATGAAGATCCTCTTTCCATTGGAAAACATTTCTGATAACATAAACCACGTGCACTCTACCTAGACAAAGCCTCCTCCCAAGCCGATATTGAGGGTCGGGTGACAATCACAAACTAAATCCCAGTCAGTATTTCAACTAGGTCCCCATCCGCACATGAAGATGATCAAAGCCCTGCTTCTCTGACAAAAACAAAGAACATGGACAGGGCGGCAGAGTCTAAACCTAAGGAAAGCTCCAGATTAGCAGTCTCAGACCCAGAGCCAGAGCCAGAGCCAGAGCCAGATCAAGCAAAAGCAAATAGTGAATCTCCTTGTGACAATCAAGCTTCTCTGGATCCAGATCCTCGTCAAGCAGAAAGAACTGAGGAAGTGCAGTCAACAGAAACACATTGCAGTCAATCTAGCTCAGCCTCCACATCATCTAATCCAACTCAGCAGTAACAACCTCCAACTACCTTCAGTTATTCTGTTGAGTTTAGTTAAGTTCAGTTGTAACTATAAGTTAAGAGCTATACCTGTAAAGCCGTCTATAAAAGGCATGCTTGCCATTGTATTCCTTACGCTAATGAAAACAGCAGAGTTTACAAGGCATATCTCTCTCTGTTTCCTCACTTTCTCAGAAATTCAACTAGAACAACTCTGCCATTTCGATCCCAAGATAATGAGACCATCTCGCATGAAGGGGCAGCGTGCAAACCAGCCCAACCCTGCACGGTCCCAGAACTAAAGAAGAGATGAACTTCACTGAGGAAGGGGCAGCTAATCTATATGTAGGGATTTATTTTTATTATTTCCAATGCTATAGTAGGTTCATAGCTTTTGTATAGGTATGGATGTCGTTCATTTGCTTTCAGTTGTAATCAATTGTAAAGGCCGATCACTTAGGTTCTTTTTCAGTGAGGACCTGGTACACAAAACACCAGCTCCATTTGTGTTCATTTTGCTTCAGTTCGTGTAATCCAATTTATAAATACAAAGTGTCGTAACGTTTTGTAAGTTCTGGTTTAGAATTCTTCTTGATTATTAGTGGTTTAGTAGTTAATATTTATATGTAGCTTGAATGAATTATCATTTATAAACTAACTGCTGCAAGATAATAATTAATAAAAGATACATGTGATTTGATTTAAGCATAACGTGACACCTATGTATACTTTTCTCTAACCAACCAGTTAGAGAGACTTTTTCACTAATCAAAAAAAAAATAGTAATTAACCCTTATATCTACTATTTTCACATCCAGAAAAATCACCACAAATCTTTGCCTTAAGCACGTCAACTCAACAGTTTGAATATTGGTGATATATAAAGAGACGAGATATACAAGTATGTGAGAGTATGAATCACCCAAAAAGCATGCCTTTACAACATCTAACAAGTAAAGAGGAGGCCATTGAGCAACCTTTGTACACACCTACTGTTGCAAAATGAGACTCGATTTTGAGCCCCGATCTTTGTTTTCTTAACTTCAAACAATGTCATTCTATAGTTTCTTTAGACAAAATGCTCGTCATGGCTTTTGTGGGAAACGACACCGCCTTCTTTAGACAAAATGCTCGTAACGTATGGCTGAATGATGTGTTTTCATGATAGAATTGTGCATAAACCATCGTTGAAACGTTGAAACAAAACCATTAAGACCCAAGCTAAAAACACAACGTTTGTGGCTTGTGAAACAACTTTGTTTTACTTGAGATAATTCATGTTTTCTTCCTTAAAGATGTATCAATGTTTTAGCACATTTTTTGCCACAAACTCCTATACATTTATTCTTATATAATTGTTAGGCCTACGAGTCCAAAGTTGTCATGCCTGTAAGCCTGCAATTGTAGGGTCTGTGTGCCCAGAACTGGGAGACCTGTTCTTGAATTTTCTTCAATTTCTTGACAATAAACAAGCTTTATCCGTCTTGTTTGAGTTGTTTTCGCTTCCTTTGGCAAGCACAGTGCTTCGACTTGATCTCTGGTGCATGTGTACTGACAATTTCACGGCAGGAATTGAGCTTGCGACAACTTGCAACTTTTCACAAAACAAAGAATCTTCGACCTGCTTATCTTCTATAAAAGTAAGTTTAAAATAAGGCTGGTGCAGTACAGCCTTATTTTTTCTTTTTGGGCATGATGGGCGGATGTGCTTTCTTTGATTTCCTAAACCGAAAGATTTGGGGCTTATACAACAGCCATCGAGATATCATATTATCTCGAGGGTTGAGGCCGAGCGACCAAACTCAGTCATGTTGTTCTAGATTAACATATCTTAGTTCTTGAGTTCTCCTTGCTAAAGAAGGACTGATTAACTAGATTTCCATCTTTTCAAGCCTTCAAACGATCTTGGAACTCTTCAGCCTGATGAGAGGTCATCAGAGAGTCCAAAGGCCAAAGTTCCATTTTTCAATAATTCACTACAGGGTTAGGGATTAGCTGGAGTGGAGAGGTACAGAACAAAAGATACAATTAGGGGACGGAAATTGGTTTTAGAGAAAAAATTCTTACATTGGATTGGATTACTCTCTTAAAAGCCACTTTCAAAGTCTATAATATGCAGAACCTCCAATTTAAGATGGCAGTCCATCTTTTTTGGTTTATAGAATAATTAGAGGTTTCCTTTTGTGTAAGGAAGAAAGCAACTGATTTTATGAAGGATAACCTAGCTATTCAAAAAGAAGGAAAAACAGTACTCACTTTCCGTCTTCTTCAGCTCTTATTCACCAGTCATTGCTTTTTTCTACTCTCCAGCATGTAAGTTAAAGAAGAAAAAAAATGAAAATGAAGTAACAATAACTTGTCATAAGCACATATACTAGTTCATTTATGCGTTTTACTCCTGGATTCCCCAAAATATAACGGTGTCCACCAAAATCACAATTTTTATAGTGTCACCTAGCATTAGCACTATTTAATAGGAGTTCATTTTAGCATTGAGTTCAATTTTTACATTTTTAATATTTCAATATCTCGATTTTTTTTATAGACCATTTCGTTGGTTGATTTTATTCAAGCCCGAAATTTATTAATTTCAATTTTTCTACACTTGGTTACACACCTCTAGGTGTGAACAAGAGTAACACAACTTTTTGATTTTCAAAATATTTATGGTCGATTTAATTGCTTCATGGGGTTTAAATTTTCTAAGTGTAATTTATAGATAACCTTTCATTCTTTTGTTGTCAAAAACATTAGAATCATAACTATAAAGCTAATTTAGAGAATAGTTCAAAATATTTTTAGATAATTTATGTTTGCATCATTTATGGCGATATAGTTGGATGACAAAGAAAAAAAAGTAAATAATGATTGCATCTTCACAGCAAGAAGAATAGTAAAGGAAAGTAGCACCTTACCTTGTTATTGTCTTCCTTTGCTGCTTAGGTCCTAATTGGCATTGTAGGTATCAACGAGTATTAATGCGTTATCCTACGAGATACTTCGTCACTAAATACATATACCAAAAACCAGTTCTAATAAACTTCGTATTTAAGACGTAAAAGGTAGGTGACGACAAAGATGATTCCTCTAGACTTTTTAGCCAACGGCAAAGACATTTTGAACATACAACAAAAGGGAGAATAAGAGAACCAATTAACGACAACGGAAACTCATAAATATTTAATCTAAAATGTCTGCGGGCTAAGTGCTTCGTTAGGTCTCTAAAAAGCTTGCTTTTTACTATAGATTTTCCGTAATGACATGGAGACAAATGTCGTATTCCAATTCTAACTCCTCACAAATCCGGTTCTTAAACTACAAGGGACGATCTAGGCTCCTATCGGGTTTAGAATTCCTTTTCTTTCTGCCAATCTTCACCACACGACAACACAGCACACAACAGCACAATCACAAAATGAATCTAAGATAGAGTTTAAACAACTTACCGCATCAAGTGGACACGACACACCTGCATCCAAGGGAGACAGCACCTTTGCATCGATGAGGGACACAGCACCGACGGCTAGAAGGCCAATTTTTCATAAACAACTAGCTAGGGTTCTTTGGGCGTCGGCCCCCCCCTCTTTTACAAGGTTTTCAGCTTAATTACAATACTGCCATTACTAAAACAAAAAGCCTCCACACAAGGCTATTCGACCCATTAACAAATAGCCCACTTGAGCCCATAGTTCACACCTTACACAAAATTATAAACAACAAAAGATCCTAACTTTCTTGCCTGCGACAACTCCCTTCCCCTCAAGGAAAAACCTTGTTCCCAAGGTTGAAGTTTGGATACCTGAGGTAAAACTGGTTAACGGACTCCCAAGTGGCATCTATAGTGGATGAACCTTTCTAGAGCACGAGTATTTGTTTTTCACCCTTTGCCACTCTAGTTTGCAAAATGGCTTGCGGTTAAGCTAGTATAATGCCTTCTGCCTCCACAAACGTTGGTAATTCTGCTTGGACTTGAACTTGGCTGCCAATAAACTTCTTCAAGGCTGAAACATGAAAGACTGGATGAATTCTAGAATCCTCAGGTAGTTTCAACTTATAGGCCAATGTTCCCACTTTGTCTAACACCTCCAAAGGGCCATAATACAATGGCCTTAATTTATTAGGGCGTCTCATACTTACTGACAACTATTGATAAGGTTGCAACCTCAAAAATACCATCTCCCTTACTTGGAACTCCCTATCTGTCCTTCCTTTGTCATAAACTCTCTTGATCCTATTTTGGGAGTCAATGAGCTTCTCCCTTAGCATTCTCATTACGTGATCTCTTGTCATTAACTCCTTATTCGCTGCCTCCACAGAAGTTGCCCCTGGAACATAATCTAAAAGAGAAGGAGGTGGACGTCCGTAGACTACCTCATAAGGGCTTTTGCCAGAGGATCCGTGGATGCTGGTATTATAACATAGTTCAGCCCATGGCAACCATTTCGCCCAATACTTAGGTTGATCACCAGTGAAGCACTGCAAATACATCTCCAACACTTGGTTCACTGCCTCAGTTTGCCTATCTGACTGTGGATGGTAAGTTATGGAATAGTTCAATCTTGTCCCTTGTAGGTTAAACAATTCCTGCCAAAATAGGCTAGTAAAAACTTTATCCCGATCAAACACTATTCTTTTTGGGAGACCATTTAATCTGTAGATGTTCTGGAAAAATGCTTCTGCTACTATGACTGCAGTGTAAGGATGGTTAAGAGGTATGAAATGAGCCATTTTTGATAACCTATCAACCACTACCAAAATACAAGTCTTTCCCTTGGAACTAGGCAAATCCTCAATAAAATCCATTGATAACTCAATCCAAATCTCTTGTGGAACTGGTAATGGCTGCATAAGACCAGCAGGAAGTGTGTTCAAACTCTTGTTCTTCTGACATACCATACATTCTTGCACTACTTCTTGTACTAATCTTTTCATCTTACGCCAAAGAAAGAGGCCTTGACCCTTTGAAGGGTTTTGTGTACCCTTTCATGTGCTGCTGCATGAATTTCTTCCACTAGCGGTCTTGATAGTGCCGAGTTAGGACTTAGATACATTCTACCTTTGTAAAACAAAATCCCATTTTTGTACTGCCATGGTCCCTTAAGCGTTCCAGCTTGGATTTGTTGAACTAATTTATGCATCTATGGTTGTTCTTTTACTTCCTCTTGGATGGGTTCTATCCATAAGGGAATAGGGGCAGAAATGGCTTGTAAAGCCCCTAATGTTTCTCCTTCACCATGAAAGTCTTCCTTCCGAGATAGGGCATCTGCCACTGTGTTTTCATGTCCAGGCTTATACTCAATGATGAAATCAAACCCCATCAACTTTATTAACCATTTTTGTTGAGTTGGTGTTGAAATTTTTTGCTCCCACAAGTACTTCAAGCTTTTCTGTTTTGTTTTCACAATAAACCTTCACCCTAATAGATAGTTCCGCCACTTGTTCACTGTCACAACAACATCCATTAATTCTTTCTCATAAGTTGACAATAGTGCATTCTTTCCTGATAAGGCTCGACTGAAAAAGGCTATAGGATGTCCTTCCTAAGATAACACCACTCCAATTCCCGTTCCTGATGCATCACATTCCAACTCAAACCCTTTATCAAAGTTTGGTAAGGTTAGTACTGGTGCAGAAACCATAGCTCTTTTTAACTCCTCAAAGGCCTTTTCTACTGTAAGGTTCCATTGAAAACTATTTTTCTTAAGTAGGGCTATGAGAGGAGCAGCAATTATTCCATAATTCACGATGAAACGCCTGTAATATCCTGTCAAGCCTAAAAATCCCCGCAGCCCCTTAACTTGTGTAGGTTTAACCCACTCTAACATATCCCAAACCTTCTCATCATCCATTGACACCCCAACCGCACTGATAATATGTTCGAGATACTTAACAGATGGCTGTCCAAAGGAACATTTGCTTTTCTTAACAAATAGCACATTGTCTTTCAACACCCCGAACACCCTTTTTACATGTTCCACATGTTCACTCCAACTCTTATTATAAATGAGGATATCATTAAAAAATACCAATACGAACTTCCTTAAGAATTCTCGAAAGACTGCATTCATTAAAGCTTGAAAGGTAGAAGGAGCATTACATAATCCAAAAGGCATCACTAAATACTCATAGTGCCCTTGGTGTGTTTGAAATGTTGTTTTATATATGTCCTCTGAATGCTTCCTAATTTGATGATAGCCCGATCGAAAATCCACCATTAAGAAAAATTGTGCTCCATGTAACTCATCCATAAGCTCTTCTATTGTGGGAATTGAGAACCTATCCTTAACTGTTTGTTTATTTAAGGTTCTATAATCCACACAAAGTTTCCAAGACTTGTCTTGTTTTCTAACCAAAAGTACCAGTGATGAATACGGGCTACTGCTCGGTCTAATGGCTCCCGAGTCTAACAACTGTGCAACCATTTTTTCTAGCTCATTTTTCTGGTAGTGGAGGTAACGGTATGGTCTAGATGCAATTGGCTCACTTTCCTCCTTGAGGGTTATGCGATGATTGAATTTTCTTAATGGTGGCAATCCTTGAGGTTCATCAAACAATTCCTCATACATTTGTAAGATCTTCTGTAATTTCTTATCCAACCTCCCCTTTTCCACCGTTTCACTGGGTTGTGCCTTACTATCTATAGTCACTAGCTTTGGTTCACAAACTTCTTGTATCTGCAGCAACAATCCCACTCCTATATGCTTTATCTCTTTACATATAAGTTCCTCATCAACAATCTGGTTTTCTCTTGGTTTAATCCCCCAAATGGTTACCATTTTTGACCCTACATGAAAAGTCATCCTTAATTCCTCCATATTCCAAACAATGTCCCCTAAAGTGCTCAACCACTAAGATCCCAGCGCTGCTTCAGAACCAGGTATGTGGAGTAACCAAAAATCTAATTTCATCCTAGCTTTCTGCACTACCACCTCAATCCCTTTACAGAGCCCTTCACTTTTCAGCTTCTCACCGCTTGCTACTATCACTTCAATGTTTTTTCCATCATCCACCTTTAACCCCCATTTTCGAGCTAACCTTGTATTTAGGAAATTATGAGTACTTCTCGTGTCCATTAGGATGCAAGCTTTATTAGCACCTATCCCAAAATTACCCATCACCCTCATAGTTCGTGGGTTTGTGTCACCTTTCATTGACTCTAGAGTTAATTCGCCCAACATGGCTTTACAAGAAATTTTTGGGGTTAAATCAACCATTTCTTGTTCTTCCTCTACTACCTCGGGCACTACACTTGCCCTATCGTCCTCATCCTCATCCTCATTCTCGTCTTCCTCTTGTATTGCCATTACAAACAACTTACCCTTACAATTATGGCCTGGTGTAAATTTCTCATCACAATTAAAACAAGTCATTTTTCTCGCCTCTCTTGTATCTCCTTAGGCGTTAATGACTTAGGGTTTTTTGAAGATCCTGACCCTTTTTTCCAATTGTTATTAGGCTGGGTTTGAGCTTTTGGAGTAAAGAACCTTTCTTTCTTAGGCGGAACATTCTTATCCTCCCACAATTATGCCAACCCAATAGCATCAGCCAGATCCTGAGGTTTTCTGGACTGAACTTCCTTTCTAAGGCCCTCCTTTAACCCTGTAAGGAAGTAAGTAAGTAATTAAGTTCCTGTTCATCTGTCACATAATCAACTTTCATAAGGAGTTGCATGTAATTAAACTCATACTCCTCCACAGAGCCTGTTTACTGCAATTTAATTAGATCCATGAGATGGTCTTGATACACTGATGGCCTATAACGTTTGATTAAGGCATCATTAAGATTAGACCATGTGAATTGCCTTCCTCCAGCTTTCCTTTGTATCCATCCCATACATAAGTGAGCTTCATTATCCAAGTGCCAAGACGCAATTGACGCTTTATCCCTCTCCCTTGTGTTATTAAATCTAAAAGACTCTTCTGCCCTACAAATCCAACTTGTTGGATCACTTCCTCCAGCAAAACGAGGGAATTCAAATCTATGATTAGTTAGCTGTCTTTCCTACTTATTGTTATCTTGGTCAGCCCTTCTGATATTTTTGCCATTCCTATCTCGTCTCCTATCATCAAGGTCATAAGACTCCTCTTCATCAAACTCCTCCTCCTCTTCTTCTTTCTTAATTTTTTTTATCTTTATATCCCGAAGTAGACCCATTCATTTTTGGATCAAAGCTCCTCATTTTTTTTTGTCATTATACGTCTCGTGCAAACGTTGGAATGCTTGCAAAACCTCTTTTAATTCTTTTGACGTAACCTCTTGATGCCGGGCTAACTGATCCTACAATCGCCGGTTATCCTCTTCCCTTTTTCTTTCACTTTCCTCCTGTCGCCGCTCCATTTCAGCCTGATGACGATCCATGTCGGCTTGGATTCTCCCCCACATCTGGTCTGTCATAGTTGGTTCAAACTTGGCTCTAGATACCAATTTGTCGCAGTCCAATTCTAACTCTTCACAAACCCAGTTCTTAAACTGCAAGAGACGATCTAGGCTCCTATCGGGTTTAGAATTCCTTTTTCTTTCTACCAATCTTCACCACACAACAACACAGCACACAATAGCATAATCACAAAATGAATCTAAGATAGAGTTTAAGTAATAACAACTTAAGAAGCATGACGGTTACGAAAAAGTAGTACCTACATTAGAGAAACCTTTATTGCGGACGATAGAACCGCTGCTGTTAGATAGTAGGATCACAGCATTCTGATGCATCATAAATTCTTGGCGAGCCCTACTTAAATTCACAAAATTCTTATACATCATAAACAAAAGAAACACCCATCTCTCAAGAAATACATTTTTTTTTTCAAAAAAATACACCAAGTAGTGCCAATGCATCGCGAAATCTTGAAAGATTCTTTTTCTTTTTCTTTTTTTTTTTTCCAACTATTTGATCATGAAATAGTTCAAGATGAGGAGGCTACAGTGGATGATGAAGAGGAAGATGGATTTTTGAAGGTGTCGAAGGTTTTACCTTTCTTGTACTATTCTCTCCAGTTATGTTATTGTGCATCTAGTGATTTAAGGTATGCATTATTTCTTTTATTGGCACACTTTTTTGATCTCCTATTAATACTCTAATTTAAGATGGTTTAACCCAATTTTCTTCAATTATATTAAAAATATGAGGAGTTGCATTGTCAAGGAGAGTTGGTATTTCCCTCTATTGGAAGTTGATCAGCCTAGTGTGTGCATAGAAAGATGTCAAATGTGGACATGAATCAGGTTATACTTGCATTACTGTCAAGCATAAATGTCACCTTCTTTTGGATGAAATATTCAATTTTAGGGTGAAACTGAATTAGTCACAAAGCATTTTACGGCATCCTTGTGCCTATGTCTTGAATATGCCATTGTCATTAGATTGTAATCTTTTCTGGTACCTGTTTAACTATTCTCTCATATTTTGAGAGATGACCTTATATTTTACTTCGTGTCCATTCCTTTTGGTCTCATCCAACACACATAGTCAACATTTTTGCTATAAGAGAAATCTTTAACTGATTTTTTCAGTTAACTGATTTGAAAAAGGTCCAATAATCCCTTCAGGCCATAGCCTGTTTCTTCACATGGACAACATTTCTTTTGGAGTGGGCTACCTTCTTTAACTGATTTGAAAAAGGGCTGGCCTTCCGGAAAAATATGATCCAATATTTTTTGTAATATTTATCCCCTTTTTGACTAAATATGATCCAATATATAAATTATTAAATTTGGTTCTTTTAAAATTATGTTTCTTATTTTAAACTTCGAAGTGAAAATTAATTTATAATCCATGTTAAATCTTATGAGGAATTTGAGTAATTTATCTATTGTTTATATTTTTTTGTGTAATCTTGTTCAGTATTATTTGAATCCTAGAAATCCATTAAACTGATAGACAACGTTATGGTAATTAATCTTGTTTAGTTATTTATATATTCCTATCTTTATCAAATCTAAAATTTAGCATTCAGATTATCAAATGAGTTTAGTAGTAAGACAATCTTGTATAATGATTTTCATATTTTCATTTGATAATCTCATTCTTACTGTATTTAAAACCAATCCCAAATCATAATGATTCATGAAATTGGAAAGAAAATAACTATTTTACAAATTTTCTGTTCTAATGTCGTAAGTTTTCTAACTTATTAAATTATCTGTTCTATTTTCATAAACAGATCATACCATTAAAACAGAAAATTTGTAAAATAGTTTGAATAGGATATTCTCCGAAAATTGAACAAAAACTGTTATATAGAGGGAAATAAGCTAATGGATTGTTAATTTAACCGTTGCTCGAAAGGAAAATTATTTTTCATCAAATCGGAGCTGTAGGTGATTGTGTTGGATGCCTGAAAACATATATTTGAAGTTTGCTGGTCGTGACTCAATCTCTATATTTCCTTTCTTTTTCCAACAATTTCATTAAAGTTTGTTCTTTAGTTCAAGTTTCATCGGAGAATTGCTGGTAATTGATTTACGGGTACGGGCTTGTATCACAAATAGATTTGTTGAGGAATCCTATACATATATACAATTTGGGATTTTACACTACAGAACCTCTACAATATGCCCTCAATATTACGACAAAACATTGAGTTGATGCCGTTTAGACTTAGGCGTCCTCAATCGACTGCATGTAATTAGAAGTGGTTGAATCATCAAAAATCGTGTCTTGTGATGATGTTGCTGGTGTATTTGTGATTTTTCGAGGGTTATTGTTTCCTACCACATTCTTGTCTTTTAGGGTTGTGTTTAATCTCGTGACAAGAAAAGAAAGAAGTCTTTCATTGCCGGCTCACCGCTAATGCAGTCTCACAGGTCTTTGGTGGATCTTGCTTCTTTGATCTCACCTTTGTTTTTTCCTTCTTTTTTGTGGTTGCCGACCCTACATACTATGAAAGAAGACAAGACTCTGGTAATTAATCAGTGAACTTTCAACCTTGGGTTCCGTTGGTCGACCGAACATGATCATGGTTAGGTAGAAGTTCTTTCATTGAAGTAATTTCAAGAAGCTAGATGAGCAAACGCCACAAGAACGAACCAAAAGATAGCTTGAAGGCTAGGAAGCAAACGAAGACTTGAGGCCGCGATAGTTGACCATGCTTTATATCTCTCCCCTCTTAACGTTGGGGCCTCCACTTCTTTACTCCTTTGATGTTAAGTATGATTCAATATCTGAATTATTAAATTTGGTACTCTTGAAATTATGTTTCTTATTTTATGTTAGAAGCGAAAATTTAATTTAGAGTCCCTTTAAAATTTTACAAGGAATTTAAGTAATTTATCTATTGTTTACGTTTTTATACAATTTTATACGGTAAAACGCAAATCTTAAAATACATTAAACTCATGGACCACAAATTGGTAATTAATCTTGTTTAGTTCATATATTTTTATCTTTATCAAATCTAAAATTTAGAATTTAGATTGTCGGATGAGTTTAGTAAGACAATCTTATGTAATGTTCATATCTTTCATTTGATAATCTTAATTTTACTCTATTTAAAATCAATCCAATAATAATCCATGCAGTTAGAAAGCAATTAACTGCGTTACAAGTTTTCTCTTTTAATGAAGAAAGTTACTTAGCTTATTAAATTATCTGTTCCATTGTCAAAATCAAATAAAAAAATTCCAAATTTTCACCCCCAAATCGGATTTTCTCAGAATCAAACGAAATTTTTATATAGACGGAAATAAGTCTCAATCGAAAGGGCAATTTTATTTTTCATCAACTTTTGAAAAAGGTGTCAAATTGATGTATATTTTTTTTTGTTTACTACGCATGAATCAAATTTCAAATATTGGCAGTTCAAGTATCAATGAAAGTTAAATTTCAAACTAATCAAAGTTGGATGACATCATTTTTTATAAATAAGGTTTTAATAAAAATATTTGCTTAAGAGAATTTAATATTTCTAAATAGAGATTTTTTCTTATATAGTACTTTTCTTATTCTAGCCGATAAGATTGATATTTTAATAATAATAGATATATGTTGAGAAAATAAGTTTCAAAAGTTTTACAATCAAATCCTTTTTTTAGTTACTTTTATCATCCATTATGATTTACAATTCCGATAATTGATTATCCTATGAAAATATTTCACCAATTAAGGAAGTTTATCCTTGCATATAAATCATCCAATGAAGTCTATCCCTATATATGAAAATATTCCAATTTGGACTATAAAAATTATAATACATGTCAATTGAAGAGAGTCATTAATAAAATATTTTTGTTGTGGAAAGTTTGTCTATGCATATGAGTTAACCAATGAAATTGTATTTGTTTATTTCACATGACCATATCAAGTTATGTATTTAATCTCAACATTAACTTGGTGTAGTTCCTTGTAAGTTTCTTTACAACAATAAAAAGGTTTAGACAGAATAAATGTAAAAATCTACTGTAACTTGAAAAGATCTCTCCAAACCTCACACGTAAATTTTATATACAACTAGATATTTTTAAATTCTTCTCTCTCTCTCTCTCTCTCTCTCTCTCTCACACACACACACACACACACACACACATTTTGTTACAAACATTGGTGTAGGAATTGAAACAAAGCTTAATTTTAAACTTTGGGCATATGGTGTGATTTTCTTGTAGACGATGTTTTCGGTAGCGCCAAATGAAAGAGAAATATTCCAGTCAAAGTTTAATCAGTTTCAAGTTAGGATTTTTTTTGTTATTTTAATTGAGTTGAAGGATGAAAATCAAGAGTAAACTTATTTAATTGATCAATTGGAAGATGATAAGATTAAAATGATCATGCAATAAGAAGAAAATTAGACAATTGAACATTGATTGAGATTATTTTTCCCCTTTCCATTTTTCTTTGAATAATCAAGAGTCCTCACAAGGCAGCAAGCTATGTTACGAGCTAAAAAGAACTTAGAGTTGCAATCTATAGGACTAGAAAAGGAAAGCTCCTGGATAGCATGAGAAAAAGACAAAGAATCAAAAACAAACCTACTAAAGGAAAAGGAAATGTTAATAAGTCTAAGAAGGATAAACAAATTGAGGATGATTTTATTAAGAAAATTTATGATATCCCAAATTGCCTTGAGGTAATAAATAAACATCTTCTACCCAAAGTGAAAAGAAAAATAATATCTCACAATATTATAGATCATAATTTTGTGTTGATATCATATTTGAGTACCCTAATGAAGTAACAATGACCTAGAAGATTCGAGTTTAATCCTCAATATTAGATCATGATCATAATGAATCATCATCCAATTTCATAGGTGGTACAATTGATTCCAACCTAGATTATTCTCCAATGTCTTCTTTTGGATAAGCAACTAAAATGTAGAGTTGAATGTATTTGATCCTATTTTGAGGATTTTTTTTCCCTTGTTGAGGGCATGCAATGTTAGGTTTGAGTTTAGATTATACCCCCCCCCCCCTTTTTTTTTTTTTTTTTTTTATCCCAATAGGGTACGATATTTCAGCCTATCCTTTATTAATAAAGAAAACTTTCGTTTTAAAAGGAAAATAATATATACACAATGAAAATCAAATTGAAAATTTGTTTTTTTCACACGAGATTCTAGCCCTTCCCTATATATATTCTGTCTTGCAAATCTTTTGTCTTATTCTTTCAAGCTTATCCATTCTTCCACCACTACCGTAGTCCGTCTAAGGGGAGTTTAGTGCAATAGACATGAACCTTAGGTCTGACTTAAACGGTCCTCTTCCCACTATTGACTGATACATGGAAGATCCTCCATGTTAGCGTGGAAAAGTTCACACATGTTATTCCACTTTTCCACGCATATTTTTCAAGTCATAGCCCGTGTGGTTGGTGCCCGTCCTATATCACTTCTGTCTGGATCAAACATGTCCTTTAATGCAGAAAATCTAGACAAAGTAATTGTGTAAAAAACTCTTTGAAACCGTGGAAATCGCTTGGTGAAGATCAACACAGAAGAAGCATAACTGGTTGGAAGAAAGTAAATACGCGTGAACTTTTCCACGCATACTTTTCCAGTCATTACCTGTTGGGTTGGCTCCTGTCCTACGTCATTTTTGTCTGGATCTAACGTCCTTTAGTGCAAAAAATCTAGACAAAGTAGGAAAAATCTCTTTGAAACCGTGGAAATCGCTTAGTGAATATCAACACAGAAGAAGTATACGTGATTGGAAGAAAGTAAACACACCACTCCTGCTCTTTAAGCATAGTCCCGGCAGTACTCGATTGATATTAACCATTTCCATCGGCATCAATCGTGTGGGCTTAGATCTTTGGGACAGCAGCCTCATGTGGCAATGGTTTCTTCATGCGTCATTCGGTTCTTCCTTTTAACCTGTTTGCATGTGGTAGTGTAGATGGGTTCCTATCGCTTACGCAGATGAAAAGAAAAGACAGGCAGATTGAAATTGACGGGAAATAAATCAATGTCGTATCCGTCTTTTCCACTTCAGAAAAAGCAGGATTGCTGGACATGAAATTAATGGACTCTAGTACGATGAAATGACAAGCACTTTAACGAATGGTTTGTTTGAATAATCAACGTTGGTCCACACGAGAAAATTTCCTGGTAACTTTTGGAATTGACGCATTATTAGGCCCTCCATGACTTGCTGATGTGTTTGGCCTACCGTGTGAAAGACGAAAGTGTCGTATCAAAGGCATTATCTTTTATAATAAAATTTAAATAGAGAAAGTAAATTAATTTTTAGTTTAGACTTTTGTGCTTTCTGCTCCCGAAAATTATGAAGTCGGAAATTACCTCTTATCCCTAGCACTCCGCACCAGCTAGAGCATGCTATATCAAAATCCTCCCCCTGGACAGAACACAGAGGGATAACAAGCATGGATGGTTCAAGACTGCTGCTTTTCGTTTTCTTTGCTCTCGTTATGCAGCTGGTTTCCACCACTGCGCAACGAGATCCCGACGTGCTCCACGAGTGTTCCAAGGTTACAAGTAACAGTACCTACAGCGCGAACCTCAACGGCCACCTTTCCTCCCTCTCTTCTAGGAACCAAACTGGTTACGGGTTTTACAATTTCTCCGCTGGAGAGAACTCCGACAAAGTTAACGCAATTGCCCTTTGCAGAGGAGACCTCACACCAGATGAGTGCCGAAATTGTGTCAATGCATCATCCCAGGAGCTCTTGTATTGGTGTCCAAACAAGACGGAGGGCATTATGCGGTACATGAACTGTACCGTACGATACTCGAACAACTCTATATTTGGTAACATGGAGGTTCAACCTGCAAAACATCTGCAAAGCCCAGCTAAAGTAACGGAGCAGATTGAGACGTTCAAACAAGCGCGCCGGAACTTGCTCGAAAGCCTAAGAAGTAAAGCTGCATCCGGAGATTCCCTTCGAAAGCTTGCAATTGGAAATTCAAACGAGACATACTTTAATATATATGCACTTTTGCAGTGCACTCCCGACTTGGATGAGAAAGAATGCAGCCGTTGCCTGAATTGGACCATCGGATATGTTCCAACTTGTTGTGATGACCATCAAGGAGTGAGAGTTCTTACGCCGAGCTGCAACTTAAGGTATGAGGACAACCGTTTCTACAGGCCTACTTCCGACGTATCGCCGCCGTCATTGCTGCCCCCATCCGGCACCACTCCCAACATACCACCGCCCTCATCATCTCCTCGTCCGTCCGCAGAGAGTATGGTTGCCATTCTCCTCTATTCTATTTTCATAACCAAATATAGTATACAAACTGGTTATAAAGGTAAACATCTTTCAAATTTTGTTTCAATAAGTGGTATTTCGTCTATTAAGTTGTTGGCCCATTCTACTTAGACAAAAGAATATCCACACGTTCCAGTCTTCAAATTGTGTCTTATCTTTTCTAAAAATAATAATCGACATCTTTACTCCCTTTATTTTTTACCCAATATGATGAAGAAAGAACTAGTGTGAGTAAGCTTTTTTCGCTTTCTTATATTGCAAATATGTTTAGAAGTTATGATGATACCCATAATGTTTTATTGAGACGAATTTTTGGGTTTTGCAGGGAAGGAAAGTAACTCGTCTCGAACTACTCTTATAGTTGTGGCGGTTCTTGTTTTTGTGGTTTTAATAATTTTCGCCAGTGTTTGTATTTGTTTGAGAAAGAGAAAACAAAGCAAGAAAGTCAAAAGTAAGTACTAGTTTCTAATTTCTATTTATCTCAGATTTTATTTCTACAATGCATAAAAATTAACGGCCAATTCGGTGACAAATAAAATAATGGGATAGATCTACTATTTAAGTTAGCTCTACACAGAATTAGAACATAAAAGATTACATTGATTTTCAAGGCACAATTTTGACAAGAATGATTGCGACTAAAAGATAAGATGATATGATCGGGAGTGAATATGTTAGATAAATAAGTAAGGTAATTTATTTCATGTTGAATTTATTTTTTGAAAGAAAGATGACGCTGATATTGAAGGATGTTGTGGTGCTTAAAAATGACCTCAATAAAACACAAAGGAGAACTCTAGAATGGCACATGATTGTTGTCTTGTTAATGGTTCTAGAATAGTGGAATTAATAATTTGCCGTGTAGGACTCATATGAATGTTGTATGGAAATTTCTTTAAGCAATGCAGTTATGAATCTAATTCACACTCATGAACTAATTCTTCGTGTGAAATAGTGGATGAAATTATTGATGTTGAAGCACTAGAAATCAAATTCGATGCAATCAAAGTTGCAACAGAGAATTTTTCTGACACAAATAAGATTGGTCGTGGTGGATTTGGTACTGTTTACAAGGTAATTCGGAACATTTATGTAGAGGAAATTTTCTTTTTCTTTTCACAACCTAAAATTGCTTACATGTTATATATTTGTAATGCATATCTTTAGGGTAGGCTTTCCAATGGCCAAGAAGTAGCTATCAAAAGGTTGGAAAGTAGTTCTGGACAAGGAGATCAAGAATTTAAGAATGAGGTCTTCTTGATGGCTAAGCTTCATCATCGTAACTTGGTTAGACTTTTAGGTTTTTGTTTGGAAGGAAATGAAAGGCTTCTTATTTATGAGCTTATGCCTAATTCAAGTCTTGATCATTTCATATTTGGTATGGTCATGCTTTTCCTTAAACTTCATAACGCCATATTTCATATTTCATGTTTTATCTAACACAATTTAATATATATTTGCCAAATAAGTTAATACATTTGAATGAATTGTAGATCCAGTCAAGCGTTTGCTTCTAGATTGGTAGAGCCGGTTCAAAATCATAGTAGGCATTGCTCGAGGCCTTCTTTACCTTCATGAAAATTCACAATTTTGTATTATTCATCATGATCTCAAAGCTGGTAATATTTTATTAGATTTAGAGATGAATTCCAAAATTGCAGATTTTGGCATGATGAGATTGTTTGTACCAAATGCAACTCATGGAAGTACAAGAAGAATTGTTGGAACCTAGTAAGTATCCAAAAAAATTTTAGCAAAATTAAGTACAACATTTCATGCCTTATATTACCAATTACATATTATTTAGTTGGAAGATGAAAATCATATTATCTTTCCTATAATTTTAGTATTGGCTGAAAGAATTTATGAAAAAAGAAATTAGGAGGGTTGCAAATAATAATGCTATTATTCGTGTGCTTATACAGTGGATATATGGCTCCTGAGTATGCAACATATGGACACTTCTCAATAAAATCTGATGTCTTTAGTTTTGGTGTCTTAATACTAGAGATGATATCTAGGCAAAAGAATGGTAAATTCCACATAGGAGAAAACACAGAAAATTTCCTTAGCTATGTAAGTAAAATTATCTTTCCTTCAGCCCATAAATTTTATATAGTGTTAATGTACACACAATTATAAGTAACCAAATTTTGTCTCTTGATATTAAGCGTGCCATGTATTTATCTCGTAGGCTTGGCTAAAATGGAGGGAGGGCACAGCTTCAAGTATTATCGATCCGATATTGGGAGCAAATTCAACAACAGAAATAATCCGATGCATTCACATGGCATTGCTGTGCATTCAAGAAAATGTAGCAAACAGACCAACAATGGCTTCAATTATTCTCATGCTTAGTAGCTCCTCTATGACTTTGTCCATACCCTCACGGCCTGGATATTTTATGCATGGCAATGTGGAATCTGGCATATCGTCAGACCGATCCTTCCAAGCATCAACAAATGAGGCTTCAATGACTGATTTATATCCTCGTTAATCTTTCAGTTCGCTTAAGGTCCATTTTATGCAACCGGAGATGGATCTTTCGGGCCCCTTGCTACTACATTCTCTTTTGTGGCCACAAATTTTCATGTCTAAGCAGAAAGCAATTCCAATTCCTCTTTCGAAGAGAATGACACATGGGTCCTAGTAAATAGCGCTGGATATAAAATTCGAGCTTTGCTGATACTTAGAATATTAATGCTTGTTAAGACTCATTAGGAGCACCATTCCAAGGTTGTATGTTTCTCTTGTTTATGGCTTTTCATTCTAAGACAACTGTTATACTGGAACCCTCCTTGTTGAGATGAAAATCCGAACTTTGACGATTATGGTTACTCTGCCAAAAATTATTTCGACTCCTCTTTGTTTGAATGTATAAAGCACACTTGTTCGGCTGTCAGTTACGTGCTCTAGTTTACAGGCACGTAACAGTTTGAAGAACGCAGCAAAACCAAGAAAATTATGCTACTATAGTTCTCTTAAACCAAACACTTTTCTTCTCCACATTTTAAAAGAAAAGATGTGGGATTCGATGTATTTTTACTGCAACTATTCTCTCATATCGGAACAAATCTAATGATGAAAGTGTTTAACAGCATTGGAAATGAAATACATGGGGTATGAAATACGTTATTCGTGACGTTTGGATTATCATTTTGGAAAGTACAGAAAATAATATAAAAAGTAATTAAGGGAAAAGATGCTCTTAGACAAAGAAACACACTCACGCTAATCGTATAATAAGAAACGTTAAATTAGTTTTAGCCGAGGGCCAAAATCTGCATATTCAACCCTACTTTGATGGTTCCTCTAAACGTTTTAGCGAACGACAAAGACGTTTTGACTATACAAAGGGAAGAATAAAAGCAATAACGAAAACCCATAAATAACTGAGCCATCCTCCAGTATTAGTTTATTGATCTTGTTCTGACCCCTTTTCGTCTTACATGTTTTTGATAGAAATTGTCTGATCACTGTGTAAGATTCTCACTTGAAGCTGGATAGTCAGCAACGCCTTTAAAGATGGTTCTAGTAATAACAATATCTTAAACTAGTACCCACATTCGAAGATTCTCTCGCCCCTCGCGTCCGTGTAAAGCACTTACCCACTCACGTTCTTGTTGCCTCTTTTTCTTATCAGACCCACCGCCAAAGAATCCTCCGACGTTGCTTGAGCTCTACAGCCCCGCACAAGAGAGAATTGTACTCTCTTTTGTCTATTTTGTTATTCCATATTATTAAGTTTATGTATCTGTTGCTCAGCGCATGGGCTTCCAAGTTCGAGGAGCCAACCCCACAGTTCCTTCTGCATGACTCTGAAATTTAAAATCATTCTGTACAGAGGGGCGGAGGGGGCTCGAGGCAACGCACTGTGTCTGGAGTTTTCACCCTTTGCCTTAATTTTTAAAAAGGCCATTTCTAGAGAGCGTACTTGCATAGTATAGCTGCCAGGACTTCGATTGGGCTGGTGGCTGTTATGCTCTTGACTTTTTTTAAAAAAATTTCTTGGTTTCTAACCAAGAAAACGGCCACCAAGCAATATGGAACAAGCAGAGTGTATCCACTTGATGATCTCTGATGCATGTCCACTGACAAATTCACAGCAGGAATTGAGCTCGCGACAGCTAGGAGTTTTTTACAAAACAAAGAATCTTTGACATGCTTAGCTTCTACAAAAGTAAGTTCAAAATAATAATCTAGTACAGCCTTCATTTTTCTTTTTGGGCATGATGGGTGGGTGTGCTTTCTTTGATTTCCTAGACCAAGATATTCTGAGCTTATACAACAGCCATCAAGATATCATATTTTACACCTCTAATTGAAGCGCGCAGAGAATCCCCAACTTTAGGTGCAATTATCTCGATAGGTGAGGCCGACCAAACTGATTCTCGTTGTTCTAGATTAACATATCTTAGTTCTTGGGGTTTGCTTGCTAAAGAAGAATTAATTAACTAGATTTCCATCTTTATAAGCCTTTAAACAATCTTGGAACTCTTTAGCATGTTGAGAGGTCATCATATAGTCCAAGGGCCAAAGTGCCATTTTTCAAACAATAAACTTTGGCTTAATATTAAATATGGGTATTGTTCTATGTCAAAAGTATGAGAATGAATTATTGACTTTCTAAGTGATGAGATTTTTTTACGTATTACTTTAAAATTTTAAAATAAGTCTTCATACTTCAAGATAATATAAAGCTAGGAATCAACATCTAATTTGTAATCTCCTAGCCTAAAAATTGGGCTTCTATCCACATGCAACACTTATGTCAATCATCCATGTGAGGAAAAATGTTAAAGATAGATATTGTCCCCACATTAAAAGTGTGATAATGGAACTTTATAGTCTAATAGCTAAAGATTAGCTAAAGAGGTACAAAATGAAAGATATTATTAAATTACTCTCTCAAGAGCCACTTTGAAAGTCCATAACATACGGAGCCTCCAATTTAAGATCGCAGTCCATCTTTTTGGTTTATAGAATAATTAGAGGCTGAGATTCTAACAGACCTTGGCTTTCTAATATTACAAACGCTAAAGGAAACAAGGAAGTTGTTGTCACGTGATTTGCATGTAGGTCCTAACCTTCACCTACTGCTCTTGGTCGATCTGATTTTCTGTAATGAATCTCATTATTTCATTCAACAAAACCATTCAATTACTTCCATTCGCTGATGGAATGCTTCCGAGCTATATCCAACTGTATGAATGAGACAGTTCTAGTTGCTTATCATGTAGTTCAATTTAGCGAGGAAAGAGCAACCTTGAGTCATGAAAACAGAACCAAACCATTAAAGACAAGTCCACCTCATGAACCGAACGTTTAATCAAAGGCATTAGGATGCCTGATATTACAAATTCTATTGTAGAATTGGAAGATGATTACTGTCCCACAGCAGCCGGACACAGCCATGGTGCTGGCCATGTTCTTCTAAATAAAGGCTTAACTCCCAAGGAGAAGAAAATCCACGCAAGAGATAAGAGTTCAAGACGCTCACCAATCAAGGAAAATTATCAGGGAATGTAAAGCAAACGTCTAACAGATCATTCTATAAAGGGTAGCCTAGATGTATAAACAAGCAAAAACCAGTATTCACTTTACGTCTTCTTTAGGTCTTATTCACCACTTATTGCCTTTTTCTACTCCCCAGTATGTATAGTTAAAGGGGGGGGGGGGGGGGGGGGGGGGGGGGAAACTACCAATAACTTGTCATAGCCATTAATACAAGTTTATATATGTTTTTTCCTCCTCGATTCTCCAAAAGGCAAGCATAAGAACCTCCGTAACAATCTCCAACAAATCAAAATCTTCATAATGTCTTCTAGCACTAGCACTATTTAGTAGGAGTTCTTTCCGAACATTGTGTTCAATTTAACATATTTAATATTTTAATATCTCGATTTGTTTACAGGCCTTTTCAATTGTTGGTTTTATTCAAGCCTTAACTTTGTTAATTTCAATTTTTCTACGGTTGGTTACGTATCCTTTAGGTGTGAACAAGAGTTATAGCTCTTTTCAAAATATTTATGGTCACTTTAATTACTTCAGGGAGTTTGAATTCTCTACATGTAATTTATAGTAACCCATAAACTCTCATCTTATTGTTATAAAAAAATGTTGGAATCAACGTGTAAAGCTTTCATTATGAAATCCTTATGAAATGCAAAATGAAACAAAAAAAAGAAAAGAATATATATGACTTCTAAGTGTTATTGCTATGAGAAAGCTCAAAAGAAGACTGTAAATCATCTATCCATGCATAATACATTGGTGTTGCAAATTTGGAGGACATTTGATGACATGTTTCAGGTACCAATTTGATTTAATTCTATTTTTGACCTTGTTTAATCATGATATTCAGAAACATCATGACATAGTTAGATGTAAGCAAGCATTGAAATCTTGAGAGTTGTTATTGTGAAAGGAATATGGATGGCTACAAATCCAGCAAAATAAATGACAAAATATGTCCTTATAAAAAAATGACAATTCGATGCTCCAATTGTCCTCTCTTATCCAAGTCAAGGTTCAAACAAGTTTTCTAGATCAAGTCTTATGTGTGTTAAAAGTCCCTATAGCTCATTTTCCTTTTTGAATGGGAGGTTGCGTCAAGTGGCAACCTTCACTAGTGGGGCAATACAAGCTAAATAAGAAGGGATCAAGTATCATGTGCATAATGCTAAAGGGGGGAATACTTAGAAATCATAATAAAAGTATTATCATGGCTTTCTCAATTAGATTGGTATCAAGTAGCAGTGCAAATGCAAAAGTCTATACCTTATTGGAAGGACTAAGGATATGTCAAGAACACAATCAAGTATCCCACATTATTGAATTGAATTCATTTTATTTAGTCCAATATCTAGTTAAAAAATGGAGAACTCCTTGAAAACCAAGGTATATCATTAGCTAGTCTATATCCATGATTCCAACATTTATGATAGTGCAACACATATATCAAAAGGGAAATGTGCAAACTATTTTGCCAATTATAAGTATAAAATCCAAATTGTGAGATATTTTTACCATCTTAGCTCATTACCTCAACCATGCTTAGCTGGTTTCGTGTAGAATTAATTTAGCTTAAGTAATTATAGAACACCATGAGATTATATATATGAGATACACATGGTATTTTATGCTTTCTTTTTTATGTTTTTATGCGGTAGTTTGATATGTAGGCTTTATTTAAGGGTTAATGATAACTCTATTTTTATAAAGTTATTTTACCTAATTTAAATAATAAATTCTCTAATGTTTGTGAGAAAATATTTGAATTCCTCTTTATTTACTTAAATTTGTCTTGTTTATGTAGCATAAGGAGGCATGAAGAAAAAGAACAAGCATGGAGAACTTGGTACTTATTATATGGCAGAAGATGATCAAATTATCAAGGTGAAGGAAATCAAGATGGGCTTGGGATTGGGCTTTGGATAATTGTTATTAGATTTTTATTGTTATTTATTTTTTAAATAATTAGAAAACCTAGTCCTATTAGGAGTCCAAAGCCTAATTAATATAGAAGTCTAAAACCCAATTGTATTGGGAATCCAAAACCCAATGCTATTAGGATAAGGAGAAAGTTCTAGATCCCATACCCTATATAAAGGAGGAGCCCTGCATAGAAGAAGGGGGGGAAGGAAGAGAGAAAAGAAGTTGCCGCTAAAACCAAGGAGGAAATTGAGTACAACTCAAGAGAGAGGCCAAGAATTCAAGATTCAACTTAAGAGAGAGGCCAAGAATTCAAGATTTCTTGAAGAGAAGACAAAAAGGGTGACAGACTTCTTGTTCTTGGATTCAAGATGCCTTCTTTGTTTCTTATTATTGTTCTTCCTCATTATTTCATTATGTTCTAAACTTCTTTTGTTAGAGCGAAGATGTAGCTTAACTATGATGATGTGAATCCTATAAGTTTTATGTTTTGCAAGATAGTTTATTTATGTGAGTTATATATTATTATGCTTAATGCTTTTAAGTGATTGGCCACCACTTGAATGATTTGATGTGTATGTTAGAGACTGAAAGGTAATAATATGCAATTGCTTCTTATAATATATAACCATGAATTAAATATGGATAGACATATACCATGTTATTTGTGTGGCTTTTGGTGATAAGATGATCGAAAGATTTATTGTAAACCAGGAATATTCACAGATCCTAATGCATTTGGTTTGTTTCAATTCACATATAGAGATATAGTGAATTAATGAACTAAATAGGTTTACTATACCTAGACATAGGATAGTAAATAAATTAGGAAATTTCACCATCACATAGATAATATCATTCTTGTAGGCATAAACTATGGAAATTCATATCTAATAGTTATGGTGAAATTGGAAGCTCTAACATGTGTCTCATCTTGATTTTTCCTACTTGGATTCAATTTTAATTAGTTTTGAGTTTTCGTTTTAGAAATTTTAAATTTTAATTCATCTTCAACAATATTTTGATTTGCTAGATAAATTTTAGGATTAATTCATCATTAGTACTTAATTAGTTTAGTATTCACCAATTTTCGTGGGACGATATCTTTCTTATCATTATATTACTTGTTCAACATGTTCACTTGCATCTAAATTTCACCGAACAGTTAACCTTACAACCTGCTCTTTTTACTTATCCAATGTATGGTTATTATGCCTAATTTTATCATTATTAATAATACTTGTTGGGTTATCATCCTTGTTTCTTAAAAAAGAAAAAAGAATCTAATTTAGAGAATAGTTTAAAATATTTTTAGGTAATTCATGTCATGATTAAGGCTATGCCTCATTTATGATGATACATTTGGCTGACAAAGAAAAAAAGTAAATCATATTTACATTCTCACAACAATAAGAATATTAAAGATCTAGTAACATCTTACCATGTTATCATTTCCTTTGCTGCTTAAGCCCTAGTTGGCATGGTAAGTATTAACAACTATCTATTCATTCCTATGGGGTACTTCTTCCCTGAATACATATACTAACAACCAGGAAAATATCTGGGTCATCTACCTAGTAAAATGATTAGAACGTAACATATTCATACTACGAGATGCATATGTGTGATGTTGAGGATCATAGTCATATTTTGGAGAGGTAGGATCTTAAATTGATGTTTAAGTAAATGAATTATTTTCTTAATTTCAAAGTTAACTTTTAAGTTAAATTTTAAACTTTTAATAGGATATTATTCTATTTTTGTTAGCTCCCAATTGTTATTGATATCAAGATTTGAGGACCGTAGTCTTATAATATCTTTTAAATAATTATTTTTTTGTCACAATACACGTATTCAACTCACATATAAAACACATCAAATTACATAATTTATTGTCAAAATTTAGTTTAACTTATTACTAACCTAGTGGACTAGGGCACTATCGTCGCGGACGACAGATTGCGGTGCATGAAATTTATGACAAGCTGGAAACTTTGCCTGGCCGCAAAAGGGCTGGGGAGAATATCCTTGGGAATCTACTCGACAGCTCCGTAGCTAGATTCCTTGAACTGTGTGCAGAGAAGCTTTTAATCCTTTCCTGACTTTTCCTACTTTTTCAGAGCTCATGTGGCGGACAAAACGTAACACGGGATATAAAATATGTAAAACTCTAAAAGTGTCAACTTGCGTCATGTGCAGTCCTCCTAAAAGGTTTTGTACAAGTACTGAAAGTGGATTAGTGCAAGTTATCTTGTTATCTTACACAAACACTCACTTGGAATCAGCAGTTACTGTACATTCTATGTAATAAACCTAGAGTAAGAAGAGTTTACAGAAATTCTGTTTTATTTTTACTGCTACTCAAAGTCATGAAACAATTTAATTGAAGTGAATACTTGGGCATGGAAAATGATACTTATTAGTCAAAAATATACTTATTGCTCCCCAGGGCATCAGGGACGCGCCGCAGGTGGTAATTGCCGCAGCCTCTTTGATGCTCTGGTACACTTTCTTTTATCCTTTTTTATTTTTTCTTCTCTTTTATCTTCGGGCTTTCGCACATGCATGCTTTACCTTTTTCACCCTTAAATATCAGTGCGTGCGTGAAGGGTTCACACCGTTCACTTCTTCCTTCTACTTGACAATGGCCAAACCTAGTCGCGTTTGCTTGTTCTTTTTCTTTTTGATGGTCATTTTCTGTCACGAACTTGATTTCATAGAAGGAAGAAGCTTGAAGCCAATGAAGAAGTTGAAGTGTGTAAGCTGCTTTACTCCAAAAGGCACTGCAACAGAGCCTAGAAAATCTGTTGCAAGTCCAAGCCAGTTGCACCATATTGCTATAAAAACGAACGGAGACGTTGAGGCTTTCAGACCTACAACCCCAGGTCATAGTCCCGGAGTTGGTCACTCGCTTCGCAACTTTTAATTCCCTAGAATTAGATAACACGTATTAATGGTTGTTGTAGTAGCATTCAATGTAGTCTATTCGTATTCCAGCGAAGGTGCGTATTAATTAAAATTTTATTGTTATGTACTAGCTTTGTAATATGAGATTTGTTACTGACGTTGCATGTGTGTTCCACACATCTCTTTCCCTCTCCCTTTCTCTCTCGATTAATCCAGTACATTATTTTTCTGGTGAATAGTTGGGCATGAAAAGTGATACTTATTAGTCAAAAAATATACTTATTCCTCCCCACGGCATTAAGGGAGCGCAGCAGATTGTAAGTGCGGCAGCCTCCTTGATACTCTGGTTCACTCTTTCTTTTATCCTTTTAATTTTTTTTTTAATTTTTTCGTTTCTTTTGGGCTGCTGCACTTGAATGCTTAAGATTTTCTACCCTTAAATATCAACGGGTGCGTGAGGGGTTCTCACCGTTCACTTCTTTCTTCTCCTTTGACAATGGCCAAACCTAGTCGCGTTTGCTTACTCCTTTTCTTTTTTGTGATCATTTTCTGTCGTGAACTTCTCTTCATTGAAGGACGAAGATTGAACCCAAAGAAGAAGAAAATCTGTGTAAGCTGCTTTAGTCCGAAAGGCACTCCAACAGGGTCTAGAAAAACTGTTGCAAGCCTAAGCCAGTTGCATCAGATTCCTATAACTACAAACGGAGACGTTGAAGGTGTCCTACCCGCACACCTAGGTTCTAGTCCAGGAATTGGTCATTCCCTTCTCAAATTCTAATTCCCAAGATTTAGATTGCACGTATTAATGGTCGTTGTAGTAGCATTCAATATGGTGTGTTTTAATTAAATTTTTGTTGTTATGTACTAGGTCTGTGATAAGAGGTCTGTTATTGGAATTGCATGTGTTCCACCCCTCTCTTTCCTCTCTTTCTCTCTCTCGATAAATTCAGTACATTGTTTTTCTGGTACATTTTCCCGCACATTTAAAGGAATGGAGGTGTAAAGGCCATTTGCCAGAGTGACGTTCATTGGTAGGGTACATTCGTCACGCTCAAAGTCCGCAAGCGAAATCCCTCACTCATCTCAAATTCACAGCTTTGTGGCGCCCTTATAACAGCGAACCCAATCGTAAACAATGAAACCTCTCTCTCGACTACCTTTTTCAGGAGGAAAGAAGTTATAAACTGAAACAGCACGCTCATTTTTTCATCGTTACGAAAAATCCATGTTTAATAAACGTGTGAAAATCATACTAGGCTGAAGATGCAAGATAGGGACTCCTCAACAATAGGTCTAATAAACTTCGTATTTAAGAAGCAAAAGGTAGGCGACGACAAAGATGATTCCTCTAAATTTTTTAGCCGACTACAAAGGGGAGAATAAAAAAACCAATTACCGACAATGAAAACTCAAAAATATTTAATCTAAAAAGGCAGCGGACTAAGTGCTTCGGTAGGTCTGTAAAAAAGCTTGCCTTTTACTATAGATTTTCCGTAATGACATGGAGTCAAACTCTTGTGGATAGCTCCTGTTTTATAATAAGCAGTTTGGACGGCTTAAGACTTAAATCAGTTATAAAGGTGTACTTGTAAAGAAGTTCCGCTCATTCCTGTTTTCATTTTTTATTCTGTCCCCTTTTGAAGTACATGCTTTTAATAGAAATTTTTTGACCACAATCTTAGATTCTCACATGAAGCTGGATAGTGAGGAATGCCTTTAGAGATAAACTCTAGGAATAACGATAAATAGTGAAGCATGATGGTTAAGCAAAGGTAGTGCCGACCGTAGAATCTCTGTTGTTAAATAGCACGATCCCAATGTAAATTTTCTCGGAACCTAAAATAGTTACAATATGTAGCAGAATCAAATGTTGCTCGAATTGGATGTTCTTGTCCTACATTTGACTGGATACCTAGAATGGGTTCATTAATCAGATAATAAGACATCTTAGGTACACGATGGAGATTTTGTTTTATGTTAATTTATTTTTTGTATCTAGATTGTTTCTTCCAATTAGCCTCACTAGGAAAACATCATCACAATCTGGACTACTTGGACTTTCACTTGATTAGTATAATTAATAATGGATTTATCTGTGCGTGTTTTGGAGTTTAGGGCTTGCTCCCTGTTGTTTCACTTCGATTTCGAGAGTGCACACCATACGTAATGAAACAAAATTTGTATCTCCTCTGACCTACGCTTGAATGAGAAAATACTTAGCACAGCTCTGGCAAAAAAATGTGAGGAAACTAAAATGCAAGCTTCTATTCTTTTAACATATATTTGAGGCAAATCATATGTAATGTTTCAATCTAATCACCATTATATCACTAACTTCTTTCTATTAAAAATGTATTGAGAGAAATGATCAAATGCAAACAGTAACAAGCAGAAGAGTAGTCTGCAGCAAAAACTTTGCGTGATTTGGCAAAATTATTTCTACGTGCACAAGTAAAACAAAGGAGGATTTCCGTACTGCAAAAGGAGAGAATTCGATGCAATTTATGTTCTCACCCAAGTCCCGGATACACCCTTTCTAATTAACATGAAAAGCAATTGCAAGTATGTCATGGCCCACGAGCCCATTTTATAGTGGGTGAGCCCACTATAGAAAAGCCCATTAAAAAGAAAAGAAAAGAAAGAAAAGGAATAAAATAGGCGAGCCAACGTTGGGGGAAGCAGGTTTTCGGCTTTCAGAGAATACCCTAGTTTTGTGCATTGCCATTGGTAGCTTTTTGCAGGGATTTAGTGTAGTTTTGGTGTGTGGTTTGTTCATTCCGTAGCTTGCTTGTAGTAGCTTTAATCTGTAGTTGTTTCAGCTTCAATCTGTACTGGTTTCAGTTTAGTATGTTCGTATGAGCATTTCCATGGACGTTTTGTTACTGTTTGGGTTGTTCTAAGCTTGTGCGTGCAAATTGGGGAAGAAGGAGCTTTTGATTGTTACCAAGTACTCAAACCAACTCCCTACAAGTCCCTATACAAAACAGAGTTAGCTGCACTCTGTACACAGTATCCCGCGTAGAGAACCTTTGTCAATTCAGTAGTAGATTATGAGCTATCTTCCACAAAATTATATTCCTTCTACACTTATATTATTGATTTAGTTTTTAAATTAGTAAATTGTATTGGCACAATTTCCAACCCTCAAGTTTTTATTTGGAAGTTGAGATAAAGAAATATAAGAATTGAACCTATTGTTATCTATGAGGTTATGGTTTGGTTACTAGCAAAATGGGACGTTCTCTATGGTCCTGCTCCCTCTGTAGAGTGTAGGTTGAACGGAGCTTGTGCATGTTAGACAATCTTGAATTTTTATTTTTATTTTTTTAACAATGCACACACCTAACTCTTATATACGGTATATTGAGCTTAGATCTTATGGTTAAAGTCTTTATTAACTCACTACTTGAACTAGCTAACTAGTAATGTAGATCTTGAATCTTACTATTAGAAGATTCCGTACAGAGATCCTCCTGCCCCTAGCGTCGGTGTAAAACACGAACCCTCTCATGTTTTTGTTCTCTTTTTTCATCATACCCATCACCAAGAATTCTTCAACGATGTTGTGCTCTACAGCCCCCGTATAAGAGAGAATCGTACTCTCTTTTCTCTATTTTATTGTCCCATTATTATTGAGTTCAGTATCTGTTGCTCAGCGCACGGTCTCCCCAGTTAGAAGAGCCAACCACGCAGTTCTTTTCGCAAGATTCTGGAATTTTTAATCATTCTATACAGAGGGGTGGAGGGAGCTCGAGGCCTTACTTTTAAGAGAATAATCCTCTTAACTCTTTAACTAACATTCTCTTAACTCATTAACTAACTTTACAGTTGGAGCTTTAAGCTTTCTAACATATATATTTGTATATATGACTAAGATGAGGATGCATTATGATCACATGAGAATTACAAGGTTCTATATATGGAAATTGGTGCGAAGCTTGATACGAACTAGCCCCATATTTTTCTTTGTAAACCAAATATTTGTGCATTTTTTTTCTCAATTTTTGGTCAATAAGTTGTACACATTTTATCATCTTTTTATTGCAAAATTTTATATGTATGATCCATTTCCAAATTGAGAAGATAAGCAGTTTTCAAACTATGACTCTTTGGAATTTCATATTTTTTTTTGAAATATAAGTTTATATTAATAAAAGGTAATGTATAAAAGTATAGGGACATACTCCAACATTATGAACTTATGAAAATTATGAAAAGATAGAGGTTAGAAGTCTTCAAATCTCACTCAAAATGATATTTCTTTATAAAATTTTTATATTTTGAAACAAAAAAAACTTTTTCTCGTATAATTTTTTCTACTTTAGCCAACAAAATGGAACATATTATACATATACACCACAAAATTTATAATGTTTCATCCTTTGCTTCCCTTGCACCTTTCCTTCAAGTAGAATATGGAAGGCTCCATCGTGGAATGATATATTATTCTTTCCTTTCTTTTTTATATACTATTTTCTATTCTTTCAAAAAATATAGAACGTACATATATATTATGTATGTCAAGTTTTATTTTTTATTTAAAGTAATTGAATTCACATATTTAATAAGTAACTGCACATGATAGACTTATAATCTTAAGTTAATACCACATAATAATATCAAGTCAAATAAAAAATAGTCTTATATAATCTTTAAAGACATTGAATATATAAGTTTTCAATTTTTTGAGTATGTTTTTACATTGAAAAATATATATTTAATTATTATCTTAATAGCTTCAAGAGTGATAATTTCTAAATTAGTGAGTTAACTCCCTTTCATTGACTATATCCCTTTACTATAAGTCATGCCTTATAGTTTTTTTTTTATGGAAATGTAAATTATATTAATAAATTTTAAAATATAGATGCACAGGGACATACCCCAGTATTATAAAAGTCACTATATTTATGAAAAAATAGAAATTTAAAGTCTTCAAATTTTACTCAAAATAACATTTCTTTGGGAAGATTTTATATTTTTAAACAAAGAAGCTCTTCCATGTACTACCTTCTTTATTTTAGTTAAGAAAATAAGGATATCAATTACTTTCTCTTGAAAATATCTCCTATTTCGTTAAGCTCATATACAATAAATGCAATCTAAGAAAGATAGTTTAAGAAGTTTAGCAGTCAAATCCTTTCCTTTAATTGCTTTGATCATCCACTATAGCTTTGTATTCTATCCTTCAATGTCACGTCGGATTCCATTTTGGGTGAGAGTACTTTTCCAAATCATCATTGTCCATGCACACTAAAAAAAGAGATGACTCCTATTTTCTATATGAGACTGATAAAAATCATAAAATATATTTATTGAAGGAAGCCATCGGACAATTTCTGTAGCTGTAGAAAGTCTATCTTTACAAACAAGCCATTCAATGAAATTATATTTGCTGATGCTACCAGTCCAAATTAAATCATACCAATCCACTGTTTCATTGCTTTGCCAAAGATCATTATAAATTTGTTTGCAACAATATGTAGGATTTGAAAGAACAGAAGTAAGTGTATGTCTTAATTTAAGGAGACCCTGCCAACTCCAAGCCATGGTACCTTTTATGTCCAACTGCAGTATTGAAGTTCTTTTACACTCTGTACAGTGAATCCATTTACTCCATAATGAAGCTTCTGGGAGATTTATGAGATTCCAAAGCATATGTCCTAGAAGGGCTTTGTTCTAAATTTTGAGATTCGGTAAACCTAATCCCCCTTCCTTTTTTAAGTAAGCAAACAGTTTGTCAAGCTACTTTGTGAGAACAATGTGTATCTATATTACCTACCTATAAGAATTCATACCTTATAGTTATCAATGGCATTATTAGCCTTATATTTGATCTTGTATACTTATTTGCTGCTAATGATTTTTTTGGCTTGCACAGAAAGAAGTTGGGTCCTATGTATTATTGTACTTTAATACCTTACTCTCCTTGGTCATGACAGTCCACCATTTAGGATTAGTAATAATGTCCTTGTAGCAAGAAGCTTCAACAATGGCAAAAACGAAAGAAATAAAGTAACTATGGTTGCTTGATAGTCTATGGTGTGACATGTTGTGAGAGATAAGTTGTGCGGTGGAAAAGCAATAAGGATGTGAGAAATATTGTTTTTTGTGTTGGTTCTTTCGTATATTTTTTATTTAAAGTGCATTCCATTTCATAACAAGAGGGATAGACTTCTTGTTGTTCCTTTTTATTTTTTTTTTCTTTTAACACGTACTCAAATTCAGCACTTAAACATTAAACCTAGGACTAAAAGGTCCCAAGCTTTGCTAGCTTACCACTTGAGCTAGTAGATGATTGGTGATAGATGTTGTTTGATTTGTTGTTTCTCCTAAGTTGACACCACTTTAATTTATCATTGTTTTTTACTCTAGGAATTCAATTGTATTGTACTTTTTGATAAAGTCCTTGCAATGTGTTAGTTGGAAGGCCCAAAGATAATCTAAAACCTAGATCATGAATTAGAATAACATTTTGTATGTTTAAATATTTTCTAGAATTGTATTTTCTTAATATGTAAATTTGTCATCTAAAACTCCCTTCTACACTAAGCAAACCTTAAGATTTGAATATGGTGAAAGGGATACTACGTGTAAACTAAGCATATTTTAAGACTCAAGGTTGAATGAAAATTATAGTAATTCAACTTAGACTTTAATATCATACTAAAAATAATCTTATATTTCAACTTAAAAGTTAATTCATAAATTGATTTTAAATACTACTCAACAAACCTTTTTCATGTGAAACTTTGTTCTTTAATACATCAAATAGTTATTGCTATTGTTATTGGATGTAGCATTTGTTGTGTTATTGTTGTTTAACTATTGTGACTAATATGTTTGTTAACATTAGTGTGGGATTATCCTACATTCCTCAAGTTTGGGCTTGCGGAGTGGTTTATATATAAGAAATGTTCCATTTTCTTGAGTTCACTTTTGTAGAAAAAAAAAAACCAATATAGTGAGGGAAAAGTTAAAAAATTGATGTGAAATTATCCCATATTATTAAGATGTGAGTTTAAAAAATATTTGAATGTAAGAAATGCCTTTATTTTTTTAAGCTAATTTTTATGGAAGGATTAACTTATTAAATCACATTTTTTTCTTCTAGATTTGTGCTAATTTTGTGGCAAGAAAAGAGATAAATCTTTAGCTACGGGTTCACCTGCAGTCCCTCATTGAGTTTAGGACTTCTTTATTCCTTCTTTTTGTGGTTGTCAACCATATATCCTGGAAAACTCATCCTGCTACCTAACTAACTAGTGAACTTTCAACTTTGGATTCCACTACTGAACGTGATCACATGGTGTTAGGTTTGGAGTAAATTAGTAAGGGCAATTACGTAACTACCATGTTTATGTTGTGGGTAGTTTATAATGTTTCCCAGTCTTATTCTATTTAGGTCTCCTAGTCTTATTCTATTTGGGTTTCCTTGGTACTTGTATAAAATGAAACACTATGGGAAAACCTATGTATAAGGTTGAGAGAGATTGAGAGAAAATAGAGGTTTTTTGTAAGTATTATAAGCCTTCCTCATCATAGTGAAGAATTGCTCCTTAGGCCAAGGACGTAGGGATTATCCCGAACCTCGTAATTTCTGTGTATTCTTTACTTGATTATTATTTTCTTTATGTGTGCGGTGAGATCCTGAAAGATTCTGTGAGTTTAGATTCATGGGTTTGTTTTCTAACAAACTGGTATCGGCACCTAGGTTTCTAAATTAGGGCCAAGGCTCGTTCTTGTTAGGCAGTTAGGAGAAGAACGATTGTTTTGGTGTGTATTTAGCATATCACACATAAGAGGGAAGCTGTCAACAAAGGCTTTGTTCAAAGAAGCCTTTTGTCAAACACTTGGTGTGTAACACAAGGAGGGAGAAGCTAAAATCGGTGTTTGAGGTACGGATTTTCTTCTTTAATCTTCGTTTGTGTGATTTTTGACTTCTTTATGGCTGAAAAATCAATTGGAGTGTTCCGGGTTGTGTTGAACCTGTGAGCTCGAAAAGGGAATTTGTGATTCCTTTTTCATTTGAGCGTTTTGTAGAGCAATTTTGAGTTTTATAGACTTGTTGGAAGCCGATCTATTGATTGGTGTTCTTGTTTTGTCAGAAACCACTGTGGAACGGTGGTAATTGAAGGAGAAAGGTGGCTGCAACAACAAAAATGGGTTTTGTTAACCTGATTTTGACCTAGAGTTGACCTAATCAAAGTTTGACCTGTTGACTTAGTCAAAGTTTGACCTATTGACCATTGACCGTTGACCAGATCCGAAGACCCAGCCCAGTCCAGATCCAGACCTGATTTGTCAACCCAGTCCAACTGTTCATTGACTGTTGATTGACTGAGCATTGACCATTAACTTTGACTGTTGACTGTTGACTTTGACCAGACAGAATTTTTAGGTGATTTCTATGCCGATTTTTTTTAGTATTTTTTTGTGATTTTTTGGGAGATATTTGACTGTTTTTGGGCATAATCAGAAGGGTATTTTGGTCAATTTGGTTGGCATTTGTTAAGGGGTATTTTGGTAATTTTGTACTTTTGATTTTTATTTGAGGGGAAGTCAAAAGGGAGTTTATTTTGTTGTGATGGATGATATGAATATTTCTGGTAGAGGTATGATCATGTTAAATTTATTTAATTTCCAAACTTGGAAGCCATGGATGGAAGATTACTTAATTAGTAGAGATATGTATGATGCTGTGAAAGGAGATTCTACTAGACTTGAAAAACTGACTGATAAAGAGTGGGAGAAGTTAAATAAGAAAATTGTCTCTCAAATTTGACAATTTGTTGAGAATAGTATTTATTACCATATTGCACAAGAGACTAAAGCTAGTAAGTTATGGAAGAAGCTTGAGGCTCTCTATGAATGCAAGACTCTTCAGAATAAGGTTTCCCTACTTAAGAGGTTAATTAACTTGAAGTACAAGGTAAGACGGTTGATGACAGAGTTCTTGAGTGAGTTTAAGTCTTTGGTGAATTAGTTAACGATGGTAAAGATTGTTCTAGAAAATGAATTGCAAGCAATGTTATTGTTGAGTAACTTACATGACAACTAGCAGACATTGATAGTTATTCTCACAAACTCAGCTCCGGGCAACATTCTAAGTATGAAGTCAGTCCATGAAAGTTTGCTTAATGAAGAAATCAGAATAGTTGAGTAAGGAGCACATGGACATACAGAAGTATTAGTTACAGAAAGGAGGGGGAGAAACAGATATGTAGACAGAAATAGAGACAGAAGCAAAAATAGAGGTAGAAGCAAGAGTAGAGCACCAAATTTTGATAGATCACGTGGAGTCTCACGTTTGAGGAAAGATGTCAAATGCTATCATTATGGTAAGTCTAGCCATTGTAAAAGAGACTGTAGAATACTCAAGGAAGAAGAATCAAGGAATGGAGAAAAGGAAGTTTAAAAAGATACAGTGGCAACTACATATAGTATTGGGGATATTATAATCTTTTGTGATTCTCATATCAATATCTCATATTAGGTTTTGTCTTAGATTGTTGACACAGGTGCCCTTTTTCATGTTACCCCACATGAAAGGTTCTTCACATCTTATTCAGGTGGTGATTTTGGGTGAGTTAGCTTGGGAAATAATGCATATGCAAAGATAATTGGCATTGGAGATGTAGTCTTAGAGACTAGTGTTAGATGTAAGCTAGTTCTAAAGAATGTCAGACATGTCCATGAGATTTGTTTCAACTTGATCTGTATTGGCATCCTTGATGATGAGAGATATGATAACTACTTTGGTGGCGGTAAATGGAAACTTAGTAGAGGTTCTCTTATACTTGCAAAAGGGCAAAAAGTCAATACTCTCTACAAGACTGAAGCTAGTATTCAGAAAGGCAAGGTAAATGTGGTGGAAGATAATCACATGGAGCTTTGGCATAAGCAACTTGGACATCTCAGTGAGAAGGGGCTTCAACATTTGATAAAGAACAAAATCATATCAAGAGTCAGTGGTGCTGATTTGCAGTTGAAGCCTTGTGATCATTGCTTAGTTGGAAAGCAATGTAGAGTCTCATTTCGAAGAGGACCCCATCTAGAAGAAAACATGTTCTTGATTTGGCTCATTCAAATATGTGTATATTGAAAGTGAAAACTCTGGGTGGCATTATGTATTTTGTTACCTTCATTGATGATCGTTCTAGAAGATATAGGCTTATGCACTGAAGACTAAGGATCAAGTTTTAGAGGTCTTCAAACAGTTTCATGCTATGGTTGAGAGAGCAATTAGAGGGAAACTGAAGTGCATCCATGTAGATAATGGAGGTGAATACAAAGGGCCATTTGAATAATATTGCAGAACTTAGAGTATTAGGCTTGAGAAGACAGTTCCTAAAACTCCAAAGCATAATGGGGTTGCAGAATGAATGAACAGAACTATTGTTGAGAGGATCAGGTGTATGCTTTCACATTCTGGATTATCTCAGTCATTTTGGGGTGAAGCTATTTGTATTGTTGTAAATCTTATTAACCTATCTCATTTAGTTCCATTAGAAGGTGATCTACCTAAGAGAGTATGGACTGGCAATGAGGTTTTTTTCAAGCACTTGAGAGTATTTGGGTGCAGGGTATCTATTCATATTCCTAAGGATGAGAGGAACAAGCTTGATGATAAAGCTCGAGATTGCATCTTTTTGGGCTATGGACATGATGCTTTTGGATAAAGATTGTGGGATCCAGTTACAAAGAAACTTATTAGAAGCAGAGATGTTATCTTCTTTGAAGATCTTAAGAACACTGAAAAGCCAAGAGTTGTTAATCAAAGTCTTAAGGACATAACCCCACCTTTTTCTTTCCCAATAAGTGCACATGAGGGGGGAATTACATAGGAAGAGCCATTTGAGGATGTAGCAAGTAAAGAAGTTCCTGAAGCTTCAGTTGTTGAAGAATCTGAAGGACATGTTGATAATCATCCAGTTAAGCCATCAACCCAACCCCCAGTGAGAATATCTAGTAAAGAGCGTCAAAGTTTGATGAAATATCCACCATATGAGTACTTGATGCTAACTGATGGGGGAGAACTGCAATGCTATGAGGAAGCTAATGAATGTGAGCACAAGAAAGAGTGGAAGAAAGCTATGCGAGAGGAGATGAATTCCTTATGGGAAAACCACACTTATGATCTTGTGACATTGCCTAAGGGTAAGAGAGCACTTAAAAATAAGTGGGTGTACAAGTTGAAGTTAGAAGAGAACAATCCACTACCAAGATACAAGGCGCGGTTAGTTGTGAAGGGTTATGGCCAGAAAAAAGGTATTGACTTTGAGGAGATTTTTTTTCCTATGGTGAGGATGTCTTCAATCATAGTTATTCTTGGTTTGACTGTTAGACTGAACTTGGAGGTAGAACAACTTGATGTGAAGACTGCATTCCTTTATGGAGACTTAGAGGAGGAGATTTATATGGAGCAACCTGAGGGCTTCATAAAGAAAGGCAAGGAGAATCTTATATGTCGACTGAAGAAAAGCTTGTATGGTCTAAAACAAGCACCTCGCTAGTGGTACAAGAAGTTTGAGTCATCCATGTTATATCACGGTTATAACAAGACTAGCTCAGATCACTGTGTGTTTGTGAAGCACTTCCCAGGTGGTGACTTTGTCATCCTACTCCTATATGTTGATGATATATTGATTGTTGGCCAAGACATTAAGAAGATTGCCGAGCTGAAAAATGATTTAGGCAAGTCTTTCACGATGAAAGATTTAGGACTGGTAAAGCAAATCCTTGGTATAGAAGTTAAATGCGACAGAGAACACGAAAAGTTATAGCTATCTCAGGAGAAGTATGTAGAGAAGATACTTAAGAGATTTGACATGGATAAGGCAAAAGTAGTAAGTACTCTATTTGCAAGTCATTTCAAGCTGAGTAAGGACCAGAAGCCTTAAAGTAAAAGTGATGTTGAATATATGAAGAAAACACCTTACGCATATGCGATTGATAGCTTGATGTATGCTGCAGTAAGCACTAGACCATATATTGCTTATGCAGTTGGAGTAGTTAGTCGTTTTCTCTCAGATCCTGGTAAAATGCATTAGGAAGCTGTAAAGTGGATACTCAGGTACCTTAAAGGAACTCCTAAGTTATGTTTGTGTTTTGGTAATGATGAGCATGTATTGGTTGGATATACAGATGTAGATATGGCTGGTGACCATGATGGGAGGAGATCTACAATAGGGTACATGCTCACCTTCACAAAGGGAGCAGTTTCATGGCAGTTTAGGCTACAGGATTGTGTTGCTTTGTCTATAACAGAAGTAAAGTATATAACAATCACTGAGGGTGGAAAAGAAGTTCTGTGGATGAAGGCGTTTCTTCAAGAACTTGGTATAAAATAAAGGATGGTTATCTTTTATAGCAACAACCAAAGTTCTATCCACCTTAGTAAGAACACATCATCTCATTCAAGGTCTAAGCATATTGATATCAAATATCATTGGATTAGAGATGTATTATAATCTAAGTAGTTAAATCTTGTAAAAATTCACATTGATAATAATGAAGCAAATATGTTGACGAAGTCATTGACAAGAGACAAGCTAGAGACTTGTCAGCGGGTTGCTGGAATGGACTACAAGTAGAGTCAAGTCTAGAGAGCAATGTTCTTTCTCTTATGGTGTAGGGATGTTGCACTAATGTTATTCTAAAAGGGGAAAATTGTTAGGTTTGGAGTAAATTAGTAAGGGCAATTACGTAACTATTATGTTTATGTTGTGGGTAGTTTATAAGGTTTCCCAGTCTTATTCTATTTAGGTCTCCTAATCTTATTTTATTTGGGTTTCCTTGGTACTTGTATAAAAGGAAACACTATGGGGAAACCTAGGTATGAGGTTGAGAGAGATTGAGAGAAAACAGAGGTTTTTTGTAAGCACTATAAGCCCTCCTCATCATAGTGAAGAATTGCTCCTTAGGCCGGGATGTAGGGATTATCCCGAACCTTGTAATTTCTCTGTGTTCTTTACTTGACTATTGTTCTCTTTATGTGTGCGGTGAGATCCTGAGAGATTCCGTGAGTTTAGATTCACGGGTTTGTTTTCTAACACGTGGTATCCATAAGAACAAAGCTAGATGTGCGAACACGGTGAAAGTAAACTACAAAAAGCTCAAAATCTAGAAAAGCTAAAGAAAGAATCTCAGACTGCGGACCAGCGTGGCCGGTACTGTTTTTCTAAAAACTGGAATTTTCAGCCTTTGATTCCCTTTGTCGATGAACGTTATCACGTGTAAGCCAGAAGGCGTTGAACCAAAGCAATCTAATGGTGAAGTCTAGAAAAGCTTACGAAAGAAGATAAAGACTTTAGGCCACAGAGATCTCTGCTTGAGTCACAAATTTTTTGTCTTAATGACGTGAATTACTTCAACTTATTAAATTATGTGAAATATTTTCAAAAGAAAATGATGCAGAAGGCTCGCCAGTCTTGGCGGATGTTGCTTTCTTGGTGTATCTCACCATTCTCAACAGCCTGCGGTTCCTGATGAGCTTAGACATCTTTTTTCCTTCTTTCTGTGGTTGTCGACCCTACTGACTATGGAAGAAGACAAGACCGAAAGCCATCGTCCTCCACTCTGGTAATAAAATCAGTGAACTTTCGAGAGTCTGGAAAAGCTAACGAGAGAAGACACAGACTTGGGCCGCCACGTGCTTGAACATCTCTCTTCTCGAGACTTGCGATTACATTCAGTGTATTGAGGTTGGCCTGGCGTGGCATCCACTATATTTAATATAAAAGATACCAGCTAGTTGTCTGCAACTAGCTCCCTCCAACTAAATCACTAATGTGAACGAAGGTTGGTCCTTTGATATTGAGTTGATAATTTCGTACTTATACGTAAAAGTTAAACGTAACCGCAAGGTCTTACGAATAAAGGATACTCATTGTTCTATATTTTTCCTGCAAACCTTTCTTCATTCTAGCCTTTCACTGCTCCAAGAACGCTTCTTACCATTCTTTCGCTCAGCATCAAGAAATGGCAGAAAAAGTTCTCTTCTCCATCGCTATGGGTATTTTACTCAAATTTTGGGATTACAGGCCAGAGTAAGTGCTCGTGCTGCGCGGAAGCTGAAGATGAGCATGATAACCCGAAGAATTCGGTTTCAACCATCCAAGCTATGCTTCTCCATGCAGAGAAGCAGTAGCATGGGTAGTCATGCGGTTAAAACTTGGCTTGCACAGCTGGAGTTTATCCCTTACGATGTAAATGCCCTGCTGGACCACATTTCCACTGAAGCTGGGTAGAAAAGGTACGCATGTTTGTTTTCCAAATCAAGCCACTTGCTAATGGTTCTAAAATGAGTCATAACATCAAAACAATTGTTAAGAAGTCTTGGTTCAGTTGAAATCAATGCAGCTTAGGACCAAAGATGTTGTAGGTTTTGGTCACAAAAATCCCCCTTCCCTGTTACTTATAAAAAAGAAAAGAAGAAAAAAAGGAAAAGAAAAAAGAAGATAAAGACAATTAGATGTTGCTGTAGCAACAATTAAGAAAAACAAAAAAAAATCAATAAGGTAAGTGAATTTAATTATATATAATTTGCAGTGCCTTGCACTATATATTGCTATCACTATTTATGTAGAAGTAATCCTATAATTCTCTACATGGAAATTAATTACATAAGGAAAGCCACAACTAAAATATGTATAGTGATACAATGCATAATTTTAGAAAGAAAAGTATCTCATTTTACTAAAACCACAATATTGTATCTTCTATTAATAGACTCTACCATGGGACAAAAATTGGTTATGTAAAAATATTAATATTTTCGATGAAATTACTCTCTCAAAAGCCACTTTGAAAGTCTGTAACTTAAAAAGCGTACAATCTAAGATCATAGTCTGTCTTTTTGGTCTTTAGAATAGCTAGAGACTAAGATTCTAAGAGAGCTTGTCTCTCTCTATTATAAACCCCAAAGGAAAGAAGTTGCTCTATTGGGTCTGCTTGTAGATCATATCTTTCACCTCCTCCTCTCAACCTTTCAATTACTTCCCTTCTTAATGGAAAGCTTCCGAGTTATTCCCAATTTTACGAGACTTTTCTCATCGTTGCACTAGTTGCTTGCCATGAAATTAAGGTTAACGATGGAAGGCCAACCTTAGGTCCCGTAAGAGAAGCACCAAACCATTAAAGATCACTCTAACCGAGAAACAAAAGCAAGGTAGCACCTCCGACCATACCACATCCCACGGACATTATGCCCAAGGTAGATTTCTAGTGTTAATTAATATGTGGCAAGAAGGAAAGAATTCTTCCCATTCATGAGACCAAATTACAGATTTAGCTTCTGTGAGTCAGATGGTGGCGCAACAGCCTGGCTTTACCCTTATTTTGCATCTCATGAATCGAACGTTCAATCAAAGGCATTAGGTTGATGGATATTAGAAATTCTATTGTAGAACAGGAAGCTGATTTCCACCCTGCAGCACCCAGACGCTGTTGGCCACATTCTTTAAAATATCGACGCAAGGCATGTACAACGAACTAGGATATTAAGTATTTAGCCATTGACACAGCTATCAAGATCCCAGAGGGCATAGATATCATTGTTTCGTAATTTAGTTCCTTTAGCTGTCGTCACATGGAGATTGATTATATTACTAACATAAACTATATATAAATAGCTGTCATCTAAAGCTTCTCTTGCATAAATGGAATAACAAAGTAAAATAATTGCATCTCTTTCTCCCTTTCCAACCCTTGTTTTGTAAAATGTCATCTATTTTATGTATTACAAAGTTTGTAGTATAAAATTAGTTTAATCAATTATTTATCATTGAAATTCAAGAATGATATTGGAAAATTTTTATAACTCCTGTAAATATTTATTATACTTGATTGATGAGACTTTGCCTCTCATATTATTCTTGATGATGGCTACAACGGTTTTATTCTCTAGGCATTTGAAGAGAATACATACGTTGGCAATGATGTGGGATAGAACTTTGTTGTCAAATTAAGAAGAAAGAAACAATACTGTTGGGGACATGGGAAAAAAACACAATGGAATTCGTTGCTCCCATTTCTCCTACAATAGTTAGCATTTGAATCTAAGAAAATGCTCATATTCACGAGAGCTTCGAAATTCCAGGACATAAGACCCGAGCATAACAAAGTAACATTGTCTACATATTATATCCCCGTTTCTTTCTCCGCTCCACCGGATGCCTTGAGCTTAGCAGTTCGCTTTTAGTCCCTCTTGTAGTACCTCCTGTGTTTGCATTGGAGCAGTTTATACACATCAACTTCTTTCCTGGTTTTAAGTTCCTTCCGTCAATGAAAAACTATTAAAGAAGTTTCTACCTTCAAGAGTTTTTCATTGAAGGAAGAAACTTGAAACCAAGGAAGAAGTTGATGTGTATAAACTGCTTTAGCGCCCAAACAGAAGGCACTACAAAAGCTGATTAAAGAGCACAATACATAACAACACGAAAATCTAATTAAAACTCACATTCGAGGAATCAAAATGGAACACATCGATTGCTACTACAGCTACCACTAATACGTGCTATCTGAATCTTGGGAACTAAAAGTTGCGAACGGATTGAACAACTCCTGGACTATGACCTGGGGATGTGGGTCGGAAAGCTTCAACGTATACATTTGCAGTTATAGGAATATGGTGCAACTGGCTTGGGCTTGCAATAGTTTTTGTAGGCTCTGTTGTAGTGCCTTCCGTAATTGGATCAAAGTAGCGTATACACATCAACTTCTTCGTTGGTATCAAGTTTTTTCCTTCAATGAAAAAGGTCATGACAGAAAATGATCATTAAAAAGAATAAGCAAACGTGACTAGGTTTGCCCATTGTCAAGGAGAAGGAAGAAGTGAACGGTGAGAACCCATCACGCACCAGTTGATATTTAAGGGTGAAAAAGCTGAAGCATCTCTGTGGGACAGCCCAAATAAACAAAGGATAAAGGAGGCCGCCGCACTTACAGCGGCTGCGCACCCTTAATGCCTGGCGGAGCAATAGGTAGGGCTGATATGATAGAATTGTATAGGATAAAACAAGAAGAAGGAAGAAGAAAGGAAAAGAAAACTATTACATTGGTATCCAAAATACTATGCTTAAAAAATAGACTCAACCTATAAAAACCTAGCAACCATAAGATGACAGTTAAAAAGAAATAGTTTTATCTACAATCCAAACATATTAACATAATAAAACGAGGTATTAAAGAGTAGAAGAAAAAGGAGACTAAAATTATGAGAGGAAGACCATTTATCAAATATTGAGATTTTCATCCTTTATAATCCATGCTTTTTACATTTTTACGTTTTTACAAACATTTCTTCTACAGAATTAAAAAAGAAAAAGAAAAAACCCAGAGATACGAAGTGTAAAAAAAAAAAAAACACTTAAAAGAGAAAATTGAACTAACTAAAAAAACGAGATGAGTTAGAAGATGCGACTTTACGGTTCGGGTCACTAACAAGACCTGACGTTCTCTATGGTCTTACTCTTTGTAGAAAGCTTGGTGCATTCGAAGATTCTCTTACCATTGGCGTCGGAATAAAACAACCGACCCTCTCACGCTCTTTTCGCCCCTTTTTTTAATCGGACCCACCACCAAGGATCCTCCAACGTTGGTTGTGCTCTATATCGCTGTCTCCTTTCTGTCTTATATTATTCTATTATTAGTGAGTTCAGGTATCTGTTGATCAGCGGAGAGCTCCCCAGTTCGAGAAGCGAACCACGCAGTTCCTTCTGCATGTTTCTGAGATTGTTAGGAGGGAGGGAAGCTCAAGGCAAAGCACTCTGTCTGGAATTTTCATTGTTTGCCTACTTTGAAAAAGACCACTTCTAAAGGGCCCACTAATAAACTAAAGCTGTCAGGACTTCGAATGGATTGGTGGCTGTACCGCTCTTGACTTTTTTCAACTTCTTGACTCCAATCCTTTAGGTTTCTCACCGAAAACATGGCCAATAAGCAATATGGAACCAGTAAATTGTATCGAATTTGTGGCCTGTGACAAATAGGAATCTTTTACAAAACAAAGAATCCTTTACATGCTTAGCTTCTATAGAAGAAGTTTAACACAGAGAGCCCGGTACAGGCTTCTTTTTCTTTTTGGGCTTAATGGGTGGATGTGCTTTCTTTGAGTTCATAGACCAAAAGATTCTGAGCTTATACGCCAGCCATCCAGATATGATATTCTACTTTTGTAAGTGAAGCGTGCAGAGAATCTCTTTTTGGCGCAATTATCTCTAGTGGGGTGAGACCGACTAAACTGATTCTCATTGTTGTAAATTAACATATCTTAGTCCTTGAGTCCTGCTTGCCAAAGAAGAACTGATTTACTAGATTTCCATCTTTACAAACCTTTAAACAATCTTGCAACTCTTCGATCTCATTAGAGGTCATCATCCAGTTAAAAGTCGAACCTTCCAGCTCGAATAGGTACCATTTTTCAAGTGATAAACTGTTCCGCAAGTTGGTGCGAGAAACAGAAGCGTGGTAGGACCTTTGACAACATCGCATCCTATGGACAAAATACTTGGCCTACATGCCCAAGTTATATGTCTAGTCTTGATCAATCAATCTGAAGGAAGAAGGAAAGAATTCTTCCCCACTCATGAGACCAAATCACACGTTTGGCGTCTGTGGCCAGATTGTGATCCATAGATGATTTCCAACTTACCTCACCAGGCAACAGCCTAGTAAATTATCCTCTAGTATCCTCTATACTCGAGAGGTTTCCCATGCAAATTATCCTTTCAAAATGTGCACATACCCTCTCCAATAATTCATCTACCATACTTAAGTGCATAATCCACCCACAATAGTAGCATTTTCCATTTATACAAATGTGTTTTCTTTTTACCTTCTCTTATTGCCTTCATAGGATATTCATATTTTGATCACGTCATGGAAGTCCATAGTGACTACCTCTATATGAATTGCTATGCAAACTATTTAAAGAATTTGCATGGTCTGCTCCAAATTACAAATTTCTAGACCTCTTCCTCCAATGGCATATATATACTCCACCATTTAAACCAATAACTACTATGTCCATACCCATTACTTCACATAAAATTGGACACTATTCCATTACTTTTCTGCATGATTGTTTTGGGTACTTTAGTAATAAAAGGGTATGAATCACCATGGAAAAGTAATAATCTTTGTTAATGTTAACTTGCCCTCATAAAAAAGAATTTAGCCTTTCAATTCTATACTTTATTAGCTATTGCCTCAACTATCTCATCAAAATAATGGATTTGACTCTTGCCTTTGAATAATTGAATATCCAAATACTGGATTGGTAGGACTGCAAATGAAAAGTCTATAATTCATCAAATAAGATCTTTTTTTGTTTGGATTCATCTTTGTCAATACTATTACTCTTATCTTTTCCACATTAACCTTTTACCCACTATAAGTTTTATATTTCTATATAAGAGCCTTTACGCTCTCAAGTGATTGCTAATTCCCTTCTATAAAAATGAGCAAATTATTAGCATATAATAGATGTGATGTCCCTCCAAAGTGATTATGTTATGAATATGGTTGTTTGTAGCGGTATTTGCCATAATCTCTTGTTTTACTAAGAGAATAAAGAAACAAAAATATAAAGCAAACTGTTTGGACAATTTATTCTCTCCTTTTTCATTGAAAAATATAGCCTTTTAATAGGCTTTACAAAATGTGAAAAGGAATATAATCAAAACACATACAATTAAGGAAAAATATGGAAATGGAAATAACAACTAAGGAAAGATGACCATGGCCCTAAATTCCCATATCTTTACCAACCCTATCACTAGCAAATCCTTCCACGAAATATTGAGATTACCTTCCATTTGACATCTGCATATCTCTCTAAAAGTAAATGAGATATTCATCAATCAACATTTTGAAGGCAATATGAATCTGCATTAAAATCCTTGGCCACATTTCCTACTACATAAATAACTAAATAAAAGGAAATCCTAATTCAAATTCTAGGCGTGTAACAGATTATCTTCTAGATATATAAAGGAGAAAAAATAGTATTGACTTTACGTCTTCTTTAGGTCTTATTCACTGATTATTGCTTTTATTTTTATTTTTCTACGCTCTGGCATGTATAGTTAAAGAAGAAGAAAAAATGAAAAAGAAGTACCAATAACATGTCATAGGCACCAATGCAAGTTTATTCATGGGTTTTAATCGTGGATTCTCCAAATTGCAAGCGCCCCCCACCCCCGGCAAAAAAAAAAAAACAAAAAGAAAAGAAAAAAAACAAAAATCTATAACGGTCTCCACCAAAATCACAATCTTCATAGTGTCACCTAGCCACTAGCACTATTTAAATAGAGTTCATTCCCAGCATTGAGTTCAATTTAACATATTTAATATTTAATGACATGATTTATTTACGGACCATTTCGTTCGTTGGTTTCATTCAAGCCAGAACTTTATTAGTTTCAATTTTTCTACACTTGGCAACGCATCCTCTAGATGTGAATAACAGTAACATAGCTGTTTGATTTTCAAAATATTTATGGCCAATTTAATTGCCTTCATGGGGTTTAAATTCTATACCTTTAGTTTATAGAATTTAACTGATAAACTCTAATCTTCTTGTGACCATACCAGCTGAGGGAAGTACACACATGGTTACTTTGTAAGTTTTGAAGCATTTTCTTTAGAGTCTAGGAGAAATACATCAGAAGAAACGGAAACAACGAGTACACCGTCTTGTTTATTTTTCATCTGCGCAAAAATATATTTTGTCTTTCTGTCTCTGTTCTGTCAAGAAAGTTCTACCTCCGATCATTGGCAACGTAGTTATTTTCTTCACTTTCTCAGCATAGATATCATTGCCTAACACTGATTATCTGCCATTTAAAGATTCTATGCAAGCAGTCACGAGAGACTGCTTCCTGCATTAAATGAGGATATACATGCGTTGTCCTTCTACATCTCCGGAAATGTTAATCGCTGCATCGTCCTCTTGCTTTTTCTGACGTATGAGTTTGCAGATTGGACAGCGATACTTGCTTCATGTTTTCGTGCACTTTATATTTCTGCATGTTTTTTTTTCTCCTCTGTTCTCATTTCCACTCATGGTTTCACATACGCAGCAAAATCAAGAAAATTATGCTTCCACAGTTCTCTTAAACCAAGCATCTTTCTTCTCCACTTTCTAGAGGAAGAAATGTTAGATTCCATGTGTATTTTGTGTGACTCTTCTCTCATATGAGAGCAAATCTAATGACGAAAGTGTTTGACAGCGTTGGAAATGGTAGAAATTATATGGGTTTGTGTTTGGTGAAATCTAAATGCAAGTGAACATGTCGAACAAGTAATATAATGATAAGAAAGATATCGTCCCACAGAGATTGGTGATTACTAAACCAATTAATTACTAACAGTGAACAACTCCTAGAATTTATCTAGCAAACCAAATTGATAGATGATAGATTAACTGACTAAATATAAGAAAGCTAAATACAAGAAATATGTTAGAGCATATGATTTCACCATAATTACTAGGTATTAATATTGATTATTTATGCTTGCAAGAGGGATAATATCTATGTGATGACGGAACTTCCTAATTTATTCACTATCTTATGTCTAGGTATAGCAAACCTACTTAGTGTATTAATTCACTATATCTCTATATATGAATTGAAACAAACCAAATGCATTAGGATCTATGAATATTCCCAGTTTACACCAAAAGCCACACAAATAACATGGTATATGTCTATCCATATTTAATTTATGGTTACATATTACAAGAAGCAACTGCATGCTATTTCCTGTCGGTCTTTAACATGCAAATCAAGTCATCTAAGTGGTAGCTAATCACCTAAAAGCATTAAACTCCGTAATATATAACTTCACATAAATAAAATATCTTGCAAAACATAATAATCATAAGATTCATACCATCATAATTAGGTTACATCGTAGCTCTAACAAAAATAAACTAAAACATAAAGAAATAATGAGGAAGAATGGTAATAAGAAATAAAGAAGGCATCTTGAATCCAAGAACAAGAAGTCTGTCACCCTTTTTGTCTTCTCTTAAAGAAAACCTTGAATTCTTGGCCTCTTTCTTGAGTTGTGCTCAATTTCCTCATTTTCTTTTGCCTCTTCTCTTCTCTTAAATAGGGTTTAGGTTTAGACCTATCTCCTATCCTAGTAGAATTAGGTTTTAGAGACCTAAAACAATTGGGTTTTAGAGACCTAAAACAATTGAGTTTTAGAGACCTAAAATAATTGGGTTTTGAACTCCTAAATTAATTGAGACTTGAATTCCTAACATGACTGGGTTTTCTATTTAAATAGAAAATCCAATAACAATAGAAAATCTAATAACAATTATCCAAAGCCTAAGCCCATCTTGACTTTCTTGATCTTGATATTACAATTTTGCCACACAATAAGCATCAGGTTCTCCATGTTCATCCTTTTTCTCCTTGTGCTACAAAAACAAGACAAATTCAAATAAATAAGATGAGTTCAAATATTTTCTCATAAACATTTTATTATTTATTGCCTAAAAAATAGATAAAATAACTCTATAAAAATAGAGTTATCAAAACCCCCAAACTTAACATTTTGCTAGTCCTCTAGCAAAAGCAATAAACAATATATGTTTTAGATAAAACCCTTTCATGATATTCTCCCATAATTGCTCAACTTAACAATTCAAAGAAAAATATAGCTTTCATCCAAACACCACAATTGTTTCATAAGATAAGATAGACTCTTAACTATGTTGACCGCATGTGTGTGTGTGAGTCCTTATCTTTTCAACTATATGCACTCCAAATAGATTCACATTAATATACAATCTTTTAAAATCTTTAACCAAACCTCATATGTTTGCTTTTCATTCCTCTCTCCACTAATGTAAGCCAATCATCTAATCAAAAATCAATAGGACTTTTATAAGCTTGTAATGTAAGGCTGGGCTAGGGGTAAGATGAAAGTCATTTAGGCTAAATTCACCCATGAACACATTGCTTTTTAGGATCTAATTTGAGCTTTTGTCACTTCCTTTCTTTGCTTTCTCTTTTTTTTTTTTTTGTAAATGATCTTTTTATCACCACTTCTCTCATTTATTTTTTTTTTTCCAAAAATACTTGATTTCACTTGGATTTTGACACTTACAAAAGTCACAATCATGCTTGCAATCATAAAGTAAGTAGTAGGACTAGAAATGTAACCATTATAATCTTATCTTGTTGATGACATCCAACTACTATGCAAAAGTCAATTTCTGAACCTTTAGTTGCTTGAATTTGACAATAAGCAATAAGAGAATTCCATTCTTGGACAGATGTTGCTTTTTTTTTTTTCATTCACAAAAGTAACATATTATGCTACATAATCATTGCAATCAACATTCTTCCCATATAACATCCTTCCCCTCGACTTCTCTTTACTCATATAGACTTATATCCTAAAAATCAATATGTTCAAGGGTGTAGGATGAAAAGATAATTTGTCAAAGGCTCAAGGGTATATATATGTGGGTGTTAAATAAAAAAAAATGGATATGAATCAAGGCTCAGCGGGGTGACTGGTGATAAATAAATAAGGTTGGCTTGAAAGGCTCAAACGATCCAAAGAATGGCCTAAATCATTTTCTCAATTAGATGTAGCTTAGGATTTCGCCTTAAGAGAAAATCAAACAAATTCTAAGATTCAGGTGAGATCTAAGAAAATCACATACTTCACATGAATGTTCTCTAGAGATACACACAATTTCAAAAATGAAGGACTTTTAGTGCTTAATAGGTGGATCAACATAATCAAAATCACACTTAATTCACACCACAATTGTAGGTTTGAATAAAATCTATATCTTCCAAAGAATCACCAAGAATTCACAACATGGGATGTAATCATGACATAAAAAAATTTTTAATCAAATTTAGCACAAAGGTTCTTTCCCTACCCCCAAACTTGAATGAAGCATTGTCCTCAATGTAAAAAAAAAAATGCAATAATAATGAAGGAATAGGAATGAGAAAACTCCCTTGACTGTAGGTTATATCCATGTAGAGCTCTGAGGAGATGATGGTGACAAAACTTCTAATAAAAGGACTAAAACGAAATTGCTTGGGTTGCCTCCCAAGAAGCGTTTGCTTTATAGTTTTCAGCCAAACTATTCTGGATGTTGTTACTCAAGGAGGATGGAACTCCAATAGTTTCGGAGACAGTTTGTGTCGTTTGATGGTTGTGCATTCTTCAATAAGCACAACTGTCTCATATACTTCCAACTTCCTTTTGTTCTCCAGTCTCTCATTCAAAAGTTTTGCACAACTAGATATTTGAACTGGAGTATCTGCAAAAGAAATGTTAATGTACAGTTTTAAAGATATATCAAGGAATTCCAAAAACTGCTTATCTTTTACGCGTTGCTGGAATCTTTGGGGAGATGAAGCTGGAGGCATAAAGGACATAGGATTTTCTGGAACAAGGTTGCTCCTAGGTGCCTCCTCAAGTTGTATGCTGACATCTTTATCATTATCTTTGAGACTCTCCTTGTCAACATCAACTTCTTCTACTTGCTTGCCACATGTTGGGGTTATTGCCTCTATGGTATCTTCAAGACTTTTCTCTATATCACTAGGCAAAGGACCCTCCTGATTCTCTGAGATCATACTAATGAGCTGACTCATCTGCACCTCTAATTTTCGGATTGAAGCTTCTTGTCTCTGAAAGCTCGCTTCTTGATTATGAAATTTTGCTTTAATCCCCTCTGTAAAGTTTTGGGTGGTGACGGCTAGCTCATTGATCATGTCCTCCAAGTTAGGTTTCACCTCTTCTGTTTGCATAAATGTTGGTTGCGGTCTCATCTCATTTGGGTTACTGTATGAAAAAGTTTGATGGTTGTGCCATCCCGGATTGTACATGTTGGAGTAATAATCATTTTGTGACCTGCTAGGAATCCCAACAAAATTAGCATAATCATTATAATAAGCATAAGGGTTACCTACTTGACATTCTGTGCTTGCATGTTCTTCACCAAAAAATTCACATGATCTACTTTGATGTCTCACAACTGAAGTATTTAGGTTGTCTATCTTCTCATTGAACACTTCTAATTGTGTAGACATTATGGTGAAGATATCTACTTCATGGACTCCACTTGCTTGATGCATTGGTAGCCTCTTAGTAGACCATTGATAGCTATTGGCTGACATTTCCTCCAAAAGGTTATACGCCTCTTCTGCAGTTTTGCTGTGCAAATCCCCTCCTGCAGCTGTATCAATTACAAAACGAAGATTTGTACTACACCCATCATAAAAAGTTTGTACTTGTAACCAAATGGGTAGTCCATGATCTGGACATTTCCTCATAAGTTCCTTGAATCTTTCCCAAGCTTCATACACTGATTCATTGTCCATCTGCATAAAAGTAATAATATCGTTATGCATTTTTACAGATTTCATCAAAGGAAAGAACTTACTAAGAAATTTATGAGCCAAATCATCCCATGTAGTAATCAATCCTGCAGAAAGAGAAAAGAACCAATTTTTAGCTGTATCTCTAAGAGAAAATGGAAATAGTTTCAACCTAATAACATCTTCTGTAACTCCATGATCTCCAATCATGTCACAGAATTCAAGGAATGCTTCAATGTGAGCATTTGGATCCTCATTTGGTAGCCCACTATATTGCACAGATTTTTGAAGCATCTTGATGAGCACAGGCTTGATCTCAAAGTTATTTGCCTGATTTGCAAGCCTAATGTTTGATGTAGCATTCCAAAATGTTGGTGTAACATAATCTTTTAAAAGTCTATATGTATCATCATATCTCTCCATCCTTATTACTTAATCTTTCAACAACAACAACTTAACAAAGTTTTTTTTTCAAGAATTAAAAGAAACGATTTTTTTTATTTTTCAAGAATTAAAAGAAACAATTTTTTTTATTTTTCAAGAATTAAAAAAAATTATAGGAAAATAAAAGCTAGATTAAACTTAGAAATTATTCGGTATTAATATTAATCAGCAATAAAACAACCAATCCCCGGCAACGGCGCCAAAAACTTGTTCGGTGAAATCTAAATGCAAGTGAACATGTCGAACAAGTAATATAATGATAAGAAAGATATCGTCCCACAGAGATTGGTGATTACTAAACCAATTAATTACTAACAGTGAACAACTCCTAGAATTTATCTAGCAAACCAAATTGATAGATGATAGATTAACTGACTAAATATAAGAAAGCTAAATACAAGAAATATGTTAGAGCATATGATTTCACCATAATTACTAGGTATTAATATTGATTATTTATGCTTGCAAGAGGGATAATATCTATGTGATGGCGGAACTTCCTAATTTATTCACTATCTTATGTCTAGGTATAGCAAACCTACTTAGTTTATTAATTCACTATATCTCTATATATGAATTGAAACAAACCAAATGCATTAGGATCTATGAATATTCCCAGTTTACACCAAAAGCCACACAAATAACATGGTATATGTCTATCCATATTTAATTTATGGTTACATATTACAAGAAGCAACTGCATGCTATTTCTTGTCGGTCTTTAACATGCAAATCAAGTCATCTAAGTGGTAGCTAATCACCTAAAAGCATTAAACTCCGTAATATATAACTTCACATAAATAAAATATCTTACAAAACATAATAATCATAAGATTCATACCATCATAATTAGGTTACATCGTAGCTCTAACAAAAATAAACTAAAACATAAAGAAATAATGAGGAAGAATGGTAATAAGAAATAAAGAAGGCATCTTGAATCCAAGAACAAGAAGTCTGTCACCCTTTTTGTCTTCTCTTAAAGAAAACCTTGAATTCTTGGCCTCTTTCTTGAGTTGTGCTCAATTTCCTCCTTTTCTTTTGCCTCTTCTCTTCTCTTAAATAGGGTTTAGGTTTAGACCTATCTCCTATCCTAGTAGAATTAGGTTTTAGAGACCTAAAACAATTGGGTTTTAGAGACCTAAAATAATTGGGTTTTGAACTCCTAAATTAATTGAGACTTGAATTCCTAACATGACTGGGTTTTCTATTTAAATAGAAAATCCAATAACAATAGAAAATCTAATAACAATTATCCAAAGCCTAAGCCCATCTTGACTTTCTTGATCTTGATATTACAATTTTGCCACACAATAAGCATCAGGTTCTCCATGTTCATCCTTTTTCTCCTTGTGCTACAAAAACAAGACAAATTCAAATAAATAAGATGAGTTCAAATATTTTCTCATAAACATTGTATTATTTATTGCCTAAAAAATAGGTAAAATAACTCTATAAAAATAGAGTTATCAGTTTGTATGAACTACATATTCGTGACGTTTGGATTTTCATTTTGGAAAGTACAGAAAATAAGAAAAAAAAAGAAAGGAAAAAGATGCTTGTAGACATATAAACACACTCAAGCCAATCGTATAAGATGAAACGTTTTAGTTAGTTTTAGAGAAGCCCAGGGTTGGTATATTCAACCCCACTTTGATGATTCCTCTAAACGTTTTAGCGAAGGGGAAAGACATTTTGACTCTACTAAGGGGAGCATAAAAGAACCAACTAACGGCAACAAAAAACTCATTAATATTTAATCTGAAAAGCTGCGGGCTAAGTGCTTCGATAGGTCTATAAAAAAGCTTGCTTTTTACTAACATGGAGACGAACTCTTGTGGATGGCTAGTGTTTTATAATAGGCACTTCGGACGGCTTACGACTCGGTTTAAGACTTGAACAGTTATAATGGTGTACTATTAAAGAAGTTGTTCTTGACCGCTCGTACTAAAAGTGAGTGCGTGCACTAAAGTTTTGCTTATTCCTGTTTTCATTTGTTATTCTGTCCATTTATTGTCGTACATGTTTCAATAGAAATTGCCTGACCACACTACCTTAGATTCTCACTTGAAGCTGGATGGTCAGGAGGGCCTCTAAAGATAAATTCTAGTAATAAAATAACTTAAGAAGCATGACGGTTATGGAAATGTAGTACCTACATTCGAAAAACCTTTAATGCAGACCATAGAACCGCTATTGTTAAATAGCACGACCACAATGTAAACTTTCCCGGAACCTTAAGTAGTCACAACATGTAGCAGAACCAAATGTTGCCCGACTTGGGTGTTCGCTTCTTACGTTTTACTGAACACCACGAATGGTTTCCATAATCAGATAAGAAGACATGTTAGGTAGACGATGGAGATTTTATTTTATTTTATTTTATTTTATTTTGGTGTCGAGATCAGTTCGTCCAAGTAGCCTCACTAGGAAAACATTATCATGATCAGGACCTGTAGTCGAACAAATGTTGAATGAAGATATTGGGAACCTGGTTATCTCTGGCCCCGGTACCAGCTTGCTGCACTGCGTAGTTGGACTCTCAATTGATTAATATAATTGATCGTGGATTTTTGAGCATGTTTACAAGTTTAGGTTTTGCTCCCTATTGTTCCACTTTGATTTGAAGAGTGTACACCATGCAATCGAACAAAATTTGTATCTCTGTTTCTGTTCTCATTCTTATTTTAAATCCAAAACATCCCCTGACGCATGGTTGAATGAGAAAAATACTCCACACAACTCTCACAAAAATAATGTGAAACAACTAAAACTCAAGATTCTATTCTTTTTAACTTACATTTGAGAGAAATCTAAAACTTTGAAAAGAAAGAAAACTTGAAACTTTCCTTCAACTTAGTACTTATTTCCTTGTTAATACATTTTTGTATATCTTACCATTCAACTAGAGGGGAGTGATTTTTTGAACATTCATTGGAGGTGAGATTCCAAAATTCAATTGAATTCACTTAGAATAATATATTTTGCAAAAGAAGTCCAAAATTCTTCCTTGAACAGATGATAACATCACTTCATAGAACTATAAGTCTTATCCTAAATTTAAAAAGATTGCAGTAAGTATTTAAAATTGTTTATAATAGTATTCTTATATAGTGAAATTTATTAAATAGTCCTTCGAAGGCTTCTTGTCAAATTTGCTGTGGCAGAAAAATGGATGTGACATATATATGTTCTGTTATCCCATTTCAACTTAAACTTGAATGAAACAAAACTTCTTATGTAAGCTAGAATAATGAAACAAAGTAATATAACTCAAATATTTCATGATAATTTGATGTGGATCCGCTGAATTTTTGCCTACTTCTAGGGGTTAAACAAGGGAGGATGCCTTTGCTGCAAGCAGAGAGAACATGAAACAATCTTTGCTCTCACCCATATCCCCAATACACCCTTTCTTTCTCTCAATGATATATACTCAATGAACTTATTAGAGCATGCAGGCTTTTCCTTTTTCACTCTATTCTTCTTTACTGGGTTTTCCTTTTTTATTTTTATTTAATAAATATGAGATTTATTATTCAAAGAAAAATAAATCAACATTATCTTTCACCATTGCTAGTCTTTCTTCATTGCTAGTGAAATAACAATCTGATTGTAGACATACAAGTCATCTCCATTAAGTAACATTAGAAAAAATTAATGCAAGTGCTCAAACCAGCTTACTACAAGCCTTGTAGAACAACTTTGTATATGGAATAGAGTTAGTTGCATTATATACACTGCATCCTATGTAGAGAAGAATCTTCCTTTGGGCAAGTAAATCTAATAGATGATGTGTAGAGAAAGTGGCATGAAAAGAGGTTTGTTGACCTAAAATTTTTGGAGGACTAGGTTTGATAGAGATTTATACGTGGAATAAGGCGGCAATTGGAAAACTCTTATGATCTCTTGTGCATAATAACTCAAACTCTTTATGGGTTAAATGGATGGTAACAAAAAATTTGAAGGAAAGAAATGTATTAGAAGTAGAGAGGAAAAATCACTAGCTTGGAGTTTTAAAAATATTTACAAGTAAGAAGTAAACTTATATAACTAATGATGAGCTCAGAATACACTATTGCCAAAAGTTATGTAGCACTAAGAGAAAATAGAGAAGATACTAAATGGGCAAGACTTATATGGAAAGAAGTGTTAAAGCAAAATTTTATCTACTAGATCATTTTAAAAGAAAAACTATTTATAGTAGATTGTGTGGCTATATGGAGTAACTCAGTAGACTTACAAATGCAACCTTTGCCAACAAGGAGAAGAATCATAAGAACATTTATATTTTAAATGTAGGTTCATAAATTACATATGGAGGGCTCTATTGGGTATGAATGGATTAACTTCAAGAATTGAAAACTAGGAAATTGAAATAGGTTGGATGATGAAGGTTGTCAAAAGTAAGAGTTTTGCAACAACCTTACTTAGTATATTTTTTAAACGTTGTACCACATTTGGAAGGAAAGAGATAGAAAAAGATTCAGTGATAAAATTCTAAATAATTCAACTATTATTGCTAAAATCAAGAAGAATGTGAAAGTGAAGGTTTCATCTATTAAGGGACTAAAGCTTGTAAATTGGAACAAATTCTTGCAAAAGTTCTGCTAAAAGGCAATGTTTGAGCCTAAATAATGATGTTATAATTGAACAATCTTGTAATTTTTTACAATGATATATAATTCTTGACCTTACACAAAAGAAAAAAAGAATTTATCAATTCAGTCATAGATTATGAGCCATCATTTGCAAAATTATGTTCCTCTAGTTGTATACTTATATTTTGGATTTTGTATTTATTTTTTAAACTATTAAATTGTATTGGCACAATTTCCACCTATCTCTAAGTTTTTATTTGAAATTTCAGATAAACAAAAATAAGAATCTTGTTTGTAATGGAGGTCTAGGAATACTTATTATTACTAACAAGTGTGATGTTTTTTTTTTTTTGATGAAAAGTTAAGAATTAAATATCACTATAAAAAATTATAAATTATTCAATTACAAACATCATCATTTAGACTTAAACACTAGATTTGGTAAATTTCAAAGTTTTTATAAGAATTTATTATAATTTATAGGCTTTACTCTCATGATAAATGAAATATTCACTCTCACGTCCTTTTTGATTTTATTAATAATGGTTAACAAATGTGATGTATTTTTTTTTATAATGAAAAGTCAAGAATTAAATATCACTATAAATTATGTTCCTCTAGTTGTATACTTATATTTTGGATTTTGTATTTATTTTTTAAACCATTAAATTGTATTGGCACAATTTCCACTTGTCTCTAAGTTTTTATTTGAAATTTCAGATAAACAAAAATAAGAATCTTGTTTGTAATGGAGGTCTAGGAATACTTATTGTTACTAACAAATGTGATTTTTTTTTTCGAAGAAAAGTTAAGAATTAAATATCACTATAAAAAAATTATAAATTGTTCGATTACAAACATTATTATTTAGACTTAAACACTAGATTTGGTAAATTTCAAAATTTTTGTTAGAATTTATTATACTTTATATGCTTTACTCTCCTGATAAATGAAATCTTCACTTTTACATCCTTTTTTATTTTATTAATAATGGTTAACAAATGTGATGTATTTTTTTTATGATGAAAAGTCAAGAATTAAATATCACTATAAAAAATTATAAATTATTTGATTACAAACATCATTATTTAGACTCAAACATTGCATTTAATAAATTTCAAAGATCTTGTAAGAACTTATTATAATTTATAGGCTTTACTCAACTAATAGATGAAATTTTTACTCTCACGTCCTTTTTTATTTTAGTAATAATGATTAAATTATATAAACTTTTATCACTAAATCTTCTTTTATTTTTTTTTATTTTTTTATTTCCAAATGTGATATAATACAATTTTAAAAGATATATTGTGTAAAGTCGTTGTAAAACTCTTACTTTTGACAGCCTTAATTATCCAAGATATTTCAACTTTTTAATATATTTCAACATATTTCAACATATTTCAACATATGTGATCTTCTCTATGGTCTTACTCTCTTTTCTCTATTTTATTATTCCATTATTACTGAGTTTATGCATCTGTTGCTCAGCGCATGGACTCCCCAGTTTGAGGGGCCAGCCACGCAGTTCCTTTTGCAAGATTCTGAAATTTAAAATCATTCTTTACAGACGGACGGAGGGGGCTCGAGCCAAAGCACTCTGTCTGGAGTTTTCACCGTTTGCCTTACTTTTGAGAATGCTACTAAAGAGCCCACTAACAAAGAAAAGCTGTCAGGAATTCGAATGGGCATGGGGGCTGTTATGCTTTTGACTTGAATTTTCTTCAATTTCTTGACCATAACTTTTTTGGTTTCTAGCCAAAAACATGGCCTCCAAGCAATATGGAACGAGCACAGTGCATCGACTTGATGATCTCTGATGCATGTGTACTGACAAATTCACAGCAAGACTTGAGCTTGCGACAACTTGGAACATTTTGAAAAACTGATAACCTCGACTTGTTTAGATTCTAGAAAAGAAGTTCAAAATAGAGAGCCCAGTACATGCTTCTTTTTTATTTTTGGGCATGATGGGCGGATGTGCTTTCTTTGATTTCCGACAGAAGATTCTGAGCTTATACAACAGCCGTCCAGCTACCATAGTTTACATCTGTAAATGAAGCGTGCAGAGGATCCCCAACCTTTAGGTACAATTATCTTAGTTATTAAGTTCTGCTTGCTAAAGAAGTATTGATTAACTAGAAAGCCACTTTGAAAGTCTATAACATACGAAACTCCAATTTAAGATTGTAGTCCGTCTTTTTGGCTTATAGAATAATTAAAGGCTACGATTCTAACCGACCTTGCTTTCTAATATTATAAACACTAAAGGAAATAAGGAAGTTATTATTGTGGGGTTTGCTTGTAGGTCCTACCCTTAACTTCCTCCCCTTTGTGATCTGTTTTTTTAGCAGATATCTTATTATTTCAATAAACAATATACTTTCCTTCGTTAATGGAAAGATTCTAAGCTATATCCAACTATATGAGACATTTCTACCTTCTTACCATGAAGTTCAAATTAGCGAGGGAAGTGCAAAACTGAAGTCATTAAAACAAAAGTACCAAACCAATAAAGACGAGGTAGCACCTTCGACAACACGGTATCCTACCGACAGAATCCTTGGCCTGCATGCCTAAGTTAGATTCCTAGTATTGATTAATCTGTTGCAAGAAGGAACGAACTCTTCCCACACATGAGACTAAATGACATATTTAGCTTCCGTGAGTCAGATGGTGATGCATAGATAATTGCCGACCCGCCTCACCAAGCAACAGCCTAGTGTTTGCCTCATTTTACAACTCATGATCCGAACGTTTAATCAAAGGCATTAGGTTGCCCGATATTAGAAATTCTATTGTAGATTTGGAAGATAATTACTGCCCCTCAGAACCCGGACGCAGCCCTGGTGTTGGCCACGTTCTTCAAAATAAAGGCCCAACCAAATGCATAGCATGCACAACATAACTAGGATATTTATTATTTGCCCATTGACACTGATACAAGGATCGCAAAGGGCGTATATACTATTGTTTCTTAATTCTGTTCTTTAAGCTGTCTCCACAAGGAGACTGGTTATAGTTTGTACATAGTAATTAATTATATAATGAAAATAATGACTTCAATATCTACAACAATATAACGTATAAATCCAGGAAAATAGTATCTTATTTGGTAAAACTAGAATATTGTATCTTTCATTAATACTCCCTTAAGTTAAAAATTTAAATAAGTCAAATACTCAGAGTTTGTATATTGCTCTTTTGTTGAAATGAAACATATCTCAATTGTTCCTTCTTCACGTACTTGATTTTCTTATGACTAGTGGGATTGACTACTAACAATTCTATTACTTCACTAGCATATATGTTCGGTGAATTTTAAATGCAAGTGAACATGTCGAATAAGTAATATAATGATAAGAAAAGTATCATCCCACAGAGATTGGTGATTACTATGCCAACTAATTACTAACGGTGAACAACTCCTAGAATTTATCTAACAAATCCAAATTGATAGATAATAAACTAATCAACTAAATTTAATAAAACTAAATACACAATATATGTTAGAGTGTCCGATTTCACCATAACTATGAGGTATTAATGTAAATTATGTATGCTTGCAAGAGGGATAATATCTATGTGATGACGGAACTTCTTAATTTGTTTACTATCCTATGTCTAGGTATAGCAAACCTACTTAGTTCATTAATTCACTATATTTCTATATGTGAATTGAAACAAACCAAATGCATTAGGATCTATGAACATTCCCAGTTTACAATAAATCTTTCGATTATCTTATCACCAAAAGCCACACAAACAACATGGTATATGTCTATCCACATTTAATTCATGGTTATATATTATAAGAAGCAATTGCATATTATTACCTCTCAGTCTCAAACATGCACATTAAATCATTCAAGTGGTGGCCAATCACTTAAAAGCATTAAGCATAATAATATATAACTCACATAAATAAAATATCTTGCAAAACATAATAATCATAAGATTCATACCATCATAATTAGGTTACATCGTAGCTCTAACAAAAGTAAACTAAAGCATAAAGAAATAATGAAGAATAATAATAATACGAAATAAATAAGGCATCTTGAATACAAGAACAAGAAGTCTGTTACCCTTTTTGTCCTTTTTTCAAGAAAACCTTGAATTCTTGGCCTCTTTCTTGAGTTGTACTCAATTTCCTCCTCGGTTTCAGCGGCACCTTCTTTTCTCTCTCTCTTCTCCTTTATATAGGGTTTAAGTTTAAACCTACTCTTATTCTAGTAGAATTGGGTCTTAGAGATCTAAAACAACTGGGTTTTGAACTCTTAATTTAATTAGGTTTTGAACTCCTAATATGATTAGGTTTTCTAATTATTTAGAAAACCTAGTAACAATAAAATCTAATAACAATCATTCAAAGCCCAAACCCATCTTGACTCTCTTGATCTTGATATTATGATTTTGCCACACAATAAGCATCAGGCTCTTCATGTTCATCCCTTTTCTCCTTGCCTCCTTGTGTTACATAAACAAGATAAATTTAGATAAATAAAGAGGAGTTCAAATATTTTCTTACAATTATTAAAGTTATTTATTGCCTAAAATAGGTAAAATAACTCTATAAAAATAGAGTTATCAATATATTAGAAGAATACTAGCAATTTTATAACGATGCCAAAATCTCTTAGTAATTCCATAATCCAAACTACCTCTGTGTCTATGGTGGCCATAACTTTGTATCATGATTTTGAAGATAATAACGAAATACTTATATTTTTTTTTTCTTTCAAGAGATCAAAGAATTACCAAGCTTTACGCAAAAACTTGTAAGGTTACGGGGCACGTGATGTGTTATAGACAAAATTATAATATTCTGTTAACCCTAACTTTGAGGAGGATGAAAATATTAGGCCAAGATTCAAGAAACTTTTAAAGTTTCTGATACATTAAGGCTTTGCGCCCATTTATCATGATAAATTTGGACGGCAAAGAAAAAAAGAAAGGTAACAAATAATGATTACATTATGTCAACAAGAAGAATATTAGAGAAAAACAACATCTTATTATATTATTGTCTTTCTTTGCTTTTTAAGCCCTAGTTTGTTTAGTGAGTATCAAAAAATATCAATTCGTTATCCCTATGAGGTATTTCTTCATTGAATAAATACATAACAACCATAAAAAAATGTTGGCCATCTAACTAGGAAATTGATCGAAACATAGTATTTTCTATGTTCAAAGGTGTGTCATGAGGCTCAAGACTTCTCGTATTGATATGCACCATCTATTTTCTAATCTTTCCAAAAATATAGAACATACATACATTTATGTATTCTAAGTTTTATTTAATTTAGTATGGTAGTAGGAAGTAGTAGGCTAAAAAATGTTTCAGGTAGTGCAGAAATTAAAAGCTTTGAAGTCTCCTCTTAAGAAACTTAATGCAACTCAATTTGGTGATTTACATCAAAAAGTAAAGACTGTTAGAGACAATTTACAGCAAGTGCAACACAGATTAGAACTTAATCCTCATTGTCTTGATACACGTTTTGAGGAAAAAGCACAACTTGAGTTACTACTTGCAATGAGCAAACATGAAGAAATTCTACTCAAACAGAAATTTAGAAACCTATGGTTGAAAGAAAGGGATAATAACAGTAAACTTTTCTTTGCATCATTAATGCAAAGAAGGGTGCAAAACAAGATTAACAAACTAGTATTGGAAGATGGATCAGTTATCACAAAAGAAGAGGACTTGAAAATTGCTATTATTTCATATTATAAGTCTATTTTTAGTAATGTTAGAAGTATCTTCATTGACTTTGAAAGATACACATCCTTATTCCATGATGATGTAAGTGCACTTCTTACTCCAATAAGTTTTGAGCATTCAGATGTCATTAAAGCTCTTTGGGAAATTCATAATTTTAAAGTGCCTGGACCAGATGGATATAATAGCTTATTTTGTAAGAAAGCTTGGCCTATCATTGGAAGAGATGTAGAGGATGCTATACTAGAGTTTTTCTCCTCTAGAAAGTTGTTGAAGGTTATCAATTCTACATTGTTATCTTTAGTCCCTAAGGTGCCCAATCCTAATTGTAATAAAGATTACCGACTCATTGCATGTTGCAATGTTATATACAAAATTATATCCAAGATGTTAGTTGAAAAGTTGAGTGTCATTCTCCCTACAATGGTAAGCCAAAACCAAACTGCCTTCATTAAGGGATGCTAGATTTCTGAGAATATTATGTTTTGTCAGGAATTACTTCACAATTATCATAAGGGTGACAAAGGTAAGCGTGTGGCTATGAAAATTGATCTTATGAAAGCATATAATATGGTTAAGTGGGAAGCGATATTAGGAGTGTTGAAAGCTATTAATACTCCCAAATACTTAGTTGATCTTATCGATGAGTGTATTACTACAACAAGATTTTCAGTAAATTTCAATGGAGAACATGTAAGTTACTTTGAAGGTACCAATGGATTAAGACAAGGGGACCCATTATCCCCATATTTATTTGTACTGGTTATGGAGATACTTAACAGGATTATTATTGCAAAGACCTCTACATCAGCTTTTAAGTTTCATTGGCGATGCAAGCATGAAAGAATCACTCATTTGTGCTTTGTTGATGATTTATTTCTTTTTTGCCATGGAGATATAAAGTTAGTGCTTTGTCTTGTAGAAGCTTTGGAGGAATTTGCTGAACTCACTGGTTTACATTACAATCTAAGTAAATGCCTAATGTATTTATCAAGGTTATCAGAACAAGAGCAACTTCTTATCCTAGATCACACACCTTTCCCTATGGGTACACCCCCTATTCGATATCTTAGAGTTCCTTTGATTATGAAAAGACTAACTCATGCTTATTGCAAAGGTCTAATAGATAAAATATTTGGAAGAATAGAAGGTTGGAGACTAAAATATTTTAGCTTTGCAGGAAGGTTACAATTGGCAAAATCAGTCCTAATTTCCACATGTACATTTTGGATGCAAGTTTTCTTACTACCGAAGCAAACAATTTATGAGATTGAGAAAAGGATTAGGAACTTTCTATGGGTAGGTACTGCAGATACACAACACTCCCATAAAGTTGTTTGGCAAATAATTTGCTCACCAAAGAAGGAACGGGGATTGGGGTTACCAAATTTGAAACTTTGGAATAAAGTCCTTTTGGAACATTTGCTTTAGAAACTCATCCATCTTCTAGACGCTTCATTATGGAGTAAGTGGATCCATAATACAAAATGTAAAAGAACTTCAGTAATGTAGTTTGATATCAAAGGTACCATGGCATGGAGTTAAAGAGGCCTTCTCAAACTAAAGCCTACACTTACTCAAGTTCTTTATACGTCTACCTATTGCTGCAAACAAATTTATTAGGACCTTCAACCAGTTACTAAAAAAGTGGATTGGTATGATTTAATTTGGACATGGAGCATTTGCAAACATAATTTTATTAGATGGCTAGTTTGTCAAGATCAACTCTTTACAACAAAAAGAATAGTACGATGACTTCCTTTAGTTAACTTATATTGTGACTTTTGTCAGTCCCATGTTGAAAATAGTAGTCATCTCTTTTTTAAATATCCATAGACCATGATGGTTTGGAAGACTATCCTTGCTCAGAATGGAATTCGACGTCATATTGGAGGATGGAATGAAAAACTATAATGGATGATTAGAGCAACTAAAGGAAAGGATTTGGCTGCAAAGCTTCTTAAAATGTCTTTTTTAGCTTGTATTTATTGCATATGGACAGAACAAAATAAAAAACACTTTCAAAATAGAATAGTCGACATTCCCATTCTCTTGGCGAAAGTAAAAAAAAACTATACGAGGGAGAGCTTCTTTGTTTCAAAATGTAAAATCCTCACAGGGAACTGTCATTTTGAGTGAGATTTGGAGGCTTCTAGCTTCAATCTTTTCATAGTTATTGAAAATTATAATGCTGGAGTATGCCCCTCTGCTTTTGTACACTACTTTATATTAATGCAAACTTACATTTCAACCAAAAAAAAAGTTTTTTATTTTTTTATGAAAATATAAATTGTATTAATAAATTTTAAAATACAAATATATAAGGGCATATCTCAGTATTACAAAATTCACCATATCTATAAAAAGATGAAAATTAGAAGTCTTCAAATTTCACTCAAAATAATATTTTCTTAGGGAAATTTTATATTTCTAAACAAAAAAGCTCTCCCACATATTACTTTCTTTATTTTAACTAAGATAATAGAGAATAAGGATATCAATCACTTAAGTTTTATTTTTCATTTAAGTAATTGAATTTATATATTTAATAAGTAATTGCACTCGATAAGACTTATACCCTTAAGTTAATACCACATATAACATCAAGTCAAACAAAACATAGCATTATCTAATCATTAAACGTATTGAATATATAAGTTTTAATTATTTTGATGATTTCTAAGCTTGTAATATATCTAAAACTTTTATCATTTTCTTTTTTCTAAATAATACAAATAAATAAAACAAGTATAAACTTAAAGATATTTGCTTCGAAACTCCTCTTTTTTACACACTAAGAAACTTGCTATTCTATATTTTATAACAAATAAAATAATTGTACACTGCACATAGTCTTCAAATGTTTATATTATTATAAAATATGAAAATATGGTCCCGAATCTCTTCTAACGTGGATGGGTAGTTATTTATCGAGTTGGAGAGGAAAGTTGTAGAGTGGTAATATTTTATTTGGCCAGCCGCAAGGGCTAAGGGGTGGATATCCTTGGGAATCTACTCGACAGCCATATTCCTTGAACTGATTGCTGAGAAGCTTTTTAAGTTTTTCCCGTCAGCTTTTTCCCTACTATTTTGCAGCTCAAAAGTAGTGGAGGACAAAAGGAATCATAGGATTAGAAAATTGTAAACAGGAAAAGGGTCAACTTGCATCATGTGCAGTCCTCCTAAAAGGTTTTGAACTAGAGTACTAGTGCTGATTGGTGACAGCCATCTTGCTCTTTTACACAATCACTTGCTTGGAACCGGCAGCCAATGTACATTCTACTGGACCATACTAAACCTAGAGAAAAATCATTTTACAGAAATTCTGTTCTAAAGTACACTCTTCCTTTTACCCTTTGTTTATCATTATTTTTATTTTATTTTGGGCTTTTCCACATGCATGCCTCAGCTTTTTCACCCTTAAATATCAACGGGTGCATGAAGGGTTCTCACCGTTCAATTCTTCCTTCTCCGTGACAATGGCCAAACCTAGTCGCGTTTGCTTATTCTTTTTCTTTTTTATGATCATTTTCTGTCAAGAACTTCTCTTCATTCAAGGAAGAAGCTTGAACCCAAGGAAGAAGAAGATGTGTGAGTTCTGCTTTAGTCCAAGGGGCATTGCAACGAAGCCTAAAAAACCTGTTGCAAGCCCAAGCCAGTTGCGCCATGCTCTTATAACTACAAATGTAGACGTTGAAGCTTTCCGACCCACATCCCCTGGTCATAGTCCAGGAGTTGGTCATTCCCTCCGCAACTTTTAATTCCCACTATTTAGATAGCATGTAATAATGGCTGTTGTAATAGCAATCAGTCGCGTTTGCTTACTCTTTTTAATGATCATTTTCTGTCATGAACTTCTCTTCATTGAAGGAAGAACCTTGATCCCAAGGAAGAAGAAGATGTGTATAAGCTGCTTTAGTCCAGAAGGCATAGCAACAGAGCCTAGAAAAACGGTTGCAAGCCCATGCCAGTTGCATCATGTTCCTCCAACTGCAAATGGGTACGTTGAAGCTTTCCGACCAACATCCCCAGGTCATAGTCCGGGAGTTGGTCGTTCCCTTCTCAAGTTTTAATTCCCAAGATTTAGATTGAACGTATTAATGGTCGTTGTAGTAGCAATCAATGGTTGTTTTTTAATTAGAACTTTTCTGCTTTTGAAATTGCATTGTGTTCCACACCTCTCTTTCCCTTTCGCTTTCTCTTTCGACAAATCCAGTACATTATTATTTTTTTGTACATTTTCCCACCCATCAAAAGGAATTCAAACCCCTAACCTTCCCGCCAACCTACAATGGGGATGGAGGTGTAAGCCATTTGCGAGAGTACGTTCATTAATTGAGTACGTTCGTCTGCTACCAAAACATCTACGTCATTATAATTCGCAGCTTTGTAGTGCTCCTATAACATGAAACCTCTCGACGACTACGTCATTATAATTCCATGGACTTAAGTATGACTTTACGTTGAAATCTGTCACTTTGCCAAAGGACTTGTTTGAAGAATCAAAGTTGGTCCACATGAGGAGAAAAGACAGTCTGATTAAACTTGATAGGAAATCAACCTACGAGGTTCGTCCCTTCCATTCCGGAAAAGTACATTAGCTAGAAATAAAATCCATGAACCCTAGTGCGTCTGGTACGTTGAAATGTCTGGAATTTTTCTCAAGGATTTTTTTGTTTGATGAATCAACGCTTTTGATAATTTATTTTTAAATTAATTGGAATATATATATATATTATCGTACATATTTTATTTCCAAATACGATATACAAAATTTCACTTATATTTAAACATAAGATAATTATTCCTATGCCTCCACATTTGAAAACTTTCATCATTTTGTTTACTCGTTACCAGCCATTTAAAATTACTTGGTGTTACATTATGTGTAATTGAAACACTTTGCTCATCCAAATATAAACTTAGTTCTTATTAAGGGATAAAAATGGTCAAAAGAATAAGAAAAAACATGTGATTAAGGGGGCATGTTATACATGTTTGAGAGGTTTATTCATTTAATACTTTAAGTTTTTAAGTTAAATACAATTAATTCTCTATAAATTTGATATTATATCAAAATTCAGGTTCTTTCTTAATGCTCATATGAGTAGTCTATCTCACACTGATAAGAAATGAGTTTTAAATTCTAATTAAATGAAAGAAGTTTTATCTATTTTTTAAATTTCTTTAAAGCTAGATAATCAACTTAGAACACCAACGCATGAGTGGAATTTATTAGAATTTTAACGAGCAAGGTTGTAAATCCACTCCTTGTGACGGTCCAAGAATAAGATGAGCTCGGCCCCAACGTGGAAACCCACTTAGTAATGTGACTTACCCGAAGATCCTGAGGTTGGAAATTCCCTCTCACCAGCTAGCATGACATGGCCAGAACGCATGTACTACATAATAGTCTAAATCAAAATCCTCCCATTGGACCGAACACCGAGAGATAACAAGTATGTATACTTCAAGACCGCTGCTTTCCATACTCTTTGCCATTGTTAAACAGCTTGTTTCCACCACTGCACAACGAGATCCCAATGTGCACCAGGAGTGTTCTAAGGTTACAAATAACAGTACCCACAGGGCGAAATTCAACAGTCTCCTTTACGGGTTTTACAATATCTCTGCCGGAGAGAACTCCGACAAAGTTAACGCAATTGCAATTGCAGAGGAGACCTCACACCGGATGACTGCCGATATTGTATCACTGAATCATTGTTCGGTGATTTTTAAATATAAGTGAACATGTCGAACAAGTAATATAATGATAAGGAAAATATCGTCTTACAGAGATTGGTGATTACTATGCCAACTAATTACTAACGGTGAACAACTCTTAGAATTTATCTAACAAATCCAAATTGATAGAGAATAAACTAATCAACTAAATTTAATAAAACTAAATACACAAAATATGTTAGAGTGTCCGATTTCACCATAACTATGAGGTACTAATGTAGATTATGTATGCTTGCAAGAGGGATAATATCTATGTGATGACGGAACTTCCTAATTTATTTACTATCCTATGTCTAGGTATAGTAAACTTACTTAGTTCATTAATTCACTATATTTCTATATGTGAATTGAAACAAACCAAATGCATTAGGATCTATGAACATTCCCAGTTTACAATAAATCTTTCGATTATCTTATCACCAAAAGCCACACAAACAACATGGTATATGTCTATCCATATTTAATTCATGGTTATATATTATAAGAAGCAATTGCATATTATTACCTCTCAGTCTCAAACATGCACATCAAATCATTCAAGTGGTGGCCAATCACTTAAAAAAGCATAATAATATATAACTCACATAAATAAAATATCTTGCAAAACATAATAATCATAAGATTCATACCATCATAATTAGGTTACATCCTAGCTCTAACAAAAATAAACTAAAGCATAAAGAAATAATGAGGAAGAATAATAATAGGGAATAAAGAAGGCATCTTGAATCCAAGAACAAGAAGTCTGTCACCTTTTTTGTCTTCTCTTCAAGAAAATCTTGAATTCTTGGCCTCTTTCTTGAGTTGTGTTCAATTTCCTCCTCTCCCTTTCTTTTGCCTCTTCTCTTCTCTTAAATAGGATTTAGATTTAGACCTACTCTTATCCTAGTAGAATTGGGTCTTAGAGATCTAAAACAATTGGGTTTTGAAAGCTTAATTTAATTAGGTTTTGAACTCCTAATTTAATTAGGCTTTGAACTCCTAATATGATTAGATTTTCTAATTATTTAGAAAACCCAATAATAATAAAATCTAATAACAATCATTCAAAGCCCAAGCCCATCTTGACTCTCTTGATCCTGATATTATGATTTTGTCACACAATAAGCATCAGGCTCTCCATGTTCATCTCTTTTCTCCTTGCATTCTTGTGCTACATAAAAAAGATAAATTTAAGTAAATAAAGAGGAGTTCAAATGTTTTCTCACAATTATTAAAGTTATTTATTGCCTAAAATAGGTAAAATAACTCTATAAAAATAGAGTTATCAAAACCCCCAAACTTAACATTTTGCTAGTCCTCTAGCAAAAGCAATAAACAATATATGTTTTAGACAAAACCCCCGCATGATATTCTCCCATAATTGCTCAACTTAATAATTCAAAGAAAAATATAGCTTTCATCCAAACACCACAATTGTTTCATAAGATAAAATAAACTCTTAACTATGTTGACCACATGTGTGTGTGTGTGAGTCTTCATCTTTTCAACTATATGCACTCCAAATAGATTCACATTAATATGCAATCTCTCAAAATCTTTAACCAAACCTCATATGTTTGCTTTTCATTCCTCTCTCCACTAATGTAAGCCAATCATCTAATCAAAAATCAATAGGACTTTTATAAGCTTGTAATGTAAGGCTGGGCTAGGGGTAAGATAAAAGTCATTTAGGCTTAATTCACCCATGAACACATTACTTTCTAGGATCTCATCGAAAACTCTTGTCACTTTTTACCATCACTTTTCTCATTCTTTTCTGTCTAAAAATGCTTGATTTCACTTGGATTCTAATACTCACAAAGCCACAATCATGCTTGCATCAATAAAACAAGTAAAAGTACTAGACATGTAGTCACTATACTCTTATCTTGCCAATCATTTCAATTACTATGCTTAATGGCCTAATTCAAAACATTGAATGGCTTAAATATGATAAGGAATGATAAGAGGATTCCATTCTTGGGCAAATGTTGTACTTCCTTTCTTTTCTTTTCTTTTCTTTCTCTTTTTTTTTTTGTAGAAATGAAATACTATGCCCCACTTAATTATTGTAATCAATTTCTTCCTATGCTCCATCTTCCTTTCAACCTTTATTCATCTCAAACAAACTTCCATCCTACAAGTTAACATGTTCATGGGCATGGGACGATAAGATAAGTTGTTTAAGGCTTATGGCTATATATATATGGGTGTCATTAAAAAAATGGATAAGAATCAAGGCTCAACGGGGTGACTAGTGATAAATAAATAGGGTTGGCTTGAAAGGCTCAAATGATCCAAAGAATGGCCTAAATCATTTTCTCAATTAGATGCAGCTTAGGATTTTGCCTCAAGAGAAAATCAAACAAATTATAAGATTCAAGTGAGATCTAAGAAAATCACATACTTCACATGAATGTTCTCTAGAGATACACACAATTTTAAAAATGAAGGACTTTTAGTGCTCAATAGGTGGATCAACATAATCAAAATCACACTTAACTCACACCACAATTGTAGGTTTAAACAAAATCTATATCTTCCAAAGAATCACCAAGAATTCACAACATGGGATGTAATCATGACATAAAAAAAAAAATTCAATCAAATTTAGCACAAAGGTTCTTTCCCTACCCCCAAACTTGAATGAAGCATTGTCCTCAATGTAAAAACAAAAGAAATCAATAATAAAGAAGGAATAAGAAAACTCCCTTGATTGTAGGTTGTCAAAATGGAGCTGTGATGAGCATATAGTGACAGCCTTCTAACCAAACTACTAACAAAATACTTGGGTTACCTCCTAAGAAGCTCTTGTTTTATAGTTTTCAGCCAACCTATCCTCCACATGTTGCTCAAGGAGGATGAAACTCCAATAGTTTAGGAGACAACTTATGTCGTTTGATTGTTGAGCATTCTTCAATTAGCACAACTGTCTCATATACTTCCAACTTCCTTTTGTTCCCTAGTATCTCGTTTAACAATTTTGCACAACTAGATATTTGAACTGGAGCATCTACAAAAGAAATGTTAATGTGCAATTTTAAAGATATATCAAAGAATTCCAAAAACTGCTTATGTTTTACGCATTGTTGGAATCTTTGGGGAGATGGAGCTAGAGGCATAAAGGACATAGGATTTTCTGGAACAAGCTTGCTCCTAGGTGCTTCCTCAAGTTGCATGCTAACATCTTTATCATTATCTTTGAGACTCTCCTTGTCAACATAAACTTCTCCTACTTGCTTGCCACATGTTAGGGTTATTGCCTCTGCGGTATCTATAAAGCTTTTCTCCACATTGCTAGGCAAAAGACCCTTTTGATTCTCTGAGATCATGTTGATCAATTGATTCATCTGCACATCTAATTTTCTGATTAAAGCTTCTTGATTTTGAAGGCTCACCTCTTGGTTCAAAATTCTCGCTTCAGTACTCTCTATAAAATTTTGTATGGTGATGGCTAGGTTGGTGACTATATTATCTCTAGGGTTTTCCTTCATATTGCTAGGCAAAAGACCCTCTTGTCTCTCTAAAAGCATGTTGACCAACTGACCCATTTGCAACTCTAATTTTTTTATTGAAGCTTCCTGATTCTGAAATCTTGCTTCAATCTTTTTCATAAAGTTTTGTGTGGTGCTAGCTAGCTTACTAATCATGTCTTCTGAGTTAGGTTTCACCTTTTCTGTTTGCCAAAATGTTGGTTGCAGTCTCATCTCACTTGGGTTACTCCATGAAAGATTTTGATGGTTTTGCCATCCCGAATTGTATACGTTGGAGTAAGGATCATTTTGTGACCTGCTATAAATTCTAACAAAATTAGCATAATCATTATAATGAGCATGAGGGTTACCTACTTGACATTCTGTGCTCTCATGTGCTCCACCACAAAATTCACATGCTCTACTCTGATGTCTCACAACTGGAATACTTAGGTTGCCTATCTTTTTATCGAGCACTTCCAACTGTGCATACATTGTGGTGAAGATATCTATTCCATGGACTCCACTTGTTTGATGCATTGGTGGCCTTTCAGTAGACCATTGATAGCTATTGAATGCCATCTCCTCTAAAAGCTCAAATGCCTCTTTTGGCGTTTTATTGTGTAAGGACCCTCTTGCAGTTGCATCAATTATGAAACAAAGATTTGTATTAGATCCATCATAAAAAATTTGTACCTGTAACCATATGGGTAGTCCATGATGTGGACATCTCCTCAAAAGTTCCTTGAATCTTTCCCAAGCTTCATATAGTGATTCGTTATCCATTTGTGTAAAAGTGATAATATCTTTGCGCATTTTTGCAGATTTTGCAAAAGGAAAGAATTTACGAAGAAATTTCTGAGCCAAATCATTCCATGTGGTAATTGATCCTGTAGGAAGAGAATAGAGCCAACTTTTAGCTTTGTCCCTAAGAGAAAATGAAAATAGTCTTAACCTGATAGCATCATCTGTGACTCCATTGTATTTAATTAGGTCACAGATTTCAAGGAAGGCTTCAATGTGAGCATTTGGATCATCATTTGGTAGCCCACTAAATTGCAAGGAGTTTTGAAGAATTTGGATGAGTGCTGGCTTGATCTCAAAGTTGCTTGCTTGAATTTTAGGCCGTTTAATGCTTGATGTAGCATTTCAAAATGTTAGTGCAACATAGTCTTTTAAAAGTCTATATGTACTATCATATCTTTCCATCCTTGTTACTTAATCTTTCACAATAACAACTTAAAAAGGAATTTTTTTTTCAAAATAAAAATAATGAAGCAAAATAAAAATAAAACAAAAAAAATGATTTTTTTCTTTTGTTTTAAGAACTAGAGAAAAAAAAATTTCAAGAATTAAAAGAAACAACTTTTATTTAAAAAAAATTTAAAAGAAAATAAAAGCTAGATTAAACCTAGAAATCATTCGGTATTAATATTAATCAGCAGTAAAACAACCAATCCCCGGCAACGGCGCCAAAAACTTGTTCGGTGATTTTTAAATGCAAGTGAACATGTCAAACAAGTAATATAATGATAAGGAAAGTATCGTCTCACAGAGATTGGTGATTACTATGCCAACTAATTACTAACGGTGAACAACTCCTAGAATTTATCTAACAAATCCAAATTGATAGAGAATAAACTAATCAACTAAATTTAATAAAACTAAATACACAAAATATGTTAGAGTGTCCGATTTCACCATAACTATGAGGTAATAATGTAGATTATGTATGCTTGCAAAAGGGATAATATCTATGTGATGACGAAACTTCCTAATTTATTTACAATCCTATGTCTAGGTATAGTAAACCTACTTAGTTCATTAATTCACTATATTTCTATATGTGAATTGAAACAAACCAAATGCATTAAGATCCATAAACATTCCCAGTTTACAATAAATCTTTCGATTATCTTATCACCAAAAGCCACACAAACAATATGGTATATGTCTATCCATATTTAATTCATGGTTATATATTATAAGAAGCAATTGCATATTATTACCTCTCAGTCTCAAACATGCACATCAAATCATTCAAGTGGTGGCCAATCACTTAAAAAAGCATAATAATATATAACTCACATAAATAAAATATCTTGCAAAACATAATAATCATAAGATTCATACCATCATAATTAGGTTACATCCTAGCTCTAACAAAAATAAACTAAAGCATAAAGAAATAATGAGGAAGAATAATAATAGGGAATAAAGAAGGCATCTTGAATCCAAGAACAAGAAGTTTGTCACCTTTTTTGTCTTCTCTTCAAGAAAATTTTGAATTCTTGGCCTCTTTCTTGAGTTGTGTTCAATTTCCTCCTCTCCCTTTCTTTTGCCTCTTCTCTTCTCTTAAATAGGATTTAGGTTTAGACCTACTCTTATCCTAGTAGAATTGGGTCTTAGAGATCTAAAACAATTGGGTTTTGAAAGCTTAATTTAATTAGGTTTTGAACTCCTAATTTAATTAGGTTTTGAACTCCTAATATGATTAGGTTTTCTAATTATTTAGAAAACCCAATAACAATAAAATCTAATAACAATCATTCAAAGCCCAAGCCCATCTTGACTCTCTTGATCCTGATATTACGATTTTGTCACACAATAAGCATCAGGCTCTCCATGTTCATCTCTTTTCTCCTTGCATTCTTGTACTACATAAAAAAGATAAATTTAAGTAAATAAAGAGGAGTTCAAATGTTTTCTCACAATTATTAAAGTTATTTATTGCCTAAAATAGGTAAAATAACTCTATAAAAATAGAGTTATCAATCATCTCAAGAGCTCTTGTTTCGGTGTCGAAACGAGACGGAGGGCATCATGCGGTACATAAACGGCACCGTACGACACTCGAACAACTCTATATTTGGTATCATGGAGGTTGAACCTACAAAAAAGCTGCAAAGCGGAGATAAAGTAACGGATCAGATTGGGACGTTCAAACTAGCGCTTCGGACCTTGCTCGAAAGCCTAAGAAGTAAGGCTGCATCCGGTGACTCCCTTCGAAAGCTTGCAATTGGAATTTCGGACAACACAAACTTTAATATATATTCACTTTTGCGGTGCACTTCCGACTTGGATGAGAAAGAATGCAGCAATTGCCTGAATTGGACCATCGGATATATTCCAACTTCTTGTGATGACGATCAATGAGTGAGAGTTCTTACACGGATCTGCAACTTAGGGTATGAGAACAACGGTTTCTACAGCCCTACTTCCGACAAATCGTCGCCATAATTGCTTCCTCCTTCTGGCACCACGGCCGATGGATCACTTCCCTCATCATCTTCTCCTCCGTCCGCGGAGAGTATGGTTGCCATTCTCCTCTATTCTATTTGCATAACCAAATATAGTATACAAACTGTTTATAAAGGTAAACATCTTTCAAATTTTGTTTGACTATGTGAAACAATTCGTCTATCCAGTTGTTAGCGCATTCTACTTAGAAAAAAAGACCATCCATGCCGTTCCAGTCTTCCAACTGTCTATCTTTTCTAAAAAATACCGGTCGACATCTTTACTCCCTTTATTTTTTACCCAGTATGATGAATAATAAAGAACTAGCGCGAGTAAGTTTTTTTTAACTTTCTTATATTGCAAATATGTTTAGAAGTTATGCTAATACCTACAATGTTTTATTGACAAGAATTTTCGGGTTTTGCAGGGAAGGAAGTTAACTCGTCCTGAACCACCATTATAGTCATGGCGGTCCTTGTTTTTGTTGTTTTAATAATTTGCACCTGTATTTGTGTCCGTTTAAGAGCGAGAAAACAAAGGGGGAATGTTAAAAGTAAATTCAGGCAACAAATCAAATAATGTGATAGTTCTACTATCTAACTTAGTTCTACACAGAATAGGAACATAGCAGATTACACCAGTTTTCAAGGCACAATTTTGAAAAGAATGATTGCAACTAAAAAATAAGATGATATGAACTGGAGAAAGTATGTTAGAAAGATAAGTAAGGTTAAATTTATTGCCAATTGTTAATTTGATGTTAGTTTTCCTTTTTTTTAAAAAAAAAAAAAAGACGACGCAGATATTGAAGGATGTTTTGGTGCTTAAAATTGACTTGAATAATAAAACACAAAAGAGAACTCTAGAATGGCATACTATTTTTGTCTCACTAGTGGTTCTAGAACAGTGGAATATAATAATTTCTCGTGCAGGACTTATATACGAATGTGGTATGGAACTTTCTTTAAGCAACATAGTTATAAAACTAATTCACACTCATGAACTTATCCCTTGTGTGAAATAGTGAACGAAATTAATGATGTTGAAGCACTAGAAATCAAATTTGACACGATCAAAGTTGCAGCAAAGGATTTGTTTGACACAAATAAGATTGGTCGTGGTGGATTTGGTATTGTTTACAAGGTAATTTGAAAGAATTATGTAGAGAAAGTTATTTTTTATTTTTATTTTTTGCAACCTAAAATTGTTCAAATTTTATAGTTACATATTATATATTTATAATGCATATCTTCAGGATAGGGTTTTGAATGGCCATGAAATAGCTATCAAAAGGTTGGCAAATGGTTCTAGACAAGTAGATCAAGAATTTGAGAATGAAGTCTTGCTAATAGCTAAGCTTCATCATCAACTTAGTTAGACTTTCAGGTTTTTGTTTGGAAGGAAATGAAAGGCTTCTTGTTTATGAGCTTATGCTTAATTCAAGACTCAATCTTTTCATATTTGGTAGGTCACATTTTTCTTAAATTCATGGTGCCATATTTTAGATTCCAAGTATTATCTAACATAATTTACTATATGTTTGCCAAATAAGTTGATACATTTGAATGAATATGTAGATCCAATCAAATGTTTGCTTCTAGATTGGGGGAGCCATTACAAAATCATAGAATACATTGCTCAAGGCCTTCTTTATCTTCATGAAGATTCAAAATATTGTATTATTTATCGTAACCTCACAGCTAGTAATATTTTATTAGATTTATAGGTGAATCCCAAAATTGCAAACTTTGGCATGACAAGATTGTTTGTACTAGATGAAACTTATGGAAGTATAAGAAGAATTGTTGGAACCTAGTAAGTATCGGATAATTTCTAGTAAAATTGAGTACAACATTTCATGCTTTATATTATCAATTATATATTGTTTAGTTGCAAGAAGGAAATCACATTATTTTCCTATAATTTTAGACTTAGTTGAAGAATTTATGAAAAAAGAAATTAGGAGCTTCATTCCCTTACAAATAATAATGTTGTTATTGGTATTACTTATATAGTGGATATATGGCTCTTACGTAACATATGGACATTTCTTAGTAAAATCTAATGTCTTTAGTTTTGATGTCTTAATACTTGAGATGATATTTGGGCAAAATAGTGGTGAATTCCACATAGGAGAAAATACAAAAAATCTTCTTAGCTAGGTAAGTAAGTTATTTTTCCTTAGCCGATAACTTTATCTAGTGTTGATGCACACATAATTTTAAGTAAACAACTTTTGTGTCTTTATATTAAGTCTGCCGTGTAATTATCTTATAGGCTTGGATAAAATGGAGGGAGGGCACAGCTTCAAATCTTATCGATTCCATATTGAGAGCAAATTCAACAGTGGAAATATTCTGGTGGATTCACATCGCATTGCTATGTATTCAAGAAAATGTAGCAAATAGACCGACAATGGCTTCAATCATTCTCATGCTTAATAGTTGCTCTAGGACTTTGCCGATACCCTCTAGGCCTGGATATTTTGTGCATAGCAATGTGGAATCAGACATATTGTTAGGCCGATCCTTCCAAGCATCAACAAACGAGGCTTCAATGACTAATTTACATCCTCGTTAGTTTTTCAGTTCCCTTAAGGTCCATTTGATGCAACCGGAGATACTTCTTTCCACCCCCTTCCTACTACCTTCTCTTTTGTAGCCACAAATTGTCATGCCTAAGCAGAAAGCTATTCCAATTCCTCAAAGTGCATTATGTTCGGGATTTAGTTGAAGCTAAGGAAATCAAGTTCAATTTTTGTAAAAGCTGTGATCAGATGGCTGATCTGTTCACAAAGGGGCTTCCTGAGCTCAGCATGAAAAATTGAGAGAGATGATTGGAATAACCACAAACCCCGTCAAGGAAGGGTGTTGAAGTTGACAAGATTTTCTGCACAGCATGGTCCACTTGCAAGTGACAGACACATTCTTCATTTAATGTAGTAAGAAGGAGTTGACGTAAAGTAAGAGTGAGAAGTGACTGAAGTATAGTGCAGCACGACCAGTGTACGAAGACCTCAAAACTTGGGCATAGTAAATAGGCCATGTCTTATGTAAGTCCTATAGTATGGACACCTAGTGTTCAATAGGTAGAAAGGTTGCTTAAATATCAGCACGTAGGGTTGTCTCCACAACGTGCTATCCTTGTTTGTTGTTCATTAAGATCCTTGTATGCTTTTGCTTGCTGTTATCAAAGGATCTAGAGTTATTTGGTTCAGTACGTTTGGTTCGGTACCTTCACTAACTTCCTTCATTATTTCAAACACTAATAAGAGCAACATTCCTAGGTTGTGCGTTTCATTTGTCCATGGCTTTTCAGTCTAAGACAGTTGTTAGATTCGATGTACTTTTGGCGTAACTCTTCTCTAATATCAGAGTAAACCTAACGAAGAAAGTGTTTGATAGCATCGGAAATGATAAGAAATTGCATGGGTTTGTATGAAATACATTATTCGTGACGTTTGGATGATCATTTTGGGAAGTACATAAAATAAAACAAAAATAAAGAAAGGGAAAGATGCTTTTAGACAAACGGACTCACTCCCGCTTCCCGTATACTAAGGAACGTCAAGTTAGTTTTAACCTAAGGCTAGAATCTGTAAATTCAACCCCAGTTTGATGATTCCTCTAAGCATTTTAGCGAACCACAAAGACAGTTTGACTATACAAGGGGGAGAATAGAAGAACCAATGAACAACAACGAAAACCCGTAAACATTTAATCTAGAAAGGCTGCGGGCTAAGTGCTTCGGTAGGTCTCCAAAAAAGCTTTTTACTATAGATTTTCCCTAATAACATGGAGACAAACTCTCGTGGGTGGCTATTGTTTTATAATAAGCACTTTGAATGGCTTACGACTTGGTCTAGAGGATTCATCAAATAGTTATAATGGTGTACTTGTAAAGAAGTTCTGCTTGACCACTCGTACTAAAAGTGAGTGTGTCCATTCAAGTTTGTTTATTCCTGTTTTCTTTTTTTTTTTTTGTTCTGTACCTTTTTTGTCGTACAGGTTTTCCATAGAAATTGCCTGACCACTTGAAGCTGGATGGTCTGTAGCGCTTTTAGAGATAAATTCTAGTAATAACAATAATTTAAGAAGCAAGACGGCTACGGAAAGGTAGTACCTATATTATAGAAACCTTTAATGCAGACCATAGACTGTTGTCAAATAACACAATTTCACTGTAAACTAACCTGGAACCTAAAACAGTCACAATATGTTACAAAACCAAATGTTGCTCGACTTGGATGTTCACCACCAAGAATCCTCCAATGTTGCTTGTGCTCTACAGCCATGCACAAGAGAGAATCGCTCTCTCTTTTCTCTATTTTATTTTTGAATTATAATCAAGTTTGTCATGTATCTGTTGCACAGCGCACGAGCTCCCCAGTTTGAGGGGCCAACCCCGCAGTTCTTTTGCAAGATTCCGAAATTTTAAATTCATTCTTTACAGAGGGTGAAGGGGGCTCGAGGCAACGCACTCTTTCTGAAGTTTTCACCGCTGCCTTACTCTTAAAAAAAACCACTTCTAAAGAGGCCACTTAAAAAGTAAGGCTGTCAGGACTTCGAATGGACCAGTAGCTGTTATGCTCTTAACCTGAATTTTTTTCAATTTCTTGACCTTAACTTTTTGGCTTTCCAACCAAAAACATGGCCACAAAGCAATATGGACGGGCACAGTGCATCGACTTGATGATTTCTAATGCATGTGCACTGACAAATGTTTTACAAAATAAAGAATCCGGACATGGTTAGCTTCTACAAAAGGAAGTTCAAAATAAGGCTGGTCCAGTACAGCCTTATTTTTTCTTTTTGAGCATGATGGGCGGATGTGCTTTCTTTGATTTCCTAAACCAAAAGATTCTGGGCTTATACAAGAGTCATCGAGATATCATATTTTACATCTCTACATGAAGCGTGCGAAGAATACCTAACTTTTAGGTGCAATTATCTCGAGGGTTGAGGCCGACCAAAGTCACTCTCGTTGTTCTAGACTAACACATCTTAGTTCTTGGCTTCTGCCTGCTAAAGAAGAATTGATTAACTAGTTTTCCATCTTTACAGGCCTTTAAAAATTCTTGAAACTCTTCAGCCTGATTAGAGGTCATCGTACAGTCCAAGGGCCAAAGTACCATTCCTCAAATAATAAACTGGAGAGGCAGGGACCGCAAGATACTATTAGGGGACAAAAATTAGTTAAAGAGAAAAGATTCTTACATGGATTAAATTACTCTCTCAAAGAGCCACTTTGAGAGTCTAACAGCTAATATTTTAAACGCTAAAGGAACAAGTTGTTATCGCGGGATTTCCATGTAGTGTATGAGACAATTTTAGTTGCTTACCATGAAGTTCAAGTTAGTGAGGAAGGGGCAACCTTTAGTCCTGAAAATAGAAGTAGATATTAAATACTTAGTCACACACTAGAAAGATTAGCACTCACGAATTGCCTTATATGCTTTAAACACCCTCTCCCTAATGAAGTTTTTTAGGGAGAGGTAAACTTGGACCTTCAAAATGGTATCAAAATTAGCTCTTTTTCTCCATGAAATTCAAATTAGCAAGGAAAGTGCAACCTTAAGTCATGAAAATAAAAGAATGTATTGGTATCAAAACTGGCTCTTTTTCTCATGAAATTCAAATTGCAACCGTAAGTCATGAAATTAAAAGTACGTATCAAATACTCAATCTCATACCAAAAAGATTAGTACTCATGATGCCATATAAGCTTTGAACACCCCTCTTTCTAATAAGCTCTCTTGGAGAAAGGTGAACTTGGGCCTTCAAGATTGTATCAAAGGTGGGCCTTTTTGTGTGCGTGTTAACCCAATTTGATAGTCAAGCCAATCTTTTGTTAGCAAAATAAGATCAAACTTGGATTGCAAGAGAGTATTAAACATTTAGTTCCTCAATGAAAAAATTATCACCTATAAAGTGCCTTATAAGCTTTAAACACCCCTCTCCCCAGTGATGCCTTTAAGAGAGATGTAAACCTAGGCCTTCAAGAGTACCAAAGCATTAAGACAAGTGTAATGAAGAAACAAAAACGAGGTAGCACCTTCGACAACATAGCATCCCACAAACAGACTCCTCGGCCTTCATGCCAAAGTCAATTTTCTAGTTGATATGATTTGGCAGTGGGCAACGACTGAGCTTGACTAGAACAGATTGGGAATAAGGTAATCTGTAAAGATATTTTTTTTAAAACATTTGAAGGTGCAAAAATTAAAAGAAAAAAAAAATAAAAAGAGGAACTTAAAGATGCATAAATGTAAAAGCAAGAAAGTAAAGGCATAACGTAAAAGCTCAAAATGTAAAGAAAAAGAATTTAAAGACTTGAAAATTAAAGGCTTAAAATAAAGAAATGAAATTTAAAGAACAAGAAATGTAAAGGTAGAAAAATAAAATAATAGAAAAAGTTCTTTTTCTTATCTTAAAGGTTTATCTCTAGGTTTATTCTTCTACTTATACTTATAGAAAGTTAGGGTGCACAAAAGGAAAACAACATTAAATGTGGTCAACAAAGACATTTTGAAACTTATTAAGTGTTAAATGTAATATTTTTGGCGGTAAAAATAATAAATATAGCCTTTGAAAATGCAAAAAAGGAGTAAATGATGTTGTCTCTTGTTAAGGATACTTTCTTTGGTCTAATTGCTTCAGAGACAAGTCAAAATTGCTCTTTATGATATAACCTCTTTTTAAAACTTGCATCCTTATCTTTTGACTAGTTAGATTGATGTTGGTTGGGATTTTAGATTGATTACGCTTGGCACCCACATTAATAGTATTGTTCAATTTGTGGGGAGAAGGAAAGAATTATTCCCACTCATGAGATCAAATCACACGATTCCTTCTGAGTCAAATGGTGATGCATACATGATTACTGGCCTACCTTGCCAAGCTACAGCTTAGTATTAACCTTATTTTCGACCTTATGAATCGAACTTTCAATCAAGGGCATTAGGTTGCCTGATATTACAAATTCTATTGTAGAACTGGGAGATGATTACCGTCCCACAGCAGCCGGACACAGCCCTGGTGTTGGCCATGTTTTCAGAATAAAGACTTAATTCACTAGCTGAAGAAATCCACTGAAGAGATAAAAGAGTTCAAGACGCTCAACACTCAGAAAATTATCATGTAAGATAAAGCAAACGTCTAGCAGACCATTCTATGAGGGGCAACCTAGATGTACAAACAAGTAAAAACCAGTATTGACTTTACGTCTTCTTTAGGTCTTATTCACCACTTAATTCCTCTTTCTACTCTCCAACATGTATATTAAAGAACTACCAATAACTTGTCATAGGCATTAATCCAAGTTTATAAATGCGTTTTCCTCCCGGATTCTCCATAATGTAAGCAAAAGTAACGGTCTCCACCAAAATCACAATCTTCCTCGTGTCACCTAACACTAGCACTATTGAATAGAAGTTCATTCCCAGAATTGAGAGGAAGAAGTACCAATAACTTGTCATAGGCATTAATTCAAGTTTATAAATGCGTTCTCCTCCTGGATTCTCCAAAATGTAAGCAAAAGTAACGGTTTCCACCAAAATCACAATCTTCAGTGTCACTAGCACTTGCACTATTGAATAGGAGTTCATTCCCAAAATTGAGTCCAATTTAACATATCTAATATTTTGTTTTATTTTTGGTAGAATTGTAAGTTTGTATCGATAAAAGGTAATGTACAAAAATATAGGGGCAATACCCATGATTACAAAAATTATGAAATAATAGAGATTAAAAACTTTTAAATTTCACTCAAAATAACAATTCTTTGTGATGACTTTATATTTTGAAATAAAAAAACTCTCTCTCATAAAATTTTTCTTATTTTAACTAATAGGATTAGAATATCAATTGTTCTATTTTAAAAGCATCTTCAATTTCATTCTACCCATATATAATAAATACAAACTAAAAAAATATCTTAAGAAAATTTAGTCCAATTGTTTCTTTAATTGCTCTAATAATTCATTGTAGTTCTTCATTCCGTCATCTAATATTTTAATATCTTAATTTGTTTATATACGATTTTGTTAGGTGGGCCTCATTTATGGTGATACATTTGGATGACAAACAAAAAAAGCAAGTAATGATTATATTCTCACAACAAGATGAATATTAAAGAGAAGTAACATCTTACCATGTTATCGTCTTCCTTTGCTGCTTAAGCCTAAGTTGGCATGTAAGCATCAACAACCATCAATTCATTAGCCTTCTAGGTATCATTAACGACCAGAAGAACATGATAGCCATCTAAGTCAGAAAATGATCGGAACCTAGTATATTCATATTACCATATGTATATGTGTGATGTTGAGGATCATAGTTATATAATGGAGAGGTAGAATCTTAAAGTGATATTTTATTAAATGAATTATTCTTTTAGCTTTTAAGCTGTATTTTAAAATTTTAATATGGTATCAAGATTTGAGGATCATAATTTCGTATTGTTTTTAATTATTATTTTCTTATTACAATTTATCAAATTTAAAATCTCATGATTAAAATCTTGGTTAATTCATTACTGAATTAATGGATTAAGTGAGCATAATCACGCCCGATAGAGTGCGGCGCATGAAATTTGTGAACTAATGGTAGAGTTTGCCTGACCCCCAAAGTTAGGGGGTGAATATCCTTGGGAATCTACCCTACAGCTCCGTAGCTAGCTTACTTGAACTCCGTGCAGAGAAGCTTTTAAATTTTTTCCTGTCAACTTTTCCTACCTTTTCAGAGATCCCAAATTGTAGTGGACAAAAGATACTACGGAATTATGAAATTTGTAAAATCGGCGGTCAACTTGTGTCATGTGCAGTCCTCCTAAGAGGTTTTATATGAGTACTAAACATTGATTGGTGATAGCCATCTTGTTATTTTACACAAACACTCACTCGGAATCAGCAGTTAATGTACTTTCCACGTAATCATACTAAACCCGGAGTAAGAAGAGTTTCTAGAAATTCTGTTTTATTCTCACTGCTACTTAAAGTCTTGAAACAATTTAATTGAAGTGAATACTTGGGCATGAAAAATGATGCTTGTGAGTCAAAAAATATACTTACTGCTTCCCAGGGCATTAAGGACGCGCAGCATTGTAAGTGAGCCAGCCTCCTTGATGCTCTGCTACACTCCTTCTTTTATGCATTTTTTAAATTATTTTTTCGTTTCTTTTGGTCTTTCGCACATGCATGCTTCAGCTTTTTCACCCTTAAATATCAATGGGTGCGTGAAGGGTTCTCACCGTTCACTTCTTCCTTCTTCCTTCTTTACAATGGCCAAACCTACTCGCGTTTGCTTGTTCGTTTTCTTCTTGATGATCATTTTCTGTCATGAACTTCTTTTCACTGAAGGAAGAAGCTTGAAGCCAGTGAAGAAGTTGACGTGTGTAAGCTGCTTTAGTACAAAAGGCACTGCTACAAAGCCTAGAAAAAGTGTTGCAAGCCCAAGCCATTTGCAACATGTTCCTGTAACTACGAAGGGAGATGTTGAAGCTTTCAGACCTACAACCCCAGGTCATAGTCCTGGAGTTGGTCATTCCCTTCGCAACTTTTAATTCCCAAGATTTAGTTAGCACGTATTAATGGTTCTTCTAGTAGCATTCAATGTAGTCTATTCGTATTCCTTCGCAGGTGCGCTTTAGTTAAAATTGATTGTTATGTACTAGCTTTGTAATATGAGATCTGTTATTGACATTGCATCTGTGTCCCACACCTCTCTTTCCCTCTCTCTTCTCTCTCGATAAATCCAGTACATTATATTTCTGGTGCATTTTCCCACTCACATGGAGGGGTAAAGGCCATTTGCAATATTGACGTTCACTAACAGAGCACTTTCGTCAGTCTCAAAGTCCGCTAGCGAAAACCCTACGTCATCTTAATTCACTGCTTTGTAGTACTCTATAACAGTGAAACCAATGACAAACCATGAATTCTCTCAAGGACAACCATTCAGGGGATAAAGAAGCTATAAAATGCAACAGGACGCTCATTTTTTTTCTTCGTAAAAAACTTCATGCTTAATAAACGTGGAAAAATCATACCGGGCCGCAGATGCAAGCCAAGGACTTCTCAACAGAAAAGGAACATGTCATAGGCACAAGAAAAAACCCATAAAAAAAATGCATCATGAAACTCTGTAGATTGGTATATAATCAATATGAGATATGTTAAGGATAAGAAAAGTAACGAGATGATAATTGAAGTTCGTTAGGTTTTTAATGAAGCACAGTTGCACTTGACATGTACTAATAACAGATACAAATTTAAGAAGCCACCCGGCGATAGCATCATCATGATTCATGATGCTGGTCTATTATATCTGCTTATATCGAAAATAGCTAGAAAAAATTATAGTTGAAACCGTTTAAAATCAATAAATATATCTTAATCTTATCTAATACACAATCAATATGATTGACAACTGGACATTTTCATTTTCTAGCATTTTAAGACATTATTTTCAGTATCAAATCCTAGGTACTATACATATCCTGTCAGTTTGGTTGCTGGTTGTCTTTCCTTCCAGATTCACCCTTGATAGTGGGTTCTTCCTTCCTCGTGCTACTGTTCTTATGTTTTCCTGCTGGTGGATTTCTTTCCAGCTTTACGGAAGTCCTAAGTCAGATCCACGTTTTATTAGCTTTCTTTTTTACCTATCATTTTTCTTTGACATCCCTCAAAAGGAAGAAAAAAAAATACAGACAAACTTATGTCAAAACCTTGGCCATTCTGCAGAAACCTATTGTGTTAACACAGCGTGGGCAAAAGTAAAAATGAGTTCAAAACATTTGACACAAAGTTCAGAAAAATGTATTGGCAAGCTATGGAAAGGCTGGTCTTCCAACAGTGGTGGACGAAGGAGAAGTTTCCCTAGTAACAACTTCCATAGACATACTTTATAGACAAAAAAAGGAGAGGTAGTGTCACATTGTAGCAGATATCAACACTAGGGCTAGACAAAGCAACCAGAAAAAAATATTTTATGAAATGAAGTTGAAGCAACTCTTTTCCAAAAACTACCAAATTGGCTTGAGAAAGATCATGTGCTCAAGACAAAGATAATAAGCTTGTTTGGCTCAAGGACATTAATAACAGACAGTCCTATTTATGATAATCATAACAAAAAGCATATAATGGCAAGACTAAACGAAAATGATTGTGCATTCTTCGCTCTAATGATCAGTGGATAAGCTACTGTGACAACACTTAAGGCTCTTAGAGGAAATATTAACGTGGAAGTATAGGACCCAAAGCCAAGTCATACTCCAATCACTCAACCAATCAAACCACACGTAGTGCATGCCCCAAGGGTCCTTCATGCAATGGATATGCTGACCTGTAATGCCTACATGAAGATGACAGGAAAGGCCCCCGAAGTTTCGAAAGGCACTTTGCAAGCCTCGGCCTTTAAATCCTTCCAAGCAAGAGAAGAATCGAGCTCAACTCTCCCTACCAAGCAGACCCATCAGACATTCATGTTAGCCAACATGAAAGCAATGACTTGGGTGCCATGAGGGTACCGACCAGACGAAGCTTCATAAGGAATGAAGAAGACTTCTAGAGAAGGAGAGGACCTACATGATATGGTCGGTGCCATCCAAGGAGTTCGGTAGTTACTAGGAAGTTTCACTTCTCATATTTGACAACCCAGAATTTGTTCACTCAAAAGTAGTACCGGGTCTGCAGTCCCATAAAATCCATTCGTTACAACAGCATTTACTAGGATTATCATTCCTTCTAAGGTGTTGTCTTTTACGTGAAAGTGGCTCTAAACATGAACTGTTTGTAAGCGATATCCTTCTCTTCCCCGAAATCTTGGACGGTCTTTGTGATTCAATCTCTCTTTTCTCTTGAACCCCTTTTACGGTGCCCCCCGATGTCAACATTTCACCGTAAGCACTTACCAACAATCAAGGGCTTAAGCACTTACTAGCATGGTACCAACATTAAAGAGTTCTACGTGTATAAACGGCAAATCAACAAGGTTGCTAAAGCTTTTATTCTAAAGATTTTGTGCCAGCAGTCATGACAGGCTGCTTCCTACTGTAAATAAGGATGAACATGCGTTGCCTTTTTATATGTACAGAAAATTTAATCGCCACATCATCCTTTTGTTTTTTTTTTTTTTTTCAGGGGAGGGGGGGGTGTTATTTCACCCACTTTTTCCGACGTATGAGTTTGCGGTTTGGAGAGCGAAACTTGGTCCATATTGCTGTGCATTTGACATTACTGTTCCAATCTCTTCGTTTCAAAACGCAGAAAAACCAAGAAAATTATCCTACTAAAGTTCTCTAAAACTAAACATCTTTCTTCTCCACCTTTTGAAAGAAGAAGTGTTGGATTTGATGTATTTTTAGTGCAAAGCTTCTCTAATGAGGAAAGTGTTTGACAGTAATGGAAATGAAATATATAGGTTTGTATGTATTACATCATTCGTGATGTTTGGATTATCACTTTGGAAAGTATAGAAAAAAAAATAAAGAAAGGTAAAGATAATGTAATAATAAGTGGATTCACAGAAGAAAATGTAAAAGATAATTTCTTTGTAGCAATAAAAGATACATTGGCATGGAATTGGAGAGGTTTCCTCAAACTAATGCCTACTATTAACTTTATTCTTTATAAGTCTACCTATTGCTGTAAAAAAATTTACAATGACCTTTGACCAGTAAATAAAGAAGTGGAATGATATAATTTGATTTAGGTTGGTGGCATCAACAAATATAATTTCATTAAATAATTAGTTTGTCGAGATTAAATTTTTATAGCAAAAACAATTATATGATGGTTTCCTTTAGTTAACTTATATTGTGAATTCTTTTAGTTTAAGATCAAAACACAAGAGCCATTTCTTTTTTTGAATGTACATGGACTAAGATAATTTAAAAAACTATCCTTAGAATAAAATCCAACATTATATTAGAGGATGGAATTAAAAACTAAAATTGATAATTAGAGCCATTAAAGGAAGTGATTTAATTGTAAAACTTCTCAATATTTCTTTTGTAACTTGCATTTACTATATATGGACTAAATGCAATAGAAGAAGATTTTAAAATAAAATCATTTACATCTTAATCCTCTTAGCAAAAGTAAGAAAAATTATTCAAATGAGAGTTTCTTTGTTTCAAAATATAAAAACTTCTAAAAAAAATATCATTTTGAGCAAGATTTGGGGCCTTCTAAACTCAACCTTTTTAGAGCTTTCATAAATCTTGCAATACTAGGATATCGTCCTATACTTTTGTAAATTAATATTTATTAATACAAACTTACCTTTCTATCCAAAAGAAAAAAATTCATTACTACTACCAAATTTTCTATAAACTTTAATGGTCAACATGTTGGCTACTTTAGGAGAACCAATAGGTTAAGACAAGCATATCTCTTGTTCCTTTATTTTATTGTCCTTGTTATGGACATATTTAACAAGATTATTATTAAGAAAACTTCTACTTTTACTTTCAAATTTCATTGGTATTGTAAAAAAGAGAAAATCACTCACATTTGCTTTGGTGATGACTTATTTTCATTTGTATTAATTCAATGTTATATCTTATTGATGCTTTGAAGGACTTTACAATACTCCCAAATTTTCATTTTAATCCTAGTAAATGCTAGATGTTTTTTTCAAAGCTCATTAAGCCAATTTTTTCTTTTTTTAATATTGGATCACATTTCATTATCCAAAGGAACTCTCCCTATTAGATATCTTGGTGTTCCTTTAACTTAGAGAGGTCTTTTTAAGTTACAATAGATTTTTACATCTATAATTTTTAAACCTTTTAAAATTAAATGGTAGATCTTAATATGGTTATATGGAATCAACAAACATAATTTTATTAGATAACTCATTTGTAAGGATAAATTTTCTACAACAAAAGTGATATCTCAATAGCTTCCCCCAATTGACCTATATTGTAATTTTTGTTATTATTAAGTTTAAAACATGTCAAACTTATTTTTTTACTGTATTTATATTGGAAAAATTTGGCAAAGTATTCTTACACAATAATGCCTTCATAAGATCATTAATGATTGAAACTCTAAATTGTAGTGAATGATTAAAGCCACCAAAAGAAAGGATTTTGTTGTAGAAGTTCCTAAACTTTTTTTCTTACCATGTGTCTATTGTATATGGTTTGAATGAAATTATAAATATTTTTTAAAACAAAACTGTTGAAATACTAATTTTATTAGTTATAATCAAGAAAGTAGTACGTGAAAAAGCTTTTTCATTTAAAAACATTAAATATGCTCATGTGAATGTTTTGTTTTTTTTTTCTTTGTTAAAAGGTCAAGAATTATATATCATCGTAAATAATTACAAGATTGTTCAATTACATCATCACCATTTAAACTCAAATACTGCATTTGACAAATTCCAAAGCTCTTGTAAGAATGTTTTACAATTTATAGGTGTTACTCCTCTAGTAGATAAAATCTCTACTCTCATGTCCTTGATTTTAACAATAATGCTTGAACTGTTTAAACTTTTATAATTGAATTTTCTTCTATTTCTTTCCCTCGAAATGTGATACTATACATCCTTGAAAGATATACTAAGCATGATAGTTGCAAAACTCTTACTCTTAACAGCCTTGATCATCCAACATATTTTAGCTCTTCAATGTTCAATTTTTCAAGTTAATCTATTCATACCTAATAAAGCTTTCCATATGTAACTTGTGAACTTGCATTCAAAAAATAAATGTTCTGGTGATTCTTCCCCTTGTTGGCAAAGGTTGCATTGTAAGTCCACTAAGCTATTCCATATAGCCACACGATTTGTTGTTGATAGTTTGCCTTTCAAAATGATTTAACATATAAAATTATGTTTTGATACTCTTTATTTCCATACAAGTTTTGCCCATTTAATATCTTCTATGTGCTCTTTTAGTGTTACATAACTTTTGACAATAGTGTATTCTAAGCCCGTCATTAGTTTTTCCCATTCATGTGAATATTTTGTTTTATCATACTTAAAAGATTTATAACTCAATTTTTTCTTAGATGAATTATAATGTTGAAGTCTGACTTTAAGCTTTTATATTTTTTTTATTCTTAAATGAATAAACTCACACATCCATTAAAAAAATAAAAAAGGAAAAGATGCTCTTAGGCAAAGAAACACAATCACGCTAGTTGTATAATAAAAAACGTTAAGTTAATTTTAGACGAAGGCTACAATCTTTAGATTCAACTCCGCCTTGATTATTGCTCTAAATGTTTTAGCAAACGACAAAGACATTTTGACGATACAAAGGGGAGCGTAGTGTATTCCTGGCATATACAATTAATTTGGGCAATAAAGATAGTGTAATAGGAGAGGTCTTAACTTTGATTGAAGATTTTGAACTATATCATAAACTATATCATTAGAAAGGAATAACACTTTATGATTCATTATAGAAAAGGAACTTTCTTTACTCCTTGGAATATGGACATATGAGCTGCATAAATATTCCAGTTATATTTTTTCTAATGTTAACTGATGGTTTGGTTGACTTTGAACATTCAAAATAGGATTACATATGTTTTTGACTATCAACTCACTGCTGAGATGACGTAGGAAAATTTCATCAAAAGATCAACTAGACCTTGAGAATTATGGCCCCCCTTGAACAAAGTTAATTTTTGATTTAGGTTATGGTTTACTCAATGTAATCTTTTATGCTCTTATAATGGTTATGGATCCATCTTAGTTGACTATGTTTCTATTTCTTTGATATCTTACACCCAGTTACTTGGTTTATGTTATGAGGGTTAAGTGTTATGCCTTACCTTATATATTTTTCTAGTGGATCTAACGTTTCAATCAACCTATTCCTATATATATATATATAAAGGCAAAGTGGAGAATAAAAGAACCAGTTAACCACAAGGAAAAATCATAAATATTAATCTAAGAAGTCCGCGGGCTAAGTGTTTTGGTAGGACTCTAGAAAAGCTTGCTTTTTCCTAGAGATTTTCCGTAATAACACTGAGACAAACTCTTGTGGATGGCTACTGTTTTATAACAAACACTTTAGATGGCTTACAACTCAGTTTGAGATTTATTTTTTATTTTTTATTTTTTGATGAAAGGTCAAGAATTATATATCACTATAAAGAATTATAAAATTATTCAATTACATCATCATCATAACTCGGTTTAAGATTTAAACTGTTCTAAAGCTGTACCTTTAAAGACGTTCTGCTTGACCGCTTGTACTAAAAGTGAGTATGTGCATTAAAGTTTTGCTTATTCCTGTTTTCATTTTTAATCTGTCCCTTTTTTGTCGTACATGTTTGTAATAGAAATTGCCTGACCACCATCTTAGATTCTCACTGGCAGCTGGGTACTCAGGAACTTCTTTAGAGATGAATTCTAGCAATAATAAGAAGCATGAGGGTTACACAAAAGTAGTACCTATATTATAAAAACCCTTAATGCAGACCTGTTGTTAAATTGCACGACCACAATGCAAACTTTCCTGGAACCCAAAATAGTCACAATAAGTAACAGAACCAAACGTTGCTTGACTTGGGTGCTCACGTCTTATATTTGACTGAAGGCCAGGAATGGATTCCATAATCAGATAAGAAGACATGTTAGTTGCACACCGGAGAGTTTATTTTATTTTATTTGTATCAAGATCAGTTCGTCCAAGTAGCTTCAGTGGGAAAATACTATCAGAACCTAGATCTGCGGTCGAACAAATATTGAAGGAATACCCCAACTTTCTCTATGGTCTTACTCCCTCTGTAGAGTGTCAGTTGGAGAGAGCTTGTTGCATATGTTAGAAGATCTTGAATCTCGCCATTCGAAGATTCCGTAGAGAGATTATCATGCCGGTGGCATGGGTATAAAACACCGACCCTCTCACGTTCTTCTTGCCTCTTTTTTTATCAGACCCACAGCCAAGAATCCTCCAACGTTGCTTGTGCTCTCCAGCCCTGCACAACAGAGAATCGACTCTTCTCTCTATTTTATTATTCCATTACTGTTGAATTCAGGTATCTGTTGCTCCGCGCATGAGCTCCCCAGTTTGAGGAGCCAACCACGCAGTTCCTTTTCCAAGATTCTGAAATACAGAGGGGCGGAGGGGGCTCGAGGCAAAGCACTCTGTCTGAAGTTTTCATCGTTTGCCTTACTTTTAAAGAGGCTGCCAACAAACTAAAGCCGTCAGGACTTCGAATGCCATTTGTGGCTTTTGTGCTCGACTTGACTTTTTTTCAACTGCTTGACCATAACAATATAGGTTCTAACCAGAAACATGGCCACTAAGCAATATGGAACGAGCAAAGTGCATCAACTTGACGGTCTGTGATGCAAGCGTAATGACAAATTCACATAAGGTTTGAGCTCGCGACAAATAGGAATCTTACACAAAACAAAGAGTCCTTGACATGCTTAGCTTCTGTAAAGGAAGTTTAAAACAGAGAGCCCAGTACAGGTGTCTTTTTCTTTTTGGGCATGATGGGCGGATGTGCTTTCTTTGACTTTCTAGACCAAAAGATTCTGAGCTTATACGCCAGCCACCAAGATATAATATTTTACATTTCTAAGTTAACCGTGCAGAGAATCTCTTTTTTGTGCAATTATCTCGAGTGGGTTGAGACGGACTAGAGTCATTCTCATTGTTCATTAAGTTGTTCCATACCACTACTCAACATGCTATTGCAAGTTTGTCTTTTATAGTAATCTAGTAGATTAAGTTATGTTTATATATCCCCTCTTTCCAAACCAATCTTGCTCACTCAACTTCTTCTTCACTATCTTTCAACTCTGAGTAGCTTTTAATGATGCTATACTTTAATTTCATCACTAGTTGTGAAAGTTCATCACTAATCTATAAGATGGTTCTCTAGATCTAAAATAATGATCCTTTCATCATCAATTATAGCACATTTTTTCCCTATGCTTTTTAAAGATCATCCATATTATCCATAGAGAATTTAAGTGACTAATCAAAGAGAGCATAGAAGTTTATCAATTGATGTCTTATTTCAAGTGTGTGTGTCTGTGTCTATTAATCTTAATCCTCCAAACTTCTTGGGATAACATGCTTTCTTCTAGGCCAATTTTGGTTTACATCTCCAAATAGATGTACCTTAATGGTTTACTCATAAGAAGAGTCTAATCCTCATTTCAATTTTGTATAATGTTTGTTGAGGTAAGATGAAGATCTATAGCTAATATGTTTGCATGGAAAATAAGATAACTTTTGGTAGCTCTAATATTCTCCCATAGCTAATATACTTAGCCTCTCAACCTTTAATTTTTCATTTTTTTTTTTGTTATATAGATCAAATCATTACATTGTAATATGAAATGAATAGATACGATATAAATGTATTGTCCATTGCACATTTTTGAGAACTTAAACGATAGGAAATAATGCTACGGGTGGAGCTATGCTTCAAAATCAATTTCCATTTTGCAGAAAGCCGCAAGATAACCCTTAAATTCTTGGCGAGCAAAAGTCAAATTCAGCAGACTCTTGGACAATTAAGTTTAATAAAGCATGCATCAGAGGAACGGGTTGGACTGCACTGCGGCTAGCCTGGAGAAAATGGGTTTGCTCCCTCCTCTGCTTAGCCAAAAAGCATAGAGAAGAAACTCAGAGTTTGTAACATTTGATACTTTGGTTTGATGAACAAGTTGAAACAAAGAATAACAAATCTATAACAAAGGATATATGGGAGATAATGCTAGAGCAACAACTGGAAACTATCATGAGAAGTGATTTAAACATAAATAAAATAATGAGAGAAATAATAATAAAAACCACTCCAATATAAATATATATAAAGGAAAGACAATGACATAAAAAAAACATTTAGAAGCACCTACTGCATGGCTTAAATACCCTACTACATCTCTACAAACATTTTTAGAGGAGTAGTTGGACATACCACAAATTTATCTTGCTCTCCTATTTATAGATTGTTCTATACATATATTTTAATATTTATAATAGTTGGATGGTGCAAATAAGATCCATGGAATTCACCAACCATTCTATCCATGATTTCTAATGGTGTCTTGTCTTGTCTTGATGTGGGCACCAAGCATTACCCATTTTTTCAAGGTTTGACTTGTGTGCTGGTTTCTTGTGATAAGTCATGAATGGTCACTGAAGTGCATACTTCAACACATAGGAACTCCAAAATTGGGTCGGACAATGGTAGGAGGGATCTAGAAATTTAAGCCCAAGCTTTAAGACAACAAAATCTGACACAAATCAAGCATACCTTTACGTAATACTATTTAAAATGGTCTTTCATTTTTTTGAAGAACGTCACAAACATTGTAAAGACTTATGCTAAAAGTAAGCATTTGCAAGAAAAAAGTTATTATAAAACTAAACGATAAGTTAATTGGGTCCTATTGTTAGAATATTTTACATGATTATATCCTGCAATAAAAATCTTCTACGTATAATTTTTTTTTGGTGAAAAGATAAATTTGCATTAATAAAAATTAGTATATATAAGTATAAAGACATAATTTTACATATGTAAATATTACTTTCTTTCTTACAACATGATTTTAAGAAGATAAATAATTTTGTTAATATGATATCATGGTATAATTGTTATTGTGAATAAGATTCTATCATAATCCATAGTTTAAATATAGGTACTCAGGAACGTCTTTAGGGATGAATTCTAGTAATAACAGTTACTTAAGAAGCATGAAGGTTTCAGAAAAGTAGTACCCATAGTATAAAAACCCTTGATGCAGACCTGTTGTTAAATTGCAAGACCACAATGCAAACTTTCCTGGAACCTAAAATAGTCACAATATGTAACAGCACCAAACGTTGCTTGACTTGGTTCTTCACGTCTTATATTTGACTGAAGGCCAGGAATGGATTCCATAATCAGATAAGAAGACATGTTAGGTACACGCCGGAGATTTTATTTTATTTTATTTTATTTGTATCAAGATCAGTTCGTCCAAGTAGCCTCATTGGGAAAATATTATGAGAACCTGGATCTGCGGTCGAACAAATATTGAAGGAATACCCCAACGTTCTCTACGGTCCTACTCCCTCTGTAGAGTGTCAGTTGAATAAAGCGTGGTGCATATGTTAGAAGATACTGTACAGAGATTGTCATGCGCGTAGCGTCGGTATAAAACCACCGACCCTTTCACGTTCTTCTTGCCTCTCTTTTTTTTGTCAGACCCACTGCCAAGAATCCTCCACCGTTGCTTGTGCTTTACAGCCCTGCACAACAGAGAATCGTACTCTCTTTTCTCTATTTTATTATTCCATTATGATTCAGTTCACGTATCTATTGCTCAGCGCATAAGCTCCCCAGTTTGTGGAGCCAACCATGCAGTTCCTTTTGCCAGATTCTAAAATATAGAGGGGCGGAGGGGGCTCGAGGCCAAGCACTCTGTCTGGAGTTTTCATCGTTTGCCTTTCATTTAAAGACGCCACCAACAAAGTAAAGCCGTCAGGACTTCGAATGGATTGGTGGCTTTTGTGCTCTTGACTTGACTTTTTTCAATTGTTTGACCATAACCTTATAGGTTTCTAACCAGAAACATGGCCACTGAGCATTATGGAACGAACAAAGTGCATCAACTTGATGGTCTGTGATGCATGCGTACTGACAAATTCACAGCAGGAACTGAGCTCGCGACAAATTGGAATCTTATACAAGACAAAGAATCCTTGACATGCTAAGCCTCCATAAAGGAAGTTTAAAACAGAGAGCCCAGTACAGGCTTCTTTTTCATTTTAAGCATGATGGGGGGATTTGCTTTCTTTGAGTTCCTAGACCAAAAAATTATGAGCTTATACGCCAGTCATCCAGATATGATATTTTACATTTCTTAAGTGAACCGTGCAGAGAATCTCTTTTTAGTGCAATTATCTCGAGTGGGGCGACGCCGACTAAACTAATTCTCATTGTCCTAGATTAACATATCTCAGTCTTGAGTCCTGCTGGCCAAGAAAGAATTGATTAACTAGCTTTCTATCATTAAAAACTTTTAAACAATCTTGCAATTCTTCGGCCTCATTAGAAGTCATCATACAGTTAAAGGGCTAACCTTCAAGCTTCAACAGGTACCATTTCAAATGATGAACTGTTCAGCAAGTTGGTGCGAGTTTAGAGAATACACCCATATACCAATTTTTTTCAGTAGTTGGATTTAATATATATATATATAGAAAAGTAATTGTACATGACAAGACTCATATGTTTATGTGGAGACTAGATGAAATATCAAGTCAAATATAAAATTATGTCAGCTAATCTCTAAGTATACTGAATATATAAGTTTTTAACTTATATGGACAAAACGAAATAAAAAATGATTTCAAAATAAAATAATCAACATTTCAATCATATTGGCTAAAGTAAAGAAAACTATACAAGGAAGAGCTCTTTTATTTTAAAATATAAATTTCTTACAGGAAAATATTATTTTGAGTAAAATTAGGAGACTTCCAATCTCTATTTTTTGTAATTTTATAATACTAAGATATGCTCCTATATTTTTGTATACTACATTTATTAATGCAAACTTATATTTCAACCAAATTTTTTTTTAACTATGTAAATATTTTTCTTAGATTAAAAAATGTATCTTCATAACTTCAAGAATAAAAGCTTTTGAGTTAAGAATGTATTTAAGAACCTTATTAGTCATTTATTTAAAAAAAACACATACAAAATGAAGCAAATACAAACTTAAAGATACTTAACTTGAAACTCTTTCCTTTTGTGTGATAAAAAAGCCAACTAATTCTATATTTTATAAGAGGTAAAATAATTATATGTTGAGCATAATTTTCAAATGTTTTCATATTATTACAAAATATAAACACCTGATAAAGATGTATACTTTCACTCATGTAACATGGTGCTACAGGCGGATTATATCTAGCCGTAAACTTTTGCCCAGCCGCAAAAGTTGAGGGGTGGATATCCTTGGGAATCTACTTCACAGCTATGAAGCTAGATTCCATGAACTGTGCGTTGAGAAGCTTTTTCAGATTTTTCAGTCAACTTTTCTCTACTTTTTTACGGCTCACAAGTTGTAGAGGACAAGAGGAATCACGGGATTAGAAAATTGTAGAACAGTGAAGGTCAACTTGCATCATGTGCAGTCCTCCTAGAAGGTTTTGTATGAGAGTACCGAACGTTGATTGGTGAAAGCCATTTCATTGTTATTCAACACATACGCTCACTTGGAAACAGCAGCTAATATACACTCTACGTAACCATGCTAAACCTAGAGAAAGATGACTTTACGACTATTCTGTTTTATTTTCACTGGTACTCAACGTCATGAAACAATTTCCATAGCGGCACCAATTGATGTGAATACTTGGGCATGGAAAACTTAAAAAGTGATTATAAAAGATGACAACTTCCATATTTGATGATAATCTTACTCCTAAGATTTTGATCTCATTTTTCTTCTTCTCTTTTTTATCTCAATGTATTATGTTAATATGATTAAATTACATTCCATATTTTCGTAAATTTCATAACTCTCAAAATCGTAAGGTATGTCTTATATTTTTGTATACTAAAGATTACTTTTTCATTAAAAAAAATCAAATTAACAATAGTTACTATTGTATACTCCACTTGAGTTGTGGGAAACTAACAATAGTAACTCTTTTTAAGCATAGTATTTTGGTTAATGGTATAATAGTTTTTTCTCTTCTTCTTCGGACTACCTGTTCACTTGTTTTATCTCGTACAATTATATCATGTATGCCCTACCTATTGCTCCCCAGGGCCTTAAGGGTGCGCAGCCACTGTGAGTGCGCTGGAGTCCTAGATGCTTGGGGTACCTTCTTTCTTTTATCCTTTTTAATTTTTTTTTTCATTTTCGGCACTTGTCACATGGATGCTTCAGCTTTTTCAACCTTAAATAGCAACGGCTGCATGATGGGTTCCTACCGTTCACTTCTTCCTTCTCCTTGACAATGGCCAAACCTAGTAGCGTTTGCTTATTCGTTTTCCTTTTTATGATCATTTTCTGTCAAGAACTTCTCTTCGTTGAAGGAAGAAGCTTGAACCCAAGGAAGAAGAAGATGTGTGTAATCTGCCTTAGTCCAAAAGGCCTTGCAACAGTGCCTAAAAAAACTGTTTCAAGCCCAAGCCAGTTGCACCATGTTCCTATAACTACAAATGGAGACGTTGAAGCTTTCCGACCCACATCCCCTGGTCATAGTCCGGGAGTTGGACATTCCCTCCGCAACCGTTAATTCCCAGGATTTAGATAGCACGTATTAATGGCTGTTGTAATAGCATTCAATATGGTGTGTTCGGTTTTCTTCGCAGGTGTGTTTAAATTAAAAAAAAATTGTTGTCATGTATCAAGTTTGTAATATGAGATCTGTTATTGAAACTGCATCCTTTTTCAATGCCTCTCTTTCCCTCTCTCTTTCTCTCTCGATAAATCCAGTAAATTATTTTTCTGGTACATTTCCCTCGCAACCAAAGGAATGGAGGTGTAAAGGCCATTTGCCAGGGTGACTTTCATTAATAGAGTACGTTCTCATTCTCAAAGTACGCCAGCAAAACCCCCTGCGTCACCTTAATTCACAGCTTTGTGGCGCTCCTATAACAGTGAATCCAATGGTAAACCACGAAACACTTCCAACGACTACCATCTTCAGAAGTAAAGAAGTTATAAACTGCAATGGCATGTTCTTTTTTTATTTTTTTTTCCTTCGTTATGAAATATCCAAGTTTAATAAAGGTCGAAAAATCATACCAGGAGGAAAATGCAAGCTTAGGGCTTCTCAACAATAGTTGTAATAAACTTCGTATTTAAGATGCAAAAAGTCGGCGCTTTGTTCATGGCATCAGGTCGATAATTTACCATACTAGCTGAGAAAAGTACACACACAGTTACTTTGTAGGTCTTGAACCATTTCTTTAGATTCTAGTGCAAACTACTATAGAAGAAACGGAGCAAGAGTATTCCATTTTGTTTATTTCCCACCAGCACGAAAATATTTCTTCCCTTTCTTCTTCCTCATGTCATTGCCAACATGGATATTCTCTTCACTTATTTGTTTGATAGATTAATTTCATGTATAAAAAAGAAAATTAACTGAGATAATTGCATGCACAAGTAAAAACGCAGCAAAATGCATTGTGAAGCTCTTTATATTAGTATATCATCAATATGGTACGAGTTGATAATAAGAAAATTAACTGAGATAATAATTGAAGTTCATTAGATTTTTATGAAGCATAGCATTGTCATGATTCATGAGGCTGCTTTATTATATTTTCTCATATCCAAAATAATTAGACAAAATTATAGCTGAAACCCTTTAAAATCAAATTTACATCTTCATCTTATCTGATACACAATCAATATGATACTTGACACCTGGACATATTTATTTTCTATCATCTAAGATTTTATTTTCACATTGCAAGTATCTTATCCTAGGTACTATAAATATTCTCTTAGTTCGGTTGCTGGCTGGCTTTCCTTCCAGACTAACTCTTAATGGTGGGTTCTTCTTTCCTCGTGCTAGAGTTCTCGTGTTTTCCTTCCTGTGGACTGCTTTTCAGCCTAACTGACGTTCAGATTCGGATGCCCTTTTTATTGGCTTTGTTTTATGTCTATCCTTTTTCTTTGACATCCTTCAAAAGGGAGAAAAAGAAAATACAAACAGACTTACGGCAGAACCATTTTGCAGAAACCTATGATGTTAGCGCTGCGTGGACAATAGAACAAGTCCATAATATATGAGACAGTTCAGGAGAAACCTATTGGCATCCGATGCAAAGGGCCGGTCTTCCAGCGGTGGTGGACGAAGGGGAAGTAATTTTTCCTTATAACAACTTCCATACACATATTTTATTAACAAAAAAAAAAGAGAGAAGAAATCAAAGTGACTAAAAGAATTGATTTGACTTTTTGATTCATATGCAAGTTTATTCATTAAAAAAATAAGAGAATACAAAAGTTTAGTAACATACCCTTAGTATTAAAATTCTTAAGATATAATTTTTAACTTATACTTTTTTATGAATATGTGAGATTATTCATTTAAGAATAAAATAATACAAAATCAAGTAAATTGCAAATGTTCTTCTCATGATTATCATAACAAGAGCAACTTCTTATTCTAAATCACTCACCTTTCCCTATGGGTACACTTCCTATTCGATATCATAGAGTTTTTTATTACGGAAAGACTCACTCATATTGATTGCAAAGGTCTAACAAATACAATATTTGGAAGAATAGAAATTGAGAAATGAAAGATCTTAGCTTTGTTGGAAGGTTACAGTTGACAAAATTAGTTATAATGTCCAAATGTACATTTTGAATGCAAGTTTTCTTATTACCAAAGCAAACATTTATGAGATTAAAAAAATAATTATGAACTTTCTATTGGCAGGTACAATAGACATACAAAACTCTCACAAAGTTATTTAGCAAACAGTTTGCTCACTAAAGAAGGAAAGGGGATTGAGGTTATTGAATTTTAAATTTTGAAATAGTCCTTTTAAGAAGTATGTTTTGAAAACTCATCAATCTTTCAGATGCTTCATTATAAAGTAAGTCAATTCATAATACAAAATGTAAAAGAATTTTAATAATGCAACTTGATATCAAAGGTACTATGATATGGAGTTAGAAAGGTATTCTCAAATTAAGGCCCACAGTTACCCCGGTTCTTTATACATCTACCTATTACTGCAAAAAAATTTATTAAAACCTTCAACTAGTTAATGAAAAAGTAGATTAGTATGGTTTAATTTGGACATGAGGCATATGCAAGCATAATTTTATTGGATGGCTAATTTTTCAAGATTGATTCTTTACAACAAAAAAATGGTACAAAGGCTTCCTTTAGTTAACTTACACTATGAGTTTTGTTAGTCTCATGTTCAACTATGAGTCATTTCTTTTTTGAATGTCCATGGACAATGATAATTTGGAAGATTATCTTTGCTTAGAATGGAATTTGAGTCATATTAGAGGATGGAATGAAGAACTACAATGAATTATTAAAGCAATTAAAGGAAAGGATTTAGCTACAAAGCTTTTTAAAATATCTTTTTTAGCTAATATTTATTGTATATGGATAAAATGAAATAGAAGAAAATTTCAAAATAGAATCGTCAACATTCCCATTTTATTGGCTAATTTAAGGAAAACTATACGAGAGAAAGCTTCTTTGTTTCAAAATATAAAATTTTCGCAAGAAAATGTTATTTTGAGTGAGATTTAGAGGCTTCCAACCTCTATCTTTTCATAGTTTTCATAATTTTGTAATGCTAAGGTATACTCATATACTTTTGTACACTACTTTTTATTAATACAAACTTACATTTCAACAAAAAAAAAAAAAGGTAGGTGTAGGCCATGTCACGTGAAGGTAGGGGATGTGTAGTGCTAGTCACCAAACAAAGACATTGGAAGTTTTTAAGGAGGGTAATTATTTAACAAGTTCTCTAGTTATGTTCATTCATTGTGTATTCCAACATGAGATACGCATATATAGCTTTGGTCGATTACCTTTTTATGGGGCTAACGTTAAAACTACTAGTTACGACTATTGAGGAAGTTCACGAGCCAAGGGTGCCCACTTTAGTTCTTTCTTTAATGACCCAATTATTATTGATAGCATTAAAGTAATCATGTTATTTTAGAGTAAAATAACTGACATCTCAATTACGTTGAGAAAAGTAAAGAAAATTGCTCAAAGCAATATTTTTTTATTTGAAAATATAAAATTCTTTTAGAAAAATGTCATTATAAGTGAGATTTGAAGGCTTCTAACCTCCATTTCTTTTTGTAACTTTAGTAACTTTTGTAATGTTGAGGAATGCCCATATACTTCTATATATTAAATTCTATTAATGTAAACTTATCTTTTCACCAAAAACAAAAAAGAAGAAGAAAAGAGGTGACATTTACTAGGATTATCATTCTTCTAAGGAGTTGGTTTTTATGTGAACATGGTCTTAAACAAATTATTTAAAATAAAAATAAAATAAAAACATGGTCTGAATATGAATTGTTTGCAAGAGATCTCCTTTCCTCCCCTAAAATCTAAGACAGTCTTTTCGATACAATCTTTCTTCTCTCCTGAACCCCTTTACGATGCCTACGGATGTCAATATTTCACTGTAAACCCTTGACATTAATCAAAGCTAAAGAGTGAAGCACCTTAATGATAGCCTCCTCACTTTCGATCACTTATTACGGGATACTGTCCAGAAGATGGAATGTAGTAGATAGAAGTTGACTATCTCATAGTGTAACGCGAGTCAAGTGACCTGCTGGATACAATAAAAAGGAGTCGGCTTCTGGAACTTAGAAACCTCAAAACTAAGCTATGAAATCCTCCACCATCCTCGTTCTAGGCATCTCTAAAAAGGAAAAAAGTAAAACTAGATCTTACTTTAAAGCACTATGAAGGGCTTAAAGCAACTGACCACTTATGTTTGTTCTGTCGTACATTCGCATATGTTGTCGGAGAGCCAATGACTTTCCCCAGCCTGGGGCAATGACCTTTTGTTTCTTCAATTCAACTTGCCCTTAGCTGCAAAGGAATAACTTTTCCTTAGCTTTTGACAGATTACAACCGCAAAAGTAGAAGGAAAAGATGTAAAAGTTAGGTAGTCTAAATTAATTAGCAAAGCAAAAATTTGTATCATCCAAAGAGTTATTGGCTATATTCACTGAATCCAACAAGCTACAAGACAACAAATGCATCTGTTTTGGCTGGCACTGTGCGTTCAGTGCACGTGTTTCCTTACTTCCATGATAAGTTGGGTGGCTATATTCATTGAATTTAACATGATTACAGGTTAAAAAATTTCCCCGTCAAATGTAGCTTCACAGAATCAAACTAAATAGATAAGTTTCGGGTTTAACCCTTAATCAAAAATATGTTTTTTTTTCAAAAAAATTCAAAAATTTACTAGTTATTGACCCTTAAATCAGATCCGTTATTTAGCACAATGCAAATATATTGACAGTTTGTTTTACAATGACACGTTTCCGAGCAAAATAACGAGTAACCTCTGCAGCTGAGTGCTGTACACAAGAAGAAAAAAGAATAAAATTCTTAAATGTGGGTTCGTCAATGATGCAGAGGATTTGCATGTCTATTTTTCCTTCTTTTTTTTTTTTGTGGTTATCGACCACCCACGTACGACTAGGAAAGAAGACAAGAAGGGCATCGTAAATAAGGGATACACATGATTCAGCTTTTTCCCTGCAATCCTTTCTTCAATTCAACTTGCCCTCGGCTGCAAAGGAATAATTTTTCCTTGGCTTTTGAAAGATTTCAACTGCTAAAGTAGAAGGAAAAGACGTAGAAGCTAGCTCGTCTAAATTAATTAACAACGCAAAGTTTGTACTATACAATTGGCAAAGGAATTTGAAAATTAACCCTTTGTAGGTGCGGGATCCTATAAAAAAGACGTGGGTCTCATAAACGAAATATTTCAATATCACATGTAGTACAATATTGTAAGGAATAAAATACTGAAAAAGTTAGTGATACATGTATCATTGAATGCTTTAGACTCTTCAAATCCCAAGTTCTACATCTTCGAAGAAAAAGTTTCTTAAGTTGGAAGACCTATGAATAGGCCCTTAAATTATAGATCGAGAAGAAGAATTAAAATCTTAAATAACAATAACAACTAAGTACTAAGTGTTAAGGAAATTTAACCAAATGCATCATCCACATAGAGATTGAACTCACAATCATGGGAATGCATACAGTCAAACATAACATATTTGAAAGGTTCAGAATATCATAATATCTTACTTCTCCTAGAGTTTCTTCTTATTAGATTTTCTTTTACTTATCCTCATCAAATAGGTATCTTATGGATTATCTCATCAACTAAAATTCATAAGAGGGATTCTCTCTAACAATTACCCCTCAAAGGGACTTTCTCTACTTGACTTGTATATTTCTCTATGCTTTTTTTTTGTGGAAAGGTAAATTGTATTAATACATATTAAAGTACAAAAGCACAGGAGCATATCCCAGTATTACAAAAGTCACCATATCTATGAAAAGATGGAAGTTGGAAGCCTTTAAATCTCACTCAAAATAACATTGCATTGAGAAGATTTTATATTTATAAACAAATAAGCTCTCTCTCTCACTATATTCTTTATTTTCGCTAAGAAAATAGGGATATCCATTATTTTTCCCTGAAAACGTCTTCTATTTTGCTCAGCCCATATACAATAAATACAAGCTAAGAAAGATATCTTGAAAAGTTTGGTAGATAAATCCCTTCTTTTTATTGCTTTGATCATCCATTGTAGTTCTTCATTCCATCCTTCATTGTCATGTCAGATTCCATTCTGAGCAAGAATACTTTTCCAAATCATCCTTATCCATGCACATTCAAAAAAGAGATGACTTCTATTTTCTAAATGAGATTGACAAAAATCACAACATATGTTAACTGAAAGAAGCCATCGTACAATTTCTATTGTTGTAAAAAGTCTATCCCTACAAACATGCCATCCAATGAAATTATGTTTGCTAATGCCACCTGTTCCAAATTAAATTATACCAATCCACCGTTTCTCCAACTTGCCGAAGATCATTATAAATCTTTTGGCAACAATATGTAGGACTCAAGAGAACAAAGGTAAGTGTAGGCCTTAACTTGAAGAGACCCCGCCAACTCCAAGCCATGGTACCTTTTATGTCCAACTACATTACTGAGGTTCTTTTACACTTTGTATTGTGAATCCATTTACTCCATAATGAGCCTTCTGGGAGATTAATAAGATTCCAAAGTATACGTCCTAAAAGGACTTTATTCTAAATTTTGAGGTTCAGTAAACCTAATCCCCCTTCCTTCTTCGGTGAACAAACAATTTGTCAAGCTACTTTGTGAGGACGATGCATATCTATATTACCTGCCTATAAAAATTTCCTTATCTTTTTCTCAATCTCATAAATAGTCTGGTTTGGCAATAGAAAGACTTGCATCCAAAATGTGCAAATAGAAATGAGGATAGATTTCGCTTCATTCCCCAACCTTCTATTCTTCCAAATATTTTATTCGTTAGACCTTTACAATCAACTTGAGTTAGTCTATTCTCTATGCTTTCTTTATTTATAAAGAAATCCTAAACAAATCTTAGTTGAATACTACTAAGAAAATCTACTACTATAAGAGGATGAAAATCTTAGCTAGATACTACTAGGAAAACCCACTACAACTAGAAGACAACCCTAGGTTGACAACCACAACCGTACCCTCTAACCTAATTATTCCTTCAATTCTGACAATCTCTCCCTTGAAACAATTTGGTGCAATGTTCCTACACAATAGAAAAGTATAACAAATATCTTCAAATATATCAACTATACAACCACAATCTTTGAAAAGAAAAAGACCGAAAAAAAAAATTTAACTTCCATTATTACAATCTTTGGATAAAGAAAGATTAAAGAAACTCTCTTCAATCATAGTCTTTTGAAAAAGAAAGATTGAAAAAATGACTTTCAACTTTTGTAACTATAGTCTTTCTGATAAAGAAAGATAGAATAAACCATTTTTAAAACAAGCTCTCATTAATTGTGCCACATTTGCTTCTTCTTAAATCATGTCTCTCACAAGTCATACCTTTTTAGGCACTTCCATTATAGCCTTTTCTAGGTTACACCTCTCGTAGGCCGTATTTCTTTTTATGCATCTACATATTATCATAGGCTTCTTCTATCCAAATGCATCCTCCACCATTAAGCCATTAATAAGATTAAAAATTATGAATTTTCCACAACAATTAAGATCCCTCTTCAAAATCAACCTATTAAAGAGTCCACCTCCTATCCAAAATTGTTAGTGCTTCTCCAAAATCAACCATCAAAGCCTCCTACACCTTATATGGATATCAACAAATTTGAAAATTCCAAAATTTACCTCATCAACTATATCAACATAGAAGTACCACAAGCTCCCCCTTAATCATCAATCTATCCTGAAATGTCAATATCTCCATAATTCTCTATCATTTAACATCACAACTTAAGCCAAAGATTCACATGACCATTATAAACAATTTGATCAGTTTGATCTTCAATCTAACAACTAAAAAATACCTAGAGTCTCCAAAACAATATGTTTTTCAATGAAAAAACTACAATTTGGCTCATAAATGCTTAAATTTGGATAGAGAGACATTGATATGTACTTTACAAACCTTAATTTGCAACTGGTCTATTCCGATAACATATTCTAGCTAATCTACATTAATATCATCTAAAATCAAACTGGATTTAAGGAAAGAGAAAATCTCACCTTAAATATCTATATGCTTCTTCAATTGTATTCACCACATTCAATTCATCATCTTTTGTGTTGATCTTCAACACTCACTACACCACTTGTTGAGGATCTAAGTGATTCTAATATCACTTGTTGGGGGAATTCAACCAAACATATCATACATATAAAAATCAAACACACAATCATAGGAATGCACACATTCAAACATTGCATATTTAAGATGTTCAAAACATCATATGTCCTACATCCTTTGTAGTCTCTTCTCATTTGATTTTCTTATACTTTCTCTCTCATTAAATAGGTATCTAATGGATTCTTTCATCAACTAAAATCCATAAAAACATTTCTCTCCAATAATTAATCCCTTAAGGGGACTCTTTATGCTTGCCTTCTAGGTTTCTTTATACTCCTTCATTTATTAAGAAATCTTAAAGAAATTTTAGTCAAATACTACTAGGAAAATCTACTACTATAAGAGAATAGAAATTTTAGCCGAATACTACTAAGAAAACCACTATAACAAAAAAATAACCTTAAGGCCCACAATTACAATCATATCCTTTAATCTAACTGTTTCATCAATTTTAACATTAAGTTATTTGAGTAGTACTATAAAACTAAGGCTAAAAGAGTTTTATAATATTTATTCTATTCAAAAGACAATAATTGTAAAGTTTTTATTGAATTAATTAGGAAAAAATTAATTTCCTAGACAAGTTGTAAAGGTCAAATGACATAAAATTATTGTGTACATGTGGAGGCACTTTTATGCTCGATCCTAATAACTATGGTTAGAATTGTGTGAATTTCTAACAAGTGATATTAGAATGATTGCAACAGCTTAGAAATAACCTAGAACAATGTTGAAATTGGGCTTCGACACTAGTATAATAAAGTTCAAACTAAAGCTCGATAAAAAAATGAGAAATAGAGTCTTGTGAAATGTAGTTGAACCAATTATTAGTGGAAAATAGACAAATTGGCTTGAGAAAGACAAAGCGCTCAAGACAAATATAATGGGTTGTGAGAAAAAGGGAAATTAGGGAGAAGCCTATAAGTGAACAAATTGTTTCTATATTTTGTTGTGATAATACTCCACAATACTTTGCCTATACTTATGGGCTAGAAACCACATTCTATGTATGATAAATAAAAAATGACAACAATTACAAAAAAATAAGGGAAATCACACCTAACATGTCTATAGTTATAAGGTCTAATCAAGGTGGGTAGTCATGGCAACATATCATACATTTAACATAAGTTCATTTTGTTAGATTATTTTGTAAGCTCATGTAATATGGGCTTATATCAATTAACATATATTAATTCTCTTATGAAGTTTTATTGATGTAAACAATATTTATCTAGATGAATAAAACAAATATTACCCTTGATTACGAGCATAATGCTAGCTAGTGTGGGTTATAGTGTATCTTATAAAATTGTGATAAGTTAAGACTATTTTATTCAATACATTAAAAGTTAAATTTTATTGAAATCAGGGTCATGGTGGATTTGAGAGGATTAAGGGCATAATGGTCATTTTGTCAAGATTAATACTTTTATTTATTTAATGAAACATTCATGCACATTTTTGTATGTTCATAAAATAGACAACCTTTCATGTAAACCGTCCTCTCTACCACCGAGTGTTTCTTGTTATTGATTTTAGTGCAAATTTCTTGTTTCTCATCAATTGTAATTAGAGTAATAGAGGATAAAATCTTAGTTAAAACTATAAAAAATGCAAACATAGTTAGGTACACAAATCTCATTCTAGTTTATGCATGAAAACTTTTTTCAATCTATGATTGATGTTCAAATTCTAGATCAAAGCCTCGTTTGAGGTGATTTATCTCTAACACATTTAGCTCGTGGTTATTAATACAAGACAGTTCTACTTATAAGGAAAACAGCAAAGTCCTAATCAGATGTTATCTAGTGATAATGACAAAAAAATATATGTAATGGTAAGACTAAACACTGTCATGCCATCTCCATTATCTTCAATCTTTTCAGCTTTGATAGGTCACCCAACTTTTTTCACTTTCTTAAGTAGTGCATCAGCTCGTAAAACTTTCTGACTTGATGTGCTCGCTCAATTCTCATATTTGACAACCCAGATGTTGTTCACTCAAAAGCAGTCCCGTGTTTGTAGTCTCAGAAACCCCATTAGTTGCAACAACTTTTACTTGGATATCATTCCTTTAAGGTGTGGTGTTTTATGTGAACGTGGCTCTAAATATGAACTGTTTGTAAGAGATATCCTTCTCTCTTGAATCTTAGACAGTCCTTGTGATTCAGTCTTCCTTTCATCCTGAGCTCCTTTACAGTGCCAACCGATAACATTTCTCCGTAAGCTTTGGCAACAATCAGGGCCTTAAAACAATCACCAGCTGGGTACTAGCATGGTACCGATGTTAAACAGCATGCTACCGATATTAAACGGTCACCAGAATTGTATGTGTATAAACGGCAATCAAAAAGTTGCTTAAGCTTTTATTCTAAAGATTTAGTACAAGCAATCACAAGAGGTTACTGTAAAAGTATGAGTCCCACACCAGTAAGAAAGCGCAGAACTTTTGGCCTTATAAGAGCTGCGTCTTTTGGAGAGAGATAATTAGGCCGGTTGCTGACAGTTGCTTCCCGCAATAATTAAGGATGAAAATGGATTGTCCTCTTATATTTACAGAAAAGTTAAACGCTACATCTTCCTCTTTGTTTCTTTTTTTTTTTAATTTCTTCCGCTTTTTCCAACGTACTAATTTGCATGTTTTTCCTCTGTTCTCATGTCCAATCTCTTCGTTTCACAAATGCAGCAAAACCAAGAAAATTATGCTACTAAAGTTCAACTAAATCAAACATCAAACATCTTTCGATGTATTTTTAGTGCAACTGTTCTCTCATATAAGAACAAATCTAGTGAGAAAAGTGTTCGACAGCGTTGGAGATGAAATATATGGGTTTGTATGAATTACATCATTCGTGACGTTCGAATTATCATTGTGGGAAGCACAGAAAATAAAACAAAAATAAAGAAAGGAAAAGATGCTCTTAGACAAACAAACACAATCATGCTAGTTGTATAATAATAAACGTTAAGTTAGTTTTAGCGAAGGCTAGAGTCTGTAAATTCAACCCACTTTGATGACTGCTTTAAACCGTTTAGCGAACGACAAAGATATATTTTGACTATAAAAAGGGGAGAATAAAAGAACTAATTAACAACGACGAAAACTTATAAATATTTAATCCAAAAAGGCTGCGGGCTAAGTGCTATGGTAGGTCTCTAGAAAAATGGAGACAAACTCTTTTGGATGGCTACTGTTTTACAATAAGCACTTGGGGCGGCTTACGACTCGTCTTAAGACTTAAACAGTTATAAAGGTGTACTTGTAGAGAAGTTCTGCTTGACCGCTTGTACTAAAAGTGAGCGTGCGCATTGAAGTTTTATTCCCGTTTTCATTATTTTTTTTTTGTCACTTTTTTGTTGTATATGTTTTTGATAGAAATTGCCTAACCACCATCTCAGATTCTCATTGGAAGCTGGATAGTTAGGAACGTCTTTAGAGATAAATTCTAGTAATAACAATTACTTAAGAAGCATGAGGGTTACGGAAAAGTAGTATTATCTGTCGTTAAATTGTACGATCATAGTGCAAAGTTTCCTGGAACCTAAAATAGACACAATATGTAAGAGAACCAAACGTTGCTCGACTTGGCTGTTCACATCTTCTATTTGACTGAACGCCAGGAAAGGATTCCATAATCAGATAAGAAGATATGTTAGGTACACGCCGGAGATTTTATTTTATTTTATTTTTTTGTATCAAGATCAGTTCGTAGCCTAACTAGGAAAATATATCAGAACCTGGATCTGCAGTCGAACAAATGGTGAAGGAATACCCTAAGGTTCTCTATGGTCCTATTCCCTCTCTAGAGTGTCAGTTGAAGAGAGCTTGGTGCATGTTAGAGGATCTTGAATCTTGACATTCGAAGATTCAGTAGAGATATTCTCATGCCCTTGGCGTCGGTATAAAACACCGACCCTTTCACGTTGCTTGTGCTCTACAGCCCTGCACAACAGAGATTTTCTCTATTTTATTATTCCATTACTATTGAGTTCAGGTATCTGTTGCTCAGCTCATGAGCTCCCCAGTTTGAGGAGGCAACCATGCAGTTCTTTTCGCAAGATTCTGAAATTTTTAATCCTTGTATACAGAGGGACGGAGAGGGCTCGAGGCAAAGCACTCTGTCTGGAGTTTTCATCGTTTGCCTTACTTTTTAAAAGGCCACTTCTAAAGAGGCCACCGTCGAAGTAAAGCCGTCAGGACTTCGAACGGATTGGTGGCTTTTATGCTCTTGACTTGACGTTTGTCAACCTCTTGACCATAAGCTTTTTAGGTTCTAACCAGAAAAAAGGCCACTAAGCAATATGGAACGAGCAAAGTGCATCAACCTAATGGTCTGTGATGCATGTGTGCTGACAGATTCACAGCAGGAATTGGACTCGCGACAAATACGAATCTTTTACAGAACAAAGTGTCGTCGGCATGCTTAGCTTGCATAAAAGAATTTTAAAAAAGAGAGCCCAGTGCAGGCTTCTTTTTCTTTTTGGGCATGATGGGCGGATGTGCTTTCTTTGCGTTCCTAGACCAAAAGATTCTGAGCTTATATGCAGCCATCCCGATCTGATATTTTACATTTCTGAGTGAACCGTGCAGCGAATCACTTTTTGGTGCAATTATCTTGAGTGGGTTAAGGCCGACTAAGCTCATTCTCGTTGTTCTAGATCAATATATCTTAGTTCTTGAATTCTGCCTGCCGAAAAAGAATTGATTAACTAGATTTCCATCATTACAAACCTTTAAACAACCCTGCAACTCTTCGGCCTCATTAGGGGTCATCATACAGCTTAAGGGCCAACCCTCAAGCTTCAACAGGTACACCATTTCAAATAATAAACTGTTCAGCAAGTTTTTTCCAGTTTATAGAATATATATGTAAGTAATTGTACGTGATAAGACTTATACTTTTATGTTAAGACCAGATATAATATTGCATCAAACAAAAAATGATCTCACCTAATCTTCAAGCATGTTGAACATATAAGTTCTCAACTATGTAAGTATCTTTCTTAGATTGAAAACTTTATCTATAGAAACCTCTTTTAATTTCAAGAATAACAGTTTCTAAGTTAAGAATGTATTAAGGAATTTTATTATTCATTTCTTTTAAATAAAACAAACAAATAAAGTAGATACAAACCTAAAGATACTTAACTTGAAACTCTTTCCTTTTATACAATAAAAAAGCCAACTAACTCTGTATGTTATGATAGATGCAACAATAATATGTTGAGCATAGTTTTTAAATGTTTTCATATTATTACAAAATATAAAGACCTTATAAAGATGTATTCTTTGACTTGTGTAACGTGCGCGCTACAGTCAGTTTATGTGTAGCCGTAAACTTTTGCGGCCGCAAAGCTAGTTTATGTCTAGCCGCAAAAGTTAGGGTTGGATATCCTTGAGAATCTACTCGACAGCTATGACGCTAGATTCCTTGAACTGTGCGTTGGGAAGCTTTTTAAGATTTTTCAGTCCACTTTGCTATACGTTTTTACAGCTCACCCGTTGTAGAGGACAAAAGCAATCATGGGATTAGAAAATTGTCGAACAGTGAAGTGTCAACTTTCATCATATGCGTTCCTCCTAGCAGGTTTTGTGCGAGAGTACTGAAGATTCATTGTTATTCTACACATCCGCTCACTTGGAACCGGCTGCTAATGTACACTCTACGTAACCATACTAAACCTAGAGAAGGATGAGTTTACGAAAATTCTGGTTTATTTTCATTGCTACTCAACGTCATGAAACAATTTGCAAAGCGACACAAATTGAAGTGAACACTTTGCACGGAAAACTTAAAAAGTGATTATAAATGCTCAAAACTTTGATATTTGATAAAGTTCTTACTCCTAAAATTTTGATCTCATTTCTCTTCTTCAATTTTTTTTTTTTATGAATACATCAATTTATTCCTAAAAAAGTTAAAAGAATACAAAAGTTTAAAGGTATACTCCAATATTACAAATTATCTAAGAAAAAAAATCAAATTTGGAATCCTCCAACTATAATATCATAGAACATTCATTTGAGAAAGTTTAATATTCTTAAATAGATATATTCTTCTATATACTACTTTTCTTATTCTAACTAATAAAATTGGTATTTCAAAAGTTTTATTTTAAAAATGCCTACAACTACATTTAGGCCATATACGATACATATAAGTTAAGAAATAAAGTTAAAAAAAATTTGCAACCAAATCTTTTTTTTTAATTGTTTTAATCATCTATTACAGTTTAGAATTCTAATCGTTAATGTGCCTAGGAATGCCTCGTTATGCAAGAATATTTTGTCAAATGTATCTAGTCCAAGTACATTAAAAAAACAAGTATGACCTACTTTCTAATTGAGAACCACATAAATTACAATATAGGTTGATTGAAGAAGGCCATGATAAAATTACACTCCATCTTTTTGTAACTCTTGTAATGTTAGATATATCCTTTTTATATATATAAATAAACAAGTTCATTCATCAAAAAATAAGATAATACTATGAGCATATTCCATTATTATAATCCATTTAAGAGAAAATCAAGTCAATAATCATCCAATTATAACACAATAAAATATTTGCCAGAAATTATTAAAATTTTTCTAAATGGAGACGCTCTCATGTATTAGCTTTTTCAACCTCTTTATTTTGAAAATGTCTATAATTATTTTTAAATTATATACAATAGACATATGTAAGAAAAAAAGTTTAAGAAGCTTCACAAACAAATTCTTTCCTTTAGTGGCTTTAATCATCTATTGTAATTCAAAATTTCAATCGCTAATATTTCTACGAAAGCCTTATTGTGTAAGAATAACTTACCAAATTTATCCAATTCAAATACATTGAAAAACAAGTGTGACTTACTTTCTACTTAAGAACCATGAAAATTACAATACAAGTTAATAGAGGAGAGTTATCAAGTTACAACTTTTGCAATAAGAAAGCTATCCCTATGTTTAAGCCATCCAATAAAGTTGGGTTTACTAATTTCACATGACTATATCAAGTCATACCATTTAACCTTAACATTAACATAGTGCAATTCTTTGTATGTTTCTTTACAACAATAAGTAAGTTTGGAGGCCATAAATGTGAGAATCTATCATAACTTGAAAAAAACTTTCCAACTCCATATCATATTTTCTTTAATGTCAAAATGCATAATTGAAGTTGTTGAAATATAAAGGATCCAACAGAAGTTCTCATGCATTTAGTATCATGAATCTATCTACTCCATAATTTAGATAGTTAATAAGATTCTAGAGTGATCGTCCTAACAAAACATTTTTCACATTTAAGGTCTAGGAGCCTAAGTCTCATTTCATTTTAAGTGAGCAAATAACCTACTAAGCTACCTTATGGGTATGTCCGACATTTTTGTATACTAAAACTTACTTTTTCATTTTAAAAAGAAATCAAATTACACTCCACTTGAGTAGTGGGGAACTGATAGTATTAGCTATTTTTAAGCATAGTATTTTGGTTAATGATATAATAGTTTTTTATTTTCTTCTTCCCACTACTTGTTTACTTGTTTTATCTCGTACAATTCTATCATGTATGTCCTACCTATTGCTCCCCAAGGCCTTTAGGACGCGCAGCCGTTGTAAGTGCGCCAGCGTCCTAGATGCTTGGAGTACATTCTTTCTTTTATCCTTTTTTTATTTTTATTTTTATTTTTATTTTTTCTTCTCATTTTGGGCTCTCTTCACATGAATGTTTCAGCTTTTTCAACCTTAAATAGCAACGGCTGCGTGATGGGTTCTCACCGTTCTCTTCTTCCTTCTCCTTGACAATGGTCAAACCTAGTCGTGTTTGCTTGTACTTTTTCTTTTTTATGATCATCTTCTGTCATGAACTTCTCTTCATTGAAGGAAGAAGCTTGAACCCAAGGAAGAAGAAGACATGTGCAAGCTGCTTTAGTCCAAAAGGCATTGCAACAGTTCCCAGAAAAAATGTTGCAAGCCCAAGCCAGTTGCACCATGTTCCTATAACTACAAATGGAGAAGTTGAAGCTTCCCGACCCACATCTCCAGGTCATAGTCCAGGAGTTGGCCATTCCCTTCGCAACTTTTAATTCACAGGACGTATTAATGGTTGTTGTAATAGCATTCAATGTGGTGTATTCGGTTTTCTTCGCATGTGTGTTTAAATTAAAAAAATTTGTTGTCATGTATCAGGTTTGTAATATGAGATCTGTCATTGAAAGTGCACCTATTTTCCTCGCCTCTCTTTCCCTCTCTCTTTCTCGCTTGATAAATTCAGTACATTATTTTTCTGGTACATTTCCCTCGCATCCAAAGGAATCCAGGTGTAAAGGCCATTTGCCAGGGTGACTTTCATTAATAGAGTACGTTCGTCATTCACGAAATCCGGTAGCAAAACCCTGCGTCATCTTAATTCACAGCTTTGTGTTGCTCCTATGACAGTGAACCCAATGGTAAACCATGAAAAACTTCGCATGACTACCATCATCAGGAGTACAGAAGTTATAAACTGCAATGGGCAAGTTCCTTCTTTTCCTTCGTTATGAAATATCCATGTTTAATAAACGTGGGAAAATCATACCAGGAGGAAGATGCAAGCTAAGGTCTTCTCAACAATAGTTCTAATAAACATTGTATTTAAGATGCGGAAAGGTTGGCGCTTTTTCAAGGCATCAGGTCGATAATTGACCATACCAGCTGAGAAAAGTATACACACAGTTACTTTTTTTATGTTTTGAACCATTTTTTTAGATTCTAGTGCAAACTACTTTAGAAGAAACGGAGCAAGAGTATTCCATTTTGTTTATTTCCCACAAGCATGAAAATATTTCTTCTCTTCCTTCTTCTATTTTGACAAGAAAGTTCTACATCGTATAATTGCCATTATGGATATTCTCTTCACTTATTTTTTATTTTTTTATAGATTAATTTCATGTATAGAAATGAAAATTGACAGATTGGGCACAAGCAAAAACGCAGAGAAATGCATTGTGAAGCTCTCTATGTTAGTATGTCATCAGTATGAGACGTGTTGATAATAAGAAAATGAACTGAGACAATAATTGAAGTTCATTAGATTTTTATGAAGCATAGCATTTTTATAATTCATGAGGCCGGTTTATTATATTTGCTTATATCCAAAATAATTACATAAAATTATAGTTGAAACCCTTTAAAATCAACTTTACATCTTCATCATATCTAATACACAACCAATATGATACTTGACACCTGGAAATTTTCATTTTCTATCATCTAAGACTATTTTCACGATGCAAGTATCTTGTCCTAGGTACTATACATATTCTCTTAGCTGGTGGTGAATTGTCTACTGATTTCACTCTTGGCGCATAAGGAATCAAAGTCTCTAAATAAAAGCTCCCCTTCTTGATCGGATCTAAGTGCTTTTAGTATTTCTTTCTTTCTTTCTTTCTTTCTTTTTTTGTTGCTCTCTTTGTCCGCTTGCTGCTTGAATCACTTAAAGACTGCAAGTGTTTCTGACTTCGCTTTGACAAAGAAAGTCTAGATCATTCTTGAGCAATCATCCACATAGAGAACAAGAACCAACAGCCTTGGTTAGTGGTGATCCTTATAGGACCACACATATCAGTGTGGACTAGCTCTAGGAGTTCAGTCTTGATGCTGGATGAGCTTGAGAAGGGTTGTTGGTGACTCTTCCCAAGCTAACATGTTCCGCAGATAGCGTTGTCTACTTTAACAAATGATGGACCCTCAACCATGGCTTGATCATGCAATTGTTTGAGGGCTCTAAAGTTCAAATGACTGAATCTCTTGTGTTAGAGCTTGGACTCCGCAATGATGGTGCTCCAAGTAGAATCTTGTCTATAATTGAGTCTAATAGGATAGTCTTAGAACTTTGCATATCAACTCTAGTTAGCTCTTGGCTAAGATAGTTCCAATCAAATACGGAACATATGGTCGTTCTAAAGAGTGGGCTCCAATACCACTATAATAGAGTTCAACATTAAGGCTAGATAAGCAATGAGAAACAGAGTTTTGTGAAATGGAGCTGAAGCAATTCTTTTCGGAAAACAAACAAATTGGCTTGAGAAAGTTAACGTAGTCAAGACAAACATAATAAGTTCATTTGGCTCAAGGTCATTAATACAAGACAATCCTATTTATAAGGAAAACAACAAAGTCCTAATCACAGTCATCTAGAGATAATGACAACAAAAAGTATATAATGGCAGGACTAAATACTGTCACACCATCTTCATTATCTTCAATCTATTCAACCTTTATTCTTTCTTTTGCTATGCATTAGTTCATAAGACCTTCCTACTTGAGGTACTCGTTCACTTATCATATTTGACAACCCAGAGCTTGTTCACTCAAAAGTAGTCCCGGGGCCGCAGTCACATAAAATCCATTGGTTGCAACAGCATTTACTAGGATTATCATTCCTTCTAAGGTGTTTTTTTATGTGAAAGTGGCTCTAAACATGGAACTGTTTGTAAGAGATACCCTTCTCTGCCCTGAAATCTTGGATGGTCTTTGTGATTCAATCTTTCCTTTCTGTTGAACCCCCTTACATGCCTGCCGATGTCAACATTTCACCGTAACCCGAATACTAGCTGGGTACTGGCATGGTACCAACATTAAACAGTTACCAGAATTCTATGTGTATAAACGGAAAATCAACAAGTTGCTAGAGCTTTTATTCTAAAGATTTTGAGCAAGCACTCACGAGAGGCTGCTTCCTGCAGCAAATAAGGATGAACATGCGTTGCCTTTCTATATGTTAAGAAAAGTTAATCGCCACATCATCCTCTTGCCTTTTTTTTTTCCCGGTTACTTCACCTGCTTTTTCCGACGTATGAGTTTGGAGTTTGGAGAGCGAAACTTGCTTTGTATTGCTGTACACTTGACATTACTGTTCCAATATCTTCGTTTCACAAACGCAGAAAAACCAAGAAAATTATCCTACTAAAGTTCTCTTAAACCAAGCATCTTTCTTCTCCACCTTTAAAAAGAAGAGACTTTGGATTTGATGTATTTTTCGTGCAGTTCTTCTCTCATATCAGAACAAATCTAATGAGGAAAATATTTGATAGCATTGGAAATGAAATACATGGTTTTGTATACATTACATCATGGTGAGGTTCGGATTATCATTTTGGGAAGTACAGAAAATAAAACAAAAATAAAGAAAGGAAAAGATGCTCTTAGACAAAAAAACATAATCACGCTAGTTGTATAATAATAAACGTTAAGTTTTAGCCGAAGGCTAGAATCTGTAAATTCAAGCCCCCTTAGATGATTGCTCTAACCTTTTAAAGAACGACAAAGATATACAAAGGGAGAATAAAAGAACCAATTAACGACAACGAAAACTCATAAATGTTTAATCTAAAAAGGCTGCGGGGTAAGTGCTTTGGCAGGTCTCTAGAAAAGCTTGCTTTCTACAACAGATTTTCCATAATAACATGGAGACGAACTCTTGTGTATGGCTACTGTTTCAAATAGGCAGTTTGGACGGCTTACGACTCGGTTTAAGACTTAAACAGTTATAAAGGTGTAGTTGTAAAGAAGTTCTGCTTGACCCCTTGTACTAAAACTGAGTGTGTGCATTGAAGTTTTATTCCTGTTCTTATTTTTTATTATGTCCCTTTTTTGTCGTACATGTCTTTGATAGAAATTGCCTGACCACTATCTTAGATTCTCACTGGAAGCTGGATAGTCAGGAACGTCTTTAGAGATAAATTCTAGTAATAACAATTACTTAAGAACCACGAGGGTTACGGAAAAGTAGTACCTATATTATAGAAACCTTTATTGCAGACATGTTTTTAAATTCCTGGATCACAATGCAAACTTTCCTGGAACCTACAACAGACACAATATGTAAAAGAACCAAACGTTGCTCGACTTGGGTGTTCACATCTTGTAATAGAACCAAACGCAAGGAATGGCTTCCATAATGAGGTAAGAAGACAGGTACACGCCGGAGATTTTATTTTATTTTATATTTGTATCAAGATCGGTTCGTCCAAGTAGACTCACTAGGAAAATATTATCAGAACCTGGATCTGCATTGAACAAATATTGAAGGAATACCCTAACGTTCGTAGAGTGTCAGTTCAAGAGAGCTTGGTGCATGTTAGAAGATCTTGAATCTTGCTATTCAAAGATACCGTACAGAGATTCTCATGCCCCTAGCTTCGGTATAAAACATCGATCCTCTCACGTTCTTCTTGCCCTTTTTTTAATTTTATTTTATTTTATTTTATTTTGTCAGTCCCACCTCCAAGAATCCTCCAATGTTGCTTGTGCTTTACAGCCCTGCACAACTGAGAATCGGACTATTTTCTCTATTTTATTTTTCCATTACTGTTGAGTTCAGCTACCTCTTACACCGCGCATGAGCTCCCCAGTTTCAGGAGCCAACCACGCAATTCCTTTTGCCAGATTCTGAGATACAAAGGGGCAGAGGGGGCTCGAGGCCAAGCACTCTGCCTGGAGTTTTCGTCGTTTGCCTTGCTTTTAAAGAGGTCACCAACAAAGTAAAGCCGCCAGGACTTTGAATGGATTGCTGGCTTTTATGCTCTTGACTTGACTTTTTTCAACTGCTTGACCATAAGCTTATAGGTTTCTAACCAGAAAGGCCACCAAGCATATTATGGAACGAGAAAGTGCATCAACTTGATGGTCTGTGATGCATGCGTACTGAAAAATTCACAGCAGGAATTGAGCTCGCGACAAATAGGAATCTTACAAAAAACAAAGAATCCTTGACATGCTTAGCTTCTATAAAGGAAGTTTAAAACAGAGAGCCCAATACAGGCTTCTTTTTTCTTTTTGGGCATGATGGATGGATTTGCTTTCTTTGAGTTCCTAGACCAAAAAATTCTGTGCTTAAACGCCAGCCATCCAGATATGATATTTTATATTTCCAAGTGAACCGTACAGAGAATGTCTTTTTGGTGCAATTATCTCGGGCGGGGTGAAGCCGACTAACTCATTGTCATTGTTCTAGATTAACATATCTTAGTTCTTGAGTCCTGCTGGCCAAAAAAAGAATTGATTAACTAGATTTCCATCATTACAAACTCTTAAACAATCTTGAAACTCTTGAGACTCATTAGAAGTCATCGTACAGTTTAAGAGCTAACCTTCAAGCTTCAATAGGTACCATTTCAAATGATAAACTATTCAGTAAGTTGGTGCGAGTTCATATAATACACACATATATATTATGTATGTCAATTTTTTTTTAGTAGTTGAATTTAATATATACATAATTAGCAATTTTATGTGATAAAAATCATACGTTTATGTGAAGACTAGATGAGGTATCAAGTCAAATATTAAATAATGTCAGCTAATCTTTAAATATGTGGAATATACAAGTTCTCAATTTTTTAAGTATTATTTTTAGTGAAAATATAAGTTTACATTAATAAAAATAGTATACAAATATAAAATAATATCAGCTCATCTTTAAGTATACTAAATATATAAGTTTTTAACTGTTTAAGTATTTTTCTTACATTAAAAAAAATTATCTCTAATAGGCCTCTTATGACTTCAAAAATAATAGTTTTTGAGATAAGAATGTATTTAATAATTTTATTATTCGTTTTTTAAAATAACACATACAAATAAAGTAAAAACAAACTTAAAGATACTTAACTTGAAACTCTTACCTTTACACGATAAGAAAATCAACTAACTTTGTATTTTATGATAGATAAAATAAACATATGTTGAGCATAGTTTTTAAATGTTTTCATAGTATTACAAAATATAAACACCTTATAAAGATGCATTCTTTGACTCATGTAACGTGAGCACCACAATTAGTCTAATAAAAAATGATCTCACCTAATCTTTAAGTATGTTGAATATATAAGTTTTCAACTATTTAAGTATCTTTCTTACATTAAAAATTTTATTTCTATTAAACCTCTTACAACTCCAAGAATGGAAGTTTCTAAGTTAAGAGTGTATTTAAGAATTTTATTATTGATTTTTTTAAATAACACAAACAACTCAAGTAATTACAAACTTAAAGATACTTAACTTGAAATCTCTCCGTTTGTACAATAAAAAAATCAACTAATTATGTAATCTGTGATAGATGAAATAACAATATGTTGAGCATAGTTTTCAAATGGTTTCATAGTATTACAAAATATAAACACCTTACAAAGATGTATTCTTTGACTCAAGTAACGTGAGCGCCACAGTCAGTCTATGTCGAGCCGTAAACTTTTGCAGCTGTGAAGCTAGTTTATGTCTAGCAGCAAAAGTGAAGGGGTGGATATCCTTGGGAATCTACGCGACAGCTATGAAGCTAGATTCCTTGAACTCGGCGTTGAGAAGCTTTTTAAGATCTTTCAGTCATCTTGTTTACACCTTTTTACAGCTCACAAGTTGTAAGGGACAAAAGGAATCACGGGATTAGAAAATTGTGGAACAGGGAAGCGTCAACTTGCATCATGTGCAGTCCTCCTAGAAGGTTTTCCGTGAGAGTACTGAATGTTGATTGGGGAAAGCCACTTAATTATTATTCTACACATACGCTCACTTGGAACCAGCACCTAATATACGCCCTACGTAACCATACTCGACGTCATGAAACAATTTGCATACCGGCACAAATTAAACTGAATACAGGAGGCTGGAAAACTTAAAAAGTTATTATAGAAAATGAAAATTTTGATATTTGATAAAGTTCTTACTCCTAAAATTTTGATCTCATTTTTCTTCTCTTTTCTATCTCAATGTATTATGTTAATATGATAAAATTACACTCCATCGCTTTGTAACTTTTGTAATTCTTGTAATGTTGGGTGTGTGTGTGTTTTTTTAATGAATATATGAATTTATTTGTCAAAAAAAAGAAGACAATACAAAAACTTAGGAGCATACCCCATTATTTCAATTTATCTAAAAAAAATTGAATTAAGAATCCTATAATTATAATATAATAAAACATTTGCATGAGAGGATTTAATATTCTTAAATAGAGATGTTTTCTCATATATTACTTTTTTAATTCTAACTAATAAAAATGGTATCTCAACAGCCTTGTTTTGGAAACGTCTATAATTTTATTTAAACTATATACAATAGACACATGTTAAGAAATAAAGTTTAAAAATTTTTATTTCAAATTCTTTCCTTTAGTGGCTTTGATCATTTGTTATAGTTCAAAGTTTTAATTATAGATATTTCTATGAAGGCCTTGTTGTACAAGAATATTTTGTCAAATTTACCTAGTCCAAGAATATTGAAAAAATAGGTATGACCTACTTTCTACTTGAAAACCATAGAAATTATGATACAAGTCAATAGAGGAAAGTTATTAGGATATTCTTTTTATAGTAGGAAGTCTATCCTTATATATGAATCATTCAATGAAATTGTATTTACTAATTCCATCTGACCATATCAAATCATACCATTCAACTTTAACATTAACGTGACAATTCTTTTTATTTCTTTTTACAACAATAAGTAGATTTTGAGGATATAGATGTGAGAATTTATTGTAACTTTAAAAGACTTCTCCAACTTCATGTCATATTTTCTTTAATGTCAAAATACATAACTAAAGTTCTCATGCATTTAGTACTATAAATCATTCTATTCCATAAGAATGAACTTGGATAAATAATAAGATTCCAAAATAACCATCCTAACAAAACCTTATTTCATACTTTAAGATCTAGAAGCCTAAGTCCTTTCTTTTTAAGTGAGCAAATAACCTATCAAGCCACCTTATGGGTATGTCTTTTGTTTGTGTATACTAAAACTTACTTTTTCATTAAAAAAAAAAAAATCAAATTACACTCCACATGAATTGTGGGGAACTAACAATACTAACTATTTTTAGCACAATTTTTTTTTTATGAAAATATAAGGATACATTAATAAAAAGTAGTGTATAAAAGCATATCTCAAAATTACAAGAATTATATAAGCCCTACATAAGTTTTTTGGTTAGTGATATAATAGTTTTTTCTTTTCTTTTCTTTTTCCTACTACTTGTTTATCTGTTTTGTCTCGCACAATTCCATCACATAAGCCCTACCTATTGCTCCCCAAGACCTTGAGGGCGCGCAGCCGCTGTAAGTGCGCCAGTGTCCCACATGCTTGGGTTACATTCTTTCCTTTATCCTTTTTTAAATTTTCTTCTCTTTTCATTTGGGTTTTCTTCACATGGATGCTTCAGCTTTTTCAACTTTAAATAGCAACGGCTGCGTGATGGGTTCTCACCGTTCACTTCTTCCTTCTCCTTGACAATGGCCAAACCTAGTCGCGTTTGCTTATTCTTTTTCTTTTTTATGATCATTTTCTGTCAAGAACTTCTCTTCATTGAAGGAAGAAGCTTGAACCCAAGGAAGAAGAAGATGTGTGAATTCTGCTTTAGTCCAAAAGGCATTGCAACAGTGCGTAGAACGACTGTTGCAAGCCCAAGCCAGTTGCACCATGTTCCTATAACTACAAATGGGGACGTTGAAGCCTTCCGACCCACATCCCCAGGTCATAGTCCAGGAGTTGGTCATTCCCTCCGCAACTTTTAATTCCCAGGATTTAAATAGCACGTATTAATGGCTGTTGTAATAGCATCAATATGGTGTGTTCGGTTTTCTTCGCAGGTGTGTTTAAATTAAAAAACATTGTTGTCATGTATCAAGTTTGTAATATGAGATCTGTTATTGAAACTGCATCCTCTTTCCACGCCTCTCTTTCCCTCTCTCTTTCTCTCTCGATAAATCCAGTACATTATTTTTCTGGTACATTTCCCTCGCACCGAAAGGAATGGAGGTGTAAAGCCATTTGCCAGGGTGACTTTCATTAATAGAGTACGTCAGAAGAAACGGAGCAAGAGTACTTCATTTTGTTTATTTCCCACCTGCACGAAAATATCTCGTCTTTCTTCATCCATTTTGACAAGAAAGTTCCACCTCATATCATTGCCAATATAGATATACTCTTCACTTATTTTCTTTGATAGATTAATTTCATGTATAAAAAAAAAAAACAGATTGGTCACAAGCAAAAACGCACAAAATGCATTGTGAAGCTCTCTATATTAGTATATACTGAATATGAGACGTGTTGAGAATGAGGAAATTAACTGAGACAATAATTGAAGTTCATTAGATTTTTATGAAGCATAATTAGACAAAATTGTAGTTGAAACCCTTTAAAATCAACTTTACGTCTTCATCTTATCAAATACACAACCAATATGATATTGACACCTGAAAATTTTCATTTTCTATCATCTAAGACTTTATTTTCACAATGCAAGTATCTTAACCTGGTACTATACATATTCTCTTAGTTCTGTTGCTGGCTGTCTTTCCTTCCAGACTTACTCTTGATGGTGGATTCTTTCCTGGTGCTAGTGTTCTTGTGTTTTCCTTCCAGTGGATTGCTTTTTAGCCTCACCGAATTCAAATTCGGATGCCCGTTTTATGGGCCTTCTTTTATATCTATACTTCTTCTTTGACATCCCTCAAAAGGAAGAAAAATAAAATACAGAAACTTACGGCAAAACCCTGGCCATTTTGTAGAAACCTATAATGTTAGCACTGCGTGGATAATAGAACAGGTGCAAAATATTTGACACAGAGTTCGGAACAAACCTATTGGCATGCGATGCAAAAGGGCGGTCTTCCAACGGAGGTGGACGAAGGAGAAGTTATTTTTCCTGATAACAACTTCCATAGACATACTTTATTGCCAAGAATGGAAAGAGATGATCAAAGTAAGTAAAGAAAAAGATTTAACTGTTAAATTCCTTAAGATATCATTTTTAGCTTATATTTGTTATATATAAACTAAACACAATAAAAGTTGCTTTCATAGCAAAACAATTGGCATTCTAATTTTGTTGACAAAGTAGAGAAAATCATACAAGAAAAAGTATCATTTTGAATGTGATTTGGAGGTCTTCAACTTTAATTTTTTCATAACTTTAGTAAGTTTTTTAATGTTAAGGTATACTCATATATTTATGTATATCAAATTCTATTGATGCAAACTTATCTTTTTACCCAAAAAAGAAAAATAGGGGAGGGGGGGTGGGGAAAGAGAGGTGACATTTACTAGGATTATCAATCTTCTAAGGTGTCATTTTTAAAGTGAACATGTTCTAAAAGAATGGTCTAAATATGAACTATTTGTAAGAGATATCCGTCTCTCACCCAAAATATTAGACGATCTTTGTGATTCGGTCTTTCTTTTCTCCTGAACCCCCTTACAATGCCTACCGACGTCAACATTTCACCGTAAACCCTTGACAACAATCAAAGGTAAAGAGTGAAGCACTTTAATGATAGCTTCACTACTTAAGATCACTTATTCCGGGATACTGTCCAGAAGATGGAATGTAGCAGATAGAAGATGACTATCTCATAGTTTGACGCGAGTCAAGTGACCTGCTGGATGCAATTAAAAAGGAGTCCGCTTCTGGAAATAAGAGACGTCAAAGTAAGCTATGAAATCCTCCACCATCCCCGTTCTAGGCATCTCTGAAAAAGAAAAATTAAAACTAGATCTCACTTTAAAGCACTGTGAAGGACTTAAGGCAACTGACTCCACTTATGTTTTGTCTGTCGTAATTTCTGCATATGTTATCGGAGAACCAATGACTTTCCCCGGGCTGGGGAAATGACCTTTTGTTTCTTCAATTCAACTTGGCCTCAGCTGCAAAGAATAATTTTTCCTTGGCTTTTGAAAGACTGGAACTGCAAAAGTAAAAGGAAAAGATGTAAAAGTTAGGTCGTCTAAATTAATTAGCAAACAAAGTTTGTACCTTATAGTTGGCAAAGGAATTTGAAAATTAACCTTTGTAGGTGCGGGATCCTCTAAAAAAGACATGTGGGTCTCATAAACGAAATATTTGAATCACACATTCAGCACAATATTGTAAGGAACAAAATACTGTAAAAGTTACTGATACATGTATCATTGAATGTTTAGACTCCTCAAATTCTAAGTTCTACATTTTTGAAGAAAAAGTTTCTCACCTATGAATGGGCCCTTAAGTTGTATATCTTGAAGTAGAATTAAAAACTTATATAACAATAATAACCAAGTGCTTAGTTATTTGAATCGTGTTGTGGAACTAAAGCTAAAAGAGTTTTATAATCTTTATTCTATTCAAAAGACTATAGTCTTATGGTTTTGGGTAACATACTTTCTTCTAAGCCAATTTTGCTACACATCTCTCAATAGATGTATCTCCCCACAAAAAGAGTCTAATCCTCTTCTCAATTTTATATAGTGTATGATTGGGTAAAATGAAGATCTATAGTCAATATATTTGCACAGAAAATAAAACAACTTTTGCTAGCTGTAATATTCTTCCATAGCTAATATACATAGCCTCTCAACTTTCAATTTTCAGTTTTTCTTTTTTGTTACATAGATCAAATCATTACATTGTAATATGAAATGAATAGAGAGGATATAAATGTATTGATTATTGCACGTCTTTTAGAACCTAAACGATAGGAGATAACGCTACGGGTAAAGCTATGCTTCAAAATCAGCTGCCATTTCGTCGAAAGCCACAAGACCCCTCAAATTCTTGGCAGCAAAAGTCAAATTCAGCGAACTCTTGGACAATCAAGTTTGATAAAGCATGCATCAGAGGAATAAGTAGGACTGATCTGCGGCGAGCCTGGAGAAAGTGGAACTTCTCCCTCTTCTGCACAGCCAGAAAGCATAGGAACTCCAAACTTGGGTCGGACAATAGTTGGAGGGATCTACAAATTTAAGCCCAAGCCTCAAGAGAACGAAGTGTGACACAAATCAAGCATATGTTGACATAATACTGTTTAAAATGGTCTTTCATTTTGACGAAGAACATCTTAACTATTGCAAAGACTTATGGTAAAAGTAAGCATTTAATATGATATCAAAGTCCAATAGTTATTCTTAATAAAATTATATCATGATCCGTAATTTAATTATAGGGTGTTTTCTTCAAAAACCATTCACATAGTCAAAAACTTTATCTCACTGATAGTGAGATAAAGTATGAATATCTTACATAACTGACAATCTACCATGGAATCTTCTTATATATGAAAATATTTTCTTCTCTTTATCACATGATTTTCTAGAAGATAATTAGCTTTATTACACTTAGTCACTGCCCAAATCATCAACACAGCTATAAACGTATGGATGCAATTTGTTACGCATCCATGCATAACAATAATCACATCAAATCCATTCTCTAGTAAAATATTTCCTTTCAGAAAATGAAAATAGAATGCTGCATTCTATGAGGCCAGAAGTTCATTCTCGAAGTGTAGGCAGCACAAAGGTATAACCATCCAACTTCAACCTGATCTTCAACATCTTTACCCACTTGCACTGTCAAAAAGAGTAGTCATGAAGTCACACAGATGGCCCCTCTCCTCTCCTCATTCACCTGAAATATAGGTAATCATACTGTCCTTTCCTCCAATAGCTCCTTTACCTTTCGGAATTTGGGCCGTTTGCTTTATTGGAGGAAAGGATAGTATGATTACGCCTATTCCAGTTGCGAACAATGGTTCGGGACCACTAAGTGAGAAGGTTAAGAATTGGCCCAAAATTGCTAATATCCCGAGTTTAGAATTTGGACCTAAACTCAAATACATGTTCAACTTCCTTTGATTTGGTTAATACCATTTACCTAATTATCCAAATACATGTTCAACTTCTTCTGATTTGGTTAATACCATTTACCTAATTATCTTAACTTTTATAAAATTTGAAGTTGATTTGAAGAAAATTACTTTCTTATTCTCATTGTACAATACTTCGTTAAATCTTTGTAGAGTAAAACACGAAGATCATTTAGGTGTGCTGTGGGAGCGTTGCTTCTCAATCGCGTCGCTAATCACGGAGATTAGTTTTAATTTCCATGTGAAACTAGTTTTGTGATGTTGATTTGGAGATTTTTCTTTGGCGTGCGACTGGAAACCAAAGTCGACTACGATAACATAGTGGGACCCCAACTCTTGTGGACCCTATGGGAAAGAAGTGTCCACTTTATCCCTCTTTATTTTTTCTTTTAAAAACTAGAAAGTCAAAAATTTATTTTCTTTTAAATAAACATTATTTAAAAATTATTTTTTATATGAGTCACATTTTTAACACTCTTGACACATGAGTGATCAAAAATATTAAATATATATGAGTTAGAGTTAAATTGAATAGAATAGAGTAACATGAGTGATCAAAAATACTAAATATATATATGTTGAGTTCAAAGTTAAATTCTAACTTAAAAATTAATTCACTTAAAACAATAATTCTTATATTTAAACAACATTCTATTTCAAAGGTTGGAGTTATCTTGTATACTGATCTTATTGGCTATATTCACTGAATCCAACAAGCTAGAAGACAACAAATGCACCTGTTTTGGCTGCCAAACCGTGCATTAAGTGCACGAGTTTCCTTACTTCCTAAAGAGTTTGGTGGCTATATGCAATGAATTCAACGTGATTAGGGGTTTAAAATTTCCCCATCCAATGTATCTTCACAGAATCAAACTAAATAGATAAGTTGCGAGTTTAACCCTTAATTAAAAAAATGTTCTCATTTTTAGCTATCTTCTGAAAAACATGTCAAATAATTGTCAAAAGTTTACTATGTATGGACCCCTAAGTCAGATCCGTTGTTTAACACAAATGCAAATATATTGACAGTTTGTTTTACAACTTCACGTGCCAACCAAATCCACGACAATTAACCTCTACAGCTGAGTGCTATACACAGGAAGAAGAAAAGAAAAAATCTTTAAATGTGGGTTCGTCAATTTTCCTTTTTTTTTTTCTGTGGTTGTCGACCACCCACGTATCGCTAGGAAAGAAGAAGATAAGAAGGCCATCATAATCGCAGGGTTTCACAAATAAGGGATACACATCATTCAGCCCTTTAACGGCAAACCTTTCTTCATTCTAGGCTTTAACGGCTTCAAAAACGCATGCATTCTTTCACTCACTATCAAGAAATGGCAGAAAAAGTTCTCTTCACCATCGCTGCGGGTATTATCAAACTTTGGGCTCACTATGGCGAAAGAAGAGCTCGGACTGCTCCGGGGTGTTGGAGATGAGCTTGAGAAGCTGAAGAATACGGTTTCAACCATCGAACTTGTGCTTCTTGATGCAGAGAGAACAGCATAGGAATCCTGCGGTTAAACATTGGCTTGGAATGCTGGAGGATACCCTCTATGATGCAGATGACCTGCTGGATGATGTTACCACTGAAGCGCTACGACGAGAAATAAAGAAGGATACGGCGGCCAAAAAGGTATGCGGGTTCTTTTCCAAATCAAATCAGCTTGCATATGGTATTGAAATTGGTCATAGGATTAAGGCGATTAGAGAGAGATTAGATGCTACTACAGCCAACAGGGGATTTCTGTTAGAAGAGGGTCGCCTAGAGGCACGTATTGTCAGGGATAGGGAGAGGGATAACACTCATTCTTTTGTGCGTGCCGAAAAGGTTATTGGTCCAGAGAATGACAAGGAGACTGTTATAGGATTCCTGATGGACTCCAACATTGAAGACTGTTTTAGTTGTTTCAATTGTTGGTATCGGTGGTATCGGTGGTTTGGTAAAGACTACACTTGCGCAACTCATATACAATGACAGGAAAATTGAAAAAACATTTGAGCTAAAAATGTGGGTTTGTATATCTGATGCTTTTGTCGTTAAAAATATTGTTGAAAAGATTATTGAATTCTGCAACAAAAAGAGAAACCTGAGGCTAGTGGAATAGATCTACTTGTAAGTAATCTTCAACAAACAATTAATGAAAAGAAGTACTTGCTAATATCGGATGATGTGTGGAATGAGGATCAACACAAATGGTTAAGCTTGAAAGAACTATTGATGGATGGCACAAAAGGTAGTCAAATATTAACAACCACACGTGATATACTTGATACTTGATCATATTCTTATCCAAGAATGCCAACTTCCTATGAAATACTTAGAAGTTCTGTTGATTACCAAAAGACTCTCCAAACTAGATTTTACAATCCCAACAAAAAAGATATTAAGGTGAATTGAAGGTTAGGAGTCTAAGCATATTAGTTATAGGAGAAGATTGTAGCTAGCAAAAAGTGTTTTATTTTCCTTACAAACATATTTGATGCAAATTTTTCTACTACCAAAAGAAACATTTTATGAAATTGAAAAAAAGATTAGAATCTTCCTTTAGGTAGGTAAATCTTAATGGACAATGTGTAGTGAAAGTGGCATGGAAAGAAGTTTGTTAGACTAAAATTTCTAGAGAACTGGGTTTGATAGACATTCATATATGGAATAAGGCAGCAGTTGAAAAACTCTTATGGTCTCTTGTGTGTAGTAATTCAAACTCTTTATGAGTTAAACAAATGATAATAGAAAATTTGAATGGAAAAAATATATTAAAAATTGAGATGAAAGGATCATTAGGTTGGAGTTTTAAGAATATTTTACAAGTAAAAAAATAAACTCACACAACTAGTGACGGGCTCAGAATACACTGTTACCAAAAGTTATATAGCACTAAGAAAGCACAGAGAAGATACTGAATGGGCAAAACTTGTATGGAATGAAGGAGTACCAAAGCATAATTTTATATGTTAGATCATTTTGAAAGGCAAACTATCAATAGCTGATCATGTAACTGTATGGAATAGCTCAGTGAACCTATAATGTAACATTTGCCAACAATGAGAAAAATCACAAGAACATTTATTTTTTGAATGCAAGTTCACAAATTACATATAAAAGGCTCTATTAGGTATGAATAGATTAACTTGAAAAATTGAACATTAGAGAGCTTAAATATGTTGGACGATCAAGGCTATCAAGAGTAAGAGTTTTGCAGAAACCATGCTTAGTATATCTTTTAAAGCTATATTAAATCACATTTGGAAGGAAAGAAATAAAAGAATATTCAATGATAAAACTCTAAACAGTTCAACCATTATTGCTAAAATCAAAAAGGATATGAGATGGAAGATTTCATTTACCAAAGGAGTAAAACCTATAAATTGTAATAAATTCTTATAAGAGCTTTGGAATTTGCCAAATGCAATGTTTAAGCTTAAATGATGATAATGTAATTGAACAATTTTATAATTCTTTACAATGATATAAAATACTTGACCTTTCAACAAAAAAAAAAACTACACATGATAAAAAGGTTGCAAATATTACTAGTACAATGAAACCATATGTTTTAAGGAGTTTAGATGATCGAGCATCATGGCTTTTATTTAAGCAAGTGGCTTTTAAGAAATACAAGAGTTAGAAAATCTAAAGATTGTTGAAATGGGGAGGAAAATCTTTAAAAAATGTGTAGGTGTCCCTCTAGCTTCGAAATCAAATAGGAAGGTTGTTATATTTCAAAGATCCAAAAACACAATGGTTTTCATTTATCAACAATGAACTTTCAAAAATATCTCAAATTGAAAATGATATCTTATCAACTCTAAGGCTGAGTTATGATCATCTTCCTTTTCATTTGAAGTAATGCTTCACTTATTATAGTTTATTTTTGAAAGATTATGAAATGGACAAATCATTCTTGGTTGATCTTTGGATAGCTCAAGAGTTTATTAAGCCAATAGAAGGAAATCAATGCTTGGAAGATATTGGTCATAATTATTTTATGGATTTACTTTAGGGATCATTCTTTCAAGAAGCTAAAATGGATGAATTTGGTAATGTGAGCTTTAAAATGCATTATCTCATGCATGATCTTGTTATGCAAGTCAGGACCACTAATTACTTTATTAAATAATAAGAGAAGAAGCATTAATGAGAAAACTCGTCATGTATCCATTAATGGGGGAGTACCAACTTCATTACACAAAATAAATGGGATAAGAACATTTTTTATTCCTTGTAACAATACACTTGGGAGCAAGGTTAGTTGCAAAGAAAGTTTTACAAATTTTCAAGTCTTCGCAATCCTTGAATTTGCATTTTAATGACCTTAAATTGGTGTCAAGCTCCTTGGGTGAGTTAAAACATTTAAGATACTTGGATCTTTCTGGAAATGATTTCAAGAAGCTACATAATGCTATTACTAAGTTGCAAAATTTGCAAACACTAAATCTCTCATACTGTGAGCACCTAAAACAATTGCCCAAAGACGTTATAGTGAAGCACAAAGCAAGACTTGTATCTAAGGGATATTCTCAAATTCTGGGTGCTGATTTTGGAGAAACATTTGCTCCAGTAGGAAGGCTAGAAACAATAAGACTGCTACTTGCAGTTACTGCTCAACATGGCTGGCGTGTGCAGCAATTAGATGTAAAAGTTGTATTTCTAAATGATGAAATTGCAGAGGTAGTTTATGTCCAGCAACCTCAAGGATATGCAATCAAAGGTACAGAAACCAAGGCCCTTAGATTGCATAAGGCACTCTATGGATTACGTCAAGCACCAAGAGCCTAGTATAGTAAAATTAGCAAATATTTTATAGACCAAGGTTTCATGTGTAGTCTAAGTGAACCAACCTTGTTTGTATCATTTAGAGGTAAATCAGTTGTTCTCGTATCTATTTATGTAGATGACTTGATATTTATGAGTAATGATGATAAAAGGTTGGAAGAATTCAAGTATGAAATGTTTCACACATTTGAAATGAATGACATGGGATTCATGAAGTTCTTCATGGGATTAGAAGTGCATTAGATGGAGGAAGAGATTTTTATGTCCCAGAGCAAGTTTATGAAAGGGTTGCTGGCTAGGTTTAACTTGGCTTACTATAATCCAGTTGATACTCCACTGATGTTAGTAGAGAAGGTTGTGGAAGAAGATAACACTGGTGAAGTAAATGCAAGTGTTTTTAAAAGCTTTATTGGAAGTCTACTCTATTTAACAGCAACACGTCCTAATATAATGTATCATGTATCGTTGCTGTCAAGGTTTATGCACAAGCCTATAAAAGGCCATCACAGCAAACTCAAACGCATATTGAGATACTTAAAAGGTACTGCTGATTTTGGCCTTTGTTATTCCAAGTCAAACAATTTTGAATTAGTAGGTTTTTGTGATAGTGATTGGGCACGAAATGAAAAGGACTCTCAAAGCACAAGTGGGTTCTTATTTAATCTGGGTGGCACAACCTTCAGTTGGTCAAGTAAGAAGCAAAGTTTTGTTTCTCTATCAACAGCAAAGGCAGAATATGTAGTTGCTGCATCTGCAACTTGTCAAGCGGTATGGTTACGCAGACTTTTAACTGAGATTGGGTTTGAATAGAAAAATAGAACATTTATCTATAGTGATAGTAAGTCTACTATTGCCATGACTCAAAATCCTAGTCATCATGCCAAAACAAAGCATGTGAACATAAAAGTTCATTATGTTAGAGAATTGGTAGAAGCAAAAGAAGTAAAGTTCATATATTGTCTAAGTGAAGAACAGCAAAATGATATCTTCACAAAGTGTCTTCCACGAATTCAACATGAAAAGCTTAGAGAGAGCATTGGAGTCAAGGCACACCCCGTCAAGGAAGGGTGATAGGATGTGATGTGGGTGTCGTGTGAATTAATTGACACCAGGGATCATGAAGTAAAAGACACGACTCTTTTGTGTAAGGAGAATGGGTTACGTGTTATAGATAGCACATACTACATAATAGACTCTAAGAGAGTAAACTTGCAAAAAAGTCATACTCTACTTGAGTGTTTGAGCAAAGCACTCCTTTTTTTTAGTTCTTAAAGTGTTCTAGTTGTAGTTCATCTTTCTTAACTAGTTTTGGACTGTAATAGGAAGGTCTGTAGAAGTAAGTGCTAGCTTTTGTACTGCTCAAAGCATTGAATACAAGAACTACTCTTTGTCCATCTCTGTTCCTAACCATTCCTTATTTTACATTGCTTAAACGCACATAAAAACAAACACATATCACAGCACTTAAAAACCTACGCATTCAAATGTGGTCTAACCTTGAGCTAGCCAACAATGAGGATTGGATGCAAGGACCATGCCTTACGAGTCTCCAAATTTTGGAGTTCGTTAATCTTCCAAAGTTGCTGTCATTCCCATTGTGGCTTCAACAAGCTACCACTCTTCGAACACTCATGATTGTAGATTGTCAATGTTTTGACGAGTGCTCCAGAATGGTTCGATACCTGTACATCCTCTTTACATTTATTGCAAAGATGCGAGAGAGAAAAGGGTAAGGATTGGCCCAAGATTGCGAATATCCGAAGTCCAAAACTTGGATCTGAACTCCAAAGCACGTACAACTTCTTTTTCGATTTAAGTACTTGCTCTCATTATTTTAAATTGTTATAGAACTTGAAGCACCTGTATTCTTCACCTTCATCTTTTTTCTCCCTCAATAATTATCTTTTTTTTTTGTGTGTGTGAATTATAGATGCAGAAGCAACATACATATAAAGCATTGACACTAGGCATTGTTCAGATATCCAAAATTGCAAGGAAAAACAATTAATGTTTGTTTAAAAACCATGCATTTTCCATTGATTCAAGTAATACTACCCACTGCATTATCTTTATCCTTGATCAAAATTGATGTGGACACATTCTTTACCCTTTTAATTTTTCTCTTTCTTTCTTGGATAGTAGAACCAGTTGAAGCATAAAGGGAAGGCATTCCTCATTTGACCATGAATAACTTATGCTGCATTCTTCAAATTCCATGTTTGTATTAGAGTTGATAGCTCTACGAGCTCACATAACCACCCATCCAAAGCTTTGACGAGATTGGCCACAAACTGAAATTGGTATCTGGATTACTTTATTTTGTTTGGTTTTTTCAAATGCTGGGTTTTGGTTTAAACTTCCGCTTTTCTTTCTGAGTAAAAAAGAAAGTGGTTTGACTATTATTGCGGATAGTTATTTAGGTATAATGTAGTCTAGAATAACAAGGAAAAGACGGTCTGGAGAGTTAATGTTGCTTTGTAAGCCTCCATTCTAATTATCTACTGTCATCTGCCGTTTCTACGGTACGTCATTTGACATAATACATGTGAAACTCATTACCATAGTTTGAATATCAACTTGCAAACCTTGACTTGCTTTAGAGAAAGAAATGAGGGCTTCAAACCTTTTGCAGTATCAGAATGGGAAGTTGGAGATTTATTTCATGGAGCTAAAGCGGGAAGATGGGTGAACGGGTGGTGACGCGACCAATCCTTGCAAAAGATTGAACAGAGTGGTGTGTATATTCTGGATTTGAACATATATTTGCATTGGATTTGTTTAATGAATATCGGGTAGTTTTTAGATCAATGAAAGCCTAGTAGATTTGATGCTTTCTTGTTGTTTGAATATTGAAGGGAAGAATGGGTATCATTTGTTGAAGGAAAATCGTAGATTCAGCTTTATTAGAAGATTACCAGGGCTGCAAGAAGGTTTTTTCTTCACATTGGAGGATGCAAAATTCAAAAGTAGTCAATTGCAAAATAGTTGATATCCTATTGTCGGTTACTGCCATATCACCATAAGATGAGGGTTTGTTCTACATATGGTGCCTCTTGATTGATGGTGACTAATATTGAACCTCTGCGGCTGCAAAAGAAAATTTGGCTGCCATTTGTGATGATGACAAGGAACAAATGGAACTCGCTAGGCTCTACAATGAGGTAAATCCTTGAGTAAATATGCATTTCATTTATAATTCATACTAGCCAACAGCTCCTTCATTATCTGTCTCATATTGGTGCAGATGTGCCTGGTTATGGGGCTCAACTTGATGAAGACCTCCTTCCATTGGAAACATTTCTGAACACAAAAGCATGTTCTCTGCCAAACAAAGCCTCACCCGCGCCGCCGCCCCCCCCCCCCCCCCCCCCACCGCCCCGGAACCAAGCTGATATGGAGTACTAGGCGACAATCACAAACTGAATCCTAGGTCGATGTTTCAACGTTCAGGCTTCTTTGGATCTATGCCCACGTTGAGCAGAAGGGACAACTATGCCAATTCGAAGTGCAGATGATGTAGAAATAGAATAAAAGGGGTACGATTCTGCATCCAAGGGAAGAATACAAACAAGAGCTGAGTGTCATTGTTTTGGATGAATGAAAACATGTATTATAAGCTTTCTGTTCAATACACATATTTGACATTTTTGAAGTTTTTTCTATAGTTGGTAAGTAATCATAATGAGCAAAATTGGTCAGTTAGTGCCATTTCTGCGAAAGGAGCAAGGCAGCCCTTAAAATTCTGGGAGAGCCCAAGTCAAGTGCAGCAAGTTCTTCTCCAGTCAAGTTTAATTAAGCCCAACCTGAGGTTGGACTGCACTGCGGCAAACCTGGGTAAAGTAGGTCTAGTCCCTTTTCTGCTCAGCCGCAAAACAAAAGGACAACAAAATTGGGTCAGACAATGGTTGAAGGGATCTAGAAATTTAAGCCCAAGCTTCAAAAGAATAGGAGAGCGACTCAGATCAAACAAACCTTAACGCATAACTGTTTAATGGTCTTTCATTTTATGGAAGAACATCATGACCAGCACGACTTACGTTGACAGTAATCATTTGACAGGACAAAAAGTTGTTATAAGATAAAACTGTAAGTTAATTGGTTCTTATTGTTAAAATATTTTACTGTACTTATAATTTATAATAAAATTTTCTGTATTTAAAGAGAATTTTATTTTTACAATGTGATTTTAGAAAGAAGATAAATTTTTTAATATCGTATCAAAGTCCAACAGTTATTTTAAGCAACATGTTGTTGTAACCCATGGTCCAGATGTAAGACCTTTTACATGAAAAACGTTTGCGAAGCAAATAATTTTGTTTCATATGATATTAAAATAAAATATTAAAATATCTTACATTATTTATAATCTCTTGTGAAATTGTCTATATATAAAAATATTGTATCATCTTTATAAACTAATTTTAAAGATCAAAATTAGCTTTATAATGGTTATCAGTACCATCACATCAATACACAGTTATATTTATATGGATGCAATTATTTATGCGACATGCATAGCAACGATCACATCAGAGTCCATCCTACGAATAAATATCTCCCTTTGGAAAAGAAGGTCAGAAGTTTATCATGGAAGTGTAGACAACATAAAGTTATGGCCATCCAACTTCAACCTAATTTTGAACATTTGTGCCCACTTTCACTCTCGAAAAGAGTAGTCATGAGGTCACAGATGGCCCCTCTCACCTCTACCATTCCACCATTTTGGCCTAACAATTCTCCTTCCCTTCAAAATGGCTTTGTCAATGGTCCTTTGAGGTCCGTGAAGAGTTTATAGAAGAAGCCTTAAGAACGGCTTCGACGTCTTGAAGTTGCTACTTGTCACCGTTTTGGCTTAACCTTCAATGACGCACTTGTCACTACATAATTATTCTATTTTTGTCAATCTTTTAGTTGTTTTTTTTTTCCCTCCCTTTCTTGATCCTTCAAGCTGACACAAAGAAGACTGTTTTGTTATTCAAAAGCTGGAAAAAAAAAAAAAAAAGATGCAAGGAAACATTGTTTTTAGGGTTTTTCTGTAAAGTGGCTGACATATCTTTATATTTTATTTGCTTGCTACTAAAAGGAAACACGCGTAGACACACACACGACAAGGTGGTATAATTATTTGAAAATTTAAAACATCCACCTCTGGCTTTTAATGATTAAGATCGCCGGAGTTTCTTAAACATGTAAACAATACTTGAAATTTGATAAATTAGATAGTTTCTTTCTTTTGTAAAATTATTATGCACAAATGATTCAATTTATTTACATGGAGAGAATTTTATTTGAGGTTGCAAGATTTAGACCTTCTAACTTGTATCAAATTATAAGTTGAATTGGTTTTATTTTGTGCAATCTTATGTCATAGTGTATTAAAAGAAGAACTATTTAACTCTTAAATTAACTTTTTAATTAAGCTTTATACCTTCTAACAACAAATAATATATGCATTAAATTAAAATATAATTACTTTATTAAGAGAAAGAGGTCATGAAAAATCTAAAAGAAACAGAGGAAAAGACTGGCTTGCACAATGACGATAAAATCATTCACAACACACCCAACTTTTCTTTTCAACTTGTTCCCCGGAACGAGACCTTTTTGCTTCATCACATTCGCTACTCTTTCTTCTTTTGCTTTTTCTTTTCTTTTATCTTTTCGGTAGTCTCTTTCCTTCTCTTTTTCTCTCTCTAATGAATGCTCTTTTCTTCATTGACTTTCTGCTGTATCTATGGCATGTTAAAGTTCCGTAAATGGACAAATCTACCACACCCGTGTTGAGAAAGCATGGAGTAGTGACATGGGTGCAGATGGAATTGAAACCAAAAAAAAAATTTCATGAACATATGAGAAATGAAAACTTGCCCAAAGAAAAAAAAATAAGTAAAAAAGGAAAAGCGATGGATATTTTATGCTCATGCAGTAACCTGTCGTCTACATGCGTGCGTAACCAAGCATAACACACCAGGGTTCATGAAGAACCGTAGAATAAGAAAAAAGATGAGAATAATTCTGATGGAACTCGAGGATATATTTCGCAGTACGAAAGCAACTATGTTTTTTTTGTTTTTTATTTTTGAAGTAACAAAGATACACGAGAAAGAGAATATATGCATAAAGTATCATTGCATTTTATTGAAGATGATGTGTATTTGACATTATTTAAATTTTATCTTGGGATTCTTTATAACTTGAAAGACCTAATTTCTTTTCTTTTTTAATAATTCATATACCCATTCACATGCATTTAGAGTGTTAAGCTTAGGACTAAGAGATTCCAAATAATGGTCACTTATTATTGAGTTACGGCTTGTTGATTAAAGTGAAAAAACCTACTCTTTTCCTTACAAGAGTTGGTTTTAAAAAAAATAATTTTTTAATATGATATCATAACCTAAATTTGAGCTTGACACTTGTTTAGCTATAAAAAAAGGTCAATGTGAAAAATCCTTTTCTATACTTTTTTTTTTAATTCATGCACAGAGGGAGGGAGAGGAGGATTCAAACCCTTTCTCTATGCTTGAGACAAAAGAATATATATCTAAGATTACTTAAATCTTATTCCAATATCTTTTTCAAAATGAAATATATGCTTGAATAGTTTAGATGAAAAGACCAGCTTTCTAACACGGGTGGCAGATATAATTCAGAAAGATGTGAGAGTAAGTCTCTGGTAATGATAAAAGTTTGACCTCTTAAAACAGTACGCTGCAAGTATCCACGAGTGGCACCCCATTGACAATTATTTAAACCATGCTGCGCATGCAAACTTGTTGCTCGCATACCATGAATGTGAGCTTGGAATGTGAATATGTCGCACAAAAAAGCTGCAAGCACTAAAGAAGTGGAAAAGAACAAATTCCTTTCACATATACAAATCGTAGGTAGATAGGAGTAGATATGGTAGAGCAACCGCAGGCACTTCCAAAAGGAGGACTGGTTTTAGTATTCTAAACAATGCGAGCCAAGGGAAAAAGGGTGGATGAGAGAAGGAGAAAAAAAGAAAGAGAGGCCTGGAAATAAGGCAAATGCTGGGAAAGTTACAGACAGGAAAAGACAAGTCTGGACTTTAAGCGCACGCATGCTTTGAAACAAACAGCAGCTTCCCGACCCCCCCTCCCCCAACCCTCCTCTCTCCCTCCCTCCATGAGATATGCCAACCTGTCTTTCCAACAGGCTTCAGCCCCACATCTCTTTGCTTGCCACAAATCAGCTAGTCTGCTTCCTTTCTCTTAAAGAAAACCAGAAAAACAGAGCTTTCTTTGTTGTGGTTGTTTGCTGCAAGTTATACTATTGCAAGTGTGCAGAATCTTGTTGAACACTTGAACTTGCAACCAAGAAACCAGAGCTCATTAATTATTGTGGGCCTTTTCCGTTTTCCTTATCCTATTCCGTTGGAAAATTGCCAAGCAGATTTACTGCAATGATGTTATACCCTACGGCAATACCGACATTTGCACGCCCACTTATGCTGGTCCTTTCAGACTCATCGTTTGTCACTCTGCAACTCAACCAAGCTGGCTCTTTACCCTTTTTTTTTTTTCTTTTTCCTTTCTTTCTTTTAGGGAAGGGGACGGGGAGGATTTTGTTTGGGAAGAGAGGTGTCTTGAATCCCACTTCTCAGGTGGAAATCTCCTCAAATGCCACTCAACCGCAAGGGCATGAACATCTAGCTCTTTACTTGATAACTTCATTAATATTTGGTGTTCCTTTCTTTTAACAACACATTACAAAAGATGAGTTAACTCATTTATAAAATGGTGTCAAAGTTTAGATTCAGTTGTACTATATCTTCATTGGTGGGTTGAGTTCTTATGATTTCCCTCATAATTCCACCACTCATAAGTTTGAGTCTTCGTAATTTTTCCATACTCAAGAAAAAGAGATATGTTAACAAATGATAGCTACCTCACATTATCAATATCTTAATTTAATGTCTTCTTTATATATGTTTAAGTAAATAAGTATCTTAATAACTCGTTTCAAGAAGGAAAGTTTGAACTTTTCAAGCAGAAGAACAAATACTTGAACTATATTTCCGCCTAATTTGTTCAGCCAAGTTACTTTATTTGCTTTGTTTAACTACTCTATGTCGTCACAGCCAGCAGGGGAATCATCAGATAAACACATATACGGATCATTTTCATTTGAACATTGTCGGCCTTGTGCAGTACCAAAGATTTCCTGACAGACTACGGGCACATTCAAACCACTGACTGGTCACAGCAACTGTAATCTGCAGGAAAGCAACGAGTAATCTATCAGATTGGATGTGACAAGCCCACATGCCTCACCGGATATGAAGGATGAACTTTTTCCCGCATCAAAATCTCAAAGGATTTACAATGAATAAGTGTCAAATAATTGCCACCAACGTCATGATCACCACGACAATGACAATGAGTTTTACTAGAAATCTGAAAGCCTGACTTGCTGATTAGACATCAGCATGTGGTCTCACAAGAACTAGATGTGTGGACCCAACGTTGGATGACCATGATCTGTTAAGAGTTAAACACCATTGATAGGAATTAAGTCATTGTCAATCCCTCCAGTGCGATCCAGATAATCAGTCGCCGACCCACGGGGTATCCTTGTCATACAGAAACAGCGCCATGCAAAGCATTTGGTAAGAAAAAGATGAATTGAAAATCATTCTTATATGACATAAATACGTTAAATAAGTCCAAAGAGAGACACGGGTTAGCTCCCAGGAATCTTAGCTTTCTCTTTATATTGAGAATGCCCTTCTCTTCTGTCTCACTCACAGAAAGCCAGAAGCATTAGAGCGAGAAGAAACCGCTTTCATGGCCACCCAACATGAAAATTATCAAACAGTTTCTGTCATGAAGACAGTGCCTGTGTTCCCAAAACTCTTGCACCCTCCAAAGATTTTGAACCTTTCGAACTTGGACAGGCAGTGTCCGGTTCTTATGTACTTGGTTTTCTTTTACAATCCATCACCCTCTCACAGAAATCTGTCTCTTGATGTGGTGTTTAACAGCCTGAAATCTGGGCTGGAGGAGACCTTGTCGGTTTGGTACCCCGCAGCCGGTAGGCTGTGGCCGAACCAAAACGATGGAAAGCTCAATCTCTGGTGCAACAACGAGGGTGCAGTGTTAGTTGAGGCAGTAACCAACGTTAAGATCTCAGAAGTGGGAGACCTCTCTCAGTACAACCCATTCTTTGAGAAATTGGTTTACAAGCCTGTTTTTCATGGAAACTTCTCCAAGATGCCTCTAGTTGTTGCTCAGGTGAGAATTCTTGAAGCCCGCAACTGCAAGAATTATCTATGAATGCAAAAATTCCCTTATAAAAACAAATCAAACCCTTTTCCCAGGTTCCCTAATGTTGTATGTTCGTTAAATGCTCTCATACAGGTCAGTAAATGATCCATATTTGTCCATGGCACTAAGTTTTCGTTAGGGTTTGCTTATGACATATACGTTCCATATTTGTTCATGTTTTTTGCCTATCGCGCTTCCAAAACAAACAACTGCATAAATCTTTTGCTCACAGGAAACGAAAAAGAAGACAAAAGAAGGAAGAAAACGTTTGTAGATGTTGGTCAAATTGGGTGTTTCCACGACTGTTGGGAACATGCTTCCTTCGAACTGACAGCTAAGGATTAACATAACTTGTCGCCAATTTCCTTAAAAGGAACCCAAAAAAAAAAAAATCATCTATAGAAACCACCAAAATATCAGATAAATAGTTTTGATATTTATATATTTGATCTATGCACCGATGGTGAGATTGAAGGTAAATTTAGGTCTTTTCTCTTACTATGGAAAGTTTTTTAACATGAACTGTTGTGGTGTAGGTCACCAAGTTTGGCTGTGGAGGCTATTCGTTAGGTCTGGGTGTCAGCCACTCGTTGTTCGACGGACCGGCGACCTATGATTTCTTCTGCGCATGGGCTTCTAGTTCTGCCATTATGAAAGGAAGGGGAGGTCTTGAGCTGCAAAAACCAGTGCATGAGAGAGGGGCGCTGCTGTTGGGTAATTCTCGGGCCCCAAATCTGACCTCTAAATTATCTAAAAGCTCAAGCTCAGGAACCAGGGCGGCAGCCATAGACCATCTATATCAGATGATAATGCAAGCGGCGGCTGAACAAAATCGCTCTGATATGGGGTGCTCAAACCAGAAGAGTTACCTTCTGAGGACCTTTCACCTTAGTAGTGCAATGATAGAAAGCTTGAAGAGGAAGGTCCTGGGTAAAAGAGGAGGTAGCTTTTCATGCTCTTCCTTCGAGGTGGTTTCAGCTCATCTGTGGAAGGTAAATTTCTCGATCGATTGAGCATTTTCCGCCCTTTTCATTATATTAACCATGAATGGATTCCTTAAGTTCAGCCGAACGGATATGGTAATCTTCTATCTGGTAAGCAGTCAAAATACTGCACATTCTTTAATATCTACAATTAGTTTACTCAAGTGAAATCGAGTATATTTGGAACTGAATACAAACAAAGAAGGGTTTAAGAGGATGACAGAAAACAAAATATAAAAAAATTCTACTGTTCCCAAGGGAGATAGGAGCTTCGTCTTATCTCTTCCCTGTGAACGTGTGAAGAAACCAAGTTGTCAATTGTCAGGTTCCTGCTAGGAGCTCCATGTATGACAAAAGTTAACCTCCCTCTCTCTCTCTCTCTCTCTCTCATGCATGTCGGTTTTGCTTAGAAATTGCCAATATCCTAGATCTTACTCAACTTTAGAGATATCGAAGGCACTTGATCGACGAACTATCTCATAGTAACTAATCACTGCAACTCAGATCAGGTTCCTTTAAGTAAAACTTCATGATGATGTGGTCGATCAAAGTCTTCCTGAATTGGGTTTGAAATTACACCTAATCATTTCACTGTATCTTCAATTTTCAGGGTAACTCTAACTCGTAATCAGGATCAACTTTGATGAAGTTCTTAACATAATGAATTTTGGTTTTATGATCACTATACAGACATTAAAAACCAATATAATTTCACCTGTTGATTGTGAATTCAGACAAGAACCAGGGCTTTAATGTTGCGGAAGGAAGCGATGGTGTGCTTGCAGTTTGCAGTGGACACAAGGAACAAGATGGTGCCGGCACTGCCAAAAGGTTTCAGCGGAAACGCTTATGTACTTGCCTCCATCGCGTTAACCGCCGGAGCACTGGAGCAAGAAAGCCATGAAGCCATCGTTGAGAAAATAAGGGAAGCTAAAAATTCTGTGGGCAACGACTACTTGAAGGCATACGTCGAAGCTCTTGAAGGACCACAGGCTACTCTCCCACCCATGAAGGAGCTCACGATTGTTTCTGATTGGACCCGGATTCCATTTCACAAGATCTCTTTCTTTCATGGCGAAGCCGCTTATGCATCTCCTCTGGTCTCTCCAGTCCCACAGGTTGCCTACTTCCTGCAGAACCCTAATGACAGCAAGGGCATTGATTTGAGGATTGGTTTGTTTCCACAGACCCTCAATTCCTTCTCCCACTTCTTCCTAAATGACCTGCAATAAGCTCAGCTTTAATCCCTCTCGGCTTTCTTTCTTGTTTCACTTTCTTTTGCTGGAATTGAAGTTTAGGTCTATGGTCTACCAGAAGGTTATTAGACAGCTGATTAGATAGTTATGATTGCGACTTCTCATACAGAGTTGTCCAAATACATAGTTTATGACTGTGACTTCTCGTAAAGAGTTGTCCAAATACTTATACAGTACGATATATATAATAAAAAGCTGTTTGGCAAGACAGAATCCCAGAAATGCTGAATGCTTTTCCTGGTCGTGTATTGTTTTACTTCTAATGTGGGTCTTGCGTTCAGAGTCTTATTCTTAATTATGCTTTACAGAAAAACACAACATGTGATATCAAGCAATAACATTTAGTTTCGTTTTCTTTTGCTGGTGTTGAAGTTTAGGTATATGGTCTGCCAGAAGATTATTAGACGGCTGTTTAGATAGTTATGATCGTGACTTCTCAATCAGAGTTTTCCAAATACTTACATGGTACGATAGAATATAATAAAGAGCTGTTTGGCAAGACAGAGTCCCAGAAATGCTGAATGCTTTTCTTGGTCCTATACTGTTTTACTTCTAATGTAGGTCTTGCGTTCAGAGTCCCGTTCCTAACTATGCTTTATAAGAAAACACAACATGTGATATCAAGCAATAACATTTAGTATTTCATGCAACATCGGACCATGTGCAATGATGCTTTTTGGTACTAAGAATAAACAAGCCTTTATTCATAGATAACATTGCTCAATAAACAAGAAAATCTGGCTACCCTGAAACTAAAATAGACAAAAGCTAATCTTTTTAAATATAATACAATTTGGAGGCAGAAGTGGCTACTAAACTCATCAAGAAGGAAAATATTTATGGCGAAATCCTTCTGTTGCTTGAAGTCAACTTCCAGATGGACGTCCAAAGAAAAAATTGCTGCTCGCCAAGTCTTCGGCTTGTTCCTGCATCATCAAAATCATGTCATTAAATAAAAATGAATAAATATAATTAGCAACAACATCCTAATCGAACTAGCCGACCCTCAAACGCTTTGTTTGGGAAATTGTAAGTGGCTCTTCAATGCAAGGAAAAGGATCCATCAATTAATGTCAATGCAAAGTCAAGATTATCATAAAAAGATTAAGTTTCGCTGGGCGGGTTTATTATTGGGGCTAGTTTAAACTTGAGTTCTAACCTGGTTCAGAAAGTACAACGAAATAAACTCAAACTTATTAGCACCTAGCCCTTGGGTCAGGTGTACGAAAACCCACATTCCCAAAATCCCCTCCCCTCCCCATCTACCCAGTATAAAGAAAAGTACAGTGAAATGGGTGCAGCATTACAGGTTTGTTCATGGAAAGTAAGATGTAATTGGGAAAGGAAGGGCAGATGAATGAAGTCCTTGTAGCATCTTTCAGAGGTCTTTTCAAAGTAGACCACTGTATGGCTTTATATGAATGGCCGCTACATGAAGTTATAGGGGCAACCTAATATATTAATCTATAGCCGCATATAGGTTCCATGAAAGGTATCCAAGGAACCAGACAACATTTCCTGTGAAAATACAGGAAGGGACTACTAAATCACCGATAATGACTTGAAGTACTAGAAAAAGCCCTTGTTGCCACCTGCCCCTAGTAAAAGTGAAGGCTAAGAGGATTAAAATTCACCTAGATGGGATGACTTTTTTCATGAAAGAAAAATTTAAGATGTACCGAAACTTTGTTGGATAAGCTGCTTCTGCACTTTTTTACTTGACCCGACAAGCTCACTTTTTGACCCACTGTAATTCGAGTTGAACTTCAGGTGGTTTGTCATTTTACTCTCTTAATAAGCATAACTCTATGAAACTGATCTCCTCTACTTGGGGAAATTTACTTTTGCTTTCCAATTTGAAACACAAGCTTGCACAGGTAAGTATAAAGCCTGACTATTTGTAACCATAAAGAGGGGAAGTAAAATTCAATCTTCAGCTGAAGAAGCCTAAATGACAAACGAAAAAGCAGAATCACACAAGTGAACTTATGGACAAATAAAGATTTTTTGTCTTAACATACAAGAAAAAAAAAAGGCCAATAGCAAATGTGGTTCATTCAGAAACATTCAGTACTCACAAGCATGGACTGATACATATGCGTGCATCTACACTCATGCAAAGACACGGGATGGCCCAGCATGGACTTCTGTGCGAGTGCAGATGTGCTTTGTAATCTTCAATGTATTTAACATTCATGCCATCACCCATCACGTATTTAACGCATTGTAGTTTAGTTTTCAAAGCCTAGAGGCATGAATATTTCAGTTAGACCTAATTTTCAATGTAACTATTACTGCAATCTTTTCCAATTCATGCCTTAAATGATCATGGGCTATGAAGTATGAACCGAGATTTTGGATGAGTGCGAATCCTGGGTTATGATATCTTAAGTGGTTTAAAAATTTATCAGTCTATGTGTGGTAGGTATTTGCTACATGGGCAAATAAATGTAATTATACTATCCTAAGCTATCCAACAAGAATTACATTGGTGCTTCCAAAATAATATTATCAGAGGGAATTTCTTTTATTTCTTTCACTAGTGTCAATAAAACAAACTTACTAATCAAACTGAAAAACTTTAAAAAGCAGTTACTAGCTTTCAGTATCCAAGAAACAATGTCCATTCAGCATCTGTACCATCAAGTTCGGAAGCAGATTCTATAATGCAATAATTAAGTTCCTAACAAGCATGTCAAAACAACTTAAATGAAAGATATCACAGTAAAAAGTATTGAAAGACAATAGTAACTGCAAAATATAAAGCAAGGTTAGATGATAATACCGGTTCCCACTTTGGAGTCACTGCCCCTTCCAAAGAGCCAAAACCACTAGAGATATGACTTCCTTGTGGCATCCTTTGGTCCATGAGGAGCCCCTGATTTAACCTCAGTGATGCCTCCATGGCAGATTTATTATCCTGATCGTTCTTCATGTATAAAGGATCAAAATAATTTGAATGCCCAAATGCATCGAAATCTCTGTTTGCTTGAAAATTTGAGTTGTTTGGTTCCAGGCCCTGGCCTGACGGACCCCCAGCACAATTCACAGGGATCATGGAATTCATAGAGCTAAACCTAACATTTGAGCTGTAAGAACCGTCCTGATTATGGTTATTCCATACTTGAGTTGGAGCATGCTCACTCAATTGCCCAGCATTATTGCTGACCAGGCATGCTTGAAATTGTAAGTCTGCTCTTATGTCCTGCAACTGAGTGGACATTGAAGTAACAGAAGAAACATCAGAAGGATTACCCAGAGTCGGTGAGGCCATTGTGGACATATTTTCCCTCAAGTTATTATGATACAGGGTAGGCGGTTTTGAACCATCATGTAACGAAAAAGCATTTGTCTGGATCCCAGATGACTGATCGTTGTTTGACCAATTATTGTTAACTCTATTGTAATCCAACATGGGGTAAGGAAATTCTGGATTGAAAGATGCCACTGTAACAGAGGACGGATCTCCAAATATTTTGTCACCTTGAGCTCCTTGAGGGTTTTGTTCGAACATCACGCTGTTGTTTGTAACACCGAGAAGAGAATTGTTTGAGCTACCACTGGTTACTTTTACATCTTGGAAGTCATTAACATGTTGTAGTGGATCAAGTTCTAGTGCTGTTGGCATTCCTTGAAGTAGACTCTGGTTATGGACTCCGGGAAGAATGACATGATGCCAGTTAACCTGATTAACCCCGGAGCTGCTTGAGTTTTGTGCATGACCCAATTGCATCAGTCCTGAAGAGGAGAGGCTATGCACACCAAGACCAGCAGGTGTGTTCGACCAACCAAGCAACCTACTGGCTGGGAAGGACCTGAAAGCGGTGTCATGAAACTGTCCAGATCCGTTCGAGGACTGGAAATTTTCAAGTCCATTCAGAGAACCCATTTGCAAATAGGAAGTGTCCGCACTGCCTAAGGCTGCTGCCATATTAGCTTGCTGGTTTGCCATACTGCTGAGCCTTCTCAGGTAAAGCCTGTATTTCTGCAATCACAAAATTGAACAATAAGCTTCCTGGACTCAAAATCTAGATCATACTGCCTGAGAAGATGAGGAGCAGAATTTATGCCTGAAGATGGCTTGCTACGTTCTCTCTAGTGAGGTTTTCAACGTTCATCATCTCCAGTATCTTTTTAGGAACAGCTTCTGCATCCAAAGCAGACTAAAATTTAAGAAAATTTATAAGAAAATACTTCATGCCAGAAATATCAGAGGGAAAGAGCATACTGTCAACGCCCAACTGCTTAACAGCGGCAACAAACTTGCCGTGCAGGTCTAGAGACCAAACAACCCGAGGCTTCTTCTGTGTTGATGAGTCATTGTGACCATTTGCCTCGTGGTCTTCATCCTCAGCTTCATTCTGATCCTTTCGTCTTTTATTGGGCTTCCCATTCTGATCCAAAGGTGCCTCAGCAGTTCCAGGTCCTCCTTCACCACCACCAGTATGAGACGCATTTTGATTTCCAGAATTTGTTGTCTCTTTTGAATCAGATTTCTTTCTCCTCACTACATGTTGCCAAATGTTCTTCAGCTCCTCGATTCGCACAGGTTTCAATAGATAATCACAAGCTCCATGCGTAATTCCCTTCAGAACAACCTTGGTATTTGCATTTGCGGACAACACTACAAACATCACACAATATAACAAAATTAGGCTAAATTAAATATCTGCATCTTGCATAGAGTAGCACAAATCTTTTTCGTCAATGGAGATCTCAAAATTTAGCAATTTTAAGTCAATTGAAAACTTTCTTAGGGGACCAACAAACCTGAAGGCCGTAGGACACCTCCTTTTTCTCTACTCCAGTAATCTGAATAATCCAACGAATTTCTTTCCAAATAAACCTTTTATCTAACTACAAAAACTCCTTTCTTTTTCAATGAATAAAAGAAAAACCTTGTTTTCAATAATTAAAACTTAATCAGAGAATGCAGAGTACAAATAATGGAAAAGTTCTAGGCTTACTTATGACAGGCAGATCCATCTCAAGGCCTATAACCTCAAGCAACTTAAAACCATCCATGTCTGGCATATGAACATCGCTGATAACCAGGTCAAACTTGTCTTTGTTTTCTCTCAGCAACTTCAAGGCGGTAGCTGCTGCATTAGTTGCAGTAACTGCAGAAGAGCCATAAGTCATACTGAAATCGGGCCAAGCTATGAAAAGAAAAATCAATGCTTTCTCATGTTTCCAAAAGTTACAAAGAACCAAAATTGAATCAACCAACGGATAGTCCAACCAAGAAGATGGTGCAATAATGCGGCGGATCTCAGATAAATCACAAGACAATGAATAAGATATGAGCAGCAATAAGACCCATTTGTTAAATATTTATAGAATAATAATAAGATGACTAAAAAATGATAACCCATTTCACAAAATATCACACTTTCAAGTTTAATATTTAGAAAGGAAAAACTAAATCCGAATTGAGAAGATATGATTACATATGTAAACTTGAAGGGAAAGAAAAAGAAGTCCCCGTAAATAAAAATAATGAAGAGCAGAAGGAGAAAAGATTCGGAAAAGCAGTACAAATGTATAAACTTCAACCTCTTTCGAAATCACTAAATATGGAACAAATCTTAGAATAAGACAGAAATCTAAGAACCCAGGCTCTGAAAACAAAGAAACACAACCAAACGCATGAGGGGAACAAACATACAGATTGAATGTACCATCCCATAGCAACTCAGAACTAATCTCAAAAACAAAATCCTAATAACAAGGGACAAATCTAGAAACTCATACACGAAGAAATGAATGAGAAAAAAATGAAAAGGAATGGGGGAGGGGTGGCCAGGGACAAGAACCAAACCGTGATATTTGCATCGACGAAGCAGGCTCTCTAAGAAATAGAGGCAAGTGGGATCATCGTCCACTGCGAGAATACGCATTCCAACAGGAAACTTCTTTTCGTTATCTTCCATTACAGGCTCAATGATCATTTTTCTTCCGGCAGAATAATCAACAAAACTCAAAGAACAAGAACAACGGAAGAAGACTACATCAAGAAAACAACTTTGTGTGTTTTGTCAATGATAAGAACAATAGAAGAAGACCACGACAAGAATATAACTCTGAGTTTTCTGTCAATGACCAAACCCGGAGCTTAATCAACATAGAGAGAGGACCTAGAACCTATTAAACAGGGAGGGAGAGAAAGAGGGAGAGAGAGTCCCTGAGACTGGTAGTGCGTGTATGAGTGACAACAGTGAGCAAATGTCTCATAAATAACTTATAAACTTGAGTTCTTCACTTGCGAGTCCACCGGGTCAGGGTTTCGACGTCAACAAAAAGACAGGATCTTGTTCATCGTCGAAAAATAGTCTGTAACAAACAAGATATTACAGGTTTGTAACAAACTGGAATATTAAAAATTGCTCCTTTTTCTAAAAAAGAAAAAACGTAATTTCAATATGAGAAGAACAAGAAAACAAGATTTTCAAGACATTCTTGATGGTGTATGCTTGTCATATTTACATGCTCATTATCTTTTTCAATTTTTCCAATCCTCAATTGCAAACTCAATAGCCATTTTGGGATGGTATTGCCAAATGGAACTATATTTTATTTGTGGAAAGAGCCCATGCTCATGATTTTCTGCACACATCCAAGAAGGAGAAGGAGAAAGAATGTCGAACCCCTACTTCTAATTATACGTCGATGGTCCATGGTCGAGGGAAAAGTCCCCCTGAAACATTGCTTTTAGGTCATGTTTTTCTGGTTTTCTTTCCGCGTTTGAAAATGCAGAGACTTTTGTTTTTCTTGGGCAGCATAGAGCACGCGCAGGCGTGCTTTCGGTTCACCACTGATACGCGAAAAACAAGTCCCGGTTCTTCGCCAACTTTTTCTCACTTCCTGATTCCTTTTCAGTTTTGGGACTTTTTAATGCTCCTTTTTGGGGTCAAGATTGTTAGTCTTTGTTGGGAACTGATGATAAATCCCAATGGCAACTCCGATAAAGGGCTTCGGCAGAGAACCCATAAACGTATTCAAAAAATCATAGAACGTGATTCAAAGCACGTTTTCAAACTATTCTATTTAGCTTTTTTGTTACTTTTTTTTTTTAATAATCAAATAATTCGTTTTCAAACTATTCTATTATCTTAAGGACGTTATTTAGATACTCATTCTTAAAATTTGAATGGATAATTCAGTTTTATCACAAATAATTTGTTTTCAAACTATTCTATTATCTTAAGGACGTTATTTAGATACTCATTCTTAAATTTTGAATGGAAAATTCAGTTTTATCACAAGCCTCTTCTCTCGCCTCTTCCAATGACTCTAGATGGACTTTTCAAGTTTTCTTTTTATTTTTCTTTTGTTAAGGCTTAATTTGTTTTATTTTCCCTCTATTTTTATTAGTTATTAAGTTTTTTTTACACCAATCTTCTCTTATTTTGGTTCAATTTTATCTATTTTTATGCAATCTTATTTGATTGTGACTAAAAAAAATTGAATCCAAATATGTTTCCATTTATATAAGCGCATAAAATACAAAATAATTAATGATTGAAGCATAAATAAAAATCCCAAAGCTTTTCATATTTTCAAGCTATTCCAAATTATGGAGTTAATTCTAAATGAAATTCCTTGCATAATAGAAATCAAAAGCAAAAGGGTTTTCTTTTTATATTAGTTAAAGGGGGGTGTAGGAGATTTGAATATTAAACATGGGACCGAAGAAGTGTCAAGTGACATGAGTTCCAACTGAGCCATATATTTGTTGACTAAATCAAAACAAAAGTTTATAAGATCAAAATATTAAATTCTCCTTTGCCATGAAGGTTGTTGCCTAGGTTTTAATTTCAAAAAAATTCACCATTCATCATAAGTATTTTTCCTCTCCCTAAGCCTATTATATTGCCCTAACTCTTAATCTGGCATGACTAAGTTTTGGATTTCTAGAAACAAATAGGTCTTGGACATTACCCCCAAGCTAGGTAATCTCATTTATTAAAAACAAGCATGCTTAATAAAGTAACTTAATAACTTAAGTTATTCAAATGGTTTAACTTATTGAACCTCTCTTTGGGCTAACAATCTAGATCTTGAAATATCTATGCCATGTCCTCTTATTAAGATTGTACTTGCCACATACTAAGATTTCATTGTTTTAATACCACTTGTCACACTCAAGGGACTATGGGTGTGCCTAAATACTAAAGCGAGCACTGATGACAAAAATAACTAGATTTAAAATTCAATTTCACACTAAAATCTCTTACGAGATAGAAAAAATCAAAACAAAAGTTCATAATATCAAAACTTGTATTTTATTCTTCAGTGAAAATTATTATTTGGTTTCAATTACAAAACAATTTAAGAAGCCTTAACTCAATTGGAACCAAAATTGCTTGGGGACCAAAAAGGTTCCAAATCCTAATTATCTTATATCTCATTTATAGTACAAGACAAAGTAAAACCTAATTATTCAAAAAGTCCAACAATAATATAAAAGGTAATAATAACTAAATAAAGCCAAAGCTTGTAGTTTCTTTTCATAGTCTTGACAAAAGATAACCACATAAATAAAAGGATAATGAATTTTATCACATTTAAAGATTATGATTATGTCTAGATACCAAAGAGAGTACTGAATGGAAAAATTATTTTGATTATAGAACCAATTTTGCACTGGAATTTTCTACAATATAGAGCTTAAAACTCAAAATTCTCTGTGCAATGAAGGCTATCGACTAAATTTCAGTCTCAAAATAATTCAAATTAATCCAATTTTCCTATTGTCTCCCATTTCTTGGGCGTGACAGATTTTCTGAAGTTTCAAAAAACTTTAATACTTCTCCTAAGTTTAGGGAGAGTGATATATAGTTAATGGACACTTAAAAAGAAGTATAATTATTTGAGAGAATTTGGAGGAAGAAAATGCTTGTCTTGGAACCACAAAAACCATAAACAAGGAAAATATTTCCTACTAATTAACCTTTGGAGGATGGAAACAAGGTGCATAAAATTTTTTTTCATAAAGTAAGAGCAAACATTTGCAACTCAGAAATGATATGGACTCCACAACAACCATCCTCTTTTCATTTCGGTATGGGTGTTATGGATTTGTATTCCTCCAAATTCATATAATGCCTGTTTTGCACTATCCACTCAGAAGTAACTCAATTACTCTCACAATTTTCTGATTGTAAGAAATTTTTTTCTTTTTATTTAACAAAAAAAATTAGTTTGTGAAGGCAATGATTATTTATAAAGGTAAGAGACGTACTATTTTTAAAACATTTTGTTGTTCTAAGCCTTGGAACAATTTTCTTTTTTTTCTAGAAAACAAGGGGTCTCTCATTCTTCGATAACATGTAAGAAAGAAAATTTATTATTTTTTAATATAAGATACTAAGATAAGATTTATATAATGAGGAAAATGTACCATTTAAATTGCTAATTCTCTCTTATCACAACTTGACACACACAGTTAGTACATAGAACTATGACAAACAAACAATGCTGTTTTTCACATACTTCTTGTATACGTTAGAATTCGTGACACAGATAAGAGTAAACTTCATAAAATAGCCGCACTACTTCAATGAACCAAAGTGACATCCACGAGTGATGGAAACTTAGCACCACCCATGTTGCGGATACTAGGGATGGAAGTACGAGATGACTAATGAAAGCCAATAAAGGCTGGCAAATCAGCGTATGGTCGAGTGCCCACTTGTTTGTGTCCATTGAGTGGAGAAAAAACTATAGCGTGCGGTTTCCAGACATGGTATGGAAAGTTACGTCACCCAAATCATGTTTTGGATTTTTTGGGGTTCATATCACTTCTGCCTTTTCAAAGATGATGCGTAGGCTCTTTAATCAAACTATGTTAGTGGACAAAACTCAGCCATATCGAAGTATAAAATCTTTCAGTTTTTCTTTCTCATCAATTAGTTTATACACTTAACTTACACACACAAGATGTTGAACCACAGACCTTATTATCAGTCTTACTAACTCATCATTTGAGCTAATTAGTTAATAACTAGTTGTAAAATATAAATTAAGTCTTTTTTTACATTGTATCAAAATTTAAATTCAAGTGTAATATCTTATTACTTGTGAATTTTACATAAAATTGATCCATTACATAACATTGAATTTTCATAATTTTCTTTGTATTTAGAACTAGAAGTATATAAAAAGTAGTGATTATCCTGTATCTCAGTATCCACTTTTGGAGAGGTCTTACGTGTCATAATTATCCACTGGAGAGTAAAATTGCGTTATGACTTAGGAAGAGCTTTTGGGAATATAATATTGGAGTCGCCACCGACCACAACTTGCACACGAATCTTCACGACCACATACTAGTTCCAAGTCCAAACAAGATCCCAATAAACCCAATTTATTAATGATCTAAAGCATCATCATTAGCCACCCATTAATACCTAGAAGGGCTTCAATCTTGCATGATAATCATAGCCTCTTCCGCAAAGGAAAGTAAACTCTCGTGACGCATAACATACAATATCTAGAAGATTCGTGTTGAGTGCCAAATCTTTTAGATTCTCTGCCTTTTCGAGTCACACGACTTTCTCTTTGGCGTGATTTGAGGTGATGGGTTCAGGGGGAGGAACAGGATCCCTCACTACTCGATGAAATGCTTGTGCATGTTAGCTTAGGTTGTCTCCTGTAAGGGACATATGCCCACAATATAAAAACATGTGGGGTGGATTCCTACGATCTTCATCCTATGTATTATATGCACTTAAATCTTCTTCCACTTCGCAAACATGGCTGACCATATCTTCTGGAATACAGAGAGAGAGTGGGTGGGTGTTGGGTACCAGGTGGTAATCAGTAATCAGGGCCAATTATTACAGAAGTGGACATTGAGTTCATCCAATAATGGCGAACCAGAAGGACAGATGAGAAGTGCACGGAGATATCAACATGAAATTGCTGCATCAGATTGGGAAAAGGGCCGAGTCTTCCTACGTGGAGTCCTTGTCAAGTACTGTGAAAGGACCAAACATGTTTCAAAAACGCTAGCCTAAGTATGCATTTACTTTATGGGAAAAGACAAAGTTGAAATAGAATGAATTCCTGTTACAAACGATGAAAACGAAAATATCAACATTATAATATATTCGTTCACACCACTTTTAACTTTTTTTTTCTTAAATTCATTTTAGCGTGTTTCATAAACTAACTATAAGCAAGTTTTATGAAAATCTTGCAAACAGTATCTTAGACTTTGATCATAGAAGCATCACGAGAAAATGGTCTCTTAGAGAATAAAATATTGTAAGACTCAACAAGAATAAGTAGAGAACACTCTTAAAAGATAGACTCTAGATCAAGATCTTAATAATATGAAATTTATTCACATCATTTTCAATATTCTTTTCTTAATCTCAATTACCGAGTTTCATAAACCAATTATAAGCAAGCTTTATAAAATTCTTATAATCAATGTCTTAATTATTCAATCACTTTGACAATGGAAACATCACTTAGGATATGTCCTTCAAGAATAAAGTGTTGTAGGACTCAACAAAAATAAGTAGTTACAAGAAGAAAATACCATAAAATAAGGAAGACTTCAAATCAAGATATTAATATAGTAAAAATGTTTCGTAGTGTCAATAAATCAATAAGAAGCAAAATTTATCAAAAGGATTTTAATCAGTGTCTTAGTTATTTCATTAATTTGATAAGAAGAGCATTATCCAAGATATATTCCCCCAAAGAATAAGGTATTATAGGACTAACACAAATAAGTAGTTAAAAGAAGGGAATACTTACAATTAAGAAAGACTACAATCAAGATATTAACAATCTAAAATACTCATTTAAATTGCTTTCAACCTTTTTTGTTAAACTTTTAAGAAAAATCTTCTAATAAGTCTTAGTTATTCTATCATTTGAAAGCACCCTAAATATATTCCCTTGAAGAATAAGGTACTCTAGAATTCAACAAATATCTAATGACGATATTGTTTAGGCTGCATTAACGAATAGCATTAGCAAAGAACTAGCTTACATTCTCAGTATACGCTTGGTATATGCTTGATTATGGTTTCTTTTACCTAGTTCTTTCCATGGGTATCATGACCCTAGAAAGTTTTTGGTAGTATTATCAAGATAACATAGAAGATAAGAGTTGTCACCTGGTTTATCAAAATTTAAACAAGAAGAGCTACTTGAGAAAATGATTAAAGTATCATCAAATGGGAAAACAAAAAGGAAAACGTTGCTCGTGCATCCTTTACTTTTTCAGTACAAATGAAGATCAGCAAGACAAGTAGTCTTGCAACATGAGAATCCACTCATTTGACAAACAATGATCATTGACATACAGGAAACAAATTCAACAGTAACTGGTATTACAAAATTAAACAATATGAATTCCTCAGAATTTAAGATGGTCTTAAGAAACCACAAACATGCTTAACTATTTACTTAAAAGAATTTATTTGGACATATTTCAAATTGCAGCACAATCTATCATCATCATCGATCCCCCCATGTGTTGGAAGCTGCCAAACAATTGAATAAAAAACAATATCATTCCATACTATTCAAATCCAAATTAAATAAAGCTGATTAGAGCATAACTCTGCACAAATTAATTGAATGATCATGGGGAAAAAATGATCAAATGGAGTAATTCAAAAGCTTACCCAATCTGGAGATGGTCCAGTTCTGATCCCCTCCAAGGGCCCAAAAGAAATACCCACCCAACATCCGAGACCGAGCAAACAGGACCTTTAACCTCGCCGATTGGACATCATCATACCCGACCCACGAGTCTCCGGCGAAAGCATAATAAGACGTAGTCCTTCCATCGAACACCACTGTTGCACTACTTTCCATGATGAAGTCAATTACTTGATTGTAATTCATTACGCCACCTCCTGGCCCCGGGCCTATAGCCGGAGCTCCGATCCCGTTAATGCTCGAGTTCTGGAGCGTCCACGTTCGTCCATAAAGGGGTAGCCCCATGACAATCTTGTTGGGTGGTACGCCGGCTTGGATCCATGACAGGATTCCGAAGTGTGTGCTGAGAGGAGTGTCAGGATCATTGAGTGCTGAGGGCACTCCGGTGAAATTTACCCATGCCCCATGATAATCATAGCACATTGGATTAATCCAATCAACATAATTACGTATAGATTCAACTGGGTATGTTTGATTCACTTCAAAAATTAACTTTGAAGCATAATATACTGCAGAGGTTAGCAACAGAGGTGGCTTTCCACTATTTCTGGCTTCGGCGAGTATAGCTTCTCGCCATTGTTTGTAAAGCAGTCCAAGGTTTGACATGTCGCTGTCGTTCGACGGGAATTCCCAGTCAAGATCGACGCCATCAAACCCATATCTTCGAGCTACTTCAATGGAGGAATAAATGAAAGTTTGGCGAGTTACCCAGCTACTAGCCATTTCAGAGAAAACAGTCGGGTCACTCGCACCTCCTATGGATAGTAAGGTCTTGACGGGCGGGCTTTTGGCACGGATTGCACTGATGAACTGTGGCATCCTTGTTTGGTCAAATGGGGTAACATTCAGATTGAATGTGATCGGTTCAGGCAAAAGGAACGCATAGTATATGTGGGTGAAGTATGAAGTATCGATGGCAGTTGCTGGAAATGCATTAAATGATGCCCAGTAGGCAGCTTTGACACCTCGAGAAGGACTCGGAACTGGCAATGGCGCTGGTGATCCAGGCTCCCAATAGTCGGAAGTGGTAGATGTTGGGGAGTAAAAGATCACAAGAATGAGAACTACTGTGAATCTTGGGATCGCCATGGTTGGACTACTAGAGATCAGAGAAAACACATATATAAAGAATATTAGCTATGGTATCATCGACGATTTTGTTTCCTAGCTGCTTATAAGATTGTCAATAGGACTCCTTGTTGTAGACACTCGAAGATAGTCTTTGGGATACACAAAAGAGGAGGAAACGAACAGATCCATCCAAAATGATCGGAGTCAAGAAGTGGCCTGCATGGCTCCTATTCGAACAAATGTCGACAGGCTAGCTGTCCATTGTCCATTTCTCGGAACTTGGCTCTTTTTTAGTCGAAAGAACAAGAAATGGACCAAAGAAGATGCCAAGAATACAGCATTAAACAAGAAACTCAACAAGGTCATTGCATGTGGCAGAAGCCAATGTAAATCGTTCTTAAAGTTTACGTTTCATACTTCCAAAGCAAAGACACTTAGATCTGGTTTAGGAGGCAACGGTTCCTTTGTATATTCCACGCATAGTGGTGATAAAGGACAGGGATAGGACAAGTGCCTTGAATGCAGTCCTGGTCCGAAACCAACCATGATAAATATCTACTCCAACTAAGCCCAACATCAGTAATGAAATCCTGCGGGGTGGACGTTTGTGTCCAAAATTAGAGAAGAGTTAAAAGATTTTCCTGACTAGAAAAGGGAGGCGTAATTCTGGGAAATGTAGTTAAGGCGACGAGGAACGGAATATATGGTTCGAATCCTCTTCCCTTCCTTGTACGTGGATATAAAAACAAAAAATCAGGTAAATCAAATCTCAATAACTCAACTAAAACGGACAACGATAAGCATGTTCACTGGTCAGTGGTGTGGAAATTAAGGAGAGAGGCAAAATTCAAACAATTTCTAAGATTTGGTATTGTAATCCTTGATTTAGCGGAATATTTTTTTTCCTCTTTTTTTAGTTTGATTATTTGCCTGGTCATAATAGATTATTTTCACAAAATAACCAAGGATAAGAAAAGGAGGGATGACTCTTCAATAGTCGGTCTCATTATGCGTTTTGTCACTTAGGCATGTGAATGGGCTATTAATTAATAATAAGGATTTTATTAGGATCCTCTTTGGCCCAATAATAATGTTTAAGTGTTTTATAAAGTATAATAAGAGTGTATTGTAAGTTCGACCTTTGTTGGAAGAGATTGTTGGTACACATTATATAATAGAGTCGTTGAAGCAGCATGGTTAATAAACCTATGAATGGTACTGTTAAGAGTTTTAAGGGATAGGAGGACTCCTAACTTAGTGGTCTTCTTTAAGCTAAACATTGACCGGCAATCTGTGAGTTTGAATCCCCTCCCCTCCCCTCCTAGGTGTAAGCGTAAAAATAATAAAATAAAATAACAAGAAAAGAGTCTTAAGGGATAAGAATATATATCATAACTAATATTATGCTTTGGATCTATTATGAAAGATACCAGAAGATTTATATTTGGTTATTAGTATATAGGAAAATTAATGTAAATATTTTCCATTATGTAGTTTTCCATATATGTCTCACCCTAGGCTTGTATTTAAACACATTATGTTGTATAGTTTACTAAAGGCAATACATTAGAAAATTTCCTCCACTCATCGGCTGTTATCACTTTGTGATATGGTATCCAAGAGCTTAGGTTAGATCCTGAGATTCTTTTTCGCTTCCGCTACGATCAGCCTTCAAACGAGTGTGTGAGGTAATTGCCGTTTTTTTTTCACTAGCCGTTTTTTTCCCCCCTCTATAATCACCTAGTTATTTACTGTCATACCCTCCTTTAGAAACCCTAGCCGCCGTTTTTTTTCTGCCATATTACCCTTTTTGCCCTTAGCCCCTTTTCGATTCCCCAAATTGCCATCCAAACCCTAGCCGCCGTCACCATGGCCGCATCCACCCCAATCACCTCCGTCGCCGCCCCTGCTGGCTCCATCAGTGATCCCTACCATCTGACTGCCGCTGATTTACAGACGGGAAGCATCGTTTCCCGTCGCTTGAGCGGTGAATCGAACTATCATCTGTGGGCGGAACAGGTTCAGACGGTCTTCCTCGCCCGCAACAAACTCGGATTTCTTACCGGCGATCTTCCCCAGCCCGACGGTTCCGGCGACGATGCTAAGTGCTGGGCCCAGTGCCATGCCGCCGTGAAAACATGGCTCGTGAACTCGGTTGAACCCGAATTGGAAGGCCTTGTCTCCCGACTCCCCACCGTCGCGCAAATCTGGGCTGTGCTTCGTGAATCCTTCGACAAGGTCACCAGCACCCAGCGATTCGGCCTTCAGAAGGCCATCAATGACCTCCATCTCCCTAGCGACTGCACCAGTGAGGACCTCACCCGTTATTTCGTCCGCCTGAAGGACCTTTGGGGCGCCCTTGATGCTCATCTGGCCCCCGTTCGATGTTCTTGCGGCCTGTGCACCTGCAAGATCAACGACCGCCTTCAAGTGCAGGAGGACGAAGCTTGATCGATGAAGTTTCTTCTCGGCCTCCCCGATGAATTTCAGTCCCTGCGCTCGTCGGTCCTCAGCCGTGACTCGCTCCCCTCCTTGGAGTGCATCTATGCCATGTCCAAGCATGAAATCCAGCAACGTGCCTCCAGCGCTCCTTCCGGTGATGCCTCGGGTTTTGCCGGCGTCTGTCAACCTGCCGGTGGTGGCTCCGCCACCTGGTCTCTCGTCCCTGCTGGCGGCTCGAGCACCTCTCTGTCGGGCTCCATTCTAGGCTCCCCGCATGACTCGAGCTCCCCTGTGCCGGCCCCCCCCATCAGGCCCACATGCGCTCACTGCCATAAGGTGGGCCACACTAAAGAGACCTGCTATCTCTTAGTTGGCCCACCTCTAGGCAGGCGCCCCAAGCAGCCCAATTCTGGGCGTCGCCCAGCTGGTTGCCGCGGGCCTGCGGCCCACCAAACCGCCATAGATGGGCCACCTCCCACTCAACCCAGCTCTGGATTTGGACCTCCCTATATGGGTTTTGGCCCTCAATTTTTGGAACCCCCTTATGTTGGGGCATCTCATGGCCCTGCTTCCTTTGGTGGTTTTTTCCCTTCTTCTCCTGGCATGGGCCCTATAAGCCCAGTCTCCCCTAGCCTAGGAAGTGTTTATGGTGGTCCTACGGGTCTCAATTTATCCACCGATCAACAGCAAAAACTTATGACCCTCCTCAATCAAATGGGGCCCACGGATCCGAGTGCCAATTTTTCAAGTACATTTTCTCCTTCCTCTCATTTTACTTCTAATTGGATAATTGACTCTGGGGCTAGTGACCATGTTACTTGTGATTTACGCCTATTAGATTCTTACTATCCATGTGCTTCGCCGCTTTCCATTCGATTACCTGACCAAACCCGCAGTCCTGTTACTCACATTGGGCATTTCCGCCCCAATCCTCATTTGCATCTCAAGCATGTTTTATTTACACCCAAATTTCGGCACAATTTATTATCTATTCACAAACTAACCCGAGATAACAATTGTATGGCTCTTTTCTTCGACACTTTTTGTGTTTTCTAGGACCGTTTGACTGGGGCGTTGATCGGGCTCGGCAAGGCTGAAGGGGGACTCTATTTTTTATGTTCTGTTATTCCTAAGCATTTTAATTCTATTTTTTCTCGTTATTTGTCTTCATTTTCTAACGTTTCTTGTAATGCTAAGCAATCCCCTGCTTGCAATTTAAGCTTTAATAATAATGATTATTTTCTTTGGCACAAACGCCTGGGTCACTCCTCTCTTAAATCCTTTTTTGCGCATGGCCACACAATTTCCTGCCCCCCAAATTTTTCTTGTGACGTTTGTCCTTTGGCCAAACAAACCCGTGCCCCTTTTCCCATCAGCACCTCCGCCACCTCCTCTATTTTTGACCTTGTCCACATGGATGTCTGGGGTCCTCATTGTCACCACACCCATGATGGGGTACGATATTTTCTCACCATTGTTGATGATTTTTCTCGTGCCACTTGGACATATCTTCTCCATTTTAAAAGTCAAGTTCTTTCCAAAATTCAAGCCTTTTTATCCATGATTCAAACTCAATTTGGTGTCACTATCAAACGCCTCCGTTCTGATAATGGCACCGAATTTTTTTCTTCTGAATGTTCTTCCTTTCTTCGTTCTCATGGCATCTTACATGAGAGTTCCTGTGTTCGCACCCCTCAGCAGAACGGTGTCGTCGAGCGTAAACATCGTCACTTGTTGGACGTTGCTCGAGCTCTTCTTTTCCAAGCTCACCTACCACCTCACTTTTGGGGTGAATGCATCTTAACCGCCACCTATCTCATTAACCGTCTTCCCTCTGCACCTTTAGGTGGTCTCACCCCCTATGAGCGTCTTTTCGGTCGCCCTCCTATCCTTGATCATCTTCGTGTCTTTGGTTGTCAATGCTACACCACCATTTTAGGCGTTTCTGACAAATTTAGTCATCGAGCCCTACCTTGTGTTTTCATGGGTTACCCGCCTTATCAGAAAGGCTACCAGCTTTTTGATCCTGCCACTAACAAATTTTTTGTTAGTCATGATGTTATTTTTCGCGAGGATATTTTCCCTTTTGCTTTGCAGGTTTCTTCACCGTCCCCTGTCAGCTCTGCTGCCCCTTCACGCCGCATCCTCCCTCCTGAGGAATCCTATTCTCCCTCTACCTTCCCGGTTGATGACCCTGCCCCTCCTGACCTGCCTCTGGACAACCCTCCTTCCCCTGGTGATGTTTCCTCTGATCCTTCTTCATCCTCTGATTCTCTTCCCTCTCCCTCCCATTTGGCCTCTAACATTAGCCTTCCCCCCCCCCTGAACCCCGGCGTTCTGGTCGCCCCACCAAGCCCCCCATTTGGAGTACTGATTATCTATGTCCCACCCTTCCTTCTTCCTCTCAGACTTCCCTTTATCCTATCTCCAACTACCTTTCCCTTGATCATTGCCAACCTCATTACCAACACTTTATTGCCTCTATTTCTGCCATTCCCGAGCCCTATTATTTTCACGAAGCCGTTCACGACCCCAATTGGGTTACAGCCATGGATAGTGAACTTGCTGCTCTTGAGGCGAATCACACTTGGGATGTGGTCCCTTTGCCCCCTGATCGGCGTCCTGTTGGTTGTAAATGGGTGTATAAGGTTAAGTACCGTGCTGATGGTTTTGTCGAACGTTATAAAGCTCGCTTAGTTACGAAAGGTTATAGTCAGCGTGAAGGTTTTGACTACCAAGATACCTTCTCCCCCACTGCCAAGCATGTCACTGTTCGTCTTCTTGTCACCATTGCTGCTGTTCATCATTAGCCTCTCTTTCAGATGGATGTTCAGAATGTTTTTCTTCACGGTGACCTGTCTGAGGAAGTCTACATGGAGCTTCCCCCCGGATTTTGCAATCAGGGGGAGGGACTTGTCTGTCGATTGTGAAAATCCTTATACGGTTTAAAGTAAGCCTCCCGCCAGTGGAATGCTAAGTTTACGACTGCTCTTCGCAACTATGGCTTCCACCAGTCATGGCATGATTATTCTCTCTTCACCAAATCTCAAGGCAGTTCTTTTGTGGCTTTACTTATCTATGTTGATGATATTCTGATTACAGGGAATGACTCAGCTGCCATATCCACTCTTAAAAGTTACTTGAATTCCACTTTTTCCATGAAGGACCTTGGACAGTCAAAATTTTTCTTGGGAATAGAGATTGCTCACTTTCCACATGGCATCTCCCTCAGCCAGCGGAAGTATACCTTGGAGCTCATCTCCGAAGCGGGATTGGCAGGCTCAAAACCTTCCATCATTCCCATGGAGCAGAACAAGAAATTTACTAGTATTGAGTATGACACTAGCTCACCAGAGGATATCCATGATCCACCACTCGAGGATCCTTCATCTTATCAGAGATTGGTTGGGCGTCTGATCTACTTGACACTCACCAAACCTGACATTACTTTTTCAGTACAACTACTTAGTCAGTTTATGCATGCACCAAAGCAGTCACACATGGAGGCCGCCATGAAGGTGATCAAGTATCTAAAGAGTTGTCCGGGTCTTGGCCTCATGTTTCCATCATCATCCAAGCTAGAGCTCAAAGCTTACTGTGATTCCGATTATAGCACTTGTCCAATGACTCGAAGATCAACCACCGGTTTTTGCATAATGTTTGGCGATTCATTAATATCTTGGCGCTTAAAGAAGCAACCAACTGTCTCCTTATCCTCCGCTGAGGCAGAGTATCGAGCCATGCAGGTCACTACATGTGAAATAGTATGGATCATGGGACTTCTAAAGGATTTTGGTTTCTATCTTCGCCAACCTGCTAGATTATTCTGTGATAATGAAGCAGCATAGAAAATCGCAGCCAATCCCATTTTTCATGAAAGAACGAAGCACATTGAAGTTGACTGTCATTATGTGAGAGAAAAATTACAGCAAGGCATCATCACAACGAGCCATGTCTCAACAAAAGAACAACCTGCAGACTTATTCACTAAAGCGCTTTGCAGCCGACAACATTGGCATCTTCTCTCCAAGCTCGGAGTATTTGACTTGTTCAAATCTCCGGCTTGAGGAGGAGTGTTATGGAAGATACCAGAAGATTTATATTTGGTTATTAGTATATAGAAAAATTAATGTAAATATTTTCCATTATGTAGTTTTCCATATATGTCTCACCCTAGGCTTGTATTTAAACACATTATGTTGTACAGTTTACTAAAGGCAATACATTAGAAAATTTCCTCCACTCGTCGGCTGTTATCACTTTGTGATAGGATCTAATAATAGCATTTGAAGTTTTAATATTAGAAAGAAAAGAAGTGGTTTATCATCGTATTAAGAGAACTCAAGTTTGTGAGTCTCTCTTGATACAATCCTCTAAAAAAGGCTCGAGAGACCTACTTTCCATGCGGCAAAAGGCCATTAGCCAAAAGAAAAAGGATTTCGTGTAAACAGGCTGATTATTCGGTTCATTATCATTGTCATAGGGCCCTCGCTTTCATTAGATTATTGTAAATTGTCTCTCAAAATAGCAATAGAACTTGTCCTGTCATTTGTAATTGGAGGTCAAGTTAGTCGCCAACATCTTTCGGCTTCCCACCTCGCTCTCCCAATCACCCGACAAACCTTAATGCGCGTTGCCCGACACGGAAAGAATTGGAATTTTGAGCCAACCGAACAAAGAATCCCACCTCAACTCCCCTCTCAGAATCCATGAATTCTGGGCACCTGGAAGCCGTAAAGATCTAAAAATTAACAGATTGAGTTGTTATTCCGCAAACATATGAACTGTTTATCTTCAATAACGTTAATTTTTAGTTTGTTAGATAGTATATTAAGATATCTGAGTCAAGGTGACTCACCTGGGCCGAGGTTGGGCCAGGCCGAGTACCCAAAATCTAAGTGACACGATTGAACCATGTGCCAGCAAGCTTTTTGGGCACAGGTGAGAAGAAGTAGATAAAGATTAAGATATACGATTGGACTAATAGTTTAAGCTTTTAGTCCAGCAGTAATTCATGGTTCTAACAAAATACTATTAGATATTCATTCCTTATTGTGAAAGGTCAGCATTATTCCAAATTGGAAGTGAAAAGATGAACATTTTATTTTATGATTAATGAGATTTTTTCATCCCTTAAACTTTTAGAATAAACTTTCATATCTAATATGATATCAAAGCTAAAAATAGACACTTGCTTTATAATCTCTTATATATTAAAGTTAAGTTGTTTTTTCACATACATATGACAAAAAGTGTTAAAAGTAGATATTGTCTCGCAAGGTTTTAGAATATGTATTTACACTTTAATATTTATCAACAAAAAATCTAGGAAATCTAGATCTCTCATGAAGAACAAAATGCATTCAAAGATATCAGAATGGACAACTTTTTAGTTGTGGCGATGCTATGATCATGCATCCTTTTAGAATGTGCTCGCGCTATTTTGATGGAGCCGTGTTTATCTTGAGCACGTTGCCGGGAAAATACATACTTTCTAGGCCTAACTCACCACCATGCTTTGGTATCAAATCCTGCCTTCTTGGGCACGCATCCTGCGTCTTCGAAAAAGATATCACGGAAAAGGGAGATTCTGCCATGGCAAAAGATTTGAACTATGAAAAATAAAGTACATGTTAATAGTTGGCATATTTGCTCCACTATTACACTTCCATATGCAGTCATGAACCATTCACATTTCCGTAAAGAAAAACGAAAGGCTACAATCAAAGTTCAATTATAAAATTGAGATTTCACTTTATTAACTTCCAACTCTGCATATTGGGGACAGATTCGATTTTGAATTCGTGCTTGTCGATTTGAATATAGGGGTACGGAATTACTCTTAATTCTTAGGTTGAGACACTTGTATAACACATAAGATTATTAAGGTATGTAGATAAAGAAGCGCATAAGCACATGACAAAGAAGAAATTTTGACTCCTATGTATAACAAGGTTTTGACTTTTGACTATGAAGTTTAGGATTCAACACTTTGTATGAGTAAGTTAAACATGTGAGTGATTAATTAAAAAAAAAATTGATGTCAGGATTTTCAAATATGTTACAAATGCACTAAAACATAGCACTTAGATAAGGTTTCCTTTTTCATTTGTTATCTTGGTTATAACAGTAGTGAATGTTATACTATAATTTTCTTTCTATCTAATGATACAACATGTTTAGCTAACTAGCCTGATTGATATTCTTTAACTCAATGTTCATGAATGAAAATTTATAATATTTAATCCAAATCTGAAATACACCAAATAATTGTGTGTTTAAAGATCTTCGAAACCGGCCATCAAAAAGTAGAAAGCAATAAAGTTAATGATGGTGCTAGATTTGTCCCGTTGGTCTAATAATTCGTTATATCTTTTGTTGTTTCTATCACTATCATTATCAACGAATCCAACTACTGTTAGTCACCTCATTTTCTCTCAACACTTGTAGTTCAAACTTGCGCTACTTAATGGACCCCTTCCACAAGCCTACACAAAACCTACAAGCTTGATCTTGTTGCAAATCTTTGGTAGCAAGAAAAATCTATTTATTTGTGCTTTTATTCAATTCGATAAAAAAATCTTTGTTTTCAACTTTTTTATTTTAGGACCAATACTTTAGGTCATTTTAAATCCAAGACATTTATCTTACTTTTTGTCATATTAATAATATAAAATAACAAGCAATTGGAGTTATATTCTAAAACAAACTAATACTAAAAACAAGTACCTATTGTCATATCCAACTGGAGGTTAGATAGAAAACGTTTCACCTTACCATGACCAATAATAGTTTTTCTTTGGTGCCATGACTAGGCATAGTGGTTAGGAAAAGGCATGCTTATCGAATCATTATTGTGGCAAGTTTTCTACTCGAAAATACCTCGTCACATCAATGGATTAATAACTATAACTCTACTATGGTTAGGTAGAACCTCACTAACTCTGCACTATAATCTAGTCGTTCATAATTGTGGTTTCTAGAATGGCAAACCGTTACCTAATTAAATTTTCAACTCTTGTTCTTTCCAAACTCGTGATCTTATTCTGCACCTCATGATATAATTGTACTAATCAATTACTTCTGGTAAATTTAGTTATAAAGACACTGTTATACCTATAAGATATGTATTCTACAAGATTCTAAGCCTAAACTCTACTTTTTTCTTACATATTTTTTTTTTCACTATTTGTTATTAAGGAATATTATATGTAGGATAAGAGTTTCATATCAAAAAATAAAATTATTGAGGTAAAGTTTAAATTGAAAAGGAATCCTTTAATCCTTAAACTAATTTTGAAGTTGAGTTTTTAGCCTTTTAACTTGGTATCATAACCTAGGTTGAAAAGACTTTATCACATGTAAAATTGAGTCCAATGATGTTCAATGTATGAGAAAGTATATGTAAAACAAAAGTCTTACACTAAAAAATAAAAATTTTTGAAATAAATTTTAAATTAAAAGAGAATTTTTCAATCTTTAAGTTAACTTTTGAATTCAGTCTTCCACTTAATATTATAAAAGTAATAAAATTTATATTGAGTGTAGAATTTACATACTAAAACCATAAATATTTCATATCACAAAAGAAGTACTCTTTTAAGATATAGAAATTTCCGTGTGAAAACAAGATAGCAATAGATTTATTAGTTAAAATAAAAGTGTAAGTTACATTGTTGATCTCTTTAATTAATTTTGAAAGAAATTAAAAAAAGAGAGAGAGAGATCCAGAAGTCTCATTCAACTAGATACGGTACATTAAAAAAATGAGATAATAAAAGAAATGATTGCTACTTAAAAATCAAAGTTCGAATATTATATACCTCTCATTGGATAACACAATTGAATGGATTCTCTTTAAAAGGAGCTTTCACTAACAAAAGCTACGAATGCTATCTAGCACTCTCTTTTTGTTTTCAAAACATATTTTCTAGTTCAATCCTTTGACATAGACGTGTGTTCGGCCTAGTTTAATCCATACTTCTTGCCCATAGTTTCTTGTCGAAATACGCAGATATGATGATGAACACAGATTCTCTTTAGTAGTCATCTTGTCTCCATCGAAGCTGCACGAAGCATTCTTATCAAATAATAGAGCTAGTCTGATCGGGACTTGATTTTTTAAAATCCACCCTTCAATTTTGCCGTATAAATACGACCTTAGAAACTTCAGTTTCTATGTCTTTTTGCTTTCACATGAGATTCTCACCCAAATAGAACCGAGAAAAACAAAAAAGAAACCCAAAGAAACAAAGAAGGTCATAAAGGATACCAAAGACGAAAAAACAAGGGACAAAGTAGGGGCAAAATAAAGTTGATGGAAAGACTAAGAGAACTCCATAGTCAAGACATGCCCAACTTGGCCTTGTCATGCCTAAACTGTCATCATGAGAGAGGGATAAAGAGAAGGAAAGAAAGCGAGAGGTGAAGTCTATGTGTTGCATAACATGGGTTTTAGTGTGCCTAGAAGAAGTGGGAACATTGAATTGTCTTCCTTTCTTTCGAGTAGTTCACAATTCTTTATGTACAGAAGTGGTGGTACTTTTCACCTCGTTTCTCGGGCATCTAAAGGGGAATTGTTTACGTCTTTATGCGGACAGACGGATCTGCTAAAGAGATTTGGTTCCATCTGATTACAAAAAAGCAAATGGTTCGTGGAAAACAGAAGTAAGTTCTTGTATTGCTCAAGCCAATCAAGTAAAACGCCAAAGTCTACTCCGGCGCGTATCTTTTCTACCAAACCTTTAAATGTTGGTTTAGGATTGGGTGAAAGCAATCTTTATACTTGTGGTTGGGATTGAGTAAAGCAAACTGTCTAAGTTTAATATGGTTTTGTTAATGGTAATATATTGCCTAGAGATTCTACTTATCCAAGACTTAACTTTGTAGATCTGATTTCGTTACATTAATAATGCAGCATAATACAGCACTATGATGCATAAGAGGGACTCCACATCAGCTTAACCTTTTGCTTGTCGGCCATTTGCTCTCTTCGCCACTATTCATTACAAGAAGACAAACTGCAAAAAGACATCATTATGGCCAAATATCACGGCATGATAACATGCAGGATGGCCTTAATGGCCCTCCAAATGGCAGATGCATTGTGAGACACAGCATCTCGACATAGCAGCAAAAGAAACTTAAAGGAAAAGCATCTGATTTATGACTCAGTCGAAGCATATTAAACGAATGGAAAGACTTCAGAGAAGCATTTGTTCTGAAAGTCTATGCGAAAAGCAGCTGTCATGTTGAACCCTAAAAAGAATGGACTTCAAACGTGAGCCTTAGATTGCAACCGTAGTTCAAGCCAATCATCAACTGTTTTGAGACGAAGTTTTTTCAGACCACTCACGTGGGGAAATATGGTGTTATTATCTTCACCATTTCGGTTAACATCAAGGGATTTTTGGTCTCAGTCAAAACAACATCTTTTTAAGGGGCATAGAGTGTTGAATTCTAAACTTAGGATGAAAGCTAATAGTCAATTAGCCTGTTGAACTTTTAATGTTGAAGCTATTCTAAGTCGAGAGCTTTTGGATTAACCATGTCAAGTTGCTTGTTTTAATTGAATATAAGAACCATTTGTGGGAACACAGCAGCCTTAATTTATTCATTTATTCAAATTTATTCCTTTCTTGGTAGGGCACGAAGCAAGATGCTTCAGTAGGTTAGGTATGGTGCGAAACTCCACTCTAAATTGGAAAAAACTATATGTTATTACGGTCTAAATTTAAGACAAATTATAAAATATTTGAATAACATCAAAGATTACAGGAAAAATGACTCATCTTGCACTCATATGACGAAATAGACCAACCTTCTAACATGCAAATGAAACCAGGCTTTTAATAATAGCACTAAGCTCAGGCAATAAGGTAGAGCAAATTAATTATTGATAGTGGTTCTTGTCACACGCTGTATCATCAAGCCACGTTGGGTTCTATCTGAAACTTATTTATACAGCTGGGATTCAATCTTGTCAATCTTCTGTCAAACGAGGCAAAAGCAGTAGCAGTTGATCTGATTCCACTATGGAAAGGAAATGAATTATTGTTTGGTTACGAAAAACAAAACAAGCAGGAGGTAGTACCTACAAACACAGAGGAAAGCTTTGCAATGTCCCCCTATGATTGAGGCACTTTAAGTAGCTGCGCGTGATAGCTTCACTACAGAAGTTTCAGGGATCAGAACAAAAAAACATAATATTTATTTATCTTGTGAGATTTGTCCTGCGACCCTCATTGATCCAAGTTATTGTCACCTCGTATGTTGTGCTTAATGATGTTTGGTATATAGAATAAGACCTAAGCAGGCTACTGAGTGAGTTATCAGGTGAATGGTGGAGTTTCAACCAAACAGTGTAAGAAGAAGTTCATCTACCAATCTACGTCTCGACTTCCACTTTTTTAAACTTTGTTGAACAGTGTATCCTTTTTTGAATATATAGCACAAAGCATTTACTTTCCCATGGATGTCCTTTTATCTTTTTTTCATATTACAAGAAGAAAAAGAGTACTCTTCAATGGAAACTACGTCCTATCTGTCCAATAATCCCAGCATCCTCTCTGCTGCAGAAGCTCCGCCATTCCCGAATACGCCTCTGCAGAACGGGGAAGAGAAGGAGCAGAGAGCTGTTGAAGAAGATGAAGGAGAAAGAGAGGCAAAGGCAGATGTCGTATTAGATCTAAATCTCTGCAGCAAGGACTCCAATCGTGGATTTGATGCCGAGCTTAATCTTATCGATTGCTTGGACGTGGGTTCATCTCAAACTCCGAAGCCCCCCCAGGGTTCTTACACCGAACCGCGAGTTTTTCCATGCAATTACTGCCAAAGAAAATTCTACAGTTCACAAGCGCTCGGAGGACACCAAAATGCCCACAAAAGAGAGAGGACTCTGGCGAAGAGAGGACAGAAGATAGAGGCGCAATTAATGGCTTCTGCAGCAGCTTTTGGGCACTCCTTCCTCAACCACAACCGCCAATATCCAAGCATGGCTTCTCTTCCTCTTCACGGCGTTTACAATCGGTCCCTTGGAATTCAGGTGCATTCAGTGATCCAGAAGCCTTCTCACAAGTCGTTTTCCGGCGGGTTCTCTGCACCTCGCGGCTCGCCGAGACCCCTCATCAACCAACAACCAGCAGTTGGGAAGCTAGCAGTTGAGAGTTTTCACACGACAGTAGGATCACAGTCTCGAGGGAGTGTTGCTAGATTTGACAACATGAGAACGACGAATGGTTCTCCAGGCGACGATGAACGTACAGGATTTTGGTTGGCAGGTAGTGGTGTTTACAAGACTAATCAAGAGATGAAGAAGCTTGACTTGTCTCTCAAGCTTTAAGCACGCTTTCATCTTTGTTATCCTTTCTATCTTCATTTTTGTTTCTTGTCGAAAGTTTGTTCAACTTTTCTTTTCACCAGCTGCAGTAATATAGTGTAGATTTTGTTATTCAACAGATTCTTTTTCCCTCTCGTTCTTTACTTCGAATGATTCAAGCTCTCCAGGATTACATTGTGTATTTTCTTTTTCCTCAAAGAAAGATACAATTTTGGTGCTTGTTTTTGTGTGTTTGGGTAAGAAATAGCCATAGGAGGAGCTCATCAATTGTAAAAATGATTATAATTTCTCCAATATTTTCATGTTCAACAAACCAAAATTGAGACTAGATTAGCTTTCTGAAATAGATTTGGGATTCGAATCAAGTAAAATTGTATATAAACCTTTGAAATTATCAATTGTCAACAAGTTAATAGTCTAGTAGTTAACTTCTAACCACTTAAAATCTAAGCCCTTAGTTTGATACCCATTACCCCCGACCCCCCATTTACCTAACAAAAAAAAGTCCTTGGTCAACATCAAGCATTTGTGTTCTTTCATAATGGAAAAGCCTTTAAGAAGGCCAATCAAAAGGAGATCACATGAAGTTCCCACTAAATTGAGAAAGCTTTTAGAATAACAAGAGGCCATTACAAAGGATGTGAGCCAAGGAGTCAATGAAAAGCTTAACAAAGAATTGGATAACTTTATGAAAACGATTCTCACATATAATTATAGAAATTTTTTTTCTTGTCAACAAATACAAAGTAAGACAAAGACTTGCTCCACTATTTTTATTTTCACAAGTGGAGAATGCTTTTGTGTTTTTGTCCTCTATGAGAAGCGCGTGTTCTGCGTCACTTTCATCATATGTCTCAAAATCTAGAAAAGATTTAGTGGGATTAAATCTAGCATACAAGTCAATCAACATTGTCTCACATGTTACATGATTTCTTGTGATATGAGGTAGTTCGTCGTGTCGGTGCAAGTCATTGAATTGAAACCTACCGCACCACAAAGAAGAGGTATGTGTCATTGTCTCTTAACATGTTCTTTTTGTTTTAAAAAATTTTAAATTAAATTCTAACTTTCTATTGGTTAACACTTTTTAGTTTGTCAAACAATTTTTACATGAATTTTTCATCTAAATTATTTAATAAATATTGCTACTTGTAAAAAAGTGATATCTACAATCGCTACCCATGACGAAAGGGTGAAAATGGGTGAATATCTTCTCCTTCATCCACTTTGTACCTCAAACGTTGACTCCGTTTTATTCTTCTTTAGTTCTCCATAGTTTATTTAATTATTTATCTAAAGTTATCATTTTATGAATATAATAAAAATATTGGTTTGAAAAAGAAGTAACAAATTTAGCATGGTTGATTACCCGTGTGGCGATGAGCTGACAAATCCATATGGGTCTGAGTAGACATTACCAGAATCTTATCCAAACAGAAACCTCGACAGCATGACTGACTAGACAATACATGTTATATCTTCAATCCACTGGCAATTTCATTAGTTTAACTTCCAATAAACAAAACCATATCATCTGGGCCTAAAAAGAAACAGGCGTAAGTTTGTTTCGAGCCTTGGCATATCACCTGGGGATCTTCAATTAAGATGGCAGAAAATTGTTCTTGACATTTGATTCTGAGCTACTTCACTAGCTCAAAAGAGAGAATGAACAGGTAAATTCAAGTGAAGTATCAAAAAAGGGAACAAAAGATGTTTTGCAGAAACCAGGCCTGGAAGGGAAATTATGCAGGTGTTTTCAAGATGCAATTAGCAGTCACAACTTGGGTAAATCTAAGAGCAAAAATGGCAACTTTGAGATAGATCTTCGAAGAAATCTTGTGGAAATAATAATGGCATTAACATTCACATCTTGGTTAAAAAAATCAAACAAATAGGAGATTTCTAAGTTAGTTTATCTTCACCAGCAACTAACATTCTACATTATACTGGTGCTTCCATAACAGCAGTATGGGACCAGAGCAAGTTTGAGAAATTTAAGGCCAACAGTTTTGTAGCATATTTGATGAGTCAAATTTGCTTCAGATGGAAATCAGTAGCATCAGCAATGAGATTATAACCAAGACCCAGAGGTCAGAATCACATAAAGCATCGTAGGGGAGCAATATGGCAAACGGAAGGATGTATCATAGATATGCCATAACTTTCTCTTCTAGAGGAGATAATATAATGTGTGAGGACAGATAAAACTAAGGGCGTCTGCTAGGACATTATCAGTGATAAAAAGAAGAATATAAGAAAAGAAATTGAGTATTTATTTGTTAATTTCAGCTCGAGTTCCTGCCAATATGTTCTGAATTTCAGCCTCACGACCTTACACTAGGCACTGGACTTGCAATGGAAATCCTTATTTCTCACCCAACTACATTTATTGTGTTCTATTTCTTTCTTCAACAAATTAGGAAACTCTCCAGCAATTATATCGAAATAGTTCTAAGCATAATTGAAATTTACCTTCAGATGAACAAATACAAGAACCACACAGATACCCATTAAACTACCATCAGTGGGAATTCCTGACTGTTATTTGATGATACCATGTAAGTAAAAACAAGAATACTGCACCGATTCATTTTCCTATGGGTACATTATAAAAGTGCTAAAGGCCACACTAATCGTGTGCAAAAAATGCATAAATTCAACCTTTCTCAAAGCCAAGCTTATATAGTTGCTAGTTCTGGTCCCATGATTCAGTTGAGTTACTCTCAGCTTTATAAACTTCAAATTTCTAACTTATTATCATGCATACAAATTGCAGAAATCGACTGCCTATTGCAGGATATTAATTACAATCAGATAGTTCACACAGGCAGCAAAAATCATACCCTTCTCTATTTCTCCATAAAATCCTTCACATCTGCCAACCATTTGATAAGTTCGGTTCTATCCTTGTTCATCATATATTCATGCAAGAAAACAGAGAGTTCATCGTTTACCCCCCTTTCCTCCAAGTACTCCTTTAGTGCCTTCTGAATCTTCGCATCCAATTTCCTGCAAACAACATGTATGACAGAAACTCAACGCCAATCCAACAGCCCTAAACTCAAAAATATCCCCATAAACTCTGGAAGAAAGAGTGGATTTCGAGAGTCTACAAAACTTTAGCCACAATCTTCTCCAATGTGGAACCAAAGCAGACAAAAATTTCCAAACTGAGAAATTAACAAACAATGTCTATAATCATGCTACCTGAAATCAGGTCCCATGTATGGTCTACCCAGCATCCGGTCACGCCTAAGCATGTAGACTTTCTGAACCTCTATGAAACCCGACCAAGCAGAGCATAAAAACTCCAATTCGTCACCACCATCGTCTTTGGAGATATCGACGAGCAAGCTAAGATGAAGCCGTGTATCTACCCCGGAGCTGTCATCTCCAAGCTTAGGAACAGAAACATAACCATCAAACATAGTGGCCTCCATTTTGATACTCTCAGCGTCTCCGAACCTCCCTCTCATCCGGATCCATTGCTCGCCCGGTCGATCTTCCACCGTAAACGAATTGAATTTCGTCACAGGCTACACAAAGATAATTATAATTGAATTCTAGAGATGCCAAAAGGCACACTAATTGTTCTTCTTTTTCCTTTTTTTTTTTTTTGAACAAAGCAATGTATGAAAACAAAAGCAATCAAAAATCGAGATTGAAAAGCATATGCCCACCTCTAGTCCTGCACTTTCTAGGAAACCAAACAGAGACTAAGAGATTAAAGAAACAAGGTAAAGAACTTCAGACAAAATGAATCACCGATTGGCCTTGAGTTCCCAGCAGAACTGAAAAAGAAAAGATTAAAAAGATAAACAATTTGATCATATTCTCTTTCTTTCTTTGGGAATTTTTGAACCGAAGCAATACTTGGGAAGCAGCAGGGGTCAGAAACACTGGGCAAAATTCGAAATCGATTAAAACCAATAATAGAAGTCATATTTTGCCATGCATTCTCCTGCAATTTTCTCGGAAATCAAACAGAGGGGCTTAAGCTTCGAAAGGCACAGACAAAAACCTGCTGGGGAGGAGCGTACTCGCACTGGTACTCCAGCTCGTTGCGGAGAACTCTAAGAATGTTGGCTTTGAACGGCGACGTGGCAATGGGCTCCGAAGCACTAGTTCTTGCTTGGAAGAGTATGGCCGAGATGGCATTCCGCGATTCTAAAGAAATGCTGGGGCGGCGAAGCCCATGAATTAGGATTCTCTGAGCTGCTCCGATCAAGCGAGCCATCTGAGAGCGCGAATTCTTCCCAGATTGCTTAGGGTTTTTGAAGATAACAGGGGTTTACGGATCGCAGCTGTTGGGCCAGTGGTCAAACTTGAAACTCGCAAGTCAACCAAGGTTTTAGTCCTTTTTTTTTTTAATAATCTTTTAAGATAAATGAGAGGTAAGACTTGTAACATTAGTTACAAACTGAGTTACTGAGCAATTTTTTACTACTAAAGAGTGATAATTACAAACCTTATTTTCTCTTAAGATCAATGTTTGTTTTAGGGAGTCAGTGTTAAGAATGCTTACATTTTATCAAAAGTTAGTTTATAAGTTAAGGAAATATATCTACATTTAAATAAGATTTTTGTTCAAAAATCTTCAACACCCCTACACATTGAGATGCTCAAAATAATGGGACTTAAAGTAGATATCATCTTAGGCTTCAATACCATATTAAAGAAATTTATATTTTAATGTAAAAGTTAATTTATAAATTAGAGAGATAAATTCATATTCAAACAACAATCTTTAACAAAAAAAAAAAGGTTCAATTGAGTGTAAAATATACTAATAAATTTATTGAATATTATTGTAAATTATACATAAATTGAATGACATATATGGTATAAAAAAATTAATTTAATGTTTTAACTCTTTAGATTGCCATTGATATAACCAAAAAAAATTACAAAAGTATTAGGTAATAAAATTGTAACGAACCCAACCATTAAACTAAAAGATCATAACTTATTAGTTTGGTAAACTCAATTACTTTTATATATCATCACCTACTAGATCTTCATAAGTTTAATATGTCTCAAGCCCCCATAAGCTTGTAATAATTCCATCACATTCCATAACCAACGCCTAATGGCCCATTCTACAATGACTCCACTAGGTAGCTTTACACTAGCTCCATACGTTTAAGCACTCCTTCAGCCCGTGATGTTTTCTTCCAAGTAGCCTTTTCCACAAGTTACCCCCTTCATGGTTCAAACTTAAGACGTAGAGCTTAACTCCTAAATTAATTGTAACAAGTTTAACCATTAAGCCAAAAGGCCATAGCCTTTTGATAAACTTAATTTCTTTTGTATTTAACCACCCATTAGGCCCCTATATAAGCCTAATGTATCCCGATCCCCCATAAGCCCATAGTTATTAGTCTAATATGGCTTAACCGAAACATATGGTTTGGTAATGATTTTTGGTCTCACCTCCAATTTTGTTAAAGGAAGACACAATATCTCTAATCTCGTTAGAGAGAGATGCTACCTCCATGGATAAACTCCAAGTTTACTTTCATGAAAAGTCTCTAACCTATTACATTTAGTAAAATATAAGAGGGGTTATATGGACTAAGTCAAGCTTAGAGCTTAGGCCTACATTAAGCTTATAACAAAAATCCTTTGCATTTTTTGGTAATATGTTTTTCTTAGGTTAATGAAAGAAAAAATCAGAAAAAAAAATTATGTGCTACTTAAGTATTGTTAATATTTAAGTTTGACTATTATTTGATGCAAAATGAAAAAATAAAAATTACCGTTGGGTTTTCTTTATGTTGTGTACTCTCAAGTACTATGCAGATAGTTTTTTAGTTTTTTAGTATTCTTTTATTGATTATATGGCCCCATTTTTCTGTTAAGCTAAGCTTGTGACCTAGTGCCCAAAGAGGGTGGCCTCCATTAGGTCTATTCAAATCAAACAACAAGGATCAACCACACTAGCCCTCTTTTTAATTATTGCATATAAAAAATAAAATAATAAGTCTCCTAGTAAAACATTGATACAATGACTTTCTATAAGCTTTTAAACCATACTATTAAACTTATTAACTGGGTCTAGTTTTCATATAATTTTAAAATGCAATGTAGACTTAAGTAGCCATAATCTAGAGAGCTTTCCTCCAAGATCATTTACATGAATTTTGAGAGCTTGTTCATCACAAGCTTCACAATTAGAAGAAGAAAATCTAATTATGGACTAATTTTTCTTTCCTCTAATTAAACTATTCACCTTATTGAGTACTATTATTAACTTGATAACAAAGATGGATATTATAAATTTTAAATAATGTACATGTATGTATACAAAATCACGGTAGAGACTTCTTCTCAAGTCTATCAAGATATTAATGGATAGAAACCACATTCTTAAACATTCAATGAAGATTTATCAAAGAAGTACTAGTGGGCTTAATAATATTAATAATATTAAAATAGATGTAGTTTAGATTATGGAGATCCGCGTCATCGTTACTATATAGACCGCGTGGATCTGCATCCCCTTTGTCTTATTTCCTCTTGGCAACTTCCTTTCTTCTCCCGCCACTAATTAAAGAATGCGAAGAAGGGCACGTAACCCCATATTCAACATACTAAACTCTATATTGCATTATCCCCAAAACAACTTATGTTCTTTATTAACATTTATATGGATTGTGGTAACCTATGCAAGTGCAGTATCATGTGAAGTTGTGACAACCTACGTGGCAAGGAGGTGTGTTAACAAAGAATATGTGTCCACACTGTCAAGATATGATATTTAAGTGAAGTTGGAGTGTAAAGAATGTTTTTCATAACTCTTAAGCTAGTTTTTTTATTTAAACTTTAAACTCTCTAATAAAACTTTTCTTCTCTTATTATTCTTTCTTACTTTGGTCATTATATGGGCTCATCAAATAACATGCATATATAGGGTTTTTAAGGTTTCATATTTATACACAGGCAAGTGCTCCACTCAATTGGTAGCTAGTGCTGCAGTACCAAAGAAATCCTAGATTTGATACACAACTCTCCAGCCCCTTTACCTACCAAAATATATATATATACCCCCCAAATTGAAATCCCCAAATAATGATGTATTTATATCTCCTATGGACTTAAGAATTTATTTATATCAAACCGCGTAAAATTCTCCATGTTCTTGTATTCATATTGTGTATTTGTATTGCAGGAGCAGACATATTTCCCAACAATATTTGCATAGTATTACATCATGGATCATTTCAGCCATTTTATATATGAAGGGAGAAACTTTTTTTAACTTTTTCTAGGTTAATCAAAGGAAAAAAAGGAAAAATAAAAAAAAAAGCTATTTCAATAATGTTAACATTCAATTAAACAATGTCAATTTGCACTAGTCTTCTTTTTTTTTTTCTCTCTCTCTCTCTTTCGCAAAAATAGCATTAATTTGTCATCAAATAATATGAAGAGTTCAGAATACATAATTAAAATAATATATTGTCCTTTGCAAACTTTGTTTTGCGCAAACAAATTGGTTAGTATATCTAAACTTCTGATTACGTGCCGTCATTTATTTCTTTTTCAGTCTTCCGATGTTTATCTCGAGATGATAAGCCTCCTTCACCATTTCTTTTTGGTTTTCAAAGCACCTCGGTCTTTACAAGAAGACAACCCCTGCCGTTTTCAACCATGTTAGGACGGTGTGGAAATTTTATATGCTAAACGAATGACTCTTCTAACTTAGTACCAAGTGATATGGTGAAGATGTGGCACCTTGTACACATCGTTCGCATCCTTGACACGGAACTTACATCTTATGTTTATAAGTCCAAATTAGTAATAAAGAAAAAATTATAATTTTGTCTATAATAGATAATGTCAGCAGCCAGTTATTGATGGTCCAAAACCTAAGTTTAGAACTCCACACCCTCTATTCTCAAATACCTTTACCAAAAACGAAAGGTACAATTATTTTTTAAAAGTTAGGGTTCGTAGGATAGCATACAAAGTTTGATAGATTGAGGTTTGATAATTATGGGTGAGGTACGTGAGATTCTTGTGTTCCTTGTGATTGCATGTGCTTGTTTCACTGTACCAAGACTTTCTTGAGTACGAGTGAAATTTAGATAAGGCCCCAACACGATCGGCCATTGAATATGGATGAAATTCAGATAAGATTCCAACTCGTTCGGCCACAGTCCTCGAACAGAGATTTAGGATATGATTAGCCTGGAGGTTCTCCATTTCTCTCTGTACTCTTCCCTAGACGTCCGTCTTTTCTGTCATTGCTTCACGTGAAAAAGACGTAGCCAACTCTCCCGTTGAAAGTCAAAGAAAGTCTATCTCCTCTTCACCTCCTCTGCCTATCTGAGCCAACAACCCAACCGGCGGCACACCGACATCAGAACAGCCTGACCTCAACGTCTGGCAGCCGTAATGCCACTCAAAGATGGTAAACATCATCTGTCAATTCTTTCTTCAGTTGTAGGATTTTGTCCGCGTAGCTTTATTAATAATCAGTGTTTATCATCTTTAGCTTGTGAATTGTAGGATGGACCTCTTATTCTTTAATATGGTATCACATTTTCTGTATAAGACATGTTAAGATTTTGTCTCATACGGAAAATGTTTGGCTATATGTTTTACCTTATGACTAAAATTTACCTCTCCTAACTTCTGACCTCCTAACTTATGTACAAAAGATATTTAAACATTGTAAGCTTGTACTCCGTTTCCTGTCAATACAAGAACACGGTTTACAGCTCTCCTTTTCTTGTTCTCTGCCTTTTCCTTGTTTTCCATTTGCAACAAGCCCCAGCACGATCGGCCAGGTTTCTGGTAAGAAGTTAAATGGGCTCCGGCGAACACATTGTAATGCTGCCGTTCTTGGCTCATGGCCATCTCATACCGTTCTTGGCACTGGCAAGACAAATCCACCAAACAACCGGCTTCACCATCACCATCGTTAGTACTCCCCTCAACGTTCACCACCTCCATTCAACTATTTCCTCCGATGCCAACATCCGCCTCGCGGAGCTCCCTTTCTGCAGCTCCGATCATGGTTTGCCACCAAACGTGGAGAATACCGATAACTTATCAGTGGAAACTATACCGATCCTCTGCAGTGCATCGATGACTCTCGAAGCTCCTTTCCGCCGCCTTGTCAATGATTTCATGGACCAAGAAGGCCGCCCTCCTCTTTGTATAATCTCCGACGTCTTCCTTGGGTGGGCGGTGAATGTTGCAAGGAGTGTAGGAAGTGTGAGCGTTACTTTCACCACTTGTGGCGCCTACGGCACAGCAGCTTTTATGTCGTTCTGGCTAAACCTCCCACATCTTTCGATGGATGGCCATGAGTTCAAGCTGCCGTGGTTTCCTGAAAGCTACCGCTTCCATCGCTCGCAACTGAGTCCACTGGCAAAACTTGCAGATGGTACGGATTCATATTCTACGTTTATGAAGTCGCAGATTTCAGTTTCTTTAGCGTCTCATGGGTGGTTGTGTAACACCGTCGAGGAAATTGAACCTTTTGGAATGGAAACTCTAAGAAAATACTTCAAACTTCGTGTTTGGGCCATCGGTCCTCTTCTTCCCTCAGCGGCGCTTAGCAATAGTTCGTCTTCTTCTTCTGGCTCGATATTCAGACACCGTGCCGGCAAGAAACCGGGAATATCACCTGAAAAATGCATCGAGTGGCTCGACCTACACAGTCCAGATTCCGTTCTATACATTTCGTTTGGCTCTCAGATCACTATCAACACCTCCCAGATGACGGAGTTGGCTCTAGGTTTGGAAGATAGTGGAAAACCTTTCGTTTGGGTTCTCAGGCCACCTACAGGTTTCGACATTAAAGGCGAGTTCAGGGAGGAATGGCTGCCGGAAGGGTTTGAAAGGCGAATGACAGGGACTAAACAAGGATTATTAGTGCACAACTGGGCTCCCCAGCTGGAGATTCTGTCACACGAGTCCACCGGCGCTTTTTTAAGCCATTGCGGGTGGAACTCGGTGTTGGAGAGCTTAAGCCAGGGCGTGCCAATCATAGGATGGCCGATGGCGGCGGAGCAGATGTACAACTCGAAGATGCTGGTGGAGGAGATGGGTGTGTGCGAGGAGTTGGCAAGGGGAACGCAGATTAGTATTGAACGGAAGGAAGTGAAGAGGGTGATAGGGTTGGTCATGGACAAGAAGAAGGGCAAAGGGAAGGAGATGGAGAAGAAGGCTGCCATGATCGGAGAGCGTATAAGGGCTGCAAAAAAGGATCAGGAAGGAGAAAAGGAAGGGTCTTCTCTGCTTAAAGCATTGAAGGATCTTGTCAATGTCGCATCCGCTGTTTAGGTTGGTAATTCAAAGGAGCTTCACACTGGGAGCTTCGTTCTCGACAATGAAGGAACTTTTCTTAAACATAGTACTGTTTTGATAGTGACAAATCCCTACAACTGATGGTTAATGTCATATTTTGTGTCAAAAATAAATAAGAGTGCTTTTTTATTAGATAATGTCAAATCTAGTGATATTTTATTCATAACAAATATTCTATAAATGTGTGCTGTGAAATGGCTGGCATTGATATTAATGGGAGGAAGAGGTAACAGTAACTCGTGGTTTGATCATCATTTTTGACGAAGCCTTTTCAAAATAAGCGTGGTGAAAGAAAGATTGAGCTACGCACATTCATCATCAGTCTTGAAGGATTCAGTTCGCTGATCTGTTATAAGCTGAAAGACAATTGTTCTTAGCATTGACAAGTGGTCATCTTGTATAATTTGTGTCACTAGGGTTCTTGAACTAAAACGCTAGATTGGGAAAATTTCAGGTTTTGTTAGTATCGCCTACTTTTATAATTCTCTTGTATTTGGAAGGCTCTTCAATCTCAGAATTGTTGGTTGAATGATTTAATGAGGAGGATTGTTTAACTTAGGATCTAAAGTCTTACATAATTAATTATTAACTATTGAACTATTCACCTATTAATTACAAGTAGATGTAAGTAGTTAGTACCAAACTATATAAAATTCTTGCATGCTTACTACTCTCATTCTCATCCATTTGTTTGATTATCGTGGTATAGTGGTGTGTATTGTAATTACAATTAAATACATAATGAGTTAGGATTAGCTCAATTGGTAGGTTGGGAAGCCAGGAATTGAGACCAAGTGGTGCTGAACTTTTCTTGCAAAGAAAAATTATTTTCACTTGTAAGAATTGTTTAATTGTTGATTTAACCAGTGGAGGAACTCTCAACCAAATTGGTTGAAGGTAAATTGGATGTAGGTGGTTAGCACCAAACCACATAAATTCATGTAGTTATTTTTCTTATTCTTATCTCTTTACTTGATTATTATGGTACTACTATGTATTGTGATTACAATTGAATACATAATCTATTCACAAAAGGGTCAACCTAGGTAACAAACTGGTAAGAAAGCTTAAAATTGAAAAAGAGCTAAGTTATAGATCAACCAATTCACCCCTTTTTAGTTACCGTTAGTCTAATTTCATATTAGCATTCTTTTATTTCATTATTTCACCCAATTTTTTGATGCACTAAGCTTGTGATCTAGTAGCCCAAGAAGGTGCCTTCCATTAGGTCCATTTGAATCAAATTGCAAAGATCCACTACATTAGCCCTTTTCTTAGATATTGCTTAGTGGAAATAAAGAAAGAAAAATATTCTCTTAGTAAAATTTTGATCTAATAACTTTTCATAAGCCTTTAATCCCAATTTTAAATGTATTAATTTGGGTTTAGTTTCTATATAACTTTGAAATTGAAAATAGAACTTAACTAACTTTACCAATAAAAGCATTGATAGCTAACCACTAAACTATTAATTTGTTGACATTTAAAGAGTTTAATGTTATAGGCTTGGGTTCTATCCCAAATGGTTAATCCAATGAAGGGATTAGAGCCTCCTCATATGGTCAAATCTTATTACTTGCCTTTTAGATGTGAGAGAATGAAACTTATGACATTCTCTCTTATCCAAATTTACATTGCCCTCAATGTAAGTGGGGCTCCCTACCTATCCCATACTAAGGGTCCATCCATTGCCTACTTCATATTAAGGATAGCAGTCACAAAAGCTAGTGGATGAGTCCATTGCCCACCCCACACTAGAGGATAGTAGTCACAAGCCCACCAAATTAGGTTGCAATTTAGCTTTGATACCACTAGACATGAGTTTAGATTTGATCCCAAAAGGTCAATCCAATGAGAAGAGTAACTAAGTTCCTTTATATAATCAAATTATTAGGCTTGTCTTTCCAATATAAGAGAATGACATTTATTACATTAGTCATTTGAATTGATATCATGGGCAAATGGAGTGGCTAGTCAAGTATGAGTTAGCTTCCCTTGTATTGATGTCACCACTTGTATGTGATGTCTTTATTTCTTTTCATAGATTTGTTTTTCATGTACGGACATAACCTCCTTATTTAGTTTTCTCATTCTTTTCAAATGTACTAATGACATGTTGAATAAAATTACCATTTTTCTTAAAATTCTTTCTCACTGTTCCTCTCAAATCTTTTTTCATCTTGATTCTAGTTAAAGGCTTACTCAATTTTGAGTTATTAGCTAAGGGCCAAATGTATTTACTCAAGTGCATTACATTAGTGCCATATATTTCTCACAAAATTATTTACATGAATTTTAGCACTTGTTCAACTAATGCACAATGCTTCAAATTGAAAATAAAAGATCCACATCTTAACTTGTCTTTCCCGTGATTAAAAAATGAATTACACTACTCACCTTATTGAATAGTATTACTTGAATTTGGTGACAAAGATGGATATTTTAAATACTGCATATGTGTATATCCAAAATTAAAGTGGGAACCCAAAACATTTTATCCTAAATCTGTCAAGGGATTAATATACAATCTTAAATCTTCAATGAAGATCTTTCCGGAGACTAAATCAAACCCAAAAATCATCTTCAAGACTAAATCAATCAAAAATCTCTTCGACCATCGAAAGTATGGTAGTGAATTTAATTAGATGATTAAGACGGAAAGACTGTAACTCTTAAATCAAGAATCCACGCGGTTTCTGATTAGAAAGCTTAATACTCATAAAAGTGTTTATATAATGGGAATCCGTGTCATCATTACTAGATCGTCTGCGTGGGATCACATTCCCCTTATCTTATTTCCTCGTGGCAACATTCTGTCCTCTCCTACCTCCAATTAAAAAAAAAAATAAGGAATGGCACGCACCACCACACACAATACTAGGCTCTATACTCCTTATCCCTAAAAGCAATGGTACTTAATGGCCTATCCAAGAACGGGTTGGGTAGGGTGGCAAAAAAAATTGAAAATATATCTAGCAAGAATTGGTTGGGTGGGGCGGCAAAGAAAATTGAAAAGAATTTTTTACACTAATTTTTGAATACAAACCTAGCTATCACTCGTTGAGAGTTTCATGAGACTCTTATACAGTTGTAGGAGAAACTAAGTTCACCAAATAATTACTTTTATTCTCAATATTGATTTCATATCTAACAATGTTTTTCACAATAATTAAGTTTCTTTTTTGAATCTTTAGTTATTTTATGCATATCAATATATATGGTACAAAATAATTCATTTCAATCATATATCACTTATGCTAGACATGGCCTTTGAGAAGTTCCAAAATATCTACAAATATTTATTATGATTTATAAGCCTTAAATTCATAATTAATAAGATGATGTCCTCCACATATTTCTAAGTTCCAACTAATAAATTTTGGTAGATATAGAACACCTATTCGTCTAACTCATTAAATTACTGCAAAATTTTTATTAATTGAACTAGACACTTTCGACAAAAGACATGTTTCACATGATTACTATAAAACTTTTACTTTTTATGGTTTTAGTCATCTAACTCATATCAAATTAAATATTTGAGTAAATGAACGTCAAATGTTCTTTTATGATAGAATGGTGTTGTTTAACATCTAATCATCCCACCCAAAAAAGTCACAAATACTATAGGTGATTCTTTGCCAAGTGGGTATGGTATTTCTGCTCAATTATCACTCACCACCAACAAAAAGATGTAGATCAGAAAAACTACGATATCTTCTTTCTGACAGCTTGGCGATGCCCCGCACGCGTCTCCTGACAGCAGACCGCCACGCCTTCCATGTTCTCAAGGACGATCTTCTTTGTCTTGTATCTCTTCTAGTCAAAATACCAATTTTCCGAGTAAATGACACTGAATCAACGCTTTGAAAATCTCTCACTTTCTCGAGCCAGTCAACCTTCAAGAATGCACGCTCGATGGGCATTTGGATCTGCATAAACTACGAAATTAAGGTGGGCACGAAGAAAATGGAAAAGAGGAACAATGAATATTCTTCTACGCTTATTGATTTCCCACTCAGAATAGCCTTTTGCCACGGACAGTGACACAAAGGGGAACCCATTGCAAAAAGCTAAGCTGGTTGCTTTAAATCTTAATCACGGAAAGTTTGAAGAGAACACTTGGGTGCTACATCTTCCAAAGAAACAAAAAAGGAATAATCCCCACATCCCAAATTACTGTTCATGGACAGATGCCTGGTCGCTAAGATTCGATTGTGATTGAATCGCGATCCGGTACGTGTCTTTCACTATCAACGAATTAACAAAAGAAACCTAGAAAACAGCGAAGAAGAAAGGCAAAAACTTCGGATTCGACGTTGCTTGATCCGGCCTCTACCTAGTAAAAGACAAAAGAGAACCCCCCGCAGTCTAAGAATTTCTGTTGGTAGTTGTAAACTAAGGTGGTTCAGGTGGACTGGCCGTGGTGTGTTGGGGTTGTCTAGCTGAAACCCCAGCATCCTCAAAGGAAACAAAAAATAGAAGTTTCCGTTGGTTTTGTTAAACCCGATAAATGGGAATTCATATATAGTAAGTCGTACTGGTAAATCCTGCTTGTGAATGACAGGTATCGCCGCGCTATAAAGACACAGGCTCACGTTCCCAAAAGACACTTTCGGCCACCCGAAGGAACCTAAAAGGGGAGGAGATTCTCTCCTCTAGGAAAAAGCAAGGGGAAGGTGCAACAAGAAAGGCCGAAGAGTCTCTGAATTTTCCAATCTGCAGCTCCTTTTCTTGGTTTGGTGTTGGAAGTTTCTTGTTTTTCTTCTTCGGAGAAAGCAATAGAGAAAGTCCGATGGGTCTTTGAATGCTCCTTTGCCTTTTCCCGGGTTCGTCTTGGGGTTTTGGGGGAGACGGCGTTTTAATTCCGGTGAGAACAATGTTGTGTAGAATGGTTTCGCTGACAAAGAAGAAGAAGAGGGAAGGGGCGCCGGTTTATCTCAATGTCTACGATCTCACGCCGATTAATGGCTACGCCTACTGGCTCGGCCTTGGGGTCTATCATTCTGGCGTGGAAGGTGATTTTTTCTTTGTTTCTTTAATTGGGTTTCCCAAAAATAATTCATCTCTAAATTTTGATTTTGAGTAGTTGGGGTATGTTTGGAAAGTAAGAAAATGAAGGAACATGGAGGAAAGAAAACAAAAGAAAAGCTGGGCTCTTTTATGTAATGCTAATCAAACTCCAGGACATGATTTCGCTTCAAATTTTCCTTCTTGGGTTCACGTTCAGATCTGTAGTTCTGTTTTTGTGGAATTTGCGAAATGGAAACCCAAATTCTGTGTTTGGTTGCTCCGAAATTGAAGAATTTACCATGTGAATCTACGTTAATTTCTAGGTTTGTTCTTGACGTCTATTTTTTAGTATTCGGGATCTGGAAAGGAGTAATTTACTCTGAAAATTATTACTCTTACTTCGAATGCTGGATTGTTTAATTGCAAGGGCAGCCAGAAAAACTTGGGTTAACTGAGGTTGATCTAACTATGTGACCATCTTGTTTTAATTTCTCAATATTCTAGAAACATAACAAATATGGAAACTTTTTCGATGTTCCTCAATTTTCTTGGCAACCAAGCATAAGATTAACTGGACATGCTTATTGGTTAATTCTTTCAAAGTTCTGTCCAGTACTAGATTCCAACTTGTATAATGGTTTTGGGATTCCATTGCTCAAAATTTCCTTTTTTTCGTGGTTAATCTTGTGCAGTTCATGGCGTTGAATATGGATTTGGAGCACACGAGCATACAACATCAGGAATTTTTGAAGTGGAACCAAAGGTCTGCCCTGGTTTCACCTTCAGGAAATCAATTCTGATAGGAAAAATTGATCTAGGTCAGAAGGAGGTCCGAGCCTTTATGGAAAAATTAGCTGAAGATTACCCTGGAAACTCTTACCACCTGATCACGAAGAACTGCAACCATTTCTGTAACGATGTGTGCATCAGATTAGCCGGAAAGCCAATTCCGAAGTGGGTTAACCGACTTGCTCGACTTGGTAAGGGATTAAGCAGAATGTTGTTCATTAGCTTGCTGTACTTTGATTCATGTATGAACTGTCTGTTCAACTTCTTGAGAAGATTGTTGAAGATAAAAGATCTGTGTTGATAGATGAGTTTGCCAAAGGATAAGCCTAAAAACCAGAATTTATTAGGAGAAAATACAGAACAAAAATTTGCTAGTTCAGTTACAATACTATGTACCTAAGAACATGTTTGGCACATCAGAATGTGTGCCAATCTCTTCATTCTTCTCCACGAAATTCTTTGATGCAACCACTGGGGTGCTATGAAAGATTCACCTTCAAATTCATAAATACAATTTCCTTCCTCTTTTCTTTGACTACGCACAAGCTACCAGGGGGATGAATCCAGCAATCTCATTCTGTCACAGATTCCACCATATGTATTCTGATAATGCTATGTTCTTCAATGTCCCGTTTAGGCTCTTGCTAAAAGTTGTTTCTGAAGATATCAGAGCAGGAAATAAACACCTATAAGTGTCATGAAATGGGGTCTTTATCCATTCTGTTTTATTCTCTCTGTCTGAAGAGCATGTGCCTTTATGTTCTACCAATCCCGATGTCCATGCCAATAATGATAATCTTAGAATCTGAGATCATGAAATGGGGTTTGTGTAACAAAAGAGTTCCCTTTTTCTGAATGGAAGGAATTGTATAGTTTTCAAGAACTAAAAACTTCTTCTATTTTTTCAGAAGAAAATGAAGATCAGGAAATGCAATTTGAATGCTGCATATGCAACTGAAATGGTGTCTATTAGTACCCATCATCATTTTCTAATCTCTGTTTTCTGGATGAATTGCAGGTTCGTTCTGCAATTGTGTTCTTCCGTCAAATGTCAGCGAAACAAAACTCCGGCATGTTAGATCAGGAGATAAAGTTTACGAAGGAGAAAAGAAGAAGTTGAGGAGCCAATCAAGTAGGTTCCCGTCTTCCGGTAACCGTCCGCCACCTTCGTTAACATCTTGTCCTCCCGAATCCGCTGTCAAAAGGACTAGACAAAGAAGTTGTCTCCCTCCATCTTCCTCTTTGATTCACTCTGCATCAACCCCTACCTTGACTTTAAAGGTTTAATGGCAATCTGGTCTGATAGTTCTTAGCATCTTAGAATTAAACCAAAAAAAGGAAGGGGCAAAACATCAAAGCCCTGTCTGTTTAAATTAAATACTTCACTGATCTTTCACATGGTTGTTGAAACAGCTGCTCGGGAAATGTTGCAGTGTTTCTGTTGTGTAAAAGGGGCTGCTTTTACTTGAAAGGAAAGATATAATGTCTTTCCCTTTTCAGCACCACTCAAGGATAATATATTGGTTAGTTGTGTGCAAAAGTCATACCAGTTGTTGAAAGATAAATGCGATCATGTAACTAACACACATACGAACAATTGGAGCTGCTGAGTGATTTCTACTTAAATAGTAAAGGTTTGAGATACTTAAGTCTCTTTTGCATAACTATAAAAAAATAAAAAATCTTTTGAAATTTTAGCACTTTTAAGTTCTCACGTTTAAATATTTTAGTCCTTATAATTATAGATTACTACTAATTTTAACTTCATGCCATAAAAGTGAGGTTGCATACTCAATGTGAATGTGAGACAATCATGATAAAAGTAGGTGGGAGTGGGAGTGGGGAAGCAGGGTTGCTTTGTCATAATGGTTTTGGAGGGGGAGATCTTGCTTTATTGGGTGTGAGATGTTTCGATAGTTTGTATTGGTGTCCTGGTCTGTCATGAAGATGTTTTCCTTGTCGGCAGACCAGGGATGAATAGGACATAGGCTTCGGCTAAGGATGCTTGAAAAAGCAATGGGAGTTGAGCATTCGTGCTTGAAACCTATGGGAGTAAGAAAACTGTAGACCACATTATTGTTGGGATGTTGATGTGACATCATGTATATATTGTTCCTTTCTCACAAGTAAGCTTCAATGAAACAAAAAATCTTAAATTGTGGTGGACCTAAGCTTTTGAGGGTCTAAGTTAGTAATGGAGATCTGAATTTCTTGTTACAATGATTGAGACACATAATATAAAACTCATGGTTTAAAGTGCATAAATTTCTTATTGTGAACCATGATTCAGGTATCAAGTTTTCCTTTGTGGTGTCTCATAAGTTTATAACTTTTCTTTTCAATAATTGTGAAAGGGTGTTAGAATAGTTTACTTTATTTGCAATCTAGAAATCTATTAGTTATTGGTGAGGTTTGGGGTTGCCATCCAGGATCTAACTTTAGATTTCTTTTTTCAAAAAATCTTGATATTCCATGAAGATCTTATTATAGGTCTTGTTGTCATCCGGGCTTGGACAACTGGGGTTGTTACTGTCACGAGTAGGCTTCTCTGAAAAAGGAAGAGTCCAAGTTGATGAAGGAATGAATAGAACAAGGAAACTTGGGAATCCCAAAGCCCTGTCCCTGTCTATTCACATTTTTTTTAATATGAAAGATACAACTTCATTGGTATAGGAAGTCTGTATAGGTGGGATCTTCAACACTACTACTAAGTCAAAAATTGTAACTATTAATACCATGTAAGAAAAGGACCACAGGCTCTAAAGGGGACTATGACAACAATACAACATGGCAATATGGACCAAAACATCTACATCTCTAATAGTTGTCTTAAGAATACAATAAGCCCAAGGTTCCTTGAGAACAACAAGGGGTCGTTTCCATGGCGATTAATGGAACCAATCTCTGGTTTATGTTAATCTAAAGGGAATAATGGATCTCCTTTTGACAAAGGAAGGTATGCCCTTCCTTTAAAGTGACTGCACCTACAATTTGCCTGGTACAACGCTCAATTCCAGACTACTTTTTTGACAAACCTTACAGTACCTTCCACTGTGGGACAGAGGGTGGATCAATTCTTGTCTTGGGAAGATGGCTGGAAACTGCAAATGAAAGTCCAAATCGAACTTCACTTTGGGATCCTACAAAGAAAGAGGGAAAGGAGTAAATTAGTTGCAGGCCTTTAGGAAAAACAAGGCATCGGAACCCACCCAATCTGACCCTTTTCCGACAGAAATTTCGAAGAACTTTCACCCATGTCGTTTTTCCTCACTCAAGCAAGTCAAACAAGTTTTCTCTTTTCAATTTGTCCGAAATGGGGCGCTGATGTTTCCTGCTTTTGTTACATGTTCTTTGTTCTTTTCTGACTAGATAATTACTTAATTTGGGGAAGAGGGTGGTGAAAGAAGCTGATGAAGCTCATAAAGTCTAGGAAGGTGGCTATTTGGTGGCGGTAGGTTTGGAATGAAAATTACTACAAGAGGCAAAACGTAGTTTTGTAGGTGAAGTGGCAAAATTGTGGTTGCCAAATTAGAGTTTTCTCTCATTTGAATTTGGTTTTAAAATGGCTCAACTCAAACCAATTGGGTGCTCTTTTTTACTAACTTATGAGGTTACCAATATTTATAGAAATGTTAAAAGAGAGCTTAGACTTCGATATCATATTAAATTTTATAACGAATAGCTTATATCCAACTTAAAATCTTAAGATAAACATTAAATAGAAGAACTCATCCCTTTATATATTGCATTTTAAGTTAGTATATTTATCAATTAGGACTTAACAATTACTAACACAAATTTTGGACAAAACGTGATAAAAAGAAAATGATTAGAGAATTTATTTCTATCTAAAGTTTTAACCTATGGCTGAAACCTAAATTATCGGCCGACCTCTTCATATTATATTGAAACTCATTTGCTAAACACGGGAGTTTAGATAAATATCAGCAGGCAAATATCGTGATTGACTGGTTTTTCTGATATATCCACAATAATTTTTAATACCTTACTTGGAGCGCAGGTCGACGAACCGCCGACGTGGTTGAAGTCATATTTGTCGGCGGTAACAAATGTGAAGCAGACACCACGCGGGTGAGAAACTCACAAGTGGTTCCTTAACGAGGGTTTTACTCATTCAAAAACCCATAAAGCCATTTGGGAACTCAGCGTGTTGTGTCGACGCTCCTGTTTTCATTTGACTTTCATGGAGATGCACTTCTCTTGCCCTGTTTTTTTAACTTTCAGCCGCGTGAAGAGTTGCTCCCAGTGATGCTGGATGACTTTGCAGTTGAAAACTTAGACTTTTGAGATTAGGAGGAATATGAAATGGGCATATTGCTTTGTGATCTCCACCGGCATTGTCTCGCCGACTGGAGGAGATTAGTTAGTGATAAGACAATGACAATTATTGAAAATAGTAATTGTTTTTCGATCTCTTAACATATCATAACTCATGTTCAATGCAAGTTTTATTACGTGGGTTTGATTAGGTCTTTGTAATTTTACCTCACCATTCCATCACTAATAAGTAGAATATTTGTGATTTTTTTCATGCTTAGAGTAAGAAGACATGTTAATTTATTTTGTCTCATATCATTAATATCTTAATTTTATATCTTTGTCTCTTAATGAACAGTTTCAAGAGAGACAAGTCTATTATTTTTACCAATGACAATATTCAAAAGTTTACGACCGAAAACCTTAGATTTTTTAATTATTTGCTGAATAATTGAAATGGTGCCACTTATCAAATAGTTGTGGAGATTAAACATAGAAGTAACCCAACCCAAAGACAACCATCGGGAGAGATTGTAGTGGGATTACCAAGCGCCAACAAAGAAATTATCTGTATCTCAAAGTAGCTTCAACAACCGAGCTAAATTTTGGTGCCTAGGTAGCTCACTGAAGACTGAATCGAGGACAAAAAGTTATCTTTAAGAAGAAGGATGATCTCATTCACATCTTGTCCCATTTGTTTTATCTTGTCCAAAGCAAATGTTATGTTCATAAAGAGAAACAGACATATGGAGGAACAGCTTTCTCCTTGGCGTTTACCTCCATGGGATTCGATAATCTGGAGTTTACCACGATCGTGTCTTGTTCATCTTGACTTATCCACATTCAACGCTTTTAAGTCTAAGATTTAGCCTCCAAATATTTGATATATTTACATGCATCACGTCGGCAAATGGAAGGAGATTCCAAGATTAGTCGAAAAGGAAATGAATACTCCTGTGAACCAGATTGTCCATGTCTACTTTGGTTCAGATTGGTGAAATGATTACCAAAGCAGAATAGACTTTAGTTGGATAGACAACTTGGTAATATACGTCACTTGTTTAATTAAACAACTTAATCATGGAACTAGGGATAAAATTTTGTGCAGGATGAAATTAATTTTTTTCTATATTCTATCTATAAATACCAAGTGAAGAGTTACTTTTAGATGGAAAAAGTATTAGATCAAACATGGATAAGAATTTATTTGAAATGAATGCTTATGCAGCCTATTATATGTTTTGAATAAATCCTTCTTTTTTTTTTTGGTAAATTATTCCTTTGAAACTTTTTTAATGTTATACATCATTCTTAAACTAATAACATTGTAATTGACTTCTTCAAAAACTTGACTCTAGAGTTAAAGGATAATCTTTAAAGAGATATATATATTTTTAAAAATAATCATTTTTGAAGACTCTTTATGAGTGATTTAATCTTCTTGAAGATTATTTAGATTAATCACTTGTCTCTTTTTTAACATGAATAAGATTTGTTTCAAATTTTGGAAGTGCAACCTTTCATTTAGAATGAATAATAAAAACTATAAGATAAGTATTTGTTTCGAACAAATGACTCTTTTAGTGAATTATTCTTTTGAAATTTTTTTGAGATTGTCAATCATTCCAAAACTAAGCATGAAGATAAATGACTTTTTCAAAATCTTGACTAATTTGGAGGTAATTGATAATCTTTAAAGAATTTTTTTAATGGTCAATCATCCATAAAAAAATTTTATCAATGATTCAATTTTCAAGAAGGTTATCTCTTTCTAGTATGGATAAGATTTTGCAATTCTTAGAAGGACAACCCATCATTTAAATTTGAATGATAAAAAATATGACACATCAACTATTTTAAACTCATGATTTTTCTAATAGCTACTTCCTTTGGAGCCTTTTAGTGATTATCCATTGCCTCCAAATAGTTATGAAGGTAAAAAAAAACTTCTTCCAAAGCTTGACTAATTTAAGGACAATTGACAACCTTTAAAAATCCTTTTTCATTTTTATGAGCAATTTAATCCCTCCAAAAATTATTGTGATTGGTTACTTACCTTTTCTTTTGTGTCATTGTCCACATCTTTTGTAATTTTCAATCACTTTATCAAGCGTTGGAAAGACAATTCAAACATGCTAATAAATCATAAAATAAAATAAGATAACTATTGATGAAGCTTCAATCACTTAGGTGGATGACAGCAACCCATCCCTTTCAACATAATTAATCAAAAAATATCTTTGTCAACTTTTTCTTCACATTTTACTCTAATAATTAATATGATATAATTATTAAAGATAAAAATTTTATATTTAAAAAATATGATCATTAATTAACCTTTAAATATAAAAATATTTTTTCAATTCATGAATTATTTTTAAATTGAACTATAAATCCATTTTTAATGAAGTATTAGAATTTAAAATGACTTACAATAGTTCTTATTAAATCTTAAGCCTTTAGAATATGCTTAATATATATAGAGTATTGGAAACCAAACTTCACCTTAGAAAATATGCCATCTTATTTCTAATAATAATCAATACCTTTCCTTCAAAATCCTCCAATTAAACGACCATTTGTTAATAACAATTCATGTGGATTTAGTACCCGTCAACCTCACAAGTTCCTTCCCAACACTCTTCTGAGCAAAGTCCCTTTCACAACGTCCATTTTGTCCATTTTGGCTATTTTCCTATATTTCCACGCCGTTTCCCTTAGGATACGATAATCTTTTTCTTTCTTAACAAACAAGTTAACTGTTTAACGAAGCTTCTGTCGTCGATCCAAGCCATGGTCAACAAAACCGACGACTTAGATCGACAACATCGGGGTTTTACAGTTGTATGAAACTGTGTTCGCCATTCTATGTGCTTCATTCCCGAGAAACCATAGTGAAAGATACCTGCTTCACATGCGAGTTTAGTACCATGGTCAAGAACTTGGAAAATGGGTTCAATTATTGCACCAATTATGGATGTTGGAACTCTCTAGATTAAGTAACTATTTGTGTTTGTGGCCACGAACTCAGATCCAAGGGAAACTAAAATCATACAAGTGGGTTACTGTCGACTGCATCGCTTCTGTCATTAAGATACTAGATTGTTTTTTACGAAAGTTTCTTTTTTTATTAATTTATAAAAATGAAAATAATTTCTTCACAATAAAGAATATTGAACAAAATTAAAATAACATAAAAATGTATATTATTTTAATATGCCCTGAATATGGTGAACTATAAAGCTCAAAATCTAATTCAAAAACTAATTTATAAATTGAAATGACATTTTTATACAAAATTTTTACGCTTATTACTCTCTTCTGTATATTAAACATACTTAAACTCACAGTTTAAAATGGATAGAATAAACACTTTTTCACATACTAAACATACTAAATAGTCAAAACTGAATGTGGCTAGAGTAAATTGACTTCAATACGGATACCATATTACAAAGTTTAAAATCTAATCTAAATGTTAATTTATAAGAGTAAAAGAATATTTTTTATACTTGAATATTATTTATGTAATAATTAAATCTTTCCAATGTAAGACTTTCATCCCTAAACAATTTAAGAAAATTCAATATTCACCGTTTTCAACAAAATTTATAGACTTCTTCTTACAACGTGGGCACACCAGACAGCATATTGTGGGATGTAGTCAACCCACAAGGCAAAGACTCGTGCACTAGTTCAAAGTCTTTGCACCAAGTGGAAAAATCTAACCAATTTACTTGTCCTCCTTTGACTCATTCACATATGAACTGCTATGACCCATTTTCTCAAACGCTCTGCCACTCTCAAGGGGGTAACACTTCTCTGGATATTCCTCACAAAACCAATTTTGGATGTCTAGGATTTGAAGCAGCCAATGTTCGGGAGTAAACGACGTCGTTTGTAACCCCATCGGTCAATCAATTCTGCCATTTCATGTAAAAACAACAGCGTTCCATATTAGGATGTAATCAACAAAACAGAAATTTCAGCAAATTAATTTTCGTTTTTTAATCTTTTAATTATTTGAATGAAAAATTATATATCCAGTCTTGTATTGGTAAGGTGTGAGTTGGAGTCATGGTTATATATGTTTGTCTCTTTATTTCTTGAGTTGGCTTTTAAGGTAGAAATGACCTCTACATATATTCTATTTTTGGCTAAATTTGTATTGCACTTCAGGCAATATTCATCAAAGTTATTGTATGCATCACAAGATCGTCCCTTTATTTTTCATGGTGGGTTTTTCAGACATGCTAACATCTGATATTCACTGCTCTGTTTCTTTCCCACACCTACGAATCTAAAAAACATGCCCATTCAAGAACAATTCAAGGATAGATTCATTAAATACTTGTTTTCTGTCTGTGTTTTTGGCACGTAAACCTATTGATTCACGGGACTGACCCGTTCTCCATAACCAGAAGCAGCGGACAAAGACACAGCCTCCTCTGGTCAAAGCTTAACATTGTAAGTTTACACCGGTTCTGTTTTCTAGATTTTTCCTACCCTAAACTTGCCCTCCATGGATGTTACTTTTTCTTGATCTAATATATGTTAACGAAAGAGCGGTTGAGATGCTTTCACGGTAGGTTTAAGGTTGTCCATTTTTATCAGTAAAATATCTAAGAACCCTAGACGTCTCGAAAACGACCCTTCTCACATGCGTGTTGTCCCGTGGTCGGAGACTTTGACTAGTTCTCAACAGCTGTTCCAACAAGATCAAACAATTCAGACCACACCTGGTGGCAAGAAAGATAATAGAGAAGACGAGAATGGTTTGGGTTTCCTCTTTTCTTCTTCCTTTGTTTATCGCGGGAAACAAACAAGAACCTTAACAGAACATTACTTGTAATCTTGCTTCATCAATCTGACAACTAATTACAACAAGTTTATAGTAAAGAATACAGTACATGTATGTAGGAGAAGCTGTTAGATCTAGCTAAGCACGAGTTAATCAAGTTTATATTGTATTGTAAACTGGTTTATTCTTGTTAGTTGAAGAACAAATGGGTTAGTAACGAAACTATTCAACTAATTGAGCATTACCAAATTGTAGCAGATAGCTCGCCGGAAACTGAATCTGAATCTGAATCTGAATCTGAAGCTTCACCTCTTCCAGGCGTAAACCACCAGGGAAAACCCAGAAGGAGCGACCAATTCGTTCTCCTCCGTGCTGGCCCACTCCAGGACAGAACTTCCGGCGGATGACCCCGTCGAAGACGACATGGATACCGACGATGAAGACAAGCTCTTCCTCATCTTCCTCCATTCGATCCTGCTCAAACCTGTGCTCCAGCTCTGTTGCGCCCACGAAGCCGTCCCATTTTTCTCTCCGAGAGAATTAGCCTCCTTTTCTTTCTCTTTTACTTCTTCGTCTTCCCCAAACCGGAACATGAAGACGGCATGCCTGTCGTCGTTGTCCTTCTCGAACAACCAGTTGTATACATCCCACGAGATCTGCACCGGCACCCCGTCGACTTCGATTTTCTCGCTGCCCCTGAATTTCCACTTCAGGCGCTTTATCTGCAAGACCTTTTTCGTGTCGATGATGAAACAGAGTCTGGTGTCGTCATTGTAGCCGCAATCTATCTGTATTTCCCTCGTCTTGCCTCCGAATCTAGCTCTCGTCGTGTAGATTTTGTGGGCAAAGACATGCTCTCTTTTCAGGACCAGACCCTGGGAACTTTTAGCCTGTTGGGCTTTGCTTTTGGCGTAGGCTTCTTTGGTGCAGTCGCCGACTAGAAGAGTCATTTCGTTATCAACTACGACGGCGATGTAGAATCCGGAATGGGGTTCAGGTCCGGACCCAAACTTGGCTCTTGTCAGGTCCCAGAAGACATGGGTGTTGGAGCTGAGCTTCTTGGATCCATGTTTTTTCCAGAAAAGGAAGGGGGTGACACGGAGCTGGAACGAGTAAGGGGAAGAAGAAAGGGAAGGAGGAGATTCAAATGGGAGGTGATTGCTCTGGAGGAGATTCAGGTTGAGAGAATGGCTGAGGAGGGAGCGAGACCAGGTGAGGGAAAACAGGCCGAGGTGGGTGTGATAGAGACAAGTGGTGAGGTTGGCGTTGCCTGAGGTCGGCGGCGGTTCCGGCGGTGGGTGGCGGTTGTCGGTGGTGGTGGGCGGGTGGAAGCAAGAGGGAAAGGGGGAGGAGTAGCTAGTCATTTGCTTTGGTTTTGTTGGGATGAGGCTCTCTTAGGGGTTTGTTTCGTTTTGGAGATGTTGAAGGATTGGTGCTTTTTATACATGGAAGGAGAAGTAAACATGGAGAAAAGAACGTTTTAATTAGTATTAAACGAAAAGTACAGCTACTTTCTTTACCAAATAAAGAAAATTAAATTTTTTGTTTTATTCCCAATTGATCAAAATTAAAAAAAGAAAAAGAAAAAAGAAAAATAAGGTCTAAAGAAAAAGGGTTTCTCATGAGGTGAAAAAATAGAAGACCAATAAATCCAAAATGATCTTGAGATGGGGTACATATTTTTTTCTTTCCTACTGCTCCCATGTGAAAGAAGACTTGTTTTACTATTAATTAAAATTAGAAATGTTATTGACATATTAGTAGTCTAATAATTGATTATTATCACTTGAAGCCTCAATCTTGAATTTGACACCTCATATTATTTTCATGTGAAGAAGAGTTTTTTTACTATCAATTAAAATTATAAGCTTTGTTAATAAACTAATAATTTAATAATTAATTATTAACCATTCACGACCTAAATCATGAATTTAACATTCATTATATTTGTTATTGTTCTGGATCAATAGTTTAATAATTAATTATTAATCATCTAAAGTCAAGGTATTAAATTGGATGATACCTCGTACTCCCAACCTTTTTTAACCTAAGAGAAAAAGGAAAAAATTATGAGCATAGAAGAAGGACAGAACAGTAGTCATTTCAATGGCCGACATATTTGGTGTACTAAAATCGATGTTCTACAGTAAGACTCATAAATTTCTTCATATTAAAATGGTGGCTTTGAAATTTCCTTATGATTTTACATGGATAAGAAGGACGATTATGGAGTCAAGAGCAAGCATCAAATGTTTGAATGGTAATCTTCGGTTCAGCCAGTTTGAAATTTGAAAGCAGGAATTAAGAAAAGCGAAAGTCTGAAAGCGTGTGGATGAGCCAAGAGGGACACGTCTTCTTTTTCTTTGATGTCTTTTCTCGACCGAGCTGTGGGCACCCTACGAGCGTTGGCTATAGCTTGGCTGGTTCTTTCATATTTTCTATGTTATGATGCTGCTCCATATGTTCCAAGTCGGAGTCACCTCATTTTCCATGGACAAACTCGACAAATAGTAGGCTTTTGTCTCATTAGGAGCCTTTACTTATTTTTATGTTTCTTTCTTGTTTGGCTGCTGGTAAGTTGTCGGGGGCATCAACTTTGGTTATGTTTGGGAGACCTAAAAATAAAAAGAAAAAAGGAATGATTGCATGCTGTCGTACTCATTTTTATTTGGTTAACAACAGTGTTGTTTTTGTCGATTTGGGATCCTAGTTAGAGTTTATAGACTAAATATCAAAAGCATATGTTTACCCATAGGTAAAGGAAGCACTTTCAATTGGTTTGTTACTCCGGCTAGTTTGGTATCTCAGGAGCTACCAACCCACCAAATCGGCAGCATTTGGTTCAATCATTTGTTTTTAATCATTTGATGTTAAGTGGAAAATAATATTTATGTTGATACTGTAAAATTATCTAACATTATTAAGAAATTTTCTTGTCATAAAATTTAAATATAATAAGTATATTTTTCTTTTAACTTAATTTTTTAGTTGAATATAAACTTTGTAATATAATATCATAATTAAAGCTTCTTTAACTTTTTATTGTGTTTATGTTGTGAAGTATTTTTGCATCATTAAGAATGGTCTTATGATAAAGTTTAAATATAATAAAAATTTTTGTATCCTTGACCTAACTTTTAGGTCGGGTACAAATTTAGTAAAAAAAATCGTCGTATGAGAAGAATTGAAGACTAATAACATTTTATATTCGCTCAAACCGTTTTGTTCACGATGAAGCTAGTGTGAAAGAAGACCAAGACTCTAGCTTGCAATTATGACCTCTTGATCTGCACTTTCTTCAAGTTTTAACCCCCTAGAAGATTGTCGTGAAAACTACAGCAAACGTCCAATTCATGGCAAGTACTAGCACGTTAAGTTCTGTGTCCCTTGTCGTTGGAGTTTCAAGCTTGGGACATCATGGCTGATGAACAAACAGACAGCCCATGCCCCATCTCCTGCTTTTGTCATCAGTAACCGTTGATTATCCAGCTCCTCCAGACAAGCTTTTTCGCTTTTTAACTCATACCCTATGAGGGTGTTTGGTTTTGCATTTCATATTCCACCTTTCCAGCTCGTATTAGGAAAGGCAAATTGCGTGCAATTGGGACAGCAAATGAAGTGCACTTCGTTCATATTGACCGCTCCCAAGTTTCCTCCATCGTAGACCAAGACATGGTTGGATGTTTCCTGGAACCCAAAAGGAAATTTCCAGAAATCAAAGGGTTCGATATGGTCTACTTTCACGGTTCTGGGGTATAAAGTCGTTCTTAGCTTTGTTGCATAGCAAGTGCAGAAGGTGTATTCTTCTGTGGTGGACTCGGACTGGACTTTGGAATTAGACTGCCAATCAACCGATAATTGCCTGCTAGCTGTAAGTCTAGTTGATTGAAAGATTATTTTTCTTCTGGAAATCAACTTGCGAGGAACATGCAATTTGTTGATAAAAAATCTCATCGTCTTTTTCTTGCGGCTAATACAAGGTAAAGTTACAGATTCTGTAAGTGATATTATCAAAAATTTCACACCAAAATCAGAAGATTTAATTTGTTGAACTCTTTATGTTTTGATATTACATTAGAAAACCCAATTTGCCCTTGAAATCAGTAACAACATTATAAAAACTCACACAATAAATAACTCAAAATATTATGTTAAAAAATTATAGAGAATGATCAATATACAACTTAAAACGTACTGTTTGAAGTAAACGAATTTATTGCTTCATAAATTAATTTCTCTAAGTGTAGGATAATACTTTACATAAAACTTAGCATATTTCAATACATTTAAAATTCCAAACCCATGAAAAGTATGAAAAATAAATAACTCATTCATAACATCTTAAAGTATTTTATAGTTTGTTTTATACTTTTCTTTGTTTCGTCCGAAAAGAGAAAAGGAAAAAGAAAACGTCTTATAATAAAAGGTTCTTCACATTCTTTATCTTTTTTGAAGGTATCTCAATAAGTTACACAATCAATGATTGAAAAATACACACTTATTCTGACGTTGACCTCTTGCCAAATGAAATTACTTAATCAACTCCATTTTCCGAACCTTAAAATTAAATTAAATTAAATTAAATTAATATGCAGTTAATATATTACAAAGATCGAGTGTATTATATGAGAGTCATGCGTGGATTAATTGGCCTCAACAACTTTAATTAAAACCATTTGATTCAAATCTTTCTTATAAGTTGCAACCATCTAAGCAAACTAGTGGTCTCAAGCAATAGGAAAGCTTTATTTCTATTGATCATAATGGTGTACGGGGAAGTTAAAAGCTTTTGAAGTCTTGGAAGTCTAGAAGACAGCTAGTCAAAGTAAATGCGAGCGGACAAATAAACAAAAGAAATCAACTTCTGTGTGACTAGAAGACTTGGACCTGGTCACGAGTCCATCTTTCGGTTCTTGCCCTTGAAATCAACAAGTATAAACCCAAAGAAAGAAGAATCTAGGAAGTTTATTGATAGAATTTTAGCATATGGGTTTGGTGAAGATGGAGATTCTTATTTGTTTCCATATAATTATGAGTGGAAAAAAAAAAAAAAAGGTAGCAACTGATCCAATACTAGGACAAGGACGGACTCACCACCATATCAAACTTTTCTGGATTGCTTAATTATTGATTGCAAATCAGTACTTCCTTTTGGATTCTCCAGAATTTTGGAAGGTGTCTTAAATCAAATCCTACCCTAAAAAACTTCATCAAAAAGAATACAGATATTGTTTTAGATTCCCAATGAGTATGTGTAGCCTTCATCAATTAAGATTTCAGTTGCTTAATATAGACAATAAAGTTTATGTTATTACGGAATATATATAAATTCTTATTTTTATGGTAACAGATTCCACCAATTATCGAGTTAACTTTTAGGTTGAAGTATGAATATCTTAATATAACATTTAGACATTTAATACATCTGCCTAAAAGAGAAAACAAAATCAATTGTGCATACATCTAGGTGAATTTTTCTTAGGGAAGAGATGAACAGTAACTTAATTTCAAAGCTCTAGACTTTTCCTAATTGAAAATCAATAATAGATTAGAAAAGAGTGACTGGCCACGGGGTCCCCATGTGAGCTGTCCTATGGAGTTTTCTATTGCTTACAGCAAAAGTTGTACAGCCTAACTTTACACAATTTGAGGTACATACCCTCGACACCTTTTAAATAGTTAGTGATTTGTTGGTACATGCCTCGTGACAGCCCAAGTGAATAATCTATAAGCCCACGAGGAATGCTATGTCAGTGTTAAGAAATAGCACATGTACTTCAATTAATAAGTTTTTGGCTCAATGATAATAAATAAAGGTCCTAACAACAACATGATTCGCCAAGAAAATGTAGCTGAAAAATCCTTATTCTTTTCATATTGGTGACTTGACCAAAAAATAAGGTACTTAAAAGGGAAAAAAAAAGTTCCTCTCAATTCTTGGAAATAAATGGAGCTCGAAAAGATGTAGAAAATGGGAATGAAATGAAACATGAATATCATTACATTGTTAGAATTCTTACCTACAAGTATTCTTGCCACCTAAATTGTTACAGGCTTATTTGTCAACCGAAGCTGTATTTTATCTGAATTCTAGTGTATGGTTTGGTTCCTAACATAAACGCAAATATCTTAGATTCTTTATACCAAATGCCAGTGCAGTGGTACCCAAAGCTCACCATTTTTAAGTCAAGAACTGAAAAAGAGAAGAGAGAAACCCCACCATGTGCAAAGATTCCCCAGAGTCCAAGCACAGAACAGCCAACCACACTACCAACAACACTTCGTACCTATAAAGCATACTTAATCCTCTTTATTTTGGTATGTCCTAACGCTTCTTGCCAACCAGACCACCAAACAATATGGTCCACAGCCTACCGTTCTACTTCTGGATGCAATAAGTTCATCCAGAGTCATTAAAAAAAAAGTGGTCAAAGTTCCAAACAATAATGCAAAATCAGATGCTGGCTTCTTTAACGTGGTCCAAAAGCAACATATTAAGGAAGTCCAAACCAAACCTGTTTGTGGACTACGTGGTAGGGCCTCAAATGGGCAATTCTCCGACATCTAGGCTTTCTAGTTGAGTTCTAAAAAATCCCAAAGAGTGACCATCTGATACAGAACCCCACGTACACTGAATTGGCACTTCCATTGCTAATTGCTGGCCCAACAGCAATGAAGAGAACAAAGAGGTGGGTTTGAGAATCGGTTCTCTTTGATGATAAGCCCATTGTCCACCTGCCAGTCAAGAATCTCTTAAAATTGGACCATTACAAGTTGCTCAACTTTGGTGCATAGAATTTATACCAAACAAAGTGGAAAAGAGTGTTATTTCAAGGGTGAATTTTAATTTATGTAAAATTAAAATAATAACTTAATCAATAAGATTTTTTCCAAAATGATATTCAAACATTTCTAGAGTTATAATTTATAGATCTTAGTCTTCTACTTAATGAGATATTATCTTTCACAATTTTTTTAATTTAATAATAGATTTTTCATCATTTGTTTATAAATATAAGACTCTAATAAGTTCTACATGTGTTACATTATTTGGTAAACTATTAGAACAATCAACAACAAAGAGCTATCAGAGTAAGGAATTAAAGTACAAAAGGTCTCAAATGATAAGAAAAGTAATGCTTTGTGAAAGTAAAAACTACTCAATTTAGGCAAAATGTTTCATAATTTTTTAAAAAAATGAAAGATTAAATATTATATATCACTAAAGAAAATACAAAAATTTTCAGTTATAATTGTTAAACCTAAATGATAATATTATAATTAAATAATTTTATATTTCTTTTAGTAAAATACAATACTTAATCTTTTACCCAAAAATAAAAAATAAAAACTATGTAATTTTTATACTTATTGTACGTTTGTTTACTATATAAACCCTTCAAACCTCCCAACAGTGATCAAACGTTTAATCATCTAGGTATCAAGTTGTTACATTTGTTCATGAGTTAAAAAGAAGGGACAATCATGAAGAGCCTAGACGTTAGCGCGATGCCGACCCAAAAACGCTCCTTTGAGACAGATCGAACCTTGCTCTCATTTCAGCATTGATAAGGACTCGGTCGGAAGCAATCAATGAACCCCACCAAAAGCCATGTGATGGTTGGCGGCGGACGGGCAAAGGTTCAATGGACATAAGCCTTGTTCCAGCCATGAAAACTTGAGCCCATGTTCTTCACATAATATGCTTCCGCCTAGCTGGCTCGGATCTTGCCTTCGCTTTCATGCTTTGTCGCCTGCATGTAGGGAGTCAGTTTTGACGGCAATGCCTTTATCGTTTGCTTCATGTTATTCTGCATGCTGAAGACTCCGAGGTCTTTGGTTCTACAAGTTCAGATACAATCCTTTGATTTATAAATTTGCATCATAAAAGAGCTCACATCTATCATTAAACCTCTCAATTCTACACCCATAATGTAAGGAAGTCCATACATGGAATATTTCGTAACAAATTGCAAGTGATGTAAACATTCTAACACTCTCAGTAGTAATGTTGAGGATGAAAATCTCATATAGAAAACAACAATTTTTGGGTAATATTTAAATATAAAAATTATCCCATCAAGTTTTTGAGCTAATCTTGATATTAGACTTCAAACTTTCTAATATTATTGTCAGAGCCTAAGTTGATCACTTTCAACTCTTATTCAATTTTGAACTCATTAGATATACACAATATGTAAAAAGAAATTCATTTTATCATATTCAACCTTAAGGGCAAGGTATATTTGTTGTGTGGAACAATATTAAAAACAAAAGTCTCACATAAAAAATAAACAATTCTTGAGTAATATTTAAATATAAAAAATGAAATTTAACTCTTAAGCTAGCTTATGAATTAAACTTTGAATTTTCTAATAATAACCATCACAAGGAAAGCCTTATATTGGATGTGTAAGTCATATTATATTTGATATCATATCAAAAAATTAGCTTTCTCCTTTAAATTAATTTATAAGATGTAAAGGAATTTGCTAGATGATTCCACGACAAACTATAAATAATATGTGATGTTCCAACACATAAAATAATTTAAATTCTTAAACCCTAACTTCTAATATAATAAAGCTCTTGATCTAGGCAAGGGTGGGATTGGAACGGGGCCGACATAGGTCCCATCCTACCTTTCTTTGTCTGTCGGGCATTGGCAAGATGAAGGGGTGGTTAGGGTCATTGGGATGGGTGGACTCTAACCAGTCATGTTCATCCATGTGAAGGTATGGAAAAGAAAAGAGAAGAAAGGAAAAGAAAAGAATAGAAAAGAATGAGACATAACATGTACCATAAACCTAATGGGATTGAACAATCTGGTTGAGATCTTGTCCGTGTTCTCCAAATCCAAAAATATCAGTTCCATTGAACAAATCAGAAAGACTTTTGAGCTACAAATCAGGTGAAAGCATTTTGGCTTTTCACGGAGTAGGCCAACAACATTATCTTTCACTCCTAAACAAAGTTCAATGCCTTTTGGATTTTTGCATGACTCACTTGATCCAAGGCAGATAAAAGATATCATAAATTAAGCCCCACTAAGTAGAATATTGCAACACTTGTAATTAGTAGCTCATGAAAAGATAAAGACCATATGATTCTTTCTTTCACAACATTTCCTCATGAGATTCCTTACACCATGATTTGATACACAATGATTGGTTTTGACTGCTTTTTTCTTAGGAAGATCTCTCCTTTGACTCCAGTTTCTCTCTTTTTCCTCTACGGAGTGCAAATCAAGGACGTCCTTTTACTATGTAATTCTGTACAAAAGAACTGCTCTCTAAAAGTTCATTTCATAGGTCTAGGAATTGGTAGTAGCCCCGTCTTACAGAAAAGAAAGGCAGAAAAATACTAGTTTTATGAATACTTCAATCCTTGTTCATAGATGAAGATAAATTATCAATCTTTTCCCTAACGGGAATTATGAAAACAAATGGAAGAACCATTAGGGGGGGCGGGGGGGGGGGGGGGGGAATACTGGAAATGAAGAGATTAGGAAAAATCATTGGGAAATAAAGTGTAGAAAACATGTAAGACATAGTCATGAACTTATTGAAACTTTTGATTATCTGAGGTTCCCCACTTCTCATGTCCACAGAACACCTCTTTGATATGTAAAAAGCAAAGAAAGGACACACAGCAATCATGATAAGACACAATGCGCGTCCAATTGGTTATCTTATATCAGTTCATTCACTAGTAAATTAGCCTACAATTACTTGCATTGGAACACTTGAAAATCTTCTTCCCATTGCCAACATGGCCGCTGGTTTTTCATGGGGTTGAAGAATTTCGTTCTGATATCCATTTTATGCAGTTAGTTGGGACAAATTGATGGGTGTTGAAGGCAAGTTTGTCAGCTTAAAGGGTTTTCCAAGGCAACAAGGGTAATCTATGAAAGCATTCATCCTTCTTCTCTCTTAAGTAAAAGCTTTTCCTCTCTTTCTGTCTCCCAGATTAACTGGTCTTGAAATTGGTGAACTCCCAAATATGCTTGCTGAGATGAGAGAAGAGGTTGGTCAGGTGAAATTTCAAAGTGTCCCCAAAGTCACATGGTTCAAACTGTTAATGATGGTAAACTCAATAACATGCCATGATTTTAAACACCTTTGCTGAATCAAAAGTGGAACAACATCATGAGACTAAAAAACTTTAATTCTGGATGGTTGTGGGGAACAAAATCAGTTCCCAAACAGGTGAACAATCATGAAATTTCAGTGACAAAGATGGGACACCAAAATACAAAAAGTAAATGTTTGCTTTTCAGATCGAACAAGATTGCAAGGCCCAAAGAATTGAATAAAATATTCAGGACTAGTTTGCAGAGGTAAAAAGGTATTGTCATCTGAATCTACCGTTTGGTATGAAAGATTTGATCAAGGAAATGCAGTTGAAACTCTCATTCTACGCCTTGCTTGTATTATTCCCTTATCACTAGGACTTACGTCGATTGGAATTTCATGTTGGTATCTACCCTTTTGGTTGTAAGTGGCTGTTCAAGATGCTGCAGCTTAATGAAAATAATGATGGAACTTGGAATATCGCAGTGGTCCAAGCTCCTCGAGTGAAATGGTTGCAGTAACTGGGCACTGCAGAATTGTCTAGTTATCGTCCCTAACATAATAAGATCCACCGTTGGGACATGAAAATGACAAAAAAATGATTAAAAGGTGGGTCTGTTACGGAAATCACAATCAATTGAAGGCTTCCCTAAAAGGAAAATGAAACCAACAGAAGGAACAAATAAGAACAGTAAGGTTCATGAAAAGGTTACTGTATCTCTATAGCTCCAGAACGTGACATCCCCTGAAAAGGAGCATTTTGCTTTAGTAAGCAACCCACCATGATCAACCACACGGTTTTAATCATCTGTTGAATCATCTCATTCGTTGTTATGTTACCCTTTTAAGTTCATTCCAAGGTGAGATTAAAAAGTGATTTTTTTTTTTTTTGCCACATTTATGTTCAAATGATGGTTTAAACTTTGTACTGATGTTAACAAGCACTGAAAAACCATACTTTTAACAGAGACCAAGATTTTAAAGTTCCTTTGAGATCTAATCACAGTGACATAAATGTTTCAACACTTGAAGAGAAACAAGTATCTCATCCTTCTTTTTTCGTCTTGGTTTTTCTCTAAGGAAAACATGTATCTCATGTAAAAGACTCACAGACATGAATGCAGAGAAATAGTGCAGAAAACTCTTTCTCATGATAAACCTTTTAGTAAGTGACAAACATTTTACTGTTCTTTTTCTACGCGTGAAATACAACATACATAAAGTTGAATGCTAAAAGCAAAGTGTTGCCAAAATACCAAAGAGACTCTAAAAGACGTCCCTCGGATAGAGAGACTAAAATCATTAGAACTCCACTGAATTACATTGTCTGTTCTTAAAGTTGAAGTGGATGCAAATCTCTTTTAAGTTGTATCCCAACATTTCAAAAAGGTCCTGCATATTCTAAAGACCACCCGCCAACACTAAGTGGAAACATATATTTTCTAGTGGACAAAGCATTATATTAATAGTTCCACACAACCATGGAAATGAAAGTTTTTTCCATTGTGCTTCGTTCCATTTTGGACCCCAGTCTGTTTTTTATTTCTCGGCACTGTCTATGAAATGAACTACATATAAAGAATTAATTTTTTGTTGTTCTTTTTCATGGACTGTCCAAAACTGCACAAATTCCTTTGCCTAACTAAAGTTCCCCGTGTCTCCTTACCAAAAAACTTAATAGTTTTGCTATGTCAAACGAGTAAAACTGAAATAAAAGGAAGAGGAAAAGCGTCCAAGTCAGTTTCTTTGACAATAAGAATGACATACTGTAGCTTGACTAGACATCATTCTTCAAAAGCACTGCAAATGTGGGATTTCAACGAAAAACGCCTTAGTGTTCTAAGTGACAAACCACTTCAGTAAGTTCAGAGTATCCAAACATGGCGCACTTCTGTTTTTGGTTCAATTCCACATGGGTTGTCTTGAAGGTAGAACTAGAGTTTTTAATGTCGTACTTTTCCAGCAGTGTACCTACCGATTCACCTGTTTCACATGAAAGACTCAAGAGCCCGACATTGTAATAGTGAAAATCTGGGAGAAACAAAGACATAAACCATAGACTACTGTCATACATTGCAACACAATTGACTGTACAAAAAGCACCGGCATCTTCAATTGTGCCACTTAGAAGCTAGTTCTAGAACCTAGAGACGATCTAATGGAGAGGGCCTAAAGGGGCAGAGAAAAATGGGTTAAATATCAGAATGAGAGGCAATGGCAGAGAAGAAAGAGAGGCTGAGAGAGTTTGAGATCATGCGCAGGCCTAGGTTACAGAGCTTGAGGCGGCACAACAGAGCAAAGCTCGATGGACCCATAATGAAGTAACTCTTGAATCATCTGCTCAATGTGATCATCCTCAAGAGGCTTGAACTGCTGGGTGTTTTCCGCTTGAACTTTCTTGACAACCCAGTTGGCCTCCGTTTCTTGTTCATTTTCCAGCGTCTTGTCCGCTAATCGGGAACCCATTTCAGTGGGCTTTCCGGCAGTGCAGCCGGCTGTGTTAGTATGAGGCATTTGTGGATTCTGAGGCTCTTGCAGTGATGGTTTTGTCATTTGCAGAGAAGCCATGTAACACCTATGGAGTTTGGCAGTCAAAGTGGCTGAGAGAAGCTTTGAGGACGAAGACTGAGGTGCATTTGGGTTAAAAGGAAAGTTCGTCCTCGCTCTTGGACCACACATTAGCCTTGCCGCTTCGTCGTAGGCCCGTGCAGCGTCCTCCGCGGTTTCAAATGTTCCCAGCCAAATTCTTGTCTTCCTGCAAAAACGAAACGTCTCAGTCAGTAACCCACCGAAACGTGTTGGAACCATGAGTAGGTCATGATAGTTGAAAGTGAAGTTAACTTACAGTAGAGGGTGACGAATCTCGGAGACCCAGGAGCCCCAATGCCTTTGGCGAACGCCTCGATATCGCTGTTGTGGTCTGGCCATGTTAGTCTAAAAAGAAACGTTTTGCTGGAAAGGTGTTTGTGATATGCCTGAATGAGAAAATGGAGGCAAAGAATGGTCCTAGATGAGGGGGGAGGGGGGGATTTATGTAGTTGGATTTGTTGACTGACATTGGGTAACTGTTTGACTCCATTGTTGGCCTTCTGGCAGCAATTAACAGTTGGGTCCCAGAGGGCTGTTGGCTCATCCCCTCCTTTTCTCTTTTTGGCTTTATTACAACTGATAATTCAATTAATTACAGGTAGATAGAATTTGAAAGAGTAGTTTAATTCACATGAGTAATAATACCTCTTGTCAACGCAGATCTAACCAAACAGACCTCATCTCAAGATCTGCTGATCATTGTCGTATCCTTGTTTTCTCACTCTGTTTTGGTTCTTCTGCTGCAATTTTCTCATCCTATGGTGCTTTCTTAGGGTATTGGTAAGGTCTAAATAGGTTCCTGTTTTAGTTGCTTCAGTGGCTTCTAAAAGTTTTTTTCACTCTGATGAGTTTTAAAAGATTTAACAGAAGACCCACATCGTTTCCTGTCTGTATTTCCGTACCCACATCTTGCTGCTTCAGTATTAGAGCAGTTTTAGGCTTTTTGCATAATCAGATTCTGATACAGTGAGATTGGTGTAAGTGGGATCAAGCTTTTTGGTTCTAAAAACCTTTAACAATGTGACATCCTGGTGCTGTCTCGCTTCAATTTTCAGCCTCATTTTGTAGCCGTTGCCAAAAGAAGAAACGAGAGAAAGTTGTGGGGCAATCTCCTATTTCCTTGACTTCGTCCGGTGAAAACCCCAGAAGAGCTAAATGCTATACGCCTGGTGAAACAAAAATCCCTGCCCCCACATAGAAAATCGAATTTTCCCGGGGCCCAGTTGGTGAGAAAATGGTCATCTTAGAAAGACTATCAAGCCCAATGGAGTAGATTACCTCAAATAGCTCTTAGATCAAGGTCAGTACAAGGCCTAAATTTCAACCCGAGCCAACCAGTCAGACTCTTCCTTAGTTATACCTCGATTTATGTTTGCACCCAAGTCGCATAAGGAAGACTAAATGTTTACGTGATGGAGTACATAAACTTTAATACAGAGATGGGCGATCCTAAAGTGAGGTTTATACAAAGAAAGGGCCTTTCGACCTTTGAATTAATCTTTAAATGAAGTTTTAAACTTTTTAATGTGGTATTAAAATTCAAGTTATGCCATATTCTAACTCTATATTACCTATTGACATCGTTAATATCAAAAAACTTTTTGATATACAGAGATATTAAAGATCATGAGACCAACAACAAAATAAACACTCCTAAAATAAAATTTATATAAAAAAAGAATCTTTTAAATTATAAAATAATTTTTAGATTAATTCTTTGAACCTTGTATAACATGTTAGATAGATGCATCTAATGTTGTCATTTGTATTTGCCGACCTCTTTCTTGGAAGCTGAGTTCCTATTTCCTCTTATGTTGCCCTTTGTATCTCTCAAGCCCCAAGATGCGAGAGGGATTTGATAAGTTATTTGCTTTGTTTTCTTCAAAAAAGCCCATAATGGGCATATTGGGACTTATTATTTTTTGACATTATTGATATCAAAATAACCCCTCAATATGCTTAAGATATTAGAGATCATGAGTCCCACACTAAAAATAAACAAACTTAATGTAGAATGTATATGAAAAAAGGATCCTTCAACTTTTAAAATCACTTTTAAGCTAAGACTTTGAGCTTTCTCCTAGCATGTTAGATAAACCTAGAACTAACACCTAAAACTGTCATTTGCTTTCGCAGTTTGCAGATTAAACCTCTTGTTTGGCAGGGAAAACGAACAGAAAAAGGGAAAGGAGCTTTCCTAGAAGCTGAGTTCCTGTTTCCCCTTATGTTGCCCTTTGGATCTCCCAAGTCCCAAGATGCAAGAGGGATTCCGTAAGTTATTTTGCTCTGTTTTCTATAAGAAAACCAGAGGAGCACTTCCCTGTCCCGTGAAGCGGCTAGGAATGATTGACTTGAAATTATACCAAACATAAACTAACCAACAAAAAGACAGGACCAATGTTGGGCTAAAACCTGTACATCTTTGCAGTTGTAAAATAACCCTATTTTTCCCCGTGATTGGCGCTTAAAAGTCGAGAGAAAATCCTTGCCTTTTTGAGCAAACCTTGTCTCTCTGGATATCAATGTTACTGTGGTGTCAGTGTTCAATGTAGGCTCCCACACGACCAAAAGGAGTACCCAACAAAAGTGCCAAAGCTGTTCTTCTATGAGGTGGGGTCCCTGTAATTTCTTACCGTTAACCAAACTCCATAAGCACAAGAAAAGAGATTTGAATAAACAATGCAATTCTTGCAGCTAGGCTGCATAGAGTACAATGCTCAAAGCTAAAGCATAAGCTTGTATTATATCATAATTATAACTCGTTTGGTGCTGCATATGACATCAGTCACATGGGTCACCAGAAGAAACTATGAAGAAACTAAGGAGGGGGAACTATGGTGGAACTATGGGGTTCGAGAAGCAGCAGGCTCTGGAGAGTCTGAGAAAAATAGGTTAAAATTAGCAGAATGACTGACATTAGCAGAAAAGATATACATATACCGTAGAGGTAAAAGAAATGGAGGGTGTTTGAGATGTTTTTGGAGCTAATTTTAGAAAGCCTGAGGTGGTACAACAGAGCTGAGCTCAATGGAGCCATAGTCGAGAAGTTCCTCTATCATTTGCTCTATATGGGCATCCTCAAGAGGCATGAACTGCTGCTGGCTGCTCTCCACTTTAACTTTCTTCATAACCCAATTGTTTGGCTCTACTTCTAGCTCACCCACCGGACTTTTTGCCGGCTGCCGCATGTCCATTTCGATGGCTTTTCCTGCAAGTCCGTTGGAGGCTATGATATGTGATGATGGAGGTTTTGGAGGCTCCTGTGATAATGGGTTTGCCATTTGGAGTGAAGCCATGTAGCACTTGTGTAGTTTAGCTGTCAAAGTTGCAGAGAGAAGCTTCGACGAAGATGACTGAGACGCATTTGGGTTGTAAGGGAAATTGGTTCTGGCCCTTGGACCGCACATCAGCCTTGCAGCTTCATCGTAAGCTCGGGCTGCGTCTTCAGCTGTCTCGAACGTCCCTAGCCAAATTCTAGTCTTCCTGCATAAACGAAACATTCCGTTTAGTACACAAGCAAGGAACACATATACGCGGACGAAGAAAGTACACAGATTTTGGTTCTGACGAGAACTTACAAGATGGGATGGCGAATTTCGGAGACCCAAGAGCCCCAATGCCTCTGTCGAACTCCTCGGTATCGCTGTTGCAGTCTGGCCATGTAGAAGAAAACAAAGTGTTTGTGAAAATTCTTGAACGAGAGGGAATGAGGCAGGAGAGGGATGCCAAAGAGTGGGGGGGGGATAGATGGGTTTTTGTAGTTGAATTTGTTGACACAAGTACATATACGCAACTGGAAGGGTCTTTTTCCAAGCCTTCTCTGGATGCCAATTTGGAGTTGGGTCCCATGAGAGTTTTGGACGGAGGGGGTCTGAACTTCTTTTCTGTCTGTATCAGTAACCAGTTGGCTTGTTGGAGGGAGGATTAATCGATAAATATTGAACTCAATTTTCAAACTGTCCAAATTCAATTCACATGAATAAGAAAGTAGCTGGTATATTCAGAATCAATTAAGTACTTATGTCATGGTTTTGCTTGTTCTTTCATAAAGAAAATCTGATGTCATAGTTCCATTCTTTCTCATGTGATCGTGGTCTAAGCTTAGAAAACGACTTCATCAACTTGATAGTTCTCATGACTAAAATATGAGAATAAACAAACTCTTCTTGATCTGATCAATGAAAAGATCATTGAACGTATCATTGTGAGACCAAAATCTTGGTAATATGCTGCATCCTGAAAGCATGAATCATTATACTGCAGCAACTTGCTACAGATATGATTGGTCAATCTTCTGTTGGTATACATCGATTAAAAGATTCTTGGAGCATAATTATTAACATAACCATCCAAATCAGGTAATCAAATCTTGTTTACTGTTGATGAGATCAGCTGTGCATATTAGTCCGGTGGTAATTTTTGGCCTTTGATGAACTTGCAAGGTGTAGTTGAACAGTGAACAATAGATCTTTCTGCAGAAAAAGGTGGGTTGCAGTGGTATTAGGGGTTTTTTTATGAAGAATTTAAGGTCATCCGGTTTCCAAAGGAGGGTAGATTCTGATAGATATTTGTGTGTATTGCTCACGGCATAGGTGCTAAACTCGGAGACATGTGCATATGCTATTCTATAGAAGCTGACAAAAACAGGTTTCTTGAATTTGTATGGCCATGCACATTATTACTGTTCACCCACGTGCCAAGAATGAGTTCCCATGCTGGAGACTGGAGATCAGGGGATATAGGAAGACTCAAATGTTTCAAAGTAAAACTATTAGAAAATCCATTTCTTTCTTCAAGTCGACCAGTAAGAAGAAAAATAACATGTTTATATATAGATTAGGAACAAAGTCAAGTACTTGAGTTACACGCTATGGAAAGATTTTGTTCACCTTAGCTATGAGTTCTAATATCATGCTAAAATGTTAATTTTGTTATTAAATCCAACTCTGTAAAAGATTCTAATGTGTAACATTCCAACCAAAAAAAAAAAAACCAACTAGGCTTTGCTTCACACGCAATTATGTGGTCTGTGACAGAGCAACATGCCTTTATCTATTCAGCAGCAATTTCTGACCAGTCTCCACCACATGAATCTGATAACCATCACCAAAACATCTCCTGCTCGAAAAAAGTGCGGTGGACATGCAGCAACAACCACTTTAACATAACTTACGAGGTTCCAGGTTCCAGATCATAAAAAATATTAGGATCTTACAAGCTTGCTTTGTGTGGTGCTGCAAATGGAGACAAGAAATGTTTCACCATAAATGGAGGATCCCAAACAAGCCAAGTGGTTGTGTACCCAACAAACCCCACAAAGAAAAAGGTCACTAAATCAAATGTTAATTGCTTAATAAAAGGTTGAGAATTATGGGTTATACAATGCAAGTTAAACTAATATCAACAGCATCATGTACTAGTCATTAATATTAAAAAAACACAGCCATGTATAATCAAAAAGTGCAACATGGTAAATCTTTGTTTACACCAAGCTTTTTGAATAATGGGTTTTTCCATTAAGACTTGAATCATCAATAACATTCTCCGTTCTTGGTTTACAGCTAACAACCTAGCCTGAAATCAACAGAAATGTCAAAAAGGAAAAAATCTAATGTCTAGAACATGATCCAAAGCTGAGGACCCACAAACAAACGCGTGAAGTGGGTCCTAAATCTAACATGGGTGATGATAGCAAGTTGTCCATTTGTGTGTGCAATTGTATGAAAGTTCCCATGGTTTCATGCCCACATCACGGTCCCGTCCATGTCAAGGCACTTTGTCTGCCTCTCGGCTCTGCCTTTCTGTCTCTTTCTGTGTCTGTCCGGAGGTCACATGCAAACACAATCCATTGAATTGAAGCAGCCACAAAAGAAGAGCTTAGAAATTTAACCCACAACATGGTATATCCCTTTCACTCGAAGACAATTTGCATTCTCTCTTTTCTATATTGTGTGCCGCCCAGCTTGCATAAATACGTGTATTCTGACAGCTTGCATACATACATTTTTTTAACACTACTAAGAGATGTTACTATTAGAATGAGATGTCTTATCCCACGACCTGATCAAAAGCTTATTCTCATACTTTAAGAAACTTAACTTTGGAGATGGGAGACTACATAGCAAAGGTATATTTCTTAGCTTTGATATTATATTAGTGTGAGAGTTCCTTCTAAAATCTTAAAGTATTAAGTAAAAAAATTTCATTATTAATAAGATTTAAAATTTATTCTCACATTTTCAATATGGGACAATACTCACTTTTAACAATTGCTACAAGAATTTTATTCCTCTAAATAATCTGATAAACATTAAAATGTGATGACTAATCCTAAAAGCTTAAAGCATATGAAAAAATCTCATCATTTATAAGATCAATGACCTATTTTCATGTTTCAAGAAAACTAACTTTGAAGATGGGAGACTACAAAGCATAGGTTCATTATTTGGCTTTGATACCATATTAGTTACGTGAGAGCCCATTTCAAAATGTCAAGACGTTAGGACAATGCCCACGTTTAACAGTTGCTATTAAGAAGTATGCTTCCCCAATTGATCTGATAAATATTAACTTGCGTGTGTCCTGGGTGCCGCGAGGAGTATGTTCCTCCAACTGATCTGATAAATATTAACTTGCGTGGGTTCTGGGTGCCCCGAGGTAAATGTCTTCCTGCATTTGTGTACAAAAAGTGCATAAACCACGTCATCCTGGACTTTTCACGAATCGTAGAAAGAACAGACTGTAAACCTCTTCCAGGTAGAAACCACGATTACAGGAGAAGAACTTGCAGAGAAGCAAGAAAACATATGAAGCTGTCTTCTTTTAAGAATTTGTTTGGTATCTTAGATGGTGAAAGGCTAACGTACAATTTACTTGCATATGCAGGAAAACAAGGCAGAGAATATAAAAGTCTTGGATCTTTTCATCATTTTGTTTGCATTTTCTCGTGACAAGGACTGGTCAAGGAGGGCATTAATTCTAAATCCCCTTAATCACTCCCAACGCGGTTTCGTTGCTACGCAAGAAACAGGTAAATTAAGGTGATGTGATGGAAATGTCAGCCTCCCAACTCCCTCACCCGCAGTCCATGGGATTTTGCACAGGCTGTTCCTTTGAATTTTGAACAAAACTATCCATGTGCATCTTCCTATTTTGTCTCGTGCATAGCATTAAAAATCAACACGGAGATTACAGCACAAAAGCATAACAAGGAAGTAGAAAAGAACCCACTCTTACGTAGCTTTATATCTCAAATTGGTAAGCTAGAAATGATCCACTTTTCTTTATTAAAATTGATCATTAAGAGAGAATATAGATACAAGGAGGAAAATATACTAAGATATTGAAAATATAATATGATTACTATTATGGAACAGTTCATAAGTGAAGGGATAAAGTGATGGACAAAAATACCAAAACTTACTCAATATTTAGGCATCACACTTAAACCTAGGTTTTAATTTCATGTTAGAAATTGTTCAATTTTCTCATTTAAAACCAATGATTAAAATTCACAAGGCGTGATGAAAAAAAGAAAAAGATAGAAAATCCACGAAATAAGCATAGTGAATTGTATTCATTCTAATGTGATATTAAAATTATATAAGACTATCATTATATATACAAGTCTAAGCTTAAGCTAATCAATATGGTAATAAAAAATATTTATGAAATATATAAAGCATATTCCTCTATGAATATATATGGAATATTCTTCTAAGTAAATTAACGCTTAATCTGTCATAATTAGTCTGCTTAATTCAATGGTAAGCATATATTATTTGAAATCTTTTAATCCATGTTTGACATCCCAAAGGTACATGACTGGCACGATATGTTATGGTTTAAATGGATTAATCTTAAATTAGTCAATAGGTCTAAACATTTTGACATAATGGTTAAGAATTATGACAAATTTTCATTAATATTAAAAGATAAACGCATCCGAACATATAAGATAAATGTCACGATATTACAAATGTGAAAGAACTACTACTTAACATAATACAATATGGTGAATTTAAGTTACTTTCTTCTCCAACGAAGGTTGGGAAACAATTTCTATGAAGAAAATACAGTTGTCTCTCGCTAAACATGGGATCCATTGTCGACCCGGGAAAAAGTTAGTCAAGTTCAATGACATGTTCAGTGCACTGCTAGACGTGCTTAGGGAGGATTAAGAAACTCACGAATGTAGTTGAATAGCTTAAAACTCAAAGAATGGAAACCTGTGCACTGACTTTGACATCTTCTCGGACATAGCAGTTGCACGGAGGCAATAGAAAACAGCACCATCCATTTCCTACCATGTGCCTTGATGAATTGTGCTTTGATGATTTGCTTCTTTCTTTATCTTCTGTTTTTGTTAAGAATTTATGTTGTGCCGACCCAAAATAAAAAGCACTATGCTTCATAGTTTATGCTCTGTGGTAGGTTTTCCTGGTAAACTGCTCGGCCAATGATGCCATGATCCATCCCAGAACAGGACAACACATGATAATCTAAGTGATGGTCTAGAATTTTTGTATTAGAACTAAAAAAAAAGGGGGGGGTAATTGAGGAAACGAAGACCAGAGCCTATTGAAAAGCAATTCATCATGTGAGTTGGTCGGTGAACACTGAATATAAAAGCGAGATGGGAGTTCCTGCAAATATATATAAACTGAAAACTTTGCGCATTAAACTAATCAATTTATTTTCTTTTTCCTGAAAGTCGGTGAACCTTAAACTAATCAGTTTGTCCAACTGAAGTCTAGTTCGTCTGTTTTAAACATACGTAGAAGGATGCTCAGGCTGGGCTTTGGTAGCCTTGAAGGGGATCCTGAATTCCGTCATTGTTCACCCAAGCCTGCTAAAGTGAACCCGAAAGTGAATGTATCTGCTGGGTCGGCCTTGGAGAACGATATTGACAGAGGCTTAGTGATAGAGAGCAGTAGTTTTCCTCTGTTTATGGCCCAAAGATCTATTGATTCCCCAAGATGAAAGGAAACCCCCGGAAACTAAATTAGAATTATTTTCTTGAAAGGTGCTATTCTCCTTGAAACTTTTGGGGCCAAAACTATTCCCAAAGTGAACAAGGGCATAGCCTCATCAAAAGTTGTAGAGGTCTCTTCACACTTCGCCATTTTGCATAAATCCGGTAGTTCCATGTCCTTTGAAGCAGTCCCACTAAGCTCGTCATTGGTTGCCAGCTGCTGAGCACCTTCCAACTATAAGATGGAATTTGTAAGAGAAGTTTTTGGTAATAGTAATCCCTTTGTAGGTAAGACAGAGAGAACCATGATTCACACAAATCCATCCTCTTGCTTCTCAGAAAGTATGTTATACTTTGTGGGATGCCACCAAAGGAATTCTTCAGTTTAAACAATCTTCTTGTAAGAAGAAAGGGCAACAAAGAAGTGGAAAATCAAACGGAGGTATATGAAAGTTATTTATACAAGTAGATGTAAATGTAAGTGGAGTTTTCCCAATTCTTTCTTTCTTTCTACGAGTCACGATTGATAGTTTGCAAGTCAGGCTGATGGAGATAAGAATTAGTGCTGGTAGGTGAGAGATGATGGGTTGACAGAGAAGGATTTGACCAGTCTAGTGGGTCTAGACTACGTTTTGTGCCAAATCCAAACATTTCTAATGCTGCATAATGAATTTCCCTCAGGCTGCAAGGCATGTTTATGCATTTTTGAGATGCATAAGGCCACCATGCAGTCATGAAAAACCACCCATAATTTTTTTTATGCCCCTAAACTTCCTATCATTAAGATACGCTAGCTCTATTTTTCAAAAAATCCAACCACGCCTTAGCTTGGTAGCCATTCAAATGCGATATGACAACCCCAACATTGAATGTTTCTCTTTATCAAGTCAATACTTGACTATTATAGACCTGCTTGGTGCAATTTTTTTAAGGCATCTAACCAGAATGAGCAGCACACAGCCATACACCAAAGCAAAATGCAAGGAGGAAACCATCTAATGAAGCCAAACATGAAAATAACACGGTCTTGACCATTTCTTAGAAATTAGACGTAACACATAGTTGGATATTTGGTGCACAACTCTATTTGGTACTTCAATTTAAGGTACGTGAATACTCACCTTCTTTTGTTAAAAACTTAAGAAGCAACTTTGGTTGGGGATTAATTACATATGACCAATTAGAATTGATGAGGAATCCAACTCTATACAAATCTTTGGATCCTAATAATTAAATTTTCACCACCTTAACATTTTGTCGCATGTACATTAAGATAATCAGAATTTGAGTTTTTTTTTTCCCTCCCTTTTCATGCAAAAAAATGACCCCACCCCAAAGTAAAAGGAAATATCGGTAAATAAAACACCCATATTAATTAATATGTGCTAGATCTTTTGATATCTAGATGGATTCAAATATTATCATAGGATTTATGAACTTGAGGATTAAAAAATATCCTCCTACAGAAAATCATCTGTTAACAAATCTTTGAACCTCCCTTTAAAGTAGGGCGGCTAAGTACTCTCCTCCTTTCAAGGAAGAGGTTACGGCAAGAATTGGTGGTGTAAAGCTTCTTTAATTTACTGCTTGGAGAAAAGGAAATAAGGGAAAGGAATCAATTAACTTAATTTCTTTCCTATTGTCTTCATCAAATACATAAAAATTTATTATGAACGCAGATATACGAGAAATTCCCATACTCCAGCAATCAAAACGCAAGCTGCTTTCATGGTGGCCTCCACTTTGCACGTCAACCATCTGGGTTGCCTTCGAACTTGTTTAGGCTGTGTTATCCCACTTCAACCGGTGGCAGTGAAGCAGCTAAGAAACAGCTCCATCGAATACAGACCCAAGAAGCGATTCAGATGTTCTTGCAGGAGTTTTTCTTCTTTTGCAGATGATATTGGAAAATATGAGTCCTCAAGCATCAGAAAGAACCCCGACACAGACGAGAAATGCCGACTTGCAGTCACATCTATACATGAACATGTATCGAAACCAGAGGATGAAAATCCGACGAGCTTTGCTAATGTTCTTTCTAGGCAGCTGAAAGCTCTCTATTTGTTTTCACGTCCTCACACTGTAATTGGCACCGTGAGTTCTGCTCGATTTAATATCAAGTCCCCATTTTTTGTCAAAGATAAGGACCTTTTTTCATAGTAAATTTTTCCCACTTGTGTTTGTCAGATCACGGGGATAGTATCGGTTTCTCTTCTTCCAGTAGAAACTATTTCTGATCTGACCCCCACATTCTTTGTTGGTTTGCTGAAGGTAAGGTTTGGTTTGATAGAGAAGGACTTGGCTATGTCGATGTCCAAATTAACATTTTTGTTTCTTGCTATTGTTTCAGGCATTGGTACCGTCGTTACTGATGAACATTTACGTTGTGGGTTTGAATCAACTGTTCGATGTTGAAATAGACAAGGTATTTCAATGGATGCAGCACATACTGCAGAGCAGATTGAAAAGGAAAAAGATATTTATCATATCCTGATATTGCATTGCTGCCAATGAAAATATATATGCTTCATAGCTTTGGCACCAATCTTGTGCCTGCTGTCAGATTTTTTCCTTGCAATTTGCAGGTTAACAAGCCTGAGCTCCCTGTTGCTTCTGGTGATTTCTCAATGGGAACTGGAATTACAATCGTCATGACATGTTTAGTCATGGTGAGTTGGCAGAGACCGTCTTTCACTTGGGCTTTTTGATAAACAACAAAAACTAAGATTTCAAAACCTTAAGATTTTTGCAAATTTTGTGACAAAGGTTATCTTTGGCTTGCCAGATTTCAGACTTCCTAAGCAATAGGCGTTCGAGTTGACATTAATTCTTTTGGTTTAATTTTTTCAGAGCATTGCCATGGGAATCATCTTTAAATCACCACCCCTTGTTTCCGCACTTTTGGTGACTTTTCTTCTTGGGAGTGCATATTCCATTGAAGTAAGTTTCCTTTGCCGCTTCTGTTTGTTTTCTAATTTGAGCTTAAGAAAAATACAGTCATCTAAAACTAGTATAATCAATGACTAATCACCCGATCAAGATAGAAGACAACTGAAGTGAAAACTCCTCTTTCTTTTCGACTATCTGGTTTCCTTTCGTGTTGTAGCTCCCATTTCTCAGATGGAAGAGACATGCATTCCTTGCTGCAACTTGCATCCTTATAGTGAGGGCAGTTGTTGTTCAACTCGCTTTCTTCTTACACATCCAGGTATCTATAGTTGGACATTCTCCCTTGAGTTTTTGCTTCCATTCTTGATCGAAAGCATAAGTGGTGGCATAACTGCAGAAATACGTGCTTAGTAAACCAGTCATGATAACAAAATCATTGGTATTTGCTGCGGCTTTCATGTGCTTCTTCTCTGCTGTCATTGCATTATTCAAGGTAAGTAAAAGTTATAACTTAACCAGGCAACTCAAATAAGACTTTAGTTTCTTTGTTTATGGATCTTCTTATTGAAGCTTTTGGTGCTGAGGGTTGAAAAAAGAACTGTACAAGATACTCCGTTTAGATTGCTGATGATGCAGTATCAAGTAAGGGAAATTTCAAACATATTGTCCATTGGAAAAGAAGTTACTGTTGAAAACAAGAATTTGGGTTGATGTTAAACTGTGTTTAGAAGATAGCATGTTGTATAAAAGATATCCATTTTGTACATTTGTTGGGAATTGGCAATTTCCTAAATCAAATAGAATAACTAATTTCACATATAAAATGCAATAATACTCTACAAAAAGAAGCTACAAATATCTTAGACAATGTAGTTTAATATGATATGGTAATACAAGCATGTAGCCTAAGTTTTTCTCCCATCCTAAAGTACCTCTAGCTTGGATTCCCTAAATCAAGTAGAGTGTGGGGGATTAAAAAATGAATTATGCAATAAACACACATAACAAAAACATTAAGAACATCAAAGAATTACATTGTTTGGTATAAACCAATCGTTGCATCCATAAGAGCAACAACTTATCATTAGATGGAGCTTCGATACACTCGAAAGTTGATAGAGAATTTTTCTCTATATCAACTCTCTTTTTAATTATTTGGATAACCTACTTAATGACACAATGTATAAGATTTCTTAATGTCTCATACTAAAAAACAACTTAAGATACAATGAATTTTCCTTTTACCTTAATATGTAAATTCTTGTTTTGCTCTTACCCTTATTTAGCAATTCAAATCTAGATTTGTATTCCTTCAGCATTTATTGTATATTATTTTCATGCTTCTTGACTATATACTATTGAAAGTTGCAATCTAACATGAAAACTTAAAACTTATATGTTATCCAAATGTTGAGACATCACCTCTTCTACAAGCTTAGTGTCCTTAACTTTTACCAACCACTAACTTCAAATACAAAAATGACTAACAAGGCTATATAAGCCCTTCACACCCTTTTCCTTTATGCAATGCCATAGGAATCCTAGTTCGAGATAAATAAGAAAGGTGATATCTCAACATCTGAATAGCATAGGATTTCCAAGTCTTTACATTAGATTGCAACTCTCAACATATACCATTTTAAGATGTCAACTATGCACTCTGTTTGACACACCATTGGACTAGTTGCCAACATTCCATACAGCCTTGAAATGAAGATCATTGATATTATTTCGTGAGATGCAGTTCCTGATTCTTAGTATAATCTGGAAGTCAGAAACTATGCCTTCAGATGCTATGCAGCATAAAAGGGAATACCCATATTTCGTTAGATCTTAAACTGCAGCCAGTTTTGATCCAGTTTGCTGCAGCATCTTGTTTTTAAGAATAATCACTTGTGCTTCTCCTTACATTGCATGTGTCAATGGTTAGTGATAAACATCTTGTTGGCATACTAACAGGACATACCTGATGTGGATGGAGATAAAGAATTCGGCATTCAATCATTCAGTGTTAGAATCGGTCAAGAAAAGGCCAGTACACGAATTACACTTAGACGACTGTGTTTTCCTTACTCTGTGTTTGGTTTCCTAGAAGAGTGAGAAGGCAAGAAAACTTGAGATGTTCATAAACACGCAACCCAACTCATAAACAGTGTGATACTCTTGATAGGTATTTCGGCTTTGTGTTAACATGTTGTTAATGGCGTACGGCGCTGCTGTGGTGATTGGAGCTTCTTCTTCATTCCAGCCGAGCAAGCTTGTTACTGTATGTATCATACCTTGACAACTATAGTTAGAATTCAATGGTTTAATTAACAAAGACTGGATTTATTTTTCCTCATCGAAACCAACTTTTATACTATGTTAGAATTTAAGATTTGATTACCAAAGTCCTCTTAAAAAATGTTCGTATAAAAAAGATTTCAATGTAAAATACATTATTTTCAACAAATACTTTACACGCTTTGTGTCTATTTGTACCTCTGTTATTGCAGACGTTGGGACATTTGGCCCTTGCTTCGTTCCTATGGATTCGAGCTCAATCAGTTGATCTTGCCAATAAAGCATCAATAACTTCCTTTTACATGTTCATATGGAGGGTGAGTAATTCTAAGTCAACTGTTGTACCCTGTAAGCACTGTTTATATTTTGGTAGCAGAGAACACAGAGGGTCATCTCGATCTTTGGGACATACCAGTAATAAAATCCACCAGGTAGTCACTGATAAATATCAAATAAATTTTATTACATGCATGCACCCATTTGATGTCAAAATCCTATACCACATAGTCGGATATGCTTTGGTTACTGTCCTTGACTTGAGTTTGGTTACTTAAACTTTCAGTCAGATGATTTAGCTTATAGAGTGACATCCAGCTGATACATCAGAAGCCCAGATGCTTGATTTTTTCGCTTGCACTGAAGATCATTGTTCTGTAGCTTATCCACTAGACACTGATTTATGATGTTGTTGCTTCTGCAGTTGTTCTATGCTGAGTACTTCCTCATTCCTTTTGTACGGTGAGAAGAATTGTTAATTCCAAATGCCTAAACGAGTGTCAATGCAACGACTGATGATGCTAGAATGAAAGCTTTTGCATTCACAATTCAACTTTGTCCAACTTAGGAGCCATTAGACAATTGCTAAGCTGTGTGTTTCATGTTGGGACGTCAGTTTCAGGTCCCAGGTGGACATCTGAAGATAGATTACTGATCCCATTTATGCATTTATAAAGCATTCATCTACTAGTTATGCCAAAGTGAAAAACTTGTTAGCATGCGTTAAAACAAGGCATGATCTTGTAATACCAATCGTCTTGCTCATGCTTTTGTTAGAACAATGCTCAATAAGCATTACTACGTATAAGACACTCAAATCCACCTCAAATGATAATGGCAAACTCAGACAATGATCTAATTATATGGGCAAAATGATACCACAAAAGCCTAAAATATAACTCTGATGCCATGTTAAAAAAGTCTAGTCCTCCCTTAAAATCGATCGTTAAAAATTAGGACTACACTCGTGCATGAGAAAATATCAAATTACAACATAAACAATATAGAACTCAAAAATTAGGTGTTATCGTTTTAAGCATGGTGGCTTAGGACTTCCATGCCCCAAACCTTAACTCCATGACCCTTTGAGGTGCACAGAACATTCAGAGTAAGCTCCAAACAGCAACATGAGCTCAACACTAACAACTATGCACACCAGCTATCCGTTTCTTAGATCCACGTTCTAGCAAGTTAGAACAGATCAAGAACCTCATGCAAATCAATCTTTCGGTCACCCACCATCCCAAATCACAGAATCATACATACTAAAATCTAAAAAGCAACTCTCCCAAGTTGCTGGAGAGCACGAAATTTATGCTCTGCATTAAGACCTCTGCATAGCTAAACCACTACTCTCTATCCAATAAAGCTAAAACTGAGAAGGGGATGCCACTAACAGAGGCCACACCACCAACGTCGAGTTTATAATGAAACATTCAGCACAGAAATAGAATTGATTCCCACAGCACGATAGAAATCAAACCCATTTTTGCAAACTTTTGTACACATATAAGAACCTTCAATTGCAAGTATCGAAATCGACGATAAAGATTGCCATAAGGAGAAAAGAACTTCACTTAAAGCCATAATTTCAGATTCCTCAAAACTGTAAACAGGGTTTAACACATTCCAGGTATAGGAATCTTAGATAGCTCCTTACCGAAAGAGTACTTAAAAGAAACACAAAACATCAAGCTCTGAAATACCAAAAATCCCTAACCATGATTCTAAATATGTAATAATTAACGAGGCAAAGTGGAGGAGCAGGCAAACATCTCAGAATCCGAGCTTGGTACGACGCCAGTGCCTACGCTTCGCGTTGTACCTGAAAGAAAGCAAAAACGGAGGGCCCGTTGGCATTCATGAGACTCCAGAAAAGGAAAGAATCAAAAAATATGCAAAAGAACGAAAGGGAGACGAGAAGTGAACTGGGTATACACCTGATCTTATTGTCCGTTCTCAACCGAATCCAGTGGGGGATCGGCCGGTTCTGGCGCATCTTCTTCGCCAGCTTCTTCTTTATCATAAAGGTCTTGTGGGAAGGCTGCATATATACACAAACCATTCAAAACCATGTAAAAAATCACTTATTTTCAACAAAATTCACTCCCAAAATAACAGCTAGAGAGCATACCATCTTCGATGTGGAAGGTCGCCGCTGCAAGAGCTTCCGAAGAGAGAAGGTGATACAGGAAAAACCCTAGGTTTCAGAAGGGACGGGCATTTTATATTAGATATTGCCTCCGGCCCAGACCATCCCTGGATCTAGGTCGGTGGAATCCCTGGATCTCCCAAAGTCTTTTAAATAAATCAAATGGATGAGGCCCAATACTCCATCGCTTAATAGACCTTGAACTCTTTTGGGGGCCCGAGCTGTGCTAAAAAGCCACGAACTAATGGGGTATATAATAGCAAATAAGTGAAAATTTAATACCATATCTAGTTGTCAACTGCTCAATTGAGAGTAAGTTTTAGATTCAATACTCGAATGTGTAAGTTTTGATGTGTGCATAAAAACATTATATCTAAATCTTTTAACAAAATGATCAAAGCATATGATAATATTAAATGAATCTTACTATTATTTTCTTCATCTTTAGGTACCATGTGAAGCACAAACATTAGCATCACACTAGGTTTGGATTTTGTAATGTTAGGATCTTTTATCCCTCTATTTCACTAAATAGTAGTTGTAAGGGTTTTTATAGAATCGGAGGGATTTACTAGTCAAGGTCTGACCTAATTAACACTAGACTAAGAGAGTCTCCTATATTATTAAGTTAGACGAGAATTATTACATATTTTTTATTCACAATTAAATTGTAATAGATTTGAAGTTATAAAAATATGAGTTAATAATGAAAGTCAAATGAAATATGATTTAACTAACTTTAAGCTTATGTCTTCTAAACAATGGTGAAGGAAAATAATAAATAATAAATAATAAATAATAAATAATAAAAGACAATCTTAGAATATCACATATTACGTACCAAAGACAGTACTTTATAGAGAATATGGTGTGCTCCCCGCGTCTACCTGCCACCGATTGATCAAGACTTAATATTTTTAGCCAGACACTATCACCACGTGGCACGAAACCGCAGGCGGGACACAACTTTAACGCTTCCTAATTACAAAGTTACCTTCGTTATTATAAGCTAATTACAAACAAAACTATACCGGCGTGAATTTAACGGGCACTACTTCCACTCCCACTTCGTAGTCATCGCTGTGTCTCTCTCTCTTTCTCTGGCAACACCTAAAGTTCAACGATTTCACATCCAACTTTTGTCGATTACACGAAGAACAGTGATTCTCATTTCCAGCGTTCAGGTAATTTTTGTTGAACTGTTTGATTTCGGTGGTCTCAGCGAGTCGGATTCTATATCGGTCTTGTTGAGTTTTTGTTTTTGCGGGTGTTGATTCAGATGGCTTCGACGATTCTATCTGTGGCTTTGGCCTGCCCTTCTGCGTCGCTCTCAGCGCATGAGAATCTCAAGGTACTTGTAGTTTTTGTTTCTGTGATGTCACCCTCAATTACGTTTTGTGTTCTTTCGAACGGAAGGCTTTTCTTATCGTTGCAGCCAAACGTGATTTTTATGTTTGAATCGGTGACATGATCTGTTGTAATTTGAACAGGGAAAGTTGAGCATCAACAAGGAGAAAAGAAATCTCTTTATTAAAGCAAAGGTATACATGCCATAATCTTCTCTTAGATGCTAGTGTTATAAATATTTTCACAATTTTCTAACTGTAAATCTGTCTTGCATTGATGCTATTGACTTATTTGTTTCTTATTAATCTTGCTCTTAGTAAAGGCTTTCACTTTATCTATATTTGGTTGTAAGATCTGAGTTTCGGTTGTCTCTTATATGCAGTCTTTTGGTCGGATATCTATGGTTGCTGCGGTTAATACTTCACGTTTTGAAGGTGTCACAATGGCTCCTCCTGATCCAATTCTTGGAGTTTCTGAAGCTTTTAGAGCAGACACGCATGAAAGTAAGCTCAACCTTGGAGTTGGGGCCTATCGAACAGAAGAGCTACAACCTTATGTGCTGAATGTTGTCAAGAAGGTCAGGTTCTTTCCCTCCTCTGTTGGTAAATATTGTGGAAATGAACATCTCCCGCTTTTGTGTTTTGTGTATGCGTGTATACTTTTCTCTGTAAACAAGTTTAGTGTCAGAAAATATAAGTTGGTACTTTTCGATTTGTTTCTTAGCATTATAACAGAAACTTTGTCTTTGAGAAGCAAATTGAGTATAATCAACCAATTTGAATTTTTTCTTTTCTTTCAGGCAGAAAATCTTATGCTGGAAAGGGGAGAAAACAAAGAGGTATCACTGTTTGCTTGAATGTGTGGCTAACCTGAAATCATTACTCTTTTTTCCCGGTTACTTACTATAATTTGATGCTAATGTGCAGTATCTCCCAATCGAAGGTTTGGCTGCATTCAATAAGGTGACTGCTGAGTTATTATTTGGAGCAGATAACCCTGTAATAAAGCAACAAAGAGTATGTCCCTTTTTGCCGCTACTTCTTCTTTTTTATTTTTTCCTTTTTTCGAAAAGTATTTGATATTGGCTCTTCCAACTCATAGTATACAAGAGATGAAATTCCTTATATTTTTCTTTTCCAGGTTGCAACTGTTCAAGGTCTTTCAGGGACTGGTTCTCTCCGACTTGCTGCAGCTCTCATTGAAAGATATTTTCCTGGGGCTAAAGTTCTGATCTCATCTCCAACTTGGGGTGGGTAATGGTCATCACTTGCACTTGTATGGCATATTATCTAAAGGGTGATGAATTCTCACCAGCTAACAAAATTGTCTTGCAGGTAATCACAAGAACATTTTCAATGACGCTAGAGTTCCATGGTCTGAGTACCGATACTATGACCCAAAAACAGTTGGTTTGGACTTTGAGGGGATGCTAGCTGACATAAAGGTTCCATCTTTGGCATAATTAGCTTTTTAGGGTTTCTCTTTAAAATTTAAGCAGTTTGCTGTTTCATTATAACATCCATGTTGTAATATAATGTCGTCTCTGCACACTTTTGAAGGAAATGACTACTACGTTTAATTTGTCAACTGATCTCACAATCGCAAACAAATGTTACATGTAAAATTCTTTAGTAATTTGACATTTCATGATAGTAAAACCTTGCATTGCATTTCATTTTCCATGTAATTCTCAATTCCTTCCTGACTTTACATAACCGAAATAATCTAGCTAGTAATTTTTATGTTCTGTTTACAGGCTGCCCCTGAAGGATCTTTTATATTACTCCATGGCTGTGCGCATAACCCCACTGGCATTGACCCAACCCATGAACAGTGGGAAAAAATTGCTGATGTTATTCAAGAAAAGAACCATATTCCATTTTTTGATGTTGCTTATCAGGTATGACTGCTGGATTTGCTTTATATCCCGCAGCATAGGAAATTTTGAGCCTGGTATTTTTTAGTGGAATACTGTCAAAATTTCCTTGATATATTAAAAGGGTTACAATCTATTGAATCATCTATGGTTTTTTTTTTTTGAAACATAGGATTTCCTGCAGAGTTTATTCAATTCTTTACCTATCATTGATTTAGGGATTTGCTAGTGGAAGCCTTGATGCTGATGCAGCTTCTGTGAGATTATTTGCTGCACGTGGTATGGAGATCCTAGTTGCCCAGTCATACAGTAAAAACCTTGGTCTTTATGCTGAAAGAATCGGTGCTATGAATGTTGTCTGCTCCTCAGCAGATGCGGCAGCAAGGTGCACTGAACTAAATATCCATGATTTATTAATTTTTTGGTTGAATTAGAATCCACCAAATGTGCATTTTAAGACAAACATCACTGTACGTCCATGCTGGACATGTCTGTGAATTATAACCTGAATCATTTATTTATCTTCTTTGGAATATGTGATAATCTGTGTTTGAGAACCTGACTCCTAGACAACCCCACCCTAAACTCAAGAGGAGCGCGCTTTAAAAGAGTTCTACCTTGTGCGTTTCTGCAATGGTTGTTTTAAATAGACTAGTTTTGTATTAATAAGTCCAGTCCTAGATCCTATGGACTGAGCATGCCTAAAAGTCATATTAACAGCTCCATGTGATTTCTAACTTTGGTAGAGGACGAATTGACCAGAATTTCTGTATGTTTTCAGGGTAAAGAGCCAACTGAAAAGGCTTGCTCGACCAATGTACTCTAATCCTCCTATTCATGGAGCCAGGATTGTCGCCAATGTGGTTGGGGACCCAACTCTGTTCAATGAATGGAAAGCAGAAATGGAAATGATGGCTGGTAGGATTAAAAATGTGAGACAGAAACTATATGATAGTCTCTCTGCAAAAGATAAGAGCGGCAAGGATTGGTCATTTGTACTACAGCAGATTGGAATGTTTTCGTTCACAGGTCTGAACACAAGTCAGGTATTTGTCTTAAATCAAATAGAAATGTGCAAACTTTCGTAGTCAAAAAATTTGTCATTTCCCTGATCTCAATTTTGAATTATAATGACTCACATATCCGATACTGACACATCCATGTTTCTTATCTTGTTTGAGTGCTTGATTGTAGGCAACTTCTTTGATAGTCAAATCTTATAATATCAAACAATCTCCCGACTGATGGATATTCTTTTATTTGTATTTCCTCTCCCTGCTTGGATTCAACTGTTCACACCCCCCCCCCTCCCCGGCGCCGGATTCTTCCTTTCCACCCATACTTCTGCATTATGTTGAGCACAACTCCCTTGTTGTATCATAATTTTCGGAGCACCAGTTGTGGTCCACCAGTCTCCAATACATTTCTGATCTGTCATAGCACCCACTCCCTTAAAACTGCATGTTGGTGGCTACTCTGAATTTACGCTTCTGCAATCCAATTATGCACAGCTCTAATTCTTGGGCTTATAACGTTCTATCTTTTGTCTGAACAGAGTGAGAATATGACAAAAAAGTGGCATGTGTACATGACAAAGGATGGAAGGATATCCTTGGCTGGATTATCTTTGGCCAAGTGTGAGTACCTTGCGGATGCCATTGTTGATTCATTCCACAACGTCAGCTGAAACGGGATGCTGCCTAATATGTTAGAAGTTTAGCTCCAAAATTTGGTTGAGTAAACATTCAACATAATTCCTGAAAACGAACTGCTGATAATTTTGCAATAATGTATGCTTTTTGGCCGTCGGAAAGCTGTTGTACCTGAATTAAAATCGAGGCAATATGTAAAACTTGATTCCTGAATACTGAAAGAGGATGTGAGGTTGAAATTTTTGGACACTCATAGCGGATGAGTTAGCACTGCTTATGATAATTACTCGTTGCAGGTGTTAAATCTAGCCGTCACTCTTGCTATATGTGCTTTTACATGCTGAATGATAGGTAGTATCTTATTCAAAATGCTTGTGGACACACAGGCCTGTAGGTTAGCTTTAAAGTTCGACAGGGTTCCTGTGTTCGAACAGCACCTGTGGGCTACCAGCCCACACTTCGGTCCTGTCCAATGCTTTAGATTGTATAATTCAAGTATGACAATGACTGCCATGGGCCATTCCATTATCATGCTTAGAGCACAGGTTCAAGTTGCTCCGTCCCCACCAATATCTTTCCGTTTTGCTTTTGAGTCCATTCCTTTTCTTCCGTTTCCAAGGAGGAAAGACTGAAGGGGAAAAAAAAAGAAACAAAATTAGTTTAGAATTTTTATTTAAATTTTAATTCAAAATTGTAAATTTTGTAACCCTTGTATCGTTATAATATGCTCTTATGTTTCCATATACTACAGAAAATGGAGTATGATATACTTGGTGGATTCTACTGGATTTATTTGAAGAGAAGGGTGTCTTGAATCTCCAACGCTCAGTTAGAAATCTCCTTATGTGTCATTTAACTGTAGTGTTCGGACAAGAGTGTATTTAGGGCTACGACTTCATATAAAAGGTTCAAATCCATCTTTCTTAAAATATTTCATTGTCCATACAGATGCTAATTCTTTTTGCTTTCTTTTCTAAATTTAAACAAATTTTACTGTGAGAAATTACTCTCGTCCTCTCCCCTTCCCACTGTAGAGGTACTCCTCTTAACCCTTTCCTCGAGAGCAGCGCACTGTATCAAAAGTTAATCTGCGACTTCCTTAATTGTCTGTTTCGTAGACTTCTATGTTGCTTTGTCGCGGCACTGAATTTTTAAAAAGGAAAAAAACTATCCTTAACATATTCTTTTATAGATACAAATCTATGACTAACATTTTTTCCCAGAATGGCTTTTAAGGAACAGAAACGGATTTTTACATTCCGCCGGCAAATTTGCTGATCCATCCACCACAGAAGGATGAAAAAACAAAGATCAAAAAATGGAATCAGCTGGGTAATTAATTCAGTGTCCTCTATGCACAAGTAACTTTCAAAACCTCAAGAACTAAACTGCATCATTTACAACATGAAAAAACAACTCACTGCTCTTCTATCCCATCTCCGCCGTGGAACCATAGCTTTTAATTCAGTTACCGGCTGGGGGAGGGACAGGTGGTGCAGGTAGTGCAGCTACTGCTGCTTGTGTAACTCTTAATGTGCCTCCCAGCTCAACGGGAACAAGAGGGATCAGGGAGTGCAATACATCCGTTATCAGTGGCCGGTAGCTTGGCTCCGGCTGCACACACAGCACAGCTACAGCAGCAACCTAAAGAAACGCGTAATTGTTAGTTATAAAGTCAAAAAGCAAAGTAAATTAATGAGGGAGTTATGATTTTACAGACCTGGTACAAATGCTTCAGATCCATGGTATCTTTTATTACGGGATCCAGAATATTTGGAAGCTTGGATCTGTCTGTAAGCTGGGGCATGGCCTGCATCCATAAATGGTATAGCATTGAGTTCTGAAATGAATTCTAATATTTTATGGGGATTTGCACCAAATGCAGAAAGATTGATGGGGGTCTGAGAGTACAGCATATATACCCATGTGACAATGGATTGGCACTGAGCTGGTGCCAGTTTCTCCACTGGCCTTTTTCCTAAGAGAAGCTCCAGAAGCACAACTCCAAAAGCATAGACATCACTCTTATCCGTCAATTTCCCTGGAAAAGTGAAAGAAAATCAGTGTTTTCAGCTCTATAGATGTTTAAAGTCCTGCAAATAACATGACTTTAGAGAAGGATTTCCTTTGGAGACCCCTTTGATCCTTGGGGTCCCAGAACAGAGGCGTTACGAGCCTGCTTGCCTGATATAGTAATGGCGGCATCAGAAAAACCCAGAAAGCTTTTCAGATGCCTCAGACCATTCATGACAAGGAAGCAAAGTTGTAGCACAGCTAAAAATTCACAAACATAAAGAAGTTTCGTCCGTGACAGAAACCCACATGCCAACCTTCGATCATTTCTAACACAAAGATCTGTTGCGATTTCTTTTAACAATCTGTGTCAGACACTGTTTCACACCCGTTATCAGTGCTTTTCAATCCTTTCAAATATTCTTTCTCTAATGTTTTGTACCATGTTCAACCCTAAGAAAACCTGTGTGTGCCTGTTAAATGTGAGCGTGGCCTCTTAACAAGACTTCTAGCACACAACTGCAATTCCCCTGGTCCAAGGATGAGTTACCAGTCACTATGTGTGCCCCACGCTCAATACCAATCTACTTCAAAAAAGACTTTTAAGGTCTTGAAATCTCTCCAACTACAAGCCTCATTGGCTGTCGAGTTGAAACTCAACTATACTGATGTAGAAGCCACGAGTGCTAGAACATCTGCATGTGCTTGAGATGCTCAATCAAAGGATACACTGATTTAAAAAGTGTCTCAGACCCAGTACCGATTCTCAACATTATTGTGGTTGTCAGTGGTCCAAAATAATAATCATTTCATGTTGTATGGAATGCATAAGGTAAATATTGATGTACTTAAGAATGCGGTGAGCAATAATTATTACAGTTTTAGTTGGCTACCATCTAGAAGATACTCCGGGGCTACGTAACCCAAGGTGCCTGAAAGCTTGATATTGCCGCTGTTTTGGGACCCATCGGTGACGGCAAGACCAAAATCCGAGAGCTGATTCCAGACAGCGTATGTGTGAGAGAGAAAGAGAGCTTCAGTGAGTTCCATGGAAGATGATAATATAAATGTATAGTGGGAATATAATAAGACAGCTTGGGTAATTTTGTAAAGGAACTCATGGACTGCAATGTTTCTCTACCTTGGCATTGAAGTTCGAATCCAAAAGTATATTAGATGATTTCAGATCTCTATGGATCACTGTTGGACTGCAGTGCTCGTGTAGATATTCTAAGCCCCTGGTCAAAACTTTCCAATATGATAATGCTCGAGCGCCTAAGAAGAAATATGATTTAGAATTTAGGAAAACAAGCTCACCTTGCTGTATCAAGAGCAATTTTCATCCGCATATGCCAAGTTAATGCAGAACCATGAGAAGCTCCTACAAATTGCAGAGAAAGATATCAGTGGCTGTTCAATCTTCTTTGATCTTCCATTGGGATTAATGTGTTTACCGTGCAACAGAGTTTCCAGAGATCCATTTTGCATCAGTTCGTAAACAATAAACCTTGAGTCGCAATGGCTGCTGCAACCCAGCAGGGAAATTACATTTGGATGGTGAATTCTGCTTAACAACTCGACCTCATTCTGCAAATCCAAAGGATGACTCAAGACCAAAACATTCAGTTCATAATACTAAATTTCAAGATGGAGGAATGAATCCCTTCTAATCAGAGGTACTAAACAGTACCTCGAATTCTCTCTCGGCATCCGGACTATCACAGTTGAGTTTCTTCACAGCAACTTGCAAGTTATCATCCAACTGAGCCTTGTAAACACACCCAAACGCGCCCTCGCCTAAGATTTTACTTTCCTGGAAATTCTCGGTTGCTTTTTCTAGCTGCTTGTAGTCGATTAATGGAACAGATCCTTTCTTACCAACCACTTTTACGGAGTCGATCTTGTCAAAAAATGGTGCTAGAGACAGTCCCTTCTCAGCATCTTCGAATCCAAGACCCAACAAAAGAAAACAAAGAATCTCAGACAACACTAAAGAAACCCACAAAGGTATAGGGGAAAAAAAGGTATACGGCTTTATTACAAAAAGAAGTACCTTTGCTCCGAGCATTTCTGTAGGATTTGGGAGAGAACTTCCTGTGATAAATCCAGAAACCTACCACACAAAAAATAATTGCAGCCACAACCATGCAGGCAACAACTGCTATTATCATTTTCTTGTGTGTATCCAGATTATCCCGTTCAAGTCCCGCTTGAATTCCTGGTTTTCACAAGGAATGTATACGAGTTAGCTTCAGCAGAACGGCAAAAATCTGCTTCATCAAAGAGTTTATTCTCAACCATAAATGACAAAAATCAACTCCAATAAATCCCCATGGTAACGCGGCAATAAATACACAGAATTTGGTTGTTGTTCTAGGAATTTGAATTTCGAAATGATTTGACCCATGACCCACTGCGAACAAGGTCGAATCCCCATCAAGACAACGATATTACATTACCCGGGGAAAATGCAGGCATTGATGTGGAAGTCGGAGAAATGGCGAAGTCCGCCGGCAAGGAAACTGGAGCTGATATGGAGGGAGCAAACGCGTCCAGAGTGGAACCATTGCAAATGGATTCACCGAGGAAAACAAACAAGAAAGCAAGGATGACAAGAAGCTTCATTGTTTGTTTTTGTTTTTTCCGCGTCCTAGAAGAAGAAACACATGTAATGGAAAATGATGGACGTTTTTGGATCCTGAAAGCCTTCACTTTCCCCTTTTTAAAATCCCTCCCTTTCTCTCTCTCTCCAAACATACTAATTTTCTTTTCACCTCTGAAACCGTCCTTTCCCTTCTCTCTCAGCATCTACAATTCCATGAGGGAAAAAGGAGACAAAAGGAAAGGCAGAGAAAAGCTTCTTTGAATATAAGTAGGGACAAACGCACAACAATCATGTGAGCAGTTGCGCCAACGAAAAAATATACCCAAAAAGCTGCGCAAGCTCTTAAAGTCTCGTCCTTTTTAAGGCCCTCCACCTCCAACCATGCTCTACAGGATTGACAGAAGCTTTAATGGCCGGAATTCCTATTCCTGCTCATGGGGTTTTACAACAGAGCATTTTCTTGCCGCCTCTCACTTTTTAAATTGGTGGAATCAAAAGAACAGTGTGTAAGAACACTATTTTTAGATAACTCAACTGGATGTTCCTTTCACTAAACACGTGGAAACAAAAACAAAAATATAAAAACAACCCATTTGTGTTGTACATTTGTGTTGTAGTATGGTTTTATTGTTTACCGTGGAAAAAACAATTACATGTAATTTTGGATGAAAAAATTGTTAAATATTTTCTTCTAGTTTAAATTTGATCTTTTCATTGGTGAAAGACTGAAATTAGGTTGAGACACTCGAACAAATAGCTAACTTTAATACCATATAGAAGATTTAAGCGCTTATAAGACACAGTACAAATGCTCTTATTTTCGATATGACGTTTTATTATCGAATGCCAATTGCCTGAAGTCTTTTTCACTCAGAGTTCTCACCCCTAAATCATTGTATTCGTGTGACTGCTTGGTTTTGTTGCTTGTTGTAGTTGGCTTTTGATTCTCTACGAGAACAAGCACAGCATAGCATAATGAGTTGATGAAAGGTTGGTTAGAATGTCGTCATTTGTTTTAATTTATTAATGAAAGCCAAGTGAATGATAAATTTGGATTATATATGCCTTTCCCATATATAAAGACGAAAATGACTGGATTTAGAGATGCATCATTTTCTTGGGTTTCCATCCACTGAAACACGTATGGGTTCCTTTAACAGCAAGTAAGATCTCAGCAAAGCTTATTGAATCTACCATTTTCAAGAAAGTTGTGGAGAACCGATGTTTGGAACATGGATCGGACATGTTTATATAACACAAGAAAACGATCTTTTATGTCCATCACATAGGGTCAAAAGACACGAAATTCCTCCTTTTTCTCTTTCTTTTCGGAGGGAAAAGGAGGTGTGGACTTTGGCGTAATCGTGGGTATATGTCTTTGGAAAAAGATCCGTAGAAGTTTACCACTTTAATGTCTGCTAAAGAACGAGAGACCAGAAGTCGTAAAACCATGTGCTTGTCTTCCGACGAGGAGGAGGAAGAGGTGGCCAAGTCAATCTGTCTTTGTGGTTGTTAAGCAAATTCATCCAAGACGTTCTTAAAAAAAAACTTTATGGCATTATTAGTCTTGACCTCGATCTATCAACCTTTTCACTTTAAACTTACTGACTCTCTAAATTGAAAGAATTGTTAAGAAGTATCCCTTTTGTTGAAGCTATAAGTTGATGGTATGTACATCTAGTCTCAAATTAATTAGGCATAAGTATGTGTATCTAAATAAATGTAAGTATATTCTTCTACTTGATGAACCAATTTTAAAAATATAATAAACTTTTTAATATGGTATCAAATCCTAAATTTTATCTTAGCACCTCTATAAAGATAGGTAAGTTCATTGTTCAATTAAAAAATAATACTATGAAATAATATAAGTTAGATTATTATGATAAATGAATGTATTAACAATATAAATATTAGTTTCACATTATTAAAGGATAAATATATGTATATATATATATATATATATTTAGTTGAATGTAACTCTATCCATTCACTTCATGAACCGATTTTTGATACAAGAATATGCTTCTTAACCTTGCGTAATGATAAAATAATTGAAATATTCCTTTTAGGGTTCAAGCAAAAATCAAATATGACCCTATTAATCCTTATTATTAATAATGTTAACTTAAAAAGTTTTTTTTTTATATGTGAAGATATTCCTTCTACAAACATTGTGGTGTGTTACCATACAATCATAAAAGCATAGACCTCTTGACCTCAAACTCATCATCTCCTGGTCTATCTCGTAACCTAAGCACTTTTACATGTTTAGCATCATAGTTTTACACAATGTGAAAATGATCATCTCCTAATCTATCTAATAATTTGAAAAATCATACATTGACCTCGGTGTAAACATGGTTCAAAATCCTCATCATCGCACTGTCGGTGGTCAAACTAATTACCTGTCTCTTTGTTAAAAGGCATTGTAATACATTCTTTACTAGAAATTTAAAAAGAAAAAACTATTTAACAACAAATTAAGAAAATATTGATTCGATACATTAAAAGTTGAATCCTCATTTCTAACTTTTTTTATGAGAAAGACAACAACCAATCAAATTTATCGACAAAGTAATCCAAGCAATTAATTACTAAACAAATTCAAGATATTATTAATTTTCACATAATCAAAAACTCGTGCCTATTTTTTATGAATAGTCTATCTTCACCCGGCTGTTAGGTGAGGAGCAGGTATGAAACCATGATAGTTACGCTTTGAGCACGGTTCTCTCGTTTTTTCTACAAGCTACGAAGACAGCACATCACCTCCTAATCCCGATGCTTTACACGTAAGAGGTGCGGAGGATCCTACGGACCCACATGCAAATCTCTATACGACAAGTCAAAGATCGGAGGGTCAGTAGAGTGTCACTGTCAGACCTCTGCTCTGAGTTTACATGCAGAAATTGACGTAAATAAAATGGCAAGTGGAACCCTTAAATTCCAATTTCCTTCTCAACTATAATTAATGAAATTTATAATTCTTTTTAGTATATTTTTATCAAATCATCATGTATGACAAATTTTAGTAGTAGAGATTCTTGGTTAGAGTCCTTTAAATACAACGTACACGAAAATTGAATTTTTTTTACTATTCTAACCCAATTACCTTGTTTATGATCCATGAAGTAATTTTTGACTTTGCTACCTCGGTTTAGGGTTTGCAGTTCTTCTTTCGAGTTTTTAATTAGATAATCTACAATGAAATTATTAGTATCTTTCAAACATTCAATTTCAAACTAATAATTAGTAATAAAAAATAAAAATTATATTTTAATAAATTATATTAATAAAAATAAAATTAGGCAGAATAATAAGTACAAAATATATGTATAATCCTTATAAAAAGATAATCTACATATGTTTAAAAATAATTTAAAAAGTATTCAGGAATTGATAAAATTTATTATCATAAAATAAAAATTTTAATATATTTCATAAAGTAGCATAAGGTTATTAACAAGGGTTGTAAGTTTTAGGAGAAGAATTAATTTCAAATATGTGATGAATTATGTGATGAATTAATGATTCCCCCTTGGCAGAGAATATTGGCTACACTATTTAATGCCTATTTTATAGGTTGTACGTTTCTCTCCAACCTAAACTTAATTGATATTGATAGCTTTCTCCGTCCAATCATGTAACGTCCAAGGGGTAATAATTTAGAGGCTGTCCCATCGGCTTTGATGGGATTGTACTTTTTCTTTGTATAGCCTTAAACTTCGATCACATTAGGTTGTTTAATTACATTAAATAAGCGAATAAACATGATAAACAATCATTTCAAGTAGACCTAGTTGTTTCCTCTTTTTTTCTTGTCCATTCTACACCTAAAAAGAAACTATGAATTGTAGAGCATGGAGCTGGACTCGTGGGACATGTCAGGGGTGCAATAATCAACAAAGATGAACCTTCTTTTGGGCAAAATTGCTTTCAACACGTATATCATTTGATTGATTCTTTCAGCTTTATCCAAGTCTTTGATCAATACTGTAAAAATGTTATTAAAAATAATGATAATCTCATCTTTCTAATATTTTTATTTATCTTCTCAAGTAATAACATTTTTAGAAAATCAGTGGATCTTTTCATCATATTATACAACTTGTATATAAGTGACACCTTATTACTTATAACTAGGTCAATTAACGTTTTGCGACTCCTCCCTACTTAGAGTGAAATGATATAATGGAAATAATAGTTTGTCGATATTTTTAATATTCTGGCTTGACATCCTCTCTAATAATTGATTTCAAAGGAGGTAGGAAGTCTCCATCAAATATAACATATGAGACTTAGTTAAAAATATACAATTTTCTAAAAATATTTAAATATAAAAAATCTTATGTGATTTGTGAACTATCTTTTTCAGTTAAACTATAGACTTATTTACAATAATTCATAACTCTTATTTCATGTCTTGAATTTGATTTTGTTAACTAGTTTGAACAAAGTTGATAAAGACATGATGGTGATGAAACATGGTTGTTTCTCACCCATTGGCTCTTCCATTAAATTTGAAACTAGTGGAGGAAGATGCTCGCTCAGCTGGTGCTTACCAACTCATGATGGATTTAGCAACATTTGGGCCCTTGCAACTTCATCAGGCTCCTTGGGAACACTAGCATTTCACACATATGATAAAGGGAAAAGGACGAACTTGTTTTGGGCATGCCTGCACGGCTCGTTCCCCTATTTTGATTAGGAAACATCGAGAAACAGCCAGAACAAGCATATACCTTGCTGGATGTGGGTTTTTAAATTGCAGTGGGCCAATGTGCCAGAATTTGAACCCTTTTACCAGAAGCTATTTTACTCGGCCTGATTCTTGATAACTGCAATCCGAGAGCAAGAGACAGAATCTAGTTTGTTGGTGTTTATAGGTCCAATATTCTAACCCTCTAAAAGCATGTGCCTTGAAAAAGATGTTTCAAAAAGTCCATTTAAACGATGTTAGAAACTCACGATCAAAGTTTAGTTAAATTGATAGAAATGATCAAACTTAAAACCTGTCTTTAAGAGAGAACAACATCAATTACTTTTTAACTCAATGGTTTATTATTCAATTCAACATTTTTTTCTTAACCACCGAGCATTAGAGAAGAATTCAATGTGTTAATAGGAAAAGCTAGAGTTTTGGCTATCAACTCTAGAGATTATGGGTGTTCATAGGTCCAATATTCTAACCCTCTAAAAGAATGGGCCTTTTAAAAGGTGTTTAAAAAAGTCTATTGAAACATGGTAGAAACCTAGGATTAAAGTTAGTTGACTGATAGAACTGAAAAACTTAAAATCAACCATTAAGAGAGAATGCAATTGTTACTTTTAACATGGAGGTTTATTCGATCCATCACCTTTCTCTTAACCACCTAGTGTTAAACAAGGATTCGTTTTTTTAATAGGAAAAGCAGGAGTTTTGGCTATCAACTCTAGAAATTATGGGTGTTCATAGGTCCAATATTCTAATCCTCTAAAAGCACGGGCCTTTTAAAAGGCATTTGAAAAAGTCTATCTAAATGATGAGAGAAACTTAGGATTAAAGTTAGTTGATTAATAGAAATAATCAAACTTAAAAAATCATCATTAAGAAAGAATGACAGCTATTACTTTTAATATAGATGTTTATTTGATCCATCACCTTTCTCTTAACCACTTTGCTTTAAAGAAGAATTCATTTTTTAACAGGAGAAGCAAGAGTGTTGGCTATCAACTGTGGAGACTAGGGGAGTTAGTTGGGTAGAAATGGACTAATTAGACTCTGAAATGTTTAAATGGATTGATCCTACACCATAAGAAGTAGAAGAGCTAAGCTTGCATAGTATAGATTTGGGCTCATAAAATGGTTGGGCCTACGATGGGCTAGTCTTACCTTAATAGAAGATGTAGCCCATATGGGCTCAATTTGTTGCAGAAGAGGATTTCATGGGGCCTGGCCTCCGTAAGGCCCGAGTTGGACTAGTCTAAGTGCTTGAAGTTCAAGTGATTCAAGCAAGACATGTGCCAACAAATCCACAACACAAAAAGTCAAAGTTTTTAAGAATTAGGTACGTGCTTTGATTAACAACTTAAGTTTATGGCCCAGAAATAATCTCCGTGGGCCTACGTAATTATGGTTTTGGTTTAGGGTGTTTTTGACCTTTCATGTGATTGCGTGCCGATAGAAAAAGTCGGTTCAAGCGAACCGCCTCCAACGTGTCGGTTGACTGATTCGGTGCGATTTCATTATTGGAGGCTACGTCACCCCACAGAGCGTGGGACACGTGGTGGCGTGCTTTAGGCGATGGCTTTTTTTATAGCCTTTTCCCCCTCGGCTACAGCTTTCCCGTACTCGCATGGAAACAGGTCGTATCGCTTCTCCATCTCTGCCCCTCGCTTTGCGTCTAATTACAACATCGCCACCCTCACGGGTGGTGCTGCACCATTGGTCAAAGTACGTGTTTTCCACTCTAAAACACGGGTCAACCGTTTCAAAGCTTGTCAGCCGTTGAAGTCATCCATCCAAGGCAGCTTCTGTAATAGAATAATTCATCGAATTCATCGGTGTGGGGGTAGATCACACCAAACCAATTAATACGAATTAGTCATCATCCTCGATATATAAAAGTCTTATATTAAAAAAATTACAATTTTTGAGTTTATCCAACATAGCATTAAAAACTCATATGGTTTTATTATGATTTTTATTCAACTTTAAATTCTTGAAATATATTTAAGGTATGAGGAGCATTGATTCTAATTCATTAAATGAAAACCGTTTTGTTGTGATGTTTTCAGAAACGATAAGTTGAATCTAAGTAAATTACATGATTACATAAATTTACGTTTATATACTTTTTTTAATATTATAATATAAGTATTAATTTTACAATTTGAATCCTTATTAACTTATTACTAAACTAATAAATTTTATTATAATGAGTTTGTTTTGTAAGATATGATTAACAAAAAAAAAATCTTTGAGTTTCATATTAATAAAAATTTGATTATAATAATCAGTCAAAATAAAGGAAAAGGCTAAAAGAGTAAATTAGCTCGAAACTTTTAAAAGTAGCATGAAAAAGGCCTCTGAAACCCTCTCAAGCAAGGCGGCTCTAGGAACTTGTGCGGGTGGGTTTGGCAGAAAAGCGTATAAGGTTGTCCTTTCGTACACCGTAAAATGGCAACTTGGCAATTTCTTAAGATCCGGCGGGCAAAAGCCAAGCCTTGCCGATAATTATGCCACCGGGAGATTCGCATCCATGTCAGATACTGCCTACTGGAGCGTTTTCTCAAAGCCATGTCGGGTCGTACTCGCCTACGCGCCCAGCCAGAATAAACCCACTCTCCTTTGCCCTTAATTCAATATAATGTTTAGTAACAAGCCGTGGATAGTTTAAATTTTTAGAGATGCCTTTCTGTCTCTTGCTCATAAACAGCTCACGTCCCAAAGTATAAATTAACTATTTTATAAGGAATGTCAAAAGCTTCCAAAGCTATTTTGGTTTAAGAATTATAATTAAGATATGCCAACATTATTTTGATACCATATTAAAAAATTTATAAATTGAGTATAAAAATTAAGTCTAAAATTAACATATCATACTTCTATTAAAACTATAATATAAGATTCTCATTATGTACACATTTTTTATATTAAAGTCACATGAAATGGAGTAAAGTTGTTTTAAATTTTGATACTTTGTAAAACTAGCAAGAAGATTAAGGATTTTGTTTTTATTTATGTTTATTTTATGAATGATGTTTTTTAGGGTAATTCTTATTTTACAAGAGAGATTCTCCTGATCCAATGCTAATTGGGTGATTGGCGAGTCCATCCAATCTGAGATTAGAATCTTCCTTTTCTTGTATGTGTGATAAAAAAAAAATTCTTATCCTATGAGTATAAAGAATAAATATTTTCTCCAATTTCTACACGTAAAAGGAGAAAAAAAAAAAGTGATTTGTAACACACGGAAGCCCGTTGAGAGTGGTGCCGACGTGCTTCTCTTGCCACGTCAGGGGAGGTGTCGATAGGGTTCTACGCCCCTCCCATGTTCTTATAAAGCACCGCTGCTGTCCAAGCAGAAGACGCGTCTAATGTTTATTTGTTCATAAGTTTTCCTTTCCTTTCTGTGTCTTTGTGTCCTGCGTTTCCTGGGATCTCAAGGAGCAGCCTTTGTTTTTCTTGTAGGATCTAATCTCTCCATCGATTTTCCCATCTATAAAGTTGGGATTACGGTTCTCGAACTTGTCTCTAGTTTTGGTTTTTGATTATGGGTGGTGTGGCCGTTCTAAACCCTCATGATTGTCTGAAAGATGCTTTCGGCCGGGAAAAATTGATGACTCCGGGATATGGCAAGAAGCCACGGAGCCCCGGTGGGAATACGGCTCGGGCTAGCCGGACACAGCCCGGACGGCGCAGAAGGAGCCCCTCGAGGGGGAATACCGCTCCGGCGCCGAAATCTGCGCCTCCCAAGAACCTCGTGATGGGTCAGGTGAAGATCCTGAAGCGTGGGGATTTGATGAGCGAAGCGGTGGCGGTTAAGGTGGACCGCGCGGAGCGGGATCTCGGTTTGACGGAGCGCCCGATTCCGGCGCCCGTTGAAGGCCAGATCCTGTTCTACGCCGGGCCGTCGTCGCTTATTGCGTCTCCGCCTCCGAGTTCAGTTCCTCTACCAGCCTTTTTCACGAAGAAGGGCGTCACTGTCAAGAACGAGGACGTCGCCAGCGATTTACGAAGAATTCTACGGCTCGATTTGTCGTGATCCGTTCTAGTTTCGGATCTGGATTTGAAGCAGCAGTGGTTTGGGTTACCGATTCTCAACCTTCCCTCACATTTTACAGAGGTGGAAGGTTGCTGATCCACGACCCAGAAGAAATTATGTCATCAAAGTAGATTTCGAGGTTGCTAATCTTAGTTTAAAGGTTTCTAATAGAGTATTAATGTAAAGGTTTCAGGTTTTCTGGAGAGTAATTAGGTGTTGGGTGGTTTTTCTAAGCTTTCAATGCGATGGGTGTGCGTAGATTTTCTAATGTAGAGGTAATCATAGATGGGTGTTCAAAGTCGTTGCTGTATGTAATCCTTTCCTTTCCACAAGTGTTCAATTTTATTCCCTTAGTATGCAATTAAATATTTAAGCTTTATTTTCTCTTTATTTCACTTACAATGATGAAACGAGCCTTCGATTGAAATAAACAGCGGTGGGCTTTCAGAAAGCTAAATGAACAGAGCTTGCTCTGTTTGATGAAAAAATTTGAATCCTTGATCAAAAGAGCTTGCTTTGAAAAACGTGTTCTTGGGGTTGGTAAGTTTGAATTGCAGAAACAACGTCGGTTGTACTAAAGCAGTGATTTTTACAGAAGCCCAATAAAGGGTTTAATTCTAGGATGTGAAAGATGAGGAAGTTCTTGAGGATAAACTCTGGGGGGCAGAGTAGCTCCATAGCTGAGCCTTTTGCAGAAGGTCTGAGGGCTTATAAAGATGGTGAAATTCAGCGTATTAAATTCTGCCGTCTGGGAAAGTTCTGACAGCTTGTGCAAGAAGTTGTGACAGCTTTGGCGTGGAGCTTATGTTAAATTACCCACTTGCAGAAGGTCATGAGGGGGTTCGAAAAAGCTTCTGTTTATGGTGAGGAAGCTTTTTCTTTTTCTTTTTCACTTGCACGACATGTTTGGATTGGAAGAAAGAGAAAGAGAAAGAGAAAGGGGTTATCTTCCTTTGTTAATTTTTTCAATTCCGTCAAATTAACTTTTGCTTCCCCATGTTGTTACCAACATAAATGATGATGCTTTACCTCCACTCCTTTTGCTTTTCTCGGCTCTAAGAATCAAGAAAGCAAAAGCTGGAGGTCTTTAAAGAGCTTTAATGGAGCAAAGGTTTGTCGGTTGCATTTATCGGGTCCTGAAAACAAGTCGTTCGTTTAACTTTCTCTTTGTTCGTCCCCATGCCTTGCAGGCTAAGCTGAAGTAAAAGGGTTAACTTCCCGCATTTGGGATCTTTAAAGTATTTGTGATAACATTTAAACTCATCTTCACCAAAAAAAAAAAAAAAATCTATTCATAAAATAGATGGACACACCCGTCACTTATATTTATCTAATTACATATTCATATTTTACCAATACGAAATTGAATATTTACTCTATTAACACACCTTTTTACCATAATCATTTGACTTGAATCATCTTATAGTTTTATTTTTTAGATAAATTTTAGTAAAAGAGAATTTGAATTTGAATACAATGTTAAGAATTCATTTTTATCTCAAAATTTACTTGTAAAATTGAGAGATGTTTACATCTTTTATATATTTAAACACGTTTACATATTTACACTCTAACAATATAAAATTTAACAAGGTAAGAATAGAATTTTTATTTTTTAATAATTTTAAAATATTTTCCTTGGCAGGAGATTGGTGTCATGCCGTCACTTTCAATTTGTCTAGGAAGAATCATCCGTTCTTTATAAATTTAACGAGAAAATCGGATTTACAGCCATAAAAAGCCTTCCATTTTTACCAAGTAATTAAAAAAAAAAAGAGCAGAAACGATCACAATGCATTTATTGCTTTCTGTACAAAGAATGAATGCAGTGCAGGTCAGGGGAGTGAATGCTTCAGAAGACGAAGAGCTCATCAAATCAACACATTTATTGGCACGTCTTGGCCATACTATTGCCCATCTACCCATCTACCCATCTGGTCAAGTAGACTGTTTTGAGATAATGAATTACAAAAAAAGATACGAGTATATAATCAAACCGTTTTCAACACGGAATATCGTGTTCATCTTTTTCCCAAGTTAGTTTATCAGCTGGTGAACATCTTTAAACAAACCATTGGAAGGGAGAGGCCATTTGGTGAATGATAGGGACGGCAACAAAGGCAGAAGCCATTGACGAAACACCCACAGGAAATAAAAGGTCATGTTTGCTGCCAAGTTATGGCCGACTGTATTTAAAAAGTATTTTTAGACACAGTGGTGCTCCTGGTGTTGCCTTAACTCGGGATCTCGGATGCACAAAACAAGGGTTACACGGTTTTCTATAACCAATAAAATAAAATAAAAGAAGGTGGTCTATGGACAATAGTGGTCCATAATCTCATGTCTTGTTCAACTAACGAATCTCTAAATTCGAACCCTATTGTTCTTAGCTTTGTCTCGATTGATCATTCTTGTCTTCAATGATGGGATTAAACATTTGAAAAATAATAGCTTTCCATTGATTAAGATGGCTTGTAAGGGAAGGGAATGGGTTCTTTTAACTTGGTAATTCTTTCTTCCTTAGACAAGAAATACAAACTAAAATTTTGAAACCTAATGTAGTCGATTCTAAAGAAAATGACGGGGATGGAGTTATATGTTTTGTCCCAATAACAAAAGGGCTTTGAAGATGTTGAAGGTGGGTGTTCTCTTAAGAACTAGAGAATGAGTTTTTGGTCTTATAAATTATAAAAAAAAATTTATCTAATATCTTAAGGTTTTTAAGTGAAATATTATCCTTAAGATTGTAAGTATAAGAGAATATCAAATTAGGATATTGATCAAAACATGCAATGGTATGTCATATAAGTAATGGACTTCGACACAATTAGGAACCCTAACAATTGAGGATTGGCCATATCATAAAAGCTCAACTGTCCATGAGGCAATTCGTCCAACATTGAAGAAATAACACCTAAAATCCTCATCAGCTTTCCATAAAAGAGGGGCGTGTTAGACGAAGGCTATTAGTTGTCTAGATTAAGAAGGTAGTTGGTATTAACATATTAGAAGGAGCAACGAGTTATATTTAAAGAGAAAATTTCCTCTTTTAGAAAAAGCTTTCTGATAATAACAAATTCCTGATTTTTAGAGAGGTGCTCATCTCCTTAATTTGAGATAGTAAAATCATGTTTTTAGTAATTAAAAACCATAAGTATAACAAAGAATTTCCAAAATTGGTGGGAATTTGATCATTCTATCCAACCATACACATAACAATAAGAGAATATTAGATAAAAATATTGATAGGTACAAGTGTCATGATGGGTAAACACCCACGTCACCATTCCATAGAAACAGGGGTGTATTGGATGAAAACTATTGAGTGTCTAGATTTGGAAGCTAGTTGGTAAAAACAGATTGAAAGGGACAACGAGTTGCATATATAAGGGAAGTTTCCTCTTTTATTAATAGCTTTCTAATAATACAATTCCAAGTTCTTAACCAACCCCATAGACTAGTTATACAATTGTTAAGCCAGACACATAACGATAAGATAGAGCACTTAAATTCAACTCAATGCTCAATTTACGAATTCTGTGCACAGTGATTGTTTTTCTTGAAGGAGAATGTCCGTACTGCATTTAACTACACTAAATTTCAGGGAAGAAAGTAAAAAAGCACCCGGCAAATTATGACCGCAGGATTTGACAGGACCCAGAAAGCAAAGATGAAAAATCCCATCAAGTAGTATTCATTCACCCTTAAATTCTATGAACAGATATCATTAGGACAATCTAGGGGGGCTTCACCTGCCATTTTTGTACTACAGAACGACATAAAGTTCTTTGCCTTTCCTGGCAGCTGATGGACTATTCAACAGAAAATCGAAAGCCCATTTTCTTTTCTGGTTTGGATGATATGATTAAGTCATGGTAATTTTGGGGCAATGCAATGGCAAATCTTTACAGATTAATCTTCTAACATGTTTATTATGCTCTGATTTGTGTGCAGATTATTTTATTAGGTGGAGGGATAGATAAAGAGATGGACCACAGTAGCAAGTAAAATTTTCTTTTTGAAGTGAGTAGATGACCATTTCATATTTCTTAGAGGTAGTTATGCAACCACTTTGTTTTTATTACTTTATTGATTTTCTTCATAAATAACAATCAATTTCTTTACCTGAAGCCTAAAAAGAATGCTATTTTCTCCAAAATATTCTTTGGATCAAACAATTCAAGATTCTTCGCATTAACTAAAGCTATTGAGCGATTGGAACTAAGCTCACCTTTCAAAAGAAGAAAAGGCCCATTGAATTAATCAAATCCTTCTTTAACATATGATATTTATAATCACTCATTTACTGAGAAAAAGAAGGGGATTCCATTTTCCTTGGCTCTTCTTACCAAAATGGCTATTTAATCTATTGACAATGTTGGAGGATTAAAATATCCAGTCCCACATTAGGTAAGGCGACAAGAGAGCATGGACTTATAAGCTTTCGCTAACAACTCACTATTGCACAGTTCTGTGTTTTAGTTAAGCCATTCAATTTTTAATATGGTATCAGAATCGGTCCTATGTCCTGCCTACCTTGGTGTGGTCCCTCTAGACTGGTCCCACCTTTCACCGCACCCAACGTGAAATTGCGGGGGAATATTAGAGGATTAAAATATCCAGTCCCACATTGGGTAAGGTGATAGGAGAGCCTAGCCTTATAAGCTTTCGCTAACAACCTACTATTGCACAATTCTGTATTTTAATTAGGCCCTTCAATTTCTAATAGACAACATATTATAATTATCCATGTGAGTTAAGGTCTCAATAACTTGAACTTAAACCATACCAAAAGCTAGTTTTTAATACTAAAAAAAACAATAGAAATTTACCTCAATAGCACAAAAAGGAAAATAAACAAATAAGAAAAAATAAATATTTGAGTAAATTGAAACAAAAAGTATGAAAATGTTTAGAGACTTAACTCAAAAATTATATTATTATATTCCATACACATGACTATATGAGGTTTATAATAGTTTTATGTGACAAAAGTTACGCACCAAAAGTGTAATATGTTGTGATAAAATTTAAATAATAAAAATATTACTCAAACTATTAAATTAGTTTTTAAATTATATCTTCTAATATGATATTAGAATTATGGATTATTTTTCACTTTATGAAACTGAGTTTTTATTTGTATACAATACTTATATAACATACACTAAAGAGGAGTGTTAAATATAGATGTTGTCTTATATTAAAAGTATAAAGATGAGCTTAGTTTTTTAAGTGATAAAATTTTCTTAATGCTTTGAAATTTAGAAATATGTCATTGCTTCCTAATAAGTTATTTTTCACATTTTGTGCTCATCCTGTTTCTTATTAAGTTGAATGGTTCCTTTTCTTTTAATCTTAATTATAAAAAAGATTTTGACGTGAAACTTTTATCACAGGTACGTTTTCCCTTACGTCAAATATCATTGACTTCCGACTCAACTGAAGTTATTTTAGTTATGATACTATGTCGTAATGGTAAGTTAGGGGGTAATGATCGGGTATGATCAAAACAGTTCTCCGATGATTAACTTGAACGTGGCAAAGCATGACAGTCCAGGCGCGTCGCAATCAGACAGTGGGAGTCCGAAACGTGTTCTCGCCGAAAGGCAGCCTTACCACGCACGCTAGCGTCTAATTATGCTGCTGGCCGTACCTTTCGCGCGTGTGGTATCCTCATACGCAAAATCACGTGCCAAAGAAAATAGTGTGTATGGCCCTCAAAACTTGAGACACAAAAGTGGAGACACGAGATAGTGATACCTTTCTTTTCAAATGTCCATTGGTAAAACCCACGATTGCTTGCCTCATTAAATTTCTACACCAATAAAATAGAAGATTTGATCATATCTAACAACTTGTATTTAGCATAAATGTTAAAAAAAATATTGTAGAAAACGGCATGGGTGTATATCTTATATTCAATTACCTTGATATAAATTTTTAATTAATTCTTAAAACTAAGATTTTATAATGCGATATTATTGCTTGCCTCATTAAATTTCTACACCAATAAAATAGAAGATTTGATCATATCTAACAACTTGTATTTAGCATAAATGTTAAAAAAAATATTGTAGAAAACGGCATGGGTGTATATCTTATATTCAATTACCTTGATATAAATTTTTAATTAATTCTTAAAACTAAGATTTTATAATACGATATTAAAGTCATTAGAATGTGTTGAGGTAATCTATATGAGTTGTAAAAAAGGTTTGTGGTTAGTTTATTAGTTTTGGGGAAAGTTTCATCCCATGAATTAGCTTATGGCATAAAGAAGACTAGCATTACCAAACACTTATCATAACAAGATTAGCAAACAAGTCTCAACCCAAATTCATAAGAACAGTTAATGATTATTTGAGAGTCCAATGTGTGATGAGAAAGATTATTAAGATAAGGCCACATCATTTGTAGAAAGGGATTGTGGTTAGATTGCAAATGTAAAGGAAAAGTTTCATCTTATGAGTTAACTTTTTAAGTAAAGAAATATAAAATTTATTTTAGATTTTAATATCACTAAAAGCTTAATTTAGAAATTAATTAAAAGTTAAATTTTTGTTTAAATTTTTATTAAGAATATTATCTTATGATATAAGATTATTATCTTATACATACTTTTTTAGTACATTAAATATCTTTAACTTAAACTTTAATATCAAGTTAAAAAATATAAATGCCTAACACAATGCATTATTAGACTAAGTACGGCATCTCACTTGGTACTTGAAAAAAGAGAACAAGTTAAAAATACCATAAGAGCTTCTCTAATTGAAATATGTAATATAGATTCTTTTTATTTTCGGTAAAATTGTTGTCACCTAATTGAATTATTTTGGGTTGGGGAGTTGGTACTTTCCAAAGGTAACATACTATATCTGGACACACCTTGTAAAAAGCGACCCCTGATTTTTCTCCCGGAAGTCAAAGGTCTTGAAACTGGCTTCCTCCTTGGAAACCTCGAACCCCCGGTACACCCCTCCTCGGTTGCGCCGACGGGAAGCAGGCGGAGAAGCTCCCCGGAGAAGGTGAACCGGCGGGGAGTCGGTGTTCAGTAAACGTTTGACGAAGCCCTAGGTAGAGCCACGTGGATGTGTGGGTCCCGAAGTGAATTAAGAAAAGGAGAGAAAAAAAAAAAAGAAAAAGAAGAAGAAGAAGAAGAAAGGAGTCATAGACTGAGACCCACACACCCACCCTGACAAAACCCGAATAACTGGAATCTACTCCACCTTCGCCACCACATACAATCCTTCCTCTCCCCACTATATAAACTCTTTCTTTCTCGCCTCCCTCTCTCTCTCCTTGCTTTTTAGCTTTTCTCTCGCTCTCGCTCTCTTCCGCCACCCCCCTTCTTTCTCGGCACTGCGTCTGGTTTCGTTCGGAGACGATGGTGAGGGACGAGTGGGTGCGGGCTGCGCTGACGGACGATGCTGTGGTGGTAGAGCTGCTGGTGCGGCTCAAGCAGTCGCAGGCGGCGGCGTCGTCTAGAGCGGTTGTTCCGTTAAGGTGGGGGTTGAGGCAGCCGAGGTCGAGGCCTAGATGCGACGCTGTCTCGAGGAGGAAGGAGGCTGATTCCACCAGATGTAGCCCTACCACGCCGCTCTCGTGGAGCGGTGGCGCCTCCCCCTCTCCCACCGCCGACGGCTTCGAGGCCTCCAGCTTCCATGCTGGCAGATCCAAGGTTCTCTCTCTCTCTCTCTCTTATCCTTCTTCTTCTTGTTCTTCTGCTTCTTGTCCGTCTTCGTCGTGTTTGTTTTCTCTGCTGGCTACCTGATCTGTGACGTGGCAGATTTGTTTGTTGCTTGACCGAAACGTCATCGCTGAGTGTCCTAATTCGCGTCTAGTGGTGGTGACGGTGGCTGTGGAGGTCGCGGTGGCGGTTGTGGCCGTCTACGAGACATTCTCTTGGCTTCAGGAAGGCCGTTTTCGGTCGTTTGACCATTCTGCCTCTCCTTCGCCACCTTCCATACTCTATCTCATCGTTTAATTTCGAAACCGATGCTTCCGTTTTCGCTTTCTTTCGCGTTTTCGTCGTGTCAGGACCGAATCGGTCGATATGAGTCCTAATTCTCTTCACACTGAGCGTTCGTTGCTGATCTCCGATCAGGCGGTGGCCAATCGGCGGCGAGTTTTTACTCCCGCGGCGGAGTGTGCGTGTACTTTCGTTTTGTGACAAAAGTGCCCTTGTCACTATGCGATATTTACGCTCACGTGAGATCAGCAACCTCGCTTCTCTCCCGGTCATCTGTCATTCTCGTGCGCTCGATTTGACCAAAATATCCCTCAGCGTGCAACTAGATTCTGCGGACTGAGACCATAGCGGGAGGGACACTTTTGTCGGAAAGCCCCGGAAACTGCTTCCCTCACGGAATCCGTTCTCGTCATTCTTGACGAAAATACCACTAACACGTCGCGTCCGTCGCGAGGGTATTTCGGTCAATAGGAGCATGGCGTGGTGATATGTGGGGCCCTTTGATAGGTCTGCGTTCGGTTTCGTATGGATGGTGCGAGTGGCGGGTGCTCCTTGATGATGTCGGGTGAGAAAAGTATCAGGTGCGGCGCTGGTGTGCGGGGGCGTCGCGTGCGGACGCTTTATCTAATCTTTTGGGGCGCTCATCTTCACGCTTTTTCGAGATTGGGGAAAGTGTTCGGTGTGGCTGGTTGTACTTCTGACACTGTAGGCGCCAATGCTGAGACGGTGTCGTCCAGATCCGCCAGAACTTTCTCCTGTCGCGTTTGGTCACGAATCCGTCGGTCGAGAAGCATCGGGTCAAGGGTTCTCGGGGTTTGAATATCAGCGAGTCACGTGGGACCGTGTGGCTTTGGTGATGTGTGATTGTGGGGTCGTGAAGGGGCGACATCGCTATTGCAGGGAGGTTTATCCAAAGAGACGACGTTTTTGGAGAATCTTTGTATTTTCTTTAATATTCTTTTTTTGGATAATAGCCAAGACTAGTTTCGTTAAGATTCCAATCGTTGTTATTTGCCAAGACTATATAGTTATGTGGTTATGTGGGGTAAGTCCTTGGCGAGTGCAGGCAAGGTCATTCGTGTAAAGTACTAGTGGCTGATGTTTCTTTAGGATCCGGATTGGGATATTTATGTTGTGGGTTCTGAATGGGTCCGGTTCGGAAGTGGGATGATCGAGTCCTTTGAGGTATAATTCTGTACTTGTGTGCCAACCTATCCCCACTTGCCATGGTGTCTTCTCTCTTTCCCCCATTTGGTGCTGGGCGTGACCTATGACTCGGATTGCCATTAACTCTTTTTGATGTTTCTTTGATCGTGTTGGATTTTAGGGCCAAATGCTAATTTTAGTATTTTGGCTTTTGCGGGTTGTATTGGCTTTGTATGACAATAAATGCTTCTCTTTAGATGGATGGATATCCTTGATGTCTTTAATATTTGTATTAATTGTGCTTTTTGGTATTGATTATGCCCGTTTAAGTTTACTGAGGCGTGCTGCTGGGCAAATATTTTCAGGGAACTGCTGCCAATGAATCCACCAATTCCAAGAAGTCAAGAAGAAAAAAGGTACCCTTTTTTCTAAATTAGATAATGTGTTTTACACAAATGTTGTGAATTATGAAATGTTCTGATCTGAAGATCGTTGAAATTGTCTAGACATTTGCCGAGCTCAAGGAGGAGGAGAGTTCTTTGTTGAAGGAAAGGACACACTTGAAAAAGGTATGTCATTGGTGCTTCTGTTGATGGTTGGGGTCCCATAAGTAATTTATTGTAACCTTTGATTAACCTTGCATACTCTAAACAGGAAATTGCTACACTTCGAGCAACTCTAGGGGAACAGACAGCCAAAAACGAGAGCTTGAAGAGAATTAAGGTTACCCACCCAAGATTTTCTTTAATTTCTTTCTACTGATTTTGATACAGACAGTTTATCTGTATTTTTGGTTTGTTTGGCTCTTCTGAGGAAAATAAAAAATAAAAAAAACTTTCTAATGCTTTGCAGCGTGATTTGGTATTCCATCCTGCAAAGAACGAGAGTGTAACTTCTGATGGTCCGGAGAAAGCATTTTCCAGGGAACCTTACCAGAGAGGAGGCTCTGCTTCGGACAACACATCTTCAAGCCTACAGGCATATGTCCCCAGTGATGAAAATCCACAAATAGAGCCTTTCACGGCAGACAATGCTGGCCCCGACAGCGATAGCAGCTTCTTGCTGCCTGATCTTAACATGATGCCATCTGAGGACGATTTTGCCTCCCAGACCCTATACGGGATGAGCGGAGAATCATCCGTTGACAGGTTTTCTTCTCACCAAATGACTTGGCCATAAGAAAGGGGAGTTGCCGGGCATGGCCAAGGACCCCTTTATAGATGTAACTGTATAAAGCTTTAGATGAAGTTTGCCAGATGGTAGGATTCAGCTTGTTCAAGTTTCCAGTTCTTGAAGGGCAAACAAGTTGGAAAGACACCGGAGAGAAGGATTTTGAGGGTAGTGTAGCAGTACTAGCCATTAGGCAGGCGATAAGATCATTTAATTGTGGCAGGCTCCTACTTTACCCCAAAATCTACTGGGGGAACCCTTGTTTCTTCGCGTTTCAGAATTATGTACACATAAAATTGTGTCATTCTTTGTAGGCTAACAGGCGCTGGACTCCTCCGTTTGAGGTACTTGGAGGTCAAATAACCATTTTGTTCTTTTATTACGATTGCAGTTCCTCAACTCCTTTGTGTTGTTATGCATTGATTATACTATGTTTCCAAAGAAAGATTTAACCAAAACATTGTATGTATTTGAAGACTGCGAGCTTTTAAAAGTCAATGATTCTGATAGGGCCTCAAAAGCACTAATGCATCTTTTGAACACACCATATGGGTTAAAACTACGTATAAGAGTAAAAACGTAATAATTGGGAGTTAAAATTTTTCTTTAACGTATAAGAGTAAATTGTCTATAATTCAATTCAAAAAATAATTAAAAATATATAGGTTTTTTCATTCATTAAAACTTTATTTTAAAGATTTTTTCTTTTTTTGCATTTTGCACATCACGTATTATTAAGTTTAAGAAAGTACAAAATGAAGTAAAGTTAACCAAAGTTCTAATATCATGTCAAAAATAAATTTAACTTAAAAGGTTGAAGATCTTATTTATTTATTTGAGCTCGACTTTCGTAAAATGAATTTTATAAGATTGTCAATGTTTTTGATAATTGTCGTATACAGATTTATTTAGCAATCGATCATAAGTGCGTGTTGGGCCCACACGAACGAGTCTAAGAAGCATTGGAGACGCTTCTTGGACGGCGATTGGTCTTGATCCATCGCACCTGATTGACGACTTGTAAACGGCTGGAGTTCTTCACAGAACTCTTTTTGTCGCGGTTCGGAGTCTTTGGGTCAGGATTGAAGTGTTGAGCTTCTCGAAGTCGTAGACATAATGCATTTTGCAGGAAAAGGACTAAGAAATTTCCTCGCGGTGACGCTGCCAGCGTTGAAATGGGAAGCCGGCAGGATCCCTTTAGCAGGAGGCAAGACTTTTATTCTTAACTCATGCGTTGAATGGGCAGGCGTAGCACAATTCGATGTTTAGGCATGGCCATTTTGACTTCTGTATGATATTTGAAAATTGGAGAAGCTTGTGCATATGAAGAAACGATGAAAGAAGACATATACTCATTATATCTTAATGATTAATAAAGATGCTAAAGAAAACTAACTTATATCTGACTGCAATTCAAGAACTAATTTTTAGATTTGTGTATAAATTTATTTCTAACAAGAAATTCAAGAGTTTTTCTAACTTGTTTCATTCATGTTCTGAAAGATTGATCTTCACAGACTGCATCATTGGCAGGGAACTAAATAAAATATATCTTGCTTTCTATTCTTCTTTTTTGTCTTTAGCACTAATATGATCCAGATCAATGCGACAGGGTGTGGAAGATCATCAGGTTGGTTCTAATCCATTTATAAAGTCCTCTATCAAACTCTTTATCTCATGATGAACGTACAGGAAGGGATCTTTCTAGAGTTGATCAAGTACTCTGCTTTCTGGTGAGAAATTTTAGCAAAACCTTCTGTTCTAAGAAACCAAACCGACCCAGTCAAAAACTATAGAATCGTGACTTTTACCTATTACATGACTCAGATTTTACCAAAATTTCAACATTGGAAGAAAACACTAGGACTATTGCCCTGGAAGCGCAACCTTTTCTTGGCAGAGACGCAAGCCATCTATGTGAGATCTTCTGTCAGTTTTTGAAGGTTTTCTTCTACCAGCTCAATACACCGGTACAAAACCAACTCAACCGGGTTTAGGGTACATTCTATGCCATTTGAAAGTTCATCAGAGTCCTTCCTGTTTTCCGCAACTATCCCTCCCACCAGGGTTCGAAGAGGTAGAAACCACTCATTGTATGCCTTCAGCAAATTCTCCTTGGACAGCACTCCAGTATGGTTGGTTTTTCCTGTGTCAATGGTCGCTCAGAGTTAAAAATATAAGTAGCACCTTACAGACCAAATAACAAAGATATTATTCTCTCTCTAACAGGTAACTACAATTTCTCAGTCACGAAGAATAAAAGGGATACCCCTGAAAGCATAAGAGTGTGCTAGAGATGTGCAAAATAAAATGAAAACAAATTTTTTTTTCTGAAAGAATTCAAGTTTGAAGTTGAAAAGATCTAATTTGAAGTTATTGCCTTTTATCAATCATTTTGGTCTATTTCCATTTATACACCCATTTTGTGCTTTCACTTACTAAACGAACATCAAATATAAAGGGATTACTCCCAAAATTCATGCAACCAAGAAAGTAGGCTAATAAAACCTTTTTTCAAACATTTATTCCAACCAGATATTATATAAACAAAATTACCTGTCGACTCTGCTATCAACACAAATCTGTACAAGTTGAGAGCAGATAGAACCTGTATAGAATTTGAGTAAGAGATAATTAACTAGTTATTTATGAATATGTAGTGATCCAAATTCATAGATAAGCAAAAAGCCTCATTTTAAGGCTGTATAAAATTACTTGACAGGTTGGGAAACTGGCAAGAAGTTGTAGTAAAACTCAATGATGAAAATTGTCACAGATATGAATGGCATCGCATCCTTTTCTAGAACTTTCAAACTAAAAGAAGAGCCTTGAGTGATCAGTTTTCAGAGCCAAAAAAAAAAAAAAAAAACATGCTTGGGCATATCCATAAATAATGCAAGATGTCCATAAAAGGAGCAAACTCAAGCACTGCTAAAATGGCGTCTGAAGCTATCATGGTTTAAATTTTGGATTATTAAAAATAAGCTTTGATGGAGGGAAAGAAGAGGAAGTGAGAGAAGAAAGGAAGTTATCCTTCCCCATATTTGGATGCATTTATGGGGGAGGCAGAGAGGGTTTGACTGGAGTTGGAGGGATATCAAGACACTTTACTCTTTTCAAGGGCCCCTCACTCCTACGTAGGGTAAGTAAAAAGAAACTTATCTATTAACTCTAAAAGCCACTACAGTACACCAGAACAGAACAAAGTGGTCAATAACAGAATGGGAACATCTGTAGAAAAGAAAGTATTTTAGGCAGGGCACCAAAAAATCAGAAGACAAAGCGAATCCATTAGAAGAATTACCGCATCAACATAATCAGGAAAGGCAGGAGGGCCTCCCTTTGGTGGCCTCAAAACCAACTCGATCAGTCGAAGGACAGTGGCACTCCAGAACGACTTTTTTGGACATCCTCTATTTTCTATTGTTTGGACTTCATCATTTCTTTCTGATTTTTCCATGCGCATTTCCCCTTTAAAAAGATCTAAAAGAATTGCAATCTACAAAAGCTTGTCATGAATAAATCAGATGCGCTAATTGGATGTAGAATCTTAAAATTCACAAAACTCGGTTGGAAAAAAAAAATACCATGGAGGAAGAGTCGGTATTTTCAATCAAAGCTTTTAAAATGTCACACCTCTGAGAAGTTGGAATATCAGCAAGAACCTAGTTTTGAAAAGCCAGTACGGGCAGTTACTAATCATGCTTATGAAAAAGTGCGTAAAATGATTGATAGAATAAGGCAGTAAGAAAATGGTACTTAAGATAAAACATAGTAAAGTACCAAAACATGGGAGCTAGCAAATTTCTTGTGAGTCACAACTTCATGGCACTAAAAGAGTAAAATTCCGTACCCTTGTAAATGCATCAAAGGCATGCTTCCTCAGCACAGTATCTGGTGCATATATGATAACCATTTTAATAGCCTGAAAAATATAGGTTTGATCATCAGAGATGAAATGCATCGAGATTTGTCCTTTTCAATAAGAAGAAAGGTTTGGTATATGTATGAATTCAATATGTCAGAGACATACCTGCAAAGCAGAAAAAAGGTTGGGCATATAAATTGAGAATTCAAAGTGCTCATCATCATAGTTCCGGGAGATATTTCCTTCAGTTACGCAAAGCAAGAATTTGAAGGCATGATTCTTCAAATTCCATGGCAGACTGGCAAATGAGTATACGTGCTTTAACATGCCTACTGTTTGCCACCTTTTCATCTGGTTACTTCGAAGTTCATCCTTGACAGCAGTCAGGTCCTCCTCAGCAGCCTGAGCAACTTTATCCCAGATATGGGCCCAAATAACTGTCTCATGAAAGATAGAAGCATGTCAGGGGTGCAGGACAATAATAGGAAACTCAATTCCAGAAGAATAAATTAATCTACATTTGGAAATATGAACCTGAAAGCGATGCTCCGTGTTTGACATAGGTTAAACAATTCATAAAATCATCGCCTTCTGTGCATTCTGGAAAAAAAATAAACAATGAAATAACCCTACAGCTAAGATAGGAGAGAAGAAAATATAACAATCAAAGAAAAATTACCTCCCACAACAATGCTAGTCATCTCGTCAACATCACTCCCACTTATTAGACCAAGATAGGATAGATTACAGTTAGGAATGAAGCGTGACAGTTGCAACACCAAGTGACGACAGCTTGATGTATTATGACCCAAGCTGACGGAAACAAGAGCCTGAACATAAGGGGTGTTCAGTCCCATTGAAACAAAAAATGGCAAAAAGTAAGCCACGCAAGCAAATAAAAGACAAATGAAGATTGCATGGAGCCAAAAGCTACAAATTCTTCAAAGTGTAACATAAATGAATAAAACTAATACTCAAAGTAGAAGTTCAATTGTACAGAGAATACCAACCATGCTTTGCAAGACATAAAGACCAAGTAGAGCACAAAGCTTTTCCTTTGATCTACCTTCCTGTTACATAGAATGGAAGGTCATCGTGATCTAATAGAAAGATATCAAGAATCTTAGAATAACCTAACAAAGAAGGGGGGACATATTGTATGAGAATGTGACGGACCAACTTTGAGCAAACTGCAAGTAGAGAACTGGCAATGCCTACAGCTCTGTCAAACAAACGCCCAACTTCAGTTTCCGCATCTTCTGACCCCAGTGACACGAATTTTAAAACTCTGACAATAATAGGAACTGCCACCTTTGCTTGCTCAAAGTGATGCCTTCGAGTGGAAAGAATAACTGTAAACCAAAACATTATGCACCAAAAACATTCTAATCTTAGAACAGGCAAAAGTTGTAGCTTTGACCACTTTCATACATGGACAAATTTTGATTACAAGACAACATTATACGAAGACAGGATTGCAGGAAATTGGCAAGCAGACAAGTCAGCTCTAAATAAATGAATATTGATACATGTGCCCACAGAAAACCAAGGAATAGCTGAAGTGTGCACCAATCAACAACTGTCAATAAAGATTCTGAAGCTGAAAAGTTTAAGTGAAATTTTTGTACCAAGGGGCTTCAACAGGCTTTAAAGGATGGCACCTATTGCAAGTGGCCTTAACATAACCTTGATAACTAACCATGCAATTTTTGCTGGGCAGCTGGATTTTGATTTTACTCAAGCAGTCAGTAACTTCTAACTTAAAAAAATTAATGAAAGGTAGTTGTTTGCTAAGTGAAAGAACAGCAATTTGGTGAGTCTTGATAGTTCTTCTCCCAACATCAGCAGCCAAGACAAGATTAAGCTTAGCTTAATTTGAAATGGAGTCGTTCTACTTTACAAGGAACTTTCGCATCTTTGTATTCCTTATCTGAAAGCCCAAACACACGCGGCTGGTGTATATGATGTGGGACCCATTCAGCCAAGTAATTGCAATTGCAGCTTAAACTTACACAAAACATGTCAGACATACTCCAAAACTGCCTCCTGAAAGATAAACCATTTCTGCTGCACAAGAATTGCCCTCAAAAGCCACGGTAATAGACTTTTACCCAAAATGTCTTATCAGACTGCATTCTAAAAGTATGCGAATCCTTAGGCCCTTATTACTTCATGGCTTTGGGTAAGGTTACTGGGATAAAACAAATTGTTTAACAATGACTCCAGGTCTTCAATTCAAAATTACCCAAAAGCTAACAGGTTCCAGCATATTCCCCACAGCAACCAGTAATATTCATACTCTTATCTACTCCTCTTCAAGTTCAAGAATTCTCAATTAAAGTCCCCTATAAACAGCAATTTACAAAATTCCTAGCAACACAGGCAACCTCTAGAAATGGGGATGGTACTAAAAGTATAACAATCAATTACCTAAGACCCAAAATTAGAAATACAAAGTTTGTTTGACCAACAAACCAAACCACCACTTATAATCTATTGCTCTTTAAGGATTAGGGGTTGAACTCCTAATAATTGCTCGATGGAACCCTTTCCCAGCAACCAACAATTGCCAGGCCCTGGTCCAAAGGAAAACATTTGCTAGATCTATCATTGGTGAAAACCAACTTGTATGTAATAGTACTGAGAATAAGAAAACGACACAACTAGTAAAAATAACCAGCAATAACTTGCTCCAAATAGGTTAATTCCATTACAACATCCACAGTTTAGTAATAAGAACATGAATTGATAATGCCATTGCTCGAATTCTGTCACCTTTTGAAAGACCAGTCAGTAAAGGGGCAATATAAGCAGATGCCTTAATTGTCTTGCTTAATGCCTGGTACAATTAAGTTCATACGTCAGCAAAGAACTAGAATGCATAGCAAAAGAAAAATTACCAGCAAGATAGGAATGAACAGAGATACAAAGATGCCACATTAATGAAACCAAGTGATGCTGCACCTATACAAATTCATATATCAATCGAAAAAACTGGAATTCAAAACGTGATAAATCATATATAGAGATATTCCACTTCAATGCACGTCAATTTATCAGAACAATGTCACAACGCTCCATTTCCAATGTCCACTTTGATCAGTTTGCGAAAATGTGAAAACTTAAGGTGGTAGATGAGGAACTGAAGTAAGAATTTGATAAAGCTTGACATGGAATATCAAAAAGATAATTGATACCAATGAACATAGAACTGTCCGTTAATTAGAATTAAAGCTTGTAGATAATAAGAATAAGATGGTGGGCAGCTTAGGATCAGTCACAGTTCTAGGTTGGTTAAAAGTGGAATGAGTTCAACTTATAGAAAACTCTCCATTACCGTTCCTAGAAAACACATCAAACAACAAGCAGCTTCATGCAACAATTAGACTATATGAATGATATTCATCAATAAGGAACTCAAAAGCTAGAAACTAGAAGCTACATGTGCACTGGGAATCAAAAGGGACACTTGGCAGGAGGTTTAGGAATCCATTTTGTGTTCACAATACTGACTTGGCCAACTGATAAGTTGATATTCAAGCCAATGGGTGCCGGTTGCTGATCACAAATTTTCTGGGTCAAACCACTAAGATTTGCAGTTTTTAGGTCATGCTTTGCTATCTTGTGAGTTACTTAAGATTCAAAAAGCCTTAGAACCATAGTACCAGCAGCCACCATAGAAAAGCAATCATTCCTGCTTCCCACTAATCTTTCCATAGATTCTTTAAGGCAGTTGAATTAACATCTTGACCCCACAAACGAGGCAGTCAAACTTGCAGTTCTTCAATCTAGGCAGTAAAACTTACATTTGCTCACCACGTTATACATGAAAAGCTAGTCTCATGACCCTAGGGCATTAAGTACTTCTCTTGTTAATATAGACCCTCTCCAAGAACATTGTGTTTCTCCTTTAACCATCTATATGATACTTAGCAATCCAGATCTCGTGAAAGAAAATCTGGCACTCCTTGCTTCCTTCGAACTAAAATCTTAGACTTAGTGAGGCCAAACCCAAAATATTGTGTTTGAGATTATCCAAAGTATTTAACAAAATTTTCCACTTGGGATATAGATAGCCTCGCTCTCTGTTCCAGGTGTTAACTACAAAATTTAGACATTTATTGATCATCAAAGAGGTTTAATAGAAGACATAATTCGTCCACCACTCTATTTGTGTATTCCACAACATGAGAATATATTACATTAAGCTATGTTAGCCGTAAAAATACCAAGCATGAACCAAACATAGACTCATGAATCTTCTCGAACTTTGTTCTCAAATAAACTTAGAAGCATATCTGTGCTTTTCAATAATGCATGGTTTGGATTAAGTTCATTTGGAGAATAACTTTCATCAAAGGCAATGGTAGCAAAGGCATTTCATGATCCATTGCTGTTGCTTATCTTTAAAGTACATGTTGCTATTACCATTACTCCCTTACTAATAAGTTACTAATCAACTGATACTTAAATATAAGTAAGAAACTCATTTCATTATGGGATATTGCTTGGCACTAGTCAAAATTTCTTCCGATTATATGTTACTCATATTACAACGACAAAAGCAGCCAAGGATGAAAATATTCGCCACTTATATTGGTTGCTTCCCGACTCACTTCTCAAGAAAAGTTAAACTCCATACTTTTGTGCAAACATCAAAATGATAAAAAGAATCACAACTAAATGGATGATATGCGTCCAAACAACAAACCTCACAAAGAACTGTAAGCATGTCCCGTGGACCACAGGTTGCTACGAGTCTATCAATGACACAATCAGCGATCTCCAAACATTTCTCAGAGATGGCTGCAAATTTGGAAACTTCCGTTGGCAACTCAAACGCAAGTGCATCAATAACTGCCTACCACACCATCAAACAATTAATACGGCTGTCAACAAACCAAAACATTTATCAACAATAACCATTCAACGGGAAAGAAACCTGATCCAGTGAAGGAGAACACAGATATCCATAAATTTCCGAAAGAACTTCCAATGCATTTTGCCTTGCGTCCTCGTTTTTAGGATCCGAGGTAGCAGCATCTGAGATTGCATCGAGGAACCCGACAAGCTCCGAGACTGAGTTCTCTGACTGATGTGAATCTCCTGCTTCGATAGCCTAGAATAATGTAAAAGGAAAAGGTTGTCTTAGATATTAATGCCCGTTTTATTCCTCGTAGAGTAAAGTAAATATCAAATTTTGATTATCTGATCATATCGCCTTTGATTTTGAACCACAACTAAGTCTTTGTGTACGTTCTTATCTGTTCTTTTCTACTACGTTGCCTAAGTTTCTGTGTGATTTTTTTTTTATCTCTGCCATCCAGCTAAACCTAATTTTGTGTGATTTCGAATCGAAGATTCTTTCAAGGTTGAAATTATTTTTGAATTCTCTCACTTTCAGTCCAAATGGCAAAACGAGAGCTAACTCTGCTAAATTTCTTTCTTGCTTGAGTTCGAGTCAGATAAACTTCCAATAGTGAAAAATGCCAATTCCTATTTTTCTCGGCAGCCAAAAAGAGGAAAGCCGGAAAATTCAAAAGAGAGGTGCGGCGGGCTCTTACTCTGGAGCACGAGTTCAGGATTTCAAGAGTGCGAACAGCAGCGGACGAGCAGCGATCATCCTCATTCGCCACTGACATGGCGCCTCCGCAAAACTGAAACTTCGAATCTAACAGCTCCTCCGGATCAATCTAAGCGCTATGATTAGAAGCCTCAGGACCGATGAGCGACCCCGTTCTCCGCAACAACTCTTTTAGAAGGAAGCGAGAGACCTCTCTTTTGAAGTGTAGTTGAAACGTAGTTTGTATGCGTGTGCTCTAACTGTTGGAGATCCGTCATATTATTAGTATCACGCGAGAAATTCTCGTAAAAATCGTTAATTTTGTTAATTTCGTCATTTTGGAAATTATATTATTGTAAATAATAGGAAAATACTTATATTTATTATTCTTCCTAAATTGTACAGTAGGTACATAGAACAATTCAATACACTCTTACATTATGTCCAAACCTTCTTTTCCTTTTTACTTTCTTACACTAACTAGTCTTAAAACAAACTTAACCATGCAGGATTCTTCTATATATGAAAAAGGTTTTAAATATAAAAATTTTATAATATATTTTTAACACATTTCATGACAAGATATTTAGGTTACAAGCTTATGTTGAGTTTTGATACATCAACTTAAATAATTTAAAACTTTTATAATATCTTTTCCTTTACAATAATCTTATTCTCAAGGCTAAGTTTTGGTAAATAAGTCCACAAAAGGAGCTCATTTCCTAATATCAAAAATTGAGTTTAATAACTAATAAACTAACTTTTAATTATAATGGACATATAGTAAAAGATGCATATTCTAGGTGGTTAGAGGGTTATTCAATGGCCAGCCATGGTAGGCGAGGAATGCTTAATAGTTGATAAGTGCTTAACTTTATTAAGTATAGATGTTGTTTAGAACTTCTTAATCTTAAATTTAACATTGAATAAGTAAATATAATGATAGTTTGAAATACATGAAAATATGCCTTGAAGATGCTAATTGATACTCGTTTTGGATGAGAAGCTACTCCAACATATATTTATGCTTTAAGGTAATTCAACTCAATCTAAAAAATAAGTTATATTGAGGGAATATAATAGTGAACTTTAAAATTATTGCTTAAATAAAATTAGAGTAAAACCGTATAGCATAATGGTTCAACTGATTTAACATAAAATCCTCGCGTGCATTTGTGGAGTGTTGGAACACCCGGCCCTTCCGAATTTAAGTGTTCCTCACTCAACTGCTGGCTTTGTTTAGAGTGACACTATCGAACGTCGTCGAGCCGATGTTCTCGATCTGACACGCCAATCCTCACAGCGAACCCTGCACTCTGCCCTCCAATCCCGAAAATGGAGCCCGATGTGAGCATCGAGACCTCGTGCATGATCCGAGTGGCGGTCCTGCCGATCGGGACTGTCCCGCCGAGCCTCCTGCGGGAATACCGCTCGATGCTGGAGCGCTACCAGACGATCCCTCTCTCGGCGATGAGCTCGTTCTATACAGAGCACCAGAAGTCTCCGTTCGCGCACCAGCCATGGGACTCTGGGAACCTACGGTTTAAGTTTGTTCTCGGAGGCTCCCCGCCCAGCCCCTGGGAGGACTTCCAGTCCAATCGCAAGATCCTTGCTGTCATTGGAATCTGCCATTGCCCCTCTTCACCGGATCTCGACTCCGTCGTTGACCTTTTTGGCTCCGCCTGTAAGGCTTACACCTCCGCGCTCGTCCACCGCTGCTTCGCCTTTTGCCCCGGTGATTCTCAGGTGCGCGCGCTTTGATTTGCCTGTTGTGGCTCCTTCACTATAATAAATCTACGAGTTGGGTTTCCAGGGGTCTTAAAATAATGGTCTAGTTATTGGATTCACAATTTCCATTTAGTGATTCGAATAATTAGTTAATTGTGGATGCATTGCGATTTTTAACATGGCTTATACCTCTGGATCTCCTTTATGTGTCAATTTTGGCCGGCTGATAATGAAAGTTTTAGACATTATACATCAAGCATAATTTTGTATAGCAGCTTTGGAATTTAGGTAAAAGAAAAAATAGATTTGTTAAGCCATAAGTCGATGCAAGTTCTTCACGCTGTAGAGTTGCTATTGTTTCTAAGCTGAAGAGGCTTCCTTTGTGGTCATGGAAGGGAAAGGGTTGCCAATTTCTGAGGCAAAAAACTTGTGCTTAATTGTTGGGATTGGTAATGGAAGATATCCATCTGCATTAACCACGTGGATTTAGTTGTCTTTAATCTCTTCCTTGATTTTCTCTTTCCCATTATCTTTTTAATGGTATGGCATAGTCACGGCATTCATTTCTTGTTGCAGCTGGAGGATGGCAGTAAAAGGGGGGGTAACTTAATGTTATTTCCACCTTCTGACCTTCAGACCCAAGAGCTCCACTTGCAGACTATGATGCAAGACATTGCTGCATCATTGTTAATGGAATTCGAAAAGTGGGTTCTTAAGGCAGAATCTGCTGGAACTATATTGAAGACACCATTAGATTCTCAAGCCAGTCTCAGCTCAGAGGAGGTTTATGTTTAGGTGTCCTATAGGAATTTGAATCTATACTTCTCTCATGGCTTCAATGGATCATGAGATCCTGAGTGCATTTGAATTTTCTTCTTAGTTTATTTGCAAAAAAATGCAGGTCATCAAGGCCAAAAAGCGAAGACTTGCCCGGGCACAAAAGACTATAGGTGATTATTGTTTGTTGGCGGGATCACCTGTTGATGCTAATGCCCACTACTCTACCGCATTAGAACTTGCAAGATTGACTGCTGATTACTTTTGGTATGCTGGGGCATTGGAGGGAAGTGTTTGTGCTTTACTGGTAGGATTTTCTGATTTTCTTTTCCTTCATATTCATTTTCCCCTAATTGCATATTAGATAATGTGTAGGACTTTCATCCTGTTCAGTGCATGACATGTTAGGGATGACTAGACAACCATAGTTATGATCCCTTGTGTTTGATAGACATGTATTGGAGACTAATGAGAGGATTTAACCCATTGTTACTTAATAAATGTGCAAAGGGATGTATGGATAATGCTTTATTTTTTTCATTTAAATCTACTTTCTCTAACTTATTTGTTTATTAGATGTTTACGTGCCATAAAGAACTCAACAAGGATAATAGATAGTTATAACAAATTTTCCCAAAAATACATTAGTTTTTCTCTGTGTGCCTATATCTTACAAGCTCTCACAAGTTGTATACTTGTTGAGAGGTGTTATAAGCTCATGAGCTGGGTTTGATAATTGGCTAAAAAGACTGGATCATTTTTAAGCAAAGTGTAACAAGGATTGGTGTTTGTTCAATTCTTGCATGGCAACGGAAATTGAAAATTGCTTGGATTGGCTGCATTGTGTCTGCAATTTAGACTTTTGACTATAATTTTGTACCAAATATAGTTACTGTTTGGATACAAATTGGTAAGTTGTGACAATAATTATGTATCTGTGAAACTTTCCCCAAAACTGTTGGGGTACACGCTGCAAAATATTCCGTGACTGCACCTGACAAAGTTGGGGATAGTTTTGACACAGCATCAGTTGTCAACTAGTAAGTATACCTGGTTTTGGTGTCTAAATAAATATGAAGAAACTAATACAATATACATTTTGTTAAAAAAAATGCCATTAAACAAGTTTTTGAATTGCATATGATGGACAAGAAGGCACCGTAGCCTTAAAAATCCTGAACAGAACAATGGTCTCATGCTGCCGTGTTGCTCCTTATTTTTGCTTATGGGAAGATTTTCAGCTGTCCAGGAAACATTTAGACATTCTTGATACAAATTAGAGACATTAATAGTCGGATTTTACTAATTCCATGTCGCCATTAGTTTGAAATCCTTGTTTGCAGAATCCTTGCAGTCTACCTACACATAATCTCTTTATGTTTGTTTATTTACTGCCTTCTATTATCAACAGATAGACCGAATGGGCCAGAAGGATCCAGCTTTGGAGGAGGAGGTTAGATACCGATATAATAGTGTTATCATGCATTACAGGAAGTCATTTATACAAGACAATGCTCAGAGGTAGTTGGCACCTCTTTCTACTCTTGGACATGGAATGAGTTAATCAGTCCAACTGCTCTCCAAATGCTACATCAATTTGTTGTAGTTTACATGCAAATTGTTCTGTCTGTTTTTACTTCATCTTGCATGGTGTATTTGTCTGGTGTTAGGTTTCATATATCTTGTTTTTTCTTTATTTCTATTTTCTGCTAAGCACTTTTTGCTGAGCATTAAAAAATAAAACTGGGCTTTCTGTTTGCAGATACAGATAGGTGACTTGTAGTTAGAATATAATCAACAAAATTTTCCAGATTGGATATGTTACTGCTGATTGCAATCATGTGGATACTGTATCCAACACTTGACCTCAATGTTTGCTGTAAATGGTAATGTGTGTTTATGAAATGGATAGACTTTTAGGGGTTTAGTGCCAAATTGTCACGGTCCTGATTAGTACTCTTCTGGGCTTTAAAGAAGAAGAAGAAGATTAGTACTCTACTAATTATTCTCTAGGACATTTTCATAAAATGGTTAACACAGTTTAACCAGAATATGTGCAAAATTCTCTTTATAACTACATTTGTCAGAGCAGAATATTTAGTTCTACTTCTACCCTGCAAGAAGAGAAATGTGGTTTCTCAGTACAATGTACTGGTTTTGACCGTTGAATAAGAATTTTTGATGGTCTTTTAAATAACGGAAGCTACTGAAAAGGGCGTTTGTTGGAATCTAAGTTATTGAAGTCATTTTTGGCATGGTCAACTTCAGAGTTTGGTTTTGAGGTGAACTTTGCAGTAACAAAGTATGGGTAATGTGTAGTGTGATTTGTATACCATTGAATCATCTGTGGTTTTAAAAGTTTTCTATGTCATCATTGTCCTTATTTTTGAACTTTTTCAAGTTCAGGAAGGAAAATCACGGTTTCTAGTACCTTCAAAATTATCAAAAGAAAACCAGGGCTTTCTTATTGTTTGCCTCTTTTTTCTTCCTTTTTCTTGCTCTGATTTTTGTTACTTTTGAAACGTATATGATTGATACATCCTTCTGCTTAAAGAACACAATCCTGGGCTTCCTATTCTTTTCTAAATCTAGTTTAGTCTATAACTAAGCGTTATTTTGGAAGTTATATTACCTTCTTCATACTGTTTCTCTTGATAAGTTGAAATTTTTGTCAATTTATTTAATTTGATATTTTTTATGCAGAGTTTCACCCCTAAGCTTTGAACTAGAGGCTACATTGAAATTGGCAAGATTTCTTTGCCGGTAAATGCTTTTTGTTGAATCTCTATTATAGAATAATTTATTCTTCCTAAATGATCTCTTCATCTCACATCCATTTAAATTTTTACAGAAGAGATCTGGCTAAGGAAGTGGTGGAGTTGTTGACAACTGCTGCTGATGGTGCTAAATCATTAATCGATGCCAGTGATCGGCTAATATTATTTGTTGAAATAGCCCGTTTATACGGTACTCTTGGGTATCAGCGAAAAGCTGCATTTTTTTCCAGGCAGGTTGCTCAATTGTATCTGCAGCAAGAAAACAGGTTGGCTGCCATTAGTGCCTTGCAAGTTTTGGCAATGACTACAAAGGCATATCGTGTTCAAAGTAGAGCATACGCCTCTGAACATTCTCCTCCTGATGTAAGTCTATAAGTATTACAAAATAAAAAGCATGTTCATTTTTATGGGACTTGAGAGTTCATTATGCATTTGAGACATGAATTACTGGCTGTATGCTGCTAGTCAGCGATCCATTATTCTAGTTTTCTTGTGATAATGGCTAACAGTGGTCCTTTATTTTCATTCCGTTGCTTCAACTGTCTAAGTCAATTTTTGTCTCAAGAATGCTTCTCTTGAAAACATCTAGTTGATTTTGACATACTGTTTGGAACTCTTCAGCAGTACGACATCAAATATAGCTTACAAGAGAAATTGGTGACATCAAATTGTAGCTTGTCAAGCAATTAGATGATCTCAAATTATAGCTTAGCAAGAAATTAGATGATTGTTTTCAAAGGTTGTAAAAAGCTTCATTATTTGGCATGACATGAAATCTTGTGAGCAGATGGATGAATGAGTTGCTATCATCAAGACTTCTTGAAGTATTCAAATTTTTACATTCTTCTGGAGAACTTTCTACAATGACAGGGGACATAATCTAGGGCAGGACACATACACCTCAGACCATCTTTTGGAAGTTTTTTTATGCCGTAAAATGACAAGCAAAGGTTATCATCTTACATTTTTAATTCCTAGGAAAACAAAACTGTGGGACAGTTAAATAACAAGCAAAAGTTTTTACATTCATCTTTTTTCCCAGAGGAAAACTACAAGTGATAATCTATTCTGTGAAATAATGAATACCGGCAGCTTCCTGCAGAAAGGGAATTCTGTTTTAGAATTTGTTACTCCTGAGGGCAAAATGATAAAGAAAAATCAAGTTTGATTATCAATCTTACCTTGCTTGAGGATTCCCTATTTTTTGATGTTAACTTATGACGTACTCTTTACCAATATCTTTGAACATGGCTTTCCTGAACAAGATTTTGTCGTTGTTGGTGCTGGTGCTTTCTAGTACAAGAGTTCCAAGCTCAGCTTCACTAAGATGAATAGGATTTACCTAAATTTTATGTTATATTGTTGTGTAGTCTCAAGCCAGGGGGTGTCTCACTAAGGTTATAACTAATGCCTGGAAGTATAAATTAGTGTAGTAGGAGGAAACTTGAATTTGGCTATGAAGGGATGAGCTGCCTAATTGGGTGGCATGCTCTGATTAATATTTTGCGCATACTAGTCATATGTTTCTATAAAGTAGAAGTATGGGTTTGGGTTAAGTATTTCTCTATTCTCTTAATAAATTTATGTTTTAATAAATCTAGCTTCTGCATTGGATATTTGGTGATTTTTTTCTTTTTTTTTGTGCTTCTTTGTTTCTTTACAGAGGCAAATTGCATCAAGTCACACTGATAGTGGGAAAATGCATCATCAGTCTGTTGTCTACTTGTTTGAGAGTCAGTGGAGCACACTGCAGATGGTATTGCTAAGAGAGATTCTGATCTCTGCAGTTCGTGCGGGAGATCCTCTTGCTGCATGGAGTGCAGCGGCACGTCTACTAAGATTTTATTATCCTTTAATTACACCTCCTGGGCAAAACGGCCTTGCTAGTGCACTCTCAAGTTCAGCAGACAGGCTTCCATCAGGAACACGTTGTGCTGATCCTGCCTTACCATTCATAAGGTGGGTAACTGTCCATTAGCATTTATCCCCCAGAGAAGACTAATAAATATTTAATAATTTGCTGATTCTTAGTACTCATTATGTAGGGCCTTTATGGCCATTTTGATGGGTGATGCTGCTTGCTGCATATTGCCTAACTGAATCTATTCTTGGTTTGTCTTGATTGTGAAAAAAAGAAAAGAAAAGAAAGTCATTGTTTTCAAATTCATATGCGTTGTTGTTTGAGAATTTTTTTATTTTTTTGAGTTGTTTTAAGATGCATTTTTAATTTTTATATAATTTACAGTGATTGTTTGGGAGGCTCAGTTTTTGATTTTTTCATGGATGCTTGATTTTGCATTTATGTTTTCTTAAAATTTTCTAGACTTTAAAGGCCTGAGATTCTTAAGTAGGGCCAAAACTCTAGTCTTTTGGTTTGACACTCACTTTTGCGATTCAAATATACGAATGCTTTTCTTATCCACAAATTGCTACTCCTAATATGTATTCAGTTCTGATTAGTAATGTCAAGGATAAGAAGAAATTGATTTTAGAGTTTGTTCAGTTGTTCATTTTAATTTATGTTGGAGCTACTGAGGCAATGAATATTAATTTGGCCTTGCAGGCTGTATTCTTTTCCTCTTCATCCCTCACAAATGGACATTGTAAAACGGAATCCAGCAAGAGAAGATTGGTGGGCTGGATCTGCCCCTTCCGGTCCTTTTATTTATACACCATTCAGCAAAGGGGAGTCAAACAGTAGCAGCAAACATGAGCTGATCTGGGCGGTTGGAGAACCTGTCCAGGTCCTGGTTGAGTTAGCAAACCCATGTGGCTTTGATTTAAGGGTTGATAGTATCTATCTCTCTGTGCATTCTGGAAATTTTGATGCTTTCCCAGTTAGTGTGAATCTTCCGCCTAATTCATCAAAAGTAGTAACCTTATCGGGAATCCCAACTTCAGTGGGGCCAGTGACAATTCCTGGTTGTATGGTTCATTGTTTTGGTGTTATTACTGAACACCTGTTCAGGGATGTTGACAATCTTTTACTTGGAGTGACTCAAGGACTTGTGCTTTCTGACCCATTTCGATGTTGTGGATCTGCAAAGTTAAGGAATATATCTGTTCCAAATATTTCTGTTGTGCCACCACTGCCGCTGCTAGTGTCACACGTTGTTGGTGGTGATGGTGCCATCAGATTATATGAAGGTGAAATTCGTGATGTGTGGATACACCTGGCTAATGCAGGTACGGTTCCAGTCGAGCAGGCACATATTTCACTCTCAGGGAAAAACCAAGATTGTGTCCTCTCAGTGGTATATGAGACATTAAAAGCTGCCCTTCCATTGAAGCCTGGTGCAGAAGTGACCATACCTGTGACTTTAAAAGCCTGGCAGCTTGGCTTATTGGATTCTGATGCTGCCCCAGGCAAGCATGCCTCCAGTAATATGGTGAGGCACTCCAAAGATGGAAACAGCCCCACATTGTTGATCCATTATGCAGGTACTTCTGTCAAGCTATATACCAAAAATTGCTCTCTTGATGGAATTAGGCTTGTTATTGACTTTGGGTATAAGTATTGAAAAATTTTCTAGTTATTTAGTAGCCTATAGTTAATGAAGAAGAAAGACTTGTACTCTTGGTTTAACTGTTCTTTTCTGGGCCTTCACCAATTTCCCCACTGTCCCAAGTCATACACCATCTGTTATGATATGCCTCCCGGACACCATAATCTGGGACTGGCAATGCGTTAGCCTTGGACTGTTTTTGAACTATTATGCCGATTAGTGATTCATCACTAGTAGAAGTATGTGAAATTACAATTGAACTTGATAAAAGTTTTTAAAGACTTAAATTAAGTATGAAAATATCTTCAGACAATATGAAAACACATGAAATTACAGTTGAACATTTGCAAATTGTAGAGAAGGCTTTGATTGCTTCTGATTGATCTTCCATATATTCCATGACCTATGCAAAGGAGGCTGGATAATTAATTTCTTTGATTAGCCTGTTATTTCCTCTGGTGACGTTGTAACTATCAAATTGACTAGATCTCTTCACGTACCTACTGTGATTCCTCAGTGGCATACTTTCTGACAGCAATTCTCTTACTATTTTTTTTCTTAGGTTCACTATCAAATTCTGTAGACCCTCCAACAAGTGGATCTGCTGTGCCACCTGGTAGAAGACTGGTTGTTCCCTTGCAGATTTGTGTTTTACAGGGGTTGTCCTTTGTAAAGGCTCGGTTGCTTTCAATGGAAATACCTGCGCATGTGGGCGAAAACCTTCCTAAGCCACTTGATGCGGATAAGGTCTCTACTGAAGAAGCTGTTGGTTCTGAAGTTAAAATAGACAGATTGGTGAAGATTGATCCTTTTAGAGGAAGTTGGGGACTTCGATTTTTTGAGCTTGAGTTGTCTAATCCTACGGATGTTGTGTTTGACATTAGCGTTTCTGTCCAGTTGGAAAACTCTGGCACTGATGATAACCTTTCTGCTGACCATGATGCTGCTGATTATGGTTATCCTAAAGCTAGAATTGATAGGGAGTGCTCTGCAAGGGTGCTAATACCACTGGAGCATTTCAAATTACCCATTCTTGATGGTTCATTTTTTATGAAGGATATTCAGGGAGATGGGATTTCCCCTGGCAGAAATTCATCTTTTTCAGAAAAAAATACTAAGGCTGAACTAGATGCTTCTATCAAGAATCTCATATCTAGAATAAAGGTAAGGTGGCATTCAGGGCGTAGTAGCTCCGGAGAATTAAATATTAAGGATGCTATACAGGCAGCACTCCAGACATCTGTAATGGATGTACTGCTGCCCGATCCATTGACATTTGGTTTTAGACTTGTTAGAAATGTTCTGGAGCCTGCAGAAGTTGATTCACCTAAAAATCTTGAGAATCATGCTCATTCGCCTGCATCTAAGGGTTCTGTAATTGCACATGACATGACTCCTATGGAAGTTCTGGTTCGAAACAACACTAAAGATACGATTAAAATGAGTCTCAGCATCACATGCAGAGATGTAGCTGGAGAAAATTGTGTAGAGGGTGCCAAGGCAACTGTCTTATGGTCTGGTGAGTAACTCCTATGATGCAATAACTAATTTGATCTGGTATTGCTTAACCACAAAGTAGATTGTCCTATACATCCTTCGGAGTAATCAGGCTCCTGCCTATGTTTTTGAAATTGTTTTCCATTCATGATAATCTTCTGGTCTAGCTGATACATCCCGTATTACAAATCTTCTGATTGATGTGTTATCCCTTGTTTTAGGTGTTCTGAATGGGATCACTGTGGAGATTCCTCCTCTTCAAGAAATCACGCATTCTTTCTCTTTGTATTTTCTTGTCCCCGGTGAATATACCCTGGTTGCTGCTGCACTGATAGATGATGCTAATGAGATCCTCAGGACTCGAGCAAGGGCTGATTCTCCAGATGAGCCGATTTTCTGCTGTGGACCCCCATATAACGTCCGCGTCATTGGGACAGCGTGAGAGTTCTCTGCCTGCCGTTGTTTATTGAGTAATCTCATTGCTGGTCACCATAGATTAAGGGAATACTGCACAAAGTAGATAAAAGTTCCAATTTCTATTTTCAGCAGCATGAGTTAATGCATCGCCTTTTCTGCCCTGCGTCGTTTCAGTGACCTATCTGTGTAGAGTGTATAGCGAGGCTGTATCTGCTTGTAAATCCATATTCGACGCATTATGTTGAATCACTTTTATGTCTTGCTGTTAGGAGCTTTCACTGCACCAGAGAAGAGAAATTGATGTGGTTTTTATGTTCATATTCTTGAACCAATCCGATCCTTTGCATATTCCTAGGAGCCATTTGCCGTCTTGAGTGTAGAGAATTTTACAGTTCCACTTGTCCACCAGATTTCTCGTTATTTAATTGATGAGGAGCCCCACACTTTCACCCACATTTTTTGGGAGAAAACGTGTTCATTCATTCAATCACACCATGAACTGTCAACTAGCAGCTTCCTGCCTTATAACAAGAAGGGTATATTTGTTAACAGGTTAATACTTTAGTGGTTTAATATTAGCCATTTAGGACCCAAGTCTTAAGTTCGACACTCTCATATCTCCATATGCCCCATTAGTAAAAGAAAAGAAAAACTAGTCGTTATGCAATTCATTAAAGCGTACTAGCATTTTGTTGCACATGAACATACGTACGGAACCTTGTTTGGTTTTAGAGGCACAATTGGAAGAGAAGTGAAGCCGAATTAAGGGAAAACGCTTGGATTGATATACGCTTGCATTACGAAGATGGAAGTTCTCACTGCTATTTCTACCCAATCGTTTATGACCAACATAAATTATCAATGATCCCAAATACATGATAACAACACAGCTAATAAAATGAAAGCTGCCCTATATAGACGGACAGAACACAATGGCCCAGGTAATTTTTTCCATCAATGAGTGCAGTTCAGGAAACGAACTCCAAATACTGGTATCAAGATGAAGATTGAAACGTTGCCTTGGAAGCTGCACAACTACTCAAATTAAAGATCCAGGAGAGGGCTGGTGCATCATCTCTTATGTTCAAGGGACATGGTATACAGAATGCGGATCCTCTTAAGAAGACAACAGGAAGGGGCAAATTGAAAGAAGTACCCCTTTGAAGATAATTACAAGCAACCCTGGGAAGATAAAATCAAAAAAGAAAATAATATGAAAAGCCAATTCTCAAAATGATAAAATAGGGAAGTTTGAAAGAAACAAAATCAGGACGAACAAATCATACATGTTTGGTGCCCGCAAGTTAGCAGTAAGAAATTTGATGCTTTTTATCTATGCTTTCAAAACAAAGGCATCAACCATGATTGCAATGAATGGACGGGGGAATGTATACATATACATATCAAAGCTTGCATATCTATGATTATAACCAAATGCAGTCGAGATATAATAGGAGAGTTTCCCTCTTTAAGTGTTCACCAAAATTGTTTCCATTAGTTGAATCAACATGAACTAGGCTAGCAGGGAAATTAAGCATATAAGAAATCTTCCGCATTTAATGCTATAAATTGTAATTACTTGTGCGCAAGATTCAAGATTTTAGTATCTCAACAAAGATCACTTCAAAGTAATAACACCTGGCGAAGCCTTGCCTCACCAAGCATGCAAAACTATTAACCCCATAGCCAACTTTCTTTGAAAGAAGCCATTAGCCATCATATTTTACAGATATGTACTAAGGATAGGAATGTATTGAGATGGAAGAACGAAAAATCCAAAAGAGGATGCCAAACACAGCATGGATAAAAGTCAAAAGGAAAAATATCTTCGTTAGAAATGTAACAAATTCATATGACAGGACTCGTGAAACCCAGTTAAATAGGATCAAGATTAAGCTGAGGTGAGCTATGCATCAAAACCAGCTAATAGTTTATACACACAGCAATGGATATGATACAGGTTTCTTTCTTGCTTGAAGAACTAGATATTTATTCTTCCATTTATTGCTTAAGCAAATGACCATTACATATCCAAAACACTTATAGGTAGGCTAGTATATTTAACAAATAGTAAATCAACGAGCTTTACAAGGGCATCGCAATCCAGAGTGGATGGCTAAATGAATCCTCCCGTGTAAAGAGATCAAATTCTTTTCATGAATTCTCTACTTAAAATAAGAGATAGTCCATATTTATTCTAGGCACCATAAAAACGATATCAAAGCGACCAAAATACTGCAACCTCCTGTGGCACCAGAAAAATGTCATGACGCTAAAGCAATGCTTGTGTTAATGCATTGGCAGTACTGACTTGGGAGTACCAAAGATGACTTGGGGAGCTACCTCCCTCTACTCTTTAGTATTTTCAAGTGTCTATCTCGGTAATAATATTTTTACTTTTTGGCTAAATGGAAAATTAAAATGTCTTTGTCTCCATTAGAAGTTCATAAAAGTTCAATAAGTACTTAACTTCTCAACATTTTCCCATCCTTCATTAAATCCCAGTTTATCAGTTAACTTATATTTCCTTAAGTGACAAATTTAGAAATTCAAGTGTCCAAATCCACTTATATCATGTGGATCACCTTCGACCAGTGATAGCAGCATAAATTCAATATAATAACATCCTTAAACAAACAATGGAAGTATAATGCAATCAGATAAAAAAACTCCAAGCCATTGAAGTACAAACCAACCTGTGGCACTGTACCAATCATCGCTGAATATTATAAAAATGAGTTCAACCAACGGCATCATATTCACAAGACAAGATAATTATACGTCCCCTTTCTTTTTCATTTTAATCAGTCTACAAATCTTCCTGATATGTTATCCAAAGAATGAATGCGGTTGATAGCAACAACATAATGAATGTACATTGGTTGCAGTCAACAACAATATCTGCAGTTCGTTTCTTCCTTTTTGGTGATTAAGGAACATAAAAGTTCCAAAACCATGCATCAAAACAAAAAAGATACCTGGATAATCATGCAATTCAGGTTGCAGGCACAGCATCTTCATCTGAAGCCTCAGCCTGTAGAGGTCCCTTAAAACCCTCTTTATCACCAAGAAGCTCACGAGATGCCTTTTCAAGAAATTCCTTGGCAGCAGTTTGAACAGATTGTTTTTCAGATGATTGAAACTTCCTCCTCTTTTGGACACTAGTATCTAGATACTTAATCTTAGACCCCTCTCCTCTGCTAATATTTCTCATACTCTGCCTCTGGTCTGCAAAATATGAGCAACGCCTAAATGGAAAGAGCTTAACCCAGTGAGAGATTCATGAAGATGACAATTGGTCAAGGACCATCTACCTGGAGTAAGGTCAGGTAAAGAATGCTCAATAAATCGCGTTGCTGCCTGATAGTTCAATGTAGCAGAAGGCCGAAGAGGTGCTTGAAGAACAAATTTAAAATCACGTGATCAGTTATAGGACAAAGACTAACACAAACAGAGGACAATTTTTGTAGAGAAATTAGATTTTGAAACCAATTGAGAGACAGACATATCAGAGTATGTTATGCATCTTAAAGAACTAGCCCCCCACCATTTTCATCTAAACAAAAATCCTTGGTATTTTGCAAGAAAGAATAGAAGTATCATTGCAACATCACTCAACATGACATCTTAAGATGAAACACTAAAAGTGAAATGGAAAATTTCAAATAGAAAATGTACCTTTACTCAAGTTTATAAACTTTTCTAGTTTGCCCTGGTACACGCTTAACCTTTCCTACAATACAGAAACACAGATTTTAATCGAATCCAAAAGGCAAAGCTTGCAATTGCAGATAAAATTTTTTTTCCTCTTCCACGTGTATAGACCAACAGAAAAATCACGAGATGAGCAGTACTAATTAATCAAAATCCGATACAAAAAGACCTATAACATTCACACCCAAACATCAAATGCAAATGCAAAATATCTATCAACAAAACATCATAAATATAGACACCCACACGTTAAAAATCAAAGAATTAAACGCAAAATTCATAGTTCAAGAACCTACAAGCTCTGATTTCACCGGATGCTCATCAGGGTTGACGCCGGTACACCTCAACCTCACTGTAAAGGAACACGAACCAACAATTAAACCATACAGAAAACCAATATCCAGAATTTCCAACCGCATATTATTTGAAGAAGAGAAGTACTGGGACAGTGACGGAGAACTTCGTACATGTGAATAGCGCTGAGGTGGCTCGTGCGAGCAAGAGCATGGCCTGAGCCCGTTGCAAAGGCGGCATTTCCGAAAGCACATCCGGGTCGGAGAGGGACAAGAACTGGAGCAAGTCCGCCTCCATCTCCGTCACGTTGGCCAAGGTTCGGTTCACTGACTCCTTCACCGAGACCGGTACCACCGTGCTTTGTCCTTTACCTCCTTCCATTGTTCCCCTTCAGTCACCTCACAGGAAAAGACTTATCTTTTTTCTTGGGGGTTAGGGCTTTGGCTCTGCAGAGACGGTTATGGCCGCAGTCAAAGACGATCTCTGTTTGTTTTCCATATATACCACCATTCACAACCTACTTCAAAGCAACAAGACAAAAATGTTTGACAATTATTATTTTCATGGTTTTTTGATATATTTTTCTTATACTATCGTTCTGATTACTTTGTTTGTCTTAGATTTTCACACAAACTTTCTAAATTATTTTACGTATGAAAGATATTATAAATAATAATAATTTATATAATTAATATCTTAACTTTGTTTTTTTCTTATATGTTCTGAAATGTTTTATTATTACCATTTTTAATTTACTATATCTTATATATTCAATTTTTTTAATAAGATTATTTTTATACACTTACTTTGCTTATTTTTGTCAACACTATTTTTTGACTCATCAATTAAGTAATCACTATAAACTACCTGTCCAACTTGTCACATACATATCAACCCTATTGGTCTAATATAAGTGATGATCTAATTGATTGTATATGATATGATCATATTAGAGAAATAAAATAATGTGTATATATATATATATACACATTATTTTATCATTTTTAATTTACTATATCTTATATATTTAATTTTTTTAATAAGATTATTTTTATACACTTGCTTTGCTTATTTTTGTCAATACTATTTTTTGACTCATCAATTAAGTAATCAGTATAAACTACCTGTCCATCTTGTCACATACATATCAACCCTATTGGTCTAATATAAGTGATGACCTAATTAATTGTATATGATATGATCATATTAGAGAAATAAAATAATGTGTGTATATATATATATATTATGCATTTACCTAGGTGGGGAGGGGACTCGAAAAATGACGTCTATATTAATAAATATAACTTTTGACCTGAAATAATGCTTAGATTCTTACCATAACCAATTTTATGATAGAGACTATAAAATGTTTATTATTTTATGATATTTAGGGATGTAAAAAGAATAGAAACCTTCTTGGAACAAATCTAAAACATCTGGTCAATCCGTGATTCGAGTAGAATGAAAGGGTTAATTTCGGAAAATAGGAATAATTTTCGTTTCCTTCTTAGGTTCCCCCTTTGCACGATTCGACACTCTCAAGTCGTCGCACCCATAGACTCCTGCATCACACTCTCGATTGTCCATCTCCAAACCTCGCCGTACGATCCTCATTCTCGATCTAGAACCCTAGGATCTCAGAATTCAATCATTTGCACAGTCGGAGACACGCAGAGATACAGTGTTTATGTTTTTGCTAAATGTGTAGCTGAAGTTGCATTTTTTTTTTTTTGGGGGTTGTTTCTGTGGTTTCAGAAATGGCCAGAAGCCTAGCGGGATTTCTGGTGCTGGTTTTGGCAGTTTCGATCTGTGAAGCTGCATTGATCTTCCAGCCGATCTCAGATTCTCACCGATCCGCGGCCTTGGAGCTCTTCGTGCCCGCCGATGGAAAGTTTGGAAGGTTGGTGGAACCATAACTTGATCTTTTATCTGACTTGTGTTTTTGCGGTCCAATTTTTTTGTGCTTGGCTGATGGAGTGGTTTTTTAGGATTGTAGTACAGGAACGTGTAAGTTTGAAGGTCAATGGAGCCTCTGTGAACCGTCACTGAATGTCTGTCTTGGCCATTTCCGTTTGATTGATTGAAGAAGCCATGTAATCAAGAGACAATTGGATGTAAATTGCCTTGGGAGGTCAAATTAAGTTGGGATGTAATAGGATAAAGCAAAACTTTGATTCTGTTGTCAATACGAGGAAGCTTTTTTGTATTTGTGTGTGATGGCGGTGTACCTGAATGCTCTCAATTGGGATCATTGACGGAGTTTCAGTTAAAAGTAGAGGGTTTTGCACCTAGGTTCTATAACAGCCCAATCAAAACCTAGGTTTGGTGGCTGCTTACGTTAAGTAGTGGAGAGAAATGAAACTTGAATAATTTGGATTCTGTTTTTCCGTCTTTTGTATATTATGCATCTTTGTTTAGCCTTTTTTTTTTTTCATGGGCTTTGGATTGTGATGATTTTATTTTGATGAAAGTTAACTATTTGTTATTATGTTATATATTACCAGCTTGGAAGAGACATACGAGGCCTTAAGAACCTTTGAGATTCTTGGAATCACAAAGAAGCCTGATATAAGCACCAGTTCCTGTCAATCTGTATCAGAAACTCTTGGGTCATCATCTTCGGCTATAAAAGATTTATTCCATGCATTAAAAGTGAATAGCATCTTCAAATGCAATGTTGATGAGGAAATTTTCCAGGTATTCATTAGCTCTTGCATTGATGTGTTGTTTGTTGCTGCAAGTCATTGCTCTGAGTTACGGCAATATGTCAGTGCTAATGCTTAATTATCTTCCACTTGTAAAGGGTGTTGCTTCCAGACTAAAAGCCGCTGTCAGTGATGCAAGTTCATTGCTTGAATTCTACTACTCAATAGGGAGTTTGGTGCATATCAAGGTAACTAATACACACCTTTTCGGAAGGCATTTTACCACCTTGATATCTTTTGTTGTCTTTGTGAAGACTCGGGCAAAATCTTCAATTAATTTATGAGAATTTCTGAACTCCCTCTAAATTTCTCTCTTTTGTGGCATGATTATTTAGTTTTCTTGTAAATTTTTTTTTGTCGTACTTATGTTGTTGAAAGACCTTTGTTTTTTCCATGGATTGTTTTGGAATAGCATTGTACATCATTTTCTTGGTGGTTCTAAAATGATTAGGCCAATTGATTTTTGATGCAGGATCAGACTTCTAAAGTTGATGCACTTCTTAGCGATGCTGATGGAATTTTCCATTCCATTAAGGTTGGTTTCTATACACTTCAATAATATGTGGTATTTCTGAGGTGGTACAGTTCTATTCTGAATACCCCTGGAACTTGTCATGTTGCATTAGTCATAGCATAGCTGCTGATGTGGTGAGATCTGGGTTTGGGAATTGAGGTTCGGTAGTGGAGCTGCCACCAAGTTTCGTCATTTATGTTTCCATGTTTGCATAGAGATCTCCTGGGCCCAACGTGAAATGTAAAAGATCTATTTTCTGAATGTTTGAGCTTATTTCATGCATTACTGGCAGGCTCTGAGCCAGAGTGATGGAAGGTGGCGTTACAGTTCAAATAACCCTGAGTCTAGTACCTATGCTGCTGGTAATCATTTTTAGCAAGCCACTTTACTGTGTACTTGCTTTTAGACACGCCATTTGTAACATTTATTGTATCAACTTTCAAGTTCAAGTTATTTATCACCCAATTGAGGTCATAGGCCTGACATGGCCCACTGCTTTGTTTTGGTTATCAGGTACTCGTTGAATTCTTCTACTAACCACCTGTGTTCATTTTGCTTCTTTCAGGATTAGCCCTTGAAGCACTCGCTGGAGTTGTGTCATTGGCCTCTTCTGACCTTGATCAGTCTTTGGTATTATAAATTTCTTTTCTAATCTTGGGTTTGGGGAAGCTTTGGATATTAAATGAATTTAAAAAATAATCCATTGTTAGTAGTTATGTTAATCTAGATATTTGAGTTCCCCTGCACTCTAAAGTTGGGTTCAATTCTAGAACCGTCCAAGACCCCTATTTTATGAGCAATTTTAACTGCCAAGTTGATATAACTTGAGTATACTCTCTTACATATGTGTGTGTTGGTATACCTATTATGTGTGTATGCACGTGTGTATACCTATTATGTGTGTCTATGTGTACATATTAATAAAAAAGTATTTTAGAAGCTTATGAAAAAAAAAGTTGGTATTTCACCAAACTACATGATATAGGTATTTGATTATTTCCATTGTGCTCAGTTGGTGACATGTCATTCTCCTTATGTTCTAAATGAAATGGTATAATGATACTTAAGTTGGCATCAGCATTGAGTAATGACACTTCATTTTTCCTTTGTTGTTAGTCTGAACCATATCCTAAATTGTTAGATGTGCCTGTGATTCATATTTTATTGCTCTATGTTCTTGAGTTATATATCCTTTAACTTCATATCTATTCTTAGATTTTAATTTCCATATCTTACATATCTTTACTGTTAGCAGATTGTTACATTAAAGAAGGATATTGTGAAGCTCTTTGACAGTATTGAGAAATATGGTTAGTAATTCTGCCTGTCAAATACTTATTTCTTTTGCATGTTGATGATTCTACACTCCTTTTCAAATACTTACGTTATTTTTCTACTTTGTCTGCCATCAGTTGCTTCACAGCTAGAACTTACTTATTTTTAGTTAGCCATAAGTTGTCAAATGACTTTTTCTAGTCTGTCCTACAAGGTGTGACCTCTGATAATTAATAAATTGGTCTACACCTTTTGAGTCCGTCACAATTACTCTTATTTTCATAATGTCTAAAACAGACTGATGTGCCACTATCATGGGAATCACTCAGTTGGCGTTGGGCTATGAATTGTTAATTGTATTCTGAATTCATTGTTATAGCTATCTCATTAAACTGTATCACCTGTATCACCTGTCTGTAGATGATGGATCCTTCTTCTTTGATGAGAAACTTGTTGATGCACGAGAGCAACAGGGTTCTCTTTCAACTACCTCCTCAGTTGTCCAAGGCTTGACAGCATTTGCATCTGTGACTTCTGGAAGTATAAATGTCAGTGAGAGCATGCTTATTTTGCTGGAGTTTTTTCTTCTAAAATTTTTGTTAGAATGTCTCCTGATGCTTTACTATTGAGATTACAGCTTCCAGGTGACAAAATATTGGGTTTGGCAAGATTCTTCCTTGGCATTGGAATTCCTGGAAATTCAAAGGACTTCTTCTACCAAATAAACTCATTAGCTTGCTTGGAAAACAATAGGCAAGTGATTTCTGGATTATGTGTTATTTCTCCTATTTGTTTGATTATATTGGATGTGTTTCTATGTGAAGTTCTCTTTTATAGTTGTACTTGTGGTTTAAGATATCGTTTGCATGTCTAAGCATGTGGGACATGCATTTTATGTTTCTTTTGAATCTCTCTCTTTTTCTTTTTCAGTTGTTTACTTCCTTAATTGCTTGTTGATTGAGAAATGTAAAAATATTGATATGGAAGCTTCTGATTGTTTTCAGATGTTTACAACATACTTTTTATTTCAATCAAGAAGTCATCGACTGGTCATATTGTTTTCCAATCTCTTACTTTCTTTCTATGGTACAGGATTTCAGTCCCTCTGATTTTATCACTTCCAGCTACTGTGCTTTCATTGACCAAAAAAGACCAGCTAAAGGTGTATCATCTTTTCGAAGTTTCTTACAAAATATAGTACATGAGAATTAATTTGCAATTCGTATATCTAGTTATCATGTAATAGATGGCTGTTTTACTAGGCTTCTTTTTCTTTATTTATTGGCATTCTAGTATTGTTAATACATTGACTGTTAGTACTCCATGTCTGGTAGGTTAAGAGATTGGATATATGCATTGGGTAAAAATGTAATATGCTCTTAATTTTCTATGATTTTCTTCAAAACTGTGGTTTGAAAATGACAAGCACAAAGGACAGCAGCACACTGAACTCTGGCTCTCCAATATCTTGATAGAGATTGGCATCTTTCTCCTGCCTCTCTGAATAAAAGGAAAAAAAACAAAAAAGAGAAGAAAAGCCTCGGTTTCTGTTACTTGGTAACCATGGACATGGTTCAAGGCCATTTAACTTTTAATTTTCTTCATTTATGTTTGATATCCATATGGATGATATCTTCGAAACTCCTCCCTTTTTGAGTTTGATTCTTGTCAAGCATAATGCTCTAAAACATACTAGAATGAATTTGTTTCTGTACTTCATTGGACATCGACTGATTGATCTGTGGGCATGAATCACTGTGAAACCACCTTCAATTCTGTAGTTCATTTGGTGTCTGGGGTTGTACAGTGTGATGCATCTGCATGTATCTTGTCATTTTTGCCTGTCAAAACACTGTTATTGCCTTTACTGTGACAGCTTTAAGTAGTGGAAGTTTGATCTTGTTTATTGGGATTTTATATCAATTTAAATTATGTTTGTGTATGATAAAACTTGGTCAGGTTAAAGTAAATACAGTGCTTGGATCAAGTGCTCCTCCTTTAACAGTGAAGCTCGTGCAAGCATTCGTTTCTGGTTCAAAGGATTCTTCTGTAATTGAGAGCCGGGTAAAGAATGACTTTTCTTTTCTTTTTGACTTTTTGCTGGATAATTTTTTTTTTTACCTACCATTGTTTGGGATATCAGTCTGCCCGTTGATTGTCTGACTTGCGTAACTTTGTTAAATGCTTTGCCATTTTTTATGATTATAACACAGGAGCTCAAGTTTGACCCAGAAAATGCAGTACATTTCCTGGAAGTTCTGCCAAAGAGTGTTGATGTTGGAAGTTATGTATTTGTTTTTGAGGTAACTTCTTCTCTTTTGTTTAAATACATCAAGACCTATACTGTGCTTGATTCTGAATTCACTAGGTGCTGAACCAATTACTTTTGTAGATTTTGCTCGATGATTCTGTGGATAAAAAGGTCTATGCAACTGGAGGACAAACTCGAGTACCAATATTTATTACCGGAGTTATCAAAATTGAAGATGCAGAGATTGTTGTAATTGATAGTGATCTTGGGAACGTAGAAACCCAAAAGAAGTATGTTGCATCATCCAATGGTTTTCTATTTTCTTCTGTGATATGTAGGAGTATTCTGCTGATTAGTGATCTTGTTGTTGGATTCTTGTCTTTCTGAGGTTCATCCATATGTTATTGGTGGCGTTACGACAACACACGCGCACGCACACACACACACATATTATTCTACCATTATAAATTTTGTGTACCTTATAAACTATTGCGCCCACTTAGGTTGGATCTGGCTGCGGAAAATGCGGTATTATTATCAGCAAACCACCTTCAAAAGCTGAGACTATCCCTTTTATTGACCACTCCTCGCGGGAATAATTTTAAGCCACATCAGGTTTGGTGTTCTTTTTATCTGTTTGAAAGGATTCCTTCCCTTAATTAGTTGGTTGACAGGTTTGTTGTCCTGCAGGCATTTCTCAAATTGAGACATGAGACCAAGGTTGAACACATCTTTGTAGTTGGGAACTCCGGCAAACAGTTTGAGATAACTCTGGTAAAGTTTCTTTTACTACTTATTATTTTAATTTAGATGTATTCTCTCTCTCTCTCTCTCTCTCTCTCTCTCTCCTCACACGTACACATGCACATGGATACTCATATGTGCATGTGTAAAAGGTGTTGAGCTTATGGCCTAAAAGCATTATAGACTATGGTACTGATGGTACAACAAATGATATATTAATTTTCATTGTCCTTTCATAAATTTGTTTACTCATATTGTTAGGCTTTACGTTCAACTTGACATGAACTTTTATTGTTGCTGGCAACTTAACACTAGGTAATCAGACCTTCTGTTGCAAACAAACATTGTTGAGACGTTTTCAGTAAAGTCTTGAAGACAATATGTACGGTTTTGCACGAATACTTCACTTATATTGTTGATGCTCTGGGACACCCAAAAGCCTAACTGCAGATTTCTACTTGATACATTTTCAACACCTTTGTACTTGCAGAAATGCAATTATAATCAAGATTTGACATAATAATTATGTATTTGCTTAGAAATCCTTGATCCTGAAGGTAACTGTACCCTTTTTTTTATTCTAGGAAACTGGAAATCACTGTGTTTACTTAGTGAAGAATCTATTATAGCTATATTACTGTTTCTAGACATGTTCTTGTAAACTTGACAATTTAGTTTTCAGACTAAAGCATAAATCAAGATACTACGCTAGTTTCTAATGCAAATGATAACTGCCAGCAGCAATTAGCTAGCATACTAATCCATGTACCGATTGTCCAATTATGCAAGGTTTGTGAAAATTTTGGGATGCCTGTTTTGCTGATCTTTGGAAAATGTATCTTGCAGGATTTTCTGGGACTGGTTGAGAAGTTCTTCTATCTCTCTGGCAGATATGACATTCAGTTAACCGTTGGTGATGCTGTTATGGTAAGCATTCCTTTTGTCCCAACTCTGTTCTATTTGTTTATCTCTGACTGTCCAAGTAAATTTGTTGTTGTTGTTTCTTTTCCAGGAAAACTCCTTTTTGCGGGATGTTGGCTATGTTGAACTAGATCTACCAGAAGCACCTGAGAAGGCACCCCGCCCTCCTCTACCACCTGTTGATCCATACTCAAGATATGGACCCAAAGCAGAAATAACCCATATCTTCAGGTCTCCAGAAAAGCTTCCACCTCAGGAACTCTCTCTGGCTTTTCTGGGTGTTACCCTTTTGCCATTACTCGGATTTTTGATTGGGGTGAGTTTTACATTAAGAGTTCATCTGATTAAATTAGTCTTGTTTGACATATCAGTGTCAAACTACTGATCCAATTCAGTTAGGTTGAACTGCTTATTGAGCCTTAGGTTCCAATTGGTGTCAGACGTCACAGGGGGAAATTGTTCAAATATTGACCAGCCTAAGTTGCCATTAAATTGTTCTTGCTTAGGAATCAAAAGTTTTACATTGATAAAACATTGGTAGTTCTCTCTTAAGCGGCACTGTTTCTCCGTAAGAGAGATTGTAAGCACCTCATGTTGTTGGGGTGCTTACATTGTACAGACAAGCTTTTGTGTAAATGCAAAGCAAGTTGAAACTCAAGAAATTCTGAGGCACTTGTGTTTAATATAGTGTGATTCGTTTTAACCTGTTTTGTAAGTTACTAGTATAGTCTTCACTGAGGATGTATGTTAACCTGCTTTCCATGACTTCAACAGCTATTACGCATAGGGGTGAATCTGAAAAACTTCCCTACTAAAGCCCTACCTGCCATATTTGCCATCCTTTTCCATCTTGGCATTGCCGCAGTTCTCTTGCTTTATGTGCTTTTCTGGTTGAAGGTACGTCTCTTACTTCATTCTTCCTTCTGCCCTTCTGGCTCATATGGGAACATCCCTTTACTCGTAAAAGTTCACTATTGAATGCATTTTTAGACCGATGAGATTTGAGTTTTTCTGTTCTTGCTGGAAAGGGAAGGGGTATTATTATAAACAATTTCCTTAGTTCTCCACGTTTACTAAATTCTCTTTGTACGCTTGGTGTATTTATTTGCCTTTTCTCATGTACAGCTGGATTTGTTTACAACATTGAAGACTCTTGGGTTCCTGGGAGCGTTCTTGTTGTTTGTGGGACACAGGGTCCTTTCCCACCTCGCCTCAACATCTGCCAAATTGAAATCGGCCTAAGAGATCCAAAGAGTGGGTTGGACTTCCAATTCAATTTTGTAGGACCTTTTTGGTTAAATTACGTCCTACCAGTTCCTAATTGTAGTGCACTCGATAAGTTGTATTAGAACGTAGAAGCACCTTATGTGTTTCTATTTGTCTCCTTATGCCAGGGTGACCATCATCGTCTCATAAAATATAGACATCACTTTTCTAGACATTTTCCCGGGAAAAAGAAAAATTAGAGTGGGCTTGTTACAAAATTGCAACATTTTTGGCCTTGAATCTTTTGGTTGAGTTTTACGGTTCGTTCGTCGGTGACTGGAACTGACAGCGCTAGTTAATTATGTAATTCTTCAATTGATTTTACCTTTCAACTATTCAACTTTTGCAGACACCCATATTATGCTAAAATCTTATACTTCCTTTAGAGCATTCAAATCTCAAAAATGTAAGCTTTCAAACTTCACGGCGCATAAAGTTTGATTAGAAGAATACAAAAGATAAAACTAAATATTAGAGTATTTCAACCATCCGACAATTGTTCCTCCACACTAACTACATCCCTTTAGCATACGAGAAACTTTAAATTTAGTTGATCCGTAGGAGTTCAATACTTCAGAGGTGACTGCTGGGTCGGCAGCAAGCCAAAACGCTTCTTCAGAAGAACTCGCTGCCTTGAGTATTTGTCGTCAGGAGAGAAGCGGGCTGCAACCAAAACAAGTGGAGACAAGTAGATCAGCGGCAATTTTGATGAAAGTGGAGTAACATGTTTCAATAATAACATATAAAGCAGCTTAAAAACATCCACAAGAAACAATTTGACAAGTTATACAAGCAGACCAAAGTCCACACTTTCACTGATTGATTATTTATCTATATATTGACCTCTGCACATGAAAAGATCTGCGCTTTCCTCTTGTAATCTTATCAGCACGATTAATTTCCACATTACATTTACCAACATTAACGCCATATGAATACAAAAAAAAAGGAGAAAAGGTCGTGTACATTACACTATATTACCTGGATGAGCTGATTGTGTTGCCTTTCCCGTTGGTGATTCTTTCTGCATGTAGAGGACAAAATGTTTTATGGAAGTTGACAAAAGAGAGTTAAGTTTAGAAAACAGAGTATAAAATGATTAAGCATTAGCTTCGTCGCAGACTCTCCGAGGACGAAGAGGAAAAAATACAAAACATATCACCAAAGGAGTAGATCTATAAGTGTTTATCAAGAATCAATAAGGAATTCATGTAAGTGAGTCTTGTGCATCAACACCAATTGAATTCAAAACTAAAGGAAGGAACTTCAAATAAAACTTAACCACCCATAAATGTGTAGCATCCGTAAGATAAGTCAATTAATGCCTTCAACATAATTCAACTGAGAGGAGTGAGACCTACGAAATCAGTACAACTCGCATTGGAATCAGTGGCTAAATGCATTAAGGCTCATAAAAGAAGAAAGCTCAAATATAGCATCTACATATACAAAGCTCCATAGAAGACTCCAAAGATTAAACAAGGGCAACACTTCTACAAGTGAGAGCTGTAGAATCAATCAGAATGACATACCTTCGTAGTATAGACTTTGTCCCCGTTCTCGTTTATGTAACACTGGAGATACATTTTCGCAAATCCTTCACTCAACTGAAATAATGGTGAAATATCAGATATCTGTAGAACAAAGATTCACCAAAAAGAAAAGGCTTTCAGAGGTAAAATCAGGCAAATCAGTTGATCTCACATAAGAGTACGAGTATGACCTAAGAAAACAAAGACAGAGCAATGCAAACATAATAACGAATTGGTGCTTAGCACCACAAGATTCAAACTCCAATCTCATTTTAATGCAGAAATAAGTGAAGAAATTATTCATCCAAGAGCAAGAAGAACCCTAGAAAGTTAAAATGGAAAACATTAAACTGAAAATAGAAAAACAGATAAACAACAAAAAAACCACATGTATTATATAACATAAATATGCTAATAGAACTATACTTCTAGTTCTTCCTATACCCAAGTCGAAGAACGCCAGTGAAACAATAATGCCCCTTGTCATTATAGAGGTCAAAAATTTCTCAGAATCAAATTTTCTACAATCTACAACTACACAGGACAAATAAACGCCCAACTGTAAGGACAGCTCCGCATGAAACTACATGTGCGGTGCTAAGAGAAGTGATACCTTGCCAGCGAGAGGAAAGAGAGCCGGAGAAGAAAGAGTTAGGGTTTTAGTGGACGACGGGCATCTTAGAGGGGGGGTTATGGTAGCACCTATTTCAATTTCACCACTGAAAGTCTCTTTATTTACATTTATGTCCCTTAGTTGTGCTAATTCCCTAATTCCATTGAAGAAAAAAATCATTTACAAAACTATATACATATATAGATATATATATATATATATATATTCCATTTACACCACTTGCATATTTAGATTATGACCTTCCTTTTAAAATTTTTATTCGAAGCCTCATATGTTGCATTTAAAACTATAAAAAATTAATTATTTTTCTTAATAATGATAAATTAAATTAAATTCAGAATGATCCAATTAAAATCAAAACGATTGAGCTTTGAAAGTTATCTTGGATTTATTGTTTTGGTCCTTTTTTTTTAATAGTTGGAGAATTGCTTTCAATTGTCTAAGGAAAATTTTTTTCTATTTTCTTATTTTATGTTATTATTTGTGAATTAACTAGGATTTACATAGGTCCGTGTATGTATCTAATCCTTTTTCAAGAAATTAGACAACATAAATTATTTTGGACTTTTGGTTTTATCCCATGAATTTGTATAATATTCTTAACATGAAGGGATCAATTTGGTGCAGCTCAAACCCACAAGGAAATAGAAAACAAGAGGATAAGTAGACTAAGAGTACAATTATGAAGAACAAGTTTTCTTATTATAATTTAGCCTTAATTGTATTTCGAATATATAGTACTTTGAGAAATCATGGCTTAAGCATGGTTTCCAATAGAAATACAACACATTTTTTGAAAAAGCTTCAAAATGATTATTTTATTTTTCTAAATAACTTACAAATTTTTTATTTAAAAACTTGTTCTCACTTCATAAATCAACTAAGGAAGTTAAGTAATATTTTGCACTTAACCAACTACATACATTCATACTCCAACATACCTCTTCACTACAATAATCTTACCTAAGCCATCTTGTAATACCATTTTTTACATGGACTCTTAGTTTACTCATATGCATAAGAATGCTAATAAAAAATATAGGTATCATGTTAAAAAAACTCATCTCTGCCTAAAAAACCAATTTATAAATTACAGAAATACGATCATATTTAATTTGTCACAATTTACTCATGTGCATAAGAATACTAATAAAAAATATATGTATCATGCTAAAAAAACTCGTCTTTGCTTCAAAAACCAATTCACGAATTACATAAATATGATCATATTTAATTTGTCACATACACTCAAGTCTTAGTATTATAAAAGTAAAAACATGTAAGAGACAACCAAGAACAATCTACTTGGGAATCTTGCAGCCCATATTGACGGATGCAGTTCATCGTCGTTGTGAAAAGCACGTTGGGTAACTTGCAGCACCTTATCGTTTTGCCTACCGAAATCCAAAAAATATCCTAAAGGCTAGCAAGCACCCACGTCATCACAGGTGCCGCAGTCCATGGCCGCGGGATTCCCAGCTAACCGACGCTCTCTGAATTCAAATATCGGGCCTTTGAGTCGTCCAGGTTAGTTCTTGCCTGTCTGTATGTCTCTACGTAAGTGGTCTTTCGCGGACAATTCAACAGTCACCAATCATGCGTAAGCCAATTCATTTCTGGACTCTGAGATAGACTCGCTTTTGCTCATTCCTTTTTTAACGATTAAAACTTCTTCATGGCTGTGTTAATCCCCTGTTCTTCGAGTATGTGCTGTAGTAGTATCGCTTATGGTTCTGCTTTCAGTGATTGGAAGAGAAATGGTTTAAGCTACAATGGGTTTGCAGGAGGAAGAAAGTCTAGATATTTGAAGGTCTTGCCTGGTGGGGCTATGGTGAACTGGAAGAAGCATAGGAGAAGGTTAATAGTTTTTTATGGGTTTGGGATTAAGGGTCCATACGTGGCAGCGAAGGGGAAGCACAAAAAGGCTGTGTCTCCAGAGGACGTTATTGAAGTTTTGAAATCGATTTCGGACCCAAGTTCTGCTTTTTCTTACTTTAACTCTCTTTCCCAGTTGCACAGTGTTGTGCATACCACTGAAACGTGTAATTTCATGCTGGAAGTCCTGAGGGTTCACAGGAGAGTGGGGGATATGGCTCTGGTGTTTGATTTGATGCAAAAACAGATCATTAACAGGAACTTGAAGACCTATTTGACTATTTTTAAAGCCCTCTACATAAGAGGTGGGATTCGGCAAGCATCAATTGCACTTATAAAGATGCGAAATGCTGGGTTTATTCTGAATGCATATTCGTATATTGGGTTGATCCATTTGCTGCTTCAGTCTGGCTTTTGTAATGAGGCTTTGGAGATCTATAGAAGAATGGTTTCAGAAGGGAATAAACCCAGTCTGAAGACTTACTCGGCACTTATGGTGGCACTGGGGAAGAGAAGAGATGTTGAAACAATAATGGATTTGCTGAAGGAAATGGAAAGTTTGGGGTTGAGGCCAAATGTATATACGTTCACTATATGCATTAGAGCACTCGGGAGGGCTGGGAAGATTGATGAAGCACATGCAATTATGAAGAGAATGAATGACGAAGGATGTGGGCCTGATGTTGTTACTTATACTGTTATGATAGATGCTCTTTGTAATGCAGGAAGACTTGATAATGCCAAGGAAGTTTTCGCAAAGATGAAAGCTACAAGTCACAAACCCGATCGAGTAACCTACATCACTTTGTTGGACAAGTTTAATGACTGCAGAGACTTGGATTCACTGAAAGAAATTTGGCATGAAATGGAAGCAGATGGTTATACTCCTGACGTGGTTACTTTTACCATTCTTGCCGATGCCTTGTGCAAGGCTGGGAATGTTGATGAAGCATTTGGCATATTGGATGTTATGAGGAAGCAAGGGGTCTCACCAAATCTTCATACTTATAATGCATTGATTTGTGGACTTTTAAACATGAATAGGTTGGATGAGGCATTGAAACTTTTCAATGATTTGGGGTCCCTAGGAGTTGAGCCTACTGCTTTTACATATATCCTTTTCATCGACTACTATGGAAAGTCTGGTTATCCTAGCAAAGCTATTCAGACCTTTGAGGAAATGAAAATTAGAGGAGTTGTTCCTGATATTGTTGCTTGTAATGCATCTTTGTATAGCCTTGCTGAAATGGCTAGGCTTGGAGAAGCGAAAGATATGTTTAAAGGGATTAAAAACAGTGGGCTTGCTCCGGATGCAGTAACTTATAACATGATGATAAAGTGCTACAGTAAGGCGGGTCAAGTAGATGAAGCCATTAAGTTACTCTCTGAGATGGTGGAAAATGGGTGTGAACCTGATGTTATCATAATTAATTCTCTGATTGACACACTTTATAAGGCTAACCGAGTAGATGAAGCATGGAAAATGTTTTGCAGAATGAAGGACATGAAACTTGCTCCTACGGTTGTGACCTACAACACTCTTCTCGCTGGACTTGGTAAGGATGGTCAAGTTCAAAAAGTGATCAAGTTGTTTGAGAGCATGACTGGGCTTGGGTGCCCCCCGAACACAGTAACTTTCAACACACTCCTGGATTGTCTTAGCAAGAATGAAGAGGTTGATATGGCCTTGAAAATGCTTTTTAAAATGACAACAATGAACTGCCTTCCTGATGTATTGACTTACAACACAATCATTTATGGCCTGATTAAGGAAAATAGGGTCAGTGATGCGTTTTGGTTCTTCCATCAAATGAAGAAATGGCTCTATCCTGATCATGTAACATTGTGCACCCTACTTCCTGGTGTCGTAAGGGACGGTTGGATTGAGGATGCTTTCAAGGTTGTTAAGGATTTCGTGAATCAGGTTGGGGTTCGGACAGACAGGTATTTCTGGGAAGATCTAGTGGGAGGCATATTGACCGAAGCTGGATTAGACAAAACCATAGTATTTGCTGAAAGATTGGTGTCCAGTGGTATTTGCCACGATGAGTCTGTATTGATGCCTTTCATTGCATTTTTGTGTAAGCAAAAGAAAGCTCTCGATGCTGAAAGATTGTTTGTGAAATTTACCAGAACGCTCAGAATTACCCCTACGCTAGAAGTATATAATTGTTTGATTGATGGCCTTCTTGAAAGCCAGAGTGTAGGAAAAGCTTGGGATCTTTTTAAGGAGATGCTGAACGGTGGTTGTACCCCTGATGTTTTTACATACAACTTGTTGCTTGATGCTCACGGCAAGGCAGGGAACATCACTGAACTTCTTGACCTCTATAAGGGGATGAGTTTTAGGGGTTGTAAGCCTAACACCATAACTTATAATATAGTGATCTCCAGTCTTGTAAAATCTAATTGTTTAGATGAGGCTATGAATTTATACTATGATCTCATGAGTGGTGATTTTTCTCCCACCCCCTGTACATATGGCCCTCTTCTAGATGGACTTTTGAAGTCAGGAAGACTAGAGGAAGCAATGCGGTTATTTGAAGAGATGCTGGAATATGGATGCAAGCCCAACTGTGCCATTTATAATATTCTTATAAATGGATTTGGGAAATCTGGTGATGTGGAAACTGCTTGTGGGTTTTTTAAAAGAATGGTCAAAGAAGGAATAAGACCAGATTTGAAGTCTTACACGATTCTTGTGGATTGCCTGTGCATGGCAGGGAAAGTTGATGATGCTATACATTATTTTGAGGAACTAAAGGCGACAGGCCTTGATCCTGACTTGGTCTCCTACAATCTTTTGATCAATGGACTTGGAAGATCACGAAGGGTAGAGGAAGCTCTTCTACTCTTTAATGAAATGCAAAGTAAGGGCATTACCCCTGATCTGTACACTTACAATTCATTAATCCTGAATCTTGGGGTTGCCGGAATGGTAGAGCAAGCTGGAAAGTTGTACGAAGAATTACAACTTTTAGGTCTTGAACCTGATGTATTCACATATAATGCTCTTATTCGAGGATATGGAATATCAGGAAATCCAGAAAATGCTTATGCAGTCTACAAGAACATGATGGTCGGTGGCTGCAGCCCCAACATGGGAACTTTTGCTCAGCTTCCTAATCAGTCTTGATGTTGTGGAATACCAGGTATTACTTTAACTCTACTTGTAAGAAGCCTGAAATGCACTGCTAAATGTAAAATCCTTCTTCGGTTTGGCCATCATCTTTTGACTAATTTAGGCGTTGGGATTCTTCCTTTTATACTTATAGTTTGGTTAACTTTGCATTTCAGCGATGCCTGACACTAACTGCAATACAGTTCAATCTTGTGGGAAAAACTCCTCATTCTGACGCTACACGTATCTGAAAGTTTGGAGGTTAGAAATCTTCCCTGTTTGGGACAGCTTTCTCTGTCCTGAATTTCAAGTCTTCTGAAGTATTTTCTGCAAGAATGTGAATATTTTACCCTTTTGCACTATGTTTATAAGGCTCTGTAATTTAATGGGTTGATTTTAAAGTGTAAATGCTATACCTTGTATGATCCTTGTTCTTGATCATCATTCAGTAAACCAACATTTCATTTATGTTGTCTATACTGCTAATATTAATAACAATACAAATTTAAGATTTTACATGAAAATTATGTTCATGGACCAATGTATTGGATGCGAACATTGCCATACTGTCTTGCCGCAGTCACCAAGTAAAGTCTTAAAAAGAGTTTTTCCCACAAGTGTCCAAGTCCCTTCTAGAGTTATTCCAAATGATTTCTCTCTCTCTCTCTCTCTCTCATTAAAAGAGAAAGACAATACCATTAAATGAAAATATCAAATTAAGATATTGATGATATGAAACAATTACTATTTTTAATATAGTTCGACAATTTTAAGTATTGAGAAATCATGAGAACTAAATCCATGAGTAATAATTGCAAGCATTTGAGTGAAATTACAAAAAATTAATCCACAAATGATGATATATGATACTTAAAACACATATTTAGATACCTTACTTTAAATTGGTTGTTAAGAAATAAAATACTTCAAGAGATTAAAGATATAACACTAAAATATTAACATTATAAGATAACTATTACTTTGGATGCTTAAAATTTATAACAATAATCAGTAAATTGTGGTTGGTGTCAAGTGTGCTATACTTTTTTAACACATCCAATGGAGCATTATAAGATATGCTTTTTTTTTTTTTTACACATCCAAACTCATATAGTTAAGTATTGAATCTAGATCCAGGAGATTTCAAATCCTCTTAAACTCACCAACAAACTATTTGGTGATCAACCATTTTGATATACTTGGCTTGTAAGTTTTAACAAAGCAACCCTTTGCAAGTACCAAGAAGTATCATGCTTGTCCATGTCGTCAACACAAACTTCGTAACGTGCAGTTATCTAGTTTTTCAAACAGGAAGGCATGCTGCATTCAAGCAATTGACGAAACTTAAAAACTCTAAGGCAATGAAAGTCTCAAACTATTAATAGCTTTACTGGGCTTATGGCAAATTGACGCGAGTGATATTCTTTACACTCACAAAAGGGACTTATGTGATAATCATCGTACTTGCTTTCTTTCTAGCTGATATAATCAGAAACTTTCATACCCTTAAAACCAAAATAACCAGAAGTTCTTACCATCTCCTTTAAACATGAGTTCATTGACGACAACTTTGACCACACAAGGCCTATTTTCCATAAATGAGAGATTTGAACATATCCAAAAGTAGAACAGAAATATTGCATCCGCGGTATTGGAAAATATATGAATTGTACGTTTATTCCAAGCAAATAAAAAATAAATAAATAGTAATATGCACATTTTTGACAGGGTCTTCACGATTTTCATCTTCACCCTAAGCCTTAATACCAGCTACATTGGTCATTTTCATGAATGCTGTACGGTTGACAATTGAAACATAAGAGTGGATTCTTCTCCTCCTCAGAATAGAATGAGTATTTCCTCCATTCGGCTGAATACGCAAAAATCAGACCTCTAAAACAAGCCGATCTTGCAATGAGATTTTGCTCTGCTCAACTATTGTGTCATTGATTAAGCAACTCTTGGGTTTCTTCTCTACCCTTGGTGGCTCACAAACAATGCAACATAAGAATCATTATCAAAAGGTTGATACTTAATTTTTCAAACCAAAATTCAGTCACAAGGTAGTTACCACAACTGGAGATTGATGTTTTGGAGCAGCTTCATTCACATTATAGTTCTCCTTTGCAGGCAACAGGCCACTTATATCTGAGTTAAGTTGTATCAACTCTACTTCATCTTTGGCCGATTTTAACTTCAGTAGGCATTTACACCTTTTTCTCAAAAATCTGAAGTTCCATCAAAAAAGGAAAGATAAGAAAGAAACAGCTGGTTATCTTGTATGTCTAATATGAAAGAAAGCACATCCAAATAGCCAAGAAAGAAGACCATACCGGACTTCGGACAAAAGGTTTTCTTTATTCACTTTTGCAGCCTGCAATTTCCTCTTCCTTGAAACGAATTCCTGTCATTTATTGACAATAAACATTTAACAAAAGAACCACGTAAAATCTATTCTACCAAAACTATGCCAATAATTCTCCTTAATTCATCCACCAATCGAATATTAGATTTTCACTATTCACATTGCACCCTGGAAAACAAAACCTTCCCCTAGCCAAAAATATACGGTTAACTGAGTAAAACTTGTTCTTTCTTTCATTATTATATTCTTACATTCTCAGAAACCAAACATAAGGCTAGAAAGCCAGAAACCATAATCTGGATAGAAAACCATTATGTAGCACAAAGTTTATTGTCACTGGAGCAACAATGTAGTGTCGAAAAACATGTACCAAACCCAAGAGAAGATGGTAAAATTTGAAAAGAAAAAAACCAACCTTTTGCAGGTCTAAGTAGTCCATCAATAAACTCTGATATTTGAGTTTAGCCCCAGCTACTTCTTTCGTGGGGCGAGGTTGCCGATAATCCATGGAGACCCCTTTCATCTCGTCCTTTGTTGAGAAGATATACCCAATGACAAAGAATTAAGACCCCCTTTTCACCTTCTACTTCAAAATCGAGTCTTTAACCACAATTATGCAAATATAAGGCAAAGAAAAGCGGAATCCTATTCAAATAGGTGGTTGTAGAAAGAGCATGAGGTCAAGAGAGAACATTGATGAGAAGCCACAGAAACTCTTCCCGACTTCTTCAAAACTAGCAAATCCAAGAAAACCCCTTTCAACTCCTAATCCAAAATTGAGTCTTTAAACGGAATTCCTCCAACGAAGGGCAAGAAAAAAAACAAAGGAATCCCAGTCAAATAGGAGTCTTTTAAAGAAAGAAAGAGAGGTAAAGACAGAAAATTGACAAAACCTGGCACTGCAGTAAAAGGAATACTGAGCCAAAAGGACAGGAAACAAGAGCAGATATAACAATACAAGTTATCTAAGGAGAGAGGCGGTTCTTTGTGACCCCATTTGGCTCTCTTGCCGTGGACTCCTTGAATGTAGGAACCCGAAAAGGCCCATGAAGAGGGGAGATAAGAGTCGAAGAAAACGTGAAGAAGATGGGATTCGCAGAAGGGCATTTGTGGCAAGTACAGTTTGCCTTGGGACAGAGTTGTGGTTAGAGGACAATGGGAGACATATCTTCCTTTCTTCCCTTCCACCCTTCCAAATCCACCTTTTTTATTTCCCATTTCAATTTTCCTTTCGCCCTCTCTACAGATTTTCCTGATCCAGCTGGGCCATTCTTAGAGGAGAGTCCATATTCTACCTTTGAAGGTCTGGATATGGCAAAAGGATGGTCCGGAAAAGGCAGGAGATCAATGGCTGCTGTTTACCCAGAAGCTGCAGTTACATTTAAGGAAGCTTTCTTCTTTTCGGTAACTTCCAGTACGGACTTTCCATGGCTACGTACAGTATTGTGAAATGTGAAAGTACCTGAACACCCCTGCCAGAACACTTCGGTCGGAGGTTGAGATTCTTGCAATCCCATGATTTCTTGTTTAGTATTAGAGATTCGATAATACCACTAAGATCTTTTTCGTTTTAATTTCGATAAAAAAAATCTAATATCCCAACAACTCAACAAAACATTCTTGTCAACATTCCACGAGAAGGATTTCAAAAGAAACAGAATTATTCTTTCTCCCAAATAAACAGGAATTGATAAAAAGGATAAAACTGTTAGGATTACTTTTAAGTCAATTGGGTTTAAAATTGTAGGAATATATCATCTCTAAAATTATATAATTATAAAGGTTTTCAGAAATTCTTAATTATGGAAGGAACTATGTAAAATATTTATCCAAAAGAGAGATTCCTTTATTTCAAAAACTTAAGAAAGATAAAGAATTTTTTTAACTCTAAAAAGACAGAATTGATAAAATAAATCAATAAATACTTGGATAAGATGCCAATAGTTTATAGCGTAGCCAAAATATAAGCAAGATAGATGCTGTTCAAAAGTGAGTTTGAGGACAAACAGTATATCTTATTTGAGTTGTGATTTCTTCTTGTTCTCAAACCTAAAAGATTCAAAATACCACCAATGATTTTTTTTTTTCAATATTTGATGTGATAGTTAACTTTATTTCAAAGATTTTATCTTTCAATGTGAAAACTCCACTTTATAGTTTTTATCCTCTAATATGGGACTCTCATTTGGTGTAAACTCCCTCATATACCAAATGTTATGTAAGGTGCCTAGATTCACCTTTTTTCAAAAGGCCTCATTGATGAGAAAAGTTATCTAAGCTTATAAAATATATTACAAATATTGTCTCATAGTCTAAACTTAATCTTTTATCAACAAAGGATTAGCTCTGTTACCATGTAAAAAGCTTAAATCATCCTCTTTTCAAAGGATCTTAGCCTCAAGGATTAAAAAATTATTATTATTAATTTAAATTCCATTTTGAGCTCTTATCTTCCAATGTGGAACACTTGTACATATTCTTCCACACACCAAACATAATTGGTCCAAAGTCATATAAGGTGGAGCATAATCAACATACACTTTGATACTTAAAAAAATCCAAAAGCCAAATTTAAAAGTTAGCTTGAAGGTTAAATGATTTTATTTTATTTTATTTTATTTAAACTCTACCCCAAGAATTTTATTTTTCAATATAGAAGTGGCACATAAATAACAAACAAAGAGGATCTTTTTTTTTTTTTTTTTTTTTTTTTTTAATTTTGGATCGAAATATTTAATCCTCAATATATATCTTTGTGTTTTCTAAAACCTCAGAAGAAAACACAAGGCATATCAAAATTTGAAGAAATAAAATTATATAGAGCTTTTAGGATTAGTTCTAAAAATTCTCAATTAGGAAAGAACTTATATAAAATATTGAACTAAAAAGAAAATTCCTTCATTCAAAAAAATGGACAAAAAACAAATAATATTTTTAGATCTAAAAAGACGCAAGATTGATAAAATTAATTTTAAAAATTGGATAAGGTGCTAACAACTTATTTTGTTCCAAGGAGCTAAACCTGTCAACAAATCTAATACGTAAATAATCAATTGTAAAACAGTTACAATCTTTATAAGAGAAACTATAAAGACAATTACAAACATTATACAAGAGTTGGTAGAGTTAACTCTAGTGCTTAATGTAACATAAAAGGGTTCTTTGGTGTCAAGGTGTGGTTTAGTAGCCCTTATCTCTATCAAATCCTTTGTCTCCTGGTCCAAATGTGGTCCAAGTATTGTTTAATAGTCCCAATTCTAACTCAAAAGACTAGTCCAATGGATATAGTGATCAAGTCCCTTTACATGGCTAAGAATTCTTGCAACCTCAACTACCATAGTACGAAGCATTTTCTGTGACATACTCTCTCATTCAAATTTACATCACCCCTAACATGGTTGATAGTTGGGTGCTTGGCTAACACCTCCCAAGTCATGGGTTATCTAATATCATTTGTCTTTGAGTTGTATGCCAGAAGACTAATCTAATGGGTGGAATAAACAAGCCTAATTACAGGACCAATAATACCCACAAACTTGGCCAATATGGGACGAAGCACTTTCAGGGACAATGCGGAGACCATCTTTTGTTTTGGCATTCATGAGAGATCTTTATTGCTTTCCTTGATAGTTGAACACGAACTCAATTAATTCATGTATAAGCCACCCCAAATATTGAGATATATGCGTTATCCCTGTTTTTAAACTTGTTTGGATCATCTTTCTTCTGTCCTTTGTTTTTTTAGCGAGGAACCATAAACACCTTAACTTTGTAGCTAAAGTAAAGAATTCAATGTCAGGCAAGTAACCAAAGCAACCAATAATTACGGGTTGGCTTTGATCACCCAAGACCTAAATTCTAAGTAATACACCCCATAATCCTCAAACCCTCTTTACTTGACGTCAAAAAAAATAAAAAATAAAAAATAAAAAATAAAAAATAAAAAATAAAAAATAACAAATAAAAGGTAAAGTCCCCCACAAGGAAAAAGAAACAAAGTGAAAAAGAAACATGGTACAAGCATTTTCCATAGCCGGATTGAAACATAATTTTCCATCCCATGAATACAGTAGGATAACAGCGTAGCCAAAATATATGCAAGATAGATGCTGTTCAGAATGTGGTTGCTGACAAACTGTACATGTTATTTGAGTTGTCATCTCTTGTTCTCAAACCTAAACGATTCAAGCAACACCAATGATTTTTTCCAATATTTAATCTGATCTTACAGTCCCATCTACAGTTAACACATCCAAGAACCCATAATTTGCAGGAGGGATATTCATATTTCCTCCCAATGAGTAATAGGGTATAGGATATGGGTTTTGGAGATACCACAGTAACTATTTTGATATAATCTCCTCATCTTGTTTTGATTCGAGATCAGCTGGTTTGGATGGCGAGGATTGATCATCAACAGATTCAGAGGACTGCATGGGTTTCTTGAACTGCACCAAGATCATAGTCATGTTGTCACATCCCTCACCACCAGCCGTTGATGGTGCCAAACACCTATCAAGTACTCTCTCACACACCACTGAAAGCTTGCTTTCCTGCATTATTTACAACGTTTGCAGTCAAAACGTTGTAGCATTTCAGCTTTCAGATGTATGATATCATTTCATCTAGTAATGTCACCTTCCTCTGTTTATTTTACTTTAATCCCAAGGCATCTCTTTGCAATTCCCTTCTAGAGGATTCTAACCAAACTAGACCAGTCATTAAATCGGCCAAGTGACACTAATTTCAGTTTGCATATGATTACTATCGGTATATAAGGCATTTTGCACTTTCTATATCTACTCATGAGTCCTCCCAAGACCCAATCCTTTTTTATTTCCCACTCAAGAGCATATTGATTTAACTTGACCAAACATGGTTCATTACTTCTCTACAACTTCAAAGCAAAAGATAAATGAACTGTTTTGTCTTTTCACACCTTTCAAATTATGAAATATTGAAGTTTTGGACTCCAGATTAGCTACTACAATGGACAAAAATGTCACTACCGATAACTGAATCTAGATTATCTTGTAACTGGAAAGAGAGACATAGATCTATGCACTCACTGAGCTTAGTTGTTCATGAACAAAGTCCACCAGTTGCTGGCTTGACATGCAATCCCTGAAAGCAATTAACAGAGAGAGTAATCATAACAAATTACAAAAGTTTTGCACCAAATGCGGCTGAAATTATAAGAATTATATCAATTTATAACTTTCTTCTTTTTTTAATTTATCAAAGCCTTTCTATTATATAGAAGAAGGCTCAAGAAGAATATGTCAACTAAAAGTCGCATCAAACTTCACTTGGCCCAAAAGGTTGATCCATTTACCACTTCTTAGTTCCATTTTTAATCAAAACAAGCCAGCTAGTTCTCTATTCTCCACTTAAAAAGAGACAAATAAATCCCACATTGGTTGTGATCTACCGGATCTTGCACTGTAAATGGTCTTCTAGTCCCATCCTTCACTGAAAATACCCGATATCTTAAACGGCACTTCCATTGAAAAGAAGGAGCTTAAACTTATTGTCAGCAGCTATTATGCTTTAAATAGTTTGGAACCATAGGCGAAACATTCTTGGCTTGTAACAAACCTCAAAAGCTAGATTGGAAAGGAAAAGCATAAGATACGTACCAGATGCCATCACATGCTAACACGACAAACTCATCGTCATCACAAAGTTCAACCTTGAGGGAAATAATTAATCACATGTCAATATTTCCGGATTTTCAATTTCCAAAAATAAACAAATGTTTCATTTTATATACAAAAAAAAAATGATGTTAGAGCATTAAAAGAAAATAGCTTAAAATCATTAAAAAAATTACATTCCAAGTAGCAAAACAAAGACATGAGATCCATAAAACAGAGTAATTTCATCAATTTGCCAAAAGAATATACATACAGCATTTATGTCTGGATTGGCAGTTACAATTTGCTTTTCAGCAGGCAAGAACTTATTCTGCTTGAATTCCATGTCTCCTGCGGTAAATGACAAACTAAATCAGAGTCTGGAGATGAAAAGGGAACAAACTTTAACATATTTATAGTTAACAACTGAAAAGAAAAAATTGGGATTTCAAAAACTAGTTTTTAAAGGCTCAGATGCTAATTTAGAAGCTCAAGAAATTAGATATAAAAAATTGACCAAGATTTCATAGCCTTGTTTTCCAGAGGTTCACACGCAGGTAGGGAGCATACCTATGGCCCGGGCAAGATTTAAACTGCCATTTACTCGTCCCGCATGAATAAAACCACCAGCCTTTAGAATCCTTTCCTTCTCAACTTCGAGATCTGGTTTGTGATCCCTGGACAAATTGTACGCCTGAAAGATAAAAGCCAAAGGAAAAGAACTAAGAGTGGAAGGAAGAGGTCATAACAAGAGCCATATATCCAAATTTCAATTTTTTTTTTTTAACTAAATTTGCTTTTTGAGTCTCCTCCATCATTAAAACATGGACTACGTATAGTTTTGGATGCACAACCACCAATTATGCTCCTGTGGTTAAAGTAATAGCAAATTACCCCCATTTACTTTTGATGCCATTAGTAAACATCCTTGTGGTTTCAGTAAAACGAAATCATCAGTTTTTTCATCAAAAATTGACAGATTCTATCCTGTGACATAGACATATTGCATGAAATTAAAATAATTATAATAATTTTTTTTATAAAAAAATCAGAAGTTCTCACAATAGCCACGAAACAGCTGTCTCGCTTTCAAAACTAAGAACAAAGTGTTCTGCCACCTTGAAAGGCCGAGGGCTAAATCGTGTACATCATGTGACATGTCTATGTAACATGAGAGAATTTATTAAGTAGAGAATAAAGTTCTTGGATTTTACTCCATATGAATGTTTTAGTTGTAAAGTGAGATTTTGATTTCCCTTAATCACAGGGATCAAACTTACAGTTTAACTAAATCATAATAGGCATAAACAATCAGCAACATATATTCGGAAGAATCCTGTGAATTAAATTTACCTGACCCTTCCGGGATATCACACACCGAGAATCACCAGCATTTGCAACAATAAGCTGGTTGTTTCTAATAATAGCAACACAGGCTGTGCTCCCAGAAGTTGGTCCAGAAAAATCAGAATGAGGCCCCTGATGATAACAGATGAATTTAAAGACAAAGAACAATATGGCCGAATCAAATGCTTCTTTCCTCAATTCAATTCATCCAAATAACAAATATACAGACTCATCCAGTAGGTGATTTCTTTAAACAGATTCCCCCAAACTCAGTTAGAAAGATGTCTAAACTTGTAAAATCAAGATTACAACTCCTCATGCTAGCAAAAATCAAAAAAAGTAAAAAGATTTTCAAACTTGCATGTATTGGAGAAACTTGTAAGTGTAAAGATTTACCCTTCAATAGAACAAATGAAATTTGCATGTATGCACCTGTTCAGTAGCATAAACTTAAGGATGTATACAAAGTTTCTCATACCAGTTCAAAAAGAATTGTATTAATTTCCACAGCAACTAAAAATAAAAAATAAAAACTTGATGCCCTTACTGTTAAGCAACTTTCAAGGATAAGAAAACACATTTAAACCTCCAAGTTCTTACAGACTGATTTCATTTCAGGGATGGGCTGTTTTATGAATCTATGTGGAACATGGCATACCATTTGTTTGTTTCCTCAACCTTACATGAATTAAAAATCCAATGACTGTCCCAATGTATTGACTAAATGAAAAGGCAAAACTGGATCACACAAACCAGTGATGATGGTGGACAAGAACAATAAGTTTAATTTGATTGGCTTTCACACCTACCTCCTCAAAAGCCCAATCTTCGACCTGTTCATTACTATCACTACCCCTTGGAGACCAAATCAACCCTTCAATCATCCCAGTAAACTTGTTGATTTTATCACCCAAAACAGCTAACTCCCTCCAACCCCTTTGTCCACGCATCATTTCATCCATTCTGCATAACCAGAAATACAAGAAGTTGGAACCACAAAAGGTATACGTCTGTGAACTTAGCAGCATAGAAGCATAAACTCAAAAAACAGTTGCAACCCATATGTATATGCCCTAACAATGGGCTTCATAAATCTCCTATCACTGAACTCAACAAACGACAAGCCCTGTCAATGATGCAGCATAAATCAATCAGTTTTAATGTAAACAGTTAGACTACTTAAAGTACGACTGATGTGCCTCCAAAGTCACTTTTTGTATATGAATGTCAGGAACGATGGGGGTATGACTATAATTCACCACAACAATGGCTTTCAAAGCAGCATCTGCATCATTACAAGCCATTTTAAGAAGAGATGAAAAATAACTGAAATCTCCAGAAACTATTATTTAACCTGAAAAAAGCTTTCTGAACAGAACTTCCTATATCTCCAGCTGCATAGGCTTCATTCCTGAGCACCTGTTGGTGAAGATACTTAGCACAGAACTTTGCAACCACCTTGCCTGAAAAGCGATTGGATTTTACATGAGTATACTCATCTCAGTTATTATACAAGGTTTTGATCAAGAAGAAGAGGAAAGGAGCTCAAACATTGTACAAGAGAATGATCCAACTAGTACACCTAGAATCATACAAAAACCCTGGAAACAAAAGGACACCAGAGAATCTGAGACCCGAAAAGTGCAAGCAAATGATTCTAATTTCAAAAGCAAAACAACCGTGGGCAGATTAACAGACAAGATCATCAATCCTTTTGATAGAACAGTTATAAGTTCATCAAAATTCTAGGCTGCATTTAGTGGTAGAATAGAGGTCAGAGATGGCTTCCACGACTCTGGAATAGAGTTGGACATACATTTCAGTGACTACACAGAATTATACTAACAAGGACGAAAAATAAACATAATCTATAAACCTCCAGAAGCTGGAAAAAAAAAATGTTAAAAACATCAATGAAATAGCTTACTCAATGCATACTACAACAGCATAATCCAGTTACAAGCACATAAAATTGTATAACACATACCATCATCCCATAGATGAAACCAATCAAGTTAAAAAAAAATATAAGTCCAAGTACCCTACAAAACAAGATAAGAAATGACGGGAAAGAAGGATACTAGACAAATCAACCATGATCTGAAATGAAGAAAGGTGATCGCATTAGAATTAACCAAGTAACAAAGACAGAAGTGTTTCAACCTGACAATTCTTACCTCCATGGCCATCATAAACACCAAAGAATGAAGTGGATTGATCAAGATCAGGAAACGCAGCATGCTAGCAAAAGAAAACCTATATTAGGTCAAAAAGATATAATCCAAGAGTTACAGGAAATGCAGAATCAACTAGTATAATAGCAATTTTTAATATTATTGCTGATACTTAAAAGTATCAGCAAATTCCCATTGTGAGGAGTGTTGAAACTTTCAAGAATCCAGAAAATCATCACTGCTAATACAATTCCAGGACAAGGAACAAGAAGCAATGTGTTATTTCCCAAGCTCTAAGCAGAAAAAAAAATTATAAACTCTGGAATAGGTCAGTGCTATGGCATCGAAAGACAGTTTATGATTATCCAACTCAGCAAGTAACACTAGTGGCCGCAGCCATCTCAAGAAAAACAAATACGCTAGAATGATAATGGAAGTGATACAAGCCATCAACTTAGCAGTACATCTAAAAGAACTATTTGCAAAGTTTTACCCAATTACAGCCCTTTTGAATCACTTTAATATGTTAGCATTTTCAGCTTCTGATTAAACTAGAAACAACACAAAACAATTAAGAAGGGTTACGGGGGATAACACAGTTCAGGGAGAGAAAAACACATGGAAGGAGGAGATCAGCTGTTCCAAAACAAGCTTCAGCTTCGTGTTTGAGTGGTGTTATTAAACCCTATGAGTTACCAAGTGCATTTTTCACATCTGCAAGGACACTAAATCCATCAAGCCAACAGAGATAAGGAGTAAAGTTGTAAAAGCATATATCACACAATAATATATTGCTATTTACTATCGCCCCTGTACAAAGGAGACAATAAACAGCGCATTACACAATCCAGTTAATTTTCCCAGGACCCCAGTCACTTGATAGTCAACCCATCCACTTATGTCAGATAACCCACCTCCACCCCACCTCCCCCACAAAAAAAAAATAAAAATAAAAATAAAAAATAAAAACCGAAATGAACGACACACGGAAAAAGAGAAAGAACCATTCATTCATAACAAGCAGGATTGAATGTTGTATTAATTGAGAAAGCACAAAAGTCTTCTTGAGTACTCACTGCATCTTCCATGGTTGCACGCCAACCCTGCATGGATGATAAACCAAATCGAAGGCGATGATTTTCACCATCCTCTGAAAACTTTTCAGTTTTGGGAGTACTGAGGTATATACCCATTGCTATCTGGAACCATACAAAACCCAGTCAAAAACCTTCGCGTCTGCTTGTATCTCGTAACTATCAAATAAAACTTGGATTAAAAACATCCGAACAAAACCCACTATTCCTACCCACAAAATATAAGGAACGCAGTATCATAATTCAACACCACAAATGGTCAATATTAATTTCTCTACAACATGAACTCAAATTATAATGGCATATTCAGTTGAAGGAAAAATGCAGATGAAAATAATAAGTAAAAAATTATGAATCTGTTTTATACTTGTTTAGAACTGAATATCGAAAGAATGTCCATTATACCGAGCCTAATACAACCACTTTGCACTTTTCGACAACAGTAAAATGAATCAACCATAAGATTCAATTCCTCCCTTAGTCCGTCACTTGTGTTTTCTCCATTTCCTGAGCAAGCAAATCGAGAATTTAGTGATCCATATGTTCAACCCAAACCATAAGATGAATACCATTCGACAACACCCGCATTTTAATACTCACTTTACCACCGATCTAAGTCGCCCAAATAAAAAGAACATTCAAAAAGAACAATCAAATATCAAACTTCAAACTTCAAACATCAACTCGAACCCAACAATTAAACAAGGAAAAAATCCAACTCAAAAGAAACGAAACTAATAATCGAGACTGATAAGAATACATTCAAGCCGGAGCTGCTAATTCATAACCTAGATCATTCAACAGCGACGAAAAACCGCTATCCTTGGAGATAAAGAAACAAATTTCCGCCAAAAACGATGAAAAATAACGTTCCTCACAGCTAAAGGCCAATACTTACATCAAGCCCGATCGTGCTAACCAAAGAGGCGTCTTTCCGCGAATCCGAAACAACCAGCAGAAGATTTCCTAGAATCCAAGGTCTCAGTCCAGAAATTGGACAAACGAACCACCAGACGAACTTTCAACTGTCCGAAGTAACAGACAAGAGCTACGGAGCAAGAAGTAAACCCGGAAGAGAGAAAGCGCGACTTTTCTTGGCAAGGATTGAAAGCGATCTCACGAAGCTTGGAGGGAAGGGAATTAGGGTGACTGATGGTGGACTAAGGCAGAATTTTCCATTTCCTGATCTCTCTCTCCTGCATCATCCTCTACCTTCCATTGTTTACTGTCTATCTCTCTCTCTCTCTCTCTCTCTCTCTCTCCCTCTCTCTCTGTTGTCTTTGATCATATCCCATTAATTTATCCGGGTCGCCTGCACTGTTTCGCCTAAATTATTTCAGATTTTCCCCAAAACTCTAACAATTTTACAACAAACCTCACATTTTCAGGCCAATTTCCATTTGCCACCAGGCTATTCTACTTCCTTGAGATGTCTTTTTTTGGAGAATTAGGTAAACGGGGATATAGGAGAATTAAGTGTAGTCAAGGCATGAGTTGTCAATTAATAACTTCTAGTTCCAACTACTATAAACTAGTAATTAAGCTACATGTCTATCAACATTTAAATTTAATCACTCTAGCATGCATTAAAACTCATTTTATTCATATTAATTAGCTTTGAGAAGTCCAATATATGTATTTATTTAATTTATATAATTAAATATAATAGGTGTTTAGAGATGGAATATCTTAAACTTTCATCATTTAAATAGAAAATCTATAATAACTCTGCTTAAACTACTAGGAAAATGACATTATTTATGTTAATTAATCTATACATAACATTTAGGACAATTATCTTTATAGTTGTAATAATTATAATCAAAATTTTGTTTTATTGTTACCTCTAAAATGATCAGTTAAGGTTAAATACGTCCAAGTGCCATGCATGTGATTAAAATTAGATATCTTTAATCTTATAGATTCTCGTACATGTCACACTTATGTTAAATATTCTACCAAATAAGAATCAAATAATTGAATGGCAAAAGATTACAGGTTGTCAAATCAGAACACGGATTTAGATTTTTTATAGGTCAAGGATATTATTGCAAATCTACCGAGATGAAAAATATGTGCTTTTAGCTGACATATGGAACAGCCTATTTTCAATGATTAAGATTGTTTTACAGTATACCCAATTGAGAAAGGTTGTCTTAGAGGATAGAATTTCTACTTTTTTCTATACAGAATTGCCAACCAAATTCCTACACCACATCCTTTTTGACTGTCGGCCACAACACCTGTTCGAGCAGGGTGGCTTAAAGTCTTAGTCATAAAGGTGGGCGCTCGTCTCTTCAAGGATGACAGGACATCTCTCCAACTACGTGGTATTGAAGTAATTGGACATTCCCAACACAAAGGGAAGCTAGGACTGGTCCGGGCTCTTCTGCCTTGTTTGATAAGTCTTTGTTTTAGTAGTTGACTGATTGAGGAGAGTAGGTTTGATAATATAATGATAGTGTATTAACTATTGTTTATGTCATAAATTAGAGTTAGTAACATAGTTAGTTGTTGAAGATACCTTTCAATCTTGATGATTAATCATTAAGGACTTGGAGGCTTTATCAGGGGAGTCGAAGGAAGGAAGGTGGGTAATTTGATGACCTACCACAATAATAATACTAAAAAAAGATCAATCTAAAAATAATTTTTTTGACAACTCTGAGATATATGTGATAAAATCCTAACTTAAAAGTTAATGAAATTTATTGTTTTATTAAAATATATCATAATATATTACTTATTAATGCATCATTCATTATGATGGTCAGGTTATCGAATCATAAAAAATATATAGATTCAAATCAATAAGAGCTCGTCTAGGCACTCAATGATCTTAATATATTCATGAATAAAATATGAAACTTCTAAATATATAACAAATTATTGTTTCATAGGAGTATAAAATATTTTATTGGAATCACATGAAGTTTTTTATTATTTTCACAAGTATTTGTGTGCCTACCCGAGGGAAGATTCCATTTATTTTCCAGCAGCAAAGATGGACCCCTACAAGTGTCATTCCTTTGACCATTTTGCTATGTTTAACTATTTTCCTAATGCAGCTTTCCGCCAAGTCTTCTGGGCAACGCTTTGATTTTGCTTTCGAAGTTACGTGCCTTCTCTAAAAATAACCCCAAATACGTGCAAGTACAATCTTGCGGTCACTAGCAAAAGTTGTCCAATTAAATGATCAGAAACTGGTCCAGCCCGAATCTGCAGCCATATCCTATGTACGGAAAAGTGGTCCTGGTTTAAGAAATAAAAGGCAAAGCTTTTTGCATGTAAATTTTAAGGAAAAAATAATACTTTTCATATAAATATTACACCACAAATTTCAAGTGAAGTATTTTATTTTATATTTGACTTGACACCTCATTTCTAATAATCGAGAATTTATTTTATATAAAAATAATATTTTATATATCCGATATTATCAATACATTATCATAACAACCCAAAACAAAAAAAGAAAAATTAATATTCTCTTCGAGAATTCCCTATAATGAGCCTACCTTCAAATAGGTTTAAGGTTCAATTCTAAATCCATTCATTTGATGGTGTCATTTAACATGGGGAATGGCAGGTTTTGGTCAAGACCTCAAATGGATTGTCGGGTAGTTTGAATTATAAATGGCATCAATATGTCACTTTCACCGAAAACAAAATCCAAAGGAAAAATATAGGAAATGGACAGGATTTAATATTAAAAAATGGGACTGGGGTCTGCCGGCATCCATAATTGCCTAACTAAATCTACGGTTTTGAGCCAAACGTTATCAACAAAGGCAGAATAAGAGGCTGTGAGGTATCCATAGTTTACATATTTGGCAAAGCTTATCTTTACAGTGACGTCCTGGAAGAAGTGTATGTATCCATCAACAATTTCGGCTGGGTGATATTTTGTGCACTTTTTTAGTCAGTTAAACAAAATACAGAGAATGGATGTCGAATTTGAAACCTCTTATCTATATAGAAGAGGTTTTAGGCTGTTCGTAGTTTCATTGGACTGTTAGTAAATTAATAGTTATTGAAGATTGTTGACTTTAATCTAAAATAATACTCACCATGTCAACTAAATTAAGTGTCAAGAGCCAAATCAGGATATGACCATTTTACAATATTTTTTACAATAAAAAATTATTGTGTAAAGTATTTTTGTTAATATTAAAGTATTGAGGTCTAAATAAAACTTCGAATCAAATTGTTAGAAGATAAAGATACTTTTTTATAGTAGCTGAGGGATTATGCCAACATTCAACAAATAACACACAAAATAAATACAAGAGAATATTAAGCACTTTATATGATTCAAGACAAATTAGTCTCTACCTTCAAAAGAAATTTATTTATACTTTATTCTAAGGCTCTAATTTTTTTGGAGGGATGAGTCCAGAGATTTAGAGAATTTATTAAGGAAAGGGAAGCTAAGCTGTTGGGACTCGAGCACTTTATTACAAGACTCTTATACATTAATATCATATAATTTTTTAATTATATATTACTCCATTTCGCTTAACATAAAAGATATAAAAAATTTCACCTTCAGGCCTGATTCTAGTTTTATAACTAATATAACTAATTGAAGGGTTTAACTATGTTTTATAAATCATTTACAAACAATTTATATATATATATCATAAGACAAGAAGAGTAGTTTAGACATTTTACCTATTTTTTTCTAACCTGGATGGAATAGTTTAATCCCCGGGATAAGTACAACCTCACAGCAACCAAGACCAATATCATGGAATTTACAAGTTGCATCTTATTTATTGCCTTTTCTATAAAGGGTAACCAAAAGGGCACTTAAACTATGGTTAAATGGATAAGATCTACTCAGTGCGCAGATCAAGCAGTCTTTTGTTTAATATTCCAGGGGAGATTTGGTAAAGGATTGCCTAATTAAGCTGTTTGGAATCTTTCTGTGTGCGCATGTGGGTTGCAAAGATTTCCAGTCAAAGCACTAAATCTTCCAATACATCGAATTCAAATCTTGAGGAGCATTAAAAAATGGGAGGTATGTTGAAAAAGATACTCCATATCAGCTCGAGCTCTTTTGGAATTTATTAAAGAAACTGGAGATCTGATTGCCAGTTGCTGAAGCAATGTTGATCTGTCTTCTACCAACAAATCATGATGGCCATTAAGCCTTACATATGAACAGGGACCGCTAATCTACTCTAGCCTAGGCTGTACAAGATCTCTTGGAAATGGAAAAGATGTTGCTTCTTTTTGAAACTCCACAAAGGTTATGATCCTCGAGCTACACAGCCAAAAGTAGAGGTACACAGCTAAAAAGGAGAGAGACAAAGAAAGCCCTTTCAACTTTTCTAAATCTGCTCCTAAAAGATGATTTGAACGTCTAATTTTACTTGTAAAGGAAGATTATTCTCTTTGTAAATTGATTAAAAATAATAATTTGATATTAGATTTTTTTCTCTCTTTAAGATACAGAGGTTTTAAAAGTACAATATGTCAAATTAAAAACTTAAATTCTAAACAATTAGTAGTTAACTATCAGGTTATTAACCTATTGATAACTTAATATTAAAGTTATGTTTCAAGGGAATAGCTTACAAATTAAATGTAGGATCTTTCCCACAATATTATCTATAATAATTTCACCTCAAAATGATTATTAGGACATGTTAAATTTTTTCATATTATTTGGAACTTACTTAAAATCCACTACATATAAAAGAATTCTTGGTTCTTTGGGGAGGAGTCAATCTGTTTATTTCTGATCAGAAAGGAGAAAAATATTGTCCTTCTTGGACTCGAAAATACAAGGACAAAAAATCTTTTTTAGGGTAGTTATTTAACTCCTAGGCTAGAGGTTTTTATTCTTCTATTCTTTATTTATATAAAAGAGATTTGAGAATCTAGGATATCGAACATAAGATATTTTAATATTTCTTCTAGGAACTTGCACTTAAGCAAAGCACCAATGTTGACTAACCTTCGGCTATGAATTTCAGATTCCCCATATACTTCGTCTTCTTGATTATCGTTATCATCATGTGACGCCACAGTGAATCACCCACTTTCAAGGAGCCAAAAAGATCCTGAGTAGATTCTTAATCAACGATAATGATGGCAATCATGAAAATGAAAATGATAATCAGTCTTATTCAATGCCACTTTCCCCAGCCATAAACCTGTGAAACCTTCCGTTAACCTCAATCATGCTGCAGCCGGGAGTCTTAGAAACGCCTGAGCCATTCATCTTGTCTCTCCATCTCTTTGCTTCTTCCCATTTACCACATGATGCATACAAATTAGAGAACATCATGAACTCGCCGTCGCTTAAGGGACAAGTCCTGGCAAAATAAAGCTTCATTACTTTCTCTCCAATGTCAAGATCTCGATGAGTGACGCAGGCACTGAGCAAAGCACCCAAGACAGACTCCCCCGGTTCAAATGGCATGGCTTGTATTAGTTGAAATCCATGGTCAAGAAGCTTGGCTCTACCGAGTAGATCAACCAAGCAACCATAGTGCTCTTTCTTGGGAGTGATCCCGAAGTCCTGTTCCATGCAATTGAATAATCGGTATCCATCTTCCACCAAACCTGCATGGCTACAAGCACTAAGCAGGCCAATGAAGGTAATGTCATCGGGCCTTATGCAGCTGTCTCTCATTTTATCAAATAGTTTAAGAGCAGCCCGGCCATAGCCATGGAGAGCTAGTCCAGAGATAATGGCATTCCAGCAATACATATCCTTAGCTTGGGATTTAAAGAATACCTCTAAGGCGTTTGGTATGCTTCCACACTTGGCATACATGACTATCAATGCTGTTGCGACATGAGGACTTGAGTCAAGGCAGTGATCTTTAGCATAAATGTGTGCTTTAATGCCTCTTTCAAGTGCACCCAGATGTGCACAGGCAGATAAAACTCCGGTCATCGTTAGAAAATCAGGCTTTACATTTCCAGCCTGCATTTCATCAAAAAGTTCCGCCGCCTCGGCGTAAAGTTGATTGCGTATATAGCCTCTCACCATTGTATTCCATGTTATAACATTTTTTGCTCGCATCTCCTTGAACAACCTACGTGCTGCAACCATATCTCCAACATTGGTATAAGCCAGTATCATGGAGTTCCACGAGACAGCATCTTTCGCAGGAATCTTATCGAAGATACTTCTAGCAGATACCGTTCTTCCCATACTTGCATACCCAGAGACCATAATATTGTAAGACGTCAGGTCCTTTAAAGGCATGGAATCAAAAAGCTCCGTAGCAGAACCCATCTGATCACTTGACACATACGTATCTAACATGGAATTCCAAGCAACCACGTCTTTTATAGGCATATTGTCAAACACCTTACAAGCATCAGCAACCATTCCTAGAGTGGAATACAAATTAAGCAAAGCAGTTTCGACAAAAACATGCCGCCAGAATCCAGTTTTAATTGTCTGGCCATGGAGTGAGAACCCAATTCGAGACCCCGCAAGCTCTCCTGCTGCTTTAAGTAGAATGGGAAGTATATAGTTATCCGCTCGGTAACCAAGTTCCTGCATGTTTATATACATTATAATAGCTTTCTTTGCATTGCCCTTAAGCACTTGCTCCTTAATTTTCTTATTCCAACTCAGTGGGTAATCAGGCACTGTAGAAAGGCTTAACTTGCAGGCCGGGAAAACCATTTCAGTTCGGAAAAAGCATCTGTGTTGTATGGAGGGGTTTAGAGTGGAATTTAATTAAAAGAAGCTTTGTCGTGAGTCCAAACACGTCCAAATGGGCATATCCTTGGTCTCTTTCTTGACAGCGAAATCGCCCATTTAACGGGCTTTTAAGATATGATAGGATGATAATGTATATACATCAACATATTATAGGTCTTGAATTTCGAATAATATGATAGGATCAATTTACATTCTTTAGCCAAAAAAGTCCATTATGTTATGACATCAGTACTTGAAGTCAATTCTGTTACCATCTCTTTACTCTTCTAGGTTTTCATACCATTAATGCTATGCTGATCTATATATAAGTGATGGTCATAAGAGATGCAATCTTTATTTCCTGAGCGGGGAAACACAAAACACAAATGAACGACTGAGTTGATCATTTGAAGCTTGACTGGTCTCTGTGTAGGTTCTCCATCGAAAGTTCTAGTCTCTCCTGCCAGGATATGGAGGTTCATGATGAAATGCAGAGTTGCAGAAAATATCCCTTTAATGATTGGCACTGATTGAAACACGCACCCACTTCCGATGTGTTTGGGCTCAAGGCATTTTTACTGAGCAAGTACTCGAGAAGCTTTATGACCCGTTCCAGACATGACGGGCTCTCTTCCTGTGCAAAGGAGTTTGCTTCTTTGACGACCCCAGGGTGATATGGCTACGGCATTATCTCCTCCACAAGGATCCTAACGCTGCAATATTCTTCCAAAGAGAGTGTTCTCCAACAAAGATTCAGAGGGTTTGATCATGCTGCAGGAGCAACATCACGGCTAGAGTTAGTAAGCTCTATAAACCTCGAGATCTCCTCTCCTCGCTCTTATTCTAATACGAAAACTCTTAGTAATTGGGTTGGGCTTCCAATTTTCACTAGGTTTGTGACATTCTTTTCTGTTTAAATTCACATCACCCTTTACGGGACTATATACATGATTATCTTGCATTAATAGTGGCTCCTCCCAACCTAGTTAGATCTTAGAGTGTAATAAGGTTGTCCTAGTACAATTTTTTCACATGCTTAAATTTTAACTCAAAGGAGTAATTTATTAGGTGGACTTATTAAACTTCTTGTAAATCTTAAGATCTAATCACTTTTATATAACGTAGAACAAATAACACTGTCCTTGACAACTGGGTTAAATCTCTTAATTCTAGACTAATTATTGCACGCCCGGCATTCATGGCCTTTTTAACTTGTCCCATGTGTTAAGGTATGGGCCTAGTCTTTCCAAGGGGCCCATAATTTTCACCACTAATAGTATTAGGGTTTTTCTCTTTATAGAAAAACGTTTTGAATAAAATTTAGATAATATTAGTACAAAGTGAAACGGAGGGAAAGATATCAATTAAGAGAGGGAGAGAACAAATAAGAGAGAGTTAAATTCGAAATAATATTTCGATGTTGTCTTGAGACTTTGTAATGCATAGATGTTGTTAATATAGACAAATACTAAGTTGTAAAAGAAAATAAAACAAGAAAAAAACCCTAAGGATGATACCATATTTTATTTTTCTATTTAGAGTTTCAAATTTTCTTTTTATAATAATTATGAAACTCTTATCATGCTATTTTAATATACCAAAACCCTTTCAAGTCAATATGTGTTGCAAGTTTTACATTAAAGGTATATATTTCTTCACAAATTATTTAAATTGTAGTCTTTTTGTACGAGAATTCAAAATTCATTTACATTTGATCCTTTTACCTCAAAGGACATGTTAGTGACGATTGAAAGTATGTTAAAAGTGGCGCATTATTTGGAGAAGCCACCATTTGCTTCTTGATATTATTTCTTCAAAGAAAAGAATGTTTCAATTGAGAGAAAATTAAGAGGAAAAAACTCCTTAAATTAAGGTGAACCTTCACATTCTTGGTAGTGAAACACTTCCACACGCTCTTAAAGGAAATTCCAAAGAACGCCTTCGCAAAAATAACAGAAAATCACTTAAAATCACCGCAAACTTTTTTTTTTGGGTTCACCTTTTTTTTGTCAAATTAGAGTAAGAATCCCGGTAAGCAATGCCCTTTCTGGATCACAGAAAACCATGACATTTGAGGTCACTAATAAACATATCATCTTGGCCATAGAACTCGATTTCATTCTTCTCCCCTCTCTGTATATATGAAAAAGTTGGGGCATATGCAATCCCCTCTCTCTTTTCTCCTCCAAGTTGAAAAGTCTAGAAAGCTACAAAGGAAGCTCAACCTGCTCGCACAATCTTCCAGGGCGATTGGTTCTGCGTTTGGTGGCCTGTCATCGTCAAAGGATAATTTTCTTTCACCGTAGCTGGAACGCCACGGGAATTTTGGAAAAAAGGCTTGGCCCTACGCCCAACTGTCTTCTCTCATTTTCTTCTTTGACATTAAATGTGGCGGGCAAAGAGACATTAACATTTCGTGAAGACAGCCATGATTTTGGTTGTAGTCATCGACAGAAGGACAATTTTGCTTTCTGGGGATTCCACTCATCCTTGGAAAAAAGGGCTTCGCCTTCTGGCAAAGAAGATAAGAAGAGTGTCCTGTCAAACCTTGAAGTTCAACTTTCTAATAATTGGCGTGGCAGCCGGTGGATTGATTTTGGCAACCGAAGTTAGATCAATATATACACAAACAATTATTGAAATGCCACGGAAGAAGCTATAAATATTAGACTCCTAAAATTAGAGTTATAGCTTATATACTTTTCATTTTAACCGCGGACATTAGGGTATAAAGAAAAAAAAAAAAGGCCATCTCTCTCTCCCTGGTGTACTTCATAAGGCACCTAACCCCTTCATTAGCAAAACAATTTGAAAGGTATTCATTTTACTTTTTTTTTTTTAAATTGTGATAATAGATATCGAGATAAAAAGACAATATTAGAGATAAAAGTCTTACATTAGAAGGTTACAATCCTAGATAATATTGTATTACAAAAAAAAATAAAAATTCTAACTCATGAGTAATATTTGGATTGAATTTTAAACTCTTAATACAATATAAGAATTTGAGTTGATTTAGTGTAATCCTATTTAATCTCTAACCTTTAAAATATACTTGGCATGGATGAACATTTATTTAATCATATTTAACTTTGAGCTTAAGATATATTAAGTATGTGGGAGAAGGTTAAAAAATAAAATCCTCCATTTTTCATTAATGTAAATTTACATTTTGACCCAAAAAAAAAAATTCTCCATTGAAAATGTGTGATCCTTGAATATAAAAAATAATATTTATCTCATAAATTAACTTTTAAGTTGAACTTTAAGCATATTTTTAACAGATTCACAATTTTTTGTACTTAGGTTATGTGAATATTGTTATTTCTTGAAGAGTTGTACCTATTTAACTTCTAGCCAAGCTATGTTACCCTACTTAAAATAAAAGAAAAATACAATGAAACCAAAATGATTTTGCAAAAGCTCCTTATATAATTTAATTATAGAATATAAATGTTGTATCATTTAAACGAGATGTAAAAAACTACAAAATATGCCTAATAAAATTTTTGCAAGCCTTTTTGTGTGTATGCATGAGAAAATTTTTCTTAATTTCAATAATTCATATTAGGATTGAGACAGAATACTTAATTCAAGTTATCAAGTTGAATACAACAATAGAGGAGAATTTTAATAAAACTTAATAAGGAAACTTTAGGCAAAATTTTGTGGAACATACCAACAACTGATTTATAGTTAAAATGTTTACTTATACAATTTAACGAAGGCATGAAAATGAGGCCAATTCCACCAAACCGAGAAGAGAAATATAAATTAGAAAAAAAAAGATTTCTATATTACCTTGGGAATTTATGATATATAGATGGTGTTTATATAAACATATAGAATTGGTTGTAGAATAAAAGAAACAAAAAGAATATTTTATTAGATATTTTATTTTTTATTTAGACTCTGAAACCTTCTTAATATAAGATCTAATATTTCCATTATTATACTTAAAAGATATAAAACCTCCATTATGCTATTTTAATAATTGTTTTTAAGTCAATATGAATTGAGAGCTTCATGTAGAGGCACACGTTTCTTCACAAATCACTTTAAAATGTAGGCTCTTTGCATGTAAATTAGGACTTGTGAATTCATTTACACTAAATTTACTACGCAACCAAAGACTTTAAAGGACACGTTGATGATAATTAAAAGTGTCTTTAAAATGACATATTATTTAGAGAAGCCCCCGTTTGGTTGAATGTCGTATCATAGAAGGGAAGAATGTTTTCATTAAGTGCAAATTATAAAGAGGAAAAAAAACACTTGAGCAATGCACTCTTCCAGAACCTAGAAAACCCCAACATTTGAGGTCAATGAAATATATACGCCCAGACGAGGAAAACGTTGGTGCATGCGCAAGTTCCTTTGTCTTAAAAATCTAGAAAGCACCGAAGGCGATCGTTGTGAAAAGACATTTTGCTTTTACTGTAGCCATGTGAACACCCCAAGATAAAGACATGACGGTCGCGCGAAGGGAGCCATTTCTGGTCGTAGTCTTCCGCTCAAAGACTGCCACCAAACCTTTGGGACAGGGCTTGGGCCTCCTGCAAAGAAGATAAGAAAGGTGTGGCAGCCATTGGATTGGCGGGCCAACTAGACTAGATCAATCTATAGATAAACAATTGTTGAACTGTCACGACAGAAGACAAATTTTCAACACCTAAAGTGGAAGTTATCAATTGTGAAAATTGAGCAAAGTTATTTGTTATATGATAGAAGTAATGAAAATGAAAATACCATGATTAGTGCATAATAATCAAATATAAATTTTTTTTTATAATTTTATGAGTTAACTTTTGAATTATATTTTAAATGTATTTTTATTAACTAGCTTGCTTAGAATTCTTTATATTTTGATCATATGAATATTGTTATTTTTTGAAGGGTAATACTTATTTAACTTTAAGCCAAGTTGTGGTCCTCTCCTTATAAAAAAAATATAAAGAAACCAAAATGATTTTTCCAAAAGCATCTTATATAGTTTAATGATAGAATATAAATGCTGCATCACTTAAACGAGATATAAAAAACAATAAAATATGCTTAGTAAAATTTCGTCCAATGTTTTTGGGCTTATGCGTAAGAGAAGTTTTCTTGGCGTTAATAATTTGTGTAGGGTCTAAGAAAGAATATTTAATTCAGGTTATCAAGTTGAATACAATTGTAGAAGATAATTTTAATAAATGAGTTATAATTAAATTGTTTGCTGTTTATACCACTTAAGATACAATTTGAGTGAAGGCTCAAATGAAAAAATAAAAAAATGAGGCCAATTCAAAGGAAGGGGAGACCAAATCGAGAAGAAAGAGATAAATTGGAAAGAAAATGTTTCTATATTATCTTGAGAATTTATAATATATAGATTGTGTTTATATAAACATATGAAGTTAATTGTAAAATAAAAGGAAACAAAAATAATACTCTAACAATAATACAATACTTTTTATTTATTTATTTATTTAGAGTCTCAAACCTTTATATATATATATATATGTGATATGATATTTGCATTATCATAGTCAACAAATACGAAACTTTTATTATGCTATTTTAATATTTTCTTTCAAGTCAATATGAATTACAAGCTTTATGTTAGACATATATTTATTCACAGATCACTTTTATTTTTATTTTTTATGAAAGGTCAAGAATTATATATCACCATAAAAAATACAAGATTGTTTAATTATAACATTATCATTTAAACCCAAACACTGTATTTGACAAATTTCAAAACTTTTGTAAAAATTTATTATAATTTATAAGCTTTACTCTTTTGGTAAATGAAATATTATCTCTCATATCCTTTTTGATTTTAACCATAATGGTTAAATTGTCTAGACTTTTATCATTGAATTTTCTTTTATTTCTTTCACTTCAAATGTGATATAATATAGCCTTGAAAGATACACTAAGTAAGGTCACTACAAAAACAAATCATTTTATACTATAAGCTTCTTGCATGAGAACTAGATCAAAATTCATTTATATTGAATCCACTATGTAACCCTTTGCCTTAAAGGAAATATGTTTGTAATGACCAAAAGCTTCTTTAAAATGACATATTATTTGGAGAAACCATAGTTTGCATGATATTATACCTCAAAGGGAAGGATATTTCAATATAGACAAAATTAAAAAGGAAAAAAAATCCTTAATATTAAGTCCAACCTTCAAATTCTTAAAAGTAAACACTTCCACATACTTCTAAAGGAAATTTTAAGGAATGTCAAAAAACTGTGAAATTTGAGGTCAATAATAAACATATCATCCTTGGTAGTAGGACTTGCTCTCGCCGTAGACTAAAAATTGCTGTCTTAGATTGTAAACTAAAATCTATTTAATGAATTGACAAGTATTTTTCGAAAGCATAGAAAAACGTTTCTAAGAAAAAATGTTGAGAAATATTGTAATTTCTTAAAATAAAAAGTCCTAAAGTTATTTTATTTTGTTTTCAAGATATGGAATATCGATTATTTTTTTTAAGACATAGAGCATCTGAGCTCTATGTTTAAAATAGAAAAAAGAAAAGAAAAAATTAGTTAGTTTTTAAGACATACTTTCTGATTTATTTTGACATTTTTGTTTCAAGAAAAAGGCGTTGCCAAAAAATTATGAAACATTACAATAAATGATTTGTAAGTAAATTTTATACCATTTATACACCTAAGAAATTATAAGTATATTTTAAAATGTGGTCAGAAACCCTTTGCCCTTCACACCAAATAGATCTTCAAAATATATTATAAGGTATTCATCCAAACTCCTTCTTTAAAACATTATTGCCTTTCTCCGAAGATTATATAAAATTCAATAAAAAAAAAGTTTTAGGCTGTGAAATCTCAGGTGGAGAAGAAATACTTAATATAAGGAGATCAATTTATCTCACTTTTTATTTTAACAAAACATATGTTTGAATAACCAATTCCATCGCCGGTAAATTAGTCAAGATTGTTCGTCCAGAGCCCAGGATTTTGAAATATTTTTGTTTTTCCGAGACTCTAAAATAGCCGTTTTGTCTGACCATACAGATGGAGGAATCTCGGAAAGTTGGCTTATGCATAGCGAGTCACTTAAGTTGGCTTACCTGCAGAAGACCAAGCAGCTGGTACCAACTAGACTTAATTTTCCCACGCCGGGGTTATAGCGTTCCCTATCGGAAACCCAAATTCTAACTACTTCTCTGTTGAACGTAAAAGAGTGATTCTCATAGAGATGGAGATCGAACGTTCTCTCAGACAGTTCTGGCAAGGTTGGAGCGTGGAGGTAGAGGTATGAAGAACCTCGGAGCTGGATAGAGATGGCAACCAGGAGGTTGTTTGCAGTACTTGCAAGAAGCCGATATTGGGTTCCGCTATAAGATACAAAAATGATAGTGGGTTCTTTCATTTCTCTTGCCTCGAATTCTCCACCTGCTATGAAAGCCCTTTTCTTCACTTCAGCAGTGGGCATGATGACTTGATCTTCGCCAAGAAAGTGAAAAATGAAGGTAGGGAGAACGCTGTTTGCTTCGCGTGCGAGAGGCTAGTTGTGGGTCGAGGATACGAATGCTCCACCTCCGAATGCAAGTTTCTCCCACATCAATCATGTGCCGAGCCGCCGCCTCAGATACAATATGACTTGCACCCAGCCCACACCTTTCATCGTTTTCTGCCTCGTTTTTTCCGGCGAGAGGTTGTAAATTGTTATTTTTGCAGTGGAGACTGCGAAAAATGCTTGTCTTACCGTTGTGGCCAGTGCAGGTTCCGCCTTGACTTCTTATGCGCTCTCGGCTGCCCAATGTCACGTGCCTGTTCTAGGTTTTGGGTATTTTGTGGAGTGGGCTTGGTTTTATCCAGCCAGGCCATTTAGGAGATTCTAGGGCCATTTTGGCCAGGGTTTTTTTTTCTTCTTAAACAGAGAAATCATCCTTTGGAAAGGGGGACTAGTTTATGCGAAGCTTTGGCTTGTGTCTCAGTGCTATGTCCCCTTGATGATGCAGAGGTGCTGTGTCCCTTATGGTGCAGTTGTGCATTGTCCAATATGATGCTGATGTGCCATTTCCATTATGATGCGGGTGTGCTGTGTCCACTCTGATGCAGGGAAGATGACTCCTACAAATCCAAATCAACCTCGCTCAAACCAAGTTCTGATTGGGATCCCAGAAGACTACGACAAATGGTACCAGAGTAGTTCCGATCACAGGAAGTGCCCGTTGTTCTGTGAAGACGGTACACTAGAAGAGGCCTTTGTTCGTCTGCAAAAAGGTTTGACCTAACTGCAAGAAGAAATGAAGGCTTCAATCCATCAATTCTTTGTAGAAATGAAGGCTATTTACAAAGAAGAAATGGAGGCTACACGAAGGTATGCCTTGGAAGACTTCCAAGTTCTTCATGAGGCAGTGGAAGCGTAGATCCAAGTGGGAGAGTCAAAAAAGGAGGCTCCTTTCGAGCCAACTCAGGTTCCCAAGCAAGTTCCAGCACGACTTGTGGGAGGCCGACACAACACCAAGGTTAGACTCTCTTAGAGGAGGAGATTAGGATCATCGCAGATGGGAAGGGCCATCATTAAGGTGGAACAGATTTGGCGCCAGAAATGACGCTAGAATAGGGAGATTCTGAAACAACGCAAGATGGAAAAAGGTTAGAGAAGGCTGAACGGCTGCACACGCATTGACCACCATGAATTGCCGTCCTCCGATCTGTCTAATGGAATGCTCATCTGAGGCTTCTTCTTCCATCGGGAAAGGCCACCGGAGCAACACCAGCGAGAAGTTTTTATTTTACTTTAATGTTTTATGTTTTTCTTTGGTTATTGGCAAGATAGAACTATCTCCTTCAGTTTGGGTGTCTTTTATGTAGGGCTACTTTTGTTTCTTGGGCCTTAGTATGTTTTGGGCTTAGATGTTTTAGGTTGTTTTAGTTAAGCCTTAGTTATTAGGTTGTAGGACTTGTTTTGTTAAGCACGGCAACTAAGAGTATGTGAAGTAGAAGACAACCTTGAGGTCAAGGTTGTTTAAAGGGGAAGGAATTGTCATGTGCCTGTTCTAGGTTTTGGGTATTTTGTGGAGTGGGCTTGGTTTTATCCAGCCAGGCCATTTAGGAGATTCTAGGGGCATTTTGGCCAGGGGCTTTTTTCTTCTTAAATAGAGAAACCATCCTTTGGAAAGGAGGACTAGTTTATGCAAAGCTTTGGCTTGTGTCTCGGTGCTGTGTCTCCTTGATGATGCAGAGGTGCTGTGTCCCTTATGATGCAATTGTGCACTGTCCAATATGATGCTGATGTGTCGTTTCCATTATGATGCGGGTGTGCTGTGTCCACTCTGATGCAGGGAAGATGACTCCTACAAATCCAAATCAACCCCGCTTAAACCAAGTTCTGATTAGGATCCCGAAAGACTACGACACCTAACTAGCGACAGAGATCACTGCCAACATGAGTTCTCCCCCTTATGGAAGTGGAGGATGCAGTTCACTTGTGATGCCTGTGGTGAGGAAGGCAATCCTCATTGATACATTTGTCAACTCTTGATACATTGCAAATGTATTCATTTTTCAAGGGTGATCAAGATTAGTAGACATCCTCACCCCCTTACCATCACCTATTTGCTTCAAGAAGTCTATGAAGTCAAAAATGAAAAGATTATATTCTGTAATCTCTGTTATGAAAAGATAAAGACAGAATATGGAGCCTATTATTGCAATAGGTGTGATTTTGTGGCTCACTTGATATGTGCATATGATTTTTTTAGACATGTATGGAAGGGATCATATGATTTCGACTTAGATGGTGAGGAGTAGATTGAAGGAGCTGAGGAGACACCAGTTTTTTGTCATCGTGATCATATTTTAAGTCTTTGCATTGAGGAGCTCAAGGATAATATTTGTTGTGATGGATGCATGGAGTTGATCTTAGCCCCGTTTTATAGCTGCACGAAATGCAACTACTTTCTACACGATAAATGTTTCCATCTGCCAAGAAAGAAAAAACACATTCTTCACGACCACATGCTCACCCTCATCACACAGCTACCTTACTTTGGTGGTGTATTTCTATGTGAAGCTTGTGGACGTGAGAGCCAAGGCTTTTTATCACAAAGTGATGATATCGAACAAGTGGAGGAAAATTGTAATTGTATTGCAGTGAGTAAAACTATACAATGTGATGTCCTTAAATACAACTTTTAGTAGGACTTACATGGAAAATCATATAATGGGAATATTTACAATAAATGACAAATATACTATATACCGAAAATAGATCTTTTGGTATCTTCCATAACACTTTTGTTATACATGTGAGGTGTGTGGATTTGATCTTGACATAAAATGTTCCTTAATGCCAGAAGTCCTGGAACATGGAAGTCACCCTCACTCTCTCTACCTGGCAATCAATTCTGCCAGAAAATGCAATTCTTTTGAAGGTTGTCCCTACAGGAATGTAGGCGTTTTTGTATGCACTACTTGTGAATTTGCCTTTTGTTTTAAATGTGCAACTCTTCCATCTACAGCAAGGTACCCTTATCACAAGCATCTTTTAGAATTTACTTATGCTAAAGAAATTAATTTCAAAGATTATTATTGTCTAATTTGTGAAGAGTAAAGAAATATAAAAGATTAGATCTATTATTGTACAGAATGTGACTTTTCTACTCATATAGAGTGTGATAGAAAAATATCCATACATGAAGTTTGGAAAAATTTTCACAGACTGTGAGCACGAACATCCTCTCACTTTTGTTCTACCTGATGAGTTCTTTCGATGTAATGTTTGTAACCGGCGGGCATTTGATGGTTATTATCGTTATGACCGGGGGGCTGGTGCTTTTCACGCCATTCACTGTGCTCAATGTGAATTCATTGTCCACTGCGTCTGTCTCGAAGGTTGGGAAGGACTACGAAGAGAGGTAACAATAGCTTATCGTAATAAATGAAAAATATGTTTAATTTTTTACTTAATCATCTACTTTTGTCTTTTAAATCTATTCCCATGCTATTGTACTGAATTTGCGAAGGAATTGAATTGTATTAACTGTTGTTCATTTCAAAACATATTTCTAAATAAATAATTTTGTGTTATTTTTATATTATGTGGTTCAACAAAAAGGAAAAGAAAAAAAAAGAATTGTTGGATGAGTGCTCTCTAAAACAAGTCCCAGCGTCTTCCTCAAAACCAGTTTTCTTCATCTAAAAGGATCATATTTTTGTTTGGTTCAATCGTTTCTGGCTAAATCCTACTTCTTTTCAGAAAATCAGCCTGAATCCGCGTTTTTTATCACCCCTGGTTCCCAATGAAGAGGACGAGGAGATTGATTCAGGTGCCGAGGAGGCGGCGGGGACTAGCACAAGCATCGCAAGTGTCGAAGAGGTGGGAGGGACTAGCGCAGGCACCAGAGGCCAGCGTGATTCCGTTGAGGAGATTGATTCAGGCGCAGAGGATGCGGGAGGGACTAGGATGGGCGCCAAAGGCAGGGATGATTTGGGCAAGGTGATTGATTCCGATGAGATAGAGGAGATTGATTCCAGTACCGAAGAGCGGGAGGGACTAGTACAGGCACCAGTGGCGGCCGCGGAGATTGATTCAGGTATGGAGGATGCGGGAGGGACTACTGCAGGCACCAGAGTCTGGCGTGATTTGGGTAAAGGGATTGATGACGTTGAGGAGATCAATTCCGTCGTGGAGATTGATTCAGGAGTAGAGGTCACGGGGGAACTAGCGCAGACACCAGAGGCAGCCGTGACTCAGATGAGGAGATTGAGTTGGATGAGGAGGGTATTCAGGTGCACCAGAGGGGAGCGTCACCCTTTTGGCGGATGATCAGCACTCGTCTACATCTCTGAGGTAGTATTATTAGCATCTATTGATTGCGGGCTTTGTACCAATGGAATTGAAATTAGTTCTTTTACACGAACTGAACGTGATAAGTTGAGGAATTTAGAGTCTGAACACGTTCTGGTGCTTTGCTAAGTATTTGAAAACTGAAATATTCATTAAGAAGAGAGGCTATTTTCTGACAAAAATCTACAAGATTTGTTCTGCCTTTAAAGCTAGTGGCTTCTTAACAGAAGCTATCAATGAACTAGAAGAAGCAACAGGCTTCGGATTGCAAACATTTCCCATTATGTTTGTCATTGCGAGCATTAACATCGAGAATCTTTAGTAAACGTATGGAATCTTGTTTCGACGATGACAATATGGTAAACATATGAAATCTTTTGAGAAAGGGGTTGATATGTTTGGTTTATATCAAGTATGTGCTTGAAAGAAAAGAGTAATTGAATAAATGTGTGTAATATGCTAGTCAACCAAATTATGAAAAATCAAAGATCCCCATATATTATTCAGTTAAATGAATATCCATAAACTATTTCATATTAATGTATTTGAAATGTTCTAAGAAATATTAACTTGATTGATTGATAAAATGTGTGTGAATATCATGCAAAAACTATTCTAACATGTTGGATGTTTTTTTGGGGGTAAAACATAGTCGTTCTACAAGCCAAAAGGGAAGATTTTAGCCTAGGTGGAAACACTGTTGTTTTAGGGTTTTAAGGTACAGTTTTGCTGAGAAAATGTGGGTTGACTGCATGCGTCTTCAGCACTGAAACAGTAGTGTTGTAATGAAACAATGCCCAGTTATTCAAAGTTTAAAATGCATGCTTCAATCCCCTCATATGTTATCTCATATAAGGAATATTGCTAAACATATCTATTTGGAGGCAAGCGAAGCAACATATCGGGGGTTGACATCGTAGCTCATCTTTAATGTTAGGATTAGACTTTGCCGGAGTATGGCAAACGTAACTCTAGGTGGGAACGAACAATGCTAAGCCAATTTTATGGTATCCCAGGCAGCCTTTTATCACCCAAATGATAAAGAGAAGCTTGAGTTGAAGTCTTCGAGAAATTTTGGTGCAACGGATGTAGTTCGTTCATATTCATACGTTAAGGGTTTTAGGAAATCCTAGTTTTTATGAGGAAATCCTATTGTGAAATTGAAGTGCTATATGGTCGTTTGAGTGTTTGGTTGTATGCTGAGCACAAGGCACTGTGGTAATTTTTCCAAGTGTGACAAAATCGACAATGGTTCATAGTCCGCATGGCTATTCATACTCAGCCCTCATGAAAACTATCCGCACAGCCTAAGTACAACCTAACATTTCCAAATCAACACCCATATAATCAACCAACGTTTGTCGAATTTATTAAGCATAATATATAAAAAAAAATGTATGTGATATTATGTATGTAAAGCAAATGCTCTTTATTTGTTTTTGGCACTTAGGATAAAAACTTTTATCCTATCACATTTGAGTTTTCTCAAAGTCATTTTATTCAAAAGCAAGATTTATAAACTCAAGCACTTATTGCTCATTACCAATGTCAGAAATTTTTATTAAATAAAGGAGGTTTGGACTGGCTCGGGTACCATGTCAACCTCTTGACTTAGATCCCAGATAGGTAGTAGTAAATTATTAGGACACTAACCAATTACTAAGTTGATATTAGAATTATGTTTCAAAGGAGTAACCTATAGATCAAATGTAAGATCTTTCTCATAATATTACCTACAACAATTTCACCTCATAAGAATGACTAGGAGATGTTAGAATTCTTTTATTATTATTTATAACTTACTTAAAATCCTCTATGTATAAAAGAACTATTTCTTCCCCTTACAAATCGTAAAAATGAGATTATATAACAAAATCCTTTCTTCATTGGTTAGCTTTCAGTTTAATCGATTCTGAAATCCTAGTTCTTCGGGGAAGACTCAAACTGTATATTTCTGGTCACAAGCAATGAGGGAGAAAAATCTTTGTCCTTCTTGGACATGAAAATACATGAAAAAAAACTTTTTTAGGGCAATTATTTAACTCCTAGATTAAGGACCTTTAAAAGAAGTTTGAGAATGTGATATAAGATAATAGCCAACGCAAGCACTAATTTTGAATAACCTTTTTTTTTTTTTCAAAGAAACATGGATTATATCTAACAAATTTTATTAAATTTTATTAATAGTATCAAGGCTAAATGTAATAATCATATATTATTAGATTACATGAGGTATGATATAAATATGATCCTTACAAAATAAACTCACCACAGTGAGTATTACAATCCAAAGATTAAAACAAACAAAACAAATAAGAAAATTACAAAGGACAGCATATAGGCTTAACCTAATGGATAAAAAATTTGAATTATTTCTCAATTTGCGCATGTTATCCTTGCACAGGGCCGTGTTAATCTTTTATCCATCCTTCCAGTTTTATCATCTGTCCCGAGGGATGACTACAGTTTGGCTATGAATTTGAGAGTTACGATAAGTTTCCTCTTCATGATTATCGTTATCATCATGTGACGCGACAGTAAATCACCCATCTCTAACTATTGACAGCAAATACATTGTAATCCCACTTTCAAGGGGCGCAAAAGATCCTGAGTAGGTTCTTAATCACTGATAGTCACGGCAATCAAGAAAATGAAAATGATAATCAGTCTTAGTCAACGCCGCTTTCCCCAGCCAAAAACCTGCGAAACCTTCCGTTAATCTCAATCATGCTGCAGCCAGCAGTCTCAGAAACGCCTGAGCCATTCATTTTGTCTCTCCATCTCTTTGCTTCCTCCCATTTACCGCATGATGCATACAAATTAGAGAACATCATGAACTCGCCGTCGCTTAAGGGACAAGTCCTGGCAAAATAAAGCTTCATTACTTTCTCTCCAGTGTCAAGATCTCGATGAGTGACGCAGGCACTGAGCAAAGCACCCAAGACAGACTCCCCCGGTTCAAATGGCATGGCTTGTATTAGTTGAAATCCATGGTCAAGAAGCTTAGCTCTACCGAGTAGATCAACCATGCAACCATAGTGCTCTTTCTTGGGAGCGATCCCGAAGTCCTGTTCCATGCAATTGAATAATCGGTATCCATCTTCCACCAAACCTGCATGGCTACAAGCACTAAGCAGGCCAATGAAGGTAATGTCATCGGGCCTTATGCATCTGTCTCTCATTTTATCAAATAGTTTAAGAGCAGCCCGGCCATAGCCATGGAGAGCTAGTCCAGAGATGATGGCATTCCAGCAATAGATATCCCTAACTTGGGATTTAAAGAATACCTCTAAGGCGTTTGGTATGCTTCCACACTTGGCATACATGACTATCAATGCTGTTGCTACATGGGGACTTGAGTCAAGACAGTGATCTTTAGCATAAATGTGTGCTTTAATGCCTCTTTCAAGTGCACCCAGATGTGCACAGGCAGATAAAACTCCGGTCATCGTTAGAAAATCAGGCTATACATTTCCAACCAGCATTTCATCAAAAAGATCCGCCGCCTTGGTGTAAAGCTGACTGCGTATATAGCCTCTCACCATTGTATTCCATGTTATAACATTTTTTGCTCGCATCTCCTTGAACAACCTACGTGCTGCAACTATATCTCCAGCATTGGTATGAGCCAGTATCATGGAGTTCCACGAGACAGCCTCTTTCGCAGGAATCTTATCGAAGATACTTCTAGCAGATACCGTTCTTCCCATACTTGCATACCCAGAGACCATAATATTGTAAGACGTCAGGTCCTTTAAAGGCATGGAATCAAAAAGCTCCGTAGCAGAACCCATCTGATCACTTGACACATACGTATCTAACATGGAATTCCAAGCAACCACGTCTTTCACGGGCATACTGTCAAACACCTTGCAAGCTTCAGCAACCAATCCTAGAGTGGAATACACATTAAGCAAAGCAGTTTCGACAAAAACATGCCGCCAGAATCCAGTTTTAATTGTCTGGCCATGGAGTGAGAACCCAATTCGAGACCCCGCAAGCTCTCCTGCTGCTTTAAGTAGAATGGGAAATATATAGTTATCACCTTGGTAACCAAGTTCCTGCATGTTTATATACGTTATAATTGCTTTCTTTGCATTGCCCTTAAGCACTTGCTCCTTGATTTTCTTATTCCAACTCAGTGGGTAATCAGGCACGGTAGAAAGGCCGAACTTGCAGGCCAGGAAAACCATTTCAGTTCAGAAAATGCATTTGTATTACATGGAGGAGTTTAGAGTGGAAAATAATAAAAAGAAGCTTTTGTCGTGAGTCCATACACGTCCAAATGGGCATATCCTTGGTCTCTTTCTTGACAGCGAAATCGCCCATTTAACGGGCTTTTAAGATATGAGAGGATGATAATGTACATACATTAACATATTATGGGTCTTGAATTTCGAATAATATGATAGGATCAATTTACATTCTTTGGCCGAGAAAATCCATTATGTTGTGACATCAGTACTTGAAGTCAATTCTGTTACCATCTCTTTACTCTTAAGTTTTCATACCATTAATGCTATGCTGATCTATATGTAAGAGATGGTCATACATGAAGAAGTACAAGAGAGTAAGAGATGCAATCCTTATTTCATACCAATGATAGGCACCCACTTCCCATGTGTTTGGGCTCAAGACATTTTTACTTAGCAAGTACTCGAGAAGCTTTGTGAACCGTTCCAGACATGGCGGGCTCTCTTCCTGTGCAAGGGAAATTGCTTCTTTAACAGCTTCAGGGTGATATGGCTACAGCATTATCTCATCCACAAGGATCCGAACGCAGCAATATTCTTCCAAAGAGAGAGTTCTCCAGCAAAGATTGAGAGGGTTTGATCATGCTGCAGGAGCGACATCACGGCAAAGTTAGTGAGCTCTTTATAAACCTCAAGATCTCCTCTCCTTGCTCTTATTCTAATACGAAAACTCCTAGTAATTGGGTTGGGCTTCCAATTTTCACTAGGTTTGTGACTTTCTTTTCTGTTTAAATTCACATCACCCTTTACGTGACTATATACATGATTATCTTGCATTAATAGTGGCTCCTCCCAACCTAGTTAGATCTTAGAGTGTAATAAGGTTGTCCTAATACAATTTTTTTACATGCTTAAATTTTAACTCAAAAGACTAATTTATTAGGTGGACTTATTAAACTTCTTGTAAACCCTAAGATCTAATCACTTTTAGGAACAAATACCACTATCCTTGACAACTGGGTTGAATCTCTTAATTCTGGACTAATTATTGCACGCATTAAGTCGGGCATTCCTAGCCTTCTTAACTTGTCCCATGTGTTAAGGTATAGGCCTAGTCTTTCCAAGGGGCCCATAATTTTCACCATTAATAATATTAAGGTTTTTCTCTTTATAGAAAAATGTTTTGAATAAAATTTAGATAATACTATCACAAAGTGAAACTAAGAGAAAGATATCAATTAAGAGACAGAGAGACCAAATAAGAGAGTTAAATTTGAAATAATATTTCTATGTTGTCTTGAGACTCTGTAATGCATAGATGTTGTTAATATAAACATGTACTAAGTTGTAAAAGAAAATAAAACAAGAAAAAAACCTAAGGATGATACCATATTTTATTTTTGTATTTAGAGTTTCAAAAAAAAAAAATTTAAGAATATTTTACAAGTAAGAAGTGAACTCACACAACTAATGACGGGCTCAGAATGCACTATTGTCAAAAGTTATGTAGCACTAAGAGAGAACATAGAAGATGTTGAATGGGCAAGATTTGCATGGAAAGAAGGAGTACCAAAACATAATTTTATGTCATGGATTATTTTAAAAGACAAACTATCTACAGTAGATCGTATGGCTGTATGGAATAGCTCAATAGACCTATAATGTAACCTTTGCAAATAAGGAGGAGAAGCATAAGAACATTTATTTTTTAAATGTAGGTTCACAAATTACATATGGAAAGCTCTATTAGGTATAAATAGATTAACTCGAAAAATTAAACATTGGAGAGTTGGAATATGTTGGATGGTTAACGTTATCAAGAGTAAGAGTTTTGCAGAAACCATGCTTAATATATCTTTCAAAGCCGTATTGTACCACATTTGGAGGAAAAGAAATAGAAGAAGATTCAGTGATAAAAGTCTAGATAATTCGATCGTTATTGCTAAAATTAAGAAGGACGTGAGAGGAAATATTTCATCTACTAGAAAAGTAAAGCCTATAGATTGTAATAAATTTTTGTAAAAGTTTTGAAATTTGTCAAATGCAGTATTTGAGCCTAAATGATGATGTTGTAACTTAACAATCTTGTAATTTTTTACGGTGATATATAATTCTTGACCTTTCACAAAAAAAAAAGAGTTTCAAATTTTCTTTATATGATAATTGATATTTGCATTATCATGTTAATAAATATAAAACTCTTATCATGCTATTTTAATATACCCTTTCAAGTCAATATGGGTTGCAAGTTTTATGTTAAAGTTATATATTTCTCCACAAATAACTTAAATTGTAGGCTTTTAGTACAAGAATCCAAGATTCATTTATATTGAATCCTTTTACCTTAAAGGACATGTTAGCAACGACTGAAAGTATCTTAAAAGTGGCTTATTATTGGAGAAGCCACCACTTGCTTGATATTATTTACTAAAGAGAAGAATGTTTCAATTGAGAGAAAATTAAAGAGGAAAAAACTACTTGAATTAAGGCCCACCTTTGAATTCTTAGTAGTTAAACACTTCCACATGCCCTTCAAGGAAATTCCAAGGAACGTCTTCACTACAAACTCAAAATAAAAAAAAAGAAAAAAAACCACAAACTTCTTTTTGGGTTCACCTTTTTTTTTTTTTGAGTTAGAGTAAGAATCCCGGTAGGCAATGCCCTTTCTGGATCACAGAAAACCATGACATTTTGAGGTCAATAATAAACATATCATCTTGGCGATAGAACTCGCTTTCATTCTTCTCCTCTATCTATATAGAAGAAAAAGCTGGTGCATGTACATCGAGAAAGCTACAAAGGAAGCTCAACCTGCTCGCACAATCTTCCAATGGCGATTGGTTCTGCGTTTGGTGGCTGTCATCGTCGAAGGAAAATTTTCTCTCACCGTAGCTGGAACGCCATGACATTTGAGGTCAATAATAAACATATCATCTTGGCGATAGAACTCGCTTTCATTCTTCTCCTCTATCTATATAGATGAACAAGTTGGTGCATATACATCGAGAAAGCTACAAAGGAAGCTCAACCTGCTCGTACAATCCTCCCATCGCGATTGGTTCTGCGTTTGGTGGCTGTCATCGTCGAAGGAAAATTTGCTTTCACCGTAGCTGGAACGCCATGGGAACTTTGGAAAAAGGCTTGGCCCTACGGCCAACTGTTTTCTCTCATTTTCTATTTTGACGTTAAATGGGTCGGGCATAAAAGACATTAACATTTCGTGAAGACAGCCATGATTTTGGTTGTAGTCATCAACAAAAGGACAATTTTACTTTCTGGGGTTTCCACTAAACCTTTGAAAAAAGGCTTCGCCTTCCGGCAAAGAAGATAAGAAGGATGTTCTGTCAAACCTTGAACTTCAACTCTCTAATAATTGGCGTGGGAGCCGGTGGATTGATTTTGGCAACCGAAGTTAGATCAATATATACACAAACAATTATTGAAATGCCACGGAAGAAGTCATAAATATTAGACTCCTAAAACGAGAGTTATAGCTTATATACTTTTCATTTTAACCGCGGACATTAGGGTATAAAGAAAAAAAGAAGAAGAAGAAGCCATCTCTCCTCCCTGGTGTACTTTATAAGGCAGCTAACCCCTTCATTAGCAAAACAATTTGGAAGGGATTCATTTTACATCTATTTTTTATTTTATTTTATAAATTGTGACCATAGATATCAAGATAAAAAGACAATATTAGAGATGAAAGTCTTACATTAAAATATTACAATTCTTAGATAATATTGTATTAAAAAAAATTCCAACTTATGAGTAATATTTTGATTGAATTTTAAACTTTTAATACAATATAAGAATTTGAGTTGATTTATTGTAATCCTATTTAATCTCTAGCCTTTAAAATATACTTGGTATAGATGAACATTTATTTAACCATATTTAACTTTAAGCTTAAGATATGTTAAGTATGTGGGAGAATGTTAAAAAAGAAAATCCTTCATTCTTTTATTAATGCAAACTTACATTTTGACAAAAAAAATAAAAAATTTTCCACTGAAAATGTGTGATCCTTGAATATAAAAAATAATCTTTACCTCATAAATTAACTTTTAAGTTGAACTTTAAGCATATTTCTAATAGATTCACAATTCTTTGTACTTAGGTTATGTGAATGTTGTTATTTCTTGAAGAGTTATACCTATTTATCTTCGAGGCAAACTATGTTACCCTACTTAAAATAAAAGAAAAATACAATGAAACCAAAATGATTTTGCAAAAGCTTCTTATATAATTTAATTATAGAATATAAATGTTGTATCATTTAAACGAGATGTAAAAAACTATAAAATATGCCTAGTAAAATTTTTGCAAGCCTTTTTGTGTGTATGCATGAGAAAAGTTTTCTCAATTTCAATGATTCGTATCAAGATTGAGACAAAATGCTTAATTCAAGTTATCAAGTTGAATACAACAGTAGAGGAAAGTTTTAATAAAACTTAATAAGGAAACTTTAGGCAAAATTTTATGGAACATACCAACAACTGATTTATAGTTAAATGTTTACTTATACAATTTAATGAAGGCCAAGAAAATGAGGCCAATTCAAAGGAGGGAGAGACCAAATCGAGAAGAGAAATATAAATTAGAAAAAAAAATTTCTTTATTACCTTGAGAATTTATGATATATAGATGCTGTTTATATAAACATATAGAATTAGTTGTACAATAAAAGAAACAAAAAAAATATTTTATACGATATTTTATTTTTTATTTAGAAACAAATTTCCGCCAAAAACGATGAAAAATAACGGTCCTCACAGCTAAAGGCCAATACTTACATCAAGCCCGATCGTGCCAACCAAAGAGGCGTCTTTCCGCGAATCCGAAACAACCGGCAGAAGATTTCGTAGAATCCAAGGTCTCAGTCCAGAAATTGGACAAACGAACCACCAGACGAACTTTCAACTGTCCGAAGTAACAGACAAGAGCTACGGAGCAAGAAGTAAACCCGGAGAGAGAGAAAGCGCGACTTTTCTTGGCAAGGATTGAAAGCGATCTCACGAAGCTTGGAGGGAAGGGAATTAGGGTGACTGATGGTGGACTAAGGCAGAATTTTCCATTTCCTGATCTCTCTCTCCTGCATCATCCTCTACCTTCCATTGTTTATTGTCTCACTCTTATCTCTCTCTCTCTCTCTCTCTCTCTCTCTCTCTCTCTCGTCTTTGATCATATCCCATTAATTTATCCGGGTCGCCTGCACTGTTTCGCCTAAATTATTTCAGATATTCCCCAAAACTCTAACAATTTCACAACAAACCTCACATTTTCAGGCCAATTCCCATTTGCCACCACGCTATTCTACTACTTCCTTGCAATGTCTTTTTTCGGAGAATTAGGTAAACGGGGCTATAGGAGAATTAAGTGTAGTCAAGGCATGAGTTGTCAATTAATAACTTCTAGTTCCAAATACTATAAACTAGTAATTAAGCTACATGTCTATCAACATTTAAATTTAATCACTCTAGCATGCATTAAAACTCCTGCCTTTTTCTTTTCGTATAATTTGTGAAAAGAAGTTGAATCATTTTATTCATATTGACAAACTTTGAGAGGTGCAATATATGTATTTAAGTTTTTATTTAATTTTTATATTTAATATAACAGGTGTTTAGAGATAGAATATCTTAAACTCCCTTCATTTATTAAACCACCAAGAAAATGACATTATTTATGTTGATTAATCTATCAGTATCATAAATGTTACATAACATTTAGGACATTTATTTTAATAATTATGATCAAATTTTTGTTCAAAATAAAATAATTCTCGATTAGTTATTGTTACCTCTAAAATGATCAGTTAAGGTTAAATACGTCCAAGTGCCATGCATGTGATTAAAATTAGATATCTTTAATTGTATAGATTCTCGTACATGTCACACTTATGTTAAATATTCTACCAAATAAGAATCAAATAATTGAATGGCAAAAGAAAATGAGGCCAATTCAAAGGAGGGAGAGACCAAAGCTAGAAGAAAAAGATAAATTAGAGAAAGAAGATTTTTATATTATCTTGAGAATTTATAATATATAGATGGTGTTTATATATACATATATAATTAGTTGTAAAATAAAAGAAAACAAAAAGAATATTTTATATGATATTTTATTTTTTATTTGGAGTATGAAACCTTCTTAATAATATTTTCATTATTATATTTAATAGATATAAAACCTCTGTTATGCTATTTTAATAATTTTTTTTAAAATCAATATAAATTGCGAGCTTTACGTTAGAGGCATATGTTTCTTCACAAATCACTTTAAAATGTAGGCTTTTTGCATGAAAATTAGGACTCGTTAATTCATTTATACTAAATTTACTATGTAACCCTTTATTTTAAAGGACAAGTTGATAATAATTAAAAGTGTCTTTAAAATGAGATATTATTTAGAGAAACCCCCATTTACTTGAATGTTGTATCATCGAAGAGAAGAATGTTTTCATTAAGAGCAAATTATAGAGAGGAAAAAACACTTAGGCAATTCACTCTCTCGAACCTAGAAAACCCTAAACTTGAGGTCAATGAAAAACACATGCCCAGACGAGGAAAACGTTGGTGCATGCATAAGCTATTTTCTCTTAAAAATCCAGGAAACAACAAAGCCCGCGTCATTGTGAAAGAACCATTTGCTTTTTGAACGCCCCGTCAAACTTTAGAAAAAGAAGGGGTTGGCGATAGAGTTCGCTCCATTCTCCTTCCGTACCGATATTGATGAAAAACATGGGGCATCGACAAGCCCCACTCTCTTTTGTCTTCGAAGTCGAAAAATCAAGGAAGCTACAAAGAAGCTCAATCTGCTCGCACAATCTACCCATGGCGATTGGATCTGCGTTTGGTGGCTGTCATCGTCAAAGGATAATTTGCTTTCATCGGAGCTGAAACGCAACGGGAGACTTTGGGAAAAAAATGCTTGGCCTTACACTCACCTGTCTTCTCTCACTTTATTTTTGATTAAATGTATCGGGCATAAAGACATAAACATTGTGTGAAGACAGCCATGACTTTGGTTGTGGTCATCATCAGAAAGATAATTTGCTTTACGTGGATTCCGCTCAACCTTCTATTTGAGAAAAAAAAAAAATTGTCGACAAATGGAAATGGAAAGTTGATCTCTTCCTGTCAAGTGCCCTGCTTTTGGTGTTCAAGTCAAGATCACTGTGAACTATAAACCGATACCATGGTGGCAATGCAAAGCCCCAGAACCCCTATGCTTCTCTTTACAAATAGTTAAGGCCGCTTACAAAACGCAAAGATACTACTGTAATAACACAGCAGGCGCACATGTTAATGATGATTCAAACTAATATCACCGGCAGCTTTGTCATAATTAGCTGTCTTGGAAAATGAAGCGAGTGAACGCAAGCCTGGTCTTTCAATTTCTTTTTTTATTTTTTTATTTTTTTATATTAAACTTTTCCAAGACTTTTAACGGCCGTTTTGAGGAATGAGACAACCGTAGGAATCTTACTTATGAGCCACGTGTTATTACAAGGTTAATCTTATGATATGTCTGAAGGCTGAGGTCACCGCCTCCACAACGCCAAACAGCTGTCTCCTCTCGCACTTACTCTCTGCCACCCACCTGTTTCAGCATTTCCTATCCCATGAACGAATAGTAACTCCTGCGTTGTGTGAGAGAGAGGGATCCTACTGGAGATGGAGATCGAACTTTTTCTAAGACAGAGGTCCAAAAATTACAGTCGAACCAAATATTTGGACTCGGGTTCTGTTCGAAGTTTGGCGCTGGACGATCTTCGCACTGGGAAAGTTCATTGCTACGATCGTGAGAAGCATGTTTTGGGAGACCGCGCCAAGATTTTGAGCCTTTGTCGTCACTTTTGGAGTAAGCATGGAGGCTTGATCTTCACTGGAGAACTGAAATATAAAGGCAAGGAAGACGCTGTTTGCTTTGGGTGCGAGAAGCCAGTTACCGGTCCGGGATACGAATGCTCTGCCCCCGAATGCAAGTTCCTTCTACATCAATCATGCGCCGAGCTGCCTCTGAAGATGCAACACCTCTCCCACTCAGACCACACCCTCTCTCTTTGGGAGCCAAAACTTAATTCTTATTGTAACGCTTGCGGTAAAGACTGCAGCGGATGCTTCTCTTACAGATGCAGGTGTTGCAATTTCATACTTGACTTCTCGTGTGCCACCTGGCCAATTAAAAATAGAGACAAGTGCCACCATGAATACCGGCCCATCTTTATGAGGTCCCGGTTCAGTTGTGATGCCTGCGGGGAGGGATTAGCCAGCCAATGCAACATCTGTCAACTCTTGATTCACGGAAAATGTGGTCAGTTTTCACGCATCATCAAGATTACAGCCCATCGTCATTGCCTGTTTATCACCTATTCCCTTCGGGAAGTCCGTGAAGTCGAAGAGGGTGAGAATATATTCTGTAATCTTTGTTACGAAAAGATAAAGAGCAAGTATGGAGCCTATTTTTGCAAGAAATGTCATTTCGTGGCTCACTTCAAATGTGCGGATATTTTTCTGGAAAGAGTACTTGAGGAATGCGATTGTTCAGGCTCCGAGGATGAGGAGGAGATCGGCGCAGGGTTTGAAGAAGGAGCTGAGTACATACAACATTTTGGCCACAATCATACTTTAAGTCTTAGCAATGAAGCATTCATAAGTGACAAGCGTTGCGATGCATGCGTGGGATTAATTTCGGCTCCGTTTTATAGCTGCAGTGAATGCAAGAACTTCTTTCTGCACAATAAATGTGTCCATCTACCCAAAAAGAAAAAACATTCTATTCACAAACACCCACTTACCCTCATCTCACGTGTTCTTCGCTTCGGTGGAGTGTTTCGTTGTGATGCTTGTTGGCGACTTAGTCAAGGTTTTTCTTACGAATGTGGTGGGTGTGGCTTCATCATTGACGTTAAATGCTTTTCAATGCCGGAAAACTTCGAATATGAAGGTCACTCACATACTCTCTTTCTTGCCGTACATCCTAATAAAGAGAAAAGATGCAGTGCTTGTGATCACTGTCACTTATTCCCTTCCAGCAGCAGCTACCCATGGCTCTTTGTATGTACTACATGTGAATTCGCATTGTGTTTTGAATGTGCGACTCTTTCATTTCCAGCATGGCACAGATTTGACGGTCATCCCCTAAAATTTAGATATGTTTGTGAAGCTAACGGTGAAGATTATTATTGTCTGATTTGTGAGAAAGAAAGAAGTCCAAAAGATTGGATTTATTATTGTGAAGAATGTGACTTCAGTGCCCACATTGAATGCGTCCTTGGCCAATATCCCTACATTAACTTTGGTAGTATTTTCAAGTGGAAAAATCAGGAGCATCCTCTCACATTTGTCCCAAAAGATGAGTTGTCCCCCCCATGCGGTGGTTGTGGCGGGGCTTTTTATCATGCAGCGATAGAATGCGCAACATTCAAATTCAGTGTACACCCCCGAAATTATTGTATGCGAGCCAAGGGTCTAACACCACTTAAAAAGGTAACAACGCCGTACTGCTGGACCACAAAGAAAGAATATGCTTAAATTTCCTTTATATTTATTTTAAGAGTATTTGAAATTTGACACTTATATCAAATGTCCATAAATAATTTGATTGATAATTTGGTTGTTGCAGGATGAAGAGGATCTTCTCTATTGGCTGTGATGAAGCAATGACTCCTATTCTCATGCCGATGAAGTTGTGACGTTTGCGGGGAACAGCGCGAGCACCAGAGGCAGTAGTTCAGCCGAAAGACGGGCGACCAGTATCCGCTCGCTTCAAAACAAAGATTAGCTTCGTGATTTCAGTAGGAAACCCGAAAGAAAAGGTAACAGAGAGCTTGGAGGAAGAAGGAGATTTGTTCTGATAACAGAGACTTAGAACAGAGAAACCTATTGTAAAACAGACAGACTAAACTTCAAGAACAAATTTGGGTTTTGGTGTGTTATTTTCTTCCTTGAATGTTTACAATGAATTCCAGCATTGAGTACCATTTTTTGGCCTAGTGATCGGTAAAGAGCATCGCGGTTAGCCGCCAATCATACGTGGATCTCGCATTGAGAAAAATCGACATGCTTGTACCTTCATTATGAGATATTTTGTATTCTTAACATCCCTACTATTGGTGTTATTGTGCAGAAATTTCTTGTTTAGAGTGAAAAATCACTCCTTAAGGGAACTAAATTGTGGTTTTGTTTAGAAAACCAAAATTTGTGCTTTTAAGGTAAAAGTGTTTAAATTCTGTTGCCATAGAATACTGCATCATGCAAATTTAGGATAAAGATTTCTATTTCCTTTGGATTGAAAGAAATTGATTGTGTATTAGGTTGGATTGAGGCATGTGGACGTAGATTTGATTGAATTGAGTCGAACCACTAAAAACGCTGATTGAGCAAGTTTAAGGCTTGTTGAATATTTGTGTTCTATTGTGAATTAAGTGTTGTATGGTCTTTTCAGTGTTGGGGTGATATGCTAAGGCATCGAATTGGGGTAATTTTCCATGTGTGAAAATATTGTGTGCAAAACGTAGAGATTATGGAATGTCTATGTTTGTAGCAGTAAAAATAACTTTATAACTAGTTGATTAAAAGAAAGTGAATGTATGCATCAATGTAAGCTTGGACTACACCATTCCTATCTTGCGTGAACCTTATTTCTATTTTTGCCATTATTTATTATTCTGTAATGCATTGTTTATTTGTATTATTCTTATTTAAGCATTCAACTTCTGCATTACAAAAAACTTCAAATATACTATTCAAAAGAAAATTAAAAATAATTCCTTTACCCAATAAAAACCTCCTTTCCTAAAACCTTGAACTCAAAAAGAATTAACACCACGATGATAGCCCATATCCTTCTTTGCCTAATGGATACTAGTGACATATTTGTTTTTGTCAATAAAATGTTTCTTGTTAGGAGATAGCTAAAGAGAGAAGAGAGCATGTCTGCATATAAATAAGCACATGTGCCGATATTTGGCAATATGTGACATATAAAGAACTTCAATATACCCTTTCACTCACACAATAAGAAAACACTTGCATGAAAGTAATACAAGAGTAATAAGATGCTTTACTTAAAAGTTAAGCTTAATACCATGTTAAAAAGTTTATCTTTCTCTTAAAGAATATTTTCACATGTAAAGAACATAATAATTAAGCATATTGGTAAAAGAAAATAAAAAGAATATTCTATATGATATTTTATTTTTTATTTAGAGTCTGAAACCTTCTTAATATAAATCTAATATTTCAATTATTATACTTAATAGATATAAAACCTCTGTTATGCTATTTTAATAATTTTTTTTAAGTCAATATAAATTGCGAGCGTCTTGTTAGAGGCACACATTTCTTCACAAATCACTTTAAAATGTAGGCTTTTTGCATGAAAATTAGGTCTTGTGAATTCATTTATGCTAAATTTACAACGTAACCCTTTACTTTAAAGGATGGGTTGATAATAATTAAAAGTATAAAGGATGGGTTGATGATAATTAAAAGTATCTTTAAAATAAGATGTTATTTAGAGAAGCCCCCATTTGCTTGAATGTTGTATCATCGAAGAGAAGAATGTTTTCATTAAGAGCAAATTATAGAGAGGAAAAAACACTTAAGCAATTCACTCTCGAGAACCTAGAAAACCCTAACATTTGAGGTCAATGAAAAACACATGCCCAGACGAGGAAAACGTTGGTGCATGCATTAAGTTTGATAGTGTTTTCAAGTGGAAAAATCACAAGCATCCTCTCACATTTGTGCCAACAGATGAGTTCTCCCCCCCATGTGGTGGTTGTCGCAGGGCTTTTAATCATGCAGCGTTAGAATGCGCAACATGCAAAGTCAGTGTACACCCCTGAAATTATTGTATGCGAGCCAAGGGTCTAGGACGACTATATGAGGTAACAACACCGTACTGCTAGAACAAAGAGCAATAATATGCTTAAATTTGACCCTTATATCAAATCTCCATAAATAATTTGATTGATATTTATTTTTGCTTTTTAAATTTTTGTCCATATTACTGCTTTAAATTTTTTGGAACAGAGTTGAATTGGATTCTCTGTGGTTTGTTCCAAGAGCAAACAGCGGTGATATCTTTAAGTTAGATGAGTGCCCTTAAATCTAGTTTTTCTCTTTCTAAAAATTCAAATTCTAACTTAATTCCATCTTTTCTGTCCGAATCTTTCTTCTTTTCAGAAAACCATCTTTTCCATCTGTTGTGTTTCCAACGCAATTGTTTTCCTTTCTAGATTTTGGCCCTTCTTCCACCTTTACGCACCACTGAATCAAAAGTCCCTCCTTCCTTCGCGCTACCGTCAACAAATCACTTTTTCTTCTCCTTTTTTAACTATACCAGTCTGATGGCAATTGACTCTTCGTTCCCCAAAGGAGTTTTGTGTGTTTCTATTATTTTGGTTTAGTTGGGTTTAGTAAGAATGGGATTAAAAAAAATCAAAAGAGAGAAGAACGATATGTTACGGAGGGGAGAAATGACACACTGTTTCTGTTACAGAAGGAAGAGGACATTCTTGGGTCACTTTGGCGGTGAAGTGATGTCTCCTTTTCTCATTACGATGAAGTTGTGACGATGGTGGGGAAGAGCGCCAGCACTCGAGGCGGGAGTTAAGCCAAAAGACGGTCCACCAGTATCCGTCCACTTCAAAACAGAGGATTAGCTGTCGTGAATCCAGTAGGAAACCCGAAAGAAAAGGAAACACAGAGCTTGAAGGAAGAAGGGAGATTTGTTCTGCAAGAAACAGAGACTTAGAACAGATAAACCGATTGTAAAACAGAGAGACAAAAATTCAAAAACAAATTTGGATTTTGGTGTCTTATTTCTTCCTTGAATGTTTAAAATGAATCCCAGCATTGAGTACCATTTTTTGGCCTAGTGATCGGAAAAGAGCATCGCGGTTAGTTGCCAATCATACTGTACATCTCACATTGAGAAAAACCGAGATACTTGTTGTTAGGATTGATGGAACAACTAGGTTAAAGGGTATGGTTGTCATTACAATCAAGGGTCTTTATGTAATTGTGGAACTAGGAAATATCTTTTAGATGTAGTGAGTTTCTTAGTAGTATTAGGTTAGGATTCTTATCCTTATGTGAAAGTAGGTTTTTCTAGTGGTATTTGACTAGGATTCCTTTAGGGTTTTTCTATAAATAAGGAAAGTATAGAAAAACCTAGGGGGCAAGTTAAGAGAGTCCCTATGGGAGGCTAATTGTTGAAGAGAACCCTTTTCATGGATTCTAGTTGATGAGAGAATCCATGAGATACCTATTTTAGGAAAGGGAATGTATGAGAAAAAATTTAATGAGAAGAGACTATAGGGGATGCATGACATTATGATGTTCCAAACCTCTTAAATCTACTATGTTTGGGTATGTGCATTCTTATATTTGTGTGTTCTATCTCTGTGTGGTTGATGCGACTTGGTTGAATTCCTCCAACAAGTAGTATCAGGGCCAAGTTTGGATCCCAATAAGTGGTATGGGAGACAAGCTTGGTTCTTAGCAAGTGGTGCGGTGAGCATGGACTGTGGAAGATTGGGACCATAGATGATGAATCGAACATGGTGAACACAATTGAAGAAGCAGATTGATGTGTTTTGAGGTGAGATTTTCTCTTTCCCTAAATTTGGTTTGATTTTGGATGATATTGATGTAGATCAATTGGAATACATTGTTGGAGTTGTGGATTGAGGTTTGCAAAGTGCAAATCTATGTTTCTCTGTCTATATTTGAGCATTTATAAGCCAAAATTGAAGATTTTTGTTGAAGAACATGATGTTTTGGAGATGATCAATATTTTTAAAGTTGTTGGATTGAAGATCAGACTGATCATATTGTTTGTGATAGTTGTTGTGTTTCTTTAGCTCAAGTTGTGGCATTAAATGATAGAGAATGGTGAAGATATTGATGTTTAGAGGGGAACACTTTGTTGATTTTGTTGATCAATTGTTGTTTGAGGGGGAGCTTGTTGTGCTCTTATGTTAATGTGATTGATGAAGTAAAAGTTTGGGATTTTCAAGTTTGTCGATATTTAGATAAGATGTATTGAGACTCCGATGGTTGATTCTGAGGAAGCACCAACAATTCTGGATAGGAGTGGACTCTTCGTTAGGGGTTTCGAAGAGTGATCTCAATTGTTGTGGAAGTCCCATGATTTTTACTTTTATTGAGGGTTTCATGATGGAGGACACATTTAGATGGAAGAAGCCCATGATGATGTGTAGATGCCTAGAGAGAAACACGGCCTAGGAGAGGTGTAACCTAGAAGAGGCTGTAGTGAAAGTGCCTAAGGAGGTATAACCTAAGAGAGGCGTGGTTTAAAGAAAAGGCAAGATGGCATAGTTGATGCGTGTTTGTTTTGAAGAGAGTTTTGTCCAATCTTTCTCTATAAAAAAGATCGTGGTTACAGAAGTTAAAGAGAGTTTTTCAATCTTTCTCTATCAAAAAGATTATGGCTGTAGAAGTTGAAAAGAGTTTTTTGCAATATTCTCTTTTAAAAGATTGTGGTTGAAGAGAGTTTCCTTAGTCTTTCTTTATCCAAAGACTATAGTTGTGGAACTTGAAGAGAGTTTCTCCAATCTTTCTCTTTCCAAAGATTGTGGTTATGTAGTTGATAATTTGAAGAGATTTTCTATACTTTCTTATGGTGTAGGGATGTTACGCTAAATTGTTCCAAAGGGAAGATTGTTAGGATTGGTGGAACAATTAGGTTAAATGGTATGGTTATCATTACAATTAGGGGTCTTTATGTAATTGTGGAACTAGGAAATATCTTCTAGATGTAGTGAGTTTCTTGATAGTATCATGTTAGGATTCTTATCCTTATGTGGAAGTAGGTTTTCCTAGTGGTATTCGACTAGGATTCCTTTAGGGTTTCTCTATAAATAAGGGAAGTATAAAGAAACCTAAGGGGCAAGTTAAGAGAGTACCCATTGGGGGCTAATTGTTGAAAAGAGCCCCTCTCATGGATTCTAGTTAATGAGAGAATCCATGAGATACCTATTTGAGGAGAGGGAATGTATGAGAAAAAATCTAATGAGAAGAGACTACAGGAGACGTAGGACATTATGATGTTCTGAACCTCTTAAATCTGCTGTGTTTGGGTGTGTGCGTTCTTATATTTGTGTGTTCTATCTCTATGTGGTTGATGCGACTTTGATGAATTCTCCTACCACTTGTGCCTTCATTATAAGATATTATATGTTCTTAACATCCTTACTATTATTGTTGTTGTGCAAGAATTTCTTGTTATGAGTGAAAAATCACTCCTTTATCAAAAGGGAACTAAACTATGGTTTCGTTTAGAAAACCAAAATTTGTGGTTTTAAGGTAAGAGTGTTAAAATTTTGTTGGCATAGAATGCTACATTATGCAAATCGTAGGATAAAGGTTTCAATTTCCTTTGGAAAGAAATTGATTGTGTATTAGGTTGGATTGAGGCATTTGGACGTAGAGTTGATTGAATTGAGTCGAACCACCAAAAAACTGATTAAGCTAGTTTAAGGCTTGTTGGATATTTGTGGTCTATTGTGAAATTTAAGTGTTGTATGGTCTTTTTAGTGTTGGGTGATATGCTGAGGATCATCGCATTGGGCTAATTTTTCATTATGAAAAAATTGTGTGCAAAATGTAGACATTATGGAATGTCTATGTATGTGGTCAATAAAAATAACTTTTTAATTAGTTAATTAAAGGAAAGTGAATGCATGTATCAGTGTAAGCTTAGACTGCACCATTCATATCTTGTTTGAATCGTTTTTCTATTTTTTCCAATGTTTATTTATTTTGTGATACATTGTTTATTTGTATTATGCCCATTTACGCATTTAACTTTCCTACTATATAGAGATTTCATATATGCTATTCCAAAGAAAATTAAAAACAGTTCCTTAACCCAATAAAATTCTTCTTTCTTGAAACCTTGAACTCAAAAAGAATTAACATTGTGATGAAAGCCCATATCCTTCTTTGCCTAATGGATACTAGTAACATATTTGTTTTTGCCATAAAGCATTTCTTGTTACAAGAAAGCTAGAGATTGAAGAGAGCATGTTTGCATGTAAGCACATATGCACTATTTGGCAATATGTGACATATACTGAACTTCAATATACTCTTTTACTCACGCAATGGGAAAACACTTTTGCATGAAAGCAATGCATGAGCCATAAAGTGTCTATCTTGAAAGTTAAACTTGATATCATGTTAAAAAGTTTATTTTTCCCTTGAAATCATCTTATAGATTAGGAGAATATTTTTCGCATATAAAGAATATAATAGTTAAGCATACTAGCAACAGAAAATGTATGTCAAGTCTCATCTTGCTAGAAATGGTTTTGTTGGCAAAATTGCTTTTATTTCCTTATGCTTTTAATAGCTTTTGGATATCGTAATGTTTGATTGTGGAAAGAGCCACTTCATGATGTATAACTTTTTAAAATCTAATATACTAAAATTTGTGATTGGTGGTATTTGAATCACAGATAAATCCAATATTTTATAGTTATATGGACTTTAAATAATGCTTTAGAGTTTTGGTGTTCTTTAAGCTTTCATAGTTTTCTCTATTTATGGGTTTTTGGCAAGTAAAAATTGTTAAAAGGTGTAATTCTCTCCTTAAAACCAAATAATGTGAGATGCTAGTCTTCCCTTTGATCTCTAGCATAGAGAAATACCTTCTAGGAAACCCAATCCGCTAAGAATTATGTGATTTACTTAAAACTTAGGCTTGATATCGAATTAAAAAACTTATATTAAGAGAAGTACTTACAATTATACGTAAGGAGAAAAATTGATCAACATATAGATAAAATGCTATTGACATTAAATTTGAACACTCTCCTTCCATGGGGCCATGCTTCCCACATCCAATGTATGCCCCACCTGTATCACAATGTAGCCACTTTTCAGCATAGCTTTTCAAATGTAATACGAAATAGGTAGATTGTTTCATTTCTTTTTCGTAAATACAACTCAAATAAGTAAAGTATGACAAGAATTATGTTGTCTTTCCACTTCACGAACTAAGCCTCATATTTTGATATTTAAAGTAACGATAAGAAAATATGATTGTGTCTTGATACATAAACTGAATATCTTTCACATGATTTAGGTGATCAAATGACTTGTTATAAAGTCAAGATCACGGTTAAGAATAGAAATCTATGTTTTGCAAGATTTAACTAATCAGATGGCTTGCTATGGAGTCAAGTTGTTCGTATGTTAAGGTTTCTTCGAATTTGTTTATTACCTAATAAAACCTCTTGGAAACATTAAGTGTTATATATTTAATTAGTTGTCATAATAATTGAAGAGAATAAGCTTTCAAAAAGGAAAATTTTTCTTGTGATTGCCATAATGTATAAATCTTTGATTGGATTCAATTCATGACTATGCCAAAGATAGAAATTGAAAATTCTTTTGTGTATTATAATGCAAAAATAATAATGTATTCATAGGTCAAAATAAATTATTTTATTTAATGTATTAAATATTATGTTTACTATTTTGATTTAGTGGTGATTTCCTAAAATTTGTCAGTTTTAAGGGATTGGTTAGTTGAAATAATTCAAAATAAGTGTTACACATAAAGATCTATGGTAAGACTCCTTCTAATTCAAACATGTAATGGATAAATTTATGAGACATTCATAAAAAAATTGAGCAGGACTCAATAGGAATACAAATGATTTTGTTTTTGCCTTCTATAAATAAAACCTGAAAATTGAGCATCAATATTTTTCAGTCGGTGCACATAACAAAGAGGACATGAAAGTATAAAATAAACTGGTTTCTGAAAAACAAAATTAATGTGCCATGCAAAGGATAGGTAAGGAAAGAGAGAAGCCAGAGATCGAAGTTGCTGCCACAAAAGTTGATAACAATGAGGTCCAATGCGGTAGAATCTTAAAGCCAGGAACGGATTCATCACTTGATGTTGCTTGCACTCTGTTCATGGAGTATCATAACCCTCACGGGGAATGCAACCATATTATTGACCTGAATAAGGCACCACAACAGAAGCCAAAATGGAAAAAGCACAGGCCCAGAGGTCTTCACAGAAGGCAAATCTAAAAGAACTCCAAAACTAGTGACCTCAAATCCTACTGGTTCCAAGGAACATCCAACATGCAAGAGGAAGTATGTTCCGAGCAAAGGAACAAACAAATATTGTTCAACTCCTTTAGTGGAACTAATTGGAGAATCTACTGATCCAAACACACTTGAGCCTTCCAAAAAGTCGTGCAAAAGATCTTTGAAATTTGACATAGGACAAGCACAAGATGAATGCTCTACATGCATAACTTCTACTAATTAGGATTTAGAATTACAGGTCCTTGTTCGCTCCAAAGAACATATGACAATCGACAAACCCTCTACAACAAATCCGAATCTAATGATCTGAAAACTCTTGAGCCTGGAATAAAGTTATGTAGAAGGGCTTTAAAATTTAACGAAGGACAACCACACGATGAAAGCTCTACACGCTAAGCTTCTACTAAAGATGTGCAACTCTAGCCAAAAAGAAGTGAACCAAAAGCAAAACCTTTCTTGTTACTTCAGCACCTTCTAATACCAGTGAAATGCAATTGGACCAGGAACTCGTATTTACAATCACCACTATTCTCTTCGACTGATTCAAGTATTTCTATGGACATATTGGTTGAACAATCTAAGCATTTGGACATTACTGGTTAAGTAGAAAATTAGATGATTGATAATTTTATTTTTATAGAGTTATTTGACCTATTTTTTAGGCAATAAGCAATGCAATTCTTATGAGAAAATATTTGAATTCCTCTTTATTTACCTAAATTTATCTTGTTTATGTAGCACAAGGAGGCAAGGAGAAAAGGAATGAACATGGAGAACCTGATGCTTATTGTGTGGCAAAATCGTAATATCAAGATCAAGAGAGTCAAGATGGGCTTGGGCTTTGGATGATTGTTATTAGATTTTCTATTGTTATTGGGTTTTCTATTTATTTAGAAAACCCAGTCATGTTAGGAATTCAAATCCTAATTAATTTAGAAGTTCAAAACCCAATTGTTTTAGATCTCTAAAACCCAATTCTACTAGGAGAGGAGATAGGTCTAAACCTAAACCCTATTTAAGATAAGAGAAGAGGCAAAAGAGAAGGGAGAGGAGGAAATTGAGCACAACTTAAGAGAGAAGCCAAGAATTCAAGGTTTTCTTGAAGAGAAGACAAAAAGGGTGACAGACTTCTTGTTCTTGAATTCAAGATGCCTTCTTTATTTCTTATTATCATTCTTCCTCATTATTTCTTTATGTTTTAGTTTATTTTTGTTAGAGCTACGATGTAACCTAGTTATGATGGTATGAATCTTATGATTATTATGTTTTGCAAGATATTTTATTTATGTGAAGTTACATATTACGGAGTTTAATGCTTTTAGGTGATTAACTACCACTTAGATGACTTGATTTGCATGTTAAAGACCGACAGGAAATAGCATGCAGTTGCTTCTTGTAATATGCAACCATAGATTAAATATGGATAGACATATACCATATTGTTTGTGTGGCTTTCGGTGTAAACTGGGAATGTTCATAGATCCTAATGCATTTGGTTTGTTTCAATTCACATATAGAGATATAGTGAATTAATGAACTAAGTAGGTTTGCTATACCTAGACATAGGATAGTAAATAAATTAAGAAATTAAGCCATCACATAGATATTATCCCTCTTGCAAGCATAAATAATTAATACTAATACCTAGTAATTATGGTGAAATCATATGCTCTAACATATTTCTTGTATTTAGTTTTCTTAGATTTAGTTAGTTAATCTATCATCTATCAATTTGATTTGCTAGATAAATTCTAGGAGTTATTCACCATTGGTAATTAGTTGGTCTAGTAATCACCAATCTCTGTGGGACGATATCTTTCTTATCATTATATTACTTGTTTGACATGTTCACTTGCATTTAGAATTTCACCGAACAATGATTGTTCAACCAATAAAATTAGATGCTTAGATTTTTCAGCCAATAAGCAATTAGAAGAACTTAAATCAGTGAAAAAGAATATGTGGTAGTTGTAAAACACAAGTTCATGAACCAATTGTATTTCACTGGTATTTAAACTAAATTTGCACAACTTCAGCGTAAGGTTGTCCCTTACAGCATGCAAAACCTGGAAACGGAATGCACTCATCCTTTATAAAAGGGATGGTGCAGTTGTACCCCATAGAACTTCGTTTGATTTCACCAAGAAAAGGCATCCATGGCCTAAAGTTAACCTTGATGAAGAGATTAATCGAGTATGGAAGCCTTTGATGGTGAATATAAATAGTGAAGGTATCAATGGAACAGATGAAGAGAAGACAAGATGGTGGGAAGAAGGGCGGAAAGCATTCCATGGATGTGCATAGTCTTCTGTCGCGTGCATGCGTCTTTTTCAAGGAGTTTTCCTCACTTAGTGTATCAGATCATATTCTAGTTCTGCATTTATGTCACTTGCTGTTGTTCGTTTCCTACTCAAGTCAAGGAGTAACGACAAAGCATGTGATGAAGATGGGGCAAGCTTCATTATCACTGAACCGAAAGTGTGCGTACTTGAACCATTGATACGGGATTCTGAAAAGAGTTCTGTGATGCTCTAGGACGGTAGGCATAATGAAGAAAAAGAAGTCAACAGCAATGCATCGCCTGCAGGCAGGATAGAAGCAAAAATAGGAGGTTATATGGAAGAAGATAGGATAGCAACAAAAGAACCAGTTTCATCTCAAAATTCTACCTTATCATTTGAAAATTCTTCTTTCACTCAAATTGCTAAAAAGATGGTGTATTATCCCTAGAAGCGGACTATCTTTTAAATGGATCTAAGCCCAGCTTTCCAATGCCTCTGTTTCCAGGTTGGAGCTTCAACATGAATGAATCTACGATGGAAAATGAAGTCCATAGTCATGGAAGTAGCACAACATCATCTGATGAGAACCCGAAAGATGCAAGCTCCAAATCCAAAGGTAAAGCTGCGGATCAAAATGAGCTTACAACAAACGTCAAAAGTTCATCAAGATCTTCAAGCAAACTGTGTAACAACTTTCCAGGAGACGAAAATGTGCTCATTTCTTCTCCAAGCCAGGCACATGGGGACCTCAAAATTGTTGATCCACCAGCTCAGAGGCAAAACACTGAAATGCAGCAAAACTCGCGAAATCTCCTAGAATTGTATCCATTATTGGAAACCATTCAAAAATATCTTTGGCCCCGACTATGCAAGCTCAACCAAAGATCATTGTATGAACTTCATTACCAAATGATTACATTTGGAAAGATCTTCTAGTTAAATATGGCCAGAAACATCAGCCAGAACAGTAAATAGTGAATAAAGAAAGAGAGAAGGTAGGTGAAGCTCGTAAATGGTGTTTCTCTGTATTACGTATAACGATGTTTGTGTACAATATGTATCGATGGACATGTACAAGTGAGGGTACCCCTATGACTACATAGGGTACTCAAATGGCTGACGTGACTTTTGTAGGTGTAGGTGTCAACACTTCTGCACAAAAAGCAAACCAAATTGCAATTCACGCCCAGTGAGAGTGCAGTGTCGACATTTTGCAAGCGCATTTGCAAGTGCAAGGCTTACCTTCCAAGGCCAGAGGAGGAAGACATTGTGCCTAAAACCGAGAACAAACTAGATGAAAAACCTAGCACGTGTTTTAAAATCTAATGGGTATAACATCACGGAAAATGGCTGTCCGAAGTCTACCATCTTCCACCTCCTAACACCTTAAAATCTGGCACCTCTGTCAGAACCAATTGTCCAAGAATCTCATGAAAGTGTCATCCAAATTTGAACCACAAATACTTATCGCAGCTTCTATACATGCTCGTGGAAATGGAAGATTATTCAGCTCCTTAGTTTTTACTTTTCAAGTATTCCTTTCGCGATAAAAATATAACGATGCACTTGATCCTGATCAAGCTTTTGTATGAGCCCATCTTCTACCAAGGCTCTAGTAAATAACAACCCATTTTCTTCTAAGACTCGTCAAGTGTCCTCAAAATTTTCGTTTCTTCCTGCGTCATCATCAAATTTCAACGCCGTTCGCTCAACTTATGAGCAGGGACTCGGCCTTCTGGGCAATGTTGGTCCATCTTTCTATGATTCGCTTTATCCCACTGTTTACCAAAAAATTAAACAAGTACGCTGTTATGTGCCTAAAATTCACTTGCCTGGCATAGGTTTTGGAGTTTACATACCTCAAGAAATGCCTCTTCTGTCAATTATTATATTTTAAAATGGTTGAAATGGTACTTTGAAAAATAGTGTAAGCTCATGGTATCTTAAGTACGAAAGTAGTGTAGCCCAGTAAAAAATGTAAACTATATTTTACGAAAAAGACTAGAGACAGTTTGTTTTGCATGGGATATATGGGGCAGAAATTTCGAAGCCAGCATCTCTATAAATTTGAACACACTGAACCATTGATGACAATAAGTTTGAATGAAATGTTGTTCAACTGAAGCCTCCTTATGTTTTTCCTCAGAGTAACTATCCTTTTGGACAGCCTCCAGATTTCGTGCAGAAAAGGATGACCGAACGAACGACGAACCAAAGGTGACGTGCAACACGCACGTTACATACGCATAAATCAATCATCTCGCCTGAAGATTCCCATAATCGGTAGCGTCATTGGCCATGTAAACGTGTCTCAACTCTCTATTCTAGAAGAAGGAATTGGTCCTCCAGCTGGTCTTTGAAATTTTAAGCATTCAGTTGTGTAAAACTTTGGTAAAAGGCATGGTATTCTACAAAATTTTCTGTATCTACTTTAACTTTAACGTTAAGTATGTGTAAACGCCACTTTTGCTTTGGAGAAGACTTGGTCTTCTCTAATATGAATGTAAGCCCGTGTTTTTGAAATGTTTTCATTTTTCTAAAGTTTTATAATGTAGCGAATAAAAGTAAGCTGCGGAATACATATAAATCATAATGAATGGAATACCCTTTTCCTTTTCTCCTCCACGGTTAACAAGTCTAGAAAAGGTTCATTCGCGTTTGACCGCCGGCTTGCTCGAATTTGTACGAGGTGGGTGAAAAGCTGTCAGCGTGTTAACTTGAGAATAAAGCCTTCTCTGTTTACTTCAGAAGACCAAAACCGCTGCTTCCAACCAGGCTTATTTACTGGCAGCCACCTGCTGGAACATTTCCTATCACATACCCAAATACTATCCACTTCTGCGTTGGGTGTGAGAGAGTGATCATATTAGACATGGGGATCGAATGTTTTCTGAAAGATTTCTGCAAAAGATACGAGGAAGTATACTTTGTAAATTTGGAGCTGGATAAAGCTGGCGGTAAGGAGGTTCTTTGCTACGAATGCGAGAAGCCGATCTGGGGAACCTGCTTGACAAATGGCACACTTTACGGACATCTTTCATGCGAAGGTGTATCCACCAAGAAGAAGAGCCTTTGGCTTCACTTCAGGGGTGGACATGATGACTTAATCTTTACCGAGGAAGTGAAAAGTAACGGCAAGAAGGAGACTCTTTGTTTTGGATGCGAGGAGCCAGTTGTGGGTGCGGGATACAAATGCTCCACGTCTGGATGCAAGTTCCTTCTACATCAATCATGCGCCCAGATGCCTTCTCAGATGCAACACCCCTTCCACCCAAACCATATCCTTTCTTTTTCGGAGCCAATACGACGAGGTCAGTATTGTGAGGGTTGTGGTAAAGACTGCGACCGATGCTTGTCTTATGAATGCGACGAGTGCAGTATCAACCTCGACATCACGTGTGCCCGCGGGCGAACTACTAATTCAGACGAATGCAATCACGTCTTTCGCCCCTTCTTTTTGCGGTTTCCATTCACTTGTGATGCCTGTAGTGAAGAAGGCAAGGAAATAGCCGCCCTATGTAACATCTGTCTACTCTTGCTTCACGGCAGATGCGTTCGATTCTCACGCATTATCAGGATTACAACACATCGTCATTCCCTTTTTATCACCTATTCGCTTCGCGAAGTTCGTGAAGTCAGAGAAGGTAAGAATATATTTTGTAATCTTTGCTATGAAAGGATAAAGTCACGATAAGGAGCCTATTTTTGCAAGAGATGTGATTATGTGGCTCACTTGAAATGTGCGTATGATTTTTTTAGATGTGTATGTAATGAATCTGATGATATAGACTCTGAGGAGGAGGACAAGGAGATCGATGGAGGGTTAATTGAAGGAGCTCAGGAAATACAACATTTTAGTCACGATCATATTTTGAATCTTAGTAACGAGGAGCTCAAGAATAGTAAGTCTTGTGATGGATGCATGGGATTAATTGCAGCCCCGTTTTATAGCTGTAGGGAGTGCAATTTCTTTCTACACAATAGATGTGTTCATCTACCGAGAAGGAAGAAACACTGTCTTCACCGTCATCCACTCACCCTCGTCGCGGAGGCACCTTACTTTGGTGGACGGTTTTGGTGCGATGCCTGTGGCCGTGTCAGCAAAAGTTTTTCTTATAATTGTTCCATTTGCAAGTTCGACCTTGACGTTCAATGTCTTTCAATGCCGGAAGCCCTGAAATATGAAGGTCACCCACACTTTCTTTACCTTGCAATAAATTCTGCCAAAAATTGCATTGCTTGTCATCGCAGATATGGCAGGAGGAAAGGCATCTTTGTATGCACCGAGTGCGAATTAGTCTTTTGCGTTGCATGTGCTACTCTTCCCTTTCAAGTGAAGACCAAATGCGATAGGCATCCCTTAAAATTTGTCTTTTCTAGTGAAGTTTGTGATGAAGATTATTATTGTTTAATTTGCGAAAAAGAAAAAGATCAGAATGATTGGATCTATTATTGTGAAATATGTGACTTTCCTGCTCATATTGACTGTGTTGTTGGACGACTTCCATACATAAAATTTGGAAGTTTTTTCACTGATGAAGATCACGAGCATCCTCTCACTATTGTCCCAAAGGATGAATTCTCCTCTCCATGTGATGGTTGCGGAAAGAGTTTTCATGGTATGGCCGTAGAATGTGATCAATGCAATCTCAGCATCCATGACTTGGATTGTGTGCGAAACAAAAGTGAATTATTGAGAAAGGTAACAATACTTCACTGGAATAAATGAAGAATACGCTTAGATTTTCTTATTTTTACTTTTAAGATTCCGAATGCCACGTTTTATCTTTCCAGCTTTTGGCTCATCTTGCTTCTACCTTCATGTGCCACTAAGACAAAACCTCTCCTTCGCGCCACGATCAAGAAAACTTTTTTTTTTCTTCACTTTTATACCCTCCCGATTTAACGACACAAATATCTTTGTCCTCCAAAAGAACTTCCTGTGGTTTTTTATGTGTTGATTGAGTTGGTTTGTAATAAAAGGATTCAAATAACCACAGTAGATAAAAGATATGTAACACTGTATAGAATGATCCCATGTTCTTGCTACAGCATGAAGAGAAGGAGATTGATGAGGAGGCAGGGACTAGAGCAAGCACAAGAGGCCAGCATGATGCCGGTAAGGAGACAGATTCTACTGTCAAGGAACTACCGCAGGCACCTGAGGCGGGCTTTAGCCTTTTGGCGGATGATCAGCGCCCGTCTGCATCTTTAAGTCCGAGCTCCAGCAGTTAGTATCCATTTTCTGCAACCTTATCCAATGAAGAGTCAGAAGTATTAGCAGCGTCTATACATTGTGGCTTTGCATGAGGGCAATCGAAATTGCTTCTTTTCCGACCCTAATGTGATGGGCATTTTGCTCCTCCAAATATTGTATTACTTAGTCAGGTACTTAAACGCTGAAATATTAATTAAAAAGAGATAGGGTTTTGGATTGTAAACATTGGTGGGAATCACTCTTCTTTTAGAGGCACTACCTTCTTATGACAAGTTATCAAATGAAGCAGAAGGAGCAGCGGGCTTGGGATTGTAAACATTTCTCATTATGCCAGTGCTAGCGAAAGTATTGTTTTGACAAGTAGTCTATCCTACTAAAGTTTCCAATTAAGGTTAGCTTTTGGATACCATAAAAAATTCCATACGTTTTGTTCCTTTTTTTTTTTTTCCTTTTTTTGGGGAATGTTTATGGGTTTCAAGCCAACCCATTGGCTTTGGACAACTCACAAACAAGGTTTATAACTGGGATTGACTTTTTATTTTTATTTTTATTTTTATTTTTTGGTATTAAGTAAAGTGACAGGAGTTATGGAGTATCGAATCTAGGACTTAGGTCTTAGTTTGTTAATAACCAACCACTAAATTGTTGGCTGTTTACTACTAGCCTTGGATACGAAGTTGGAAAAGATTATCAAAATTTCAACAAATTTAACATGACTCTACTTTCTGTTCATACAATTTTCATTTGTATCTTTAACCACCAAGAAATGATAAATAAAAGAAATTATCTCTCTTTCTCTTTGTGGGGTGGTTAGGTTAGGAAATTAATCCTACAAGTTGCTTGACAATTTGGGAAAAACTTTATTGCATTTTTTCACTACACAAGTCTCTAGGTTATACACCAATTTCATCCCAAAATCTTTATATTTTCAATGATGTGTATATTGTTATTCACTTAAAGAATCATATCTATTCAACTTCAAATGATTTTTTTTTTCTGAAATAGATGTGCAAGTATTATATTTTTTTTATTCTAAAGTTTATTCACGTTATCTCCTTGCATTAAGTATTGCTTCATCATTCCTCACCAAAGCATAATTCTTAGTTGTCAAAATAAATGCGAATGGATAGTCGGCAAGAAGACATTTACCTACCTTGTGGTCAAGAGAGCGCTACTTAACTTTAGGATGAGTAAAGAAAAATTCCATGCGAAACAAATAAAGAATTAAAAAGTACTTGGCCTGCCATTGAAGAAGATAAGAAGCGTGTCTGCATGCTTTAACTTTAACTCTTTAATAATTATCCTGGAAACTATAAGATTGAGGGGAAACAAAGCTGGGCCGGTCTATACTTAATAATTAGTAGACAGCTCCTATGGAGACCAAGATAATTATTCAATTCTCAAAGCAAAATTTATCACCGCGGGAATTTCAGGTATTACTTTAAAAAGTTGAGTTGATATAAGTCTTATAGATTTAGAAAATTGAGTAATTAAAATTTGGACAAAAATTAATCAAATAAATTTTTATTACTAAAAAGGCAAACTGGGTTAGCTTTGTTTTCAAACAGTTATCGTAAACTTACCTAACATGATTTGGTTACTTTCTACATTGAAGTACTTACCACTTAATCATACTCAGAAACATAAAGATAAAAGGGAATAGATTCAAGAGCTTGATGACTTGCAATAGAACCTATAAACATGAAAATGGATTTAGAACTCCCAACCAACAAGTGCTTAGACGCCATTTATAGGAGATAGCGGCGTACAAGTTCTCTTCTTTTTCTTTTTCTTTTTCTTTTTCTTCCCTTTTTTCTCTGAAATTTAGACAGGGCTTCGGATATAATATAGTTTGAGTTGCTGGAAAATGTCGGAAGTCGTAAAATGTGATAAATTTTTTGACGAATCTACCTCTCTTGTCTCTCTGGGTAGAGATTTTATACACATTGATTTTCAAAGGAAAATTAAAAACAGTTAAGCCAACGGAAACCTCAGTTCTTGAAACCTTCGCACTATGACACAAGCCCAAATTCGGACATCAATCATGTATCCGTTTTTGTCAAGAAAGTGCATTTCTCTTTACAAGTTGACTAAGAAAGAGGAATGTTGTTCCACATATAAGAAGTACACATGTCAATATTTGACTATAATTGATATTTACTAAATTTTAATACATTCTCTCACTTCAAGAGTAGAGATATACCTTCAACTTGAATACAATCCATGAGAGGTAGTGTTTCATTAGAAACTTAAGTTTAATATTACGCTAAGAGATTTCTTTTTTTCATCAATGTGGCTTATAAGAAAAAAAAAATTCTTAACACACCAAGCGAATGAATTCATAGTTTTATAAATTACTCTTTAATTATATCTTTTTCATGCAAAACTTAACACTTATCTTTAAATTAGTTTATAAGGAATGAAAACCCTTATGCATGTTAAGAGTATAACAAACCGCCATAGTTGCATATTAGTTACATGGAATGTACATCAAGTCTCAAAATGGCAGAAATGTTTCCGCACGATTGAGTGGTGACAAATCAGCTACAGTTATTCCAAGACAAGTTCAATCACCAGCGAAAACATTAATAGTGAGAGAAGGTCAAGAAAAATTTACCACAGATTACACTAGTCTCTAATCGATCCCGCTAGGACTTGTCTTTTCACTAAACAAGTGAAATGATTACATGACCAAACTGTAGTACGATAGAGTTTGCCACACTCCTTAACACCGAAAAACGAAAATCAAGCCCACAATACTCAGATCGTGTCATACAAGGTCTCCCCAAACTTAAATCCACAAGAATGAGATTTTTCCAAAACCCAGGCTTCCGATTTTCGGAAATTATTGTCATATACAAGGGTAATTGAATCAATAAGCGCAATAACACTGAAAACTGATTAGTAATTCTCAACTGTCTTTATCTTATTTTCTTCTTTGACGCTAAACATGTGGGCATTAAGACATTATTAATTGGCGTCTTTGGTCTTAGTCATCTACAACAGGAAGATTTGCAATCCGCGGATGCTGCTCTACTTTCTAAAGAAGCACGGCCTTCCCGTTAAGCAAGAAAATCATTGACATGCGGGACTCCAAAAACGTATCATAAGCTCTTGAAACATGCTTTGTCCCCAAGCTGGCTTAGATGCATTGGCCAATATACAAAGCCGATAATACCTTTTTATCTAGAAATCAGCTGGCAATAATTACAACGTTATTTCAGAATTTTGCATCGGTGATATACTAGTCCTTCGCAGAGTTCAGGAAACAATGAAAGCAACAGGGACTCGCCCCATTGCTCTGGGGGATTCTGAAATTTGACGAGAGTTTGCAGATATGTTTCGTCAAAAACATCAAAGATTGACGACTGCCTTCTGCCCTTCCACCATATATCATAAGCACGTGAAACGTGCTAAGGCACTTTGCTTTTAAGATTTTAAGAATCTTTTTGCACTCAGCCTTTATTCTTACAACTCATACACAACGCCAAAATTATATTTCTTATCGTCACTAAAGTACTCCAGAGAAACCAATGGTTTGGTTGCATTGTAAAATAATCCAATAAAGCCAGCTTCGTGACTGCTGCATGTGGTACCCGCTTATGATGTGCACTGGAATTACTTTAAGGCATCTTCAACCTTTGCTGTTTTTACAGTGAAAATTCGTACCTAACTCAAAAATCTCTAAATTTAAATTGTAAAGGAATTTTTTTATATATAATAATATAATAAGTCAATATAATAACGCTTTTGACATATATCAAATGTCAGCATGTTTATCTCTCTAAATGTGAAAAAAAAAAAGCAGAATCAATTAGGACTTAATCCATGAGGAAAAATTGTTCCTCACTTAAAACTTAAGTTTTTAAATATTATATTAAAAAGAGTAGTCTTTTTAATCTAAAGACCAATTAATAGAAAAATAAAATAAAATAATTTCTAACCCTATGGGAATTATGAAGTTTTGGCCCAATTATGTAAATTGATCTCATTTGTTTTCCAGTAGAAGACAGTCCTAAGCTTTTTGCTCCCGAGTCTAAATCCGTAGCCGACTCCATTGTCTATCAGTCTTTACGTTCATTCCCTTGCAAGCTTCAACTCGTGGCTTTCGCAGCAGAGGACACGCCTAAAGATCATCGGTTAAACGGAGAGCTGTACAGAGCTCTAACGAAGGAAGACAATGAGAAGGTGAAGGAACTACGCAAAGAACTTGATTAGCATGCACTTCACATACCGACGATACACAGGGACAGGGTGCTCCACAAGGCCACTTAACGCGAAACAAACTAGTTTGGTACTCGAACTTCTATGACGTGCCTAAGCACGTTCGCGACCGCATGACCATTCCAAACAGTACGGCAACGGTATCCTCCACGGGACAGCTACCCTTAATCGAGAAACGCCGGTTGAGATCGCAAGGATAATACTGGAGAAAGCCCCCAAGTTGTTGAGAATGACCAACGAGCTCGGTGAAACAGCCCTCTTTCGGGCAGAACGACTAATAGAAGTGAATTTTTTGGCAGAACGACTAATAGAAGGTGATGAATCATCTATTAAGAGAAACGACAAGACCACTATTCTTCACGCCGACGCCCTGGCCGGGCACTTTGGTTAGTCTCAACGCTTGTAAAGCTAGCCACACATAACAATCATGTATTCGTATTTGTGTTATGTGAATTTTTCCCTCTTCCTTTTATGTTCCTTTACAACAATAAGGAATTACGTTAAGTGAATACTGAGGTTGAATAATATAATTTGATATGGTCAAGAGGAATCAATAAACATAACTTCATTGGTTAGCTTTTATGTAAGGACAAACTTCTTACAACAGAAGTGATTTCTTGATGGCTTCTCTCAATTAATATGTATTGTAATTTTTGTTGCTCTCAATATGAAAGTAGATCACACTTGTTTTTTCAGTATACTTGGACTAGCCAGATTTGGATAAATATTCTAGCACAACAAGGCTTTTGTAAGGACATCGACGATTGGCATTCTAAATTATAATAGATGATTAAAGCAACTAAGAAAAAGGATTTGGCTGCAAAAATTTTTAAACTTTCTTTCTTAGCATGTCTTTATTATATATGGTTTAAACGTAATCATAGACATTTTCAAAATAAGATTGTTGATATACCAATTTTGTTAACTAGAATCATTAGAGTAGTTCGTGGAAGAGTATCTCTATTTAAGAATATTAAACTCTCTCAAGCGAATGTTTTATTGTGTCATAGCTGGAGAATTTCAAATTATATTTTCTCTTAGATGAATTGTAATGTTGGTGTATGCCCTTAAGCTTTTGTATATCTTTATTCTTTGATGAAAAAACTCATATATTTATAAAAATAAAAATAAAAATAAAAATTCCCTCTTCCTTTGTTCCCTTTCTTTTCTTCCCGCCATTATCTTTGCACTATTATATATTCCGCTCTACATTTCATTATCAAACACTTATAGGTATTTGTTCAGGTGAAAGATGATTTATTAAAAAGTCAAATTATAGTTCAGGGTAAAGAAGTGTGTTTTGCAAGATTTAGTAAAAAGATGGCTTGCTATGGAGTGAAGATTTAAATTAAGGGTAAAATAGTGATTTTATCTGTTAAGGTTTTTCCTAACTTGTTTATAAATATAATATTTCGGAATTAATTATAATAATTAAAGAGAATAAGCTATCAAAAAGGAAAAAAAAAATCTAATAATTCGTTAGTATATAAATTATTGATTGGGTTCAATTCATTACTATGTCAAAGTCAAGCATGTTAATAACCATAGCTAGCTTATATTATGATGCATCATAGGATTCAAATATCCTTTTTTTTTTGTGGAAATGTAAATTGTATTAATAAATTTTAAAATACAGATGTACAGGAGCATACCCTAATATTACAAAAGTTACCATATCTATAAAAAGTTAGAAATTTGAAGCCTCCAAATTTCACTCAAAATAACATTTCCTTGGGAAGATTTTATATTTTTTAAACAAAGAAGCTCTCCCACGTATTACCTTCTTTACTTTAACTAAGAGAATAGGGATATCAATTGCTTTCCTTTGAAAACATCTCCTATTTCGTTCAACCCATATACAATAAATGCAAGCTAAAAAAGATAGTTTAAGAAGTTTAGTAGCTAAATCCTTTCCTTTAACTACTTTGATCATCCATTGTAGCTTTACATTTCATCCTCCAATGTCATGTCAGATTCCATTTTGGGCGAGAGTACTTTTCCAAATCATCCTTGTCCATGCACACTCAAAAAAGGGATAACTCTTATTTTCTGTATGAAACTGACAAAAATCACAAAATATATTTACTGAAAGAAGCCACCAGACAATTTTTGTAGCTATAGAAAGTCTATCTCTACAAACAAGCCATCCAATGAAATTATATTTGCTGATGCCTCCAGTTCAAATTAAAGCATACCAATCCACTGTTTCAGTGCTTTGCCAAAGATCATTATAAATATGTTTACAACAATATGTAAGATTTGAAAGAACAGAAGTAAGTGTAGGTCTTAATTTTTTTAGACTCCACCAACTCCAAGCCATGGTACCTTTTATATCCAACTTCATTACTGAAGTTCTTTTAAACTTTGTACTGTGAATCCATTTACTCCATAATGAAGCTTCTGGGAGATTTATGAGATTCCAAAGCATACATCCTAGAAGGGCTTTGTTCCAAATTTTGAGATTCAGTAAACTTAATCCCCCTTCCTTTTTAGGTAAGCAAACATTTTGCCAAACTATTTTGTGAGAACAATGTATATCTATATTACTTACCCATAAGAATTTCCTAATTACCCACAGGTAACCTGACCAAAAACTGAGCTCCCATCCGAACCAATCAGGTCAGGCTAACCCAAATCAAAACCAGACTGAGATAGATCTACATCTTCAACCAAGAATGAGCACAAACCTAAATTCAAAACCTTACAGTTCTTGGTTCTATTTGGGTTAGGCCTCCAACTTTGTGTGCTTTAATGGTTTTTTTGCCTTGTGGAATGATGCAAGCGGCAAGCGGCAGAAGAAACCCTGGATGGCTCGAAAAGGCCTTTTAGCAATTCTAGGGTATCAAGAACCCAAAAGGTCTCTTGCTTCCTCCTACGACTCCATGAAAGTTACTTGTTCTGCACACAAATGCTTGCCTGACACCAATTTCCATCCTTGGTTAGCTATTTTAATTAGCCATGGAAGACGAGAACAAGAAATTGGCTTTCGAGTACCCATGTAGGAAGGAGGGAGTTTTGACTAATGGCTTACAATTCAATTTGTATTACTATGGACCCAGTTTTGATTGATAGCTTACAGATAAATTTGTATTACTTTGAGTTTAAAAGTAGTGGTGAATCCACAATAAAAACTAAATGTTGAGTAAATATACACAGCAGCAGATATATGTGAAAGTGCAGAAAGATTACCTCTGTTAAAATCAGTTTCTTCATATTCTTGCTACACAGTCACATCACCAAAATTGGACCAGCTAATTTTACCTTAAGTGAGTATGTCAAACCTTCTAGAAATAGAGTCCTGCCACTAACTATTGAATCAATAGGAATTACAATCAATTATTTTTCACGCCTAAATTAAAATAATCTAAGAGGAAGTTCTATTCAAAATTCAAATTTCTTCTCACACAATAAATTTAGAGTCATAATTTTTTCTTGATCTCTCCAAACTTAGATAATTATGAATTTATATTTTTCAATTGCTTTCTTACATTATAATAGTCGACTATCATTTATTTTAGTATTTGCTTTCCCAAGTTAGAGATCTTATTCATCGTTATAAATAAGATTTATTCATATATATACAATTCATACAATCTTAACATAATTTGTCATATTGTCTTTATGCTTTGTGAAAGGATTTTATCTTGATTTAAAGATTTCTCTAATAACTCCACTATTTCATGGAACTAATTCTTTTAACTGCCTCGATTCCACTCAAACCTGTACAGTTACATCGTAGCTTCTTTACCATCGTAGAAAGGACTGATTTGATTCTGCATTCGAGACGCTTCCGCTTGAGTTGCGGTGAATCAAAATAGCAACGTCTTCAGCTCGGGCTTGTATAATCTTCAACCCAGTGTATTAAAGCAAGCTTATGACTTGGATTAGGCTCATAAATAGTAGACAACAGTACATAATGCAGGAGTTCATAGTCTAGCATCCCGTAAGAGAGAATAGTTCATAATCCATAAAGGTATTCATATTCAGCCCTCATAAAAGCTATCTGCACATCACAGTTAAAGCCCAACATTTCAAAGTCAACATTACCCACATGATCAAGGGATATTTGCTGATTTTAGGGAATGTAGAATATTTAGCTTGAACATAATAGCAGATGTGATATTATGTACATAAAGCAAATATTCTTCATTTGTTTTTGACATCTAGGGTGAAAAAATTTATCCTATCACATTCGGGTTTTCCAAAAATTATTTCATTGAAAAATTAGTTTTGACTACTTTTATAAGCATTCATGTTTCTGTTTGTTGTAATCTCATCACTTGTAAGTGTATTTTGATTCAAAGATTAATTTCAGGGAAGTAAGAACATGAATGACATGGCCTTCTAGTCAATTTTCTCTACCTACTCTTAACGTTAGATATTATGAGGTAAAATCCATTACCTTAATCGATGGTAGTTGTGTAGACGCCACTTTGCTTTAGGATGAAGAATTCACTTTTTAAAATAAGTTTTTGAATTGGGGGTAGTAGTGCAGATGCCACTTTCTTTTAGGATGAAGAATTCTGTTTTTAAAATAAGTTTCAGCATTTGAATTGGTGGCAGTAGTGTAGACGCCACTTTACTTTAGGAGAAGGAATTTAATCTTTAGCATAAATTCTATTGCTTTAATTGGTGGTGGTGATGTAGACACTGCTATAATTAAGAAGTAAGAATTTAATCTTTGAAATATACTCTATTGTTTTAATTGGTCGTACTAATGTCACTTGTCTTTATTACGAATTTCACAAAAATGGTTAACTATCGTGCTGAAATACTTGGAACATCATGGAATCAATATTCAAGAAACATTATCGCATCGGAATAGTTTGTTGGGTATCATCATCAAAGTTCAACGTTCTCGCTCAACTTTGGAGCAACGGCTTGCCGTCTGTGCCATGTTGGTTCATTTTTCTATAATTTGCTTTCTCCCAGTGTCTACTAAAAAGTTAAATAAGTACGATAGATCAATCATCTCACCTGGAGATACCCATAGTCGGCAGCGTCATTGGCCATGTAAACATCTCTCTAACTCTCTACCATAGAAGAAGGAACTGGTCTAGCAGGTCTCTGAAAGTTTAAATATTCAGTCGCGTAAATCCTTGAAAAGGGGGTACGATCTTCTGCTCAATTTTTTTTTTAATCTACTTTACCCTTAATGTTAAATATGTATAAAACATATTCCAACTTCTTAATCGGTGGTTGTCATCGTCAAAGTACGATTTGCCTATGTTGTACCGTCTAAACGCCACTTTAGTTTTGGACTCTTTCCGTGTGAACATAATCCTATGCTTTTATTCGATTCATTTTTCACAAGTTTTATTCCATAGCTTACAAAAATCATAGCGAATGGAATACCTTTTCCTTTTCTCACTTCCGGATATGTTGGCAAGAAGACATTTACTTGCCTTGTGGTCAAATGAACGCCACTTTACTTTAGGACGCGGAAAGAAAAATCCTATGTGAAACAAATAAACAGTTATAAAAAACTTGGCCTCCCATTAAAGAAGATAAGAAGAGTGTCTGCATGCAAACTTTAACCCTTTAATAACTGTCCTGGAAACCATTAGATTGAGGGAAAAATAAAGGTAGGGCAATCCGTACCTAATAATTAGTAGACATCTCTTATGGAGATGAACATAATTATTCAATTCGAGCAAGGTTGTCACCGTGGGAATTCTGAGTAATGCAATGTTATTTTAAATGAGATTTGGACGCTTTCAACTTCCATCTTTTCATAGATATGGTAACTTTTGTAATACTGGGGTATGCCCCTGTGTTTTTGTACTTTAATATGTATTAATACAATTTACATTTTCATAAAAAAAAAGTTGATATAAACCTTACAGAGGTAGAAAATTGAGTATTTAAAATTTGGACACAAATTGTAAAATTCAGATAAATTTTTATTCCTAAAAAGAAAAACTGGGTTGATTTTGTTTTTAAACAGTTATCGTAAAGTTTTCTAATATAGTTTGGCAACTGTCTTCATCAGAAGACAATGAACATACATCTTCAACTTGAATACAGTCCATGAGTGACAGTGTTTCATTAGAGACTTAAGTTTAATCCATATTAAGAGATTTATTTCTTATCTTGAAATTAGCTTATAAGGGAAGAAAACCTTTCTGCATGTAAAGAGTATAACCAACTGCCATAGTTCCATATTTAGTAACATGTAACGTACATCAAATATCAAAAAACCAGAAACGTTCCTATCCGCAAAAGTGATTTTGTTTTCTTTCTGTTTTGGTAACTCGTGGATACCATAACATTTAATTGTGGAAAGAGCCACTTGTGATGTGTAACTTTCTAAATCCAATATACTAAAATGTGTGGTCGGGTACTTGAATCACATGGACATACTTAGAAAACTAAATAGCATCAAAATTGCAAAATCGATTTGATCTTTAGTGCTTCTGGAATAGCATCATTCAGCTCCAGATTTGCTTGTCGTTTGCTTAATTCAGCAGCGTTAACATTTGTAAACATTCATATGGGTTTCATAGATTTCCCAGTTGTCCTCCACAGAGTTAAAGAAACAATGAACGCAATGCGGACTCAGCCCACTGCTCTGGAGGATTTTCTTTCTGAAGTTTGACGAGAGTTTTAGCATGACGACGTGTTTCTTCAAAAACATCAAAGATTCCTGACTGCCTTCTGCATTTCCACCATATATCATAAGCACATGTAACATGCCAAGCCACTTTGTTCTTAACATTGGAAGAATCTTTCTGCACACAGCCTTTGTCCTTGCAACCAATACAGAACGCCAAAGTTATATTTCTTATCATCACTAAAGTAAAAGTATTGTCCAGGGAAGCAAATGGTTTAGTTGCATTGTCGAATAACCCAATAAAGACAGCTTCGTGATTGCTGCATGTGGAACCCGCTTGTGACGTGCACTGGAACTAATTTAAGCGACGTCAGCCTTTGCTGCTCTTACAGCAGATCTACAACTTGCAACCTAGCGTTAGCAGGAAACTACCGGGAAAGATTATGCAGTCATGCTTTAGACTAGCTAGCAGATCTACAACTTGCAACCTAGCGTTAGCAGGAAACTACCGGGAAAGATTATGCAGTCATGCAGGAAACATTGGCTTATTAATAGCTGCCGAGATCTTTTGTAAGAGTCAACCTGGATGATATACTAGTAGTGTGTTCTGCTTATATCTCCTGTTTCATATTTTCTCTTTACTTTCATTTTCTTACAAGCTTCAACTCATGGCTTTCGCCGCAGAAGACACACCTAAAGATCATCAATTAAACGGAAAGCTGTACAGAGCTCTAATGGAGGAAGACGATGAGACGATCAAGAAACTCTGCAAAGAACCTGATAAGCATGCACTTCACATACTGACGATACACGAGGATACGGTGCTCCACAAGGCCACTTACGCGAAGCAAACTAATTTGGTACTCGAACTTCTCGATGACTTGCCTGACCACCTTCGAAGCTTCATGACCATTCAAAACCGTACCGGTAACACCATCCTCCACGAGGCAGCTACCCTTGATCGAGAGATGTCCGTCGAGATCGCGAGGAAAATGCTGGAGAAAGCCCCAGAGTTGTTGAGCATGCGCAACGAGCGAGGTGAAACAGCCCTCTTTCGGGCAGCCCGCTATGGCAAGAAAGAGATCTTCAATTTTCTGGCAGAAAAACTAAAAGAACGTGATGAAGCGACACAGCAAACATTTATTCAGAGGAACGACAAGACCACTATTCTTCACGCCGCCGTCCTAGCCCAGCACTTTGGTTAGTCCCAACGCTTGAAAAGCTAGCCACACTTAACAGTCATATATACGTATATGTGTTGTCTGAATTTTTCCCTCTTTTTTCAATTTTGTCTGTGTCTGTGCCCGAGCGTAGGCTTATGCTTTTCATTCTGAAAATGGATTAACAGGTTTGGCGCTGGAGATAGCTCGATGTTTTAAACATATAATTCATGCAAAGGACGACGATGGGATGACCGCTCTTCAACATCTTTCATGCGACCCAGCAGCTTTTGAAACTCTGCGCAGACTCGGACTTCTCCAGAGAATTTCATGCTCTGGTATGTATTTGAATTTTACGTACTCCACTGCTACTGCTACCACAAAAAATTATACTCCAAGTTTTGTTTGGTCACCGGGTCTTAGGAATAATGTCCACCTTTCACTTATTAACCCAAGGTAATAAATAAAAGAATTATGTTTTTATATACTACTTTTCTTTGTTATTTTATATTCTTAAGTGTGACTTAACGTGTTCTTTCACCCCAAACACGATAAGAACATTGGACCATGAGGATTAAGTCTATAAGCAAAGGGCTGAAAATAGAACCTGAACAATTATATTAAAAATTATAAAGAATGATATATAGTCAACTTTAAAAAAATATAATTAAGTGGAACAATTCATCTCTTTATAGATCATTCTTCAATTTAATATGGCATGTTCAGTTCCATATAAAAATATAATAACTTGAAAAATTGAACTATAAAAAAATGGGCTCCTCAATTAAGTTAGATTTAGATTATTCTCCATAATTTATAACAATTTTTACTGTGTTAAAATTGCTACAAACGTGAAGTTAAAACTTATGAGTTAGCTCTTACAATTTATGCATCTATTTCACTCAAACCTAGTGTGATAACTGCTATTCTGGAACCAACGGTTCAGCTTTAAAAAACTAGTTCTTGCCTTTTTAAGTTGACAAAATAGTAAAGTACCAATGTTTATAGAAAAAGCTATATCTTTGTTTTTTTTTTTTTTTAAGTTTAAGAGCATATGTATAACTGAAATATTATAAGAAATTTTAAACTCAAAGTATCCTAAAAGGACAAAAAAAAACTACATATGCTATATATAAAATGATGAATGCTTCTCAGTTTAAATTGAATTACACAAGTCTTAATAAATACAAAATTTATATGAGACTATTAATGTAACCTAAAAGAAGATAGAGACCATTATAGCAATCGGTTGCCCAATTCCAAAAGAAGAAAAAATAGACTTATGATTGGACCTATAGGATCAGCAAGATTGACGAGTTAACGTAGATTATGATCTATGCATTTCATCTTCTGATGTTTCCATATGCATATCAATTTATTGTCCTGATGAAACATGATGTCTTATAAAAAATAACTTCCTATAATAAATGGTGAAATTGCTACGTGCTCTCTTGAAAAAAGAAAAATTAAATAGTGGTTATATTTGGATGGTTGAAATTAAAAAGCTGCGGATATTGCTTACTTTTAGCAAACGGTGTTTGTATAATTTATTAACGAAAGGGGGTCACTGGCAACTTTGTGTTCAGAAGTTAGCAAGCGCTATAGTTTGGCCAGAGGCAGAAACGTTCCTAAGGAAGAGCCAAGCTCCGAATCTGCGTTGAAGCTAGCGAAGTATTTGGTAGAAGAAGATACCTCGTGGGAAATTACCAGTTCCGCAATTGACATGAGGAAGACGAAGCGGCACGATTATGGAAGTGGCTCTAATGCTCCTTCAGTTGCAAAAGGAGGTTACGAAGATGGGAAGGGGGACGGCGGAGAAGAGCAGCACTTGTCTAATTCTACAAGGCAGAAGGAGCACCAAAAAATTACAGCATTGTTTCTAGCAAATAAGTTTGGCTGCGTCCAGATCGTCGAAGCAATACTGGATAAATACCCTCAGGCAGTTGAGCACATAGATGTGAAAGGGCGGACCATATTGCATGTAGCAATCAAGTACCGCCAGCTTGAGGTTTTCAATCGTGTGTTGAAAATGGAAGTAGCAATGAGATGGCTTATACGAAGGCTTGACGAGGAAGGAAACTCTATTTTGCATATGGTTGGAACGAAAAGAAGTTACTATGTTCCTGAAAAGTTGCGAGGCCCTGCACTTGAACTGCAAGAGCAATTGCTCTGGTTCGAGGTACAATTTTTTCTGATAATTTTATATTCATTTCTATATGGTATATTCAAGTGGTTTACTTAGAAGATTTTCACCTTCAAAATTGGTTTTCTAATACATTAAAAAGAAAAGAATATTTCGATGATTAACCAATATGACTCCCATTATATTCTTTTCTGTGCAGCGTGTGAAGTAAGTCACAAAAGCTCATTTCGTTGATCATCGGAACAATGAGAGACAGACTGCTGAAGGCTTATTTGCTAGTGCCTACAAGGATCTGCGAAATGAAGCTAGAGATTGGCTAAAGCACACAGCAGAAGGATGCTCCGTTGTGGCAGTTCTCATTGCAACGGTTGCATTTGCTGCAGCCTACACAATACCCGGAGGTCCAAGACAGGATACTGGTTATCCAGTCCTTCTTTATCAACCTTTCTTTGTAGTCTTCACTGCAACTGATGTGCTCTCCCTTGCCTGCGCTTTAACGTCAGTGGTTATATTTCTTTCAATACTTACAGCTCCATTTAGAATGGATGACTTCAAGCAATCTCTTCCGAATAAACTGGTTCTAGGCTTCACATTTTTGTTTCTCTCAGTGTCCATGATGATGATATCATTTTCAGCAACAATCATTCTCATGATACGTAGAAACGAAAGATGGACGAAAGTTGTCCTTTATTCCCTTTCTTTCCTTCCCGTCATTATTTTCGCACTATCATATGTGCCCCTCTACGTTTCGCTGTCAAAAACTTACAGGTATTTGTTTCAGAAGATAAGGGAGTTGCTTCCTTCAAGCGTTTGCTTTCCAGGGCCGACTATTTGCTCCAATCGTCCTCAACCTCAAGACACAGATTCCGCAAAGCTCAAATCAGAGAAAGACTTTAATTGGTTTGCGGCACCGTACCTCATATTTCTCGGCTTGAAAGGGATCAACCTGGTTACATGAAACTGCTTGTCCCAAACTAATGTTGATAATGTATCATGTACAAAGAGTGATGGGTCTAAAGTTATAACTAGTGGTGTATCAGTAAGTATTCTAGATTGCCAATAGAAGTTCTTAGCATAATCACCTTTGTTATGATCCTTAAACTAAAAATTCTTATTATGTACATTAATGTTCAATGTATGTCTTTTGTTATTTCGTACCTTTTTTTGAAAAAGAAATTAAATATGGAAAATGAACTATTAGATATTATATTTTGAAATTTTGTTAAAAATTTCAATGGACATTGAAGAGAAAATTGAAGCCTAAATTTTTTTGAGCTCTTGAAATGAGTTTTTATTTACAACCGGTTATATGTCTCAATTTATACACAAACTTTTTGTATGTTTACTTTTAATAAGCCAATACTTGTAGATAAAACCCATATAAATATCAATTTTCCTGTAGAATCCTTTTCCCTTTTTCAATTCAAACCTCATATCATAAAATTTTTCATTGACTATCATTCCATGTCATATAAATCTCTTATTCAATTTCAATCCATTAGGCAAGATTCCACCATCTTCCATGTTCAAGTTTCAAAAACGTCGCCCTTACGACTCCCACACTCCCATAATTTTCTCCCTTTTCTTCTTAGTAGCAGTCACCATGCTTGCTTTTCTGCACCAATTGTTCTCATCATTTATTAGAAGAAGTGGCTGACTATCACGCTCACGGATGGACCTGTCTTCCTTCCGACCACCATTTTCGAACTCCTATGGTTTCCTTTGTATGTCACAACCATGAATACTATGGAACTCTCTCTGAATTTGATGAGGACCGGGAAGCTCCAATTTCATACTGAAGTTTCTTATTGATTCCGTTGAACCGTTGGCTTTTTGCCTATGACAGCTTTGGTGTGTGATATATATTAAGGTACTGCAATCAGTCGAATATCATGCTTTATAAAACCAACTTCATTTCTTCTAAACTCTTTCTACTTGGAGGCAAACTCACTTATCCAAGAAAGTTGTTGGAACTTTGATGGTATACTTAAAAGTCAAAACATTGTTAACCAAAAGTATAAATAAACCCAATTTTACAATATATGCACATGAATATATACATAGAAAACCACATCTTTCTTTCACAGATTCTCGAATTTTTTTTTCCATAATTTCTTGGTTGTTGGCAACTGCTGTCAGCCTTTACTGTTCTATTGAATAGCTTTCAGCTCCAGAACTACTAATAGAACATCTATTCTGGCATAAGCCGCCTTTAGCCACGCTTGTCCGCACTTGAAACCAACTTTTGTGATATTTCCATCATTGGCTTCCAAATCCAGCTCACCATCGATTTCACCAATATTAACTTACATTGCATCTTTGCATTTATAAACCTTTTCACTACCATCTCGTTTCAACAATTCTCTCAAACTAATAATTTGAAAATACCAAATGCTTTATGTTGGTTATTTTAAATGCCTTTGTGAAAGTATCGTTAGTTTTAAGAGATTTGCTACTTAAAATAACTCAAGTATTTGTTACATACAAAGGTCTTTGGTAAGATCTCTTACAACTCAAACATTAAATGAAAAAATTTACTAAATATTCAGGGAGAGAACCAACCAAACATTTTTAAAAATGTGAGGTGGTAAAATCCTAACAAAAGTACAACTAAGTATTAATAGTTTCTACTATTAGACAACAAAGTCTTTCAGTGAAAAAGAAAACAAAGTCTTACAGACAACAAAGTTCTTGAGATGATTACGGACCAAATGGTGGGAACAAGATGGCCCTTATGTCGACTCTCTGATTGAGAAAAAATGAAGATAAAAAGAAATGGGAGATAACTTTACCTTTTTCAGCAGACTAGAATTTTTGTGGAGGATCGCCATGGAGACCCATGGAATGCTGCCAGAAAGCATTCCCATTACTACGGCCGCCCACGATTGCACCAATCCTGCAACATCACCGTCAATAATCTTAATTTGTATAAATTCCACGAAAACAAGGCCGCCGATCATCACATTAAAAAAGGACAAACATGTTTGTGACTCGTGATTCTTAAATTCCACCATATCACTGTGGATTAGACTTGATTGTAAGTAACGAAATCACCTGGCAGATTCCTTTGCCTTTAAATGTAGTGACCTAGCAATTGTAGCTTTTTTAAAAATTATTATATTATTATATTACTTTTTAAAAAGTTGGATGTGCCTTGGATGGTGGACATCCAGGAACTTGATATTCAGCTACTGACTTATCTTTCAAATAATATATGGATTTTTTTTTTAAAGAACGTTTCCGTTTAATGAAGTTCATGATTGTAACCGGGTTTTATTTTTCCTTGGGCAAGACTATTCATGACAGGAATGTTGAAGTACCAAGATCTAATGAAAAAGAGCAATCAACAGCCCTCACCGTAAGATGACAGAAGCTTACAGTTGTCAAGAGATAAAGACTATATTTGTAAAAAAAGGCCATTGATCCTGCTTACACAACAGAATCAACAATTGACATTTGTTCGTTCTTTCTTTTCTTAATTATTTTTTATTTTGTACGAGCTGTGTGGGTTTTGGTGTCAGAAGGCTCTTACAAATTTGGGAGCTCTTTGACGATGGGTCATTCAGCAGGAACCTCTAGCTCTTCTTCTCTTAGCTCTCACCTCTTATAACCATTGCAGCTTTCCTGAGAAAAACACTTACAAGACTACTGGCTATGGCTATAGAGATTGAGCAGCCCGAACAGCCCTCTGTTCGCCTCTCGAAAGCTGCTGTTTCTAAAACTCATGGGGAAGACTCTCCATACTTTGCCAGCTGGAAAGCTTATGATGAAAACCCTTATGATGAGTTCAGCAACCCGACGGGAGTTATACAGATGGGATTGGCAGAAAACCAAGTGAGTATGAACCATTGTTTGAATATTATGGCCCATAAGAATTTTTGAATCTTCTAGCTTGGAAAAGTATTTCTTGGAAAGAAGTTGAAGTGGGTATTTATGGGGAAAAAAATTGTTTCTGTTCGTGCGTATACCAGATACATTCCGGTTTCTGACTGGTTGAAGAAGTTACTTTGAATTTCTTCCACTTCAATAGTCTGAAAATATCAAGTACTATACATTTGCTATTTTAAGGATGGTTTAGAACTGTCAAATTCAAGAGATTACCTTGTTACAAGAACTACGGTATTTGTTATATTTAAAGCCCTAGTTTCAATGAAAGAAACTCACCAGACATTCATGGAAAGAATGCAGGACAGCTTCCCACAAGGAGCAAATAAAATTGGCTTGACTCAGGGGAGTGTGAGTAAACTCACACAAGCCTGAATCTCAGCTCCTTGTGCCACCACCGAATTTTTACCAGAAGGTCTTGAATTAATGCTTCGGATAACAGCACCAAAGATGGCTGTCCGATATCCATCGTCTTCCACCTTCTGCAGGACTTCCTGTAAGACATTGAAGTCTAATACATCTGTCAGAACCAACTGCCCAAGAACCTCGCCAAAGTTATTTGGTGCCTTCGCCATGCCTATCTTGGTGTCATCCAACTCTGACCCATAAATAAGGCAACCAGTCCCTACGTCTCTAGGAGTCAAGACATTTTCACCGAGCAAGCATTCAAAAAGCTTTATCACGGCTTCTAAGCCCGGTGAGTTCTTTTCCAGTGCAAGGGAGATTGCCTGTTTTACGACCTCGGGGTGATAAGCTGGGGCATGTAACTCCCTCACGCATTGTAGTGCTTCATCAAGGTTCTGAACATTGAAATATTCCTCAAGAAGAGAGACAGTTTTCTTATGAAGGTCGGCAGAATTTGCACTTGCTGATGAAGCCGTAGGCCTTGGGTTGTGTCCAACAGGTTCCATTCCCGAAAGAAAACCAAGTTCGCTGTGTGTGGCACCATCAACAATGATGTCGCCTCCAACTTGAGGTAAAAGGTGTAAATTCGTGGAGAGTTTGTTGCTGATGAAAGGCAACAGGACACGGTCGAGGGACCTAGTAAGACTAGGATCATTGCACCCTGGCATTGGTTGGGATTGAGGAACCTCACAATTGTAATAAGTGGCTTCAGGTAGCAAGCCCCAATTCTTCTCTGCCTCCAAATATGTTTTCGCGATAGTATTCGTTTTCACCTGCCACAACAGATAAAAACTATGAGGCTTAAACAAAGGTCTTCAAAAGAAAAGAAAAGAAAAGAAAAAAGGAAGGAACAAAACATAAGAAGAAGAAGAGAGAAGTTGATAAGAAAGGGAAATCATAACCTCTTCAAAACGTCTAGGAACCCAGTTGCGGGCCATCAGATCAAGAACATCACAGACCATGAATCTCAATCGTGGTGGAAGTTGGGGGTTTGGTCTCATCTCCTTTAACTTGCGGAAATACGCATCGGAGGTGCCATCATTTTTGTCCAGCTCTTTGCCAACCGTTTTAAAGATACGGCATATTGCCTCAACTTTAACCTCCTCTGGCCATGTTTTGCAATCTCTTTTCACAAGCTCCTAGACATTGCACAGGAATATTTCTTAAGGCAGCACTTTCATAGTAGAAAGAAAAGTCTAATACCGAATGAACGGATGCCCTACGGACCTGAAGAACATGGTGGACGATCTGGATAGGCAACATCTTCACCTTGGAAAGCTCCGCCAAAAGGCTGATGTTTCCTAAACATCGCAGCTTAACTATCTGCTCTTTATCCCTACGTCCCATTTCTTGCTCGGGGGCAGTCATCTGCTTGCTTCCTTCCCCCACCAAGTCAGTACCTTCAAAGACCTCCTGGCATCTATTCACAAGCACTCGCCTAAAAGTGATTCGTTTCCCGCCAATCTCATCTGAGTCCCATGCAGGAAGCTGCTCATGAAGGTCGGAGCACAAACGAGCATATAAGGAACAAAATATGGGCTCCATAACAGCCCTATCAAATATCAGTTCGGTGACACCCTGCAATACAAATGGAATGCTCAAACTCATCAGACACTAGAAAATGACAAATTTCGAAGGAAATGAAAATTTCGCACTATAACATCTTAACACCACTAAAATATCTGGGGTTTTGATTCTCCAAATCAGCTGTCTTATGAGAACACCATACTTGCTTGTGGTCAATTTGTTTAGGATACTGCAAAACAAATAAAAAAAATAGAAACGAAAGAATATCTATCATTACTTGTCCATGGAGGCATACAAGTAAATAACATATTGAATAAGCAACTACCACTTGATAGGCGCTTTTAAGTAAATGAATGAGATTAAATTTATTATCACATCTAGGATAATGTATCAGATGTTGCAGAGGAACATAAATTGGTATAGAGATCAGAGGACAAGTTACCCCATCACTTTCTTTAAGACTCGCTCCTTCTCAGCTAGATTCTCTCTTCGACCTCGCCATGGCATGTCAGCCTTGAGAAGGGCAGGAGGAGGTCCCATCTGTTTGCACCAGAGATCAGATTGGGCAAGTGGAATCCAAAATGGTCATGATAAATGATGATCATACCAGGCTATTCCTTGGTGCGAAGGACTGATGATTAAATTCATCCTGTAATTTTGATTGTACAGAGTGTTACAAGTGTGCTTCTAAGAGATTTTAAACAGAGAAAATGAAGGGACTCCCGCCAACAGAACTATTTCCAACCTTCATCACATTTGATTTGCAGAATCAATCATCTCTGCGGACATATTTTCCGACGAGAAAAATTGTTATAAACAAGTTGTAATTAAGCTAAACAGTCTTTCTGAACTCACCACGGAATCCGCAGGATCCCCTGTTCGATCCTCGCCGACAAGCTCAGTTTCAACTTCCTTTTCAATCTTCAATATATCTTCTGGAATAGCAGCAGCCTATGCAAGAAGGAAGATGCTAATCATCACGCAAAGCCGTCAAAAACACTGGAAAACGCATTATTTCTACGATACATTTACCAACTGTGTCTCTCTCTACTGCTTCATTATGGATATTAAAGAAATGAAAACAATTAGTAGGAAATTCCTTGCGACAGGCACCTCCCTCAGTTCCAAGAGTTGCTCTGGTGTGCTCCGGACGTCACGGACGTCCCGGACAGGATCAGGACCTTCAAACCGTAACTCTCCCGTCTATTCCGGCACAGCAATTAGAAGCACACTTGTAATAACATTTCATAACATAATACAAGTGCGACGTTCTAACAATTAAAAATCCAATTTTCTTGTTAATACACATTTGATGGACATCCAACTGAGCAAAAACTTCTCCAACATTATTCTACAATATTTAAGGAAAGATAGCATCGGATACTTGATCTTACGGCTACACAACCAATAGACCACAAAGAAGGAACAAAAGCCGAATTATGGCCCAAGTATGCATGAACTCTCACATCGCTACTGTAAAGTTCCTACGGATCTTGGTACCATTTGTAGCAAGTCTAAAGCATCATCCAGGACATATTATAGGGCCTGCGATCGGTGCGATAGTGCAAGCAAACTAAAGAAATACAATAGGCCAACTGCTAAGAAATTCTAAATACATGATAATCTTTCCATCTTTGCTACGCAAGCCAAGACATCATGTACTTACTCATGATAAACAATGATCATACCGTTTGATCCCCCTGCATGACTCGGAACCCAGAAAGACCTTTTCTCTGCAGTGTGAGAGGAGGGAGAGAGACGATCGTAGCCGTCCGACTGATGGAGAATGTAGAGAGACTGAGAGACAGAAGAGACTGAGAGGAAACAACTTCTGAGTTAAGGATGTTTGTCCAAACTTCAAGAAATAGTCCCACAAATCACTTTTCCGTACTGCTTTTCAAATGGAATCGAGAACCTGTGGAGCTTTTTCTTTTCCATTTACCTAGAATGCAATGCAGCTAAGTAAAGCAAGATAAGATCATATCGTCTTTCCACGCTACGAAGAAACCTCGTATCTTCATATTTAAAACAATAAGAAAATAAACAAATTCAATACTTTCGCATATTGAAGTCACCAAACGAGGACGAACATATTAGAGATGGGAATCATCATTCCATTTAATAAAAAATATCTCTTTTCATATTTACATGACCAATTTAAAGATATTATAACATGCTGAGCACTGGACTTAATCACTAGAAAAAAGAACTCTAGTAATAAGCATATTTTCGTTTGGAGAAAACTAATTAGGTCAGTAATATGTAGTGTTTTCCACGCTTTGAATCTCCACCTTTTTACGGATTTTGCAATTCTGTTAAATCCCTTAATTTTTAATTGAAGTGAGAGAGAGAAAAAGAAATCGTAGAAATTTACATATTACATATGCATTCTAATGTCTGTATAATATACGTACAAACATACTGGGTTGATATACAACACTTGCTTTGCTTTAGGAAGGTGGGCCGGACAGAGTCGGGCAGAATCGATCGTCCGAGGACCAATTATTGCAAGCATTAGGCCGGGCATTCCTGACCCTATTCCTTGTCCCATGTGTTCATGTATGGGCCTTCTCTTTCCAAGGGGTCCAGAATTTCGGCTATTTCTTACATAGACCTAGTTGTAAAAGAAAATAAGAAAAAAGAACAAAACTCTAACAATGCAGGGTTTGCAGAGGGAGCTAAGTCTATACAACATTTTGGCCATCATCATACTTTAAGTCTTAGCAATGAAGAGTTCATCGGTGATAAGCGTTGTGATGCATGCGTGGGATTAAGTTCAGCCCCGTTTTATAGATGCAGTGAATGCAACAACTTCTTTCTCCACAATAAATGTGTCCATCTACCAAGAAAGAAAAAACATTCTAGTCACAAACACCCACTTATCCTCATCTCACATGTTCCTAACTCTAGTGGAGTATTTCGTTGTGATGCTTGTTGTCGTCTTTTTTTTTTTTTTATGGAAATGTAAGTGTGTATTAATAAATAGTGTACAAAAGCATAGGGGCATACCCCAGAATTACAAAAATTACGAAAATATAAAGGTTGGAAGCCTTCAAATCTCACTTAAAATGACATTTGAGTCTTGTTGTGATCTTAGTCAAGGCTTTTCTTACAAATGTGTTGAGTGTGACTTCATTATTGACGTTAAATGCTTTTCAATACTGGAAACCTTCGAATATGAAGGTCACTCACACACTCTCTTCCTTACAGTAAATTGAAGCCAATAATTCAATAGAATTATTAGATTTCACAAGAACAACTCAAGAACACAAGACCCTAATGGCAAAAATGGATATTTGATTTCGATACCGAAAACTATACAAACAATTCCAATTTATAGGAATTCTTAAAATACATCAAAAAGGAAAGTGGAGCCCTAATACAATTGAATCTAATTTAAACATCTACAATATGGATTTTGAATGGAATGAATCTTGAGGGAATTTGGAAGAAGTCAAAACCTTTGGGGAGAGAGACAGCACACCAACATCTTATGGTGCAGGGTTGATGTGGTTAGGGTTAGCCATGTGTTTGTTGGGTTTTATGGCCTAACAAGAAAGGGGGTTAAATTGTTGTTGTACCTAACAATCCTTTTCTTTCCAAAATCTAACAAAAACTTCAACAATTTGTATAATAGTAATAATATGCAATCAAAAATATGTAATCAAGGAAATGATAAGAAAAGAAACACCTAATTTACCACGGTAGTTCGGCACTCTATCTTAAAGTCCTAAGTCTACCCTTTTCTCCTTCAATCAAACTGATTGAAGTCCCATTTAGTCAATCTGATTAGGAGAACACGTTCTCTCTAATCCAACTAATTCCTTCTCAAAGGAATTACCACGTCCGAGTATAGATAATGATCAAAAGATCATATACAATAACAAATCCCCAAATAATATGTCAATATATGAGATATTGCTGGTCAGAGGAGCTATTTAAACAAATATATCAAGATACAAAGCTCCTAATATGAAATCTCCAAATTGGTGAAATTATGGTTTCGGATTTTCCTCAAGATTTATGTACAGAAAATGTTTATAAGTGAAATCAGCGCATAAATAATGTTATACAAGCTATAATTGATGATATTCTCAAAGATTGAACCAAATAATCAACTATCACCGAGAGCTTGTAAACCACAAAAATGATGTATGATCTCGAATCAGATGTTAAGCAAGTTGAGCATATTATCTTCACAAATAAGAATGCTTCAAACAAATTTTCCTCATCAATCAATCCCTTCACAAACATATCTCCTTTAAATAGAAACAAATCTAGGGTTTTCTATTTGAGTCAAACTTGAACCATAGCCTTCTATCCATTGGGAATAGTAGATTGTCCATCAAATCAGCTTCATTTCACCCTTTTGATTCAAAATCCGACCGTTCTGACAACCCATCTCCTCCAAATTTGTTTCATTGGAGCTTCGACGCTTGAGAGAGACGAAGGCAGCATCGGGGTAAGAATGACGTGGTTAAGGCTTGACCCCTCAAGAGATAAGCGTCTCTTATGTGCCCTTAAGTGAGACGACGTCGTAGCCAGCAAGCATACCGAGGAAGGTTTTGGTGTGATCAAGACAACACCGTAATAGAGATCTCAAATAATGATCAATGCGACACTGTAGTGGAGATCTCAGATAATGATCAATGCAACACCGTAGTGGAAACGGGATCAGACAGGCTGACGTGAACTTAGGCCGCACCTATGTTTTCACAGTCCAACAGCCACAGTCTAGTCCAGTAATACTATATATTCAGCATGTGTACCCAGTCCAATATCAACATGATCCAATATCAATAGATTTGTAATGTATTGCATATATTGAACTTAAGCTCACATATTTTTCCTGCAATTTCATCAACCAAGTATGATATTCCTAAAATATATTAAAGTATACTTCATAGTTCTTGAGGAAATATTTAGGTAAACAATATATTTAAATAATCAACATTTATTTGAATATATGTAACAAATACTTTAAAAATATATTTTATGAGAGAATGTAGAAACCCGGTTACTTTATAATATCATTAATTGATATTATAATTTGTACACCTTTTACTTCCTATATTTTTGCTTTTTGCACATTTAGAAAAAAACATATTTTGAGAATTGATATTTTTCAAGAAAATATTTTCAGTCACAACAAAACCCTATTTTCCAACAGTGTTGGCTTGTAGTAGATGAGGTGGAGGTTGACATGGCCATGTTAACATGGCATGTTGACGTGGAGTTTAATAAGTTAATTTATACTTAACTTTAAGGATCTTAATTTTCAATGTGAGACTATCGTTTTCTATACATGCCCCACACATCGGGCATCATTGGGCTCAAAGTCACATAGGGTGGAATAGAGTCAACTTAGGCTTTGATACCAAGTTAAAAAGCTTAAAGGTCTTATCCAAAAGATAGTTCAAGGGTTAAAAGGTCCTTTTTGAATTTAAACTTAACCTCAGGGATATTAATTTTCAATATGTGACTCTTGGTGCAGGCCTAATGTGGTTAGGGTTAGCCATGTGTAATCTTGCGATAGTTGAGGTGGAGTTTGACGTGGCCATGTTAACATGGCAAGCTAATGTGGAGTTTAATACAGTACATCCTAATCAAAAGAAAAGATGCAGTGCTTGTGTTTACTGTCTACCCTACCAGCAATAGTTCTTTGTATGCACTAAATGTGAATTTTCTTGTGTTTTTTATGTGTGACTCTTCCATTTCCAGCACAACATAGATTTGATGCCCATCCCCTAAAATTAACACATGTTTATGAAGCTAAAGATGTGAGAAGAAAAGAAATCCAAAAGAATGGGTCTATTATTGTAAAGAATGTGACTTCAGTGCTCACATCTATTATATACTTGGGCAATATCCCTACATGAAATTTGGCAATGTTTTAGGTGGAAAAATCAGGAGCATCCTCTCACATTTGTTCCAAAAGATAAGTTGTCCTCCCTATCCAGTAGCGGTTGTGGCATGGCTTTTAATCATGTAGCGTTAAAATGCGCTACATGAAAATTCAGTGTACATCCCCGAAATTCTTGTATGCGAGCCAAGGGTCTAAAAAAGGTAACAATGCCGTACTACTGAAGCAAAGTACGAGAATTTGCTTAAATTTTCTTTTTACTTATTTTAAGAGTATTTGAAATTTGATTCTTAGATCAACTGTCCAAATAATTTGCTTAATATTTATTTTTACTTTTGAAGTCTAGTCTAATATTTGTTTTTGCTTCTTAAATTTATGTCCATAGTACTGCTTTGAATTTTTTGGAACAGTGTTGGATTGGATTCTCTGTTGTTTATTCCATAACATTATGCTAAAGCAAACAACAGTGCCATCTTTTAGTTGGATGAGTGCCCTTAAATCCAGTTTTGCTCATTCTAAAAACTAAGATTTTAGCTTAATTCCATCGTTTCTGTCCAAACTTTTCTTCTTTTCAGAAAACCATCTTTTTCTATCTGTTGTTTTTCCAACGCTATGGTTTTCCTTTCCAGATTTAGGCCTATCTTCCACCTTTTACACGCCACTAATTCAAAAGGCCCTCCTTCCTTTGTGTTGTGATCAACAAATCACTTTTTCTTCTCCTTTTTAATCTGTACCAGTCTGATAACTCTATTTTTATAGAGTTATTTTACCTATTTTAGGCAATAAATAACTTTAATAATTGTGAGAAAACATTTGAACTCCTCTTTATTTATCTAAATTTATCTTGTTTATGTAACACAAGGAGACAAGGAGAAAATGGATGAACATGGAGAGCTTGATGCTTATTGTGTGGCAAAATCATAATATCAAGATCAAGAGAGTCAAGATGGGCTTGGGCTTTGAATGATTGTTATTAGGTTTTCTAAATAATTAGAAAACCTAATCATATTAAGAGTTCAAAGCCTAATTAAATTAGGAGTTCAAAACCTAATTAAATTAAGAGTTCAAAACCCAATTGTTTTAGATCTCTAAAACCCAATTCTACTAGGATAAGAGTAGGTCTAAACCTAAACCCTATTTAAGAGAAAAGAAGAGACAAAAGAAAGAGGAGGAGGAAATTAAGCACAACTCAAGAAAAAGGCCAAGAATTCAAGGTTTTCTTGAAGAGAAGATAAAAAGGGTGACAAACTTCTTGTTCTTAGATTCAAGATGCCTTCTTTATTTCTTATTACTATTCTTCCTCATTATTTTTTTATGTTTTAGTTTATTTTTGTTAAAGCTATGATATAACCTAATTATGATGGTATAAATCTTATGATTATTATGTTTTGCAAGATATTTTATTTATGTGAAGTTATATATTATTGTGTTTAATACTTTTAAGTGATTAGCTACCACTTGAATGATCTTATTTGCATGTTTGAGACCGACAGGAGATGATATGCAATTGCTTCTCGTAATGTGTAACCATAAATTAAATATGGATAGACATATACCATATTGTTTGTGTGGCTTTCGGTATAAACTAGGAATGTTCATAGATCCTAATGCATTTGGTTTGTTTCAATTCACATATAGAGATATAATGAGTTAATGAACTAAGTAGGTTTGCTATACCTAGACATAGGATAGTAAATAAATTAGGAGATTCCGCTATCACATAGATATTATCCTTCTTGCAAGCATAAATAACCAATATTAATACCTAGTAATTATGGTGAAATCATATGCTCTAACATATTTCTTGTATTTAGTTTTATTAGATTTAGTTAGTTAATCTATCATCTATCAATTTGATTTGCTAGATAAATTCTAGGAGTTGTTCACTGTTAGTAATTAATTGGTTCAGTAATCACCAATCTCTGTGGGACGATATCTTTCTGATCATTATATTACTTGTTCGACATGTTCACTTGCATTTAGATTTTACCGAACAAGTTTTTGGCGCCATTGCCGGGGATTGGTTGTTTTACTGCTGATTAATATTAATACCGAATAATTTCTAGGTTTAATCTAGCTTTTATTTTCTTTTAAGAAAAAATATTTTTTTTAATTCTTGAAAAAAAAATCGTTTCTTTTAATTCTTGAAAAAAAATCATTTTTTTTATTTTTATTTTGCTTTTTTTTTCTTGAAAAAAAAAAGAAAAAAAAAAGTCTTTGTTAAGTTGTTGATGTAGAAAGGTTAAGCAATAAGGATGGAGAGATATGATGGTTTATGTAGACTTTTAAAAGACTATGTTGCAGCAACATTTTGGAATGCTACATCAAACATTAGGCTTGCAAATTAGGCAAATAACTTTGAGATCAAGCTCGTGCTCATCAAGATGCTTCAAAAATTTGTGCAATATAGTGGGCTACCAAATAAGGATCCAAATGCTCACATTGAAGCATTCCTTGAATTCTATGAGATGATTGGAGATCATGAAGTTACAGAAGATGTTATTAGGTTGAAACTATTTCCATTTTCTATTAGAGATACAGCTAAGAATTGGTTCTTTTCACTTCCTGTAGAATTAATTACTACATAGGATGATTTGGCTCAGAAATTTCTTAGTAAGTTCTTTCTTTTTGCAAGATCTACTAAATTGCATAACAATATTTTCACTTTTGAGCAGATGAATGATGAATTATTATATAAAGCTTGGGAGAGATTCAAGGAACTTTTAAGGATATGTCCAAATCATGGACTACCTACGTGGCTACAGGTACAAACTTTTTATGATGGGTGTAATATGAATTTTCGTTGTGTAATTGATACAGCTACAGGAGGGGACTTATATAGCAAAACACCAAAAGAGGCATTTAATTTTCTAGAGGAGATGGCATTTGATAACTATCAATGGTTTATTGAGAGACTTCCAATGCATCAAGCAAGTGGAGTCCATGAAGTAGATACCCTCGCCAACTTACGTGCAGAATTGGAAGTGTTCCTAAAGAATAGAGAATGTGAATTTTGTGGTGGAGCACATGAGAGCACAGAATGTCAAGTAGGTAACCCTAATGCTTATTATAATGATTATGCTAATTTTGTTGAAATTCCTAGCAGGTCACAAAATGATTATTACTCACATACGTACAATCTGGGATGGCACAACTATCAAACTTTTTTATGGAGTAACCCAAGTGAGATAAGACCATAACCAACATTTTGGCAAACAGAAGAGGTGAAACCTAACTATGAGGACATGATGAATGAGCTGGCCATCACCACACAGAACTTTACAGAGAGGATTGAAGCAAGATTTCAGAATCAAGAAGTGAGTTTTCAGAGGCAAGAAACTTTAATCCGAAAATTAGAGGTGCAGATGAGTCACCTCATTAGTATAATCTCAAAGAATCAAGAGGGTCCTTTGCCTAGTGATATAGAGAAAAGTCTTGAAGATACTATAGAGGCAATAACCCCAACATATGGCAAGCAAGTAGGAGAAGTTGATGTTGACAAGGAGAGTCTCAAAGATAATGATAAAGATGTCAGCATACAACTTGAGGAGGCACCTAGGAGCAAGCTTGTTCCAGAAAATCCTATGTCTTTTATGCCTTTAGTTCAATCTCCCTAAAGATTCAAGCAATGCGTAAAAGATAAGCAGTTTTTGGAATTCCTTGATATATCTTTAAAACTACACAATAACATTTCTTTTACAGATGCTGAAGTTCAAATATCTAGTTGTGAAAAATTGTTGAACAAGATACTAGAGAACAAAAGGAAGTTGGAAGTATATGAGACAGTTGTGCTTATTGAAGAATGCTCAACAATCAAATGACATAAGCTGTCTCCTAAACTATTGGAGTTTCATCCTCCCTAAGCAACATGTGGAAGATAGTTTGGCTGAAAACTATAAAACAAGCGCTTCTTGGGAGGCAACCCAAGCAATTTCATTTTAGTCTTTTCATTAGAAGTTTTGTCACCATCATCTCTTCAGAGCTCTATGTGGATATGACCTACAATCAAGGGAGTTTTCTCATTCCTAATTCTTCTTTATTATTGTTTTCTTTTGTTTTTGCATTGAGGACAATGCTTCATTCAAGTTTGGGGGTAGGGAAAGAACCTTTGTGCTAAATTTGATTGAAATTTTTTTTATGTCATGATTACATCTCATGTTGTGAATTCTTGGTGATTCTTTGGAAGATATAGATTTTGTTCAAACTTGCAATTGTGGTGTGAGTTAAGTGTGATTTTGATTATGTTAATCCACCCATTGAGCACTAAAAGTCCTTCATTTTTGCAATTGTGTGTATTTTTAGAGAACATTCATGTGAAGTATGTGATTTTCTTAGATCTCACCTGAATCTTAGAATTTGTTTAATTTTCTCTTGAGGCAAAATCCTAAGCTACATCTAATTGAGAAAATGATTTAGGCCATTTTTTGGATCGTTTGAGCCTTTCAAAGCAACCCTATTTATTTATCATCAGTCACCCCTTTGAGCCTTGATTCTTATCCATTTTTTTTTAATGACACCCACATATATATAGCTACAAGCCTTGAACAACTTATCTTATCGTCCCACGCCCATGAACATGTTAACTTGTAGAATGGAAGTTTGTTTGAGATGAATAAAGGTTGAAAGGAAGATGGAGCATGGGAAGAAATTGATTACAATGATTAAGTGGGGCATAGTATTTCATTTATGCAAAAAAAAAAAAAGGAAAAGAAAAGAAAAGAAAGGAATTACAACATTTGCCCCAAGAATGGAATCCTCTTATCATTCCTTATCATATTTAAGTCATTCAATGTTTTGAATTAGGCCATTAAGCATAGTAATTGAAATGATTTGCAAGATAAGAGTATAGTGACTACATGTCTAGTACTTTTACTTGTTTTATTGATGCAAGTATGATTATGGCTTTGTAAGTGTTAGAATCCAAGTAAAATCAAACATTTTTAGACGAAAATGAATGAGAAAAGTGATGGTAGAAAGTGACAAGAGTTTTTGATGAGATCTTAGAAAATAATGTGTTCATGGGTGAATTAAGCCTAAATGACTTTCATCTTACCCCTAGCCCAACCTTACATTACAAGCTTATAAAAGTCCTATTGATTCTTGGTTAAATAATTGGCCTACATTAGTGGAGAGAGGAATGAAAAGCAAACTTATGAGGTTTGTTAAAGATTTTAAGAGGTTGCATATTAATGTGAATTTATTTGGAGTGCATATAGTTGAAAAGATGAGGACTCACACACACACACACACATGTGGTCAACATAGTTAAGAGTCTATCTTATCTTATAAAACAATTGTAGTGTTTGGATGAAAGCTGTATTTTTCTTTGAATTGTTAAGTTGAGCAATTATGGAAGAATATCACAGTCTGATGGCAATTGTCTCTTCGTCACCAAAAGGAGTTTGATGTGTTTATGTTAGTTTGGTTCAATTGGATTTAGTAAGAATAGGACTAAAAAAATCAAGAGAGAAATGAATGATACACAAAGGAGGGGAGAAATAACACTGGTTGTGTTACAGGATGAAAAGGATATTCTTTTTTGGTTGTGACGTTTGCGGGGAACAGCGCGAGCACCAGAGGCAGTAGCTCAGCCGAAAGACGGGCGACCAATATCCGCTCGCTTCAAAACAAATATTGGCTGTCGTGGTTTAAGTAGGAAACCCGAAAGAAAAGGTAACAGAGAGCTTGAAGGAAGAAGGAGATTTGTTCTGAAAACACAGATTTAGAACAGAGAAACCGATTTTAAAACAGAGACAGATAAAACTTAAAACAAATTTGGGTTTTCGTGTGTTATTTTCTTCCTTGAATGTTTACAATGAATTGCAGCATTGAGTACCATTTTTTGGCCTGGTGATCGGTAAAGAGCATCGCCGTTAGCTGCCAATCATACCGTAGATCTTACATTGAGAAAAATCGAGATACGTGTGCCTTCATTATGAGATATTGTGTGTTCTTAACGTCCTACCATTGGTGTTATTGTACAGGAATTTCTTGTCTAGAGTGTAAAATTACTTCTTTGTCAAAAGGGATATTTTCTAAACCAAGGGCTTTCCTTAATTGTGGTTGGAGGCTGTCGTTCCATTTTCATGCGAGAAAATTTTTGTATCTCACTTTTCTACTTAAGTGTCAATCTTGACATGGCCATCATATTATAGATGTGCAAATTTTTTATCAACTAGGCCCTTCACCACACTCATGCATGAATGCTTTCAAGAATGATCAGTTTGGTCTAGAGAAATATAGGCCCTTCACCAAAACATAGGCCCTTCACCAAAATAGTATGTGTCAAGATACTATTTTTATTTTATATATTAAAAAAAGGAAAATATCAATACTGTGATGACATTAACTCTTATTTTAAAATTTTTTGAAGTTTTCCTCTTACACTAAATTAAATCGTGAATAATATGGCTGATCATTTGTTCTTGTTATGTAAATGTATGTCCAATAGTATTACTTGTGTATTTTCGAAGGACGCAATGGGTAAATGACGTGAAAAGTCAGATTTGCAATGTGTTATCAGTTGGAAATGGCTATTGCTTGGAAATTGAGAAAGACAGAAATTATATCATTCCTGTGATACATTGATGAGTAGTACGTACAAAAAGATTATGTTTCCCTTTTTTCGGTCTTTTAAATTTCAACATGGTTTCTATCAATCCACTGGCTTTGAGCAAATCCCAATTTAAGGATCTTAGCAAGTTTTAAATGTCTAAAGCAAGTCAAAGCAGCAAGTTGGTTCGCTGTTTAAAGATCTCGAGGCTAGATCCAAATTTTGTTGCTTCTTCCAGCAAAGAAATCACGTGACAAACAATGTAAAAATGTTTATTGTAGAGAAATCGCGTGAACAAAACTCCATAAACTAAAATTAAAAAGTGCAAATTATCGCTAACAACTTGTATTTTCTGATCCATTACACAACCTACCGGCTGAATCATCCCACCCAGATTGGATCTCGGTTTTTGAAGATAGCACCACGGCCATGTCAACGCCACTCGGTCCGTTGTTCTGTGAGAAAATTTTCAGAATCTCACTTTTTACTTCAACATTAAAATAAGAGTATTTAAAATCAATTACATCAGCGGAAGATAAGCATGGTCCGTGGTTATCATCGGTAAAGACAATTTGCTTGCGTTTTGAGCCATGTCAAATGCCTTGCTATTTAAAATTTCCATTTTTTTAATAATCAGACTTTTGTACTCAATAAAAGGACAAATCTAGAAAAAGCAAGCTTCACGAATTAGAAAATGCCAACTCATAAATCTAAAACGATAGGCAGAATCTGCACTTGATGACTTTCCTTTGTAATTGTTTTAAAGGGAATCCTGCCTAACTTTCCACTCTAATGCTTTATTCTTTAATAATCGTGGCGACCATTAGATTTACTTGGCATAAAAAGTAGACCAATCTATACAAAAATATTAGTAAACAAACACTATCGAAGGCTCTATTTAAGAAAAGTGCAAGATATCACTGGAGGAATTTAAATTATAACTTCAAAAAATTGAGCAAAGTTACTTTCACTAGTATAGATTCATAGATAACAAATAATGTTGTGGACTCAAACTGATTGAAAAAATGATTGAAAAAAGTTTATTTTATATTTTATTATAATCTTCCTTAGAGTCTTGCTCTTGAATTAAGTATTGTTTCTAATTCATAACAACCTATATATATATATATATATAGAGAGAGAGAGAGAGAGAGAGAGAGATAGAGATATAAATATAGATATAGATATAGATATATATGTTTCAAAATATCTGATAGGGTCAGAATCTTTTTATCGTTTACACTTATTAAATTCTTAAAATACACCATAAACGGTTCACGTAATCTTTGTCTTTGAAATTTCATTACTTTTTTTTTTCAAGATTTAATAAAATTGGATGAAGAAATAAAGTTTTAGGATGTGGAATCTTGCGACCCACGGAGAAATAAAACTAAATATAAGGAAATGAAGGGAACGAAATTCTAAAAAAATTAAATAACTTACACGTTTGAAACACAAATGTCTCCAGAGATTTGTATTTTTTACATTAGTAACACAAATTCGCACAGTAACAAGGCCATCGTGTAATTGTTGTAGATATTTCTATAAGAACATTTTTACTCATTACATTTGTACTTTGAATTGAAATATGTACATACAAACCATTCACATCGCAGGCAGATTAGCCTCAATGGGCTTGTCTTGGAAAAAGAAACCCTCCGGGTCTTTAATTTTTATTTTTATTTTTATTTTTATTTTTATTTTACTTTATTTTATTTTGCTTTATCAAGATTTTTAATGGTCATTTTGAGGAATGGTACTGCAGGAAGAATCTTAATTATGAGCCACTTGCTCCGCTATTCCTTCCAAGGTTAATTGTTTGATATGTCCAAGCGTGAGGTACTCTCTCAAGTCATCTGCTTCCAGACTAACTCCAACCAGACTTGTTTCCTGCAACCCCTGCTACTGCATTTCCTATTAATGATAGAGATCGAAGGTTATCTAAGAGACACCTGCGTAGGCCGATTAAGGTACATATCTTTTATAAACTTGGAGCGGGATGAAGCTGGCGGTAAGGAAGCTTGTTGCGTGGTGTGCAAGAGGCCGATCTTGGGAAATTGTGTGAAAATATACTATTTTTACTTACTGTTAGGATTGGTGGAACAATTAGGTTAAAAGGCATGGTTGTCTTTACAATCAGAGGTCTTTATATAATTGTGGAACTAAAAAATATCTTCTAAATGTCGTGAGTTTCCTAGTAATATCATGTTACGATTCTTATCCTTATGTGGAAGTAGATTTTCCTAGTGGTATTCAATTAGGATTCTTTTGAAATTTCTCTATAAATAAAGGAAGTATAAAGAAATCTAAGGGGCAAGTTGAAAGAGTCCTCATGGGGGCTAATTGTTGAAAAGGGTCCCTTTTGTAAATTATAGTTGATGAGAGAATCTATGAAATATCTATTTGAGAGAGAATATATAAGAGAAAATATAATAAAAAGAAATTACAGGGGACGTAGGACATTATGATGTTCTGAACCTCTTAAATCTGTTATGTTTAGATGTATGTGTTCTTATATTTGTATTTGATCTCTATGTGAATGATGCAATTTGATTGAATTTTCCTAACAAGTGATATTAAAACCAGGTTTGAATCCTAACAAGTGATATGAAAGACAAACTTGGTTTCTAACACTTACATCAATCATGCTCCTTGGTATCCCCCAAGATGGAGAGCCTTTTTTTTTTTTTGCCACTTTAGGAACGAGCATGATGACTTGATCTTCAACGCGGAGCTGAATAAAAAGGGCAAGGAGGACCCTATTTTGCTTCGGGTGCGAGGAGCCAGTCGTGGGTCCAGGATACGAATGCTCTGACTTCGAACGTAAGTTCCTCCTATATCAGTCATGCGCCCAGCCGCCTCTTCTAATTCAACACCCCCCTGCACCCAAACCATACACTTTCTCTTTCGGAGCCACGAAATATTTGTTGTTTTGCTTACTTTAAAGATTGCAATGGATGTTTTTCTTACAAATGCCACGAGTGCGAGCTCGATTTGGACTTCAAGTGTGCCACCAGCTTGAGAACCGATGCTACTGACAAGTACAAACACGTTTTCCGCCCCCTCTTTAATTGCATCCAGTTCACTTGTGATGCCTGTGGAGAGGACGGCAAGGAGTGGGGCGCCCAATGTAACAATTGTCAAATTTTGATTCACAAAGAATGTCGTCATTTTTCAAAGCGCTTATGGATAACAACTCATCGTCACTCTCTCATCATCACCTACATGCTGTCTGAAGTCAAAAAGGATGAGAAAGTATTTTGTAATCTTTGCCGTGAAAAGGTAAAGATGGAGTATGGAGCCTATTTTTGCGAGAGATGTGATTATGTTGCCCACTTGGAATGTGCATATCATTTTTTTCAAAAGAGTACATGAGGAATGAAATGGTTCAAGCTTTGAGGATGAAGAGGAGATCAATGCAGGGTTTGAAGAAAGAGCTGAGCCGATACAACATTTTGGTCACCATCATACTTTAAGTCTTACCAACGAAGAGTTCATGGGTGATAAGCGATGCGATGCATGCGTGACATTAATTTCAGCCCCCTTTTATAGCTGCAAGGAATGCAACGACTTCTTTCTACACAATAGATGTGTTCATCTACCAAGAAATAAAAAAACACCCTCTTCATGCACACCCACTTACCCTCATATCACACATTACTAGCTTTGGTGGAGTGTTTCGTTGCAAAGCTTGTTGGCGTCTTAGTCAAGGCTTTTCTTACAATTGTGCTGAGTGTGACTTTATCATTGACGTTGAATGTTTTTCAAGGTCAGAAACCTTTGAATATGAAGGTCACCCTCACCCTCTCTTCCTTGCAGTCCATGCTAACAAAAATTGCAGTGCTTGTCGCGGTGGATGGAAGGGGCTCTTTGTATGCACTAAATGTGAATTTGCCGTGTGTTTTACATGTGCGACTCTTGCATTTCCAGCTCGGCACAGATACGACGCTCATCCTCGAAAATTTACACAAGTGTATGAAGTTAATGATAAAAATTATTATTGTCTTATTTGCAAGAAAACAAGAGATTTAATAGATTGAATATATTATTGTGAAGAATGTGACTTTAGTGCTCACATCGATTGCATCTTCGGGCAACATCCATACATGAAGTTCGGAAATTTTTTCAAGTGTGAAAATCACAAGCATCTCACTTTTGTATTAAAAGACGAGTTTGCCTCCCCATGCAATGGTTGCAATGAAGATTTTTATGACGTGGCCTTAGAATGTGTTGAATGTAAATTCAGTGTTCACGCCAAAAGTTCTTGTATGCAAGACAAGTGTATTCAATTGAAAGAGGTAACGACACCTTGGGGAAATAGAGCAAGAATATGCCTAAAATTTCTTTGTAATTTACTATATGAGTATTTAAAATTTGATAAATAATTAGATTAAATATTCATGTTTGCCTTTAAAATCTATGTCTAACATTTGTTGGTGCTTTGAATTTTTTGGAATAGAATTGGATTGGTTTTTCTACTGTGCATTCCAAACATAATTAGACCAAACACCAGTACTATCTTTGAGTTGGATTGTTGGATGAGTGCCCTCAAATTCAAGTTTTCTCTTTCTAAAAATTCAATTTTAACGTAGTTCCGTCATTTGTGTCTGAATCTCTATTCTTATCAGAAAACCATTTTTTCTATCTGTTGGGTTCCCGATGCCCCCGGGTTTTTTTTTCTAGATTTTGGCTCATCTTCCGCCTTCAGGCGCCACTGAAGCAAAACCCTCTCCTTCCTTAGGTTTACGATCAACGAATCATTTTTCTTTCCTTTCTTTATCTCTCCCTATCGAATGGCGATTATGTTTATGTTATTTTTGTTGAGTTGGGTTTAGTAAGAACAGGATTAAAAAATCAAGAGAGAGAAGAATGATATGTAATGGAGGAGAGAATTGACGTGTGGTTCTGTTGCAGGATGAAGAGGATCTTTTTTGGGATTTTCGGTTGTGATGGTGGCGTGGAACAGCTCCTGCACCACGAGCTGGAGTTCAGCGAAAGACGGTGGACCATATGCATTACTTTTTATGCTTTTCTTTAATGATTATTTTAAGATTGGTTATGCTTTTTTGCTGATCTTTGATTAGTTTTTTTTTTAATTGTAATTGACGATTGAGAGAGTTTGATCATGCGGTAAGAGCAATATGTCACCAGCTTAGATTCTAACTCAAAGAAGTAACCTATCAGGTAGAGTCGGTGAGCTATTTATAAATCATAAGATTTCCGCAGCCTCGTCCCAACTTAGCTAGATCCATACCATTTTGTTACATGCTTAAATTTTAACTCAAAATATTCAACTTATTAGGGAACTTATGGAAGTCCTTGTAAATCCTAAGATCTAGTCACTTTTATCTAATGTTGGGCAAATATTCCTACACTTACACGATAATTGGATTGAATCTCTTAATTCCATTAACGGGTGATACACAATACTAGTTTTGCTTTAGGAAGATGGGCTGGACACGGTCCGGCAGAATCGATCGGCCGAGGACCAATTATTGCAACCATTCCTGATCTTCCCAAGGGACCAAGAATTTCGACCGTTTCTTACGATTATAGTTGCAACATTACGCAAGCCTACATTCCACTCTCCTCCAAATGGATCTCCTCCCGAAACTGGGAAACGAGAATAAGGACATAAATAAAAATCTTAAAAATAAAGAACAAAATTAATTCAAACTTCTGTCACCTCTCTCACCCCCGCCAAAGGAAAAAAATAGAAGGAAGAAAGAATATTTGAATGCTTGATCTTTACCCAAAACTATCTTAACAGTAACAAGTCTTTCCTCTGTATTAAAAATGTTCCCAATAAAATTTAGATAATATTATCACAAGGCGAAACTAAGAGAGAGAAAGATATCAATTCAAGAGTGGGAAAGACTAAATTGAGAAGAGAGCGTTAAATTGGAAGTAGTATTTCTATGTTGCCTTGAGAACTTGTAATGCATGTATGGTGTTAATGTAGACATGCAACTAGTTGTAAAAGAAAACAAGACAAGAAGAAAACTATAACAATGATACTATATTTTTTTTTCTATATAGAGTCTCAAAATTTCTTCATATAAGGATTCATATTTGCATTATCATGTTTAATAAATATGAAACTTTTGTCATTCTATTTTAGTATATACTTTCAAGTCAAAATGAGTTGCAAGTGTTATGTGGAAGGTATATATTTCTTCATGAATCATTTAAATTGTAAACTTCTTGTCCAAGAATCCAAAATTTATTTATAATTATTAAAAATAGAAGGATTTGACATGTGCCATGTTAGCTTAGTTACCACAACACCATGTGTTGAAGACAAGTCAAGCTTATTAATTAACATGAAAATCACACGAGGAAGCAAAAGACATGTCAGCCCTTGCATCTCTTATTCCTATAAGACAACACCTCTATATTCTTTACCAACCACAATGCAACATCCTTGGACTATATTGTGATGCTAGACGAATTATGAGCAAAGAAAAAAAATTTCAAGATCAATTACAATCAATCAATTTTTAGAAAAGAAAATATCCTCACAAGATTGAGAACATTTTAAAACATTTTCTGAAACCGTTGATTCACCAAACCCTCTCCAAATCTTATAGCAACAATAAAAATATAATCATAATTTTTCTTTATTGTATTTTTCATTTGTAATAATTTTATGTTAGTCTATAAATAGAGAGTCTACCATTCCTGTAAAGATATCACTTACAATTTTCAATACAGAATAACCATATTGTTTTTAATTGGTTACTCTAGTTTTCTTTCTACTTAAGTTTTTGCAATTACGTTAGTTGATTTTAGGAACTTTATCTATAAATTCACTGCATAGCCTTTTCCTTTAAAGACATGTCGTTGATGACTGAAATTATCTTAAAAGTGACATATTTAGAGAAGCCACCATTTACTTGATATTATGCCCTTTTTTAAAAGTTCCGCCGGAACGCCCCCCTAACCCACGAGAAAGGCTTGGCCTTACACTCAACTGTCGTTCTCCCACTTTCTTTTTTGACGTTCAATGGATCGGGCAAAAAGACGTCAACATCACGTGAAGACAGCCATGGTTTTGGTCGTAGCCATCGACAAAAAGACAATTTTCCTTTCGGGACTCGTGAGTTCATTATTAAATCTAGAAAGCAACAAAGGCTGTCTTTGCGAAAGGACCATTTAATTTTACCGTAGCCATGTGAACGCCCTGAAAAAGGGTCTTGGCCTGACACTCAACTGTCCTTAAGTCACTTTTTCTTTGAAAATTTTCTCATTGGAAAAAGCGAGTTGGGTTAGTTTTACCTTAGCCATGTGAACGCCCTGAAAAAAAGGACTTGGGCTGACACTCTACTGTCCTTAAGTCACTTTTTCTTTGAAAACTTTCTCGTTGGAAAAAGCGAGTTGGGTTAATTTTGTATTTAAGTACGTATCCTACACCTACCTAACCATGATTTCAAATACGAGGCTTTTGCACGTTTCTTCACAAATCACTTTAAAATGTAAGTTTTTTGCATGAAAATTAAGACTCGTGATTTCGTTGGCAATCCAAATCCAAAAAACCACTCATTTATATTTTGTTGATGATTTATTTATTTTTTCTTATGAAGATATAGTTTTAGTACTCTATCTTGTAGAAGTTTTGGATAAATTTGTTGAACTCATAAGTCTATGTTACAACCTAAATAAATATCAAATGTTTTTTTCAAGGTTATTAAAATAAGAGTAATTTCTTATTCTATATCACTCACATTTTCCTACAAGTACACTCTCTATATGACATCTTGGAATTCATTTTATTATAAAAAAACTTACTCAAGTTGATTATAAAGATATGGTAGATAAACTCTTTCAAAGAATAGAATGTTAAATAATAAAATATTTTAGCTATGTAGGAAGGTTGCAATTGACAAATCAGTTATAGTTTTACATGTACATTTTGAATGTAAGTTTTTTAATTGCCAAAACAAATAATTTATGAAATTGAGAAAACGATCATGAACTTTTTATGGGAATGTAGTATAGATACATAACACACTTATAAAATAATTTGGTAAATAGTGTACCTACCAAAAAAGGAAAGAAAATTGGAGTTACCAAATCTTAAACTTTTGAATAATGTCCTTTAAGATGTATGCTTTAGAATCTCATTAATCTTTTAGGCGCTTTATTATGGAGTAAGTAAATTTACAGTACAAAATGTTAAAAAAATTCAATAATGTAGCTTGATAGCAAAGGTTCAATGAGATGGTGGTGGAGAAGTCTTTTTAATATAAGGGTTTTAATTACCTTGGTTCTTTATAAATTTGCCTATTATTGCAAGGAAATTTATCAAAACTTTTGACCAATTAATGAAAAAGTGGATTGGTATATCTAATTTAGACTAATGACATTAACAAACATAATTTCATTATATAACTAATTTATTAAGATCAACTTTCTATAACAAAAAAATGGTACGATGACTCTCTTTAGTTAACTTATATTATGATTTTTGTTAATTTCATATTGAAAATCAAAGTCATCATTTTTTTGAATGTCCATGAATAATGATAATTTGGAAGATTATCCTTGCTCAAAATGGAATTTAACATCTTATTAGAGGATGGAATGAAGAGTTGTAATGAATGATTAGAGCAACTAAAGAAAAGAATTTGGTTGCAAAAATTCTTAAGATATTTTTTTTGTTTGCATTTATTATATATGGACAGAATGAAATAGAAAACAATTAACATTTCAATTATGTTGGCTATAGTAAAGAAAATTGTATGAAGGAGATTTTATTTATTTCAAAATATAAAGTCATCATAGAAATATGTTATTTTGAGTAAGATTTGGAAGTTTTTAATCTCTATATTTTCATAATTTTTCATAATTCTTGTAATGTTGAGGTAAACTTATATACTTTTATATACTACTTTTAATTAATATAAATTTACATTTCTACTAAAACAAATAAGACTCGTGAATTCACTTGTACTGAATTTACTACTTAACCCTTTACTTTAAAGGACATTTGATGATAATTTAAAGTGCTTCTAAAATGACATATTATCTAGAGAAGTCACCATTTGCTTAGTGTTGTATCGTCGAAGAGAAGAATGTTTTCATTAAGTGCAAATTGCAAAGAGGAAAAAACACCTAAAAAATGTACTTTCCAGGTCCGAGAATTTGAGGTCAATAAAAAACGTATGTCTAGACGAGGAAAATTTTGGTACATGCATAAGCTTGCTGATCTTAAAAGTCTAGAAACTTCTGTAGCCATGTGAACGGCCCGTGAAACTTCTGTTTCTTAAAGGACTTCGCCTGATACTCAACCGCCCTTCGGTCAATTTAGAAAAAGCCAAAACGATCGTGGGAAGAGTCATGTCTGGTCGTAGTCATCCGCCAAGAGTGCCCCAAAACCTTGGGACGGGGCTTGGCCATCCTCCAAAGATGATTAGAGTGTGGCAACGGTTGGTTTGGCGCGAGAACCTAGTGGACCAATCTATAGATAAACAATTATTGGACTGCCACCATAGAATACAAATATTGGTTCAATTTTTTCTTAGTTAAATTATAATATTAAAATATGTTCTTAAACTTTTATACTCTCTTATTTTTTATGAATCAACTCACATATTTATAAAATAAAAAAGACAAATATTGAAAGTTATCAATTTTAAAAATTGAGCAAAGTTACTTTTGACTAACATAAGTCATTGATTTAGAAAATTAATTATTTAGAATTAAGGATACCATCAATTAAAGTTAGGGATGTACAAATTCTTCTTTCTTGTTCTTTTTTTCTTTTGAAATTCAAGATAGTTTCGGACAGAAGATAGATTATAAGTTATAATTGGTTTTAAATTACTAAAGTAGGTTGGGTAAGAAACTACAAAACTTTTGTTGCTTTTCTCTTCACTTTATTAGTTTCAAATCTTGGATGGAAAAATAATCCTTAATTCAATAGCAAAACTGTAAAATAAAAATTTGAATTACAAAAAATAAATGAATTTGTGACAAAAACTTTATCAAACATATCAATTATTGATTCATGGCAAAATCTTTTATTTGGTTATAACTTTATGACATTGTAATATGAATTTCAAAGTATCTAATAGGGTCAAAATCCTTTTGATCATTTATCCTTAATAAACTCTTTCTTTTTTTAAAAAAAAAATATTATAACTCACACAACTAATAAAGTATTTTGTTAATGAAAATATAAATTTGTATTAAAAAAATTTAAAAAAATTTAAAAAAACCTTATTAGGTATGCAAGTTGTAATATTAAATAATAATATTTAAAAAAAAAAAAACAATAAGGTATTCATTCAATCTTTGTATTTGAAATTTTATTACCTCTTTTTAAAGATTTTATCAAAGTAGTTATCATAAATTTACTTAACATGACTTGGTTTCTCTCTAAATTTAAGTACTAGCCACTTAATCATACTCAGGAACATAAAGATAAAAAAGGGAATAGATTCAGGGACTCAATGACCTGCAATAGAACCTATAAACATGAAAATGGATTTAAACCCATAACCAACAACTGCTTAGACTCCATAAATAAGAGATAAGGTGCACAAGTTCCCTTCTTTTTCCTTTTCTTCCTCTGAAACTTAGACATGGCTTCTGATAGGATTGAGATATTTCGGAAGACTTAGACTTCCGATTTCAGAAATTATTGTCGGCATTACGAAATTAGTAATGGGCGCCGTTGGTCATAGTCATGGGCAAAAGGACAATTTGCAATTCTCGGATGCCACTTTTACTTTCTCAAAGGAGCACGGCCTTCCTGTAAAGCAAGACAAGAAGTGTCCCCAGCGAGCTTTTTGTTTAAGCTTTTTAAAAATTGGCGTGGCATTCATTGGATTGACTTAGGAAACGGAAGGCCTATAAATAAAAAAATTAAACTGCGCTGTTAGAAGACACAAATATTTAACTCCCAAAATAAAAGATATCAATTTTAAAAAATTGAGCAAAGTTATATTTAATAAATATAACTCATGAAATTAGGAATAGATTATTTAAAATTGAGGACACCATCAATATCCTTTTGTTTTGAATTACCAATAACCCAAAAAGAAGTTACCCATCAGTATCCCAAGTAAAAACAAAAAATAATCACCTGGCAATAAAGAAAATTTCATAGATTTCCCCACAGTGTTAAAGAGACAATGAACATGGTAATGGGGACTTAGGCCCATTGCTCTGGGGAGTTGAAGAACGTAAAAGGAGATAGAGGTGGAGATGAACCAAGAGGAAGAACTTCTCTCAAATGTATTTCTGTTCATGACCTTACATTGTATTAGTATTCTACACGTATACTTATGTTTGAAAACAATGTGTGTGGACGGTACCCCTACACATAATGTACTCAGGTGCTAGTCTAAGCTGTCACGTCTCGTACTGTGGCTGACGTGCTGTACTGATGGAAACTGTGAGTGTGAGTCAGCTAACATATGGGGGATTTTCTTTCTGAAGTATGACGAGAGTTTTCACTGGAAGAGATGTTACCTCAAAAAACTTCATAGATTTGTCCTTACAACTGATACAAAAAGCCAAAATTACATTTCTTACCATCACTAAAGTAGGATTATTGAACGGAGAAATCAATGATTTGGTTGAATGGTCAAATAATTCAAAAAAGGAAGCTTCGTGATTTCAGTACGTGGAACCCGCTTATGACCTGCACTGGAACTACTTTAAGCCATCATCAACATTTGCTGTTCTTATCCAACTCCAAAATATCTAAAATTGGATCATAAAGAAATATTTTTATATATAAATAATATAATATGTCAATATAAAATGCTTTTAAGATGTATCAAAATGTCAACGTGTTCATCTCTCTAAATGTGAAAAATAAAAATAAAAATACACTCTTTAAGGATTTAATCCATGAGGAAAAATTGTTACTCACGTAAAACTTAAAGTTTTTTTATATTATATCAAAAAATAAATTTTTTAATTTAAAAACCAATTTATAAAAAAATATATATACATCCTCCACGAGGCAGCTACCCTTGATGGAAAAATGTCGGTCAAGGTCGCGAAGCAAATGCTGGAGAAAGCCCCAGACTTGTTTCGCATGACCAACGAGCTTGGTGAAACAGCACTCTTTCGGGCAGCCCGCTATGGAAAGGAAGAGATCTTCAATTTTCTGGCAGAAAAGCTAAAAGAACGTGATGAAGCGACACAGCAACCATTTATTCAGAGGAACGACAAGACCACTACTCTTCACGCCGCCGTCCTAGCCCAGCACTTTGGTCAGTCCCAACGCTTGTAAAGCTAGCCACACATAACAGTCAATATATACGTATTTGTGTTACGTGAATTTTTTCCCTCTTTGTTTTAGTTTGTTTGTGTCTGTGCCTGAGCGTACCCGTAATACACAAAATGGATTAACAAGTTTGGCGCTGCAAATAGCCAAAGATTTTCCAAATATAATGGGTGCGAAGGACGACGATGGAATGACAGCTCTTCAGCATCTTTCATGCGACCACGCAGCTTTTGAAACTGTGCGCAGACGCGGACTTCTCAAGAGAGTTTCCAGCTCTGGTATGTATTTGAATTTTACATGCTCCAATGCTACTACCATTTCCCTCGCATAATGTTTTTGGTCACCTGGTGTAGGGAATAATGTTTACATTTGACTTAAAACTCTAAGTTAATAAATAAAAGAATTATGTTTTTACATACCACTTTTTTATGTTATTATATATTCTTAAATGTGACTTAACATGCTCTCACTTTAATTTTTAAATATAAATTTTATGTTAAAAAATATAATCTTACATAATACTTAATTTCATAATAATTAATTAATTAATTTCGTTATAAGGAAACTTCTTGATTTAGATGAGATGAACATTGGCCCACGAGAATGAAATCTCTAAGCAAGAGGACCAAAGAAAAACCTGAACAACCATATTAAAAATTATAGAAAATAATCCATAATCAACTTAAAAGAAGTATTGAGTAAAAGAATTTATTTCTTTATAGACCATTATTCAAATTAATATTGCATATTAAGACCCACATAAAAATATAATAACTTGAAAAATTGCACTATAAAAAAAATGCATTCCTTAATTAATACCTTAGAATTTTAAGTTAAGTTTAGATCATTCTCTATAACTTATAATGATTGTTACTATGTTGAAAGTGTTATAAATATGCAATTGAAATTTATCAGTTAGCCCTTACAATTTAAGCTTATGTTTCTCTTAAACTTAGTATGATAATTGCTATTCTAGAAGCAACGACTCACCTTTAAAAAAACCAGTTCTTGCTTTGTAAGGTTGACAAAACGTTAAAGTACCAACATTTATAGAAAAACTATATTTTTTAAGTTTAAGAACATAAATATGTTATATATATATATATATATATAACTCAAAAGCTATAAGAAATTCTAAACTCAAAATACCCCAAAAGAACAAAAAAAAAAAACTATATGCTATATATAAAATGATGAACACTTCTCAGATTAAATTGAATTACAAAATTCTTAATAAATAGAAAACTTATATAGGACTATTAATGTAACTTAAAAAGAAGATAGAAACCATTATAGCAATCAATTGCCTAATTCCGAAAGAAGAAAAAATAGACTTATTATAGGACCTATAGGATTAGTAAGATTGATGAGTAAACGTAGATTATGATCTATGCATTTCATCTTGTGATGTTTCCATATGCATATCAATTTATTGTCCTGATTATAGTTGAGAAATGTTTTATGTTAAAAACAATAGTTAAATGATGAAACACGATGTCTTATAAAAAATTACTTCATATAGTAAATGGTGAAATTACTACGTGTTCTCTTCAAAAAAGAAAAATTAAAGAGTAGTTATATTTTGACGGTTGAAATTAAAAGAGCTGCGGGTATTGCTTAGTTTTAGTTCTAGCGAACGGTATTTGTATAATTTATTAACGGAAGGGGGTCACTGCCAACTTTGTCTTCGAAAGTTAGCAAGTACTGTAGTTCGGCCGGAGGCGATAAAGTTTCTAGGGAAGAGCCAAGTTCTGAATCAGCGCTGAAGCTAGCGAACTATTTGGTAAAAGAAGATACCTCGTGGGAAATTACCAGTTCTGCAATTGACATGAGTAAGACAAAGCGGCACGGTTATAGTAGTTCTAATGCTCCTTCAGTTGCAAAGGGCGGTGACGAAGATAAGAAGGGGGACAGTGAAGAAGAGCTGCACTTGTCTATTTCTACAAGGCAAAAGGAGCACGGACAAGTTACACCATTGTTTCTAGCAACTAAGTTTGGCTGCATCGAGATCGTGAAAGCAATACTTAATAAATACCCTCAGGCAGTTGAGCACATAGATGAGAAAGGGCGGACTATATTGCATGTAGCAATCAAGTACCGCCAGCTTGAGGTTTTCGATCGTGTGTTGAAAATGGAAGTAGCAATGAGATGGCTTATACGAAGGCTTGACAAGGAAGGAAACTCTATTTTGCATATGGTTGGGGTGAAAAGAAGTTATTATGTTCCTGAAAAGTTGAGAGGCCCTACACTTGAACTGCAAGAGGAATTGCTTTGGTTCGAGGTGCAATTTTTTTCTGAAAATTTTATTTTCATTTCTTCCATATGGCATATTCAAGTGGTTTACTTAGAAGATTTCACCTTCAATAGTTAAACAATGTGATTACCATTATTTGCTTTTCTGTGCAGCGTGTGAAGAAAGTCACGAAAGCTCATTTCGTTGATCATAGGAACAATGAGAAGCAGACTGCTGAAGGCTTATTTGCTAGTACCTATAAAGATCTTCGAAATGAAGCTAGAGATTGGCTAAAGCACACAGCAGAAGGATGTTCCATTGTGGCAGTTCTCATTGCAACAGTTGCATTTGCTGCAGCCTACACAATACCTGGAGGTCCAAGACAGGATACTGGTTATCCAGTCCTCCTCTATCAACCTTTCTTTGTAGTTTTCACTGCAACTGATGTGCTCTCCCTTGCCTGCGCTTTAACCTCAGTGGTTATATTTCTTTCAATCCTCACAGCTCCATTTAGAATGGGCGATTTCAAACATTCTCTTCCGAATAAGCTGCTACTCGGTTTCACATTTTTGTTTCTCTCCGTGTCCATGATGATGATATCATTTTCAGCAACAATCATTCTCATGATACGTAGAAATGAAAGATGGACAAAAGTTGTCCTATATTCCCTTTCTTTCCTTCCAGTCATTATCTTTGCACTATCATATATCCCCCTCTACGTTTCGCTGTCAAAAACTTACAGGTATTTGCTTCAGAAGATGAGAGAGGTTCTCCCTTCAAGCATCTGTTTCCCAGGGTTGAGTATCTGCTCCAATCGTCCTTGAACTCAAGACACAGATTCTGCAAAGCCCAAATCAGAGAAAGAAGGACTTTAATTGGTTGGCTGCACCATAGACCTCATATTTCTTGTGTTGAGCAACTTGGTTTGGAACACTACGAACTGCCTTAATGATATTAAATTATTTCATTCATTTTCTTACTTTTATTCTAACGTCTTACGTATTTGATGTTTCTGTAATAGACTCTGTGTCTTTGCTAGTCTTTGATATTTGCTCTTTTAAGTCATGGCACCCAATTTATGAGTTTATGTTTGAATGTAGGTTGTATGTCCTAACCCTTGTATTGCTAATTATGGTTTAATGATAAACCAACCTTGACTTATAAATGAAAATTGCCAAGGCTGAGTCACTATTTTATTAAAGATTATATGTCTATTCCTTGTCTTGAAAGGGGCCAACATGGTTACGTGGAACTATTTGTGCCAAACTAATGTTGACAATGTAGCATGTGCAGTAAGTATTTTGGATTGCCAATAAAAGTTCTTAGGCAAATCACCTTCGTTATTATCCTTGAACTAAACGTTTTGTTGTTCTGCATATTCTCTTGTTACTCTGGTTCTTTTCTTAAAAAAGAAATTGAATATGGAAAATGAACTATTAGATATTACATTTTGATATCTTGCTAGAAATTTCAATGGAATTTGAAGAGAAAATTGAGCCCTTAATTTTATTGAGTTCTTTATAATTAGTTCCATATCTCAATTTATACACAAACTTTTTTGCATGTCTACTATTAAAAACCAAAAACTTGTAGATAAAACCCATAAAAATCGCAGAGTTCCTATAGATTTTTTTCTTTTTAATTAAAACTTCATATTGTGGAATTTTTCACTGAGTATCATTCTATATCATATATATCTCCTATTCAATTTCATTCCATATCAAGCGAGATTCTACCATCTTCCATCTTCAAGTTCCAACAACGTGGCCCTTACAGCTCCCACATTTCCATCTTCTTCACCGTGCTTGCGTTTTCTGCAAAAATTGTGCTCATCATTCATTAGAAGGAGTGGCTGACTACCACGCTCACGTATGGACCTGTTTTCTTCCGGTCACCATTTTCGAACTCCTACTGTTCCCCTTGTGTGTTGCAACCTTGAATACTATGAAGCTTTCTCTGAATTTGATAAGGATCAGGAAGATTCCAATTCCATACTGAAGTTTCTGATGGATTCCGTTGAATCGTTAGCGTTTCCCTATACAGGTTTGGTGGGTTATATATCTTAAGGTTCTGCAATCACTCGGATATCATGCTTCGTAAAACCAACTTCATTGCTTCTAAACTCTCTCTTCTCGGAGGCAAACTCACTTAGGCAAGAAAGTTGTTGGAAATTTGATGATATACTTAAAAATCAAACATTGTTAACCAAGAGTATAAATAAACTCAATTTTACAATACATGCAACATGAATATATACATAGGAAATCACATCTTTCTTTCACAAATTCTCGAATTTTTTTTTCCATAATTTCTTTTTTTTTTTTAGTGAAAGGTCGAGAATTATATATCACCATAAAGAATTAAAAAATTGTTCGATTACATCATCATCATTTAAGCTTAAACATTGCGTTTGGCAAATTTCAAAACTCTTATAAGAATTTATTATAATTTATAGGCTTTATTCCTCTGGTAGATGAAATCTTCTCTCTCACATCCTTCTTGATTTTAGAAATAATAGTTGAACTATTTAGACTTTTATCATTGAATATTCTTCTATTTCTTTCCCTCCAAATGTGATATAATATAGCCTTGAAAGATATACTAAGCATGGTTGCTACAAAACTCTTACTCTTGACAGCCTTGATCATCCAACATATTTCAGCTTTCCAATGTTCAATTCTTTGAGTTAATCCATTCATACCTAATAGAGCCTTCCATATGTAATTTGTGAACTTGCATTCAAAAAATAAATGTTCTTGTGATTCTTTTCCTTGTTGGCAAAGGTTACATTATAGGTCCACTAAGTTATTCCATACAACCACACGATCTATTGTTGATACTTTGCCTTTCAAAATGATCCAACATATAAAATTATGTTTTGATACTCCTTTCCATACAAGTTTTGCCTATTTAGTATCTTCTTTGTGCTCTGTTAGTGCTACATAACTTTTGGCAATAGTGTATTTTGAGCTCGTCACTAGTTATGTGAATTCACTTCTTACTTATAAAATATTCTTAAAATTCCAAACTACTAAACTTTTCATCTTAACTTCTAATACATTTCTTTCCTTCAAATTTTATGTTATCATTCATTTAACCCATAAAGAGTTTGAGTTATTACACATAAGAGACCTAAAATCTTGTAAAGCACATTGCAACAGGAGATAGGCCTAAAATCTTTTATATTAGTAGCATTTTCTTTCTTAGGGACAATGGAGATTGTTGTTGAATTTATACTTCACAGTAGCTGTCGCTTCTAAAAAAAGCTATAATTGCTTCTTCTCTCTTACTCCCTATAATACTCCAAGCTTTTTTAAAGAATAAACTGTTGTATCTTGTCTTTGAACATCTGTTATAAGACTTCTCTTTGAACATCTGGAATTTCAGTGGGGAATAACTCTCTTATTTTCCTTTCTGATGGTTGAAGTTGGTTTGCCCTCACTAGCAAGTTTTGAGAATAACTTAGAATTTTGTTCTTAATCACCTTAGGATCTTTAGTAAGTTGCCCATCATCTATTTTCACCTTAACAATGTGGTTTATTGCTCTCATCTTCATCATGTTTCTAAAAAAATCTTTACTGTTACAATCTCCCTCTTTCAGCCAAATATTCCTTTATTTATGTTTAAGAAGTATTTCTTCATGTTTGCTATGTATTAGTAACTTTTTTAACCATTCTTTTTCTTCATTATGCAGTTGGGTATTTGAAGAGTCATCAAAAAGCTTTTCTTGTGCTATTTGTAGCTGCTTTCTAATTATCTCTATTTTCCTTAGTAATTCTCCAAATTCCTCTCTATTTAGTTTTCTTAGCTCTTTTTTCATTTCCTTCAACTTTATCATTATTCTATACATTGTTGTGCCCTCAACCTGTATTTGCCAAATATTTTTCACTATTGTCATAAAATGAGGGTTGTCTTGCCAAAAGTTGAAAAATCTAAATGCCCTTTTTTGTCTTGGACTATTATTGCCCACATTAATAATGCAAGGACTATGATATGACAATCTAGGAGTACTGAATTCAATAGAGAAATCCACATTACTCTGCAACCATTTAGTGTTTACCCAACATTTATCCAATTTACTACCTTTGAACCCTGCTCCTTTAGCTTTGTTCGTCCATGATAGAAGAGGTCCTACAAAGTTTGGTTTTATAAGTTATGCATTACTTATGAAGTTGTTGAAATCTTCTATTCCTTCTACCCATCTACCAACTATACTAACCCTTTCATTTAGATTCCTCACTATATTGAAATCTCCTACAAGTAGCCATTGATTGTCCTTCCTATAACTGTTATAACAATGTGTGAGGTTGCTCCAAAGATCCTTTTGTTCATTTGCTGCATTTACTGCATAGATTGCAAATAAGTACCATATTTCGTGTCCTTCTTCCACTTTACAATTCACTACCTATTTAAAACTATTAAGCATTATGATGTTGAGATGTAGCATTTTCCATACAATCCAAATCCTTCCATTTTCATTATCTCTATAATTGTGAGCAAATCCCCAATGAGGAAAAAGATAATCTATCACCAATTGTGCTTTATCTTCTTTTATTTTATGTTCTAATAAAATGACAATATTAGCTTTTGCATTCTTGATAACTTCTTATACCTCTTTTTGTTTAGGGCTTTTATTCATGCCCCTAACATTTCATGAGAATATGATCATTTGTCTAGAGGTTTGATGTCTTCTCCTTCAAAACGTTTAAAACCTTCACTATCATTACATCTTGCTCCACTTGGTTCCTGAGGATTATTTATCAACACACTAAACCTATTATTGGTGTTATCCTCCTCACTTGTACTCCTTTTAAGACTTCTTTTGTTTCCCCGCCTATTTACATTTGCTTTAATGATTTGAATTAATTTGGCCTTTGGACTTTGTAGCTTGTTTTGCTCTATTGGGGTGAATTCAACCTCATGCATTATTGAATTTGCAATATGCACAATGCCATGATTCTTATCTCTTATATCCTCATGAACTTGATCTTCAGTACCTTTATCCAAATGTTTTTTATCCCCATGCCTTTCATCATAGTTTTCCGTCTAACTTAATGAGTTCTTTTGCCCTGGAATCCACGTCTCTTTTTTCTTTAAAACACATTCTTTATGTCCAAAACAATCACACTTCTTGCATATTTCAGGCAACCAACAATACTCCACTTCTACCTTAAAGATAACACCATTCCCTATGTCAATTTCAAAAGAAATTGGTAGAGAACACTTTGTATCTATTTCAACACATATCTTTGTGTATGATGTTCTCTATCGAAGCTTAGTGGCCTTATCCATGTATAATGGCTTTCCAATAGCACTAGCTACATAACTCATACCAATCTCATCTCATAGAGCTGATGGGACATTATGCAACTTTATCCAAATTGGTATTGAAGTGATTTTCTCTTTCTACAATCTAATAGTATTATGCCATTTTTGCATAAACATTGGTTTTCCTACCACATCACAGACTCCAACTTCTAGTACTTCCTCTATCTTTTGTTTATCAGAAAATTTGAAAAAGAAAAAATCACTATCTATTGCAGAAATATCTAATAAACTTTGTTTTCCCCATTGCTTTTCCACGATTCCTTTTACTACATAGAATGGTAACTTTGATCCCAAAAGAAATCCCACGACACAATTTTCATAGAATTTACTACCGTCTTCAATAACTTCCTTAGGAGGAGCAACTCTAATTTTTCCATCATTTAACATCGGAGTCTAGTATTTCATATGAGCACTTTGGACTAATCCTCCCACTACAACCCTACTCCAAGACTTATGTTTTCCTTTATGTTCAACGTTGTCCTTAAAGATGACATTGTTTGTCTCTTCTAGCTTTTTCTTTTGCTCCTTATTTCTTGGAGGTACTTAGAATAAACTTTCTTGAATTTCTTTTTCCATTCTAACCTTGTTTTGTTGAACTATACTTCCCTTAGCCATGTCTCTATTTGCAAGAGTTGTTCGTCCAAATTTCATTATCCTTATTTTTGTATCATTATTTTCTCTTAAAGAATTCCAACAATCTTTAAGATTCCTTGTTTTCCTCTTCTCTCTTGTCTCAAACTCCTCACTATCTAGGTTTATTCTCTGGAACAACTTAACCATCAATAGGGTACCAACTTAGTAATTAACTAATTTTGATAAGCAGGAATTATCTACTCAGCATACAGACCTGATAGATTTTACCTTCTTCCGACGATCTATTTACAATTCACACTTCAATCTCTTTAATTTAACTTATAAAGTCGTAATAGAAACATGGCTTTTGGTAGGTATAATCTCCTCTTATCAATCCAAAGCAATAGTCTTAACTAACCAACAAATAATTCAATAACATCCCATATAAGTTTTTTTTTTTTTTTTTATAACCCTTACCTCTGGAGCCTACGGAATCCGGCTATCGGCGAATGGGACCTTCTTCTTCTCACAGATCTCGCCGACGGATAGAGATCTCCCTAGTCTCCCGATTCAGAGAAAGAGGACCCTACTTCCAAACGGTTTCCACCGTTCTCTCCCCCCTCCCTTTCCCCGTTGCTTGCGTTGCTGCTGTACGTCGCTCGGTGCAGGACGACAATAGACGCTGATCCTCCACCACAGAAGCGCTGATCTGGATCCAGGCAACCTCCAAACGCCGCCACTGGCCGGCACGGGCCGCCACGCGCTGGTTCTGTCTCTCTCTGCGATAGCCCTTGTTCTCACCCGACGGCAAGGCTCCATCCTTTTTCAAGCAAACAGTTTTCCCACCAGCCTAAATCATGTATCTGCCGCAAGTCTCTCCTTCACCGGTGATTGAAGAAGATGAACCATCAATGGAAAATCATTCCCTTTTGATTTGTACAGAATTGATTATAAATTTTATATTCAATGTTCATTCTCTACTTAGGCTGTATATGTAGTATCAATTTGAACATCAATTTCGTCAAGAAATCCAAATATGATTTCACCAAGTTCACTGAGTGTTCTAGTTTGAGGTTTTCCTAGTTCTTTTATTTTTTACTTGTATTTGATTAACCTACCGGCAAGAGCCCAGAAGCTATCTTGTTGGCCCCTCACCATGAACCCACCTAAGCCTTAAACCCACTCACGCAGAAAATGTCTTCCACTCGGCAGCTTCCATCGGCAGTCTTTTTTTACCCGCTGTTGAGGTCCGACTAGAGGGCCCGAATTACCTCGTACCGAAGGCAAGGATTACACCATACCTTCGAGAAAGCCGCTTCCTTCCGATTTTTTATGGCTCTTATGCTTGTCACACTGGTTTTGGGACGTTAATGACGTCTCCGTTGGCGTTGGTGTGGGAGATGTACTTCGCCGAACAAAGATAGGAAACATTCAGAATTGGAAGGAGGAAGCTTGGTCGTACGTAAGGAGTAATCCGTGCCTTCCATACCCAGGTAATTTGGGCCCTCTACTCGGACCCCGACAGTGGCTACGGAAAGAATGTTAAAGAAAATGGTTTGGTACAATAAAATTAGGTACGAATAGGATGTTAAAGAAAATGGTTTGAATTTTATCTTCTATTTAAGAACATTTTAAAGAAAAAGCCATATTTAATGAGAATGACGTTTGAAAAATATTTTTTATAAGATTCATCTAAAACTTTAATCTAAAATTGAAAAACAGTATTTTAAGACCATTCAAAAAAATTTCATGTGTCACCTTACAATTATCTTTTTTAGGATGATAGGAATAATTATTCTCTTGCTGCAAATAGTCGTCATTGTTCTTTTTTATAAGAATTAAGATACAGTTACTTCTCTCTCTTCTTGAATTTTTTTTTAAAATAGTAGCTTAACTTTCACAAACATCTATTTTCAAGTTACATGACTTTTAAAGTTATTATATATGTCAAATATATATCACTAACTAGATTTAGTTGTTGGCACTAATGCAGATGCATCTACGCCGAAGTACTATTACCTCCTACATCAAAGAATTGAGTCTATAATGTTCTCAAATAGGTCCAAAAAACACAAGGTCAAAGAGCATGTCATGGATTTGCAGGGATTTCTAATTGGTTTGGAATATTTTAATTGTTGTTGGGGTTTTCCTTAAATTGTGAGTACTTAATTTTTTTAGGATTTATTTTGTTGCTGTTTGAAGTTTTCCTAAATCTTTGGAGTCTTTAATTGTCTAGGATTACTTAATTATTTGGGATTATTTATTTTCTAGAACTTCTAAATTGTTGGGATTCATTAATTGTTTAGGAATCCTAATTTGTCTAGATTATCCTTCTGTTCCATAAGTTTTCTTGATTATCCTTGTGTTCCATCTTGAATTAATTAACTACGCACAAATCAATCATATGGCTCAAAGATAGCTACAATTGACTAAATACTTGGTCCATTTTCTTATAATTTTCTTTGTTGCTCTATTTACCTAACCATTAAATAAGTATGAATAGATACCCGCCGCCTCATTGTCAGAAGACAATTTGCTTTCTTTATGTCCATGTGAACCCTCTCACTTTACCCTAAGCAATAATTGGTCTTCATTGAAACATTAAATATGAAGCCGTGTGAAACTTTGGAAAAAGGGATGGACTTCCAGTCAATTTTGTTTATCTGTTTTAACATTGGATGTGTATAAAATATGTTGTGTCCCTTTCATCGGTGGTCTTCATCAACAAAAACACAATTTAGTTTTAGCTTTGGACAAAGAGCTTGGTCTTCCCGTGTGAACATAAGCGCAAGTCTTTGAAATGTTTTCATTTTTCCAAATTTTTAATGGTTGTTTTGACGTATCATACAACAATTAAAATTTAGACTATAGTTTTTACTCTATATACAACTCTCCTTATATTAAAAAAATAGACAAAATAAAATCTTTTTTTCTTTCTTTGAATAGTGCACAAGTGTATAAACGGATGAGACTTTGGGAAAAGGACATGGTCTCCATTTAGTTTCTTATATGTCTTCTTATAAGATAAATTTCATCGCTTTAATTGGTGGCCGTCACCAAATGATTTGCTTTCGCTATTGCCACGTGAATACCACTTAACTTTGGAAAGAGAACTTGCCATGTCATCAAAGAATACAAGGATAGAGCCTCTACAACTAATTTTCTACTTTAACTTTAACTCTTTAATTATTAACAAACATTAAATTGAGAAGGGAACAAAGTAGACTAATAAATACATAAAAAAAATAAAATTAAAAAAAAAAGCCACTATAGAAGACTTTTATTTCTAAGATAGCAACCTACAACTTCTCTCTTTTATTTATTTATTCTTTTGTCCTTTGAAGTTTCGACATGGTTCGATCTAACTTCAGAAAAAAGTTGGAAATTGTCGTACGCGTTTTTGATAAATCAACCGATTCAACCTTCCTGTTAAGGTTAGTCTTTGTATAACAACAACTAATTCCTTCTTTTTTTTTGGATAAATTTCCACATGGCTCATGCTAACCCATTGGCTTTGGTTAAAGGGGAGGGGGAGATAATTCCCGAACTCCAAAGCTTGTAGAGCGCCTCCCGCCCTCCAATGGGGCTGGACTAGTGGAAATGCATATTGTTATCACTTAAAAAATTGTGTCAATTCAACTTCAAATTTAAAAAATAAAAAATAAAAAGTATTTTTTATTGAAATAGATGTACAATTACTGAATTTTCTATTCTAAAGTTTCGTTTATGTTACCTCCTCGCATTAAAAATTCCTTCTTCATTCATCACCACGACTACTAAAAGTTGAAGCAAAATGCAAGAAAAATTCAAGTACCTTCTATTTTGTTGCGTTCTTCCCAAATTTTGATAAATCAAGTAAAACTCAATGCAAGGAAATCCACCGATGAAAACTTACGAAACTTTTTCTGATAATTGCATGTCTACTGCATCGATATGCCTTCAACAACTGGCAACCTTTTATTTATTACAAAATGTCGTAATAGATTTGAAATAACAGGCGTTGTACTATAATACCGTATTAAATTTAAGAAATTCTTAAAAAGAATTTCATCTTCTCATTGCATGAATATTCATAACGAGTTATTGTTACTTCAAGGAAAGACCAAGAACTTATCAAATGTGGTTGAGCTTAACGGATGTGTCAAGTGGCCAATAAGCATATAAACATTGATGTTGAAAGCCCTTAAAGAGTCATATGTGCATTTTGACTATTAGTTGTGACATTTTAGCCCAATGATAATATGTCTTAACCAAATGTTTAAAGAAGCAAGAATTATTAATTCAACATGTTGTATTACCAAATATAAAAACTAAAGCATGGATCATATATTTAATCTTTTGATTTCATATAAAAGTGAAATATTAAATGAATATATAGATTTATCCAATCCATCTGCATATTATAATGTCTTTAAAACTAGATAAAATAACAAACATACTTTAGTTTGAGAAGTTTAATGAAAAAAAATGTAACTATAAGAACGATACAGTCATTTTGTTCAATTGTCTGTCAAAATGCAATAGAATGTTATTTTATGAACCAAATAAGTAATAATTAATATAACTTGCAAATTTTAAAGGAAAGATCTTTCCTTCATGATAAGCAAACACAACTTTATCACTTAGAATTAAGATTGAAACAATGTATAAATAATACAATTAAAAGTGTTGGGATTCTTCAAATTGCATCATCATCTACATATCAATTGAACACACAATTACACAAATATACATATCTAAAAACAATAAATTTATAAAAGTTTTGACCAATTCAATGTCCTACATTTTTCATTGTCTTTTCTCATAATTTTTTTTCTTTCTCTCTCACCAAACGGATAATATCTTGTGGTTGACAAATTATTTTTTATTGAGTTATTTTAACTATTTTAAGAAACAAATAATGCATTTTTTGTGAGATAATATTTAACAAAATTTATATTTGTTTAAGTTTTTATTGTTTACATACCAAAATAAGGAAACGTGGAAGGCAAGAGGACTAGGGCGCAAAAGAAAGGAAAAGACAAAAAAGAAGTAGGTGAGCAACAAAGGATGGAAGGGTGCCGAGTATAAATCCGTAGGCTATTGTACTGAGTGTCAGTCTTTACTTTCTTCCTCTTAGAAGCTTCAACTCATGGCTTTCGCAGCTGAGGACACGCCTGACGTTCATCAATTAAATGGAAAGCTGTACAGAGCTCTAATGGACGAAAAAGATGGGACGGTGAAGGAACTCTGCAAAGAACTTGATAACCACGCACTTCACATACTGACGATACACGAGGACACGGTGCTCCACAAGGCCACTTACACCGAACAAACCAACTTGGTACTCGAACTTCTTGCGGACTTGCCTGACCACCTTCGCGACCGCATGACCATTCCAAACCGGACTGGCAACACTATCCTCCACGAGGCAGCTACTGTTGATCGAGAAATGTCGGTCGAGATCGCGAGGAAAATGCTAAAGAAAGCCCTCTTTCGGGCAGCTCACTATGGCAATAAAGAGATCTTCAATTTTCTGGCAGAACAACTAAAGAAACTTGATGGAGCAACAAAGCAACAATTTATTCAGAGGAAAGACAAGACCACTATTCTTCACGCCGCCGTCACTTTGGGTAGTCGCAGTGCTTGGAAAGCTAGCCACATATAACAGTCATATATATACGTATTTGTGTTATGTGAATTTTTCCCTCTTTGTTTTAGTTTGTTTGTGTCAGTGCCTGTGTGTGCAGCTGTATGCTTTTCGCAAAATTGATGAACAGGTTTGGCGCTGGAAATAGCAAGAGGTTTCAAAGATACAATTGGTGAGGAGGACGATGGAGGTTTTAAGGATATAATTGGTGAGGAGGACAACGATGGGATGACCGCTCTTCAGCATCTTTCATGCGACCCAGCAGCTTTTGAAGCCGTGCGCAGAAGTGGACTTCTCAAGAGAATTTGCAGTTCTGGTGTGTACTTGAATTTTACATACTCCAATGAGACTAGTATATTCCTCGTCTTTTAGGGGCTATTAGAAAGAATTATACTCAACCATTTGTTTGGTCACCTTGATGTCAGCGTCTACATTTAACTTAAAATTTTAAGGTAATAAATAACTAGAATACCTTTTTTATATACTACTTTTTTCATGTTATTTTATACTCTCAAGCAACTTAACATGTTTTTTTGTCTTAAACTAAAGAAGAAAATTGGGCTTCGAGGATGAAATCCATGAGCAAAATGACTAAACATAAAACTTAAACAACCATATTAGGAATTATAGAAAATAGTTCATAATTAACTTAAAATAAAAAGGTACCAAATGGAGGAACTCAATTTTTAATAGACTATTTATTATGTAAAACAACAAACTGGTGTGTAAAACGTATTAAGAATGTAAGTGATGTGTTCTAATTAAGCCCGAATTAATTATCAAACGGATTATTCTCCAAGTTTAAAATATTATTTCAGATGTTGGCTAAACACGAAATTAAATAAAAATATAAAATCACATAAGAGAACACATAGTACAGAAGTTCTCACAGGAATTCTTTACCAAACACACTCTTCAAACACTCCTTTTAGGATACAAGGAAGTGCACAAGAGTTAAACAAGAATAACTTATAGATTTCCTTCTCTTCTTCACTGTTTTGCACATACCATACATCAATTTGCACTGCACTGAAAACCGCATAGCAATTTGCACTCAGATCTACACAAATCTGGCTGTACAACTCTTTCTTGGTGTTTATCTCTCACGCACCCTCTCTTTCTCTATTCTCTCTTTTCTTTGTCTTGTGTCTCACGGTGCTTTTACAATCCGGTTTCAAAACTCAAACCGCTCCTACGTGTAATCACTCTCCCTTGAGAATAGGAAAAGGTGTTAGTGGTTGAAAAACAAACTCTCCATATCTCACAAACCACCTATGATAAGGTAGAGAGAATTAAGGAGTGGAAATGTGCTAATTATGAGCCACGTCCAACACTATTCTTTTAATATGGCATATTAAGTTTCACATGAAAATATAATAAGTTGAAAAAGTTATTTTAAGAAAAGGGCTCTACAATTAATATCTTAAAATTTTAAGTTAAATTTAGATCATTCTTTATAATTTATAATAGTTGTTACAATGTTGAGAGTGTTATAAAGATGCAATAAAAACTTATAACCTAACCCTTACAATCTAAGCATTTGTTTCACTTAAACTTAGCGAGGTAGTTGCAAAACTTAATGCAATGGTTCACCCTTAAAAAATAAGTACTCACTTTTATAAGTTGAGAAAACATTTAAGTACCGATGTTTAAAAAAAAAAGCTATATCCTTTAAGTTTGAGAGCATAAATATGATCCTAATATATATATATATAACTGAAATATTATAAAAAAAATTTAAAATTTAAAATACCCAAAAAGAAGACAGAGACCATTATAGCAACCAATTATATATATATTATGCTATATGTAAAATATGAGTGCTTCATAAGTTAAATTGAATTACAAAATTCTCAATAATTACAAAAGTTGTATAAAACTATTAATATAACTTAAAAAGAAGACAGAGACCATTATAGCAACCAATTACCCACTTCCAGAAAAGGAAAAACTAGACTTATGATTAGACCTATAGGATCAACAAGATAGATGAGGGAACCTAGATTATGATCTATGCATTTCATCTTATAATGTTTTCTTATGCATATCAATTCGTTGTCCTCATTTATAGTTGAAAGATGTTTCATGTTAACAACAATAAGTAAATGACAATACACGTCTTATAAAAAGTAACTTCTTATAATAAATGGTGAAATTGTTATGTGTTCTCTTGTTCTCTTGAAGAATAGTTACATTTTGAGGGTTGAAATTAGAAGAGTCGTGGGTATGGCTTAGTTTTAGTTCTAGCAAACGGATTTTGTGTAATTTATTAACGAAAGGGTATCACTGCTAACTTTGTCTTCAAAAGTTAGCAAGTGTTGTAGTTCGGCCGGGGGCAAAAGAGTTCCTAAGGAAGAATCAAGATCTGAATCAGCGTTGAAGCTAGCGAAGTATTTGGTAGAAGAAGATACGTCGTGGGTAACTACCAGTTCGGCAATTGACATGAGTAAGGCAAAGCGGCATAACTACAGAAGTAGTTCGAATGCTCCACCGGTTGCAAAGGGCAGTGAAGAAGATGAGAAGGGGGAAACTGAAGAAGAGCACCACTCGTCTATTTCTACAAGGCAGAAGGAGCATGGCCGAGTTACACCATTGTTTCTAGCAACTAAGTTTGGCTGCGTCCAGATCGTCGAAGCAATACTTGATAAATACCCTCAGGCTGTTGAGCACATAGATGAGAAAGGGCGGACTATATTGCAAGTAGCATTCAAGTACCGCCAGCTTGAGGTTTTCAACCTTGTTGAAAATGGAAGTAGCAATGAGATGGCTTATACGGAGGCTGGACAAGGAAGGGAACTCTATTTTGCATATGGTTGGAATGAAAAGAAGTGATTATGCTGGAAGTGCTCATCCCATCCCACATCAGTACCGGACGGCTTGGATATTGAGCTCTTTTGTGGGAGTTGGGCCATTCTTAACATGGTATCAAAGCAGGTTGAAGTCCGTGTTTGGTGTTGGGGCTAGATGGGGTTAGATGGGCTTATTGTTTAACCCATGTTCACCCTTTACCAATAAGGAGAGGGGGCATGTTGGAAGTACTCATCCCATCCCAAGATGGGCTTGTTGTTTAACCCATGTTCACCCTTTACCAATAAGGAGAGGGGGCATGTTGGAAGTGCTCATCCCATCCCACATCGGTACCGGACGGCTTGGATATTGAGCTCTTTTGTGGGAGTTGGGCCATTCTTAACATGGTATCAAAGCAGGTTGAAGTCCGTGTTTGGTGTTAGGGCTAGATGGGGTTAGATGGGCTTGTTGTTTAACCCATGTTCACCCTTTACCAATAAGGAGAGGGGGCATGTTGGAAGTGCTCATCTCATCCCACAACGGTACCGGACAACTTGGATATTGAGCTCTTTTGTGGGAGTTGGGCCATTCTTAACATGGTATCAAAGCGGGTTGAAGTCCATGTTTGGTGTTGGGGCTAGATGGGGTTAGATGGGCTTGTTGTTTAACCCATTTTCACCCTTTACCAATAAGGAGAGGGGGCATGTTGGAAGTTTTCATCCCATCCCACAATGGTACCGGACGGCTTGGATATGAGCCTTATTAAGTTGATTTCTCTCTCTTTCAATTAAGCTCTTTTGTGGGAGTTGGGCCATTCTTAACATGGTATCAAAGCGGGTTGAAGTCCATGTTTGGTGTTGGGGCTAGATGGGGTTAGATGGGCTTGTTGTTTAACCCATGTTCACTCTTTACCAATAAGGAGAAGGGGCATGTTGGATGTGCTCATCCCATCCCACATCAGTACCGGATGGCTTGGATATGAGCCTTATTAAGTTGATTTCTCTCTCTTTCAATTGAGCTCTTTTGTGGGAGTTGGGCCATTCTTAACAGATTATGTACCTGAAAGGTTGCGAGGGCCTGCACTTGAATTGCGAGAGGAATTACCCTGGTTTGAGGTGCAGTTGTTTCTAATAATTTTATTTTCATTTCCATGTCATATTCAAATTTGGTTCTCTAGTATATCGAAAATTAAACAATATTTTCGATGGTTAAACAATGTGAACTATTACATGCTTTTCTGTGCAGCGTGTGAAGAATGTCACAATAGCTCATTCCGTTGATCATCGGAACAACGAAAAACAGACTGCCGAAGTTTTATTTGCTAGTACCTATAAAGGTCTGCGAAATGAAGCTAGAGATTGGCTAAAGCGCACAGCTGAAGGATGCTCCATTGTGGCTGTTCTCATTGCAACGGTTGCATTTGCTGCAGCCTACACAATACCAGGAGGTTCAAGACAGGATACTGGTTATCCAGTCCTTCTATATCAACTTTTCTTTTTAGTTTTCACTGCAACTGATGTACTCTCCCTTGCCTGCGCCTTAACGTCAGTGGTTATATTTCTTTCAATCCTCACGGCTCCATTTAGAATGAACGACTTCAAGCAATCTCTTCCGAATAAGCTGCTTCAAGGCTTCACATTTTTGTTTTTCTCTGTGTCCATGATAATGATATCATTTTCAGCAACAATCATTCTTAGGATACGTAGAAACGAAAGATGGACAAAAGTTCTCCTTTATTCCCTTTCTTTCCTACCAGTCATTATCTTTGCACTATCATATATCCCCCTCTTCGTTTCGCTGTCAAAAACTCACAAGTATTTGCTTCAAAAGATAAAGCAGGTGCTTCCTTCGAGCATTTGCTTTCCAGGGCTGAGTATTTGCTCCAATCATCGTCGACCTCGAAGGCACTGATTCCGCAAAGCCCAAATCAGATAAGGAAGGACTTTAATTGGTTGACTCCACCATAGACCTCATATTTCTCGGCTTGATCAACCTGGTTTGGAACACTACAGACTGCCTTTATTTCATTTCTTTTCCCACTTTTATTTTAATGTCTTGCATAATTGATGTTTTTGTAATAGACTATGTGTTTATCCTAGTCTTTGATGTTTGCTATTTTGATTCATGGTACCCGATGCCTGAGTTTATGTTTGAACGTAATGTCCTACCCTTTGTATTCCCAAATAAGGTTTGATACTCAAACCAAACTTGACTTATTAATAAAAGTTGTTAGGTCTAAGTCCATGTTTTATTATATATATTTCTCAGCTTGAAATGGCTAACATAATTATGTGGAAGTGTTTGTGCCGAACTAATGTTGATAATATAGCATGGGCGGTAAGTATTCTGAATTGCTCTTTAGAAGTTCTTAGGCAAATCACCTTCCTTATGATCCTTGAACTAAAATTTTGTTGTCTTCATTTATGTTCTGCATATGGCTCTTGTTACTTTGGTTCTTTTCGGAAAAAGAAATTGCACATGGAAAATGAATTATCAGATATTACATTTTGATATCTTGTTAAACATTTCAGTGGAATTTGAAGCGAAAATTGAAGCCCAAATTTTATTGAGCTCTTGAAATGAGTTTTTATTTACAATTAATTACATGTTTCAATTCATACACTAGCCTTTTATATGTCTACTATTAATAAGCAGAAACTTGTAGATAAAACCCATAAAAATCTCAAAGTTCCTATAGAAATCTTTTTTTTCTTTTTCAATCAAAACTTCATATCATGAAAATTTTCATTGAATATCACTCTATATCATATAAATCTCTTACTCAGTTTCATTCCATATTAGGCAAGATTCTACCATCTTCCATGTTCGAGTTCCAACGACGTCGCCTTTATAGCTCCCACATTTCCATCTTCTTCTTAGTAGAAGTCACTAGGCTTGCTTTTTCTGCACCAATTGTGCTCCATCATTTATTAGAAAGTGGATGACTACCACACTCGTGTATGGACCTGTATTCCTTCCGGTCACCATTTTCGACCTCCTATTGTTCCGTTTGTACCAGCCATGAATACTATGAAGCTCTCTCCGAATTTAATGAGGACCAGGAAGATTCCAATTCCTTACTGAAGTTTCTGATTGCTTCTGTTGAACCTTTGGCTTTTACCTATGACATGTTTGGTGTGATATATATCTTAAGATACTGCAATCAGTTGGATAACATGCTTTGTAAAACCAACTTCATTGCTTCTCAACTCTCTCTACTTGGAGGCAAACTCACTTATCTAAGAAAGTTGTGGGAACTTTGATGATATACTTAAAAATCAAACATTGTTAACCAAAAGCAGAAATAAATTCAATTTTACAATACATGCAGCATGAATATATACATAGAAAATCACGTCTTTCTTTCACAAATTCTCGATTTTTTTTTCCATGATTTCTTTGCTGTTGGCAACTGCTATCAGCCTTTTTGCTTTACTTGAATAGCCGTTTGTTCCAGGACTATTAATAGAACATCTATTCTCACATACACGACCTTTAGCCACGCTTGTCTCCACTTCAAACCAACTTTTGTGATATTTTCATCATTGGCTTCCAAATCCAGCTCACCATCAATGTCACGAACATTAACTTGCATTGCATCTTTGCATTTATTAACCTTTTAACTATCATCTCGTTTCAACACTTCTCTCAAACTAATAAATTGCAAATATCAAATGCTTTACGTTGGTTATTTTAAGGATGCTTTTGTAAAAGTATTGTTAGTTCTAAGAGATTTTGCTACTTACAATTCCCTTACAACTCAAACATTAGATGGAAGAATTTACTAAATATTCATGGAAAGAACCAACCAAATATTGTTAGAAATGTAAGATGGTAAAATCCCAATAGAAGTACAATTAAGTATTAACAATTCCTACTATTGGATAACAAAGTCGCACATTGAAAAGAAAGGTACTTGTAATATACCTTATAAGTTAAGACAACCCCCCTTCTCAATAAAACTTTTTTGGAATAAGTGGATTTGAGTCTTTCACAAGGTATCAAAATCAACACTTTGCTAGCAAAAGATTGAGCTTAAACCAATAAGAAGTATTGAAGAACAAAGTCTTACATTAAAAAAGAAAAATACTTATGATGTATTTTATAAGTTTGAACAACTCATTTTTTCAATGAGGCATTTTGGAGAGATGTGAACTTGGGCCTTTCACACCTACTTCATTCAAGGGGTTTGGAGAATCTTTTTTCGAAATAAAACAGAAATTGTGGGAAGTCAAATGCTGGATAGCTTCCCATCATCACCAAATTGTCCTAGCTTGACTCAGGAGAACAACCCCCCACAAGCCTGAGTCTCGGCTCCTTGTGTTAACACCACATTTTTCTAGAAGGACTCGAATTAGTGCCTCGAATAGCCACGCCAAAGATGATCATCTATCATCTTCCACCTTCTTTAGGACTTCCCAAAGAATAGTTATTAATGTAAGTTTTACCAACTAGCTGCCTGCTAACCATTTCAAAGATTTGATATATTGTCTCAATATTGCATAGTAAGCTTTTCAACGCAGCATTTTAATTGTATAAGGAATAGGCAATAACAAGTCAATATAAATCAGTAAAATATATCTTCCTTTCATTTCACTAAAGAAAACCTCCGTCATGTCACCTATTAATAGGTAGACGACTTCTATAAGCATTTACAGTTCAACTTGGTATAATCTCGTTATGTTAGGCATGTATGTAATTTCCAAGACTAACTTCATTAAAGTGAGCAATTGATCAAGTGACTTCGAAAGAGCAATAAGTTGAATAATGATATGATAATATGGACATAAGTATTATGTAATAACTTTATTATTACATATTAATGCAAGCTTACTTTTCCACCAAAAAAACAAAAAATTACTATGTATTAAGAAGTCGAATTTGAAATAAACAAAGAATTTGATCTAAATTGATATACAACCAATATTTTATGCTTAATATCTTTCATTTCAGTAAAACATTAATCGTCATTACAATATCTGTGTCGACTCGATTTAGATGGCCTGTGCCGTTTCAATTACAGTTGCCGATCAAGGTTTCTTGAGTGACTTCTTGTCCCCGCATTATTAGCATCAAGGCATGCTCCCAAGCTAAAACTATTAAGGATATCAGAGCAGCAATTGCTCCAAACAGCATTATCCTCATGAAGCTGCAAAAAGTTGTTTCTTCTTTCCGGAACCCAGTGAGAAAAAACAAGACCTTCATGTTTTTCTTGGGAGAGTTAACAGCAGGGGCGGCTTCCAGTAATCCAGTCTTATCAAGTTGCAAAATGAAATTTTCAGTGGAAACAGCTAATTACCCACGAGATTTATCGGCTCGAGGCCCAATTGCTTTTAGCGGCAAACTAGATAAGAAAAACGGATGTGTTAGTGTTCTTGTATAAGGCTGCCTATTGTTGACATTGTGCCATCGTGCCTAAGTCTGCATCTATGAAAGCATTTCATAATACATAGATCACATTCTGAAGGAAGTGCAAAAAATTAAAAACATATATTTGTACGTATTATGTGGGCCGAAGTTACGTCCATTTTCACCATTAATACTCGACCCAAACCCACTTGGCTGTTCGTTTCATTATTATCAAAACAACTTCTCAGTTTCTTCCTCCGATTGCAAGAAGTGACAGTGGGTGAGAGAGTTTTTAAATTTTCTTTTTGTAGAAAAAGAATATGATTATTACCCTAACAAATGTGATTAAAAAGGAAAAAGAGTAATTAAATATTTACCGAAACGTCCAAAACCGATTTTAACTAAATTTATGAATGTTTATAAACATCACGGACTTTGTAAAAATGAATTTCAAAATCTTCAACATGACCGTTGCCATCGTCCCAACTTTTGGCAGTGTGACTGGGTCCTTATCGAGTGTTCATAGTATCTTCCTTTTTAAAATTTTGTTGTATTTTCTGACCTTCAATAATTGAAGTGGTAGATGGAGAAGTAATACTCAATACAAGGAAATCAAGCCAACAAAACTCGGGGGAACAAAAACAATAAAAATAAAAAGTAAGAATGGCATGTCTTTTACATTGTTATGCCTTCAAGAACTTGTCATTGTTGATATATGACAAAAAGTCTCTATAATCCCGAAATAAACAATACCAACTTAAATTCAAGAAACCTTTAGAAAGAATTCTATCCTTTCATTTTAGGACTATTCATGATAAATTATTTTTACTCTAGGAAAGGCTAAGAAGCTATGTTTATAGTTCCTTCTGTATACACAAATCTCGTTGCAAGATATGTATATAAAAAATTACAGCACATAGAATTCCCTTTCTTTTTTCCTTATTGGCTTTCCTTTTCTCTCTGAAGTCGACAAATCTAGGAAAACGACTGCCAAACGCAGGCTGGCTGAATCTCCGATGACAATGGGTTATGGATTTAGTAGGTAGCCATTCCAATGGCACTCAACTTTGGAATAAGGGTTTAGCCCCATGTCGTACGTTGGTCCATTTTTCTAAAATGTACTTTATCGTCTACCCAAACGTTAAATAAGTATGCATAAATCAATCATATTGCCTGAAGATACCCACGATTGGCGGCATAATTGAGAACAGATAATTTGCTTGCCTTGTACCCGTGTGAACGTCGCTCCACCCTCCACTAACCACTTTAGAAGAAGGAACTGGTTCTCAAGCAGGTCTTTTGAAATTTTAAATATCCAGCCGCGTGGAACATTGGGAAAAGGACATGACCTTTCACCCAAGTTTCTTTTTTTGCTTCAACATCTTGGTCTTCTCCTACGTAAAAGTAAGCCCATGTCTTTGAAATGTTCCCATTTTCTAAAGCTTTTAAATGGTCATTTTGATGAATCATACAGTGAATAAAAATAAATTAAAGTATAAATATAAATTATAGCAAATAGAATATCCTTCTCTTTTCTTTATCGTATTATTTTTCTCCTCAAAGTTTACAAATCTAGAAAAGCTACTCTAAAATTTGATTTTCCAATGACAATTGGTTTTGGATTAGGTAGGTGACAACTTGCTTTCGGTGTGGTCGTGTATTTTCACTGAACTTTAAATAAAGGCTTGATCTTAGAGGCCATGATAAACGTTTGGTGACTTTTTTAGACTTTTTTGTATCTTATAGTCTACCTAAACATTAAATAAGTACGCATAAAATCAATCAAGTCTTTGGAAAAAGCTGACTTGCTTTTTTTGTCGTCATTTGAACACCTCTTCTCTCCCTTATTTAGAACAAGGAACTAGTCTTCCAATAGGTCTTTAGAACGTTTAATATAATCGCATGAAACTTTGGGAAAAGGGTATGGTCCTCCACTCAGCTTCCTTTATCTACCTTAATGTTAAACATGTCTTTGTATAAGATAAATTCCATTGCTTTAGTCGGTGACCCTCGTTGTCAAATTATATCTTTCTACTGTTACCATGTGAATCCCACTTAACTTTACAAAAAGAACTTGGCCTGTCATCAAAGAAGATAAGAAGAGAGTCTTCTTCTAATTTTGTGCTTTAATTTTAACTCTTTAATAATTATCCTAACAGTCATTAGTTTGAGGGGATAAATATTAAATTAGTAAACAGCCACCGTAGATGGCCCTACTGATCGGAGGAATTCTAAATATAACTCAAAAAAATTTAAATGGTGGCTGTCACCGTCAAAAAAAGAATTTTCTTTTACTCTCAACTTTCTTTATCTTGCTTTCTTCCTTAACTTCTGATAAGTGGGCAAAAACACGTTTACTTGCACCGTAGCCTTGTGAACGCCGCTTTACTCTTAACGATGAGGAAAGAAAAATCCCGTATGAAATAAATAAAAATTTAAAGCGAAAGATTGATGGCAGAATCTTCAAATGATGTTTAGTTTCGGTGGCTGTCATCATCAGAGGGTTTGCTTTCGCTGTTGCCATGTGAATGTGTCTCAACTTTAAAAAAAGAACTTGACCTGCCATTAAAGAAGACAAGAAGAGTTTCTGCATCTAACTTTTTGCTTTAATCTTCATTCCTTGATAATTATCCCGACAACCATCAAATTGAGTAGGAAACAAAGGTAGGCCAATTCCTACATACTAATTACTAGACAGCTCCTCTAGAAGACTAAGAAAATCTTTAATTCTCAAAGCAAAAGTTATCAACTAGATAAAATAACAAATGCACTTTAGTTTGAGAAGTTTAAGAAAACAATGCAAGTATAAGATCGATATGGTTATTTTGTTCAATTATCTATAAAAATACAATAGAATGTTATTTTATAAACTAAATAGATAACAATCAACATAATCCACAAATTTTAAAGGAACAATCTTTCCTTCGTGATAAACAAATACTATTTCATCACTTAGAATTAAGATTAAGATCATGTATAAAAATAGAATTAAAAGAAATAGAACTATCAAAAGAAATAAGTAGTTAAAGCCATGATATAATTTTCACTCTTTACAATATATAATAAAATAGATTAGAAGCTATATATATGACTATAAGTCCCTTGATCTTCTTTCCTTTGTCTAGAAATGTTACACCCAAATCTCAAAGGATTTGGTCGTGCATACGATCATTAACAGTTGGTCCACTTTTCTACAATTTTCTTTACACCTTCTTTACCTATAACGTTAAATAAGCATCTAAAATCAATTATGTCTTTGGCAAAAGGTGTGATTTACTTCTTACTTTAAAATAAGGAATTGGTCTGTCAGTTGGCCCTTGAAACGATAAATATGTAGCCACGTAGAACTTGGGAAAAGAAAATGGCCCTCCACTCAATGTTCTTTATCTACTTCAACGTTAAATATTTTATAAAATAAATTTTATGCTTTACTTGGTGATCATGTTGAAAGAATTTGGTCTTCCCGTGTGAACATAAGCCCATCTCTCTGAAATGTTTTTATTGTTCCAATTCTTTCTTTTTGGTGGTTTTGACGGATCAAACGGTGGAAAATGGATCAAATTATACACACAAAAAAAAAAAATAGAAAGAGGAGTAGATTAGGGCTTTTGACGTTGAAATGAGAAAAAGCCCGCGTTCCAATATAATACCCAATTCAAGGTGATCTGGCAAATGAAACTCTAAATGAAATTTTAATCTATCCAGCAAACTTTCTGAAAGTCAAAAAATTGATCTGATAATCACAACTTTGATATTATTTTAGATTCCAAAAAATATTCTCACATTTAAAAGCCATTCATAACGAATTATTATTACTCCAAGAAAAGAACAAAAAGTCATCAAAAGTTTAAAGAAACTAAACTATTGATTTAACTTCTTGTATCGTATTATGTTGGAAATGATCGATCAATTATAGGACTGAATAATTGATTTCAAAATAAACTGATCAAACGAAAATAGAACATGTAAAATGAGTTGGTGGTTGTCAAAAGACAATTTACATGCCTTATAGCACATGAATACCTCTTTATTTGGAGACAAGAATCGCTAAAATTATGCTACTTTTCTCTCAACTTTAATAGTTTGAATCCGGGGATTGGAAAAATAATCCTTAATTCAGTAGCAAAACTCTAAAGAAATTTGAATAAGAAATAACAAATAAATTTGAGACAAAAAACTTTATCAAGCATGTCAATTATAAAATCTTTTACTATTTATAACTTTAAGACATTGTAATACGAATTTCAAAATATCCGATAGGGTCAAAACCTTTTTGACCTTTTATACTTAATAAATTCTCAAAATACACAATAAGGTGTCTATTTTTTAAACTAAGGTATTTATTCAATCTTTGTATTTAAAATTTTATTGCCTGTTTTTTAATATTTTAGTAAAATTGGATGAAGACAAAAATTTACTGTAGAATCTTGTGTCAATTGGAGAAGTAAAATTAAATGTGAGGAGGTAAGGGAGACTAAATTTTAAAATAAAAAATTTGATAATTACCCGCCTTTAACACAAATGTGTCTCCAAAAATTTTTTATTTTAACTTATGACAACAAGACCAACACATGGTAATTGTAGATAGAATTTTTACTTCTCTCATTTGTACTTCAATGTTAAATATTTTTATACAAATCAATCACATCACATGCACGTTAGTCATAATTAGCTCTTGGAAAAAGAAGATGGTGAACGCAAGCCCGGTCTTTGAATTTCCTTTTTTTTTTTAATTAAACTTTTCCAAAACTTTTAATGGTCGTTTTGAGGAATGAGATAGCTGTGGGAATCTTTTTTACGAGCCACGTGTTATTACGAGGTTAATCTTATGATATGTCTAAAGGGTGAGGTCACCGCCTCCATAACACCAAACGGTTGCCTCCTCCCACACTTGCTCTCTGCCACCAACCCGTTTCTACATTTCCTATCACATACCTGAATACTAATTCCTGAGTTGTGTGAGAGAGGGATCCTACTGGAGATGGACATCCAACGTTTTCTAATAGAGAGGTGCAAACATTACGACGACATTTTTGTTGTAAATTTGGAGCTGGACAAAGCTGGCAGTGACGAAGTTCTTTGCAGGAACTGTAAGAAGCCTGTCTTGGGAACATGTCTTAAAGATTGTAGTACTTACTGTCATCTATCATGCTTCGGTTTACCCCCCAAGATGGGGAGTCTTTTTCTTCACGTTGGGAGTGGACATGGAGAGTTGATCTTCACTGGAGAACTGAAAAATAAAGGCAAAGAAGACGCTGTTTGCTTTGGGTGCGAGAAGGCAGTTGTGGGTCCGGGATACGAATGCTCTGCCCCCGAATGCAAGTTCCTTCTACATCAATCGTGCGCCGAGCTGCCTCTGGAGATGCAACACCCCTACCACTCACACCATGCCCTTTCTCTTCGAGAGCCAGAATTTAATTCTTATTGTAAGGCTTGCGGTAAAGACTGCAGCGGATGCTTCTCTTACAGTTGCAGTTGCAACGAGTGCGATTTCAAACTTGACTTCTTGTGTGCTACCTGGCCAATTAAAAATAGAGACGACTGCCACCATGAATACCGGCCCATCTTTATGAGGTCCCGGTACACTTGTGATGCCTGCGGGGAGGAGGAAGACGAGGGATTAGCCGGCCAATGCAACATCTGTCAACTCATGATTCGCGGAAAATGTGGTCATTTTTCACGCATCATCAAAATTACAGCCCATCGTCATGGCCTGTTTATCACCTATTCCCTTCGGGAAGTCCGTGAAGTCAAAGAGGGTGAGAATATATTCTGTAATCTTTGTTACGAAAAGATAAAGACCAAGTATGGAGCCTATTTTTGCAAGAAATGTAATTTCGTGGCTCACTTCAAATGTGCGGTTTCTTTTCTGGAAAGAGTACTTGAGGAATGCGATGGTTTTGGCTCCGAGGATGAGGAGGAGATCGGCGCAGGGTTTGAAGAAGGAGCTGAGTCCATTCAACATTTTGGCCACGATCATACTTTAAGTCCTAACAATGAAGAGTTCACAAGTGATAAGCGCTGCGATGCATGCGTGGGATTAATTTCAGCCCCATTTTATAGTTGCAGGGAATGCAACAACTTCTTTCTGCGCAATAAATGTGTCCATCTACCAAGAAAGAAAAAACATTCTATTCACGAACATCCACTTAACCTCGGCTCACATGTTCCTAGCTTCGGTGGACTGTTTCGTTGTGATGCTTGTCGGCGTCTTAGTCAAGGATTTTCTTACGAATGTGCTGAGTGTGACTTCATCATTGACGTTAAATGCTTTTTAATGCCGGAAAGTTCGAATATGAAGGTCACTCAGACACTCTCTTCCTTGCAATACATCCTAAGGGAAAGAAAAGATGCAGTGCTTGTGGTCACCGTAGCCACAACTCCAAATACAAACAGCTCTTTGTGTGCACTGAATGTGAATTCGCCTTGTGTTTTACATGTGCGACTTTTCCATTTCCAGCATGGCACAGATTCGACGCCCATCCCCTAAAATTCACACATGTTTGCGAAGTGAATGATGAAGATTATTATTGTCTAATTTGTGAGAAGAAAAGAGAGCCAAAGGATTGGGTCTATTATCGTGAAGAATGTGACTTCAGTGCTGACATCCAATACATCCTTGGGCCGAATCCCAACAATAAGTTTGGCAGTGTTTTGAAGTGGAAAAATCACGAGCATCCTCTCACATTTGTCCAAAAAGATGTGTTCTCTGCCCCATGCGGTGGTTGTCATGGGCCTTTTCATGGTGTAGCGTTAGAATGTGCTACATGCAAACTCAGTGTACATCCCTTCAGAGGTTGTCTGGAAGATATAGAACTACTAGAACAGGTAACAACACTGTACCACTGGAACAAAGAGCAAGAATCTACTTAAATTTTCTTTATATTTATTTTAAGAGAATTTGAAATTTGACTCTTATACCAAACGTCCGTAAATAATTTGATTGATATTTAGTTTTACTTTTGAAGTCTATGTCTAATATTTGTCTATACTTTTAAATCTATGTCATTATTACTGCTTTGAATTTTCGGAACAGAGTTGGATTGGATTCTCTGTTGTTTGTTCCATAACATTATGCAAGAGCAAACGAGAGGGCTATATTTGAGTTGGATGAGTGCCCTTAAATCCAGTTTTTCTCTTTCTAAAAATTCAGATTTTAACTTAATTCCATCGTTTATGTCCGAATCTTTCTTCTTTTCAGAAAACCATCATTTTTATTTGTTGTGTTTCCAACGCCACGGTTTTCCTCTCTAGATTTTGGCCCATCTTCCACCGTTATGCGCCACCGAATCAAAAGCCCCTCCTTCCTTCGCGTTACGATCAACAAATTACTTTTTCTTCTCCTTTTTTATCTGGACCAGTCTGATGGCAATTGTCTCTTCGTCCCCAAAAGAAGTTTTGGGTGTTTATGTTATTTTGGTTGAGTTCGGTTTAGTAGGAACGGGATTAAAAAATCAAGAGAGAGAAGAACGATATATAAAGGACGGGAGAAATGACCCTCTGGTTCTGTTACAGGATGAAGAGAGCATTCTTGGGCCCTTTCTGATTTGGTGGAGGCGGCGATGGCTGTGGTGATTGTGACTCCTTTTCTCGTTACGATGAAGTTGTGACGATGGTGGGGAACAGCGCCAGCACTCGAAGCGGCAGTTCAGCCGAAAGGCGGGCTTGAAGGAAGAAGAGAGATTTGTTGTGCAAGAAACAGACCTAGAACAGAGAAACCGATTGCAAAACAGACAGACAAAACTTCAAAAACCAATTTGGATTTTGTATATTTTTCTTCTTTGAATGTTTACGTTGAATCCCAGCACTGAGTACCATTTGTTGGCCTAGTGATCGGTAAAGAGCATCGCGGTTAGCTGCCAATTATACCGTAGATCTTACATTGAGACAAACCGAGGACACTTGTGCCTTCATTCTGAGATATTATGTGTTCTTAACATCCTTACTATTGTTGTTGTTGTGCAGGAATTTCTTGTTACGGGTGAAAAATCACTCCTTTATCAAAGGGAATTAATCCATGGTTTTGTTTAGAAAACCAAAATTTGTGGTTTTAAGGTAAGAGTGTTTAAATTCTGTTGGCATAGAATGCTGCATCATGCAAATTGTAGGATAAAGGTCTGAATTTCCTTTGGATTGAAAGAAATTGATTGTGTACTAGGTTGGATTGAGGCAGGTGGACGTAGAGTTGATTGAATTTAGTCGAACCACCAAAAAAACTGATTCAGCAAGTTTAAGGCTTGTTGGATATTTGTGTTCTATTGTGAAATTTAAGTGTTGTATGGTATTTTTAGTATTGGGTGATATGCCGAGGCTCATCGCATTGCGCTAATTTTCCAAGTGTGAAAAACTTGTGCGCAGAATGTAGACATTGTGGAATGTCTATGTTTGTGGTAAGTAAAAATAATTTTTTAATTAGTTGATTAAAGGAAAGTGAATGCATGTATCAATGTAAGCTTGGACTGCACCATTCATATCTTGTTTGAATCTTCTTTCTATTTTTGCCAATATTTTTATTTATTTTGTGATACATTGTTTATTTGTATTATGTTTATTTAAGCATTCAACTTTGGTCCTAGATAGAGATTTCATATATGCTATTCAAAAGAAAATTAAAAATAGTTCCTTAACCCAATAAAATCCTTTATTCTTGAAACCTTGAACTCAAAAAGAATTAACATTGTGATGAAAGCCCATATCCTTCTTTGCCTAATGGATACTAGTAACATATTTGTTTTTGTCAATAAAGCATTTCTTGTTGCAAGATAGCTAGAGAGAAAAGAGAGCAAGTTTGCACATAGGCACATATGCACTATTTGGCAATTTGTGATATACAATAAACTTCAATATACTCTTTTACCCACGAAAATACCTTTGTAAGAAAGCAATGCATGAGCCATAAGGTGTTTACTTGAAAGTTAAGCTTGATATCATGTTAAAAAGTTTATTTTTCCCTTAAAATCATCTTATAGAGTAGGATAATATTTTTCACATATAAAAAATATAATAGTTAAGCATATTAGCAATACAAAATGTATATCAAGTCTCATCTTGCTAGAAATGATTTGGTTAGTGGAATTGCTTTTATTCCCTTCCACTTTTAATAGATTTTGGATATCAGAGTGTTTGATTGTGGAAAGAGCCACTTCATGATGCATAATTTTTAAAATCTAATGTACTAAAATATGTGATTGGTGGTGTTTGAATCACATAAAATCCAATATGTAGTACTTATATGGTTTTCAAATAACACTTTAGAGTTTTGGTGGTAAACAAATAGTAAGCTTTTTTTCTCAAAAAGTCAAAAACATGTTGAAAAAAGTCCCTTTGTAAAGATGTCTACAATTTGATCAACTGAAGAAATGAAGTGAATGGAGAGTTGCTGATTTTTGATCCGTTCTCTAAAAAATGGTAGTTGATTTCCATATGTTTTGTACAAGTATGGAATATAGGGTTGGTGATAAAATTATCACACCACAATATATGAGGCTTGGAGAGCTAGACTTGAAAATCCTAGAAAAGAGCCTCTATCCAAATGAATTTTGTGGCAATGCCCTCAAGACTTTTAAATTTGGCTTCAATGTTAGGTTGAGCAACATTTTTTTGTTTCTGAGAACTTCATGAAATAAGATTAGATCCTAAAAAGACATAGAATCCATATGTGGAGTAGCGATCATCTTAATCACCAACTTAACCAGCATCAGAATAAGCATAGAGTGAGTCAAATGTGTTGGAGGTTAACATAAGGCTGAAACGAGGTGTGTCTACCAAAAAATGAAGTATTCATTTTACAAATGTCTAATGAGTATTAGTTAGAGCATGTAGTATTGACAATATAAGAGATATCAAGCCTTGTGAGAGTTAAATATTGCAATGTGTCAACAATGCTTCTATATTGGATAACATTAGAAAAAGGTTTACCATAATTGACGAATAAAGAATGACTAGTGGTACATGGTGTACAAACCCCATGATCATAGCCCCTATTGGCATAAATAATAGTGTCAAGCGCAATTTTGGCTTGATGAAGGAACAAGGCGAAGGTAGTGAATTGAGCCTTAATTTCAAGAAAGTAATAAAGATCACCATGATCTTTAATGTCAAATTCATTTTGTAATTGGGTGAGGATATGAGAAAGAGAAGCATTTTTTCTTCTAGTAAAAATGATATCATCCTCGTATATGAGTAAGAAAACACTATAGTTGCAAGTATGCAAGATAAAGAAAAAGGAATTAACCAAGAATTAGTGAATCCAATTTTAATAACAAAATGATTGAGATGTTAATTCCAAGCTCATGGAGCTTGTTTAAGTCCATAAATGGAGCAATGTACTTGACCTACTGCTGTGGGATGTTAAGGATCGACAAAGCCTTGAGGTTGTTACATATAAGTTTTTCCTCAAATGAACCATTGAAGAAGGCATTTTTAACATCAAGTTGTTTAATAGTCCAACATCTAGGATAAGCAAAAAATAAAAGAGTTTTAATGGTGACAAGTTCAAAGACGAGACTAAATATTTCATTATAGTTAATGTTAAGTCGTTGATGGAACCCTTTGGCAAATAGTTTAGCTTTATAATGTTCAAGAGTGTCATCATATTCAAGTTTGGTTTTGTATACCCATTTATAGACAATAGGAATTACGTTGGGTGGAGAGTGGACAAGCTCCCATGTTTTATTTTTTAAAACAACAATGTATTCTTTTACCATAGCTTGAAGTCATTTAAGGCCATTGAAAGCTTCAATGAAACTTGATAGTTCCTTTTAAGGATAGGTAGATGTTATGAAAGCATAAGTACAATTTTGAGTAAGTGTACGTCTCACAATTGTACCATCCTTAGGCTTAGTAGTCATCAAATAACAAGGCAATGAGAGATACACCAAAGTAGGACTTATGAAGTGAATAGGCGACAAATGCATGTTGGAAGATAATGGTGGATCTAAATTATTAGCAAAATCCAAGAAAGTAAACATAAGCTTAACCTTAAACCCCCAGGAATAGGTACTAACTTAGGTAAAGGAATTAAAATGGCTCCATTGGACGGTTGTAGTTTTTCTTTTTGAGAAAAATGATATATATTTTCATCTAAAATGCATTTACAACAATAAACATTTGCTTTGTTTTTAAACAAAGGCAACAGTATCCTTTATACCTTGTGAGATATCCAAGAAAGACACAAGGTCGCAATCTTGGATTAAGTTTAGGTTTAGTGTAAGGATGTAAGTAGGGATAGACAAGACATCCAAATGTTCTAAGATGAGAGATAGATGGAGCTTGATGAAATAGACATTCCCAATGTGTTTGATTTTGTAAAACAAGGCTTGCTAGCCTATTAAAAAGATGTGCAACCGTCTCAAAAGCAAAATCCCAATAGGATAAGGGTGCACGAGCTTGGATTAACATAGAAAGACATATCTCAACTATATGTCTATGTTTGCATTCAGCGATGCTATTATGATAGGGTGCATAAGGGCTTGAAATTCTTTGATGTATACCCAATTTATGAAGCAGGGCACTAACGGAGGCCAACAAAAATTTTATGGCCCCATCACATTGAATATTTTTTATTTTCAACTAATTTTCAAAGATTCTTAAAATATTAAGAAATTGTTCTCTAAATTGAAATGTGTAAATCTTGGTAAATTTTGAGTAGTCGTCAATAAAGGTTATATAATATTTGTTGCCTTTGGATGATAAGATGGGTGCAAAGCCCCAACTATCAAAATAAATTAATTCAAGTGGAATCCAAAAAATATTATTGGTGAGTGGATGATGATTCCAAACACTCTTGCTAACCCTACAAGCATTACATGGAGAAGGAATATTTCCAAAAAAATGCAATTTTATTCATATGAAGCAATTTTAGTACATTTTGATAGGCCACATGCCCTAGTATGTTATGTCATTTTTCAAGCATATTGATGGAGGTTGTAAACACCATTGGTGATTGCTTCATAAAGAACAACTTTAAGCGATGAAGTCTTTAATCAATTGTTCCCATTAAAAGTGTCTTCCCCGTATGGATATTTGGTGCAAATACAAAAATTTGAATAAAATGAGAGCACATAGTTATTATCTTTAGTAAACTTAGAGATAGATAATAAATTTTTAAAAATATTTTATTTATAGGGATTAGTGAGATTAATTTTGTGGGTGATGGGTAGGCTAATACCATCACCAACTATTACCTATTACCTATTGACCCCCATTATAGTCCGTAACATTATCCAGGCCCATGTCCAAAGTTGCAACACAAGTTGTTCCACAAGAATTTGGAAACTAGCCTGCATATGCTTGGGTTGACGGAGGGGAGTTAAAATTAAAATGGCCCATGGTAGGAGCTGGGTTCTATTGCGTGTTGTAGGCTTGATGGTTGGCCGAAAAGTTTCCAAATCGAGGAGGACGCGCGAAAAAAAAAAGAGCCCAATGTCCAAGCTTGCAATAGAGCTAGCAGTAAACAAGGCACCTTCGATCATTGGTGAAGGTGCGGCCGCCGGCAGAGGGTGTCTAGTGTTTGCGTGGATTATAGCAACCCCCAGCACGATTTTGACCCGCGGTTTGGTAATTTTCTAGTTATGCTGGGTTTCAATCGCCGTGGGTGGAGAATGTCGCCGGAGGAGAAGCAGTTTACTCGGCCAACTCTAAATGGGCTTCTTGAGTTAATAAAAGACCACACAAATCCTCTCTTGTCAGAGTGGAGGTCCTTGTGTGTACTGCAATTGTAGTAGCTAACGGAGCAAATGAAGTCCCAAGACCCTAAAAGAGATGAGTTAAAAACTCATTGTTGGAGACAGATTCTCCAATTACATTGAGTTCATTGACCAATGCATTCATCTCTTGAATATATTCTATCACAATCCTATGACCTTTCATCATGGACTGTAGGCGGAGGCAAAGGGATGAAGCCTTTGCCATGCTTTGCGTAGAGAACTCAATGCATAGGGCTCGCTAGGCTTCATTGGAAGTCACAGCACTATTATTGCTCATCACAATCACATTTGAAGATGAGTTTAGAATCAAAGCAAGGGCCATTTGGTCCTTCTTCATCCAACCAAGGTATTCTGGATTGGTGATTCAAATAATATGGCCGCCAACATCTGTTTAAGTTGCAAACTCCTTGAGGCACGGGAGGTATCCGTCCACAATATGGAGCAATTCATTTGCTCGTAAGTAAGGCATTATATGTGTCTTCCAAATAAGGAAGTCATACTATCAGAAAAGATCTGGTAGTGGTAGTTGACAAGGTGTGGGTAAAGAAATTAGTTCCACATCAATGCAAGAGAACCAAATTTTGTGCCTTATAAGTGCATAGGTTTTCCCCCTATATTTGCAAATTGCTTTTCACATACCAACTAGGGCATTACTTTTATCATGGTATTAGAGGTATAGGCCTTTGTATTTGACTAGGCTCCAAACCTATATACTTATAAGACGCAAAGTTCGATTCCCTCACAAAAAAAGAAAAGAAAATTGGATAAAAAATATGCATATTAAGCATGTATTCAAGCTTAAGTATACTACATATAAAAGACATCCTATATATAATATTCATCTAGACCTAATTATAATATCACGATAATAATAAAATTTTTAGGTTTCTTATAATAATTAAGTTTTTTATTGTACAAAAATACACAATAAAAAATAATTGATATCCATGTAAGATGGAATTTGTATCGCTAACAATTAAAATACATATTTACAAAACTCATTGATTCGAGTAAATTTTGTTTAATCTTTTAAATGTATAGGTTATAAGATATAAAATAAAAAAATAAAACAAGTACTTGGTGAACTCAAACACACTTAGCAAGTCGATTATTCAAACCCGGACAAAAATTAAGCAATTAGCAAAGAATTTTGTTTAGGAACAAAAGCTATCCTAAACTCATGCTTGCAACACAAGTAAAATGGATGTGGGACCAAATGTTTAATGCCATGGCCAGCTTTGTATACCATCTGCAACCGAACCGAGCATTCTTGGATCTCATCACTTTATCCTTTAAGCCGAAGTGGATATGTATACAACAAATAAGTCCTTTTCTGGAGACTTCGGTCCTTCTGGTTTTGGATAACTTGAAAGAGGAAGGAAAATATTAACAATGAAAACGAAAGGCAGAAGACAAGAAACAGAAGAAGCAGACAAAAGACCACGTGTAAACATAACCTCCACTAATGTCCCTCTTTAGAGGAATGAGGGAAGGAGAGAGAGATAAATGTAGACAAGGATTGACATTAATCTAGAGAGCTTCTTTCGATACGCAGTGCAGTTTCCAACCCGACGAAGCTTCACAGGCTAGCAAAAATGGCTGCCATGCCTTTCTCTGCATCTTTTAATTGTTTCTTGGGGACCAAAATCAACGCAAGTTCATCTTCACTGTGGCCTTCAATGGCTTTTCCGATCCCATCTACGAAAACCTCCCTTGGGTCCTCAAAATCAGCTTTTTTTCAACACGGGCTCTCTTTGCAATCATCAACTTTTCCTCGATATGTACTGAAGTCTCGTTCTTTCGCGGTTAATGCGAGGGCGGCTACGGAGAAGACTATTTACGATTTCACTGTCAAAGTAAGCGTTCTGGGGAAGAAGTAATATTATTTTGTCCGCTTCCTTTGCTTTTAGTTTTGGAATTCCTGGTACTGATAGTATCGGTGGAATTTCGACTGTTCTGTGAAGAATTTGAGTTCCGGGTGCTGTGTATTAGGTTGTGTCCTAATTATATACGGTTGAGGTGATCCTTATGACATAGATATGTATGCATGTGGATACGTTTAACAATTACCTGCATCTATTGAATATGACGGAGGAAAATATCTAAACTCTTAAGGACCGATGAGTGGTAACTCTATCTTGCATCTTGGCAGTGCCGTCAACTTGAACAATTAGGAGGAAAATGAAGCTTGAATAATTCAGAGGAAAATAAACTTGGACAATTAAGTGGAAAGTAACCTAATTTATGGCTACTTCGTAGTGAAGCGAAAGTTTAGCTCTTTTCAATTGGCATATGTTACTCTTGTCTTGAATGGTGGAATAATGTGAAGTGAGTTCAATTTCCATTTTATGTAAATTCCTTCTTTGAGTTTGGGTGTACTTGTACATACTTGTGTTTTCTGATGTAGCTTTAGAGGGTAGAGAAAGTAGTGTTGTAATTCTCTACTTGGGTTCGATTAATAAGATCCATAGGTTATCAATGGAACACTGTCTCCCTTCTGAGAGGTTTTGTTATGTCTTCAACAGTTTTAAGTTCAGGATGTTCAATTTGGGAATGAATATGTGACTCTATATTTATATTGTGCTTATGCACGGGGGTTTGTTGACGCAGGATATTGATGGGAAGGATGTTTCTCTCAACAAGTTCAAGGGGAAGGCTCTCTTGATTGTTAATGTTGCTTCAAAATGGTACTCATAGCTGAATGAAAATTGGACAGCTTTGCAAACTTGTGTTTCAGCCAAAGTTCATCCTTCATTTTAGTTTTTCCACAATTTGAAATCTGAATCTCTTTATCATATTCATTTCAATTTGTTATATAACTGGATTTTTTTTTCTTTGAATCACAGTGGTTTGACGACTTCAAATTACTCAGAACTGTCTCACATTTATGAAAAGTACAAACCTCAAGGTACGCTCAAGCAAATGGTGGATAGTGCGACAATTTTAGTTTTGAGAATCTTTTAGAGATTGACCCTTCCACTCAATTGAGCCATGATTAATGTGCGGGGCTGTTTAATTTTGGCTTTTCAAATATTTGTCCATGGGTCTAACTACTGCTTGGTATTGTTAGTCGAAATAGTGTTGAATCCACCGTTGTTCGACTTTCTGAAATTTGAAAATAGGTTTTCCCTGCTGTTTCCATGTTATGTGACTCAAATAACAGAAAATGCACTCTTTTGCACGGAATTAAAGATAACTGTAAGTGACAACACTTTTACTTTTGCCGTTGTATTCATGTCCATGCAAAAGGGGATAAATGAAGTACTGATGTTTTAAGAATCAACAGGATAGAACTTATTATGACCTCCAGTACTTGTAAGTACTTAGTTACTTTAACCCTTTGACAATTAGGTGCCTGCTTAAGTATAATAATGTGTCAAGCTTGTGGCTGATTGGAGTGATTCAAATTGTTTGTATTTGTCTATCATGTTTTGTAAACTTTGAAAACAACCCATCATCATTCACTTTTCACTTGCTGCAGTTGTGTGGTTCATTATATATGTTTCGTACACTGTCAACACATGTTCTCTGAGATGACAGAGGTGCAAAGTTCAACTGTTCCTGCAAATATTTGCTCAACTTTCAAGCGTATCTCATCAATTATTATTTCATTCAATTGAGGATCAAATAAGCCATTTAACTCTGAAGCATCTGAGAAGTCCTTAAAGGAAAATATATATATATGAATTTATTACTTTGTTGATAAATACTGTTTGTGTTTGTTTCACATGCCTTAGTGATTTCTAACTTAAGCAAGACATTGTTTTATCTTGAGTTTTTTGTTTCTAAATTGTTTTCTCATTGCAGGATTAGAAATTCTAGCTTTTCCTTGCAATCAGTTTGGTGGGCAAGAACCTGGTTCGAACCCAGAAATTAAGCAGTTCGCTTGTACAAGGTTTAAAGCAGAATTTCCAATTTTTGATAAGGTGTGTTGATGCACTTTTTCCTCTGTAAATAACAAAATTTTCTGAGGGTGGTATTCTAGAACTAAGAGTTCTGCGCAACAGGTTGATGTCAATGGGCCCAGTACTGCTCCAGTTTACCAATTCCTGAAATCAAATGCTGGAGGATTTTTGGGTGATCTTATCAAGTGGAATTTTGAGAAGTTCTTGGTAGACAAAAATGGTAAAGTTGTTGAGAGATACCCACCAACTACATCACCCTTTCAAATTGAGGTATGCTTTTCTTTAATGTATTTTCTTGCTTTCAGTGCTAGAGTTTGGAAGTCACTGGATATTATGCTGCTTAACCTACTTGAAAATAGATGAGGACACCTAATTAATATGAAAATCAAGTTGTTTGACTCTTCTAATTCCTGTGCGGATGGCCATAAAAGTCAGTTTCATGGTACAAGAACAACATGTGCAATGAAAGTTTTTTTCCAAGTAGGTCTTATTAAGAAGTTAGCATGATTGCACTTCTCAAATCTGTTCTGCACCTCTTTTTTGATTCAAGCTCTGCCGGAGACAAGTGGATTCAAAAAATTAGTATGTAATCGATTACTACTGTTTAATTTTGACTTCCAATGCTTTCCCACGTTTATTCCTGGCAAAAGAAGTTTTCATATCCCTAATTTGAGTTGAATTTGTTGTTGACTGCAATCTGGTGCAAATTATGGATGACTTTTTACATTTACAAATTGATTTTCAGCTAATGAACGATCTTTTCGTAGCTCTGCTTAAGTTGTTGGCTTGGGTTAGCCTTGTATTGTGGATTAGTTAATATAATTTTGGAACTATTGGTGAGTTCAGTCCACAGGCACCCACAGTTGGACGTTTATGATATGGGTAGTCATCCAAGACTTTGACTAATGCTATTTTGAAACTTTGTTGGTTAGTTCAGATGTGACGAGTTTCTCTTTAGTTTAATTAGTTCACTTGTTTAACCTCTATATTGTGTCTTAATATAAGCTTGAAACTATTTGGTGAGTTAGATTCCAATACACCCTCTGTTCAGATGTGATAAGGTTCTCAAAAGAGAACTTACTACAAGGTCACGTGGTGGGGCATGGATTTTATCTGATTCTTAGGGCTGTTAATACAGTAACATAGGTATAAGCATGCCACCATTAATCAACATTAGATCTCCAATTTGATCAGAGCTGTTGATGTCCCCTGCTGTGGAAAAAAAAGCCCAGAAAAGATCTCAAGAGGGACCCTTTTTTTCTTTCCATGAAGAATTAGCACCACCTGCGAGATTCTGAAGTGCAAAGACTAAAACATTGAAGTAATGTCATAATGATTATAGATTTTGGATTTTCTGTTTGTGTCTCTGAGACTGATTCCCATGAAGATTATGCCGTCAACTGTTTCCCTTTTGGTTGTGAATTTCTACCAACTCCTTGCATTTGTACGTTAGAGTATTTTCTTACACGTAAAGATTCTGGAAGAAACAACCTTTTACTTCTCTGATTGATCGATTCGTGATTTCAGAGGGATATCCAACGAGTCCTTGCCGCATGAACTCAGAATTGCAAAGGCTATCGCATGGCATTTGAGCTCTGCTGAGGGAAGAAGAATGCATGGATATATGTATATATCTAGATGAGCCTCCTTAGTTGTATTTTCTGTACAAGTTATTTGAGGTTGATACTTGACAAGGCTGCTTTCTTCCTTTCCTTTATCCTTTTCCCATCGTTTACAATTTTCTGAAGGGATCAATACTTAATACCTTTTTGTGAATGGAACTTTAGTCAAAAGGAAGTTGAAAATGTATAGTTGATGCTTGTTTGAATGCGCTGTGGATTTCCATGTTTATCATAGCCTCTGCCTGCAAGTGTTGAGCCCTGCATTTTTTGGCCACCTGTTGCAACAAATCAAGTTGTCCGGAAAGCCTGTTACAGCCAAATCAATGGCTATTTGGGGTCCTGTTATTAAATCTACAAGGAGCAAGCTAAACAAGCTTCTGTTAGATACATGCATGTAATATTATTTAAGAAAAGCAAATCTAGAAGGGATAGCTCTGAAAACTAGAACAAGATATTTTGAAAATTAAAGACTTCTACAATCCATGGATCCTCGAAAAAATATATGAATGTCCTAATGGAATTTGGAAATTTCAGATTACTAGTCAAAGAAGTTAGGTTTCTAGCAAATGTAATCAACTAAAGAGTTTGAAGCCAAATCGATGGCTATGTGGGATACTGTTGTCAAATCTACGACATAATGGGGAAGGTGACACAAGATTTTTTAATAAATATATCCAAGCAGTATTATCTAAGGAAGGTAAATCTTAAAAAAAAAAGTAGCTCTAAAAACTCTATCTAATATTTCTACAACAATTAAAGACTTCTACAATCCAAAAATCCCCCAAAAAATGTATGAAGATCTTAATGAAATCTAAAAATTATAGATTACTAATCAAAGAAGTTAGGTTTTTGGAAAATATAATTAATTGAAAAGTTTGAAACTTTGACAATTAACATAATCCCTTATGTATTTTAAAGGTAGATGAACAAAATCTTTAAGGACTTTAAAGATTTTTATGTTACCTTTACCTTCTTTGCTTGCATCATGATTAGTGGCAAGAATAATAGTATTAAAATGCTAATTTCTTTTCAAAACTACTATGGAAGAAATGAAACAATTTTTAGTTTTCATCATAAAGGATTTCACCATATATTACAAGTAACTTGAGATATTTTACTACTTTTTCTTACAATCACTATAAAACAAAGTTGTGAATTTTATGACTGATGGTAAAAAAAATGTTTTTGTATTTGAATTTATTTTCAGTTGAATCATGATTTAATATTATGTTAAAAAATAAATCTCTTTCTTAATATTAATTTTCAATGAGATGGACTACTTTTTCACAGATAAATATATTTCGTAATAAATTAATTAGTGTTATTTTAATTTGGACGCTTTGTCGATACTTTGGACCGTTGCTTTGGGCTTGACTCTGGTCAACGAATTCAACGGCCCAGAACAGTCGGAGAGAGTCCCTCGTCGTATTTACAGTTTTGTCCTTTTCCCAGACTAGCAATGTGCTTCTCCAAAGTCATCTTCTCTTTTTGGATACTTTGCGTCGCTGCGAAGAAAACCTTTGGTTTTTCACTGAGCTTTGTCTGATCACTCGGTTCCATCGCTCATGGTAAATTTGTTTTCTGCTTTACCTCTATCCTCGCGCTCTGTTGTTGATTTGTTTACTGTTTTACGGAATTGATTTCTCTGAATTACGCTTTGGTGTGTTGAATCGTCTAGAGCAATGTTTAGGGTTTACGTTGCTATGCTAGATTGTTCTTGTCTTGGGCTTGGACTTTACTGTCAAGTTCAGTTCTGTTTCTTTTTTTCTTTTTTTTTTTTCCCTGCTTTTGTCGCTGAGAGAATGTAGGAAAACACATGGGTCTGTCTCTGATTTTTCGTTTACTGGGCAAAGGCAGACGTTCGTAGCTTTTTCTGTGTTTGGAAAACGGAATTTGAAAAGTGTTTGCTCTGGGCTATTCCTTCTCTGACCATATTCAAGGGCACCAAACGATAGCCTAGCTTTTGATTCCTGCTTTGTATGTATTACATGATTGAGAATTCCCCTATTTTCATAATGTCAAGTACAATTAGCGTTCTTTTCTGCAGTTGAGAATTGTATCAATTATTTGGTTGAAGGTTCCAATGTCCTTGCTAGTTTTGTTATAATAAGTGGCAGTTATGATATGCATCAGAGCTTCCTTTTCTTTTTGATTTGGTTCCCTACAGAGACTCTTTATTGTTTGGTGATTCAGGAACATAGAACCTGATACAATATTTCCATTCTTTGATGGTCATGCATCTTTGGTTACTAGTATAATTGGTTTTTTGTCCCTTTTATTGGCCATACTTATGGAATGCTGGTTTATTGGGTATTTGTAGGGCGTGATCTAGGGATACGAGAGATTGGTTTGTAATGTAGAACGATATGTGAGGTGAAGGATGTGGAATTATTCCTATTTATTTGGTTGTAAAATGAACAAATATGAAATATGGTGACCCATCACCCATGATAACTGTTTTTCTGATGCATCAAGCTCTAGCTTTCCAATATTGAAGCTGGAAAATTCATTTTCTTGTTTGTACTTCAGGGCAGATCCCAAATTGAATCTACAATGTCTTTCGTCTTTTCAATTCTCTAGTTATGTTTGAACCCACTACTATTAAAACGAGTTTTACTACCTTCTAAGAGGTTAATTTAGGAACATTATTTAGTTTCTTTTTGCTCCGGTTAAGAGTAACTGAATGTCGGAAGTTAAACCATGTTCATATCCAGGTGAATCAACCCATTTGCTTCACTTGTTGCATGCCTATAAAAGAATTCAGGCAGAAAGTTTTCCCTTTCCTAGCCTTTTGGCTAGCTTGCTGATTCTGGGCATCTAAAAATGTTTCCAAAAGGCATTACCTGATCTTTTTATGACAACACTGAGCTACAATACATTTGCAAAATTGATGCTATATAGATAGGTCGTTTAGTTGATGAGTTTATCATTTGTTTAGACTAACTGAGAATAGTTAGTTGTTTTGCCAAGCAGCTGATTAGACCTTTAGTGACAGGGTATCCAATGAATTTCTGTTCTACAAAGTAATCAATCTAGACCCTGTTTGTTGAAGAATACAATCAATCAAATGATGACTATGATGTGATGGTATGATTTCACTTGCTGTCCCGATAATTCCTGTGGTCCAATTTGTGTCAAAAGATCCTTCGTTCTGCACCATCTCAAATCTTCCACAACCTTCTTTGAATCTTCTGTGTCAGGTTCCCATTCTTCTTCTTTCTTCTCTGGTGTTCCCGTTGATGAAGTTATCTTGGGCAAATGAACGCTTTCTATCTTGAATCCTGAGTGTTTACAACATGCTGTGTGAGTCTTCTGGAGATGAATTGTTGTTCTCAACATTATGTTTGCAAAACACGGCATCTAAATAAGCACTCAAATGGTTCTTCAGCCCTTGAAAGAACAGGATGCAGACCACGGGGCCAAAGTTTTGGGTTGAAAACTCATTGGATAGTTTGAAACTTACCCACATCTGAAACAGAACATCTACCACAATGACTTCTTCAATGCCCTAGAATGATCTTAAGTGGAATTAATGCTAGACACACGCTTTCTATCCTTTCTTTCTTATTTGCATTCCTACTTTTTGTGTTCGTTTTAAATTTATACCTTATCTATTAGTTTCTCCTGCTATGAATGACCTTTCTTGAGGATATAGATTCTAGCATGAAATTATTCATCTGTTAACAGGTGATGATGCCACCTTATTGTCTTCTGTCTTCATATGCAGGCTAATAGGCACACTATTATTTTGATGCAAACTTCCCCAAACAGATCCACTAGAACTTTTATGGACTATGATTCAATCAGTCAAGCTATGGATGGTATGTAGTGCATTATGCATGTGTATATGGTTGTTATTTACTAGTACACCACCTTCGTCGTCACCCACTGTTTTATGCTACAGTTCAGCTAAGGCTTAATTTTCTTTGGCCACATAATCAGAACAGTGGCTTCATATGGCAGAGGACGTTTTTCTTTTTTGTTTCTTTACTTGTTTCCCCCCTTTGTTTTTTTCTTTTATTCTTTTTGTTTGATTTCTCATTTGTTAAACTCAATAAATAAATGGGTGATTCTTCATATTTAGCCCCATCCAGTTTTCTCATGTGATTGTTGTGTTTCAAACAATTGAGGTTCGGATTTACATTTGACCGTCTAACTAGGATGGGGGTTCAGGGAGAGAATAGGAATACAAACAGCCGTTTCAATACTTCCCTAAATCTATAGACTCACTATATTCATTGCACTTGGTAAACTGAAGGATATTGACAGTTCACATCCCTACTGGACTAGACTGACTTAGAACATCCACTGGCCGAAGGAGAAAATTGGGAAAAGCATTACCTACGCAGTTGCCAGCTTAATCATCGCCTTCCCACCTATGCCCTTTTTAAAAAGAAAAAAAAAATTATTTGACCACTGGTATCGGAGATAGATTAGATTTGCTGTTGGATAAAACTGTGATAAAAATAAAAATCAAATTAAACATCTTCAAAACTTAATCTGGTTGATTCCTCTATGTTCTTGCATTTACTTGAGGTTATACTATTCTCTGTGGGTATAGGTATATGTGGACTATATGAAAGGAAGCTTAAGGAGTTAAATCCGGCCATGAGAAACATCACGTACGATATTGCAGACCTCTACAACTTTATTGATGGCCTTGCAGATCTGAGTGCGCTAGTGTACGTCTCTATCTCTCTCTCTCTCTCTCTCTCTTTCAAGATTCATTTGGAGGCACTTGAAATTTGGTAAATGAACAGGCCAAAAAGGTTTTAACAGAGATATCCAGTTACCCATCTGATCGGCAGGGTTGATTACTCAATGACAATTTAAGTATGAATGTGGTTTTGAATCTTGAGATGGCCAATTTGTTTTGGCGATAATGAATAACTCCTCGATCTTCTACTGATAGACTTTTCATTTGTTCTGCCTACAGTTATGATCACTCAGTCCAAGCTTATATGCCATATGATCGACAATGGATTAAACAGCGCACGTTTCAACATCTAAAGAAATTGGCACACTGAATCTCTTATGATGCTGCAGCTTATGTATGTATTTGTCTCCAGCTTGGCTGCTGGCTTGGATTCTGTATAACTGGAACGGGTATGGTGCCTAGAATTTAAGTAGTATGTGGGCATTGCTTCTGACTCCAAGGTGTTTAATATCGAAGCTGGATCTTTGAACAAATACGGCCTTGTGCCCAAGTTTGGGATGAAAAACATATACTATCTGGTAATATCGTTCTGAATGGAAGTACTCCCCTCCGTAGGAAGGTTGACCTTGATGTCCTCTGGGATTTGGTTGTTTGACTTCTTCCTAACTCTATGCAACATGTCATTCTTAAAGGGAAGATTTTGGCTTTGACTGCTGTTGAAAATGGTATGGTTGTTACAAAGCATGCATTGAATTTTTGTTCATGGATTTAAAACTTGGTTTGGGAGGATACTTTTTCTGCATTAAACCTACAGTTCAAAATGGTTTGTGAGAAAATGCATTACTTCTTTAAGAACAATTTGGATTATTTTACATTGGCTAAATTCTTTTCAAAAGTTGCATTAAAATGAAAAACATGTCTTTTTCTTAAAAGTCTGAGTTTAAAAGAGGAAATTAACACTCGTTGGCAGAAGAAACCTAATTGTAGACGGGACGGGGCTAGTGTTTGGATATCTTGCAATTTCTTTGTATCATTTTGATGTTGTTCATCGATTATGCAATAAGCAATCCAAGTTCTTGCAATTTTTAACGAACAGTTGCTGTTGGGATGAGAATATGGACAAAAATCTTATAATGTGAATATTAACACTCTTGAGTAAATTTACAATATTTGTTGACACATCCCTAAGTTTAATTGGGAATAAGTGTTGTCCGAATTTTGTTATTTGAAGTTCAACATTGGGTATATGCATTTAATAATAATAATAATAATAATAATAAGTAATTTCACAATATTTCCTAAGGCTATATTGTCACTCTGCTTACTATACAAGTTTAGTATGTAATTTATTTAATTCTTTAAAGCCAAAAAAAAAAGAAGGAAAATATAGTTCTTTTACAAACCTATTTTTGGGATTGCTGACAAAAAAGTGCTTATAATCTTAATTTAAAATTATTTTTGTTAAAATAAATGAATAAAAAAATGTTACTAGTGTTATTAATTTATTGCTCCAAATGATTATCCTTATTACTTAATATGAAAAACTATCTTATTTATGTCTTGAAATTTCTAAAGCACTCTCCATTCCCGTTCTCAGATTCTACCCCACTCGTACCCGTACCCGTACCCGAAATGATGCTATCTCAATCCAAAACCCCCAGAACTCGTTCAACTCGTTGTCTTAAACCCTAGAAACGGACCGCCGGTTCGAATCGTTCCACTCTGTCCAACTCGGGCTCGTACGCTAAAGCTACATACGCTCTTTCCCATTGCGGAATTGCACTTGTTTTGTGATTGTTTGGGTTGATCGAAGGAGACAGGCTAGAGAAAATGGTGGTGAGGCTCCGATTGTCGAGGTTCGGCTGCCGAAACAGGCCGTTTTACCGTGTCATGGCTGCCGATAGCAGATCCCCTCGCGACGGCAAGCACCTCGAAGTTTTGGGCTACTACAATCCCTTGCCAGGTTTTCTCGCTTGCTTGTTCATTTCAACTGCTAAATGTTTCATTTTATTCCCGAGAGTGTTCGCTTTTTCTTGTATTTGTTTTGTTCCAGATTGGAACTTCACCAGGTTGTTCCTGCGTTGGTTTGCTGAGTACATCTAGGGAAAGAAAGGGCTTTGAGATGTTAAGCCTGATATGGTTGGCGGGTGTTGAGTTTTCGGTATTTGGGAACGGGGAAAAAGAATTGACAAAATGGCTCTGGCAGCGTGGTTGCCCTTGGATTAACGTTTCCATTTGATTTTCATGTTGACCAACCGATGCTCATCGCGTGCTTTCTAAGGAATTGTTGCAATTTGGAAAAGAAATTAGAGTTTTGAATCCTAAACCATTGACATCTTGGAAGCAAAGAAAAAATTGACCAATTGCATTTACAGATGAAAGCCAAAGACTAAATGAAATGATTTTAATTATCGTTTTATGTTTCATCCTTATCGTTAGCAAGCAAAGAGAGGATTGATAACTTGCGATTTACTAAGTGTTTGCAATCTATATGACTTCGTGTAGGCAAAGATGGTGGCAAACGAATGGGTCTTAATTTTGAACGAGTGAAGTAAGTAACTTTCTTCTGTTGATAGTGCTTTTGTACTTTCCATCGATATATTATGGATTCTCTGCGAAAGTTGATATTGGAACTTAATTGGTAGTTAGATTCAAAACTAGTTTTTTTTTTTTTTCAATTGATAGTTATATCTTATTGATCTTTTGCTTTTTAGGTGTATAGTTTGTTTCCTTTCATGTTCCTGTTTTATGGAACAGTGATAAGGTTAATCTTTTAGTTTTATATTCATCTAAGGACTAGAATGTGGCAAGATTCTGGGTATAGATGTGGCTATGTAGATCAAGTGCCTAGAGTTTGGAGTCTCAAAAAGAGGAAGCAATGTGAAGAACTAAAAAATGGAGATATAGGTAGAATAGTTGAAGGTCACAGTGGCCAGATGTTTGGCCTTCCACTGCTGAAAGAATAGCTAAATCCTTTCTATTTGCCTGACATTTCTAATTCAATGGCCTGACCTCTGCTTCTCAGTTGAATGAGACAAAGGTCCCTCCTTTTTACTAATTTCATCTGTTCTATATGCAGATATTGGCTATCTGTTGGTGCGCAGGCCTCTGATCCTGTACAACGCATTCTTTTCAGAGCCGGCTTACTACCTCCACCACCAATGATGGCAATGGGACGTAAAGGTGGACCACGTGACACACGTCCGATTGATCCTTTGACTGGCAAGTTCGTGACTCCTGAGAAGCAAGCTAATGGTGACCAGCCAAAAGCCTCGGAAGGTGATGAAGAATCTGCAGAGGGTGCGAGTACCTCGTGAAACTCTGCATTGCCGTTGTTAAGACAACCTTCTTATTTTTGTTTCTTTGATCTCTTTTTAGGGGGAGGGGGGTTTCCGGGTTACCAAGAGTCCATATTTCTACTTGGATATCCTCCAGAGAAGCAGTTTGGTCTTGCTTAATTCTGAAGAATAAGTCTTTTGCCTTCTAGGGAGGGACAGCTCCTTCTGTAGTGAAATTGGCACTTGATTCCACTACACCATATAGGGATGTTAGTGTCGTGTAATGGCTACATTTTCGAATGCTCTGTAAGAAAATTAAGGATTGAATGTTTTGAAGAAGCTGCTGTATCGAAAATACTTGATCTTTCTTAGATTATGCCTTATCTAGGTGTGGTTGCGATTTGTGTCTTGTCTGTTCTCCTTTTCCCTCTTCTTTTAAGTGCATAGGAGATATGGCTTTTTTGTGTGGCCATTAATAAGCCTGCAGAAACCATAGTTGGACAACTTTTTCCTGCCTATTAAAGCGGACCTCTGTAACAAATGAACGCAGGCAACTTTTTTTTTTTTTTATGACAAAGCTGTTGTCCGGTGGGACTGTACATTTCTTCATTCTCTGAGTAATACTTCAGCCTTTCTTCCTTGTCATTAAGGCAAGGACAATTTTTAATATTTCTTGCAACATCCTTTGTTGATTATAATTGGTGGCAGAGATTTGGTTGCCTTTTCACTTCTAAAAGTGAAAGTAATGGGTGACTCTGGAAGGTAAAAATAAAGAGCGTGTGAGAAATTTTTATTTTTCATTTGAAACTATCAAAGCGCGAAGAACATATGATTTAACTAACTAATGAAAATTATCTAGTTTTGAATGCAATAAATGGATTTTGTGTCAAATTGTTTGCATTATTTGATTTTCAACATGATAATTAATATGTGTGTCAAAGTATTCTCATGTCAAACAAAATTTTAATTATGTAGGTAAAAAACTTGATTTATAATTCTAGTTGTCATTGTTTAAATTCTTTTACTATTTTTTCTTTAAGTTGTCTATTTATACACAACAATAGCATTTTTATCACTAGTCATAATTCAAATAATCTTATAGTAGTTAAAAAAAAAGTCAATTTATAAATTTAGTCTAACAGAGTTATTAATAGCCTAATTCTTTCTCAAAGGGTTGATTTTAATTAAGATAGTGTCAAGAGTATTTCTTTCCTTAAAACATGACACTTTCTTTGTCCAAATTTACAGTGCCTTCGACTTCGTTATGTATTTTAACATCACCACCATCCCAACAATTAAGGCCCTTATCTACTCCATTCAACTTTTTAATGTTGGAAGAGTCCTTCCCATGGGAATGCTCCTTTCCCTAAGATGTAAAGCACTCTCAACCCCAATTCACGTTGCCCTTGATATGACTATGTGCTCTAACATGACTATCATCTCAACAGCTAAGAACCCTTGTCTACCCTACCTAGGTGTGCTTGGTGATGATATTAGCTCAGGTTGTAGGTAAGTTTTGATACCACTTTCCTACATGCTTGGATTGTAGACCTATTTTGCTTTAAAAGTTCTCAGGTTCAGCATCTATTCTCCGTATCTTTATTGTCTAGCTTAGAAGAGAAAGAAAAAAGAAAAAGAAAAGAAAAAGCTAACAAAATGGAAATAAAAATAAGCTAAAAACAGCTACAATCATAATATGGGGCTTGTCAAGGATTTGGGCTCCGTTTGGCCCGATCTACCTGTCGTTGAGGATTTTATTATCATTTTATTGGTTCTTTCTGGGCATTCCGGTGTCGTATAGGGACCCGACCCGACTCGACTCGACTCGACTCGGCTTTTTTCAGTCGCGAAAACTCTCCGAGAGCTCGTGCAAGTCGGTCCCTCTTCTGCAGCCTCAGAAGTTTTCGGAAACGGATACGAGTTCGTATCTCTCCACGAGCTCCGATTCGGTTAGTCCTTTTCTTCACTTTGCTTCGTTTACCATTTCGGAAATTGCACCTTTTATCGGTTGAGTGAATGGGTTTCGAGGTTTTTGTTTGAATGGTTCCTAGTTGAAACCCTAGCCGGACTGATTCATTTCTAGTTCTCAGGTCCGAATGGTATATACAGTAGTCGCTTTCTGTTTTTGTTTTGTTTCGAAACTGTGTGTGTAGTTTTTGCAAGCTGCTTGACGTTGTTCCGTTCTCTCTCTCTTTCTCTCTATCTCTCTATCTCTCTCTCTTTGCCTCTTCTTTTTTGATGTGGAAATCCTAATGTCGGATGCGCATTTCCAACTTGAATCTCAATCTGACGCATTAAAGGTTGGGGCAATGGTTTTGGATATTGGATGTCTATGAGTTGAGGTTCGAGTGTTTGGGGGCGTGTTTTGGAAATATTGAAGTCCTTAAATTGGTGCATTTTATTCAAATTGATTTCAGAAGTTGATGAAAGGATGAGTGCGCGGAAGAAAACGCCTTTCCAGAAGCATAGAGAGGAAGAGGAAGCGAAGAAAAAGGTATGGCCTTTGATGAAGCCTGCTAAGTTGAAGCATTCACACTAATAAGTGTACTACTGGTTACTGTAATATTGATTTGTTTTTGCAGCGGGCGGAGGATGAAACTGCTCGATTATACCAAGAGTTTGTGGAATCCTTTCAAGGGGATTTAGCGCCTGGGTCGAAGGCTTTTGTTCGAGGAGGAACCATCAATCCCAACGATAAAGTGAAGCCTGATCATGAAGGTCAGTGTCACAGAAAACTCTGTCGCTATTTACTTAAATTAGTTTCAGTTTCCAGTGATATTTATTCTTTTTTCATTTCAAAATTAGGGATAAATAAATGTTGTTTTCTATTATTTGGGAATAAATTAATAAAAGTATGGGCCTTTTTATTCATTCGCGGATGCCAGGTGAAAAGTCCAAAGATGGGGTATCTGTTCCAAAGAAGGGAAGTAGGTAAAGAAATGCTTTTGATTAACCATGTTCTTATACTATTTCGATCAGGCATCATAAGCTGGATAACTATTTGGTCATGACATCCTCAGATTCAGCCTTTTAATGTCTTAGGCTTGTTTTAGATTGGAAAGCATTGTGGTGCAGGTCATTGTGCATGAGAATCAGATTTAGTAAAGGATACTTGACATGTTATTCCTTTCTATATTTATTTTTCAGAGGCAATAATCATGTAAATGTACTTCAGAAGGCAAGATGAAGTTTTAGTGGTTAGAAGTTAAAGATCTCTTCATTATACACGCATTATTCATTTTGTTAATGTATGTATATAATATTAAATCCAGCAGCATATCACTTAGCCTTGGTGATTGTAGGACAGAGATATTTCCTTCTTTCGAGATTTAGAGGTCTCTGGTGTTTCTAAGGCCAGATATTTGTATGAATTTGACCTTCATGAGTAATGGGCCGCAAATTAGATCAGTCAATGGTGGAAAGTTATTGGTATGAGCTGGGAAAATTGTAACACGTTGCAATTCATACCATTTTGAGTTAATCCACTAAAAGCACCAACCGAGTTGGTGCTACATGATGGAAGAGTGTGAGTAGCCTTTCATTGGTTGTGGATAATGGGGGACTATTGACAGTATGCTTTGTTTATACTAGTAGTTAAAAACATTAAGAGAACTGACTGTTGAATACGTCTTCACTCAAAAGGCTATCTTAGCATGGAGCTTTTGTTAAATTTAATACAGCAATTGTTTATTGAAACATTTGTGGCTGGAAAATATATATATATATATTTTTAATTCGTCATAGAAATAAGGAACCATTTGATCTATTAATGTTATTATTGTAGAATGTACTCAAATGTGGAACTTGCGATTGATAATTACAATATAATTTCCTCTAGTGTTTTTTTTCCTTCCATTGGTGAATGTTGTATGATCGTCCACCTTCAGTTTTGGTTTTACTTGTGTTTTGCTTCTGGCAATTCGTAGAAAATTTTATTGCCTTTACGGTTCAGCAGCATTTTGGTAATATAGTTACAAATAATATAATACTTTGTGGTATCACCTGCTTTGTTATTCTTGTATGGCTTTTTTTTTTTTGAACAATAAGATATTTTCTTTGTCTTGTGTTGATTATTCTCATCCTTTCCTTAGGTTTTTGTGTCCAACAGGTGATATTGTATGTTAATATTTCTTATCTTATATGTATGTTCTCATCTATGTATTTGTTAATAAATTGCACACACTTAAGAGAAAATTCTATTTTTAATTAATTGACTTTTGTGCATACCTTTTTTATGGTATAATTCATTAAGCTATAGAAAATGCTTGAAGAGCTGGATTAGCTGGATGTGGTAATGACTATTTGCCACCATATATGTTCTCTATGATATATAAAATAACATTATGATTTAAATCTGTTGATCTTTGGCTTCCTAATTGAGGAAACTTGGTTATGGAATTCGGCCTCCATATGAGGTAGGAGGTTTATATAGGCTTTTTTCTGTTCATTTCTACAGTATGGGAGGAGGATGTTTATAATGCATTCATGGTTTGAAAGGCTCAGCAGCTTTGATTTCATGACATCTTTAGCTTCGTAGACTTTTGACAGGAAGTGGCAATAACAATTCTCAGAGCTAATTATTTATAATTTCGTGATACTTTTGAGTTCATGTGATTGGCCAAAAGATTTTTCCAGTAAGAATTTTGAGTTTTTTGAAGTTGAGTGGACAATAGTTGCTACTATTGAGCATGTTGCCCTGTGAATTCAGGGCAGCTACAGGGGCTAGGCATTTGTTAACTTTAGCCCAACACATTAACCATAGAGGGTGGGAGGTACATAAGTAGTGTTTTTGATATATTTATAACCCAGTTACTGATGGGCCGTGTCTTATGAAGTAAATCTTTGGGGATTATTGGTTGACATTCTGGGATGCCAATTATGATTTATTGATAAAGAGATTCTAGGACTCCTGAAATTAATTGAGTGTTGGATTATTCTAGTTGTGCTTGCTTTCAGTTGGGTGATGGATTTTTCAGTTAATTGAGACATAAAGAGAATTTAGTGAAAATGCATATAAGCAGGGATGCCGTAAAGTTACAATCTAGTGCCTTTTATTTTTCTATTATGGTTTGTAAGATTGTTCAACTTGCCTTTAAATATATAAATCTGGCATAAATTTTTTTCCTTCAATTTTGGGGGGCTTTGCTGTATTTGACCAGTAGTGGTGGAATCATCCTTTTCCGGGTCTAACAGGATGTTTGTAGAATAGAATTCAGAATTCTCACAACAATAGCTGGGAACATCGTTTGGAAACTCAAGCAACATTAAGTTCCTTGAGTTCTTATAATTTCACTGCTCCTTGGTGTTCAATTTTTGACATGTGGAAATATCACATCAATTGTCTGCTCCTTGGTCTGTTACTATTGGGAGAAGCGTCATTACAGAATCCAACTCCAACAATGTGATATTTTGATGTTGCACCAAATAGAAGTGGGTACTATCTGAGCTTCTCTGGTACTTGATGCATTTTCTTTTTTCATCTTCAGATACTACCTGATGAACCACCCTTTAGAAGTGCGAAAGATGGAAGTTGCACATTATAGCAGTTCTTAGTTGTGATAGGCATAAAAAACTTGTTTCATGAGTTCAATGACAAGTTTAAGATGTGGATTTAACTATACTAAAATTTTGAGGATGTCTTAGTCTAAGCAGTGGATGAGTATCATAAACGGGAACTTGGCTCTCTAAAACAAGCAAATGATAGTTTGAAAAATTTGTAATTGCTTCATATCTTGCATTGGGTCCTGCATTTTTAGAGTGTGGTTTTTTAAACATTCTTTTGAGGTTCAGGATATTGTGTGCTATGAACTATTACGTATCTGTTGGCTGGAAAATTTGAGATTGCTTACTGTTTGATCAGGAATTTAATTAGGGTGAAGTGAGATTATATTTTCATGCAGTTGAAAATTAGCATCTAAAATTGCTGTGTTTTATTCCTATGGGTTTCATTATAATCTGTCCTTGGTTACATCTGCTTATGTGGGGTTTGACCACCCAAGTTGGTCCATGTTCACCAAACCTGTTGGAAGACTGCTCATTATGACATGGTTTAGTTAAATGGGTCTCACGCTTCAGCTAATATGGTCAGGTGGTAGGATTTGGGCTGGGAAAGGTTGTAGGATAAGGCTTTAAACTCTACTCAGCTGAAACTTCTTTCCGTTATGGCTTCTTTTATCAACTTATTTGGACTGGCTGTTGCATGCAACTTTTTTCTCTAAAGAATTCAAGTTCGTAATGTGTGGACAATATATTGGTCATTAACCTAATACAGACCTTAGTTCTCCAGGGTTATGACTAGCCTTCTAGAAGGCCTAGGAAATAATGTTGGATAGAGGCAGAGTTAGGGTAAAACATTACTGTTTATTAGTTGTTTGTTCTGTTGAAATGCTTTGACTTTGCTATGTCTGGTAATTCAATTGTAGTTAAGTGGTTAGTATGGTGTTTTTTGCTTGTTCTTCGTCCTTTCTTTATATATTCAAAGTATTGTCTGCAGACACATACTTGGTAATGTGATACTCTGCCTTCAATTTTTCTTGTTGCAGGTATGTTCCATCTTTCATACCACCTCCTTTGGCAGCTAAGGGAAAAGAATCTGAAAAGAAAGTTAGTGTACGTAGAGGACATGTGTGGTGAACTTTAGCTTTGGCTACTATCATTTTGATGGGATCTTAAGTTCTAAATCTTTGGCATTGCACATTGTAGGAGGTTGAGAGGTCGAAGGAAAAAGAAAAAGGAAAGTCTAGGAACATTGATCATTTCATGGAGGAGTTGAAGCGGGAGCAAGAAATGAGGGAAAGAAGGAATCAAGACCGTGAACATTGGCGTGATGGGCGACATACTGAACATTCTGTTGTAAGTGCTTCTCTGTGTTAGCTCCTTTTCATTCTTTTGGAAAAGGGTAATTGTGAGTTTAGTTATCTATTTGCATATCATTGCAACATCGTTTTATCTATCTACATGTTATCTTTTACTGTATTACTGTACATTTGAGCAAGTTTGTCAGGTTAGATTCTTGAAGATCATTATTCTCATTTCTTATTTTCATTTAATCATATATTAATCCTATGTTACTGTTTTCAGCCATCTAGTCGCTTTGATGAACTGCCTGATGACTTTGATCCAAGTGGAAAGTTTCCTGGGTCATTTGATGATGGTGATCCACAAACTACTAATCTCTATGTCGGAAATCTCTCACCCCAAGTAAGATTGCCACGTGTAAATCTGCTGTTTCTTTACTTTCTTATGGTCTCTTGCTTCTCATATCAGATGTGTTGAGTTCATCTTTTTCTATTCTCTTAATAATTCTAGGTTGATGAAAATTTTCTGCTACGGACCTTTGGAAGATTTGGCCCTATTGCTAGCGTGAAGATTATGTGGCCTAGGACAGAAGAGGAGCGAAGGCGGCAAAGAAATTGTGGCTTTGTAGCTTTCATGAACAGAGCTGATGGACAGGCTGCGAAGGATGAAATGCAGGGTCTGTTGTTTTTTATGCTTGTTCAATATTTGCTGTGATTTCATGTTATTTTTGGTTTTCGATGCTTCTAATTAGAGAGTGCTACTGTACCCTCTTGCTAAGACCATCTTCTATTATATTAAAAATTTTACTCCAAAAGTACATTTATATCTCATCCTTTTGTACTTATTCTAATTACTTGAATTAAATTTTTAATTAAATACTTAATACATTGGAGAGACATTAACATGCAGAAGAGAATTTCCAAAAATGTTTTCCATGTTTCCTTGGTTGCGGTGCAGTTTAAAGTAGCATAATTGGGATCCCTTTTCACATTTAATGTTGCTTTGCCTTGGAGATTTGTTTCTGAATGTGTGTGTGTGTGTGTGTGTGTGTGTGTGTGTGTGTGTGTGTGTGTGTGTGTTGAGGGGTGGGGTTGAATGTCAGCAGATCAACATAGTCACTAAATATGAATTTAGATGGTGCTAATAAAGTCACGTCCTGCAGTCAGCATGATTGTGTAAAAGCCTGATGTCAAATTGAAATTTAAACCTCCCAATGTCCCCTTTTTGGTTTTTGGTCTTTTCGGTCTTTTTGGTGTTGTGCTGTTTTTGGGGGCGGGAAGTGTTCCTTCCAAGAGTAATGAATGTTCTGCTTGCCATGAAGGTTCCATATTCTGCTATAGTTTGCTGTTGTTTCAAAAAAGTTTTTAGCGGTAAAACAAATTGGAAGAGGTCTACATGAGATAATTGGAATTGTTTCCCTGGGATTGCTTGACATCAATACTTGTGTAATCTGATATGTACAATTGAAAGAACATTTGGGAATTAAGAAAAACCGTTATATGTGCAGGAGTTATTGTATATGAGTATGAATTGAAGATTGGATGGGGTAAGTCTGTTGCTTTACCATCACAAGCGCTGCCTGCTCCTCCACCAGGACATATGGCAATCAGGAGTAAGGAGGTCTGTTAAGTTTGCTTTGATATTACTATTATGTGCGTTCATGTGTTTATTTGTTGTCTAATATTTGATGGTTCAGTGCTAATGGTACACTTGCAAGCAGGTCAACATTGCTTCATTCATTACCCTCAGCATGAAATGAGGAGTTTAAAAAGGCTGATATTGTTTTTGATTGACAGGGTGGCACTGTAATTTTATCGGGTCCATCAGGCCCCCCAGTCACTTCTGTTCCTAGTCAGAATTCTGAACTGGTATGTCAGTGGGATTAGAACTTTTGCTTTCATCATTGATCTTTATAGTTGCGCAATTGAGGGACCTGATCTTACTATATGCCATGATAGATACTACAATTCTGACCTAATTTGAACTAGTGCTTTTATATAAAGAAAAAGGTTTCCAGTCATCCATTTTTTGCGCTCTTGTGAGGTCATTTACCTTTTAAATTTCATTAGCTAAGTCTTGAAATTAAATGCAATAAAGTTAAAGAAAAGGTCCACCACTGTTTGGTTGTTGAAATTACAACAATATTTTTGTCACATCTTGAGCTGATATTCCTTTTCTCTGAAGTGACTAATAACGTGCATATATAACTTGTTAACTTTTTGTAATGCATGTGGACTACAATGTCAATTGAGAATTTCAAAGGGCTGTCAGACCTGCAAATATTTTTTGTCCTTAGTGTTCATGCAGCTTCATATGCTATTGAGCCTCACATTTCTGTAGCCTTCTTCAGTAGTAACTAGAATCTGGGCAAAAGAATTACTAAAACATTTTGTGGCAAAATTTGCATCAACCATCTATTGTTCAAAAAGTGTGGCATGTTTAGATGACCGGTGCTGTTAAATTTTTTGATCTACCTGCAATTTCAAAAGACAATTTACGGGAGACTAGTAAGTTTCATGTTTGGAAAACAAGATCCGGTGTCTTCAAACAAAGGAAAAGGCTGTCCACAATCACTGTTAAATATGAGAATTGAGTTCATAACTCGGTGACTCTGTACGCTGCTTGTGACCTATCTGACACTTTCAGTGATCTATTTGTAAGACCTGGAAAAAATCTGTTATTTGGTTGGGGGCTTGTGGTTATTTTCAGTGTGTCCTAGGAGACCTTTTGCCATTTTATTACTGTGGGTTTGCTGCATTCTATATGGATGTTGTCTTTTTTCTAAAGGTGACATCAAATGGTATTTGGAAGTTCTTTACTCTATAATTTACATGTTAACTTCTAGGATACAGTTTTATTGTTTAGCTCTTTGTTTCTTGTTAATCATTTAGCATCGATGATCAGGTGCTTACCCCAAACATTCCGGATATAATGGTTTCTCCACCCAAGGATGATCATCTCCGCCATGTGATTGACACAATGGCTCTCTATGTTCTGGATGGTGGATGCTCCTTTGAACAAGCTATCATGCAGAGAGGTCGTGGCAATCCTCTCTTCAACTTTTTGTTTGAACTTGGTTCGAAGGAACATACTTATTATGTCTGGAGGCTCTATTCATTTGCCCAGGTGCATGCCATTATCCTCTATTTCAGCCAACAAAATAAAAAGGGTTGACCTATGTAAATTCCACTGTCACTTGTCATGCAAAATTTGTAGAAACTTTAGGCATCCCATATATGATGTCATAAATTGCTGTATAGTTACCATATATTAGTCTAATTCTCCAAAAGGCCAAATATGTGCATTATTCATAAACTTTCACGAGGTGATTTGGGGTTTACCTTTTTTTTATCCTGGCATGAATGCAGGGTGATACCCTTCAGAGATGGAGAACAGAGCCCTTTATCATGATTACGGGCAGTGGAAGGTAATGCAGACACACTCATCTCCTGTTGGAGCACGATCATTTTAGTCAGTCTTGTTGTTCTAAGAATAATTTGCTGCAGTCGACTGTCAAAATGATGTGATACTCTTTTATTATTCTTCCCAGATGGATTCCACCATCTCTGCCAACAGCGGCAAGCCCTGATCATGAAAAGGAGCCTGGCTCCACATATGCTGCAGGAAGAAGCAGGGTATTTTCCTTTTTGAATCCTCAAGTAGGATTAAATTAGTTTATGCACATTGTGTCGTGCTTTAACTCTCCCTTTCATTATCTTCTATAGCGTGCGGAACCAGAAAGAACGCTTACTGATTCACAGAGAGATGAGTTCGAGGATATGCTGCGTGCTTTAACATTGGAGAGAAGTCAGATAAAGGAAGCTATGGGGTTTGCCCTGGATAATGCTGACGCTGCTGAAGAGGTAATGCTGATATTAGAGTCAATCAATTTGGTGACCCAGTGTCATTTACTGCATGCATTGCACCAGATTTCAAGCCATATTAAGTGTTGCTTAACTAGGCACCCCTTGCTTTTTGTTCTCTCATATGGTAATTGTCATGTAATTTTCTGTTTTTTCTTTTTGTCCCAACCACTTGTTTCTCACGACTTTATTGCACTTGCATTTGCTAATGGCAAGCTTATGAAAGCAGAGATTCAGGAAATTTTACATTAACAGAAAATAATGGAAAGAGGAAGACCAAGCTCTGGGATCACTTTTATGCTTTTTACTGTAACTTTTGAAGGGTTGTCCAGAGTTTCAATTTCTCTTTTGGTCTCTTTTGTGCTGCAGATAGTCGAAGTTCTGACAGAGTCTTTGACACTTAAGGAAACTCCCATTCCAACTAAAGTCGCAAGGCTTATGCTTGTTTCTGATATCCTTCATAACAGTAGTGCTCCTGTAAAGAATGCATCTTCCTACCGCACCAAATTTGAAGCAACATTACCTGACATTATGGAGAGCTTTAATGATTTATTTCGCAGCATCACCGGAAGGATAACTGCAGAGGCCCTTAAGGTAAGCTGTACATATTTCTTGTTCTGTAGGCTTTAAGCCTTTCCTTATTTATCTAGTTTGTTTCTAATTTCAATGTATATCTTTTTCTGAAATTCTGAAGGAACGAGTGCTCAAAGTGTTGCAAGTCTGGGCAGATTGGTTTTTGTTTTCAGATGCATATGTGAATGGATTACGAGCTACTTTTCTTCGATCTGGGAGCTCTGGTGTCATCCCTTTTCATTCCATATGTGGTGATGCACCAGAACTAGAAAAAAAAGCTACTTTTGAAGATGGAGGTGATGGAAGTAAGGCCAACCAAGATGCTGCGTTGGCAATGGGCAAAGGAGCAGCTATAAGGGAGTTAATGAGTCTTCCCCTTGCAGAGCTGGAAAGACGTTGCAGGCATAATGGATTGTCTCTTGTTGGTGGTAGAGAGATGATGGTTGCAAGGTTGCTAAGTCTGGAAGAGGCTGAAAAACTGAGGGGTTATGAGTTAGATGATAAATTGAAATATGCACAGAGCCATTCAAGTTCTGGAAGATATTCCAGTAGTAATAAAGAAATTAATGTGGAAGCAGAGCCAGAGGGTATGTCTGGATGGAATGGTTATGGAGAGGATGATTTGCAGTCACAAGATGAAGAGTCTGCTACTCTGGCTCCAGTCCTTCCCATGATGCAGCCTGAACGAAAAGCTTTCACAAAGAAAGACAAAAACGATCCTGTTTTGCCAGCATCTAAATGGGCTCGAGAGGATGGTGAAAGTGATGATGAACAAAAGAGTAGTGGTATGGGTCTGGGATTGAGTTACTCTTCTTCTGGAAGTGAGAATGCTGGTGATAATCATAGTAAGGCTGATGAGATGGAGATTGCAACTGGTACAAGCATCCCAACACAGCTTGACACTGGAATGAATGAAGAACAGAGGTAATATCCTGAGTCCAATGTGGCCTCATATCCTGGATTCAATCATCTAGGAAGGGATGTTTTTTATTCTCTCTTGTTTTTTTTTTCCCTTTGGAAACTTTTAAAAGAGTTCATTGGCATTGCTGCTCCAATGCTCCCTGCTGCCAAGAATACACGGAGAGTGTTGTTTTATGTTTTAGTCCATTTATGTTGAATGTCCTTTACTGTGCTTTGTGCTGCAGGCAAAAGTTAAGGCGTCTAGAGGTGGCTCTGATTGAATATCGTGAATCCCTTGAAGAGAGGGGAATAAAAAATTTAGTTGAAATTGAGAGGAAAGTTGCAGTTCGTCGGAAACAGCTTCTATCAGAATATGGGTTACTGGATTCGAATGATGATTCATCAGGGAACAGTAAGTGCTCATTTTGAAAGCTTGCAACATATAACATAATTGAATTTGTGAACTTCTGGCGGCTTATAATGTTTGTTTCATTTTGTACTACATTTTAGTTTTGCCCATGGCTTTCTCCACCTTTGAATTCTTTGTGGTGTATTTGTATCAAGCTTTCGAGGGGCTTATTCAAGACTTACTAGAACTATTACTCAACAGAAAATAAGAATTTGGGTCGTAGTTACTAATTAGTTACTCCCCTAGAATTTTGTGGAAACCGGACGTGTATGGGACAGGAATTCTGAGTATTCCCTTTCTTCATAGGAGTATTGCCAAATGGTGATGGAACTGTCAAAATACAAATTTTCTCGAGTACTCTAGCACTTCTATTTCTGGAAAATTCGACCAGATACCCCTTACGCTTTGGCATCTAATGTTCCACTTTTCATACACTATGCTCATAGAAGTTTAAAATCATAGACTTCTGGTCCACTTTTGTCCATTTTACAACGGTAAAGAGGAACTTCAGGCATATCACTGAACATGATGTCATCTTTCTCTTCCTCTTTTTCCTTTTTTTTTTTTGTAACTCCTGATCACTCTCCTATTTCTCTTCATTCATTTATCTCAGTCTATGCTGCAGCCATCTTATTACAACTCTCTCTCTCTCTCTCTCTCTCTCTCTCTCTCTCTCTCTCTTACTGATTTGGGTGAACTTTATCAAGGAACTCTCCCCTTCTCTCTCTCTTACTCGCCACTTAATTTCAGAGTAGCTTGCTTTCTCTTGCATTGACAGCATGTAATAACGTTCTTTTCTGCTTTTTTCATCAAGAAATCTTCATTCCCACTAGTAAACTGCCAGCTGTTAAACTCCACCTTTGTAGCAAGACTGGAGAGCCTCCCAAAAAGCACCCACTGTATACACCAAATATCTCCCACCAAGTATTTGGGGAAATCCCGTGTCTTGAAATTATGGGTGCTGACCCGGAAAAACACCTGTTTGAAAACCCTTGTTTATATGCAGCTACTCTCCGATCTATCCATCTAAATGATCCCATTCCTCTACCCAAAGGCTTCTTCCAAGAGTGATGGCTGTTCGTCAGAATCCTTAGCAATGATGTCAGCCAATTTTCATGTCTTTCGAGATGATGAGGGGACACTGCAAAGTCTGTTAAGCTGGTTCTTCGAATACTGTGTCAAAGTCGATTTGATCTACTCGAAGTCTTAAGAAATGCCTTTTGTGTTTTTTTTATCTATGCAAAGTCTTAAGAATTGCCTTATGTTATTTTCTTGTCAATGCAAAGTCGTTAGCATTGTTGCATAACTAGCTAGACTGACGTGGCTTTGTTGTTTTCCCAAGTTCCAGTAAAAGCTTATTCTTTGATTATGGTCCATGTTGATATACTGTTGTTGTCACAAATCAAAAGGTCTGTTAATTTCCTTCTTCAAATACCAATTTTTCATATACTTTAGTCTATGCAAATATCTAAGAGTTGAAGTCTTCATACTCCCAATTATCTGCACGGGGTCATGTTGACAAATATTTTCCTGTAATTTTGAACTTGCAGAGAGACAATCTTCAGAGAGCAGGGAGAGACGGGATGGTGCAAGAAAGCGGCACCGGAGCCGGAGCCAAAGTGAGAGCCCACCACGGAAATCATCAAACAAGGACAAGGAAAGGGCCCCTGAAAGACATAGGGAAAGAGATAGAACTCACGATTCTGAAAGCGAGAGAGGGAAGGATCGGGAGCGGGAGCGGGAGCGGGAACGTGAGAAGAGTGGAAGCAGAGAGAGGGATGACCATGACAGGGATAGAGGTAGAGAAAGAGACAGAGACAGGAGGAGACGACCAAAGTGAGTTCTCTGGGTTTGTTTTTGAGAATGTTGAGATGCGGAGATAATCATGTTGTTCTCTGGATTCTGTTGTCATTTTTATCAAAGAAGCAATTTTCCTGCTTCTTGTGTTAACCCCCTAGAGTAAATCTTTTTCTTTTCTTAATTGTCAAATGAAATTGTCTCGAGATGTATTCTGATTTCAGTTAATAGTTTTGCACATTATGTTAAAAATTGATCAAGGAGTAAGTTTCGTGTTTATAAGAACCGCTGGATGGTCAATGTGCCAGATGCTGGAATCCTACCCCCATCAAACTAGATATGAACCAATCTTTTTGTTGAGAGATTAAAAGGATCATGTACCTAGTACACGCATAACAAACATAAAACGACACCGGCAATTTATGTAATTTGGAATAAACTAAGTTTCCCAAGTATTGAGGTATTGATTCTCTTACTAGTACTTGAATATTTCGCTTTTGTATCTACATATTTTTCTATTTGCTTGTTTTCGCATATCTAAGCTTATTGTCCTGAAATTAGGGCATTTCGAGAGAATAACAAGAGTTGTAGATCCTGTATTCCTTAAGGGGCTATGCTATCTCTGTATATTCAATTCTAGGAGTTGCTTTTCTGGGCATTTTGATATTTTTCTAAGCCATGGGTGATCCGATTCGTAATTGCCAAATGTTTTTGGCCATATGGTCGCTGTGTGAAGAAAAGCAAAACAAGCAAAGAATTTTGAAGAAGCAAATTCGCTCTTCTTTTTTCTTACAAGGGGGAAGTATGTATTTACAAACTAAACTATCTAATCTCACTAAAAACTTATTTTAGTTAACATATATCAAACCCAAAAAACTAAGAAGGCCACTACTTACGGAGCTTTCTTAGTAACCATTTCTTTCTCAGAGAGACGTCCAATGCCAAAAACGTTTTTGCTTTTCTCTCGTCTTCCAAAAAGTCACAGGCATCCAACATAAGGCCATCATCTATTTCAGGGATTGCTTGGAGGACATCAATTGCACTTTCCAACAATTTACAGTTCTTATTCTTCTTCTCATTTACCAATCTCTTGACTATGCCAGCCATCTCAGAAAGAGCTTCTTCCACTCTCTTTTCAGTCTTTTGTACCTTTTTGGGATGTTGTGATTCCGAGGGTGTCTCAGCTGGCCGCTTTCTCTCATCATCAGACGTTTGAGTATTCCCTGCTGGAAGTTGTGGATCTCTTGGTTCTCCATCCATTTCTATTTCCAAGGTGGTTATGTCTACTCCCATCTCTAGAGACTGATCATCTACTCTTCCATCTGATATTTCATTTCCAAAGATCTTGCATAAATCACTATAACTGCATAAAGATTTCTCTTTATATGAAGTTGCATCTGGATATTCCTGCATAAACACATCAACAACTTGATCACGAGAGATTCAACTATTTAATTCATTTCCATGGTGGAGGTTGGGGAATGGAAATGAAATAGACCTCTAATAAACTGTCACACCCAAAAAGATTATGGTTGTGCCAAGAAACCAGGAGTGGCAAAAAAAATCTAATCTGGAGTCAACTCTACATTCGAATCTCTTAATAAACAATAGAAAAACAAGACTCAAGCATAAAAGTTGGAAACTGAAAACCCAAAGCTTCCTCTCTAATGAAGGCTGCCATTTACCCTTAAATAACCCTAACCCTAAACCTAACCCAAAACGACATCGTTTTGGGTATTCTTCCAAAACTATATCATTTCATTTATTAAAATCAAAATAAAATAAAATAAATAACTTAATAACTCAACTTATTCAAATTGACCTAATTCCCTTATTGGGCCACCCTTTGGTCCTGACATAAACCAACTAGTAGCTGACCAGGAACTGGTTTAGACAACACAACCGCGAAAATGAATATTAGCAGAGGAGGAATGCACCTCAACATAAGCTTCCCAGACTTCGTCGCTGGCAGTTACCATTTGTTGAGATTCATCCCATGTGAAACCACTATGATTAAGAAGATTGCAGATGTCATTGTGCTGTTTCATCAAGCATAGATACCGATCTTCTAGAAGATATTTGTTACAGTTCAGTCCAAAATTTTCACTGAATGAGCCGACCATATCAGCCCACGCCTGCTCATTGAATGTGTGATCAACCTTATTGCCTCTGTGCACATGGTCTATCAATAGGCCCATAAAATGGTGCTCCATTGTTGGTGTCCAATCTATTCCCAGGAGAATATCACAGGCAGAGGGTTGTTCATTTCTTTCCTCACCTGCAGAATAACAGAATCCTTGTGAAGACAAATGACATTAAAATGTGTTTCGGGAACACAAAATAATTCCACTTCCTGCAACATGCATCTAATTTAAGTTTTTATGACATTTCGCAGCAAATGGGACAAATCCCTTGCCCAACAAATGCTATAATCTAGCTTGTAGTTTAATATCAGAATGAAGAGAAAATAACCTTTTTCTTCTATCTTCAAGAAAACTTTTCTGAACCTACATGTTGTTTTGGCTGTTTGACCACCAAAATCATAACAAATGAAAATATTTTACACTAAGCACTCATTGGCCTACATAAGCTTTAACTGATGCATGATAGGCCAATTCACACAAAAACATCCATGTTTTCCTGGAACACACCAAGGTTTATAGAAGTAAACTTATAAAGAATCCACGTTTTATACATAGGATCATGCAAAAACACAGAAGTCAACTATTATGTTTTATTGTCATTTTTGCTGCCAGCTAATGCATGAAGCAAAAAAAGGAAATAAGGAACGAAAGTACACAGACTAATGTTCACACCAATGGACTCTTCAATAAATTTGAAGCACGAGTAGTCGTATCTTATAGTCCTAGCTACATCACAACAAGAACAAATCTATCTTACACGAAAAATTGATTATCTACTTGTTCTATGTGGTTGTTACTTCAAGTTCACTTAACAAAACTTGAAGCAATTGAAAAATATTCTAAGTTAGACCAACAATTGAATCTCTCGGTAGAAGTACCCGTTCATAGAATTCAACTTCTAGCAATATGAAAGAACAATGAATATTTTGATATAGGAGGCATTAGAATTTAAACCTATTTTACCAAATAACCTCAGGAAATATTTCTGGCCACTACACTGTTATCAAGAGTAACGTGAAGAAATATACCAGTCATCAGAACAGGCAATTCACCATTGGGATCTGTATTGCGTGCCAAACGACTATACCTACCACCAGAATGCTCTTCTCCAAATATAACACACAATTTGTGATAGCTTGGCAGAGTTTTAACCCTATATGATCGAGCATCAGGATGTTCCTGCATTCACTAACCATAAGCTGCAGAAGGATAAAACAAACCAGAAATAGAATCGTGAGCAATTACCTTGGTATAAGCATCCCAAACAATGTCGTCAGCTGTTACCATTTCTCTTGTTTCATCCCATGAAAACCCACTCTGCTCAAGAAGTATCTTTACATCATTGTACTGTCTTCTCAGATGTTTGAATCGGTTCTTCAGAACATCTTTGTCATGATGAGATCTAAATTTTTCATTGAAAGATGTAACCATGTTGGTCCAAGCCTGGGTTATGAAAGTCTGTCCGAGTTTATTTCCTTTATGCACCTGTTCTAGCAACAAATCTATAAGATAATGATCCATTGGCGGTGTCCAATATGTTCTTGTACGATCACTCGATGGAGGGGTTTGCTCTCCTTTTCCTTCACCTGCAGACAAAGATATAGAGTAACTTCTTATTCATCAAAATTCTCAAATGAATGAAACAGACAATCACCAGCAAGTACTCCATAACATCTCACTTGACTAAATGGCCACTCTTATGCAACTCGATTTGATAAGAATGTTCCAAATGTTTTACCATGTCCATGACCTTGTAACTCATTGGCCAAGGAAAAAAAAAAAAACCCACCAGGATTCATGGTCTTAGGAACTCATGAGTTCAACCCAAGAGATCAATAAGGATGAACAGAAGACCACTGTTTTTATGCAAAAAATAAGATACCAAACACTTAAAGCATAGGTAACAACTATTGAGTTCTAATGTCTCTCCACATGATAACCCTTTTCTATTTTCCACTTGATCAGAGTTTCAATGGACCTTTGATGAAGATACTATGCAACAGCCTATTGTACCATAAGACTGAAAAAGTCAAGCAAAAAGAAATTTAAGCCAGGTAAATACAGCAAGTGTTGCCCACCAGCCTTCCTCTCTGATATGCCATCTTCAGGGTTTTTGTTCTGCTGTAGATCACAGTGGAAACCATCAGCAATTTCATTTCCATATATTAGGAGCAAATCATAGTAGTTTGGCAAGGTTTTTGTTCTATATGACCGTGCATGTGGGTGTGCCTGCATATGCTCTAAGTCAGTAAAAGAAACTTCACTGAAAAATAAAGAGTTAAAAAAAAAATTAATGAAAATGTACCTTGATATATGCATCCCAGACATCATCATCAGCTACAATCATGTGCTGTGTTTCATCCCAGGAAAAGCCATTTTGTTTAAGAAGAAATGTTATGTCACTATAATACTTCCACAATTTCTTGTATCGATGCCTTAAAACCCTTTTCCCATGTTGGGGACCAAACTTCACATTGAACAAAGCAAGCATATCTGTCCATGCCTGCTTATTGAATGTATGGTCGATCCTATTCCCTCTTTCTACTTGGTCCAGCATAAGCTCAATGAAAAACTGGTCCATGTCTGGAGTCCAATCAGTCCGTAAGCGCTCATTACTTGAAGAAGCAAGACTGCCCATTCCATCACCTACAAATTTGAGAAACTTATGGGTGAACTTTGTTATCTCAGATTATTGTAGTAAATCTTTTTCTATTAAGCAGACTCTTGAAAGCAAACTGTTGGAAGAGCAGCCAAACTATGTATAAAGAATATAGGCAGCATATGTTCCTTGGTCCACTACGAAAGGTCATGCTTCCTAAAAAATATATCATAACCAGAAAGCAGCAACTGAGTTTAGGAATTCTTTGGAAAATTTACCATCTTGAAGGTTATAAGTTTGAGTTCTATAGGGATCCTGATAGTTCTGTATCTTATGAGTAAGTTTCATAAATGATGAATAGGATGAAGAGCTAAGAGCTTCTTTCTAACCTTTTGTTATAGTTAATTTCTTACCCCTAATGTTGAAAAGCTTAAGTATAAATATGAACATTACACAACCACAGTGTTAACATAAACCAAATATAAAATCAGAGAACTAGTTACTAAATAGAATATCAATGAGATGATACTTTGTCCCAACAATAAAGCAAAGTCTACACGTCATAAAAAAATCAATACCCATATTTACTCCTTGCACTTCTTCATCGAAGTATAGATCATGACTTGAACGACTGTATCTTCCATCAGCAGTTGTATACCCATATATCATGCACAAATCATGGAAATTAAGTACTGCTTTAGTTCTGTAGGATCGTGCATCAGGGAAAGCCTGCATGTAGTTTATGTTATTCAACAATCATACCACACATGCTTTTGTGGTATTAACAAATAAAAAAGTAATGGACCTTAATGTAAGCATCCCAAACATAATCATCAGCTACCACCATTTGTCGGCTTTCATCCCAAGAAAACCCACTCTGACCAAGAAGATTCTTTACATCATTGAATTGCTTCCACATATTTGTATATCGACCTTTTAGAACATCCTTGTCATATTGAGATCCAAATTTTGCATTGAACACATTAAGCATGTCAGTCCATGCTTGCTTGTTGAAAGTATGGCCAACCCGATTGCCTCTTTGCATCTGCTCTAACATAAGGTTGATAAAATAGCATTCCATTGTTGGCGTCCAGTATGTCCTTGATCGGTCATTGGTCGTAGCAGTTTGGCTAACCATTTGCTTCCCCTGAAAATTATAAAATCATTGTTTCATTTTGCTGGTGTGAATCTCTTCTATAGACTTGTTGGGGTTCATGATTTCTAACTAAAACAAAATGTGATAACCTTCATTCTAAGAGACAAAATATTGGACTCAATCGATTAACAACAAAAAACCTACCGTCAAACCAAGCCTCAGTCTTATCAGCATTTCTTTTAATTATTTTCCATTTCTCTTCCTTCGGTACTATTACGTCATCCAGTTGTTTAATCTATTTCATCTATAAAACCACAGGTCTCTCACTGTCCATGGGGATATCTTTGCAATCCTGCCCTCTAATTGAAGTGTTTTTTCAGTTCCAACAGAACCCAATCCAAAATTACTTGTAAATGCTCCCAAGTTATGAATTGAACTTAATTATTACTTGTACTTCCACTTAACTCTTCAGATAATAATTGATAATTATAGTTCACAGTTAATTGTAAATGCCCCCCAAGTTCCCCCATGCCTTGCACTTTCAACTTCAGATTTCCAGGTATTTCCATTTAACCCCTTAGATAAATAACAGCTATTTGCAGCTTTGAGCGAGCACATAGCTTTTCCTCATCCCTTGATATCCCATAGCTGTTTATTGACTATTTTTGGTGAATAGGATTGGTATTTTGGTTGCCACTGCCAGACCATCTGATACACACATATCTAGTGCTACCAATCAATAGCATAAAACCTGTTACATTTCGTAGTTGTCTTGCATGCCCAAATAGTCAGGACAGGAAAGAACCCTACTAGGCTGGTTGAGCTTGGTTGGTTTTAACTGCAGATGAATCTTGAATAAATTTCTCACTCAGAGCTCGGGCACCTTAATTTTTCCAAGACCAAAAACGTCCAGCCTAATAGTAAGTCTTTCAGGATTGCATTTTTTTATCTTTTGAGCCAAGCAACAGGTTATTCAAATAGCCGTTACAAATAAATTCCGAGAGACTTGGTTTGTCTTTTAAGCAAGCAGCTCATTACCTTTTAAAAGAACATTTCCAGATAAAGTGAGACCCCAATTATATTACAAAAGTACAGAATACTACATTAGTTTTCTGTCAGAAGCACCAAGCAGGTTTTTGCATGTTAACAAAAACATGTACCTCCATCTATTACATTCAAGCCGTCACTATATTTGGATTGCCACACACCTGCTTAGAAAATCTGTAAAAGATCTATTTATGAAAAAATTATGCAAACTTGTGTATAATCAGCTTCCATATACGTATCACCTATAGTATAAAGTGAACAAATCAACTGAATACTCCTTCAATCTTAAACTAATCAAATCAATACTCCTCTAGCATTACATGGAATGAAAGGAGCAATGAACCCTATAGGGGCAATATGACAGGGTTTATCCAGACTTTTCCAAAAGCTGACCAACATGGCACACTCATCAATCCCAGAATTCATTATTCAAACCTTTTCTCTCACAAGAAAAAGCTGTGGTGCAGCAAAATATAACTGCAATTTAATAAACCCAGAAAGAAAGAAAGAAAGAAAGAAAGAAAAAGGGATAGAAGTTGAAAGGATAGGGAGAAAATAGCGAAACTTCATCCACGTTAAGATTTCAGATTTCAAACTCACCCAAGCACGGCTAATAAAAGGTACTCTAATTCTTAACAATTGAAGCCTTCACTCCAAGGAGCGGTACTGTCTGAACTAAACTCAGCATTCGCAGAAAGAAGAACGTTTAGGATCCAAAAGACCTTCCATTTTTCAAAATTCAGTAGCAGTACGTTATCAAATTTTATTGCTTGCCACGAGCTTCGAAATTCTGATTAAAACGTAGCCCACAGTAATTGAACGTGGAATTTTGCAAATACTCGAGCTTTTCCTTCACCCAACGGGCATTGCCACCCACAAAATCCATGCCACATTCAATCGACGAAGAACAAGCAACACAGAGACGTAGCATGAAAAATTCGAAACCCGAGAACGGTAAAAGAAGTTAAAGCTTTTACCTGTTTGGTACCGAAAGAGGCTGATTTGCAAGAGCTTTGATTGGCGCCTAACAGAGTCTCTGATTGTGAGAAGAGTTTACCCTAATCCGGAATAAGGGCAGAAGGCCGTGGTGTTTGGCCACAGAGAAAGTCCCTGTGCCTCGTTCATTATTCTTAGGGCATTTACTTCCTTGGGTCAAATGGAGTGGGCTTCTTCTCCATTCGAACCAGCTCAGGCTTAACCTCCAAAATTTTGTTTGCAATTTGCCCTTGGCCCACAACCCTAGTTTTTTTTTTTTAAAAAAAAATGTTTTTGTTAGACAAAAAGGGTTTGTAAATATAGAGTGTTGAACTCTCAACTTGAGTATTTAGTAGTCAATCACTAAACTGCTACTTCAAAACCTTATATTTGTTATGTTGATAATGGCCCATAACCCTTTTTTTTTTTAAACTTTTTTGTGAGCCAAAAAGGGTTTGTAGATATATTTTAAACTCTCAACCTGAGTATTTAGTAGTCAACCACTAAATTGCTGACTCAAAACCTCATATTTGTTATGTTAATAATGGCCCATAACCCTAGTTTTTTTTTTTTTTTTTTTTTACGTTTTTGTGAGACAAAAAGGGTTTGTAAATATAGTGTTGAACTCTCGACTTGAGTATTTAGTAGTCAACCACTAAACTGCTAACTCAAAATCTCATATTTGTTATGTTGATAATAGTAACTTTCAATAACCAAATAAAATGTTGATAGTCAAAAATGGTTTAAATTCTTTCTTTAAAACCAACCATTAATAAAAAAAAAACTTATAAGTATATAAAAATGATATTAGATCAAAATATGAATGATGTCAAAGAACCACTATTTTAACATGCCTCTTTCACTTAAGTATAGAAAAATCACCATAGCTCAGGCTACAAGAAATTAGTTGATAGAATTAAATAGTAATAGTTTATTTTATAATGAGAATACTTTAATCTAGATTTTATTATTGTACTAAAAAAAGTTCAGCTTTTTTTATTAAAACTAGTAATTGAAATGGAGTAACACTTGAGTATAAGTAAGATGTTAGATTAAGATGTTAACAATGTGAAATGGCCATATTTTTTCAAATTGACAATGATAAATTTCACTTGTCTTAGTCTTTGTGGAATAAGAGGTATGAACACATGAGAAACTTTACAAATAAAGTTGAATGCAAACTTTTGACTTAATCTCAATTTTCCAAATGCAAATTCAAATTTGGTTGTATCTTATGCGGATTAGATAGGAATCTTAATAAAGAATGTTTTATCTCTTCTTGTCAACCTTCAAAAGGGCTTTTACTTAAATTGTTTAAATTTTTATTAGGAATTTTTATTATTTTTTTAAATGGGTAAAGTGGCCATAGAAATAAATGTTGAACTTAGTCTTCCTAGAACAAGGAGACTTTGAGCTTCTACTTAATTATTTGACTACTAATGGATTGATTGTTAAAAATTATTATTATTATGATATTTTGTGTTGTATATAATTATTAATGAAATCTCTACATAAGAACAACTCATCTCCTTTTTACAAGTTAGCTTTTGAAAAAAAAAAATTTTAATAGGATGTTAAAACTCATAGTTTAAATATATAGTCTTGCTCATGATGTCACTCATAATTAATGTAATTTTTTGTTATAATTATTACAAAAAAGGTCTTACAATGTCTCATTTTACTTGCAATATATTTTAAATTCTGGTTGCCAATAAAGTATTTGTATGTTTTATTCTTTTTATTCTTAGATGAAAAAATTTTGAGGGTACAAGGTATCAAGTTCAATATCTAGGTTATCGGAAGCCAATAACCAATCACTAAACTACTTATTATTGATTAATATGTTTCATATTACTTGTAAGATATTACATCCATAACATAATATTCTCCTTCCCCTTGTATGTTGATTCAAGAATAAAATAAACTTTTTGAACAATTCTCAAAGTTTTTCTCATACAGAGCATGAGAAACGTCAGTTCCATGCACATCACACCAGATAGTTCTACATAAGCGGAAGCTTCACCAGCTTTCTTACCTGCCAGAAAGAACAAAGACCAGAAACAATCACTTTTCATCCCATAAGTAAGACAGCCGTGTCTCGGGGACTTGGGACTTAAAATCACCACTTCTAGCCATAGTTTGAGCGCCAACTCCCCGTTCTGAGTTCCCACTTTGCCTGCTTAATGGTTGGGTGGCTTGTCGCGTAAGTGGTGGGGAATAGGAACTGTGACAACCATTCGACGGGTTGTCATAGAGTACATAGAAAGCCTTTTCTCAAGGCGAAACAATGGACTACAGACACATGCGTAATAAGTGAAATAATAAGTCAAGGACAAAGGGAAGAACAAACTCAAGATTTGTGTGGAGTACAAATTTATATTGCTGAAGATAATTGTAGTCTTGTATTATCAATCTTTTGACATAGTATTCTCCAAATATATTTTTGTGTCCCTTTTTCTTAATGACAAGTTTTTATAGAAAATTTGATATCAAAATTTAGATCACCATGACAGTGAAATTATCATTTCATCATAACAATTCATTGCATGAACAATGTTTGAACTCAAATCGACAAGAATACCAAGGAGTGCTAAAGAGGATCGTGATTCTAATATTATATTTAGATATTCATTATTCAATTTAAAAATCAACTTAAGAGCTAGTGAGACCTATTATGAATACTAATTAACCACATTTTAACAAGTTCCTTAAGTTTAAAATCCATAAATAGCAAAAGTATAACATTCCATGCTGGTATTCCTACGTCCCTTTCTTGATGAAACCTTGCCCGCAATCTTCTCCGAGCAGCCGATGAGAAACTCTGCAGGTGCTTTTCAGAGGAGGAGATGAGTTGCTTGTTAATTGTGGGGTTCTGGTGTACTATTAGGGATCCTAACCGAATATTATTAAGAATACTTATAGTAATAGAAAAAAATAATCTCTAATATATTCTTAGAATATACCTAAATAAACTAATTTAGCCTTGCAACACCAATGCCTAGTCCAGCATGCCTATTACTTTCAACTTTGGCTCCTTCCTAGATTTCAAACTCATCCTGCAACATAGTTCAGAGACCTTCAGGTTCACCTTGGTAGTCTTCAAGGTCAGGAGTGTGGGAAACAGCAATTCCTAAAGCAAATACCCGAGACAATGACAGACAAGTCGGTGAGTCTGTGTACTAGTAGATTATCCCTTTATGGATTTCAACAGGGCTTCCAAACATCTGGGCATTTTAGTGTTGTCAACATCAATAAACTTCCGGTTTACCTGAGTCCAGAATATATTAGATCCATGTGCTTAGAGCCTTGAGCTAAAAAGAATCATGATTAAACCAGAACTAAAAATACCTGTACGTAAGCAAAGTTGGGCATCTAAGGCCGCTCATCAAGCAAAATTCCTATAGTAAAATATAGAGCATGAAAAATGCCAGTTCCATGCATATCACACCAGATTTTTTTATATGTAAGGCAAGCTTAACCAGCTTTGCCTGCTACGGTGTGGGAAACTCTCTAACTTGCCGGCAAGAACAAAGACCAGACAGACCCGTGTCCCATGAACAATAACTTTTGATCCTTTGAGTAAGACAGCCGTGTCTTTTGGACTTGGACTTCCAATCACTACCTTCCACGTACGGACTGTTTGAACTCTTAGCAGGAAGCGTGCGCCGATGTTGGCCGTCCTTGCATGGTAGTGCAGCGTCGGCAAGCCGTCGCTTTAGGACCATCTTCCCCGTTCTGAGTTCCCACTTTGCCTGCCTAATGGTTTGGCGGCTTGTGGTGAATAGAAAATGCGTGACAACCGTTTGGTAGGAGTCGATGCCCATCAACCAAGACTATGGGTAATGCTATGTCATATGTTCAACACTGCTTAAATTTTGTTCAAAAATCCTTTTTGTAGAAGGGAAAACTCATGCATTCTTGTGTTGTCTTTTGAATAAAATTAAACTAATTAATATAATATCAAAGTCTAAATTCTAAGTGTAACATGTCACCAGAGATCAAGTCCTAGTTAGTTCTGCCTTATTGTTCCATCTTATCATTCATGAATTAGCCTATATTCCATATGAGAGAACATGTCAAATGGTAACATAAATATTACATTACTTAAATTTTATTTGAAAATTTTCTTTAAAGACCTACATACTTTGAATTAGAAGTTTAAGGAGGCATTTCATAATTGCTTGGACAATTCAAGTTGAAGGTCAAAATACATCCCTTTGGTCAAATTAGAAACACTTTTCTCACGCAAAACAATAGACTATAGTAGCATGTGTTAATAAGTCAAAGACGTGGAATAACAAACTCAAGAAATGTGATTTATCATAGAATCCATCTATATTTTGTTAAAGTTTTAAGAGAATTAGACCTTTTTTAATATAATATGATAACTTGAATTTAAATATTAACATTTCATCACTTGTAAATCTTTATGATTTCTTAGGCTCCTACATTAGACATATTTAACATTATATTGTCTTGTACTGCCATTTCATCTGTATTTCTTAATAACTAAGTTTTAAAATAAAAAATTAAACTTCTAACATACGTTAACACGTGTATGAAAAGGCCTAACAGGGTCCTCAGTTCTATAGTGGATAATATGATAATGTTTCTTTGAGGACTTCGTGCTTTCCATGAAAAGCAGCAAAATAACCACGAATTTATCCCGTGAAAGAAAAGCCACACATGCGTGACATGGGTCTTAAGGACATATTTTAATACTATTTCGTTAAGTTTAATGTTCAACAGATTCATAAGTACTGCAGACTTTATCAGGAATCCTGATATGGCATTCCAGTCTCGTGTTCCTACGTCCCTTTCTCGGACCAAACTCTGTAGTTGTGTTTGGCATGTAACATCCATGTCCAAGACTTTTCCAAAAGCGACCGACTCGGTCGGAATCTGTAGCACTGCGGCTCGATCTCCTTCCTCGTCATTTCTGTTCCATCATGAACTGCTGGAAAATGAACCCAAAAAATCTCAGTCTTGCGGGCCATATATTGATGGTCCCCTTCTGGTTTTCAGTTCTAAGCAGCTTCCAGAGATCTAAGCCATTGTCGTCCCTGTTCTTTCACCACTTATGTCTCTGAAGAAGCTGCCAACTGCCATTTTTTTGGTCTTCTTCCACTTTTTCATCCCTTTTGGTCAGCCACTCTGCTTCAACTTTACGCATTTTGATCATCGGGATTCAAGAGTAACCTACGAAGGTTATGCCAAAGCTTCAGGTGGAACGGTCGTGCTCAATGACGAAGGTCGATATGGTGTGGGGTGGGCTAAGTATGCGCAGTGCGTGCCGCTGTGGGACGACTGCTTAACCCAGACTACTCACCAGGCAGACTTCACCGTTCACTTCACTTTCACCGTGGGCATTGGTACTGCCGGCGACGGTGGTGGCGCAGGGCTGGCCTTTTTCCTGGCTCCGGCTGGCTATTCGATGCCACCCAACTCGGCCGGTGAATACTTGGGACTATTCAACACCACCACCGAGCATGCCATGTCGGAGAACCATATTGTGGCAGTGGCGTTCGAGACTTTTACGAATCAGACAGGAAACCAATCGAGGCAGCGAGTTGGGATAAAAAGGAACTCACACCGTTCAGACGTCTACGCCGATTGGGATGCTGGGAAGATAATTAACGTTAGGATAACTTACAATGCTACAACCAAGAATCTGAGTGTGTTCTGGAAAGATGAGAAAAGCCCCGTTTTTAGTGGCGGTTCTTCCCTTTCATACAGAATAGACCTGCAACAAGTTCTTCCCAGGAGGGTAGCCATTGGTTTTTCAAGTTCCACGAGCTTGAATCCTGAATCCCACGTTATACATTCATGGGATTTTGACTCAAACTTGGCTTCCTTTGCTGAAAGATACAAGAGAATAAGGAGGCGCAGGATGATTTTGGTTGTGGTTTTTACCGGTGGTTCCTCGATTTTGGTGCTTCTAATCGGCACCATCGTTCAGAAAAAGAGAAGCAAGAATGGAGGCCATGGAAATGAAACAGATTCTGAGTCCTCCATAAGTACAAATCTTGAGAGAGGGGCGTTGCCTAGAAAATTTTCCTACTCAGAACTAGTTGCAGCCACCAATGGTTTTGCAAACAATAGAGGGCTGGGTCATGGAGGCTCCGGCCAAGTCTACAAAGGATGCTTGAGTGACCTCGGCCGCCCAGTCGCCGTGAAGAGGATCTTCACTGAATCCGTACACTCTCAGTCCCTGTTCATCAACGAAGCGACAATCATAAGCCGGTTAATCCATCGGAACCTGGTGCAGTTTATTGGCTGGTGTCACGAGCAAGGTGAATTCCTGCTTGTTTATGAGTACTTGCCTAATGGCAGCCTCGACAATAATCTCTTAGGCCATGGAGAAACCCTCCCATGGAATGCGAGATACAAGATAGCTTTAGGCTTGGCCTCAGCCCTTCATTATCTCCATGAAGAAGCAGAGCAGTACTGTGTTCTTCACAGAGATATCAAATCAGCTAACGTACTGTTGGACACAGATTTCAGCGCCAAGCTTGGCGATTTTGGGGTTGCTGAACTGGTGGATCCCCGGTTGAGGACTCATACCACCGGCGTGGTGGGAACTTATGGCTACTTGGCACCGGAATATGCGAGTGAAGGGAAGGCCAGTAAGGAATCGGACATGTACAGTTTTGGAGTGGTCGCGCTGGAAATTGCATGCGGGAGAAGGACCTTCCAAGATGGGGAATACCATGTGCCACTCATGACATGGGTTTGGGAGCTTTATCTTGCCGGGGATCTTCTCCGAGCAGCCGATGAGAGACTATGCGGGTGCTTTTCAGAGGAGGAGATGGGATGCTTGTTAATTGTGGGTTTGTGGTGTACTAATCCAAAATACAGGGAAAGGCCAAAGGCGGGACAAGTGATTAAGGTTCTTCAGCACGAAGCACCATTGCCAGAGCTTTCGCCAGACATGCATGATCCTGAATTTAATCCACTTCTAAACAAGGAAGAACTTTATTCCTTTCGACTATCCATTACCTCAAGCCTCAGACATGGAGGACGGTAAAGTAGCAATGCTACAAACACCAATCAGCACCCTTTTGCATAATTTCCCTTTCTAGCTCTTTTTCTTGATCAAAGCTCTCGAATGTCTAAATTGTAACTTTGTAGGTTCATTGGTTGATAACTTTGTAGAGCAATTGATGTCTCGCCCTAGATAAAATCCATCCCATTAATCTAGAAGACTACCATACGAGTGGAGGAATTAGTAAACAGTTACTAAAATCACTAAATCTCAGAACTAGGATACAATCAGTTGCATTGAAACGATTTGATGTAGTTTCAGATCAGCATCAGATATTCTCACATAGATTGACATAGAAAGGTAGAAAAGAAAGATCAAAAAGCTTGCATCTTTACCATGCAACTAGAAACATGCATTATGCAGAAAGCAATAATAATATCAAAATTGTTTTTCTTTTATTCAATCAGCCGTCTATGAACATCAGTTTCAAAACTTTGTGACGGAAGCTGCAGGTACAATAGTAGGGATGTAAAATTCCATGATCTTGAGGAAGACCTGCCAACATAACTCCATTAATTTTCGCCCTTCCAGCCTCAAAATAAGCCAGTTCAGTTTTATCTACAGATGTTTGCAACTGAAAGTACCTGCAGTGGAAATCTAGGAAGAATTCGATGTGAATAACTCTTGTATTTATCTATTTGACATCAACATGATTTATGAGCGAAACCAACTCGATATTCTCGATTTCTTGAGTTTCAGTCCCTTCTTTTGTATCCAAGACTTCAGTTGAAAGAACGGAAGAGTTTGGATCACCTCTAGGTACCAAATATAGCAGACAAAGTGGACTGATTCTCAGTATGTTCCGGATCAATATTACCAACCATAGATTATCAAAGTTTGTTCGGGTAACCTTCAATACATGGAGGAGGAACCCTCCTCCCCATGATGCTGAGAGTAGTCCAACATTGTCAATTGACATGAGCAGAGCAAAGAAAGTGCCTTCTATACCCGTGGGGCAAAGCTTTGAACTTAGCACAAGAAGAGGCATCCATTTGAGTCTCCCAATCATTTGATGCACACTTTCATCAAACACTACGAAAAAGTAATCCGACATGCCTAATCTCAGATTCAGTCGCAACACCAAGACCAAGTCCAGCATTCCCGATAAACCGTAAAGTAGCTGAGTCCAGAAGCACAAGTCTCGGAAGGGATAATCCTTAAGAGCATTCTGGTAAAGTAATGCCCCCAGGAGGGAGCCAACAGAACCAATTGAGAATATATAACCAACTTTCTCCTGCATAAACCATAAAAACAATAGTTTTTAGAATCAACACACGTTACAAGCAAATATTTTCATCTAGCTTATTCCAAGAAACTAAGCCATTCAAACAGATAATCAATGGTGTCTCTTGTTGGAAAATCCGAGGGGATGATACAGCATTACAAGCAAATATTTTCATCTAGATTATTCCAAGAAACTAAGCCATTCAAACAGATAATCAATGGTGTCTCTTGTTGGAAAATCAGAGGAGATGATACAGCATCTCATCTATATATGACTTGGTGTGTGTTTCAAATTCATTTTTTACACGACTATACTCTGAATTCTGGCCATAGCTAAATGAATATGGCTAGAATTCACCCTCAACTATTACTTTCAACCTTGACTCCTTCCTAGATTCCAAAACTCACGCTACAACATAGGTCAAAGACCTTTAGGTTCCCCTAACTAGTCTTCAAGATGAGGAGTGGGAAACAGCATTTCTTAAAGCAAATACCTGGGACAATGACGGACCACCCGGTGAGTCTGTATACCAGTAGAACATTCCTTCATGGATATCCAAGCTTAAAGCAATAGACATGTACATATAAAAACAGGGCTTCCAAACATCTGGGCATTTTAGTGTTGTCCACATAGCCTTGCCAGCATCAATAAACTTCTGGCTTACCTGAGTTCAGAATATATTAGATCCATTGGCTTCGAGACTTGAGCTCAAAAGAATCCTGATTAAACCAGAACTAAAAATACCTGTCCGTAAGGAAAGTTAGGCATACGAGGCTCATCAAGCAAAATTCCTACCGAAAATACAAGTGCAGCGGGGATTGTCAACAAACCGTATACCCCCTACCAGGAGAAAAAAAAAAAACTGAAAAATAAGATAAACGTACTTTCAAATTGACGGTACAAAATCTAAAGTACTATTCAAATTTGAAGACATCAGGCTAACCTTAGGGCCAATCAGGTGAACAAAGATACCACTGATGAAGAATCCTACCAGTGATCCAATGGAAGCACTCAAGGCACACAAGCTTTGCATGTCAGCTGCAAGAGAAGTATGCGAAATACTATTCTGTGCCACACAGGCATCTATGGTTACATCTGCTATTGCCACTCCGGCACTTCCTGCCGTCAATGCCATAAGCGCCAATACAAGATGTAGCTTTTCGTGTAATGATATCAAGAGCATGGAGATCACACCCACAAAACCTGAATTTTCATCAAAAGAACCATCTAATGAGACAATAGTGTCATTTTTTTCAGAAGGTTACTCGACAGAGGACAAAATTGTTAGATTAATATCTTAGGAAAAATGCATTCTGAAGATCCATTACACCTGATTATGTGGTCATCTCCATCTTATATGAGAAAACTTAATTAAGCAGCAAAATTATCAACGTTTTATTTTTCAGTCCTGCCTTTCAAGTTCTCCATGACTTTAAATAGCATAAACTAACTGCATTATTGAATACACAAGAGTTCCTCAACAAAGATGCTCCGGTCTATGTGAATTCCATCAGAGGAACAACAGATAATTTCAGCACTAGTTGCTTAGTCTGATAGGACCACCTTAAAGTCAGGTAAAGATCCACCGTGCAAGATATTTCTGACAAAACTTTGTTACCTGTACTAAAACTGGTTGTTCTGAATTATTTTGTTGTGTAGATTCAAAGACCTCCGAAGTATGTTCCCTTTTGACAGTTATACTTTTGCCATTTTGACATCCATTAGAGAAAGACAATGTCAACTATGTCTTATAAATTGAAACCTTCATTTATATTTGCTGTCGATATGACAAACTTTGCGGTGTAGTGTACAGTTCTAATTATATCATAGGGCAGCTGTGAGCAATCTAACTGTGTGAACCGTTGACTAAAAATTGCAGAAAAGACAAGGCCAAGTTTGTCTTAAAAATTTAACCTCCATTTATATTTACTGTCAATACAACAAAAGTTATGGTATGCCCTACAGTTCTAACTACAAAATAAGGGAATTATGAGCAATCTAATTATAAAAACTGGTCACTATATCACATAGGTATAAAATTTACCGACAGCTGATTTGCTTTTCTGTACATCATGATCATAGAGAGCATTGAGAGCTTAAGAGTTCTATCTTTAAATCTTAGGGCCCTGTCTTTCCATAAAGTATGATTACAATTCACAGCAGCTGTATTACCCCCTAACTTGGACACACTATATAAAATTGATGATGCCGCTACCAATATCTATGTGTTGCAGCAACATAACATAGTTATATTGAATGCAGTTGAATATGACATAAGAGAGCATTTTGTGACCGACATCTTTAAGACTTTCAACACTAAAGATATGGTCCATATCAGCATCCCAAACTATATCTTATTATACTACATCCTTAAAGCTACATAAAAGGATATTTCAAATCCAACAAATTCAGTTCCACATCCAACAAATTACCAAATTTGTAATTCATAAAATAGGAGTTTCTAGGGAATGATTCATGATTATGAGCCCTAGAGATGAATGCAAGGAACCAAAATTTCAGCTAGTATTATCAGGTTCTGTGACAGGCATGCACATCCATCCCTCAAATTGGAGAAGTAAAGACCCTCTCTTCAAAGATACTTACAAAGACAGAAGAGTACTCAGTTTCAATTATCATTAGAAAAGCCCTATTGGTTGATCTAATTTCCAAACTACTTATCAGAATAGAAAAGAATGAGACATGTTCAAGCTTGAGATTATCTTGAAGGATAATGATTTTCTTGAACATTGTATCAAGTAACGCCAACTTATAAATGTGGCAATACCCCCCACTGAACTTTACCACACATTCCATCTAAGATGTGTTTTCTTGGGACCCAGTGATTATATATATAGACGAGCTGATCCCTCCCATTGTATGGATGTCTAAAGGTAAAGGCACGTTATTTTTATGCGTTATTTGAGCAAGAAAATTTTCTGTACTTCTTTAAACCATTTATTTTACTTATTCCCCATCCTCTCCCCAATGCCCTCCCAGGAGGGAAAAGGCAAAAAAGAAGACAGAACATTCTCCTGACTCTTCCTTCAGGTCTACATTAATAGAACTCTCTCCTGACCCCATAACCCCATAACCCCACCCAAAAAGAATTCAGATCCAACCTTTATCTCATTTACAATTAAAGTCAATGTTTGTGGAGCCCTCACACAACAAACCCTGGAAAATCTAATACAAGGCTGTTTGATCTTTCGCAAAGAACAAATCTTGCTTCACTGAGTCACCTCTACTCAGATCCTTATCAACTTTAAGGGCCTGTATCATGTAAAATCCAATGATGCTTCCATGATAAATATGATTCAGGAACTCAAACAATGAACAAAATGGCAAGAAGATCACCCACATGCAAGCAAAGGACTATACTTCAACGATTAATCAATAAGAAAAACCCCTAAATAATCGATATCTCTACAACTCTTCCACAGATTCAGTGAGATAATAACGGATCGAAGCTCTAATTCACAAAAACCGAATTTAGACTTGACAGTTATTAAGGCAGAAATGAAAATAGGAATGAGATCCCATTATGCTAAATAAAGTATAACTTCAAGAAGTCGAAAGAAAGTAATGCAATGTGTAATATACCAGCTAAAATGAAATAAGGCCGTCTGCGAAACCCAAAAATTGGGAGAACATCCGTAAGAAGGCCCCATATCGGCTTGACAATCCAAGGAATGGCAGTAATTCCCCCATAAATCTGAGCTTCAGAAGGCTGCACCTTCTGAACATCCTTCATGTAATACTCCGTGCCCACACGATTAAGAGCTCCTCCCAACCCCTGACTTACTCCATAAACAACCACCACACCGAATACAAAACTCCAATGCATTTCGGTGGCAAGCATTTTTAACCAAACGATTGGAACGCAGATACAACCACAAAACCCCTTTCTGGACTCATTTTCTTCCCCAGTATCACTACAGGCTTCTTCAAGATTCTCTTCCTCCACCATCGCTCACCTCTTACGATACAGACTTACAGAAAACAACAACCAACCGCGCAGCCTACAAAGCAATGCCTCCTGATCTATAAACCCAAAAGTGATTGGATTTCCTCAAGGAAAAGCTAGAATTCCTTAAGTCAGTTGCGTTTTCAGGACTAGATTTCTTGAACAACAACCACCCAGTTCACAAAACAGTATTTTCTGACTAGAAAAGATCAAGAACAAGCTAGAGTCTCTGATCTGAGCTCTCTTCCCCACAACAGTGCTTCTTCAAACTAGTTTTTCTGGGTTAAGCTTAAACCCCCTTCGCAGATATTTTTGGGAAACAGGGTGTTACTCTTATTTCCCTCAATTTCTTTCGGATGTCAATTGCAAATGGAGAAACAAACAAGTTCATGATAGAGCAACAATGTTGTACTTCCGAAGTCGAAGAAAGTTCTGTCGGAGTACGTTTGACCAACCAAACCATAAAATCTTTAATAACCAACCCCATCCAGTTTATTACCGCGTGCTTGTAAAAAGCTCTAAGTAAATGACCGTAAGCAAACAAAACCATAAAAAGTACAAAAATTAAATACTGTTAATAACCGTTGAGAGCTTTTTTACATTTATATTTTGTTAGGTAATGGGTGAAAGTAAGAAGGTCTTCAATTCAATACTTAGATTCTTAACAGCGAGTATCCTATTATGAGGTTATTGCCATGTTAATTATAAAAAATAATTTTTTTAACATAATATTAAAGTTTAAGTCTAAAAAATAATAGTATTTTATAATGTTTGTGATGAAATTTAGAATTCACATTAACAAAAAGTAACATTAAGATAGGAAGAGTATTTATTAGAAATCATAGAGAATATTTAATATCAGACTTAAAATCATAATACATTAAATAAAAGATTTTACCTTTTCATAAGTTATTTTTAAATTTTTTATATTACAATAAAACTTAACCTGCCTCTTTGCCTCGATTATGAGATAAACACCTCTCACAAAAATCTATATATATATATATATATATATATAAAGTGGTAGAAGATACAACCTAATAGTATTTTTCATTGTTTAAATTTTATTTTTAAAAGATATAATTAAAATAAAATGCATGTAATTTCTTATAAGCGGATTTACAATGAAAAATGAGCTTTTTCAAAAAATGCTAAAAATTAAACCATTCTATTCAATTAAATAAGAAACTAAAAACCATTGTATTATTAGATAGTAAAGTGGCTTAAAATCTAAAGCTAAATTACTCGAAAACAATAAAATCTAGATTGGATGGACATGTCATGATCTGGATACAGCCGGGCCATGTCTGAAAAGGTTGTGACGGACCAATCCTCGGATAAAGCCGCAGCAGGAATTCCGGGTCACGCAAGAGAATCATTAGCCCCGTCATTAGACGCCACGTGGTATGCATTGAAGGTCCTGCAGGTCTCTTTTACTCCAATCGTAAATGCGGTTGGTCTGTTTTCAGTAATTCTGACCGCGACTGTTCCCACGTATTATCTGACTGACCAGTCGTACGAGGGGCTAAACGACCCTACGTGTAAGCCTTTCGCACGTGGTTTAGGTGTGGAATAAGGAGGTGAAAGGCGGTTGATCTTGCCCTCTCTGCACGTGGGGTCGGGTGGGGTTAACGACAGCTTGGAAAACTCCAAACTTTGTTAATTTAATCATAGTTTAGGTCACCTGCCACATCAAGTGGATAATATTTAATGAAGTTCATTGACAACTACAAGGAAATTAGCACATGAAAGATGAAAGATTAGTGTAACAAAATTAGATTGGCAAATAGGGTGAAATTTCAATAATATAACCTATAAACGGTAGGTATTTATCAAACTTGACCTTTGACAACATAAAATATATGTTACTATTTATTAATATCAAACTATTGGACAATAAATCTTACATTGCTCAGAAAGTTAATAAATATTTTATTTATAAAATAATATATTACATTATATCTTGAATTGACTTTCAAATTAGATAATAAACTTCTCAATATAGTATTGGAGTTCAAAATTCTCCTTAACATTTTTTATGGCCGAATTATTCATGTAATACTACATCATGATAGTCTAATGATAGATTATCATGGTGAAAGATCATATTAGACAATGAGTTTCATTTTACTAGAAGTTATTAAACATCTTATTTATAAGATAATAAATTTTAATATTTTTTTGAGTTAAATAATAAATATTTTAATACAAAATATATTAATAATTTAAACAAATCATATATTAAAATGGTATCGAATCTTATAACACGAACTAAATATCTTATCTTAATTTATACTTCCTCGTTGTTTGCATCCTTTGGTTTTTCTTATTATTTTAAGAGGACGAGTCATTTAAATTACTCATCATGCGTCCGCAATGACGATGGCAAGGGATCTTATTCAGGGATATGTATGCAATCATTGGACCAACTGTGGGGAGTAAACGGCATCTCGAGCTCTCCCCAAAGAAGGTGACGTGAGGAACACGTTATTTTGCCGGTGCGCCACCGGTTGCGGCTCGAGCGTACACCTTGTTATTTATTTCATGTCCTGCAACTAAATTTTGGTCTTCTTTTACTATACGCACGTCGGAAAACTGGTGGAGAAAGTCTAACGGGGAACGGGTCTGCTCTGGTAGTTGAAGCGGTTCAAGGAGAAGCAGGAGAGGCAAAGCCGCTGGTTCATAGTCGAGGGGAGTTTCAAGTTGCAAGTTGTTATGAATTCATACCCGAGTAGTATATATCTAAGATCTTATATTGTCTGAGTATGTGTTTATCTACTTAATATTAGTGTAAGAGTAGATTTCTTAATATGACATTAAAATTTAAGTTTATGTAAAAAAAGATATAACAAGATTGTCTGAATTATTACGATAAAAAAGCATGTAAATTGAAATGAATATTCAGTCTCACATAATTAAGATGTCAATATATGTAGATAGTTAAATGTATGTGTGTTTCTCTATTTTATGAACCTATTTTTGAAAAGGAATTAAACTTTAATACTAATTACAAAGAAAAAAACACACTAGAGTAAAATTGCAGAATATTGAAAATAATCTTGCAAAAGTTTCAAATTACTTAAATTTACTTAAAAATTATATTTATAAGGAAGAATATGAATTTTATCCTTAAGTTGACCTTTAGAATAAAATAAACTTTCATTATATTCAAATATAAGATTTTTTTATTTGTATATAAAAATTTAAATAAGAATGACAAACCACACGTGTCACACTACCACTATTAATTCTTTCTTCTCTTATTAAGTGAAATGTTTTGCTTTTACTTTTGCTTTGAATGAATATTTTGGAGTTGAAGTTGTAATCTGTATCTTATTTAATAATTCTCTTTTTAAGAAAGAATAAACCTAAATTTTGTATAAGAATAAGTTTTTTAATTGAGTAACTCATATATAACCTTATATATATAAATACCAACATGTCTTACTTAAGACATCTTACTTACACCATTTTTAACATTGTTAAGTTCACATACTTATCTCATCATCCTCATAAGTTCAGCTCATTACTAATGGATTGTGATTTTCTCCCTTAATCCTTTTTTTTTTTTTTGGTTAATAAATGGAGGTTTGTAGCAGCAAGTGTCAAACATGAAACTTTTAGGTCTCAAGCAGTATATGCTGCCAACTTAGTCATATACCTACGAACCAATCCATATTATTTTGACATGATATCTTTGTTCAAAGTGCCTCCCTTTTTTAGCAATTGATATTAAGGGAGGCATATAAATATTCCAACAGTTTGCCTTCCAACAGATGGAAATCTCAGACGCTTTAGTAGTCGGCCTGAACTAACATCCTCTATTTTTGAAAGCCAAGGAACTACAAAGTTCTATACCTACACCAGTTATTTCGATCTTTACTCTCCTTTTCATCGAAAAGGTAACGCTTACTAAACATGTTGTATTGACAATAACAGCTCTTTCAATTGCTGCGATTACAGGGAAGGACTATTTCGTAGTTACAAAGAACAAGGCAGGGAAGTTAGCAGGAAAAATCTGGGAAATTCTGTTTCTCTCACGAAAACCAAGATCAGTTATGTTGTCTATCAGATTTCTGAATAGCAAGAGTGTGTGGAATTAGAATAATTAGTACTGCATTAAGATTGATTTGCACACATCTGAGCTGCAGTTAAAGAATGTTGAGCAAAATCTTGTCTAGACCCCAAAATCAGGCATAGTCATTCTATACACAGCCAATCTCTAGTGCATCCATTTATAACTTGGATCATTGAAGTATAAATCTTTGAGAGATGTACAGGAAATGGAAAACAAGCATCTCTGCCCAATTTACTGATGATCCTAGTCTGCATTTCATTGATGCCTTAAATGGATCAGCCATGATAAATAGTGAACTATAATGTCTTCCAGTCCAACAGCTTTCAACCCTGAAAGCGCGCTTCATCACAATGTTTCTTTGCCACCTTCTCATTGCTATTTAGCTGGCCTTCAATGCTGTTGAAAGACCATTTCCATATTCAGTTGAAACACTTTAGCAACAACCGGCTATGGGAAGATATGTGTCCCTCCGAGGGGAAATTGGCAGGCAACTCAAATCCTCAGAGGCTTTGTGGTAAAGCATTTTCTGCACATAGAACATCATATAACACTGTGAAGCTCTCACCATCCCTTCGTCAACCTCGGTAATCCAAGCGTCATCACATTTGTACCATTGGTTTCCTAATCGCAGATAAGTAACGTAATGGCCAGATTCGAGTGTCCCGGCATGAGTAACCACTGCAAAGATCTCAAATTCTGTAAAACCATCTGATTCATCACCCTCAAAGGCAAAGATTCTGTTCCCAAATCTGTTTCTGACAATGGAGGAGGACAAATATGGGGTCATATCCAAGGAGAAGGGGAAGTGCATGTAGCGGTCGATTTTCCTTGACATTCTACTAACATGTGAATGCTCAAATCGTTTTATATGCAAACACAGAACCAGTGGGAGCCTCCTGATGGACATCTGCTTCACCGAGTCACGCCTTTCTTGACAGTTTTGGCAGTAAAGTTTTTGGTCTGATCCCAACTTCTCCTGCCTCGTGAATAAATCCAAACAGCCAAGAAGAGTGGATATACTGCTGTTCTCATTTGGTTTGATTGCCTTGTTAACTCCATTTGTTGGAGAGAAATTGTTCGTATCCAGGTCAAGTGAGATGTCCACACAGGGATCGTAAGTGGTTGATGTGTATCCACAGGTCATGCATGTGACATCTGATCTCAACAGTCCAGAAAACACTTTATGAGCTATACATGGACAATCTCCATTATCTGTAGGAAAGATTAGTAACCTCAATTAGACACGAAATGATTAAAAAGTGCAACACAAACCTCCATTTTTCTCGGTTACAACCATATAATAGGCAAAGATACTGCAAAAACTGCAGAACTAATTCAAGAACAATGATCCAGCAGGTATTTGTTTCATTCTTATTTATCTATGCCCAAAACGCATAGAACAGTGATTTTTTTATTTTCTCAAGCTCAACAAGCAAATGCAGATGATTTCATCATTCCATATTCTTCCTGATAAGCAGCAGAAAAAATGATCACAGAATCTCAAATTTTTAATTGTCTTTCCACAAAATGGTCCCCCAGTTACATGTCAACAGGAAGATAACTATAGGAATGGTGTTTTAGCAAATAAGATAGAGAACCATGCATCATTTAACCATTGAAACACTACACACTTTTCCATGACTAAGAAGCAGAACAACAAGAGATCTTTCCCTTTTCCTTTGGAACAGAATAAACATAACAAATGCGAACTTCTAGTTACCTCTACTTCGGTTACTTGACTTGCTCTCTTTCTCATGGATCCCATCCAAGACTGAAATGAAGAACTCATGAGCGTCCTGTTGCTCATAACTTGCCAGATTTGCTGAATGCTGCCACCAACTTGAAACATAAACAGATTTTCATCATTTTGAGAGCAAATTTATTACAAGAGATTTTTGTTCATGAAAATAAAAAGGAAGGAACAACCATAAGACACGGTAAAAGATCCAGAACGAGGGTCCTGTAATACAGAACCAACGACAGCATCAAAAGTGATCCCAAGCAGCCATAAACTAAATTCACGTTTATTCGAACTACAAATCCACACACATGCAACACTATGTCCTTATGATAGCTTCAAAAGAGATTCCAAGCAGCCATCAAGTAAATTCATGAGGAGAATCCAACTCCAACTACCCAACACACGATGCAACAATATGTGCATAACAAAATGGATAATTTCGCTCAAAATGTATCCAAAGCAGCCTAGTCATAGTGCCTCGAACGAGATCACATAGATTGCCCAAAATATAGTTCATCATATCATAATATTCATTTAAATTGGATGATCCACAGAAGACGGCTTAAACTATATCAACCTATAAAGCAATATCACTACCTACATTTGTCAAAAAGATCTTAAACGCAACAATGTGCAGAGACATCCTCTTAGAATTGACCAACGACAGACATACAACCATTGAATGTAGATCAATAATCAGAATCATGCTCTCAATAATTGTAACTAGCAAGATATGGTAGAACCTTAGAGGCACATTCAGAGCAATGGCAGACCTGTAAAGAAACTGGGCAGGGCTATATGGTGTCCGATCACCAGAAAACACAGCCGAGAAAATAACATCAATGTCACAAGGCAAGCACAACCGATCCACCGATCTCTTCCGGCAAGTTTCACGATTATGCCCTTCACTCAAGAAGTAATTCAGGAAAGGAGGTGCATGTAGCAACGCTTGCAACACGGAGTTCATGAAACAAGTACTCCCGAGATTTGTTAATCCCCTCAAACCCAATGGATAACAAGATTTTGCCCTCAAGTCCCTCATGGAAACCAGCTGCTTGGATTTCTTCAAATCCATCAATTCTCCTACCGTACCCGAACCCAGTCTCCTCCTCTTAACCAATCTCTCCCCAATACTTTCATCGCCATTCTTATCCCTTGGGATGCCCATGATGTGCTTGGACATTACGGCCTTATCAAAATCAGGGTCATAGACCTGATCACAGCACACGCAGCAATAAAGCTCTGCCCTTTCAATGTCCACAGCTAGATCATGGCCATTCTCAGACTGCGCATGCAAAAGGGTATGGTCCAAACACGAGACCGAGGAGCAAATCAGACAAACATAAAGTCTACCTTGAAACCCAAAACAAGAACTGCATCTGAGTATCTTTGTGTCGGGTTTCTCAACGCTTGTTCTCCCATTTGGGGTGGTCTTAAGGTGATTTTGGAGGGATCTATAGCCAATCAAGCCATGCCTGAGCTTGTAATCTGCAAGATGCTTGCAGGGTTTGGGGTTTGTGAATGAAGGGTTCCCTGTGGACATGCCGATGGCGATTTAAAGAGGCTTTGATTTGTTGCAAATCACAAAAATTGTTCAGCCAAAACACAATATTAATAACAGTAACAACAATCACTTTATTGAAAGGAAAAGATGCTATTTTATCAATGGAATTGTCGAACCCAAAACAGATTACAAAGGGATTTGAGATTTGATTTGCAAGCTGCTTGGAAAAAAAGAGAAAGTGGATCAGACTCAGGTCTTGTTTAGGTTAGTGTTTACTGATTTGATGAGAAAAATGGATAGAAACAGAGAAGGAAAAAGGGAATCTTTAAGCTCTCTTTTGGGAATGACTTAGTGAAGCAGGAAAGAAGAAGGTTCTTTCGACTTCTTATCAGTGAAGGCCCGAGTCATTCATCATGGCTTCCAAGTTCCAACTCTTTCTCTCTGACCAGCTCATGAAAAAATAAAAGGAAAATTAGAAAGATAAAAAAAAAAAAAAAAAAAAAAAAACACAGGAAGAAATCTGAACCGTGTAGTTTTTTTATCAGGAGAGTCATCAGGTGGGGTAAGTTGCCCAGATGGTAGGTCCTTCTTGGCGGGTCAAAGGAGGCAAATGGGTCAAGGACCTGGAAATCCCCAGAGAATCTTAGCCGTCGATCGTAGTGAGAGAGAGAGGAGAGAGAGGAGAGAGAGGAGAGAGAGGAGAGAGAGGAGAGAGAGGGTGCCTACAGCATGCTTTTCTTTTGTTGGGAAGCACTTGAAAAACGGATAGGAACAAAGGCTTTTTTGTTGCCATTGGAAGATGGTGAACTTTGTTCTTAACTTTTGTTTACTTTGGAGTTGACGGGAAAAAGGAATCTGAAGAATTGTCATCTAATTTCTGTTTGTTTGGTCATTTCCAAGATATACTGATAATGTAGCATATATATTCACTTTTTAATTTATATCATTTGTTTTGAACATAAAAAATCATGAAATTCAATTTATAAACGATAATGCATTTTGTTTAAAAATTTAAATTTTAATACCGTGTTAGAAAGATTTATTTGTTATCTTAAAACTAGTGATTAAAAAAAATTGTATTTAAAATATGTCTTATAAATTAAACATACTTAAAATATATTTTATAAGTTGAATAATCTATCTCTTTTTCAAGAGAGATATAATTAAAATTTTCATATTATATTAAAGTAATGTAATCTAATCTAATTTCAAAAATAAGTCAATCTTTTACTACTAAAAGAATTTAACCTAGACTGCAAGGACTATTGGACCAAAAAGGTCATATATTGGAAAAGGAGAATATTTGGTGAGCATGAATTTTTCACAAAAGATGTCAAACCACGATATTGAGAATAAAAAAATATTTATATTGACATAATTTAACAAAAACTCCTAAAGATAAGACTTATTGGGCTTCTAAGGGTGTTCTCCATGTTTAAAGCAAAGGACTTTCAACTGAGAAACAGGTAGCCATGTGCCAACGTGATGTCCATGGTCAATGTTGAAAGCTAAAACCTTCTAAATGCTTTTGTAAGCTCTTCGTGCGATCCATGTGATAGACACGTACACGATAATGCATTTTATTGCTTGCAAGCAACACAGAAGATTGGTTTGGGATCTTGATGCCATTTGTTGAAGATTATTAGAATCTAACAACAAAAAGCGTACATAAGAAGCACATAAAACATCACGCATTTTATATAGATAGCATTCTCAACACGTTCTCAAACTTTTATACGTATAAGCAACCTTAATTAGCATAATCATCGTTTCAGTCTTAGAATTAACAACACCATCAATAATTGGATTCATGTGGTCATTGTCAGAGCTGATCGGATAAGCTGTACTAGAGATCAAGGAGAAGCGCTGCCTATTACATTTCCTGCTTTTGTTCTTCTGCCCCACTACATTTCCTTTTGAAAGGAAAACAAGAGATCAATTATCCACGTGCTGCCGTCAGCTTCCAAGAATTGAATTAAGAACCACACATATGCTTCCAGATCAGCTAGCCTGCTAGTAAACAGTAAGTCATGATGGCACCTTTTTCTTTCTTTCTTTCTTGTTGTTCTTAGAATATGGTGTTTCCAAAAGAAAGTTGCCCAAAGATGTGATTCAAGCAGAAAGTTTCGGGTCCCCCCCTCTATCCTTTCTGATTCAAGCAATTTGGAGTGCAGGGAAATAGGATCAACTCAAGAAAAGGAAAAGACAGGAATGTGGAAGAAACAGATGTATACATGATCTAGGCTTCCATTGGGAAATCTAGTGAGAATGGGTGGCTGAAGCCTCTGGAAAAGTCTACAATGGGTAGTAAATCCAAAGGGTACCTAAATATCGCAGTGGCATAGAGACATCATTCGGCCTAGGACCTTTTGAACCAAATGGCACCTATTATACAAAAGTGGTGGATAAGATCATAGGTTCTTGTACTGTGGACCACGAAAACTGCTGACCAAGGAAAGATAAATTTTAAGTGATGCTCGCAATTGGGTACAGGATCTACTTTTAGAATGGATAGGCGAGACATGTGAAGAGCAGGATGGTGAGCTCTACAAACCTGATTCTTAAAGAAGTATGGGACATGGGGTAAAAAGAACAAACGCGGAGCCAGACTTACAACAGCCGTAATCAAAACTTTCTATTTGCTCCACCTGCATTCGGCTTGTCATTACTAAGGCCATGAGGGTTTGAGCAACCATTTGACAAGTCATGTAAGTCATCCACAAGACACTAAAATCCACAGCTTTAAAATCGTTTTGATGATTTAACACTGAAAACTCAGATAACTTTTCTACCGAAATCTTCTTAATGGATTTGGTTTCTTGTTTTCAAACTTATATGTTTTGATTTAAAAAAATTTCTTCTCCGACCACAGGAAGCCCAAGAAGTGTAGTGGTTGAAAGCAAATAAACACAAATAAATTCAGCCTCAAGGATGAATGAAGCGATCAATACTAACTAACCTTCTTGTGCAATGCAAAACATTGTACGAGTCTATTTAGTGGACAATAGAATCCATTAGTTGACAAATTTATAATTTCTAAACTCATGGGAGATTAGTGTCTTAACCCAAAGCAGAGAAGTCCTATTTGAAAAAGTGACGAAACCGATCATGAAGAACTGCCGTTCAGAATCTTAAAATGTTTTCAAAATATGGGAGGAAAATCAGCCGACCATCCGATACTAAGTAAAGCTCATGATTCGGGTTTTTGGGAAATCATAACAATTGACAAAAGAAAGAAGAACCCGCAAATAAAAAGAGTAAGTTAGACTGTAAAACAGACTCAGAAGAAGTGCTTGCAGTACAGTAAACCAAGCGAAGATGCTAGTAAGGCAAAACAAACAGATGCAACAAGACCCATCCGCTATACCCCTTTGGTCATGACAGTGGAGGATGCAAATATAATCAAATGATCAACCATTCTACAGAGATTATCGCAATCCTCCGATGAAGAAAACCCACCGTGTCTCAGTCTTTCGTTGGCCAACAGAAGGAATCTTAACCTATAACATCATGGAAAACTATCTGCATGATGTTTTCTTCTCAGTGTCTGCTATTCACAACTGCTTGAATGCAGGCTCGTGACCAGGATTGCGTGCATTTTTCATGCAGGATTCCCAAACGACAGCGTACATAAACCATAACTCACATGAACCTACTTCAGTTCCATTTTCAGTTTTGCAACAGCACAGCATTTAAGTACGTGCCACCCAACATCCGTGCATAAAGCATTTGATAGAAATTTTTCTGTTTATTCTTATTATTGCTTTGCTGGTGTAATCATATCATGATCCTACTGCTGATGCATCAGATTGTAACATGACTGAGATGGGCTGCATGACTGAAACTAATTCATATACTCAAGGTGAAAAAAGGAAAAGAAAAAAAAAAAGAAGCAGAAAAGAATGAAAGAAAAGGATTTACTGGTCGTATTATCAATAGATTAAGGACTCAAAACCACAAACAAACAAAATTTGGTAGCCAAGGGTTGCCAAATAACTAGTAACTTCATTTTTTTTTTTTTGGATCTGTCCCCACATGAAGAAGAAATTAGAAAAAGAAAAAAAAATGTAGAAGAATCATATATTGTGAGAAAAATAGCGAGACGCGATTATAGAACAGCTGCAGATATCAATACCGTTTGGGGCAGTTTAGCGTCGTCAAAACATGTCAACCATGGCTCATAGGAGAAATCTTAGCCAGTGAACATTTTACAGGCGGACTTGTAAGACAACACATACTAATTCACAAAGTTCGCTCCTCCGAGATCACCATCGACAACCCAAATTACCAAATTACAGCCAATTCAAGAACAGTACAGATACTCAGAAAGAGAGGAACGCCATTTGCTACAGCCGAATCAGTCATTTTAGAGAATCTAAAATATGCATGCAAGGAATATCATGAAGAAGACCAAATTCAACCAATTCATACTCTATTCACATGCACGTACACGCAAAGAAGGCCAAAATACCCAAATATCACAAAGCTCAGATTTAGTGTTTATCCAAGCTAATCACATGCATATCCTTGGGCACAACTCCCATAAGGCTCAGTTCATCAAAGTACCAGCAACATAGATAAATCCCAACAAACTAACAGAACACCCAGAGGCGCACTTGCTCCAAAATAGCAGCACGACACAGCAAATACATACATTGACATTCACAATAAACAGAGGAACACATAGTGATCAAGCCTAGATATTAAGAAGCAACGCGACCGACAACGGGGTACTTAGCTTCGAACTTCTTCTCCCAGTCATTAAGAACCCCGATCTCCTTCTCCGATAGCCCGTCGAGGGCAGGGGAGACATCCTCTTCGTTCTTGCTCATCTTGGCGAGAGCCCGGCTGGCATCCTTGCCGGCGAACATGGCGTAGGGACCGCCGGGGCCGTAGAACGAATTCCCAGTTGTGACGTCGAAGATGCGGCCCTTCACGGCCACGTACAAGGGCTTCGATGGGTCGGTTCCATTGTATTGGCTCAGCTGCTGGGGTGTCAGCTCCATTGCTGCGTTCGTTCCGGGGAATCCGAGGAGAGTGAGTGGAGGGATGAGTTAGAAATTAGGTGAGGCCGAGAATTGCTTCATTTAAATGGTCGAGAATTGCTTCATCTAAAAAGTCTTAACAATTTTTTTTAATAAATAAATTTTCTTTTATTTTTTACTCAAGTCAAATATTAAATGTCGAATCCCAAATTTTATAATTGAAGTTTTTATTAACATTAGATAAAGCAATCTAAAATTGTTTGATTTAAATACCATTTATTTTAATAATGATTAGAATTGTCTCATTTAAACAATTAATTTTAGTTTTGACCATGTTCTAACAAATTCTTCGAGCTTTCTTCTTTAGATATTTTATTAACGAGTTTATTCTCAAATTCTCTTCTATTTTGAGCAACAAAACACTCTAAAATGTAATGAACTTATGCTTACGAAAAAATACAAAAACAAAAAAAACTTGGTAATTTTTACAAAGGAGTAATTCTCTTATTATTAAAATTTTATATATCTAAAAAATTGTTTAGAAGTTATTATCAGTATTATAACAAATTAAAAAAAATTACCATTTTACCTTTTAATACTAATTTTTGATTCTATGCCTAGAATAAATACGTCTTAAACTATTTTCTATGTTCTAGTAATAGATTTGAGCAAAATATGAATCCAAACGAAGAAAACTAGAGAAAACTGACCAAATTATGAAGCTAAAGAAATATTTATTTTCTCTATATCGTTTGTGTAAAAACTTGCAAGGGCATAAGTCCTTTTTAAACGTCTAGTTAGACGAAAAGAAGATAATAGGAGGCCAAGAATAAGCCAATTTAGGATTGTGTTCTACAAAGAACGCTCTAGAAACACTCTTTGTCCTCAACCACCATCTAGGACTAAAGCACCAAAACTTTTTTTTTAAAAAAAAAATAGTATCACATTACCATCATTAAAACCATGGGTCTATTTGCTATAAAGTGCTGAATTAATATTCCTTACATCGAGGGAAACTGGGTGCCACAAAATTCAGGTACAATGTTGATAAAGACTAAAACATTCAATGTGACACATTGTCGATGGTTGCCACTGGCGTGATAGCCATCAGCTAATAAACTATCAAAGTCTCGTACTCCAATTACTGTCCTTGATTTGTATTCAGAATTTGAGAGCCAAATTAGACCAAACATGCACATGCACATCAATGTAGAGGAATACCACCGCCGGAATACTCAACCTCCTGAAAATAAGACAAGAAAATGTCAAAAGGAACTCGATGAAGTTATACAAGAAGCTTTCCAAAGCATTCTTTTTCATTAAAGAACGAAATTTTTGTTGCTTCAACAGATGCTGCATTCCGAATGAGTGTTGTAGAAAAGAAATGTGAACCTCATTCCAACTCAACTTCTGAAGTAAGGAAACGGAGGAGTACAGTAATCTTAAGGCCAACAACATGGATCTTACAACTGTAATGAGATTTTGGTAAGTCAACACCGAGACATCCATGCCAGGATGAATCGTGCTTCATAGGGATGGGGCATTGCAGCACAACTTGAAAACATGGAGCAAAGAGTCAAATGTCAAACTGCAAGTCTGAGATCAAGCATAGTAGAAAAGGAAGTATGGCTTGATACTTCTCACAGAGAGGATGACATAAGATCAATAACTTTGTCTCACGGTTGAATATCTTGGGAGATCAGTATAATCCATATAACCAACTAAATCTACAAATCCTCAAGAGATCCATCGGTTCACTAGCTCAGAACAGAAAAAGGATCGCATACAGTACACCATCCAAACGTGTCTTACCAATAGCAACACAGATGAAAGGACCAATAATATCAACTAGTCAGTGGTAACTGCCAATTGAACATGTGGGACGACCAATACACTATGCATCATCAACACCATGCTCATGGCATTGAAGAATAATAGATACTGTGTAAACGGTCTACAGGATACTTTACTTGACCATACACCACTACAAAACATTTCCAAAATAAAAACCATTAAGTTTTGAGTTAGGATCCAAAAGGAGAAGGAACACCAAGCTCAAGCCCAAACAGAAGAAACCTAAAAGTATAGCACTATTGGAAGTGCCCATACACATGGCTACAACGTCCATTCTGTGGCAAGAGACAGATTTCAAATTCTTATGCAGTCATTTACAGAAAGTTTATTCAATTATCGAAGGTCAGAAAGAATTCAACCTGTGGAGGGGGTAACGAAGAAACCCAGTCAGATGCGTGAGTAGGAAGAAGACCAAGGGTGTTAAGCTGCCCAGAAAACACATGATCACAACAACAATAAGAATAATAAATTCAAAATGTGGAAACAAGAAAGCATGTTTGGGGTGGGTTGAGACAAATAGAAGACATCTCACCTTCCAAACACCAAGTGCTAAACCCCCCAAGTTAAGGGCAATGAAGAGCAGCTTAGGCCCAAGAAGATCGACTTTGTTGTCTCTATAGGGCTCAAAAACTGCAGAATCAAAGTACAGCTTGAATAAACTTAAAAGGATAAAATAAGAATCTGAAGGAATTTGCAATGCGAAAAACAGCTGTAAAGATAGCGTGAAATCAACAGGAAACCATATGCATGTGCCATAATACAGCATTAACAATTCTAAGACGGAACCTCCATCCAGTAGAATAGAAGGACAAGAAAGAACAGTTCATATTGAATGCAGCAGTGCAGAATGTTGTAAAAACTAGCTTCCTCAGTCCTTGTTATTATGAATATGCTTCATACATCATTAGATTGGCAACTAGGGGAGGAAACTTTGGTCAATAATTTATAATAAAGAAAAAAAAAAGAAAAACTTTTGTACTTCAAATGTCATTCTAAACATATTCCAGATTTAACTGCAGTACAGCATAAGAAATTTTGAAACTCATACTGACTCAGACTGAATCGCATTTAATCAAATGGGAGAGACAGGCCATACTTAAAAGCTTGGACCAAGGGTATTCCTCATGAACTGAGCTCAAGCTTACCCTGGCCCAGCTATCCCAGCCCAATTGAAAAGCTTTGGTGCGCTGTTTTTCTAATGAAAACAGCCATTAGAATTATATGATTCATTTCCTAGCTTTATTAGCATACTTGTCACTTCATACTGATAAAACCAATAAAGGACACAATCTTAAGACAGGTTATTGCAAATAGAGGATTAGGTTAGTGCGTAAACATCCCAAATGATCATCACACCTTGAGTGGTTTGGTTATCACAAACCAAGAATAACACAACAGTTGATGTTAACAACATTTAAAACTAGTGAAGCTCAAGCTAAAATGAAGGGCATCTTTGATTTCCTTCTTTATTTTTCTTCAAAGCCATGGATTTTTATGGATTCTTCAACCATTTAGAACAATAGTTTGTACAGCATGGAGAAATCAAAGCAAAATTACAGTTAGAGACACAAAAGCTAATAGTGATCTCACCCTTCCCAACCCCTTGTAAGGCACTAATTGGTTGCCAAAGAGCAGAAAACGTGATGCCAATGCTAAACAAGTGCACTGTACTTCCAGCCATCCACATCATAAAGCCCATCATTAGCAGGTTCTTGAAAGGTGCCTGCGCCACTTCCCAAGCTTTCTGTTCAAACATAGACCAATACTCAATAGTGAGCTTCGGTACAGTACATTGAAACTGTCAATGAAACCCATACCAGTTATGCTCAAAAGGTACGAAAATGAAGATACGAGGAAACCACCTATGTATCAAGTATTTACTAAATCCAATTCCAGGAAGTAGTAGCACAGCAAAAGATTGTCGGCAAACAATATAATAAAACAAATCACCAATAAAAGTCCAATATCCAACTCGTTTCCCTTCTTTAAAGCGATCATATCCATATCAATTCTCACATCCACTTGCTTGAACCATTACTTCCATCCTCTCCTCCATATGAACCCGGTAAACATTTCACATGGACTTGCAAACACAGTGTAAGACACAAGTTGAAACCGCAAGAAAGACCCGGTCGAGGCTTTACAATTCAAATCCAACACTTGCCTAATTAAAACCAAAACCCTAATCCAATATAAACAAAAAAAAAGGACTTTCTTTTTTTGACACATACCTGAGTCTTCCAGCTCGATTCTGCATCCTTCTTTTGGCGACTCACCGTTGAATCGTCCTACACAGAAAACGACCAAAGAACCCCAATTCACAATCGAATTCCAACCAAAAATCGAAACGCCCACACTCCGAATTACAGCGCACGAGAGAGAGAAAGAGAGAGAGAGAGAGAGAGAAACCTGATCGACAGAGGCCCGAGAGAAGCCAGGGGGATCCGGGACGTCCTTGGAAGAATGCGAGGCGGAGTTGTCAGTGAAATCAACGGCCCATCTTCTTCCCCCTCCCATCACTCCCTTTCCCTTCTCCATTCTCTCCACGGATCTCGTGTGGTTCGGATTCTGAAGTATCGATCTCTCCGTCGACTGCTTTGTCCAATCACTATTGGACTGTAGGTCGCCTCTGGTTAAGCCTTTCTTTTTTCCCCTCCTTTTTAGTAAACATATAAAAAAAATCCTCGTATTTTTTATTATAAAAATAGTGTTTTGGTATCATATATAATTCATGCATCATTTCTTCTCTTAAAACTGATTATTAAGAAAAATAATTATGAAGGTACAAAATAGGTTTATAAAAAATATCATGTATTTTATCTTTAAAATTATTTTAATTAAAATTTAAGTAATATAGTAATTTATATTATTCTTAAGAAACTCTTTTATAATCAACATACATTATAAGTTTCCCACAAAATCATTCATCCCATTTGATCGTAAGGCTTGTTAACTCAATGATAAACTAGTAATTTTGACATTATGTTAAACTCACTTTATGAGGAATTTTTTTATAAAACTTATGCAGCAAAGAACAAGTCATACCGTCTTAACATATATAGGAAAAATATTAAAACTAATTATTGACACAAAAATGATATCATAATAATAATGTAAAACAACCTTTTTACTTCTTATATAAAAAGATCTATTTCCTTCGTAAAACTTGCAATGAAGAGACATGTAAATACTAAGTAAGAAAACAATATGAGACTTTTGTTACACCATTCTTACAACTATCCAACAGAAACGAAAAATTGAACACACAAGTCTTCCTGGGTTCTGTTTGCTGGTCTTATATACAACTTTATTACACTAGTTGCAAAGAAAAAGCCCCAGAAACACCCTTCCTTTTCAATGAATATTTGTGTATCCACTGCAGATAATTGGTCACACATATGTAATTCACTTTAGGAAGTTCGAAACAGCATCCCAAAGAATTCCCGGTAATCCAATTTCAAGGCCCTCTATCAAAGTTACTTAGTGTAAGAACTCCTTCATTGGATCATCGTGGTGGACTTTCTTCATCCTGTATGCTTCCATATCTTCAACTGTGACCTCATCGTTCCATCTAACATTGTACTTGCGCTTCCTCTCATCTCTCTCTTCCCGCCTCTTTTCATCCTCCTGCGCAAGCAAGACAGATCTTAGTTAAAGATACTGACATGGAAAGCGAGTACCCAGCGAAGGTTAATCAAATCAACCCAAAATTTAGATTGCATACACAATTTTTGCAATTAGTTCTAAAATTTCATGCCCTCAATAGAGCTTGATTGCTTCTGATTTGCTAACTCCTACTTTAAAAAACTATCGCACACCTTTAGATTGTTTTAAGCATAGAAAACATGCAAACACCAACACCTATATCACCTCAGCTACAGCCTGAATGGCAACAATGCAATTACTTATAAGAAGATAAGCGGTACAAAACAAGGATCCCACTTCACCTTTTTAAGCGCCTCAGCGAGTAATTTGTCATCCAAAACCAAGTCATCTGGGATGTCAGTTCCCCAACTAGCAAGCTTTTTCCCCTCCACTGGCGGAGGCATCTCTGTTTTCAGATTCAAAGTATAATGTCAACTTATGTAGCAATAGAAACAATTGAAAACCAACATAAAAATGCTTTTCTTTCTTCAGAAACTACTTAAAAAGAAGAAACTGATACACACCTTCAGTAGCTTCCTTACGAGCAATGTTGGTCTTCATAAGATCTGTTGCAGCCTCAGCAGCTTCTATTCCAGCAGCACCAGTGCAATAACTGTTTCGGATTGTCTGCTTGCAGCACTTGTAGCCCCATTGATGATCCTTCCACCATGAACCCCAAACACTCGTGTGGTTGTTAATGTAAACATCTTCTTCATATTTGCTTCGTGGAAGTGCCTTTTCCTGCAAATCAAATCATTCACACTATTTAAGCATGCAGGAAATAGAATAAAAAAACTCTGTCGTGATTTAAATGAGTTTTACAGTCTTAAGCACAAATTCAGAATTCCAAGACTGACCCTAACAAGAAAAATTATTCATCCAGTAAAGGTAAATTATTTAATGTATCTCATCTCACTGAAAAACCAAATAACCGAATGATCAAGCATTTCCTCCACAGAATCTGATACAGTTCGCATTATACCATATCTGTGATCTAAATATATTTTACAAACATTATTAGATAACCAGGGTTTTTGAACAAAAAGCAGTCAGAAAGCAAACATCGCCAAGTAAGATTTGAATATAGCCAGCCACATTTGCACCTATTACTATTAAACTTCACATATCAAACAGTATAAAACAAACTTTTGCTCCCAGAAGATTAAGATTTCTTGCACACCTTTTGAAATGTTTCAAAATCTATGCATCAATATAGTCCAGAACCACATACTTATATGCAGGCATCTTTTACTCATTGAAAGCTAAAATAACGAAACTAGATAGTAAACATAGACTTAAGGGTAAAGCATTCCTAGAAACACTACCTGTCCCTTTATGATCCTTCCAGCACGATCATATTCAACTTCTCTTTCACTTTGTCCAAGTAGAAGCTCCATTGGGAGTTCTTCTTCAGCAGCTGCATTCCCATACTTCTCCAAGATTGTGTCCTTTGTTTGGGACTTCAGGTTCTCCTTGATGACCTTATAGTTCTTGTAAAGCAACTCAGCTTGAGATGGAGCTGCTTGCATGTGAATGTCTTGTCCCTTGTCAAATGCTTCCCAAGCATGGATGTTAAGCTGCTTAAACTCCAAAGCTTCACCACTATTTCTATATTGATTATCTCCCTATAGCATACAAGTCAATAAACAAAAGTGAGATCCATATAAATGTAACTTTACAGCTGTACCTTAAGAAAGTTGGAATACAATATTAAATCTTCCCAATAACTTACTCCATAGAACTTCTCATTAGGATCTGCATCTGGCATAGGATCTTCACGCATGGACCGGGTTTTGGGATCATAATGTGCAGAGTTGACATCAAGATTTAAAAGATATTTTGCTGTGTCCTCCCGAATACGCAAGTTCCTGCAGATCATATGTTTATGTGCTTAATGCCTGACTATTGACAACATCCAACTCGAAATCAGGAGCATATATTCACAAAGTGATACACAAGACAAGCAGACACAACTATGCAAGACTTCTGTGTTCCAAAATCAAAGCATTCAATTTTTCTTCTTTCATTGGACAGTAATCAAATGGTGGTAGTAGAAGGGAGCTCTCACCTGACAGTTCCAGTGCTTCCACCACCTGTTGTCCGTACACGCTTTTCAACCTTTGCAAAATCCATTTGTTTGCTTTCATCAACCTTGGCTTCATCTACCTTTAAACCATCTTCCTCCTCCTCCTCCTCCTCTTCATCATCATCATCACTTACACGAGCCTCGCCATTTTGGTTATTGTTTTTCTCCTCTAGTTTCTTTAGCTGTTGATCTTTCAGGTATTTCCTGCGAGCCTCATCTCTTGCTTCGTATCTCTCAATAACATAGGCATAGGTGGATGCATCATACCCATTCCACCGGTCACGTTTACCATCATAGTCAAGTTCAAATGCCTCAATTTTTTCATCAGGTGCAATGTGTTTGCTTGTCCATTTAGCTCCCAATTTACGGGGTCTTTCCATGCATGACTTTGCATCATGTGTCATAGCTCCACAGCTGTAAAGACGCATTTATCCATTATTACACCATATATGCAATTAAGAACTAGTAACATAGGTTTCTTGTTTGTTAAGAATAGAAGATGCTAAGCAGAGGAAATAGGGGATCACTCACTTTTCACATGCACCCTTTCTGTATTTGTCGGCCTGGTAAATTTTTGCACCTCTGTCATACCATGACTTTGTGTAATTTGGATCTGATTTCCACTTCCTTTGATGTTTTAAACTCTGAAAGACAACGCAAATAAAGAGCATTTCAATTTTTGCAAGCTGTACATGCAGATCTAGATGGTAAAGAAGATAACAAATATGTCCACTTACAGGTCTCTCAGCATTAAGATACCAAGGTGCAGATGACATATACTGGGGAATATGAGGGTTGATCTCTTTTCCATCCTCGTCAACCTCAGCTGGTGCAAGTCCAGCTTTACGTGCTTCTTCCAATTCAATTTGCTTCCGATGGTCCTCCCTAGACTTGAATGCGACTGCAAGGCAAAAATAAGGAAAATAAATATCGGATAATTAAATCGTTATGCTCTCAAAGATGAAGGACAACATCAGAAAATCACAAATGGACCAAGTACCATGAATACGAAGTAATGTTGCAACCAAGAAGAACACCTATTACTTTGAACATCAATACTATTGGTGTACAAGATACACCTAAACGCGACAGGATGCAGTAGCATCCTTTTAATCAACCTTTTTTCTTTTTCTTTTTTTTTTTTCTCACCAAATGACCTCAAAGGAAACACCTCACCTCCCCTTACCCCCGCACGACACCCCCAAACCGTCCAAAAAACAAACCTAATGCGCGAAATTTTGTACGAAATCACAAAACCGATACGCCTAAATGGGACAGAACGCAGTAATATCCCATAAATCAGAGCTCTTTAACCAAACGACTTCGAGGTAACCCTCCCTCCCCCTAACCCATCCAAAAAACAATCCCTAATGTGCCAAATTTTTGTACCAAATCCCAAATGACCTCGATGAAAACCCCCCGCCTCCCCCAAACGCGCGCACCAACCCCAAGCCATCCAAAAAACAAACCCTAACGTGAGAAACTTTGTCCATCCAGAAATCCAACAAAAAAGCTCTTGAAATTCTATCACACAAAGAAACAGATGCTCCGAAACATCAAGACAGAAAAGGAAAAAAAAAAACCCGAATACCCAGCTTAGATCCCGCGAGAGAACAACAAATGGGGAAAAGACAAAATACCTGAAGCAGTTGCCATGTTCAGACCCGCTAATTCCCAACCTCCAAAGCTCAAAGACTTATGGAACTACGAGAGTAAGACGGAGAAAAAAAGGAGATTACTGCAGCGATTGTTTTATCCTTTCGTGAACGTCGGCGATTGTGGAGTTAAAACGCCAGTTCTGCACCGCCTCAAGCCTCCCCTTTTCCGGGATAACGCCTTCCGGGCCAGTTCTCAGCCCAGTGGACCACAGCTTTCGGCCAACACATCAAGGAAAATTTCTGATATCATTATATATAAAAACAAATCCTATATTTAAAAAAATTAGTTTTAATGAAAGAGAATATACTTTTTTACATTATACTAGAATCAGGTTCCCATGCAAAATTCCATCTTTGTAACAAAAATATATATTATATACTAATAACAATGTGTATATCATATTACTTAAATTTTATTTAATATTTTTTATTAATAATAAGAAATTCTATGTTTGACATCTCTAATAGTGAGTCAGTTAAAAAAAAATTTCTACCATAATTTTTTATAAATATAAATAATTAAAACATTTTATGTCTTCAATGAAAGTTGTTTACATGTAAAAATAAAAAGAAGGTTTTTTAAAAAAAAAAGAAAAATTAAGAAACTTTCAATGTGTAAAAGCAAAAAACACTTCTAAAAGTATATGAAAATAAATAAATAAAATATTGAAGAACTCCTCTTACTCTCTAGGTGTCCATGTTGAATAGTAATTTTTTTTTGTACAAATGACGAAGTTCTCTCCTTTCAAGGATCACCAAATCTTAATAGTCATTAAATTTTCTCTTCGTTAGTTTTGTAACTTTTGTTGTATATTTTCTTTTCAAATACTCATGCCTATTTGTGGTTGTAATTGGTATTGAAGCCTAAAAGCTTTAAATATTTAATTAAGATATGTTTATAATTTGTCATAATTTTTAAAATTCTTCACTTTCTACCGATTGATTCTTTAAAAAAAATAAATTCTTATATCATACCAAAGCTTAAATTCAAATATAATATCTCGTGGACATAAAAGGATGTGAGGACAAATTGAAAAAGATTTATATCCCACATTGGTTAACTCTTGTTACGGTATCCTTTATATTAAAATTAGCAAAACATATTCACTATAAGTCTATTTAAAAAAAGAAATGGCATGCACAAATTAAATTGCAACACTAGTATCCTACCACCTGGGTAAAAAAAACTATAGACAAAATAGTGTGCATTCATTTCAAAAGCCTCTATGCATTCAACCTTGATCTCAAGAAGGAATTTGGATGGAGCAAAGTCTTTCATACAAAGACTGGAAATGAAGAAGAAACTTCACTTAAGTACTAACAGTCTCACTATTACCAATAATATACCTATTATTCACATAAGTCAATAATATAACCATGATATAATCATATTAAGATTGCCTGAAACAAAGAATTTATCAATAGATTTAATGTATCACGTTTGCCCCTCATGGACCATGGATCCTTAGAGGCAGTGACATGTATATCCCATATAGTTTAAGTTCTTATTATAATATTAGATCTAATAAGTACTCTGTATATTGAAAACTATTTTTCTCTTTATAAGTCAGTTATGGGAAGAAATAAGTTTTCCTACGTGACCCATGCTAAAAAGAAAAACAATCAGCAAAAAGAGAACAACATGCTATTCTGATCTTATAATTGCAGTTAGAAAGGTCGAGCTACAGAAGCAGGAAGACAATCAAGCATGCTTCCACAGTACTTGCTTGCATTTTGTATATCACGTAGACTAAGTCTATATACAGTTTATCTGCTGCAGCCCTGAAATTTTAAGGGGTTGTTATGATTCTTCCTTGCTTAAAATCTTGTCTGCAAGGTTTGCCAAGACAAATCCCGCGAAAACCTGCACCCAGTTAAACTAATTAAATGAAGTTTCTACGGGGTCAACAATGGCTTCCTCACAGACCCAGAAGTTCAGGTTCAAGAAGCAGGGGGGATCAGGTGCCAATTATACGGGGGAGAAGTGCAGAGGAAAACAAAGAAATAGGAGGGAAAAGCAGAGTAAGGAGGGGTGCGATGCATGCATAAGATACCTGAATGCAGCCAAGGATGTAGATTGCAGAGTAGTGACGACCATGAATTATCATGTCAGCTATCATTGCAAGCGGAATTGTCAATGAATTGCCCAATGTTGCAACTAATGGAGTCGTCCAAACAACAGAAAGAGCCCTGTAACATTAATAGAGCAATCACTGAAAGAATCTATTTGCAAAGGTATCTAGAATTACAATTACATCAGAATGCGGAGCGATGAAATCAAACCAATCCTTCTACAATAAAAAGCTGTTTTTGGAGCTGAAATAGCAGTCCTTATAACTTTATTAGAAACAGCATGGTTCTATGCACCAGAGGTTCAGTAACAAGAATCCAAAACATTACTGTTAAAATAAGTGAGGATTGTTCCATATTACTTGGATCCTATTCGGAAGTTGTCCTCTCCTTACAAGTCGGTTTTAACGCAGAGATGAACTTCTTAACAATCACTATTGTGTTTTCTTCCTTTTGCAGGTGGGTAGAAGTAAGCTCCACTTAGCATAAGTATGAAAAAAGAAAAGAAAAAAAAAGGGGAATTTATCATTCTTCTGCTTCGTGCTGTCCAATCAAGCCCAACAATGGATGGAGGTTGCTCCAGTACTTACCAAAAGTAATCAGACAGAACACTTCCCACAAAGCCATTAAACAGCACAAGTTCCTCAACAGATGTTGAATGTGGGAACTTAAATGGAGGTTCGATCCCCAGAGCATTGAGAGGCCACACTGCATGGAACAACATTGCAGTAAAATATCCATCTACAGGAGAGAAGCTTTGAGATCATCACAGCATCGCCCACCACCAAGTCATTAGTATAGCAATAAAGGAAAGAGAGAGATCAATAAGATTATTCAAATGCTATAAAACATTTCCATTAGCTTGCATATAGGAAAAAATAAAGCAGAAGATAGTAGAATGCTTAGCATTTTTCTTAGCTAATTAACTCTTGCTTCCTCAAGAGCTTCAAGGTTCCCAGAAATCGTAATGACATCAACCCAAGATCCAATTAATCTATCTTAAATGAGGCTTTTTTGATCACGGGCATTGCATCATACAGATGAACAATCTACTCCAATCGATCAGTCAAGCACTTCCCTTTAGAGGCCATCCTTTGATCCAATTAATGAAATCCCAGCTATTGTCTCAAATGGTGCTACGAGGGATGGTCATGCTTGACGTGTTTGTTTTAACCTCATTTACGGCTACTTCATCACCATATAATATATGAAGATCTAACCAATGTCTATAAATAACCCTGGTTGTCATGAGAGCTTCCTGAAAATGAGTTCATGAAGATGCGAGGTAGCAGAGTGCACTAGAAAGGGGTAAAAAGTAGGTGGACAGACAAAAAGAAAACAACCAATTTTGAGTGCAAGAATAAGATGGTAGGACACCATTGAAAATCCATGATTTCTCGCAAAAATAAACTTTTCTGGAAGATTTAGATCTCTCTTGCTCCCAACACGTCACATAATTCCAATTCAGGCAGTTTTAAATCAAAGTTCTTCTTTGACCTTTAAATACTGTTACTGTCAAAGTGCAAAAACAAACTACTTCCAACTTCTTGTCAATAGGTCTAATGATCAGGGCCACAGGTAAATTTCTTCCACCAAATAATGAACTTCAGAAACCTCCATTTATTTATTTACTTTTACTCAACTTCTGATTTTCTTCTAGAGGCATCTTAAAAAATGAACCACTACAGGTCATAACTCATGGTAGCAGATAAAACCATCATGCTTAAGTGGTCCAAAATTATCATCTTAATTTCAGCTTATAAATTCTCTAATTATTGTTCAAGCTACTCATGAAATACTAGTTCACTTACCAAGCCACCAAAGACCGAGAAGTGCGAAGAGACCAATGAATCCAAAGAACTTTTGCACATCAACCTTGTCTCCTTCTGATCCAGAAGATTTCTTCATCATTACTGCACCAAGTAAACGTGTAACTTAACCAATCAAGCAGGGTACTCGGAAACTATGACATCTAATTATATTGAAGCTCTTTAAATAATTTGTACGGTTTTGCTGTCTTACCTGTAAACAAACCATATGATATTGCTGAGAGAACAGCAAAAATGTCTCCCAAGATGGAGTGCTTTTGAGTTCTAAGCAACAATACAAAGGTCAAAATCTCAGACAAACACAAACAAAGAACATCTTAAAAAAATTCAAGTGAAGGGGAATATCTTTGCACATAACATGAAACAACATGGCGAAGCATTCAACTTTCAAATATGATAGGCTTTGTTGGCTATATCAAGTATGAAGATGTAGTGGCAGCATACTTGATCACCCCTCTTAAAAATCCGCAGATTCAAGGTATTCATTCACATTGACATTTTTCCATTCTTCTCCAGGACTGAAATAGCCAATATCTTGCTTCTAGATGATAGTTTAGCTTTACTTTTGAATGCTGAATGTAATAAAGTAGAATTTGTTTTGTGCTGCAATATAGTTCTTTTTTCATTTTATCCTTCTCTTTCTAGTTTTCAGCCAAGCACGACTTCCAAAAGACCCATAAAGAACCTTTTTAGGTTTTATTCTTAAACCAATGACTCCTACAAAATAAGTCACCCTTCAAACAGCCAATGCATTAACCAAAAAAAACAATTGGGATAATAATATGAGTTTTTGGTAAACCCTTCAAACAGCCAATGCATTAACCAAAAAAAACAATTGGGATAATAATATGAGTTTTTGGTCAAGATATTAAAAAGATATGTGTTTTAAACATCTAAAATCCAATGTGAAAAAAGAAATAGTCCTCACCCCAAGGTAAGAGTCTACATCCCATTTTGGCCCCCTTGCCAACACATACATACATATAGAAAAAAGGGATATTTTGAACAACCAAGTTTCAATAAAAAAAGTGTGAACACAACTAGTATTCTTTTGGACAAAAATGCATAATCTTCTTAGAACACGTCAATTGAGTTAAAACTTATATCATTAGACAATTTACTTGAGTCCATTTTGATTTAAAACGTAATAAATCAAACTTTGAGACATATTGTTGGAATTTGACTCTTGATATAACCCTTTAATGAATGAAAAACAGGTTCCCTGAGGTTTGAAATAGTGAAAATGAAGCTCAAGGCTCCACAATGAAAAGCTAAAAAACCCTGAAATAAAGTCACCAGATAGCCAACTTCAGATTCTTCCATGACTATTCGATTGAAGTGAATGAACTACCACTCAAAATACTCATAAAAGTTTTGAGAAAGGTCATGTTCATTATAATGTACACCTACTAAGATTTTCCATATCCCCAGAAAATTCATCAGTCTGCTTGCAGATAGGTACCAAGAATTATCAATAGAAAAATAAAGAAAAGTAAGTAATCTTTAACTAGCTTCCTAAAGTTGTGTATTGATATTTTTGAGGCAGGAAATGATTTTCACTAATAATGTTGTTTAGTTCTTTTGTAAAGAATGAGGATGGTTGGGAAAATCCGAGGAAATGTTTACATTTTCTGGAAATTTACTGTTGGATGCCCTAGAAGAAAGGCTACAAAGGAAACACGATGATAATATGTAAACCCTTGCAGAGTGAAAACAGAGAGTGATTTCATAATATCATAGAGGCAACTATAGTGGAAGGAAGGCAGAAATGCACGGCATGCTCTATAGAAGCCCTACCACTTCTAAGCAAGAATCAAGTAACTTACTCAGTGGTGCTCAGCAGTTCACTAGAAGTCCAAGTTTTTCCAAGTGTACTCATGGTAACACCAGTCATGCTGATAAAGACAGCAACAACCTTTGTGATATTTACTGAGTCCTGGCCGAGAAGAACTCCAAAGAAAAGCGTAAACAGGCCTGACGTAGAAGTCAGGACAGTAGTACTTGCAACACTAGTTTTTGCCAGTGCAGAATTCGATAAATACTGCATCGCCCCAAAACAAATGGCAAGTCATTACATAGCATAAGAAACAGATTTCAGTGACTAGCACATCATGAACAATCCCATGACCCCAACATTTAGAAGAGACAAAAGCTAACCCACAAAAAAAAAAAAAAAAAAAGGGAAGAAAAAATGTAGTGCATCCTGAACAACTTTATTTCATGTGACTAGTTTTTGGATCACATTTATTTGCAACACAATTCCAGACTAGTGAAAGTTACAGGCTACAGCTATCATGAATGCATTTATATATCAAGAAATAATCTGGTGATATAAGTCTAAGAAAACACTAGGGCACACTTAGACAATTTTGTACCGCATTGTAAAAGCAAGCGGTAATGAAGAAATACAAGCCTTGTATAGCTTCAGTGGTGGCAAAGACATCCTCCTAAGTCAATAGGAATATAATGAGTTGGAATTGGTAAGTAGATATGTTATAAAGTCAAAGTTGCATTGAGTAATCCTTGTTGCCATGTGACAACAGTGTTTTTCAGCTAACACTGTTCGTAATCATGATACTGACTATGCATCTTGAGATTCCATGGGGCTACAGAGTCATGGCGAACTTTCTAGAATACTTGCCTATTTTGCAGGAGTTATTATGCGAGGAGGGTGCTGTTTTGAATGAGATCATACAATCACGTGATAAAATGAGTTCAAATCATTATTTTAATATGAATCATTGTTGGCAGTGATTCTCTATCTTGGTTTGAAATATCATTTGATGTCTCCAATATTACACTACTTATGACTGCCTCTCCACGCTCAAGTAAAAGGGTGGAGTATTTTGACCTTAGAAGTTAAAAGTGAAATTCAAAGAATGAAGACAGGAGGAACAAACTTCGATCTTCTGGAAAACTTATTACACGAACATTGGACCACAGAAGGAAGTTATTTGGCCTGTAAGTAAATCAGTGACACGTGCAAGTTCAAAATTATGCGTTATCCTGGCTGCATATGCAAAGATGGACTGATAATTCATTTTTGGAGGCCTTTACCAATAACACGCTGCGATTTTCTTAGCCCTCCGTACACTTTCATTTCTCACAGTTATTTTAAATTACAAAGAACAGGAAATATAAAAATGAATGCGTTACCTCTGTTGCAAACCATATTGGAGTAAGATATAAGCTACATTTGGCAATATCCCATGAATTAAGCTCTCGACTTTGTTCAAGCAAGTGAGGCTCTTCTTCCTCACTCTTAGCAACCAAAGGCCACCCCTCTTCCCTTTCACAAAGATCCTTGTCAGTAACTAGGCCATTTCCAGTTTCTGATCCGTTTTGCACTTCATTGATTCTAAGAGGAATATCAAACCCAGTTGAAGTATTCACAATATCCCAGCCATTGCTAAGGTTCTTATATGAATATGCGGCCAGTAAGCTGCAGATCCAGTCTCTTAAAGCTGCAATCGGTAGATAGACCACCATAAGAGATACCCCCAAATAAGTGATTACAAATGGCTCTTCATAGTCTGCGAAAATTCTCTGCAGCAAACAGGTAGTGCAAGTTTAATTCACTCGAACTTTATTCTTTTTTTATTTTAAAAAAAGATTCCTTCAAGAATATGAGAGTCTACAGGGAAGATTGATGGAGGTAATAAAACATGCTGAATAGCCTTAGACAAATATTATATGCAAACTTTTTCCAAGAAACTATTCCCTCAAGAAATTGAAACAGTTTACCTCCCATAGTAACATGCAAGAGAAAGAAAAGCAAGAAAGAGATCGAAATTTTCTTCTCTTTTTATTTTTTATTTTAACATAATCAGATTTTTTTTCAATCTGTGAATATACATAAAGAAACATGGAAAAGGAATAAAAAAGAATCCTAACCAAGTTTTACATCATTGTTGTTTTCACTAAAGATTCACAACTCAAAACTTTCCCTTATTTTCAAACCCCATCATGCTAAAGAAAGAACAGAAGAGTGGCGATGCACACTAACCTGAGTGATTTCTGCACAGGCAACCCATATGAACACAACAAAGCCAATCAAGCCCAACCCTGCATAGTATCTCCAACCCATAACTCAAAATCCCAAAGCCTGAAACTATCACAAAATATGAACTGGGAAACCTATGGTTTTAGTAAAGCTCATCATCTTCTGGAAAGCTCTAACCCCGACACCAGATTTAACATGAAATGAGATAAGCTAGACAAGGTTCTTGTTGTGATCCAACAACAAGCTTTCCAAGTGGACATTTCAAGGAAAGTTACAAAATTTGGTGTCAAGAAGCTGGGGAATAATAAATTCTGTTCATAATTGTCCTTCTTGGTGTCACCATTAGCCTTCACAAGAGTGGCACACCGTACTGAGACCGTTGAAGTTACGATGCGGTGGCAACGGGTTTGAGGTCGTACCATACAAAGGAACGGTCCCGTCGTTACTTTTTTTCAGGTGCTGAAGAGTCATCGACCTTTACTTTCTTAAGGTGATTATAGCGGCGATTTCAGGATATTGAGGCGACAGATTTTTCAAATTACCCTTTTTTAATATTTTATTTTCATAAGCTTTAATAGAATTTAGGGTCCGTTACTCAAATTATTTTATTTAATTTTTTCATTAATGGTATAGAAAAAAACAGAAAATTTATTATCTCAAAGTATAAAAAGAGTGAAAAACTTTTAAAACTATTAATAAATTATAGAAATACCTTAGATTCAAAAATTTTATACTCGAATATCAATTATAGTTCTAATAAGCAAAATAAGCCAACCATGTCTGCATAAGCAAAAACATTGAAAAGAAAAAATGATGAAGCAAAGAACATAAGAAATGGTATAGTTGACTTGCAATAAATTAAAAAAAAATAATTGTACTTATTTATATATTCCTTTATTTATGCATAAAGATCAACATTCCAAAGTTACCATTAAATCTTAGAATTTTTTAATACAATAGCTAACTTTGTAAAAATCTGTCACAATCCAAATAGATTGATTATTGATTAGTCAATAAACTTAGACCTTTTGATATGATGATCAAGAATCATGAAAATTTGTGTCAAAGTTAATCACCATTTTAAGTACAAGTTTCAATGTTAACAAATCTTCAAATGTGTCATGGTTGGTGTGTGCCGATCTATGTGGGGTCCCAAAAAGGCCAGAGGAGATTGCCCACAGCTTGGGACCCTTAGAAAGTGGGCCACTGGGGTGTCGAGTGTGGAGCATAATGAAAACATCACAATTCAAATAAATTGATTATTAACTAGTTAACAAGTTTAAAGTTTTTACCATGATGGTTAAAATTTATGGTAGAGTTTTTTGTTATAAATTTATTTTTCTACTATAATTGATATTAGAGTATAAAAACTTTGAATCTAAAATATGTTTGTAATTTATAATTTTACTTATTCTTCGTCCTTTTTTGTTTATGAACATGTAAAAGGTGACTATATCGACAATATTTCACTTATTACGACTCTCAAGTCGCCTTATAAGTTCCGCCAAAATTTTAGGACCCACTAGTCAAACTCTTTTGTTTCAATTTGTTCCGTAATATTATTAAGAGAAAAAAAGAATATTAAGGAATAATAGTTTCACATTTTCTCTTATTGTACTTTTTGTATTTAGCAGGACGATTGCCTAAACCCTATTGCAGAATATCAGGTTCCCATTGGTCAAACTCTTTTATATGACTTGTCAGATAACATTATTAAATAAACATAAAAATCCTGAAGTATATCAAACAAAGAAACCATAGCCTTTCCTTCTTTCTTCTTATGTTTTGCTCAACAACTTTTATTTTATTTTTTTTGTTAAAGCGACTTTTTGCTCGATGTTGAATGCTGAAACTCGATGTATTTTGCGTTTAGCAACAGTATAGAAGTTACCGCTCACAAATTATGACGTCATTATAACATAAGAACATATTTCTGAAGAATTAAATTTAAACAAAAATGAAAGTGGTGGGAATGGTCATCTAATTTTGCCGAATGGTGAACGTTATCGGAACCGGCGAACCAAAACTGACCGGCGGGATCGGATTAAGCTGCACAGGAGTACTGCGGTAGTAAACTTCTTTGTCGGACAAGCTCGTGAAGATCATGAACGATCTTGAACACCGCGTCCGGCCGAGCCAGCTTCAATGCGTTCTGGGACATCGCCCTGAGTTCATCGGCTTTCGGACCAAACCACTCGGCGACGATCTTCGCTATCTCTTTCGGCGATTTGGAGTATTTCCCGCAGCCATTTTCGACCACGTATGGCACGTTTCCAGCCTCCTGCAGAAAAAAAGAACAGAAACAGAAGATTAATGGAGTTTTACTTCTCCTTTTTGTCTTGAACAATCCTTTAAATGGTTTATATACTAATTATTAAAGACCAGGCAATAAAAATTTCATCTTGTCTAACCAGTAATGGAGGATTTAGGGGTTGAGGCAGGACTTAGGTTATAGACAATAAATAACTAACTACTTGGCCACTAGCATGTTAACAAAAATCTCATATTACTAAAATCATGTTTCCATATTACTAAAGTTGACGATTTGGTAAGAATGAGCTTTTCTAATAATATGATTCACACTTTCATAAAGAAAATTACCTGGCCGGCGATGTAATCGTTGAGTATAATAGGGAGGCCTCGTATCATGGCTTCTGCAATAGTCCCTGGGCCCGCCTGCAAAAACAAATGGTCAAGAAATGGCTGATATAGTTATCAAATGTATGCAAGTGATGAACTTACCTTTGTAATGATGCAATCACAAGCCCCCATGCATTCCTCCATTTTGGTGACAAACCCCTTCACCTAAATTGATAAAGCAACCAACTTCATCAAGTTCTGTAATTTTGGGCATTCATTCTGCTCCTAGTCGCAGTAAATTAGTATTCCAAACACTAATCATACATTTGTCATATGGGCGGCTTCTTTGCTCTTTTTCTCAAAGAGTGGAGAAGAGGTTGAGGGCTATGGAAAGTCATGAAACATGCAGCGGATGGAGGCAATCAGCAGAACATCCAGATCAAAATGAAAAATCTCCAGGGATTAGAACACACCAAGTATGGCTTAAGAATGACAGTTCTTTTAAGGATATCTTTTAGACACGTTCCATTTTCTTGTCGTTTTTTGGTTGGTAAACTTACTTTCCCGTGCAACTTGAATATAGCCAAACTATTTGAGGTACGGCTATTTCAATTTTCTAGCAACCAGATTTAGTTTTTAAGCGTGCTTAATTCAAAAACGAATAGAATATTGCCAAGCTCTTAATGAACAGTAAATACTAGGACCAAGAGATTGTCTTTGAGAGACAGTAAAGGCCAAGGCGTTAAATATGTCACAGAAACGACCACTAAGCACCAATTAAACTAAACCTTCAAGCATAAACAATACAAAACAGTGTCAATATGAGAAGGCAAACTGAAACCAAGGCCACGGGTGGGTTGTGGAAAGGCAGGTTAGTACCTGGACAGGGACCTTCCAATCTATTGATTGCAATTTGCTAAGAAGCTTTTTGTTACGACCACAAATCACAAGGACCTGACCGACAGGCTCCCCAAGATTCTCATCATATAATGCATCCCCAAGTGCTCGAGCAGTAGCCTCAATAGGGCCCATTCCTTCTCCTCCCCCCATCAGCAACACAGCAGGAAGATTTTCATCCATTCCTAGATCTCTTCTTAGCTCAAACTGCAGGTGTTGCACATTAAGTGGCCAAAAATTAGCCAATACTGTAGCTAAAAAGATATATGTCAACAAACAAATTTTGAGTCGCATAAGAGAACCATCAATGCCAACATGGAGGGGAAAGATGCACAAAAACAGATTCGTGGTGTATTACAAATAATCTAGAAAAATTCTCTCACAATTTTACTCTATAAACATTAACAAACCCCTCACTCCAAAACGCTGTGACAAAAGAAAAACGAAGAAAGAAACATACCCTAAAAATCAATTTCTTTGGAAAAGGAAAGAACAAAAAGAATGCAGATCAAAATGCCATCTTCCATGTACAAGGACCAAAATCTTTATCAAACATACACATAAATTGCAACAGTACAACTCATAGCAGACACACCCAAAAAGTTCAGTAAAAAATTAATTACAAAGGACCCAACCTTAGGCCGAACGTGCTTAACGAAGGAAGGTCGCACAGGCAGTCCATAAACCTTAATTTGGGAAGGCTGGAGTCCAGCCTTTAAGGCTCTTTTTGCTACCTCTGCTGATGGGCAATAGCATCTTGTTACTAGTTTATGAAACCTGAAAATTAGCGCACAAGATCAAAACCATACAAATGGAGTATCAGCAAAATAGACCAAGTATAGAACTTACCATGTAGGATGGCAAGTGCTTAGATCTGTGACCACTGTGGTGAAGACAATCTTCTTCAACAGACCTTTGGACCTCAAGATGCGAAGTGGAACATGTTGCATCAATGGATGTACACTAATGATAATATCTGGTTGGTATTTCATCAATCCTTTGGCAACTTCTCTGTAAACCAAAATTAAAGAATGCAAAACAAGATCAACAGATCATTAAGCGAAAAACTAATCCTGACAAGGTTTAAACTGTACACTTGGACAGGGAAACTATAATTTTGATGACATGCAGTAATTATACAGAACCCAGGAAAGCAGCATGGTATCCGCTTGACATATTTGCATGATTGGAGCATCACCGAAAGGCCTATAAAAGAAATTTTTTTCCAATGCTACTTCAGCACATGAAATTTGGAGGCCAATTAGAGATATGTTAAAATCCAGACAGGGAGATCATACAAAAACAAGACACAACTATTTAAATTCCAACAATACTTTCCCGCACGTAAGACTTTTCCTGCCTGAGGATGCCGCTTAAATAGTAAACCATTGTATCCCTAAATGATATAGCATCAGAAAATTTGACTCCTAAATTTCTCTCTTGATAACTTTATGTCCATATTTGCATGTATAATATTAAACTCTTGCTTAATCATTTCACATTTGCCAAGCACCAATATCCTTTTGAAACACAAAACACATCCAAGTTAAAGAGTCATAAATCAAATAATAACAATAACAATAATAATAATAATAATAATAAAGGTGGGGATGAAGGGTCCCGATGAAGAGAAATTCTTAAACTTGACGGTTATTCACATCTCATGCTCATTAGATATATAGAATTGAACAAGCTGCAGTGAGCAACCAAAATAACCAACTGATCTCAAGAGTCGTATTAACTCCAAACTCTTCACGAAGTATGCATATATTGCAAATCAAATTCTATCAATGAAAACTTCTGCTGCTGCAAATTGATCCACTGACAAAATAATTTGTTATTTGACGTGGAAAGCTTAAACTTCCAAAACAATTTTAGATATTGCATGACACTAACAAGTGACCCAAATTCAAAGGTTCTGCTATAGATTTCACTTTATATTTATAATGCTACAGCAGCAGGTATAGTAAGCTTATTTGCCTCAATTCAAAGACCTGAAAAGGTTTAGTGATCATTAATCAAAGAATGACTCTGGTTATCAATTGCTCTAAAGGCCAATCAGAAGAATTGCATCAAACAATTAATTAACCAGACAAATGAGAAACTAGTAATTAACTCAGAGACTGACAGTCTCACCGAGCTATAAACGTTGAAGTTGCAGCAAAGTTCGATTGATGCACCACGCGAGGAGCACTTGCATAATAAGTCATCTTCCATAAAGTGCCATGTTTCACCAAGAAGTTATAGCTCCTGGGAAGTTGGTTAAATGGCCAAGGAGTATGATCCGTCCATAAATCAGTAACAAACACCTGCGACACGCACTCTTAACATGTAGAACATAATCAACAAACACATCAATCACTCAACCAATGACTTCATTTCCCAATTCCTTCGTTTGGTTTCTGAGAAGTTGTGGGAAAAAGAAAAGAAACTCATACTCTTTCGACTCTTAGAAGTTGAAATTCTATACCAGTTAAATCAAAAGTATACCCATGGTCGTATCCTACCATTTGATTCAAAACCACATCTACAATTCAATCCTTTTCCCCACATTTTCTAAGTAACCAAACAAAAGTAACTGATAACCAAGTCATACACAGTACAATCATCAAAACTGACCTGATACTCCTCCCCAAATGCCTCATGAAATGCAGATTTTATAGCCTCTGCCGAAGCCCGGTGACCCCCACCGGTGTCACTCATCAAAATCAAAACTTTCTTAGGACTCTCAGTCTTCACGCCGCCCAAAGCCAAATCATGGTCCTCCAACACACCGCATCCATCTTCCCTAACTCCATTGTTGTCCCCCGAACCAAAACGAACCGAGGCGAACCCTATTGGGATTCTCTCACAATGAAACCTGATGGCCCTATTGAAGTCACTTAGTATTCTCCAAATGCCGGAAGGCCCTCTACCGCCCAAACTCAACGAGGCACGCACGTTGCGCTTTCTTGCACCGGTTGAGCCCCCAACAGGTTCGAAGTAAAGAAAATTGGAGAGCAAGGAAGAGCACCCATCTGAGGCCGAGTTGTGGAGTTTCGAGTTGAAGGCAAAGCGACCAAATTGAGACACGAGATCGAAGCCGCCACCGGTTTCTTGGGATACGGTGGAGCCACCGTGGTGCATGGTGGCTGTTTGTTTTTTTGCGCAGGATAAGATAATGATAATAGGACCCTAATCCATGCTTGTCTTTGTCATCCAAAATCACATGGGTTTCCCCGCTAGTATGTTAAAAGACAAGCGAGACAATGACACTCAAGGGGACGGAGAGCACGGCAGATTGTGGCGCAGATTCAAAACGAAGTTAAGGCTTCTAGAGAGAGGAAATTGGCGTAGCAGTTTGTGGCCACAGAGACAAGATTTAGAGCGAGAGAAAGAGTGGATTCGAGAATTCGAAACAAAATACTCTTTGCAAATGACAAAAAGCAAGCTTTTGAACGTAATCCTGCGATAAATCTTTTCCTTCAATCAATAATTTAATGAACACAATAAAACCTCAAATTTGAACAAAATTAAAGATTCCACTCTAAGAACAGTACGACAAGGCTCATTTAATCGCAGATTTTTCCTAACAAAAGCAGCGAAAAATCTTTTCCTTCAATCAATAATTTAATAAACAATAAAACTTCAACTGTAAAATATAATTTCCAAAAATATTATTACCACGGAGTAAACCAGTATCGACTATTCAATCAACAGGAACCTCGCAATTAACATACTACTGCGCCGCGAACTTCAAGACGAGTCGGATTCATTAGATCTCCGGGGACTGTAAATGGCAGACGACGGCGCGTAGTTCCGGCGAACAACGCAAATCAATACAGAGCAGAAAACACGGTGATGATGAAAGGCTCCTTCACCGTTTTTGACCCGTTTTCTGCTCCTAGTCATCGACCTTTCTTCACTGCGCTTCTGTATTTAGCGAACATGGAAAATGTGCTTCGTCTGGTGAACCGTGTACTGCGTGTGGAAGAAGACCACGCGTTCGTCACATCCTTTGAAAAAGGTTTTAAGCAATTTTGCATAAAAGAAAAGTTTGTAGTTTTTGTTTACTTTTATTTCCCTCAAAATAGTTAATAATGTGAAGCAATCATTAATTTTTTAACTTGTCTCCCCATTCTGAGTGGAAAGATCTTTTTTACCGCAAATGAAGGTTTAAAAAGTATGAGGTGTTGAATTTATGATCTAGGTTTGAACGACCATGGCATTTTTAAAATGCTTAAAAATATATCTTAAAAGTTAATTAATAAATTAAAAGAAACTATTTTTAATTAAACCCTATTTAATAAATCTTTTCTTTTAATGTAGACTTTTGTGCTACACATATTTTCCCACACACTAAACATTTTTTAGCTTAATGTTGTATAAGTAGATTCGATATAAACTTTGGTATCATTTTAAAAGTTAACTAGTAGGTTAAATAATCTTTCTTTTTTTAAAGTTTTGACTCTAGTTTTACATAAAGGCGTATTAACAAATTACGAATAATTAGTACATAAATTTGAACTAAATAATGAGTTGAAATTATAGGGCTCATGCTATAAATTTTAAAGTGCTAGATTTGAACTTAACTTTTAAATATTTTATTAAAAATGACATAGCTTCTAGTCTTAAACTAATTATTAAAAAAGATAAATACTTAAATACAAAAGGCAAATCTTTTGTTTGATACAAACACACAACCATCTATAGTGGTGCAACTTTAGCAGAGAAAGATAGCTATAGAATTATGTACTTTTTGCAACCCATGTGATGCACATATCTTAAATTTAATAGCCTAGGAGCTTAGATTGAGATGTCGGCCTAGCTTGTGTGGGACAATTCTATTGATTCAATATAAATCTCATTTTTCATAATCATATTTACACGTACGAATAGTTGTGAGGGAGCCAAAAAGAAAATGCATGGTGCACCTTTGGTTCCGCAGCCCATGTGGTGCACATGCTGCAAATTTTAGGAAGTTGGAAGCTTATGTCATCCAAAAGCGATAGCATTTGGGTTTTCATTCACCGGCCAAGTGTCTGTCTGCAGGTAGCCATCGGCTTTGCCAAACCAGCCCACCATTTTCAATGGGGGATTTTCCCGAGAGCCCATGCTAAACCGGACCGGAGTGCAGCCTCACAAAGACATACCGGATTTTACAGCTTATTTTTCTAAGTTTTTGGGATAAATTTTAAATTTTATTCATTTGATAATGTTAGATAACAAGTTTGAAACAATTATTACCCTAGTATAAATATGTAGTATGTAGGTCAACTTATATGGCAAAAGAAGTTACCTTTTGTTGTAAAATTAGCATGTCCCAAGAATTATTGAACCATTCGAACTCATGCTCCAATGTTTTACCTTTTTTTTTTTTTTTTAATGTAAGATATTCTTAAAATGTTTCATTTTCTCTTGACTCTAAAATCAAGAGGTAAAGAAGGTAAAATTTGCTTAAGTTTCTCTACTTGAGCTTTTGATGATCTAATATAGGACAAATTAGACATGCAAATGAGTTATAAAACATCTAATTGACAAATTAAGCTTTGTAAATATGACATATTTGACGTATTTCATAAATATTTTTTATTAATTTTTTAAAAAGTGAAATAGATATTTTATTCATAAAAGTTAATTTTGGAGAGAAAATGAGCTTCCTTATATGATATCCTAGTGTATGAAAGGAGATTTATTACCCCTAGAAGAAACTCTAACATATGTTAGTATGGAGCAAGTTAAGATTGATATAAATATGATTTAATATGACTTATATTTTGCAGGAGAAATTTTCTTAATATGATATAAATTAGTTTTAAGGAAGTAATTGACCTTTTTAACATTATAACATAAATACATGGCTTGTAACTTTTATTTTGTTTGACTTCCATATCTTTTTCAAGTAATTGGACCTTTTCACTTGGGTATTATTTAACCATCCATGTTAGCAATCAAGCTTCTCTTTGTGATTAGCCCTTCAGATTTGTGCTCTCAAATCTTTTTTGCCAGATGTAATTCATGTGACATTCAACAATATGGGCTGTTATCCAAAACTTAGTATTTTGTGGTTAGTTATTGGCGGTCCAAAATCAAGATCATAGGTTTGAATCACACACTCTTAAAACCTTCTTTTTTTTGGAAAAAAAATTAATTGGTCAAGTAAAGTCATAGAAAAAGTTTCTATTATAGATTCACATATCTTATTTTTAATACGTCCCTTTATTAGAATAATAATAATATCAAAGTTTGAATTGAATTTATTTCAACTATTATAACATTGAATCTAATGATATTTGGTGTGCAAGAAAATATATGAAGAATGAATATCCCAAACTAAAAAAGAAAAATCATTAAGTTGAAACTTAAATCAAAGAGTAGGACCACCGGCTCGAAGACAATAAGTAGGAGGCCGCTGGTACGTGCAACACAATCTTGAGGGAAAGGCTAATCAATGGCTACTCACATATTCCCCTTTCTATGCGTTATTCTCTGTACTTTCTCTAGTTTTCCATGCCTTCGTGCCCTTGAAGGAAGAGACACCACTGTAAGCCACCATGTTGTTCAAGTTAGCTCGCTAATACCATCAACTACCTGCAGTGATTCCAACAAAGGCATCAATCTCTCTCTCCCCATCAATTTGCTTAATTTTGGTCATTATTATTATTACAAGCACATGATGAGTATTAGAAAGAATCTAATTTCTTTTCTTATCATTGATTTGAATGAAAAAGTGAGCTTTCTTACATTGTATTAGAACTTATATTTAAATGTAATACCTTATTCCTTATATATTGATTATTATGATTTCACCTTATTACTCATAACAATTACTCATGGGTTATAATGATTTCTTTATACTTGGTATAGGGGAGCTGTCAAAAGTAGTAGTTGTCTCATAGTGTTGTTATATTAGTTTCATATCATCTTCATATGTTTAGGTATCTCATTTTTTAATAATCAGTTTTAAGGAAAAAAAATTTGGGTCATTCTTAACATTCAATATCAAACTATCAATATATTATTTATGCCTACCAAAAACAATAATCCCATGGTCTTACTATTGCCACGCCCATGAATCTGTATATAAGGGTAAACGGATCAACTACTTCAGGATTCGACAATAAGTTTCTCATGATCCTTGTTATGTTCATATTTTCCCAACTAATGAAGCATGTTATGCAGGTCCTAAAGGCAGCGCCTCCATGCAAGTTGTACACAAATATGGTCCATGCTCTCAAAGCAACCTAGACCAAGCACAAGTTCCAAATCACACTGAAATCTTGCTCCACGACCAGTCCAGGGTCGATTCCATCCAATTGATTTTTTCCAAGAACTCAAACAACAGCGAAGTAAGAGGCTCTCTGGCCACTAACCTGCCAGCCAATTCCTCTCGGAGCCTCGGCTTGAACAGTTACATGGTCACCGTGGGTCTCGGGACGCCCAAACAAGATGTAAGACTCGACTTTGACACTGGAAGCAGCCTCACTTGGACTCAGTGTAAACCATGCTCCGTTTGCTATAAGCAGGCTGACCCAATCTTTGACCCTGCCAAATCTACATCGTATTCCAACATCCCATGTCGTTCTCCCATGTGCTCTCCAGTAGGTAACCCTATTAACAAATTTAAATTCCACCGTGATAGTAGGAGCTTGGCAAATACGTGTGTTGAAATTTCTGACATTTTTTTTTTCCGGTGCAGGACATCCAGTTAAGTGCTCCACAAAATGTTTATACCATGTAAGCTACGGCGACCGTTCAGTCACACGTGGAGACCTCAGCAAAGAAAGGTTGACGATGACATCATCGGACGTTTTGGATAATTTCTTGTTCGGTTGTGGCCATGACAACACGGGACTCTTCAGAGGCATAGCCGGGTTGCTAGGCCTCGGTCGCGGCGAGAAATCCATCATAAAACAAGCCAAGCAAAAGTACGGTCAGTTCTTCTCGTACTGTCTGCCTTCCACGTCCAGCTCAACCGGACACCTGACGTTTGGAAAGGGCGGCAAAGTTTCCAACGCTGTAAAGTTTACGCCGTTGTTGTCACTTTCTACGGATGAGGGGTACTACTGGCTAGAATTGACTGGAATAGTCGTCGCCGGACATAAACTATCGATCCCGCCATCGGTGTTTTCATCCCCAGGCACCATCATCGATTCTGGGACGACAATAACACGATTGCCCCCGACTGCGTACAGAGCGCTGCGGACAGCGTTTCGGGAAGCGATGCATGGTTATCCGAGGACGAGTCCAACTTCGTCGTTTGATACGTGCTATGACTTGAGCAAGAACAAGACTGTTTCATTTCCGAGCATAAGTTTTTTGTTCGGCGGTAGCGTGGACGTGAAGGTGGACCGAGTTGGGGTGCTTAGATGGGAGAGCCAATCGCAGGCTTGCTTGGCCTTCATGGAAAATGAAGGTCCAGGCTACTTAACGATTATCGGAAACTTCCAGCAACAGAGGTTGGAGGTGGTGTATGATGTCGCCAGAATGAAGATTGGGTTTGGCCCTGGTACCTGTAAGTAGCCAACAATGTATGAAGAACAAGCTGCTCAGAATAAAATAAAAAAGTAAGAAGAATAAGCTGGGTGCTAAAGGGAGACCTTCGTGTGTTTACCCGTGCTAGGAATAAAATCCAGACCATATTATTGTAAAGGTTTTATGTACTAGAATAAAGAGAAGTATCGACGATGGTTATTGGATATGGTAGATAGAATCTTCTAATAACAAAAAATGTGGTAAAATAAGAAGTTAGAAATCCTAAAGTTTCTATGTTCTCTTCATCATACACCATCATTTGCCCCTAAGAAATGACATTAATTGTATCACTTATAGTTTGAAATAAAGATAGATTATGTTGACAATTATTAATGATGTGAAATAATTAGAAGTTTTAAGACAATTTAATTTTGAGTATGGGAAAATCATAATAACCTAGTTTATGATAATTAACATAAGCAATAAGATGAAACTACACGAACCTATTTCACAAGTAATTTATGTGTATTTAAGATGAAACTGAATGAGTGCAGCCTCATAAAGACGTACCAGAATTACAGCTTATTTTTCCAAGTTTTTGGGATAAATTTTAAAATTTATACAAGTGATAATTTTAGAAAACAAGCTTGAAACAATTATTATTCTAGTATAAATATGTCATGTGTAGGTCAACTTATTTGACAAAAGAAGTTACCTTTTGTTGTAACATTAGCATGTCCAAAGAATTATTGAACCCTTCAAACTCGTGTTCCAATGTTTACCCTTTTCATTTTTTAATGGAATATATTCTCAAAATTTTTTGTTTTCTCTTAACCTTGAAATCAAGGAGAAAAAAAGGTAAAATTTGCTTAAGTTTCTCTACGCGAACTTTTGATGGTCTAATATAGGACATATTAGACATGCATATAAGTTGTAAAACATCTAATTGATAAATTAACCTTTGTAAATATGACATATTTTTAAGTATAAAAAGTATATTTTATTTCCTAAATGTTGTTTAAGAAAATTTTAAAAAGTGAAATAAATATTTTATTCATAAAAGTTAATTTTAGAGAGAAAATGAACTTTCTTATATGATATCCTAGTGTATGAAAGGAGATTTATTACCCCTTAACGAAACTCTAGCATATATTAGTTAATACGGAGCATCTTAAGAATGATATAAATATTATTTAATATACAAGAGAAATGTTTTAATATGAAATGCATACCCTTCCTATAAATCAGTTTTAAGGAATTACTGGACCTTTTTAACATTATAACATAAATACATGGCTTGTAACTTTTATTTTGTTTGATTTCCATACATTTTTCAAGTAACTAGCCCTTTTCGCTTGGGCATTATTTAACCATCCGTGTTAGCAATCAAGCTTCTCTTTGTGATTAGCCCTGCTAAATCGGTTCTTAATCAGCTACAACTAACACGGCCAAAGCCAATCCTTCCCCTAGCGACGTCGTACACCACCTCCAACCTCTTCTGCTGAACATTCCCAAAGATCGCAAAGTCGCTCGCGTCCTCATTCCCGGCGAAGGCCAAGCAAACCTGTGAGATGCTTCGAGCCATGAACAAGCCCGAGGCGTCCAGCTCAACATTGACTCCTCCGACGAACGAGAACGCTATTTTCGGGATGGAAATGTGGCTGTAACCGGTGAAGTTGTAGCAGGTGTCAAGTATTTGGAGTGGCTTCGTTAGGGGATATTTTTTCATTGCCTCACGAAACGCCGTCCTCAGCGCGCTGTACGCTGTCGGCGGCAGGCGGGTGATGACAGTCCCCGAGTCGATGATGGTACCGGAGTCTGAGAAGACCGAGGCTCGGATTGCTAGCTTGCGTCCTCTGACAGTGATTCCGGTGGTGTTTAGGCCGTAAAACAGCGTGGATATGGAGACGTTCACCAAGGGAGTGAACTGGATGGCGTTCGAAGCTCCACTATCCTTCCCGAACGTGAGGTACCCAGCGGAGCTTGAGGTTGAAGGGAGGCAGTAGGAGAAAAGGTGTCCGAAGCTGGGTGCCGTTTGTTCGACGAAGGAGATAGGGTGGCGGCCCAGACCGAGCAGGCCGGCGGAGCCACCGAAGAGGCCCTGGTTGTTCTGGCCGCAGCCGAAGAGGAAGTTGTTGAACACGTCCGTCGGTGTGAGGGTCAACCTCTCTTTGGCGAAGAATCCGGCGGAAAACGACCGATCGCCGTACTGTATGCCGTAGCCGCACGTGGAAGAATAACAACGGGCTGAGTCTCCTGCATTTTGCTATTTCTTCAGCATTTGTCAATATTTTCAATGGACGTGATACTAACACAACCAATTGGCAGTAATTACAACTTTAGATTCTGAATTATCCACAAATTCCCCTACTTAATGATTCTATTCATGCATGCAATTAGAATTTATCTAGTACACTGTAACAGTTCCCTGTAATGACATTCTAGGCACTATTTTTACAGGTTCTCTTTGAATACATGGTGGGATTAGAGAGATAATTCCAAGGGAAAAATATAAAACTGGTATTTTTGTGCATATTTCTTTAGACTCACTCCTCCTGGCAGGAATCTATAAGATTCACTTTTGTTAAACATGCTAAAAGAAAGATATCCCTTTATATCAAAGCAAACTGTAATCATTTATTTCATAGGACTCAAATTAAAAAGGGAAAATTTTATAGACATGTTGTCACAAGACAAGAGGAGAGGGGAAAAAAAAGACAAAAAAGAAAAGAGAGAGAGAGAAAAATAATAAACTAAGTGAATTCAATTGTATTAATTATGCTACAATACTGAAATTATATAATATTGTTACTATATATCATGCCTAAGTATCACAGGTTTGGTTGCATTGAGTTCCATCCTAAAAGACCAGTTTAAAGGAAAATATATATAACCATTAACTCTCACTCTTCTTCCTTGTGTAAGAGGAAGTCCTTCATTGTCCACATAGGACATAATATTATCATCCATTCAAATTCATGTTGCTCTTGATATGAATTGTTCTATGGGTGGGCATCCCTTGCCAATCTCACACACAAGGCGGTGCAAGGTGTAAAGGCACCTAGTGGGGTTATAGGTTGGCTATGATATTACTTTTTATGGAGTTAGGTTCCATTCCAAAGAGACTTGTCTAACGAAAAAAATATTTAAGCCCACTTATTTAACTAGAAACTCCTATTGTCTTTTTTGTTATGAGAAGTTCTTCGACATCCACATGAATGTGACATGAGTCAAGTTATTCATATGGTTATGATCTATACAAAGAACAAAATAATGAAAAAGATAACATGAATGTATAGGAAAACTTTAGATGGCAAAGAAATTATTAACCAATATGGGTAACATATACTTGGCATCTTTCCATCAATACGTGTAGGCAATAAAAGCCAACTTTATTTCTATTCTATAATAGAAAAATTTTTCTATGACTTAACCAACTAGCTTTTTTTTTTCCTAAAAAAAAAAAAAAGGAAAGGTCTTAAGAGTGTGTGATTCAAACTTATAATCTTGATTTTGGACGGCCAATAAATAACTACAAAATACTAAGTTTTGGATAACAGCCCATATTGTTGAATGTCACAAGAATTACCTGTGGCAGAAAATATTTGAGAGCACAAATCTGAAGTACACGTGATGTTTTGGTAAGTAGTGGACGCCGACGGGTTGTAGATTTGCTCTCTTTGTTTGTAGCAGCTTCCGACGCAGGGCTCGCACTGGGTCCAAGAGAGTACGCTCCCGGTATCGAATATGAGTGTGAAGTTCCTTTCGGGTGTGCCAAGGCCGACGGTTACCACGTAGCTGTCGGCGCCGACGGTGGAGCCGGGCTTGGCCGGCATATAGGCGGAGGCCTCCGAGAACGTCAAGTCGCCACCGTCGAACTTCTTGGAGAGCCTGGAGTGGATCCACTTCACCCTGGACTCATCTTGTTGCAGGATTTCAGCGTGAGTTGGAGCTTCTGTTTCATCGTGGTGGATTGTGGAACATGGACCGTATTTGTGTACAATTGTTAAGGATGTCCTTCTAATTGGTCCTGTCTTTTCATTGCAGTCAGTTGATGGCAGTAGAGAGCTGACTTGAACGGTATGATGATGATGAAGATGGTTGCTTTCTACCGTTTCAGAGGCCAATACTAGCTTCTCTGAAGGAGAAAGAAACACGAGACCAAAGAGGAAGAAACAGACGGAGGAAGTTGCAGAGGCCATTGTTTAGCCTTTACAACCTTGTTGACCTTACTATAAGCTAATTGGGGAATACCAAAGATTGTCAATCTCACACCTCACTCCACTCTAGGAACCCACTTAAGAAAAACAAGAATTTTTCAGGCGAAATGATATATTTGAAGAAACTTTTATAGGCTATTCTCTAATTTGATTGCCGGAATTTTGTTTTAACTTATCATCCTTATTGATTGGTTTATAAGCGCTTAACATATTAATTTGTTGTCAAATAGTCCAATGGTTGGCTACTGATGGCTTATAACCTAGATCACGAATTCAATATCTCATACCCACAAACTTGCTTTACCTAGTTAAAAGAAACATATTATGTAGTATAGGCTATATATCTGTGTTTTTAGCACCCCTTATTTTTTGTAGTGTTCTTCGAGTATGTTAGATCATGCATTAATGGACTACGAAGTTAGATGGATTTTTAGTTAAAAATCTCAATTTTATTGAATATTTGACTCAAGAAAAAATCTCATTTTTTCTTGTTAGGATAATTTTAAAAAAAATTTAGACAATGTTAGATTTATGTAGCACTATTTTCAACAATTTCCTATTTGTATGCAAGGGAAAGCTTAGTGCTGAGGTCTTGCACCAGACAATAATTGGGAAATATTAGAATTGTGGATATTACGCAATATAGATCAACCTTATGCAATATTTAACACATTCTACTATAAGACAAAAGTGGTGTGGATGAACCTCCCTAGAAAGCCAAAATTCTGTGCCATATAGACTGGGTTTGTAAATTAGACTAATAGATAGGGCACTACTTCCACCGCACCATCAATGGACCCTGATCCACGCTTTATGTAAGTTGCAAACCTCCTAACCTTTTCAATTGAAATTTCTCGCCATTTTTAAATATGAACGGCAGAACGTGGTGGTCTAGTGGTCCTTATGAGCACTCGTTCATGCTGCTCGTAGTGCTTGGAACCTTCTTTGGTCGGGGGTCATTATGCATTTTTGGTGGGTCTAACACGGATGACTTCTTATCGGGAAGGGATGGAAGAACAGCGAAAATGAATACGACTGGAATCCCTTTTCGCAGCACGCCGAACTCCACTTGTAGCAGATGGTGGAAAAAGCTGGAATCTATCCCAAGATTGTGTGAGAGAGGCACTTTGATAGGTAAATTTGCCTTCGGAACCAATCATGTTCTTGTGTTTTAAGTAAGTCCCTACCATCCCACATCGCTTATAAAATATACAATTTCATTTTAATGATTGTGAGATGGGGTGTGGAAATGTTCCTCATTACTTGAGGCCTATAATATAATCTTTTTTATATGAACAATTTTTTTTCCTCCTTAAAAGTTGATTTTAAACAAAAGATAAACAAAAGATATCGCTCTCCTTATGAACTAGTTCTAATGAAAAACTAGATTTCTTATGAGTATCAAGTTAAAGTACGTTGGTGGTATGGTTTGAACTGAAAACTAAGTACAATTATTTTGTTTTTGCATGTTATTGGAGTATTTGCATAGGGTGAGTCCTATATACCATCGGTAGGACATGTCAAGTTACAAATTACTTGTTGATTCTGATTTTCTTGTTGTTGGTGATGCTGTTTGTGTGGCGCCCAAAGGCACCATCATTCTTAAAAGAAATAGAATTGAAGGATCACAAGAGGAAAGGGGAGAACACTTGTTTTATTCACTGGAAAAAGTTTCATTATTATTATTATTATTATTATTATTAATTTGGAGGTTACCGTGAACATCAATGACCCCTTTTTATAGACAAAGAAGGGTGGTGCAAAATTTGAATAGTTACACTTGTCTACTCACTGATTAATTCCAATTTTTTGGTTTGAGAATGAAGCTTTCTTCCATTATTTTTGACAACATCTTGGAGTGAGCTAATGATTTGTTTATTCATTTCCTTAATTTCTTTATAGTATAATACTATTTTGACTAGTTTTTGACGATGATCAACGGACTGTCTCGAACCTCAAGTCTTAAGATTGGAATCCTTCAATAACTCCACTTGGGCTGTCAAGTAAGAAACGTACACATATTCTTTTCTTTGAAAAAAAACTTCCACTACTTTCTTTGGTTAAGATATTGTAGGGGTGAGATTTATACTGTTTTCCTTTTTTGCTTGTACTGCATTTCATCAACCTGCCAAATAGTTTACCTAGACTTATAAATGCCAAACCAATGCTTTGGATGGTATCTGGTGCATGCAACATAATCTTGAGTGAAAGGCTAATTCATGGCTACTCATATATCCCCCTTCCTATGCGTTATCCTCCTTACTTTCTTTGGTTTTTTTATGCCTTGGTGCCCATGAAGGAAGAGAGACCACTGAAAGTCATCATTTTCCTTATCATCATATTGTTCAAGTTAACTCTCTAATACCATCAACTACTTGGACAACTTTTTTTGTTTTTTGTTTTTTGTTTTTTGTTTTTTGTTTTTTTCCCCCTGGGAAGGTCTGTTCAATTATATTGATTCATATTATCGATTCATTTCCGACGTGGGCCTTAGCTGTGAGAACCTCCGGGCACGGCCCAGTATATTGAGTTTGACGTTGACCTCATTTTTCCGTCTTCTTCTTCCCGGCAACTCAACGGAAATTGGGTGTCTAATGACTCCATTGCTCTCCTCCTTCCCGGAAATTCAACAGTAATTGGGCGTCGGATCATTTTCAGAGCTAGCTGATCTCATTGACTCGGTTTGCCTCCCAAATCATGGTATATCGCAAAATTGGAGTCTCTTAGATCGCTCTGGAGGTCCATTTTTTTCGCTTTCCAGATATGTATAAGCCCGGTGTCACCATCACCCTCGGTCGAACTGGTCAGGTGCCTATATACACGAATATTTGTGTATCTTTTTTTTTTATTTAATATTTTCTCTTACACTTTTTAGATGGGTTACCGCCCTTTTACACTTAAGGAGGTATCAAAATTACATTTTTATATGGAGCTTATATATGTCATGTTTGTCTTCCCAACAAGACCGACCTTTGACCTGGGATCTCTTGGTCTCAAATTTGGATATGTGCATTACAAGAAAAAGAAAAGAAAAAAAAAAGAAAAAAAAAATAAAAAAAAAAGAAAAGAAGAAGATATATACCCTTCCTGTAAATCAGTTTTAAGGAAGTAATGAACCTTTTTAACATTATAACATAAATACATGGCTTATAACTTTTATTTTGTTCGATTTCCATACATTTTTCAAGTAGCTAGCCCTTTTCGTTTGGGTATTATTTAACCATCCGTGTTAGCAATCAAGCTTCTCTTTGTGATTAGCCCTGCTAAATCGTTCTTAATCAGCTACAACTACCACGGCCAAAGCCAATCCTTCCCCTAGCGACGTCGTACACCACCTCCAACCTCTTCTGCTGAACATTCCCAAAGATCGCAAAGTCGCTCGCGTCCTCATTCCCGGCGAAGGCCAAGCAAACCTATGAGATGCTTCGAGCCATGAACAAGCCCGAGGCGTCCAGCTCAACATTGACTCCTCCGACGAACGAGAACGCTATTTTCGGGATGGAAATGTGGCTGTAACCGGTGAAGTTGTAGCAGGTGTCAAGTATTTGGAGTGGCTTCGTTAGGGGATATTTTTTCATTGCCTCAAGAAACGCCGTCCTCAACGCGCTGTACGCTGTTGGCGGCAGGCGGGTGATGACAGTCCCCGAGTCGATGATGGTACCGGAGTCTGAGAAGACCGAGGGTGGGATCGCTAGCTTGCGTCCTCTGACGGTGATTCCGGTGGTGTTGAGGCCGTAAAACAGAGTGGATATGGAGACGTTCACCAAGGGAGTGAACTGGATGGCGTCCGAAGCTCCACTATCCTTCCCGAACGCGAGGTACCCAGCGGAGCTTGAGGTTGAAGGGAGGCAGTAGGAGAAAAGGCGTCCGAAGCTGGGTGCGGTTTGTTCGACGAAGGAGATAGGGTGGCGGCCCAGACCGAGCAGGCCGGCGGAGCCACCGAAGAGGCCCTGGTTGTTCTGGCCGCAGCCGAAGAGGAAGTTGTTGAACACGTCCGTCAGTGTGAGGGTCAACCTCTATTTGGCGAAGAATCCGGCGGAAAACGACCGATCGCCGTACTGTATGCCGTAGCCGCACGTGGAAGAATAACAACGGGCTGAGTCTCCTGCATTTTGCTATTTCTTCAGCATTTGTCAATATTTTCAATGGACGTGATACTAACACAACCAATTGGCAGTAATTACAACTTTAGATTCTGAATTATCCACAAATTCCCCTAATTAATGATTCCATTACATGCATGCAATTATAATTTATCTAGTACACTGTACCAGTTCCCTGTAATGACATTCTGGGCAATATTTTTACAGGTTCTCTTTGAATACATGGTGGGATTAAAGATATAATTTCAAGGGAAAAATATAAAGCTGGCATTCTTGTATATATTTCTTAACTCTCACCCTCCTTCCCTATGTAAGAGGAAGTTCTTCTTTGTCCATATATGACATAATATTGTCATCCATCCAAATTCATGTTGCTCTTGATATGAGTTATTCTGTGGTTGGGCATCCTTTGCCAATCTTACACACAAGGGGTACAGGGTGTAAAGGCACCAAGTGGGATTATAGGTGGGCTATGTATTAATTTTTATGGACTTAATTTTTATTTCAAAGAGATCAATCTAATGATCAATAATCCTACTAATCATGGGTTCAAGTCTCCTCTCCCACTCTGGGTGCGTACATTTAAAAACAAAAAAAATAGTTAAGCCCACTTATTTAACGAAAAACTTCTATTGTCTTTTCTGTTATGAGAGCGAGTTCTTTGACATCCACATGGACATGACATGAGGCTAGTTATTCATATGGTTATGATCTATACAAAGAACAAAATAATGAAAAGAATGACATAAATGTGTAGGAAAACTTTGGATGGCAAGGAAATTATTAACCAATTCGGGTAACTTATTATACTTGGCATCTTTCCATCAATACGTATAGACAATAAAGGCCAACTTTATTTCCATTCTATAACAGAAAATTTTTCTATGATTTAATTGACCAACTAGTTTTTTTTAATTAAAAAATGGGTTTTAAGAGTGTGTGATTCAAACCTATGATCTTGATTTTGGACGGCCAATAAATAACTACAAAATACTAAGTTTTGGATAACAACCCATATTTTTGAATGTCACAAGAATTACCTGTGGCAGAAAAGATTTGAGAGCACAAATCCGAAGTACACGTGATGTTTTGGTAAGTAGTGGACGCCGACGGGTCGTAGATTTGCTCTTTTTGTTTGTAGCAGCTTCCGACGCAGGGCTCGCACTGGGTCCAAGAGAGTACGCTCCCGGTATCGAATATGAGCGTGAAGTTCCTTTTGGGTGTGCCAAGGCCGACAGTTACCACGTAGCTGTCGGCGCCGACGGTGGAGCCGGACTTGGCAGGGATATTGGTGGAGGGCTCCGAGAACCTCAAGTCGCCACCGTCGAACTTCTTGGAGAGCCTGGAGTGGATCCACTTCACCCTGGACTCGTCTTGTTGCAGGATTTCAGCGTGCGTTGGAGCTTCTGTTTCATCATGGTGGATTGTGGAACATGGACCGTATTTGTGTACAACTGTTAAGGATGATGTCCTTCTATTTGGTCCTGTCTGTTCATTGCAGTCAGTTGATGGCAGTAGAGAGCTGACTTGAACGGTATGATGATGATGAAGATGGTTGCTTTCTACCGTTTCAGAGGCCAATACTAGCTTCTCTGAAGGAGAAAGAAACACGAGACCAAAGAGGAAGAAACAGACGGAGGAAGTTGCAGAGGCCATTGTTTAGCCTTTACAACCTTGTTGACCTTACTATAAGCTAATTGGGGAATACCAAAGATTGTCAATCTCACACCTCACCCCACTCTAGGAACCCACTTAAGAAAAACAAGAATTTTTCAGGCGAAATGATATATTTGAAGAAACTTTTATAGGCTATTCTTTAATTTGATTGCCCGAATTTTATTTTAAATTATCATCCTTATTGATTGGTTTATAAGCGCTTAACATATTAATTTGTTGTCAAATAGTCCAATGGTTGGCTACTGATGGCTTATAACCTAGATCACGAATTCAATATCTCATACCCACAAACTTGCTTTACCTAGTTAAAAGAAACATATTATGTAGTATAGGCTATATCTGTGTTTTTAGCATCCCTTAATTTTTGTAGTGTTCTTCCAGTACGTTAGATCATGCATTAATGGACTACGAAGTTAGATGGATTTTTTTTGTTAAAAATCACAATTTTATTAAATATTTGACTAAGAAAAAATCTCATTTTTTCTTGTTAGGATAATTTTTAAAAAAATTTACACAATGTTAGATTTATGTCTCACTATTTTCAACAATTTCCTATTTGTATGTAGGGGAAAGCTTAGTGCTGAGGTCTTGCAACAGACAATAATTGGGCAATATTAGAACTGTGGAAATTACGCAATATAGATCAACTTTATGCAATATTTAACACATTCTACTATAAAACAAAAGTGGTGTGGATGAACCTCCCTAGAAAGCCAAAATTCTGAGCCATATAGACTGGGTTTGTAAATTAGACTAATGGATAGGGCACTACTTCCACCGCACCATCAATGGACCCGAATCCACGCTTTATGTAAGTTGCAAACCTCCTAGTCTTTTCAATTGAAATTTCTCGCCATTTTTAAATATGAATGGCAGAACGTGGTGGTCTAGTGGTCCTTATGAGCACTCGTTGATGCTGCTCATAGTGCTTGGAACCTTCTTTGGTTGGGGGTCCATTATGCATTTTTGGTGGGTCTAACACGGATGACTTCTTATCGGGAAGGGATGGAAGAACAGCGAAAATGAATACGACTGGAATCCCTTTTCGTAGCACGCCGAACTCCACTTGTAGCAGATGGTGGAAAAATCTGGAATCTATCCCAAGATTGTGTGGGAGAGATACTTTGATAGGTAAATTTGCCTTCGGAACCAATCATGTCTTTGTGTTTTAAGTAAGTCCCCACCATCCCACATCGCTTATAAAATATACAATTTCATTTTAATGATTGTGAGATGGGGTGTTGAAATGTTCCTCATTACTTGGGGCCTATTATATAATCTTTTATATATGAACAAATTGTTTTCTTCTTAAAAGTTGATTTTAAAGAAAAGATGAACAAATCATTCTCCTCATGAACTAATTCTAATGAGAAACTAGATTTATTACGAGTATCAAGTTAAAGTACGTTGGTGGTATGGTTTGAATTGAAAACTAAGAACAATTTATTTGATTTTGCATGTTATTGGAGTATTTGCAAAGGGCGAGTCCTATCAATCTCTACCATTGTTAGGACATGTCAAGTTACAAATTATTTGCTGATTCTAATTTTCCTATTGTTGGTGATGTTGTTCATGTTCAAAGCCACCATCATTCCTAAAAGAAATAGAATTGAAGGATCAAAAGAGGAAAGAGAGAACACTTGCTTTTCTCTTTGGAAAAACTTCCATCATCTTTTATTTTATTTTATTTTTTTATTTTTATCTAGGGGTTCAATGAACATCAATGGCCCCTTTTTTTATAGACGGAGAGGGGTGGTGAAAAATTCGAGCAGTTACACTTGTCTAAGCACTGATTAATTCCAATTTTTTGGTTATAGAATGAAGCTTTCTTCCATTATTTTTGACAGCATCTTGGAGTGAGCTAATGTTTTGTTTATTCATTTCCTTTATTTCTTTCTAGTATAATACTATTTTGACTAGTTTTTGACAATCCTAATAGCATCATATGATAAATGGGGTGTCTCAAACCTCAAATCTTAATATTGGAATCCTTTAGTAACTCCACTTGAGCTGTTAAGTAAGAGACATACACATATTCTTTTCTTTGAAAGAAAACTTTCACTACTTTTTTAGGTTAAAGTATTCTAGGGGTGAGATTTGTAATGTTTTCTTTTTTTGCTTGTACTGCATTTCATCAACTTGCCAAAGGGTTTACCAAGACTTATAAATGCCAAACCAATGATTTGAACGGTGTCTGGTGCATGCAACGGAATCTTGAGTGAAAGGCTAATTCATGGCTACTCACATATCCCCCTTCCTATGCATTATTCTCCTTACTTTCTTTGGTTTTTTATGCCTTCGTGCCCATGAATAAAGAGAGACCACTGAAAGTCATCATTTTCCTCATCATCATATTGTTCAAGTTAACTCTCTAATACCATCAACTACTTGCAATGGTTCCAAAAAATTTTCTTTTCTATTTTTATTTTATTTATTTTTTATTTTTTGTGGGAAGGTCTGTCGAATTATATTGATTCATATTCTCGATTCATTTCGGACGTGGGCCTTAGCTGTGAGAACCTCCGGGCACGGCCCAGTATATTGAGTTTGACGTTGAACACATTTTTCCGTCTTCTTCTTCCTGGCAATTCAACGGAAATTGGGTTTCTAATGACCCCATTGCTCTCCTCCTTTCCTTTCTTCTTCCTGGAAATTCAACGGAAATTGGGCATCTAATATCCCCATTGCTCTCCTCTTTTACCTTCTTCTTCATGGCAATGCGACAATAATTGGGCGTCGGATCATTTTCAGAGCTAACTGGTGTCATCGACTTGGTTTGCCTCCCAAATCATGGTATATCGTAAAATTGGAGTCTCTTAGATCGCTCTGAATACCCATGTATACACGAAAATTTGTTTATCTTTTTTTGTTTTTATTTAATATTTTCTCTTAAACTTTTTAGATGGGTTACTACCCTTTTACACTTAAGGAGGTATCAAAGTTACATTTTTATATGATATATATGTCATGTTTGTCTTCCCAACAAGACCTTCGACCTGGGATCTTTTGGTCTCAGATTTGGATATGTGCATTACAGAAAAAAAAAGATATATGTCACGTTTGCAAAAATTACTTTGGAGTTTTCCAAAAAGCCCCTCCATTTAGGATATTTGTTCAAGTAAAAGTGGTGTGTGTGTCCAAACTAATAAAATAATAGCGGTTGTATTTATTTTTGCATCACATGGCTTGCCAATAATGGTATTCAATATGACATCAAAACTAAGAATATTTTTACAATCACAACTTTCTTGGTTAAAAATTTCTTATAAATTGCTTATAATATGAGGCTCTAGGAAACTTTATTTATTAAAAAAAAATTGAAATCATGAGATACTGATAATAAAGTTTGAGGGCACATATGTGTGAGCAAAAGAAAAAAAAATCCGAAGTTGAGTGGCTCTAGAAAACTAAACTAACCATATTAATCATCCTTCATTAAGACAAACGCAAACAACTCTGTCCAAATGAATAAAAAGATAAACAAACCTTAGAACCAATCCGTGATAACAACATTTGTGATCAAAACTCAGCTAGGGGTGCCTTTCAATGCCCATGAGGCCACCACATTCCCTATTCCGGAGGTAAGAGTAAGTAGTACATCATGAACATAACATGATTTAGTTATTTGTTGTCCCTTTTGGATAGGTTTATCAAGAAGAGGAACTCATTTGGGTATTCAAACTTGGTCATGGTTAATTGAAACTAACTTCTATTGCCTCAAAATAGATAAAAACTTAATAATTAAAACAAGAAAAGGATATAAATTTACTTATGAATCTTCTTCGAAGTAGAGAAAGAAAATTCACCCAAAAAAACAATAAAATAAAGAGGCCACCAGCTTCAAGACAATAAATAGGAGGCCGCTGGTGCATGCAACAGAATCTTGAGTGAAAGGCTAACTCATGGCTACTCACATGTCTCCCTTCCTATGCGTTATCCTCCTTACTTTCTCTGGTTTTCTATGCCTTCGTGCCCATGAAGGAAGAAAGGCCACTGAAAGCCACCGTCTTCCTCATCATCATATTGTCCAAGTCAACTCTCTAATGCCGTCAACTACTTGCAATGATTCCAACAAAGGCATAAATCTCTCTCTCTCTCTCTCTCTCTCTCTCCCTTCTCTCTTCATCAATTTGCTATTCTGATCATTATTGCTATTACAAGCACATAATCAATATTAGAAAGAATCTAATTTCTTTTCCTAATGTTGATTGGAAGCATATATTTAAGCATAATACCTTACCTTATTGCTCATAACTATTACTCATAGGCTATCATGATTTCTTCACACTTAGGACAAGGGGTGTATTAAAAATAGTAGTAGTCTTATATTGCTATTATATTAGCTTAATATCATCCTCATATGTTTAGCTATCTCATTTCGACCAATTTTAAGAAAAAAGTTGGGTCATTCTTAACATTCAATATCAAACTGTGAATTATATGATCAATTCCTACCAAAAACAAAAACCTCATGGTCTTACTGTTATCACACCAATGAAACTATGTATAAGGGTTTGACAATCTGTTTTTCGTGATTCTTTATTATGTTCATATGTTCATATATTCCCAAGTAATGAAGCATTTTATGCAGGTCCTAAACGCAAAGCCTCCTTGCAAGTGGTACATAAGTATGGTCCATGCTTTCAGAGCAACCTAGACCAAGCACAAATTCCAAATTACACTGAAATCTTCCTCCAGGACCAATTCAGGGTCGATTCCATCCAATTGATTTTTTCCAAGAACTCAAACAACAGTGAAGTAAGGGACTCTAAAGCCACTATCCTACCAGCCTATTCCGCTCAGAGCCTTGGCAGTGGCAGTTACATTGTCACCGTGGGTCTCGGGACGCCCAAACAAGATGTAAGACTCGCATTTGACACTGGAAGCAGCCTCACTTGGACACAGTGTGAACCATGCTCTGTTTGCTATGAGCAAGCTGACCCAATCTTCGACCCTGCCAAATCTACATCATATTCCAACATCCCATGCAATCCAACTATGTGTTCTCCAGAAGGTAGCCCCATTAACAAATTTATTTTTTGGTAGGAAGATAAGTCTACATTAATAAAATTTAATGTACAAAAATTATTTTAATATTATAAAATTTACTAAAATTATGAAAAAATAAAGATTAGAAAACTCTAAATCATAGAAGTTTTTGCTTGTACTTGGAATATGTCATAATTATCTGATAAAAAGCAATAATTTTGAGCAATTTTAATTCAAGGAACAGTAAATATTAGAGCAGGTAGTACAATTTCTAACAATTTTTTTCCCCCCATGCAGGAGAACAACTGAAGTGCTCCACAAACTGCTTATACCATACAAGCTACGGCGACCTTTCAGAGTCACGCGGAGACTTCAGTAAAGAAACGTTGACTCTAACATCAACGGACGTTTTAGATAATTTCTCGTTCGGTTGTGGCCATGACAACACGGGAACCTTCAGAGGCATAGCCGGGTTGCTAGGCCTCGGTCGCCATCCGAACTCCATCATAAAACAAGCCGAGCAAAAGTACGGTCAGTTCTTCTCGTACTGTCTGCCTTCCATGTCCAGCTCAGCCGGAGACCTTACGTTTGGAAACGATGGCAAAGTTCCCAACACTGTAAAGTATACTCGGCTGTTGACACTTGATGTGGAAAAGACATTCTACGGCCTAGAATTGGCTGGAATAGTCGTCAACGGACGTCAACTATCTGTTCCGCCATCGGTGTTTTCATCCCCAGGCACCATCATCGATTCTGGGACGACAATAACACAATTGCCACAGACGGCGTACAACGCGCTGCGGACAGCGTTTCGGGAAGCGTTGAATGGTGTTCCGATGACGCCCGGAACTTCGATGTTTGATACGTGCTATGACTTCAGCAACAAAAATACTGTTTCAGTTCCGAGCATAAGTTTTTTGTTCGGCGGTGGCGTGGACGTGAAGGTGGACCCAGTTGGGGTGCTTGAATGGGAGAGCCAATCGCAGGCTTGCTTGGCCTTCGCTGCAAATAAAGGTCCAGGCGACGTAGCGATTATTGGAAACTTCCAGCAACAGAAACTGGAGGTGGTGTATGATGTCGCTGGAGAGAAGATTGGGTTTGGCCCTGGTACTTGCAACTAGCCAGTAATGTATGAAGAACAAGCTGCTCAGAATAAAATAAAAAAGTAAGAAGAATAAGCTGGGGGCTAAAGGGAGACCTTCGTGTGTTTGCTCGTGCTAGGAACAAAATCCAGATCATATTATTGTAATGGTTTTATGTACTAAAATAAAATAAACAGAAGTATTAATGAAGGTTATTGTATGTGGTAGTAGAATCTTCTAATAATAAATAATAACGTAAAATAAGGAGTTTAAAAGTTCCAAGTGTTTCTCTATTCTCTTCATCAATCACCATCATTTGCCCCTAAGAAATGACATCAAATGGCATCACTCATAGTTTGAATGTACAAATAGCATATGATGACAAGATATTAACAATGTGAAATAATTAGTAGTTTTAAGACATAATTTCATTTGAGTGTGGAGAAATCATTAGAGCCTAATTTATGAGTAATTATTATAAGTAATAAGATGAAATCACATGAACCTAATCTACAAAAAAAAATGTGATACTTAAATTCTTTCAAACTCTGTTATCATTTTTTTATTTAAAAATAATCATTAAGAAAGAAGAATAAAATAACATATATACACAATTAAAAACTCAAACTAAAAAGATGAGTCAATTCAATATTTACAAATGACTTTCTCAGTCAAGTGAAGCTTTAACATGTTTGGTTGAATCAAAAAATTAATCAATGCAAGAGCATGAGGAACAAAGTCTTGTTAATCTTCATGGCCTAGCTTTTAATCTCACCATTGAAAGGGGACAAATTAAAGTGAAGGTGAAAAATGATGTGTTTGGTCATCATTACAAAGTGAAAAAAAATGAAATTCTTAAAGAAAGTAAGATTGGCATAAGTAAACTTGTTAACTAACATATTCCTTGTAAAAAATGAGAATGACGGAAAAAGGGGGGGACATTCCCAACAAGTAATGATCAAAAAGCTCATTTGTTATTTTTTATTGCTGCCAATATCTCTCGTATAGTTGAACCTTGAAGCATTTTAGAAGCAAAAACACCCTATATCACTGTATATCACCACTATATCAGCTAGATCTTTCAAAGGTAAATTTTTTGAATTTTTTTTGAAAGTATGATCAACTACTAATCACAAGTTAGATCCATATATTATAAAGTTGCAATGTTAGTAGTAGCAAATTAATAGCATTTATACAAACAATGATGATTTTTTTCCCCTTCTTTTACCAAAGTATCTTTGATTATAATCATTTTTTTTGTCATTATAAAGTTTTAGAGAGAAAAGATACCCTCCAACAACGAAGTTAATGTAGTTTTATTTCATGAAGTTAAAGCGTATTAAGTTAGCCCGAATTCCTATGAAACTCAAGAGACACTTAAGAAGATTACTACTTGAGCGGTGGGAGTTTGAAGATCATCCTCTTGAAATAAATTCCCCCAGCCCTATCCCCCATTAAAAAAAAAAAAAGTTTATTGGGTTGGGCTTGATAAAGTCCAACATCATTAGTGGGCTATCAACCCAAGCCCAAGTGTTAGGCCCATAATCGAGAAGAGGAAAAAGGCCTCAACATTTCCTTATGCTTGGTGTGGAACTCTGTGTTACTCTTAAGACCTTGCCGTCAATCCAAGTGTGTTTGCAAGGGCACTCTGCAGCACAGTAGGTTGCATCTTTCCTTCTTCGTTTGGTGTTTGTACTGAACTCGACTACTTGTCTTCGTGTGGTTTTGCAGGATATCTATTGTGGATTGCTCGATAGATGTTTATTTTCCATTGTGCTGTTCTGTGTGTTTTACGTCACATGATGCGTTATTGGTGTTGGCAGACACCGAGCTTACCAGAAACACGACGAATGCCTTTGATTATTCAATTTTTGATCGGATTGGATGAAGGTTTTCTTGGCTTGTCCGAACCAGATGCATCAATCAAAGGCATTCCCTTTTAGCATACATACCCTTCCTATAAATCAGTTTTAAGGAAGTAATGGACCTTTTTAACATTGTAACATAAATACATGGCTTGTAAATTTTATTTTGTTTGGTTTGCATACATTTTTCAAGTAATCAAGCTTCTCTTCGTGTTTAGCCCTGCTAAATCGTTCTTAATCAGCTACAACTACCAAAGCCAATCCTTCCGTAGCGAAGTCGTACACCACCTCCAACCTCTTCTGCTGAACATACCCAAAGATCGCAAAGTCGCTCGCGCCCTCATTCCCGGCGAAGGCCAAGCAAACCTGTGAAACCCCGTCTTCAACGCGCGGTACACTGTCGGCGGCAGGCGGGTGATGACGGTCCCCGAGTCGATGATGGTACCGGAGTCTGAGAAGACCGAGGCTGGGATCGCTAGCTTGCGTCCTTTGACGGTGATTCTGGTGGTGTTGAGCCCGTAAAACAACGTGGATATGGAGATGTTCACCAAGGGAGTGAACTGGATGGCGTTCGAAGCTCCACTATCCTTCCCGAACGTGAGGTGCCCAGTGGAGCTTGAGGTTGAAGGGAGGCAGTAGGAGAAGAGGTGTCCGAACTTGGGTGCGGTTTGTTCGACGAAGGAGATAGGTTGGCGGCCGAAACCGAGCAAGCCGGCGGAGCCGCCGAAGAGGCCTTTTGTTGTTCTGGCCGCAGCCGTTGCAGCTTCTCGAGCATGTCTATCGAGAAGAGAGTCAACTTACACAATAAAGGGTTAGAGTAGTTGTGAAGAGGAAAACTTTCCTCTTTTTTTATCAACCTCTTCGCATCACTTAAAGTATACTGTAAGCTCTATTACGAGAAACAAATAAGCTGTTCCTTTTTGTTTTCTACTTTTTAACTTTAAGATCACGATTTTCAATTTAATCAATTTAGGACTTATTTTTTTTAACAGCTATAAACAAAGACCAATGTGGATTGCGCCTACTAGGTGATAACAATAAATATGAACATATAAGGATAACAATTATGAGAAGAATAAGGAAAATATTATCCATAATTAGTCAATCTTTATGAATATATCCATAGTTCTTTGCGGATAGGAGTTCCCAGCTAAAAGTTGTTATCCAAAAATCAAAGAATAAAAAGGTACAAAGAGATCAAGACACAATTATTCATTGATTCTAAGATTAGAGATTAGGTCATTTTCAACCTAAGACCTCTATCTACTATTTTTGTAAAATCATGACTAAAACAATATAGAAAGTACTTCTATACTCAGACTAAAAAATTGAGATAAAGTAAACTAAAAAAATGATGGAAGAAGGAATAACTATTAACAATAAAGATTTTTTTTTTATTTTTTAAAATAGTTTTTTGGTTTCTGAATTTTTTATTTAGGATTTTTTTTTGATTTTATGTTTTTTTTTTCTCTACAGAAAATTTTTAAAGAATTTATTTGGAAAGGAGGGTGTCTCCAACTCCCATCACTCAGGTGGCTTAGACAGCTTTTTGTGTTCTCATTCCAGTTATTGGAAGTTGGTCCTATTTGAAATGGATATAAGACCCACTAGAAAGTAAGTGAGCTTAAAGGTGTCAAATTTTTGCCAGCCGACGAGCAATGGTAGCGGCAACGGCAGTTAAAATTTAATCCAATTCTCAGAGAGCTCGCCTTTTGGTATCCTGCAATGGGAATCTTCGCGGAAGAAAATTATTTCCTATACGCATTCTTCAATTTGAAAGAAATGCCGAAATCAAGAGGTATTATAGGCAGAATTGACGATTATAATCTTTGTGAGTGGTGTTGTCTTTCATAATCTTTTCGCAATTTTCACAATCATTGACGAACATAATATATTCATTTTCACGTAAGAAGTGTTGCCTTTCAAATTTGAGCTTTGATACTATTAAAAATATTTCACACAAGCCCATTGTCAACCAAGAAAAAAAAGAAGCTTGTGCTGCTAGTCTAGATTTACTTTGTGTTTTATCCTATGATGCTAACATGTGATTGGCAGAAAAGGTGCAAGAAAGCCATGAAATTGTGAGATCAAACCATGAAGAGCCTCGAGGGAAGCTGTAAACCGTGAACTAACAATATAAATAAATCACTGCATCATGGGCGTGGAAAATTATTATCCTAACCCACGTAAAATCCTTGTGTTCTTATGAATATGTGTGCATATTATTATTGTCGAGAAATTATCTCTTATCATTCAAATTTAATGAATTAGGATGACACTTCAAACAAAATGTGGATATATAGCTCCAATTGGAGAGTTGTATGGTGTCAAGGTCATCATCCTTTGTCTGGGAATGTAATATGAGGTCAAGATTACCTTCCAAGTTGTTTGTCACACATACATGAGTTTTTGGGATCACTACCTTACTCTTCAAAGATACATTTTTGAACACATAAAACGGGAATGGTTCATGCACGAATCAATGTGCGGATGTGTGGTTGCCATGGAATACTACATATAAAGAGGTCTCTAAGCAACATTCGTTATGGCACAACAATGCCAATTAATGTAGTTATAAATTTATTTTTTTTTAAAAATTAAAATTTTAATTATTATTTGTAGAACTCTTTTTATTATTATTTATTATTATTATGTAAAGGGAGTTTAAAGATATGGGGTATTGAATCTAAAACCTTAAGTCTTGAGTGATTAATAGTCAACTATTCAGCTACTAATCTATTGACAAAATTTAGACTTATGAATCTCTTTCAGCAGTGCATTATAGATGTTAAATACTTGATGTGAAGATATTTTGTGACTTAGCATTAATTTTATTTTTTTTCCCACTGATAACTCTATTTTTATAGATTTATTTTACCTATTTTAGGCAATAAATAACTTTAATAATTGTGAGAAAACATTTGAACTCCTCTTTATTTACCTAAATTTATCTTGTTTATGTAGTACAAGGAGACAAGGAGAAAAGGAGTGAACATGGAAAACCTGATGCTTATTGTGTGGCAAAATCATAATATCAAGATCAAGAGGGTCAAGATGGGCTTGGGCTTTGGATGATTGTTATTAGATTTTCTATTGTTGTTAGGTTTTCTAAATAAATAGAAAATTCAGTCATGTTAGGAATTCAAGTCCTAATTAATTTAGGAGTTCAAAACTCAATTGTTTTAGATCTCTAGAATCCAATTCTACTAAGATAGGAGATAGGTCTAAACCTAAACCCTATTTAAGAGAAGAGAAGAGGCAAAAGAAGGGAAGGAGGAAATTGAGCACAACTCAAGAAAGAGGCTAAGAATTCAAGGTTTTCTTGAAGAGAAGACAAAAAGGGTGACAGACTTCTTGTTCTTGGATTCAAAATGCCTTCTTTATTTCTTATTACCATTCTTCCTCATTATTTCTTTATGCTTTAGTTTATTTTTGTTAGAGCTATGATGTAACCTAATTATGATGGTATGAATCTTATGATTATTATGTTTTGCAAGATATTTTATTTATGTGAAGTTACATATTACGGAGTTTAATACTTTTAGGTGATTAGCTACCACTTAGATGACTTGATTTGCATGTTAGAGACCGACAGGAAATAGCATGCAGTTGCTTCTTGTAATATGCAACCATAGATTAAATATGGATAGACATATACCATATTGTTTGTGTGGCTTTCGGTATAAACTGGGAATGTTCATAGATCCTAATGCATTTGGTTTGTTTCAATTCACATATAGAGATATAGTGAATTAATGAACTAAGTAGGTTTGCTATACCTAGACATAAGATAGTAAATAAATTAGGAAGTTCCGCCATTACATAGATATTGTATCTTTTGCAAGCATAAACAATCAATATTAATATCTAATAATTATGGTGAAATCGGATGCTCTAACATATTTTTTATATTTAGTTTTCTTAGACTTAGTTAGTTAATCTATCATCTATTAATTTGGTTTGCTAGATAAATTTTAGGAGTTATTCACCGTTGGTAATTAGTTGGTCTAGTAATCACCAATCTTTGTGGGACGATATCTTTCTTATCATTATATTACTTGTTCGACATGTTCACTTGCATATAAAATTCACCGAACAAGTTTTTGGCGCCGTTGCCGGGGATTAGTTGTTTTACTACTGATTAATATTAATACCGAACACCCACCAACCTGGTGGTGGCTAATGGCAAAGTTGGTAAGTGACTAATGTATGCCATGTGGCTAAAGTTGTTGTCTCAGAAACTCATCTTTTTGAAAGGTTAATTGGGAATGCCAAAATTAATATTATATATTTGTAACAATTACTAGGCAAAACAACATCTATTTGTCAGATACATTTTGAACTCTTGCAGGTGTTATGGGCAATATTGTTATCTTTTGAGTTTAACTTTTCCTGCTAGGTTAAGCTTAGGGAAAGGAGCGGACATCAATTTTTTTTCCTTGTCTTGATCTTTTTTGAAACCAAGCGGAATGACAATAGCTGGACAATAACATAGATGGCATCCTAAAAATATTTTCTAATATTTTACCACTAAAAGGAGAATACATAACACCTAAGTAATTTAGTCATGACAACTAAACCAATGTGAGTATGAAGCATGTATAAAACTTCTTACATGTTCTCAATTTTTATAATTAAGCCAATCCTAACTATTAAGGAATCTTGAGAAACAAATGAAAGAGGAAAACTATCAAGGCACATATAATGCTAGAAGACAAAATATCATTGCCTAAGTTTAGTGTATAAATCATGTTGCCAATATGTTGATTTGTTGTGCTTTCTATATGTGAAAGTATTTCTTTCCTTTATAAATTACATATATATATATATATATTATTAACAGTCATAAACAAACAAAAAATTTCAGTAATTATTCAAAATAATCAAAGATATTATGAGATGAGAAAGCCAAAATAAAAAGATTAAAAAGAGATCCCTATTGTTGAATCCTAACTAAACACGGATTCCGTGTTATTATTTGTGCACTACGTTACTTAATTTGAAACATAATAAGAAACATCATATTGCCAACACTTCATGTTGAAAGCTATGGAGCCCAAGCGAAGCACCTACCATTCCGATTAAAAGTGACATTGAACATACATGGGTGTTCCTGGGTTATGCTCCACTTACAAAGGTTTTGGTCGTCGCATAATCTAGCATCCCTAGTCGTAACGAAGATATTGATCCAATGTTCTGCAATATAGATCAATCTTATGCAATATTTGACACATTCTACTATGAGACAAAAGTGATGTGGATGAACCTCCCTAGAAAGAGCCAAAATTCTGAGCAATATAGACTGGAGATATAAATTAGACTAATGGATAGGGCACTACTTCCACCGCACCATCAATGGACCCTGATCCACGCTTTATGTAAGTTGCAAACCTCCTAATCTTTTTAATTGAAATCTCTCGCCATTTTTAAATGTGAACGGCAGAACGTGGTGGTCTAGTGGTCCTTATGAGCGCTCGTTCATGCTGCTCATAGTGCTTGGAACCTTCTTTGGTCGGGGGTCATTATGCATTTTTGGTGGGTCTAACACGGATGACTTCTTATAGGGAAGGGATGGAAGAACAGCGAAAATGAATACGACTGGAATCCCTTTTCGTAGCACGCCGAACTCCACTTGTAGCAGATGGTGGAAAAATCTGGAATCTATCCCAAGATTGTGTGGGAGAGCTACTTTGATAGGTAAATTTGCCTTCGGAACCAATCATGTCTTTGTGTTTTAAGTAAGTCCCCACCATCCCACATCGCTTATAAAGTATACAATTTCATTTTAATGATTGTGAGATGGGGTGTTGAAATGTTCCTCATTACTTGGGGCCTATTATATAATCTTTTATATATGAACATATTGTTTCCTTCTTAAAAGTTGATTTTAAAGAAAAGATGAACAAATCGTTCTCCTCATAAACTAGTTCTAATGAGAAACTAAATTTACTACGAGTATCAAGTTAAAGTACATTGGTGGTATGGTTTGAATTGAAAACTAAGTACAATTTATTTGATTTTGCATGTTATTGGAGTATTTGCAAAGGGCGAGTCCTATCAATCTCTACCATTGTTAGGACATGTCAAGTTACAAATTATTTTCTGATTTTGATTTTCTTATTGTTGGTAATGTTGTTTGTGTGGCACCTAAAACCACCATTATTCTTAAAAGAAATAGAATAGATGGATAAAAAAAGAAAGAAAGAGGGCAACATTTATTCTTCTCTTTGGAAAAACTTCTATCATTTTTCTTCCTTGGGTTACAATATACACCAATGACCCTTTTTATAGATGAAACATTGTCGGTTTGATAGGACTTAGCCGGAACAGAAAGTTTGTTAATCATTTTTTGTCTCATCAAAGGGGGACCAACACCTATGGTCTCATTAGAGGTACACGCCACCTCCATAGATAAACTCTAAGATTTTCTTTCAACAAAAAGTTCCTAATCTATTACATTTAACATAATATAAAAGGGTTCTTTGGGTTTGGGCCAAGCCTATACATTAGGCCCAAGTTTATACCTATAACATTCCATCCCCTTTCAAAAAAGCTTGTCCTCAAGCTTTCAAAATTTACAAGACACCTAACAAGTAGAAACTTAATAGAAGAGTATAACAATGTATCTAAACTAAGATAAACCAATAAAGCCCCATATAAGTAGAACCCAAGAAGATCCAAGGAATGTGCTCTGGACATGCTCCCACGTTAAGCCCATTATCAGTGCTTGTTCCATGTTCCACTTTATCCAATATAACCATGGATTATGGGTGAAAAGTGGACGAACGGATGTTGTCTTTGTGCTCCCCACGAGAAAGGTACTCTGCCCAGTCAAACGTTGGTCCTCTAATTCATCACAATCCATGGGGTTAGGGTGATTTACTTTTAGGAGCAGGTATCGGAGTGTGGAATAAGGAATCTAAGCAAGTGGAGTTCTCCTCGAAATTAGCACCAGTTATTGCTTTCAAAAAAGCTTCAAACGGGATAGAATCAAACAATTGCTTTGTTTCACCATCCGTATCGTCAAAAATAATATGCTTGCCAACCCTTTGGGAGTGATGTGGAAGATTCTCTACTTCCTTATCACTAGACGTTTGTTTCTGCTCAAGTCCATCAGTTGATCCCATTGCCGCTTCAATGCCTCCCAAATTCAAACCTCGCATATCATTATCAGACAGCAAGCCTCCGTTCCCTTCTACTAGTTTTATTTTGTCTAGATCAATATTTGCTGCATCTTTTTTTTCTTTTCCTGCCGCTGATTCAGATGCAGTAGAACCATTTTCTGTCGCCCTCTGCTTGTCTAGTAGAGTCATACCTCCATTTCCTTTGCACAAATTATAATGAACAAACCCGCCAGTATCCAAGCCCACTAAATCAGTTCCATTGTTCATAATTAAAGTTTCTTCCATCACTTCATTAGTCTCTTCAGCAGGTGCCATTAATCCACCCTTAGCATTCAATTCAGTCCCTTCCCCATCCGTTCATTTTTCTTTATCAGAATGCTTACCACCCTTGTCCAACTTCCCATTTTTCTCCACAATAGAGACACCACTAAAGGTCAAGGACTTTAATAAGTCACCTCGGCAGCACTAGGGCCCATGTTATCCCCTATGATAGTAGATTCCAAACTCGTTTGGACAATGTAATTATGAACCCATTTTAATTCCGTCCAAACACCACCCATTTTATCTAACGCTAATTGTGCAATCTCAACATCAACTAAATCAGCAATTATGTGAACTCAAGCAACCCCAATAAGAAGTTCAACACTATGTAACATGAGCATACATTAAAAGATACTAAGGGGCTTAACATAGGAGAATTTTAGTTAGCTTACAGTTGCCAGCTCAGTGGGGTCTCCACGTCATTAGTGAAATAGCCAATGAGAATGAGTTGAGCACGTGTGAGAGCTAGTTGTAAGGAAGAGAATGTGATACACATTCCTATATATAGTGTAGAAAGAAACTGTAATGATAGACTAAAAAATGAAAAACAAAAGTTAAAACTTTTAGGAGGTTCTGGGTCCGCAACGCCTACGGGAAAGTAACCTTCTTTAAAAAAGGTATCCTCATACCATTCCACTATTTCCACTTTAAAGATCTCCACCACCCAAGTTCGTGGTAGTAAATTTATGCGTCTCATGCAAAGATTCTCTAAAAATAGAAACTCCGACAAAGATAAATAATTGCCTCTTATTAACTCAATAAAGTAGCCTTCTTTTATAAAGGTATCCTCATACCAATCCATCATTTCCACTTTTAAGATCTCCACCACCCACATTTGTGGTAGTGCATTTATGCGTCTCATGCAAAGATTCTCTAACAATAGAAAACTCCGATAGAGAAATAATTACCTCTTACTAAATCAGGGGTGGGTCAAAATTTGAACAATTACACTTGTTTAATCACTGATTAATTCCAATTTTTTAGTTTGAGAATGGAACTTTTGTTACAAACTTTTAACTGATTGAAACCCATGGTTCTTTTCCATTTCCCGCCTCCATTATTTTTGACAGCATCTTGGAGTGAGCTAACGATATGTTTATCCATCTCGTTAATTTCTTTCTAGTATAATACTATTTTGACTAGTTTTTGATAGTCCTAATACCATTGGGCAACAAATGGAGTTTTTTGAACCTTAGCTTTTTAGATTGGAATCTCCCAATAACAACACTTAAGCTGTTAGATAAGGAATGTACGCATATTGTCTTCCTTGGAAGAAAACTTTCACTACTTTCACAAGTTAAGATATTCCACTAGGGGTGAGTTTTTAATGTTTTCTTTTTTGGCTTGTTCTGCATTTCACCAACCTGCCAAATGGTTTTCCAAGACATATAAATGTCAAACCAATGGCTTGCCTAGGTGTCTCTTAGCTTTTTAGATTGGATACGGAATGGACACATATTCTCTTCTTTAGAAGAAAACTTTCATTGCTTTCCCAAGTTAAGGTATTGTACTAAGGGTGAGTTTTATAATGTTTTATTTTTTGGCTTGTTCTACATCTCACCGACTCGCCAAATGGTTTACCAAGACTTATAAATGCCAAACCAATGACTTGCCTAGGTGTTTTATTCTATGCTTGCATTCTTTAGGTAATGAGTTCACTCAGTATGGATACTTTGGAGTTGATTAATGCCGATTTTGCAGGCCTAATCACAAAGAGAAGCTTTATGTTAGCAAGATTAGCTCTTAAGGGCTCAAGAGTGTGAACAAAAGATAAAATAATAAAAAAATAATAATAAAAAAATCTTAAGTTGATTTTTGAGTGATTAGGTTTTCCTCGTCTAACCCATCTCTTTTAGGAATCCCCTAAAAGGTACTTCCTTAAATCCAAAAAACATTACAACAAGTAATTTCTCACAACCACAAGTATTTAAATACAATCAAACTTATGCCCTCTAGCACATAAACAAGTGAAAGCAAAGAGAAAAGGAAATAAAGATAAACCCCAAAAATGCGTTAGCAATGGATCCTAGGGTTTTTGAACTCAGAATTTCTACATGCAATAATCACAATAAAACTCACTATCTGAGTTTCGGCAAGATGATTCCGAATTTTCGCATTTGTTGGCCACGAGAAATAAGCCTCATGGTTGACGGGATGTGCGACACACCGAAAGACTTAAGGTTCTCCGTGAGCAGTAAGTCTTTGCTGCACCCACCGAGAGACTTTTTACGGTCTTCGTGAACCACAGGTCTTTGCTGGTTCTTTGTGGGCACTTGGAAGACTTTTCTTTCCTCTTTAAAGGGCTCCTGAATTAATGGTTTGGACGAACATGCTGGACCCATCCAAAGTTTTGAATTAACTTTTAAATTAAAATTTTAAATCTTTTGACATACTATCACATATCTTATTTTTAATATGTCCCATCATTAAAATAATAATATCAAAGTTTAATTTGAATTTATTTCAACTATTATAACATTAAATCCAATTATATTTAGTGTGCAAGAAAATATATGCAGAATGACTATTCCAAACCAAAAAGGAAAAATCATTAAGTTGAAACTTAAATCAAAGAGTGGGACCACCGGCTCCAAGACAATAAGTAGGAGGCCGCTGGTACGTGCAACACAATCTCGAGGGAAAGGCTAATCAATGGCTACTCGCATATTCCCCTTCCTATGCATTATTTTCTGTACTCTCTCTGGTTTTCCATGCCTTCGTGCCCTTGAAGGAAGAGACACCACTGTAGGTCACCATGTTGTTCAAGTTAGCTCGCTAATACCATCAACTACCTGCAGTGATTACAACAAAGGCATAAATCTCTCTCTCCCCCCTCTCTCTCCCCATCAATTTGCTTAATTTTGGTCATTATTACTGTTACAAGCACATGATGAGCATTAGAAAGAATCTAATTTCTTTTCTTAACATTGATTTGAATGAAAAAGTGAACTTTTTTACATTGTATTAGAACTTAGATTTAAATGTAATACCTTATTACTTATAGATTGATTATTATGATTTCACCTTATTACTCATAACTATTACTCATGGGTTATCATGATTTCTTTATAATTGGGATAATGGATCTGTTAATACTAATAGTTGTCTTATATTGTTGTTATATTAGTTTCATATCATCTTCATATGTTTAGGTATATCATTTTTTAATGATTAGTTTTAAGAAAAAAAAAATTGGGTCATTCTTAACATTCAATATCAAACTATCAGTATATTATTGATGCCTACCAAAAACAATAATCCCATGGTCTTACTATTACCACGCCCATGAATCTGCATGTAAGGGTAAACCAATCCACAACTACGGGATTCGACAAGATGTTTCCCATGATCCTTGTTATGTTCTTATTTTCCCAAGTAATGAAGCATTTTATGTAGGTCCTAAAGGCAAGGCCTCCATGAAAGTGGTACACAAATATGGTCCATGCTTTCAGAGCAACCTAGACCAAGCACAAGTTCCAAATTACACTGAAATCTTCCTCCAGGACCAGTCCAGGGTCGATTCCATCCAATTGATTTTTTTCCAAGAACTCAAACAACAGTGAAGTAAGGGACTCTAAGGCCACTATCCTACCAGCCTATTCCGTTCAGAGCCTTGGCAGTGGCAGTTACATTGTCACTGTGGGTCTTGGCATGCCCAAACAAGACGTAAGACTCGAATTAGACACTGGAAGCAGCCTCACTTGGACACAGTGTGAACCATGCTCTGTTTGCTATGGGCAAAGCTGACCCAATCTTCGACCCTGCCAAATCTACATCATATTCCAACATCCCATGCAGTTCAACTATGTGTTCTCCAGAAGGTAGCCCCATTAACAAATTTATACCCCACCGATCAAACAAATCATGGAAGTATTTATTTTTTGGTAGAAAGATAAGTCTACATTAATAAAATTTAATGTACAAAAATTATTCTAATATTATAAAATTTACTAAAATTATGAAAAAATAAAGATTAGAAAACTCTAAATCATAGAAGTTTTTGCTTGTACTTGGAATATGTCATAATTATCTGATAAAGAGCAATAATTTTGAGCAATTTTAATTCAAGGAATAGTAAATATTAGAGCAGGTAGTACAATTTCTAACAATTTTTTTCCCCTCATGCAGGAGAACAACTGAAGTGCTTCATAAACTGCTTATTGTTGGAGATACGTGTCTTTATTAGTATCTTGGGGTCGATTATATTTCCTTAGATAATGTATTTACTTAGGAATGAATCATGTTATTTGGGTAATTAGTCTTTATGTATATTTGGGAATATTTGTATTTATTAGTCTTTCCACAAATATGCTTCACCATTGTATTATATATTGGACACTATGTACAGTAGGTCCATAAGCTTAATAGAAGAAATTCTTCCAACCCTTTTTTCTCTCTTACTTCCTTACATGGTATCCGAGACCTCTGTTTCGATCTAACCTAAACCGCTTCCGCCGTTTTTTTTCTCAATTTCCCCCTCTTCAGGCTTGCTTGTAGGACTACATTACCTGCAAAACAACATTAGCCTTCTCCAACATGGAAATCAGTTTTTTTTTTCAAACCATATTCACGTAAATCAACTTACTCACCTTTACTCTTACCATGTCGACCCAACCCGCGGCTACCATTAATGTTCTGCTCCACTCCACCCTCCCTGCTGCCCCTGTTTCCACTGGCATCAACCCTGCTACCTCTCTAGGCCCTGTCCAACCTTCTTCCAACCCACTGGATTCCTCTTTCTCCCCTCCCTGGTACCCTTTCCCTACCTCAGAACAACTTGCTCAATGGTTGGCCGGCCAAAGTCTTCCTTATGGCAGCCCTTTCCCCAGCTCACAGCCCTTCCCCGAGCCCAGCCTCGCGGCCTCTTCCCTCACGGGCTCCCAACTCCTCAGCCCGTCAGACCTCTCCAGCCCGCTCTAGACATCTCGATTTGCAACTATTTTTTAAATCGGGTCGGGAAAAATCGAAATGGATTCTTGTGGTTTCACGTGCCCCTCTTTCGGTGGATTCGGGCATACCAGGTCAGGTCCAAATCCCTACCCGTATATTTCCCCCAATTTTTTCCCTCTCTCCGCCGCCGGTGGCCGCCTTGAACCGGGGGATCTGCTCTACACCGTGGCTTCTGATGGCCCAGAACTTTGCCTTATTGCCCAGCTGCTCACCGGCTTTGATGGCTACTCCGTTTAGGCACGCGATTTCCGGTGAGCCCTTATCACCAAGGATAAGACGGCTTCCTTGACGGTATTGTACCTATACCGACTAACGAACGCCTTGCCCGTCAATGGTGCAAATGCAACCACCTTGTTTGCACCTGGATCGGCAACTGTCTCTCACCGAAAATTACCGCTGGCTTTCCTCCCACGGAGGACGCTAGGGTTTTTGGGCTTAATCTCGCCGAAATGTTTGGCCGCACCGATCGGGCCAAATTATTCAACCTTCATCAGTCTCTAAACAAATTAAAATAAGGCGAGCTCGCCCTTGCGGTTCTATTCAACTGCGTCTTCGCTCTCTGGAACGAGATCGATCTTGCCGAAGAGCCGCTTGAAGGATTGGACTCCACCTTGCAACAATATCAGTGGATTAAAGAAAATCAACGGGTTACCCATGTTTTGTTGATTTTCAACGAAAGCTTCCTCCCGTTCCGCTCCCACATCTTCGCCATAGAGCCGCCGCTGTCGCTGCGCTGCCTCTACAACCTTATCGTTTAGGAAGAAAGCCAGCGCCTCGCTTCATCGAAATATATCCGAGTCGGCGATGCTGTCCTTCTGTCTGCTCGCGCAACTTCATCCCAGCGCGCTTACGCGGCTGCTGCGAAGGCCTCGGGAGGCCGCTCATTGTTAGGTCTCCCCACAATGAGCCCCTCTCTATCAACCCCTCCCAGTTTCGACGGCTTAGATCAAAACCCTACCTTGGATGGCTCTAATTCTCTATGGCCTCACTTTACTTTAGACGGACCCTACCACACTGTAACCGTGCCTACAGTTAAGAGCACGCATGGGTCAGGTCGCGCCTTCTCTTTGGGCCACTCCAACAGGTCGAATTCTCGTGGCCCAACCTCTGACTCTCGAGGCCCAAACTCCCGTTTTTGTGAACATTGTAAACGGACCAACCACACCAAGGCCACATGCTGGAAATTAAATGGAAAACCTGTCAATTCTGACAAAAAAAAGGACCTTTTTGCCCCTTGCTTAGCAGTTCAAACTGAAACTATTCCTGGTGACCAATTTCAACAAATTATGACTACCATCGGCCAACTCAGCCAATCTGATAAATCTGTCAGTTTTGCAGGTACTTCTTTTTGTTTAAATTTCATTTCTACTAATGCATGACTAATTGATTCAAGAGCTAGTAACTATATAATTTGTGATGCTCGATTTTTTTCCTCCATTAATCCTTCCCTCCCTCCCTCATCCTATTTCTATTCGTCTCCCCACTGGAGATGTTACCCATGTTACTAAACTTGGCATTGTTCAACTCAGCCCTTAATTTATTCTTCATAATGTTCTTTTTGTTCCTTCATTTACTTTCAATCTTATATCTGTCTCTTATGCTTGCACTGACAATCTTTGTCGGGTCACTATGAATTTTGATGTTTGTCTTTTCCAGGCCCTTTCGACTGGCAAACCGATGGGCTTGGGTAGGATGCATCATGGCCTCTATTTTTGGACTTTATTTCCTTCGAATTTTGATTTAAATTCTTGTATTGCTCCAAAGCATCTTTGTACTACCCAATATGATATTAATAAAAATTTTCTTTTCCACCAACGCTTGGGTCATAGTGCAATTTTTCCTCATCCTAAATGTTCTATTTGTCCTCTCGCTAAACAGTCCCGTGTTCCCTTCCCTTCCAGTCCTTCTCGTACCACAACTTCCTTCTCCCTCCTTCATCTTGATATTTATGGTCCTTATCATACCCCTCATTGTGACGGCTCTCGTTTTTTTTCTCACTGTTGTTGACGATTTTTCCCAAGCCACTTGGGTCTTCCTTATGCACTCCAAGACCCAATTTCTCTCCATTTTTCGCCAATTTCATCAGATCGTCCTTACTTAATTTTCCATAAAAATTCAACGTCTTCGTTCCGATAACGCTCGTGATTTTTTCAATCATGACTGCTCCACTTATTTCTCCTCTCATGGCATTCTCCATGAGAGCTCCTACACCTATACTCTCCAACAGAATGGTGTTGTTAAGCGCAAACACCGTCACCTACTTGAGGTCGCCCGTGCCCTTAAATATCAGGCATCCATCCCCGATTGTTACTGGGGTGATTGTGTGGTCACTGCTTCTTACCTAATCAATCGCATGCCATCCCGCATCCTTGATGGCCAAACACCTTTCCAGTTATTGTTTGGCAAACCTGCTGATATCCGACACCTTCAGGTTTTTGGCTGCCTCTGCTATGCTACTACTGTGGGTCCTCAGGACAAGCTCAGCCCCCGAGCTTCCCGTTGTGTTTTCATGCATTATCCGACTTTCCAGAAGGGTTATCAGGTTCTTGACCCTGTCACTGGTCGCTTCTTCATTAGTCGATATGTAGTTTTCCATGAAGATTTTTTTCCATTTGCCACTTAGTTGCAGTCCCCACAATCCCCAGATGATGTCTCTCGCCACCCCTTCTTGGTTAAGGATGTTATTCCATATGCTGTTCCCTTGGTTTTTATTGAGCTGAATTCATCCCCCCTACGCCTCCGGTGGCTTCTGCTCCCGAATCAATCGTGCCTTTGGCTTCTCTCCCTGAGGCTTATGTGCCCCTGGTTACCTGCGCCTGAGGTTCATGTGCCCTCTGAGTCTTCTAGGCCGGCATCGCCATTGCTTCACCTTTCGCCTGATCCTCCTGTTGATGACTCCCTGGCTATTGTTCCTTATCAGCCCCCTCTGGGCTCTGTGCATGCTCCCTTACTGATTGCCTCTCTTCCTCGTCACTCTGGTCACTCCACCCGGCCACCGACTTGGACCAAGGACTACATTTGCTACAGCCTCTATGATTCAGGTACTCACTATCCCACTTCTTCATATGTTAGTTTTGTTCGCCTATCACCCGAGCACCTTTGTTGTATCAGTCACATTTCTAAGACTCAGAAACCTGAGTCCTTCTCTGAGGCTGTCTTGGATCCCTGTTGGCGCCAAGCCATGGAAGCTGAACTTCATGCCCTTGTCGAGAATCATACTTGGGATCTTGTTCCTCTTCCTCCTTAACGCAAGCCCATTGGCTGCAAATGGGTCTACAAGATCAAACATTGTGCCAATGGTTCCATTGAGTGCTACAAAGCTCGGTTGGTTGCTAAGGGCTTCACCCAGAAAGAAGATTTTAATTATCAAGAAACCTTTTCTCTTGTTGCTAAGGAAGTCACTGTTCGCTCCTTTATTGCTTTTGCTGCCTTTCGCGATTGGGCCCTCCATCAGATGGATGTCCACAATGCTTTTCTCCATGGTGATCTTGATGAAGAAATTTACATGGACCTTCCTCCCGGCTTGCGCAGCCAGGGGGAGTCTCGTGTATGTTGCCTGCGCAAATCCTTGTACGGTCTTAAACAAGCTTCCCGTCAGTGGTATGCCAAATTCACCAATGTATTACTCAAGGCTAAATTCCGTCAATCCCGGTATGATTATGCTTTATTTATCTGGAACCAAGCAAATTCCTTCATTTATCTTCTCATATATGTTGATGACATCCTCATTATGGGAAACAATAACACTGCTATTAGAGATTTCAAGACTTATCTATATTATACTTTTCATATTAAAGACTTGGGTCCACCCAAGTACTTTCTTGGAATTGAAATAGCACGTTCAGAGAAAGGTATTTGTCTTAGTCAGCGAAAATATGTATTGAAAATTATCTTAGAAGCTGGATTATTTGGATGCAAACCGGCTATCATTCCCATCGAACAAAACACCAAGTTGATGACCACTGAATATGATGCTGGCATGTCACCATTGGACAAAGATCCAATACTCAAGGATCCATCAAGCTATTAGAGACTTGTTGGAAAACTAATCTATCTGACGATGACCAGACCTGACATTTGTTATGCAGTGTAAATTCTCAATCAATTCATGCATGAGCCAAAACAATCACACATGAATGCAGCATTAAAGGTAGTTAAATATCTCAAAGGATGCCCCAGCCTTGGAATTCTTCTATCAAGAGAATGCAATCTAGAAATGCAGGCGTTTTGTGACACAGATTATGCCACTTGCCCCATGACCAGAAGATCTATCACTGGTTTCTGTGTAAAGCTAGGAAATTCACTGTTATCTTGGAAGACAAAGAAACAGTCCACCGTCTCTTTATCCTCAGCTGAATTAGAATATAGAGCCATGGCCAAAACGACATGTGAAATAATTTGGATGAGAGGATTACTTCATGATCTCAAATTGCGAATTCGAGGACCTACCACTTTATTTTGTGATAATAATGCTGCTCTTAAACTCGCGGCAAATCCAATCATACATGAGAGGACAAAGCATATTAAAGTTGACTGCCACTTCACCAGGGACAAAATTCAAGAAGGTATAATCAAGACAGCAGAGATAAGAACCACAGAACAACCAGCAGACATATTTACCAAACCCCTTTGTCACAGACAACACACGTATTTGTTAGACAAGCTTGGTGTTCTCGATATATACCAACCACCAGCTTGAGGGGGAGTGTTGGAGATACGTGTCTTTATTAGTATCTCGGGGTCGATTCTATTTCCTTAGATAATGTATTTACTTAGGAATGAATCATGTTATTTGGGTAATTAGTCTTTATGTATATTTGGGAATATTTGTATTTATTAGTCTTTCCACAAATATGCTTCACCATTGTATTATATATTGGACACTATGTACAGTAGGTCCATAAGCTTAATAGAAGAAATTCTTCCAACCCTTTTCTCTCTCTCACTTCCTTACACTTATACCATACAAGGTACGGCGACCTTTCAGAGTCACGCGGAGACTTCAGTAAAGAAACGTTGACTCTAACATCAACGGACGTTTTGGATAATTTCTCGTTCGGTTGTGGCCATGACAACACGGGAACCTTCAGAGGCATAGCCGGGTTGCTAGGCCTCGGTCGCCATCCGAACTCCATCATAAAACAAGCCGAGCAAAAGTATGGTCAATTCTTCTCGTACTGTCTGCCTTCCATGTCCAGCTCATCCGGACACCTTACGTTTGGAAACGATGGCAAAGTTCCCAACACTGTAAAGTATACGCGGTTATTCAATGTGAGTAACACATTCTACGGCCTAGAATTGGCTGGAATAGTCGTCAACGGACGTCAACTATAGGTCCCGCCATCGGTGTTTTCATCCCCAGGCACCATCATCGATTCTGGGACGACAATAACACAATTGCCCCCGACGGCGTACAGAGTGCTGCGGACAGCGTTTCGGAAAGCGATGCATGGTTATCCGAGGACGAGACCAATTTCGCCGTTTGATACGTGCTATGACTTTAGCACGAACAGCAAGAACAACACTGTTTCAGTTCCGCGCATAAGTTTTTTGTTCGGTGGTGGTGTGAACGTGGAGTTGGACGCAGGAAGGGTGCTTATAGGGCTTAGCCAATCGCAGACTTGCTTGGCCTTCGCTAGAAGTAGAATTCTGGGTGGCATAACGATCATCGGAAACATCCAGCAGCAGAGATTGGAGGTGGTGTATGATGTTGCCGGAGAGAAGATTGGGTTTGGCCCTGGTACTTGTAACTAGCCAATAATGTATGAAGGACAAGCTGCTCAGAATAAAATAAAAAAGTAAGAAGAATAAGCTGGGGGCTGAAGGGAGACCTTCATGTGTTTGCTCGTTCTAGGAATAAAATCCAGATCATATTATTGTAATGGTTTTATGTACTAAAATAAACAGAAGTATTAATGAAGGTTTATTGTATATGGTAGTAGAATCTTCTAATAATAAATAATTAGGTAAAATAAGGAGTTAAAAGTTCCTAGTGTTTCTCTATTCTCTTCATCAAATACCATCATTTGCCCTTAAGAAATGACATCAAATTGTATCACTCCGCAGCACCGTCAATGGACCCTGATCGACACTTCATGTAAGTTCCAAACCTCCAAATCTTTTCAATTGAAATCTCTCGCCATTGTGAAATATGAATGGCAGAACGTGGTGCTCTAGTCGCCCTTGTGAACACTCGTTCATGGTGCAAATAGTGATTGGAACCTTCTTTTGTCGGGGGTCATTATGCATTTTTGGTGGGTCTAACATGGATGGCTTCTCATCGGGAAGGGATGGAAGATCAGAGAAAATGAATTTGACTGGAATATCTTTTCGCAGCACGCCGAACTCCACTCAAAGCAGATGGTGGAAGAAAGCTGGAATCTATCCCTAGATTGCCTCAGAGAGGTACTTCGATAGGTTAATTTGCCTTCGGAACCAATCATGTCTTTGCGTTTTAAGTAAGCTCCCACCCATCCCACATCGCTTATAAAATCTACAATTTCATTTTAACGATTGTGAGATGGGGTGTTGAAATGTTCCTTATTACTTGAGGCCTATTATATAATCTTTTATATATGAATAAATTTTTTTCCTTCTTAAAAGTTGATTTTAAAGTAAAGATGAACAAAAGATGTCATTCTCCTTATGAACTATGGTTTGAACCGAAAACTAAGTATACATTTATTTGATTTTGCATGTTATTGGAGTATCTGCAATGGGTGAGTCCCATCAATCTCTACCCTTGTTAGGACATATCAAGTTACAAATTAGCTGATTATGACTTTCTTATTGTTGGTGATGCCGTTCGTGTGGCGCCCAAAGCCACCATCATTATTAAAAGAAATAGAATTGAAGGATTAAAAAAGGAAAGATGAATGTGGAGGTGGTCAACCACTCTTCTTTTATGATCATCTTCACGTAATTGACGTAGTTACAACATACATGTACAATATAGAAAGCTTTCAATCTATCAAATAAGCCCTTTAGGTGCTTTAACAAAGGTATTCTTTTGTTAAAAAACTCAAGTGTCATTTACATTTAGGCTCCTTATGAGCTGAAGAAGATACTTTTTATTTTTATTCATCTTTTTATGCAAATCGTACTAAACTATAAACGAAATGATGTACGATGAAAAATGTGTGCAAAAGATCAAATAGATTTATGAGACAAAAATTGAAATATGTATGATTTTGAATACAAAAATAGCGTGACAAAAAGGTAAAGGTTATTGGTCGAGCAATTTTTTGGTTTTTTTTTCTTTTCATTTTGAAGGTGTGACAAGAATTTCTTTTTCTTTTTCACTTTCTCACAAGTTAAAGAACAGCTTTTTTTGAATTCTTTGTAGGTCTTTAGGAGTTTTCATTTAACTTTTAAAGAATGTAGGATAATTTCAAACTTTTGAGACAGCTAGATAGTTTTTTTTTGGTAGCAGTTAGGGCAATCTCAAAATTGCTCAGATAAAAAGAAAATACTCGGCTGCCAAAATCTTTTCAAGATAAAATTTTGGTACCATGCAAAACTGTTTTAAATGCACATATAGAACAATCATCAAATAAGAAATTTTTCCGACTTTAATAACATGCAATAATCGAAAAACCAAACCAAATCCCACCACCATACATCAATTAGTTGGGTTAAAATGTCCACCAATGGCCCTTTTTCTAGACAAAGAGGGGTGGATCAAAATTTGAACAGTTACACTTGTCTAATCACTGATTAATTCCAATTTTTTTGGTTTGAGAATGAAGCTTTCCTTACAAACTTTTAAAAAATTGAAACCCATGTTTCTCTCCCATTTCCTCCCTCCATTATTTTTCACAGCATCTTGTAATGAGCTAATGATATGTTCATTCATCTCCTTAATTTCTTTATAGTATAATACTATTTTGACTAGTTTTTGATACTCCGAATAGCATTAGACAACAAATGGAGTATTATTATGACTAGTTTTGTGGTTTTGATATGTGTACACTAATTCTTCTTCTTCTTTTTTTCTTTCCTTTTTTTTTCTGGGTAAAGAAAGGGGGTAAGCTGTCTCGAACCTTAGCTCTTTAGATAGGAATACCCCAGTAACTTCACTTGAATTGTTAGGTAAGCAACATATACATATTTTATACTTAGTAAAATCCTTAGCAAGAGAGTGTTCAACATAACCTTCAACTATAAAGTGACTCTATGCTAAAGTGGAAAAAGTTTAGACATGTCAACCATTATTGCTAAAATCAAGAAAGATGTGAGAGACAAGATTTCATCTACCAGGGGAGTAAAACTTATAAATTGTAATAAGTTCTTACAAGAGCTTTGAAATTTGTCAAATGTAGTATTTGAGCTTAAATAAAGATATTGTAACTGAACAATTTGTAAATTTTTTTGTAGTGATATATAATATTTGAACTTTTACCAAAAAAAAAACATATATATATTTTCTTGTTTGGAAGAAAACTTTCACTGCTTTCCTAGGTCAAGATATTCCATTAGGGGTGAGATATGTTGGGTGAGATCTGTAATGTTCTCTTTTTTTTGGCTTGTTTTGCATTTCATTAACTTGCCAAATGAGCACAGTAGTGGTAATAATATGCAAGTGAAAAGGACGTTTACAAAAATAAATGGAAGTTAGCTACTTATATATATTTATGATGATGTTATTTGTGTCAAGTTTGAAGGAGTTACTATGGAAGGCATGTATATACGTAATGATGTTATACATGTAATGTTTGCAAGAGATACTATGGAAGTCATGTATGTTTATAATGATGTTATATATGTCATGTTTGCAAGAATTACTATGGAAGTCATGTATATTTATAGTGATGTTATATATCTAATGTTTTCAAGAGTGCTGTGGACTTCCCCCCACACCGAATTACTAACCACGGATTCGGTCACAAAGTGATCCACCTATAGCGTTTATTCAACTAAATTTGACGTGTCTAAACTAATAGAAGGATAATGGTTGTACCTGTTTTTGCATCACATCGTGAGGTACTGAGAAAGAAGGTTGAGGGATCAAGAGTGTAGCAAAAGATAAAAAACAAAAAGAGAAAAATCTTATGTTGATTGGCTTTAGAAAACTCAACCATCCTTATCAATTAACCATCATGACAGCTAAAACGCAAGCTGCTTGAACTCCAAAACAAATAGCTAATACAAGTCAGAGCCAATTCTCTTGTAGGAATCGCTGTGATCAAAACCAAGCTTAGTGGTGCCTTTCAATGCCAACCAGACTACCACATCCCCTAGTTCTTACATAAGAGAAGTCAAGGTAGGAAATGACAAAACTATGTTTCTGGACCTGAATTTTAGTGTAAAAAGAAACCAAAATCTTCCATGGATATGTCAGGACTCTGATTGATTGATTGGTAGATGCCCGATGGTTGGCCCCATTTTTAATTGTCCGCTTTGGATAAGGATATCCAATGTAATCGTAGAAATTAAGATAAATCCATTCTACGACAAGAAACCAATTCGAATGGATGTGGTGGCCAACGCAGTTGCTAGATTTGCTTTTTTCAGAATTTGATATGTTTTTGTGAAATTTCTGAAATAGATTTCAAGGTTGTTTTCACATATGCTAGTTTATGGTGGATTTTCAAACTCAATAAGCTAATATTACTTAACTTTTTAGTCCAATATTACCGGGTCAATTGGCGTTAAAATAAGAATTTAACAAAAGATGATCAAAATAAAAGACAATAGAAATTGTTTCAATTATTTTAATCTGGTCAGTAAGCTCTTTCACTAGAGGTTAAAGAACAACATGAGCAAATAACAAACAAAAATCTGTGAGATACTTTTTGGATGACGACATAAAGTTAATTGAAATAATAATAGTCACGTTCAATGGAATAACAATGCTACTTGCTGATAACATGATATATATATATATATATATATATATATATATATTTAGTAGAACTGTAAGTTTACATTAATAAAAGGTAGTATACAAAAGTATAAGGGCATATCTTAACATTATAAGAATTACAAAAAGTACAAAAAGATGGAGGTTGAAATTTTTTTACTCAAACTGACATTTTCTCATAAGGATTCTATATTTTGAAACAAAGAAGCTCTCCTTGATATAATTTTTTTTTTTACTTTAGGCAACAAGATTAGAATATCAATTATTTTGTTCTGAAATCACCTTTTATTTCTTTTTGCCCATATACAATAAAGGCAAGTTAAAAAAGATATCTTAAAGAGCTTTGTAGCTAAATCCTTTCCTTTAGTTGTTTCAATCATCTATTACAATCCTTCATTCCATCTTCCAATATGACATTGAATTCTATTTTAAGCAAGAATAGTCTTCCAAATCAATCTTGTCCATGTACATTAAAAAAAAGATAACTTATGTTTTTAACTTGAGACTGATAGAAGTCACAATATAAGTTAACTGAAGGGACCCATTGTACCATTCATTTTGCTGTAAAAAGTTGACCTGGATAAATTAATCATCCAATAAAATTATATTTGTTGATACCACCAATTCAAATTAGATTATACCATCCATGTTTTCTAAATTTTTTTGTAGCAATAGGCAAACTTGTAAAGAATCAAGGTAAATGTGGAATTTATGCTAATAATGTAATTAATGTTACATATAAAAAGATAATAGATATTCAATAATGTGTGATACTTCTAAGAAACTAATGATTTATAAGGAAAAACAATAAAAAGTAACAATGATTTAAAATGAAGCTTTTACAAGCTAAAATTTGAAGTTGAAGAGATGCTTCATAATTAATGTGTGCAGGACAAGAGTTACATAGAGAAGAAAAGATTTTTGAGATGAAAACTAAATGAAAGAAGGATCCTCTAACTATTAAAGCTAACTTTTTAATTAAGCCTTTAGGCCTTTAACATAGTACTAAAGCCCAAGTGGAATATGCTATAGCATGAGCCCAAGGATGCTTTTTGTGAGAGAGATTATGTACAGGATGAGAGCTCCACATTAGAAGAAAAGATCTTTGGGGTAAGACTTAAATGAAAAAAGGACCCTCAAATAACATGTTCTCTCACCAAAATGATAATATTAGAGCCTAAGTTGAATTTGTTTCATCCCATGTAATCTTGAGCTTAATGACAGTTTGTGTGCGAGAGAGTATATATAAAATAAGAGTCTTATACTAAAAGAAAAGATCTTTGAGGTGAAACTTAAATCAAAGAATGAACCTTCAACCTTTAAACTATCTTTTGAGTTGAATTTTTAGACATTTTAAAATGAAAATGAGATTGAGATTAGCAAAAGTCAATTAGTATTCAAACCTAAATCACAATTCCTTGACAATGGTAAACTTGTTATATATGCAACTAAAATTTGCAATACTTATCAAGAATCAATAAAATTTTTAGGTAAAAATTGCAATGCCCTTTGTGTTTTAAAAGAGAAGCTATTTGATGTTATTAAGAAAAAATCATGGAGTGATGGGGTATGTCCCTAAGCGTTTGTATTTCTTTATTCTTCGATAAATAAACTCACATATTCATAAAAATAAAAAATAAAAAATCATGGAGCGATATTTGATTGGATGAATTTCTAGAATTGGCAGTTTCAATCTTAGCCAAAGCTTGGAAAGGATTATATGATACTTGATGTCTATGACATGTCATTTAATATCTACCACAAGTCAAAGAAGATATTTTTAGGATGAAAAAACATTCAAGCTTTTACATAGCTACACAATACATCTTAATCATTGGAGAAAAAAGGAGAAAAAAAGAGAGAGGAAAGCTTAGAAAACATTGGTTAGAATTTCATAGATAATGAAGAATTCAAAACAAGAAACTTAAGACATATTTGTTTTTTAGAAGAAAGAAGTCTAATACAAGTAAACAACAGAATTCAAAGCTATAAGTTTGTTTAACTTTTTAACTTTATACTTCTGATTGCATTGAATTGTAAGATTTAACCACTCAATAATAGTTCAATCTAACCATTCGGTAGATAGGAAAATACAAGCACATAACCCTTGTAAAACAAAAGGCTATGATTGCCTAAAGAATACTAATAAAGCTTGGGTAAAAGTAGCTGTATCATAGTTGGAGGATTCCAAACTTAATTTTTTCTTGGATAAATTTGTAATGTTAGGCTATATCTTTATGCTTTTATATTCTTTTGTTCTTAGATGAATAAACTCAAATATTCATAAAAAGAATAAACGTTATGAATTTAGCTCACGCGTGATTGAAGTATACAAATTCTATTGCCTAAAACAATATTAAAAGCTTAATAATTAGCACATGAAAAAACATATTATTTCAAAACATTAAAGATATAAAGAAGAAAAGGACTTATCAGTAGCCAAATAATTTGAGGCAGTAATTATTGAACCTTTGATAAATGCGTAAGAATATTCTTTGAAGGAAAGAAGACAAATTCACCCACAATAAATAGGAGGCCGTTGGTACATGCTGAAAAAGAAGACTCTCAATCACTTCAGAACTCGGCACTGCATGCAGGAGTTCGGCCAACTTGTAACATGGAGACAGTGAGAGCTCGAGAGACAAGGTTCGGACACGTTATGCGTGCTGATCATTGGTTGTATAACGGAGTCCCACCAAGTGTCATCAACACTGTTGCACCAACCACCCTGCTGCCAGCTTCAGACAATGAAGCTACCAAGGCGTGGTTTACATAGAATACAGCTGCTGGAGAGCGTGGAGGCCTCACACCTACATGTGAAGAGTGGACACGACAGCGACAAACACAAGCTGTGCCCGTGCAGGCACACAGAGCTCATTATTCCCAACTGACGTACAAAGAACGTGCATGCACTGTGGCACCATACTGCTACACTATTAGAGATGTGAAGTCTGCCTTTGGTAAGTTCAAGAGAACAAGTAGTGACGTGGAAGGCACGTCATATGGAAGACAACCTAAGATTGCCAAAAGTCTTAGCCCCGCAAAGCAAGTCCTGAGCTCTGAAAGTCTTGGCATAAAGCATGGATCGGTAGGAAATAAGTCAAGGACTTGTCAGAATAGGGATGTTCCCTTTTGCTTTATCTAAAGGTCATGTTGTAAACTTCCATGAAGTTGCATAAGCGGTGTTTGAACACCTATAAATAGGTGTGGCTTGCCTATGAGAGAAAAAGCAAGCCTCTAGATTGTAATTCAATATTCCAAATCTAAATACAACTTCTGCATTTTGCCCAAAACTATGTTTTTCTTCTCATGCAACACAATCTTGAGTGAAAGGCTAATCAATGGCTACTTGCATATCCCCTTCCTGTGCGTTATCCTCCTTACTTTTCCTGGTATTGAAATTTAGAGTTAAGTGTAATGCCTTATCACTTACAAATTAAGCAGTGATGATTTCACCTTATTGCTCATAGCTATTACTCATGGGCTTTCATGATTTCTTCACACTTGGGACAAAGGGTGTATTAAAAAAAGTAGTTGTTTCACTTTGTTATTATATTAATTTAATATCATCCTCATATGTTTAGGTATCTCATTTTTTAACAATTAGTTTTAAGAAGAAAGGTGGATAATTCTTAACATTCAACATCAAATTATCGATAATATGATTGATTCCTACCAAAAACAAAAGCCCCATGGTCTTACTGTTATCACGCCCATGAAACTATATGTAAGGGTAAATATATCAGTTACATCATTCTTAAACCAGAGGCAGCTTCGAATAGAACATATATGAACCTCTCTCTGATCTATAGGATTTGACAATATGCTCTCATGATCCTTATTATGTTCATATGTTCCCAAGTAATGAAGCATTTTCATATGTTCCCAAGTAATAAAGCATTTTATGCAGGTCCTAGAGGCAAAGCCTCCTTGGAGGTGGTACACAAATATGGTCCATGCTTTCAAAGTAACCTAGACCAAGCACAAGTTCCAAATTACACTGAAATCTTCCTCCAGGACCAATCCAGGGTCGATTCCATACAATTAATCTTTTCCAAGAACTCAAACAACAGTGAAGTAAGGGAGTCTCTGGCCACTATCCTACCAGCCTACTCCGCTCGGAGCCTCGACAGGGGCAATTACATTGTCACCGTGGGTTTCGGGACTCCCAAACAAGACGTAAGACTCGAATTTGACACTGGAAGCAGCCTCACTTGGACACAGTGTGAACCATGCTCTGTTTGCTATGAGCAAGCTGACCCAATCTTCGACCCTGCCAAATCTACATCATATTCCAACATCCCATGCAGTTCAACTATGTGTTCTCCAGAAGGTAGCCCCATTAACAAATTTATACCCCACCGATCAAACAAATCGTGGAAGTATTTATTTTCTAGTAGAAAGATAAGTTTACAATAATAAAATTAATGTACAAAAGTTATTAAAATTATGAAAAAATAAAGGTTAGCAGACTCTAAATCATAGAAGTTTTTGCTTGTACTTGGAATTTATCATAATTATTTAATAAATAACAATAATTTTGAGCAATTTTAGTTAAGGAACAGTAAATATTAGAGCAGGTAGTACAATTTCTAACATTTTTTTCCCCGTGTAGGATATCAAGTGAAGTGCTCCACAAAATGCTTATACTATACAAGCTACGGCGACCGCTCAGCCACCCGCGAAGACTTCAGCAAAGAAAGGTTGACCATAACATCATCGGACGTTTTGGATAATTTCTTGTTCGGTTGTGGCCAAAACAACACGGGAATCTTCAGAGGCACAGCCGGATTGCTAGGCCTCGGTCGCCATCCGAACTCCATCATAAAACAAGCCGACCAAAAGTACGGTCAGTTCTTCTCGTACTGCCTGCCTTCCATGTCTAGCTCAACCGGACACCTGACGTTTGGAAACGACGGCAAAGTTTCCAACGCTGTAAAGTTTACGCCGTTGTTGACACTTTCTCCGCAAAAGTCGTTCTACGGGCTAGAATTGACTGGAATCATCGTCGCCGGACGTCAACTATCGATCCCGCCATCGGTGTTTTCATCCCCAGGCACCATCATCGATTCTGGGACGACAATAACACAATTACCCCCCAACGGCGTACAGCGAGCTGCGGAAAGCGTTTCGGGAAGCGTTGAATGGTGCTCCGATGACGCCCGGAACTTCGATTTTCGATACGTGCTATGACTTTAGCAAGAACAACAATGTTTCAGTTCCGAGCATAAGTTTTTTGTTCGGTGGTGGTGTGAACGTGGAGTTGGACGCAGGAAGGGTGCTTATGGGGCTTAGCCAATCGCAGACTTGCTTGGCCTTCGCTAGAAGTGGAAGTCTGGGCGGCCTAATGTTAGTGAACCAGTCCCACATCGGTAAGGCACCTGGGTAAACTGCACCTTATTAGAGTGCGTTGGGCCCTCTAAGACTGCCTTGCTTAAGGTTTTATCATGGGCTTACGTTCTAACGGAGTGTTAGTAAACTAGTCCCACATCGGTAAGGCACCTGGGTAAACTGTACCTTATTAGACTGCGTTGGGCCCTCTAAGACTGCCTTGTTCAAGATTTACTTATGGGCTTACGTTCTAGCTGGGGGCTAAAGGGAGACCTTCGTGTGTTTGCCTGTGCTAGGAATAAAATCCTAATCATATTAGAATCTTCTAATAGTAGATAATTAGGTCAATAACAATATATTAACAATGTGAAATAATTGATAGTTTTAAGACATAATTTCATTTGAGTGTGGAGAAATCAGTAGAACCTAATTTATGAGTAATTATTATAAGCCATAAGATGAAATCACATGAACCTGATCTATAAAAAATAAAATGTGACACTTAAATTCTTTCAAACTCTGTTATCATATTTTATGTAAAACTAATCATTAAGAAAGAAGAATACAATAACATATATACACAATATTATACTAAGTGTCTTTATGAATATATACATATTCAATCAAAAACTAAAACTATAAAGATGAGTCAATTCAATGTTTACAAATGACTTTCCTAGTCAAGTGAAACTTTTACATGTTTGGTTGAATAAAAAAATTAATCAATGCAAAAGCATGAGGAACAAAGTCTTGTTAATCTTCATGGCCTAGCATTTGATCTCAAAATTAAAAGGGACAAACACATCATTAGAAAATGAAAAAAAAATGAAATTCTTAAAGAAAGTAAGATTGGCACAAGTAAACTTGTTAACTAACATATTCCCCATAAAAAATGAGAATGACAGAAAAAGGGAGGACATTGCCAACAAGTAATAATCAGAAAGCTCATTTGCTATTTTTTGTTGCTGCCAATCTCTCTCGTATAGTAGAACCAAATGAACTCATCTTGAAGCATTTTAGAAGCAAAAACACCCTATATCACTCTATATCACTACTATATCCGCTAGATCTTTAAAAGGAAAATTTTTTCAATTTTTTAAAACTATTATCAATTATTAATCATAGGTCAAATCCATATATTATAAAGTTCCAATGTTAGTAGTAGCAAACTAATAGCGTTTATACAAATGATGATGATTTTTCCCCCCTCTTTTACTAAAGTATATTTGTTTGTAATCATTTTTTCATCATTATTTGTTTTAGAGAGAAAAAAAAAATACCCTCCAACAAATGAAATTAATGTAGTTGTATTTCATGAAGTGACACTTGAGAAGATTACTACTTGAGCTGTGGGAGTTTGAAAATCATCCTCCTGAAATAAATTCCCCCACCCCTATCCCCCATTTAAAAAAAAAAAAAAAAAGATGTATTGGGTTGGGCTTGACGAAGTCTAACATCATTAGTGGGCTATCAACCCAAGCCCAAGTGCAGACCCATAATCGAGAAGAGGAAAAAGCCCTCAACATTTCCTCATGCTTGGTGTGGAACTCTATGTTACTCTTAAGACCTTGCTGTCAATCCAAGTGTGTTTGTAAGGGCAATCTGCAGCACAGTAGGTTGCATCTTTCCTTCTTCGTTTGGTGTTTGTACTGGACTCGACTATTTGTGTTCCTGTGGTTTTGCAGGATATCTGTTGTGGATTGTTCGATAGATGTTTATTTTCCATTGTGCTGTACTGTGTGTTTTACGCCACAGTGATGCGTTATTGGTGTTGTGACTTTTATTTTGTTTGGTTTGCATACATTTTTCAAGTAGCTAGCCCTTTTCACTTGGGTATTATTTAACTATCCATGTTGGCAATCAAGCTTCTCTTCGTGTTTAGCCCTGCTAAATCGCTCTTAATCAGCTACAACTACCACGGCCAAAGCCAATCCTTCCCCTAGCGACGTCGCACACCACCTCCAACCTCTTCTGCTGAACATTCCCAAGGATCGCAAAGTCGCTCGCGTCCTCATTCCCGGCGAAGGCCAAGCAAACCTGTGAAACGCCGTCTTCAACGCGCTGTACACTGTCGGCGGCAGGCGGGTGATGACGGTCCCCGAGTCAATGATGGTACCGGAGTCTGAGAAGACCGAGGCTGGGATCGCTAGCTTGCGTCCTTTGACGGTGATTCTGGTGGTGTTGAGCCCGTAAAACAACGTGGATATGGAGATGTTCACCAAGGGAGTGAACTGGATGGCGTTCGAAGCTCCACTATCCTTCCCGAACGTGAGGTGCCCAGTGGAGCTTGAGGTTGAAGGGAGGCAGTAGGAGAAGAGGTGTCCGAACTTGGGTGCGGTTTGTTCGACGAAGGAGATAGGTTGGCGGCCGAAACCGAGCAAGCCGGCGGAGCCGCCGAAGAGGCCTTGGTTGTTCTGGCCGCAGCCGTGGCACCTTCTCGAGCATGTCTATCGAGAAGAGAGTCAACTTACATAATACAGGGATAGAGTAGTCGTGAAGAGGAAAACTTTCCTCTTGTTTATCAACCTCTTCGCATCAATTAAGTATACTGTAAACTCTATTACGAGAAACAAATAAGCTGTTCCTTTTTGTCTTCTACTTTTTAACTTTAAGATAATGATTTTCAATTTAATCAATTTAGGACCTGTTTGTTTTAACAATTATAAACAAAGACCGATGTGGATTGTGCCTGCCAGGTGATAACAATAAATATTATCCATTTAAGGATAACATTTATGAGAAGAATAAAGAAAATATTATCCATAATTAGTCAATCTTTATGAATATATCCATAGTCCTTTGTGGATAAGAGATCCCAACTAAAAGTTGTTATCCAAAAATCAAAGAATAAAAAGGTACAAAGAGATCGGGACACAATTATTCCTTGATTCTAAGATTAGAGTTTAGGTCATTTTCAACCTAAGACCTTTACCTACTATTTTTGTAAAATCATGACTAAAAAAATATGAAGTACTTCTATAATCGACTAAAAAATTGAGATAAAGTAAAGTAAAAAAATGATGGAAGAAGGAATAACTATTAACAATAAAGAATATTTTTTTATTTTTTAAAATAGTTTTTTGGTTTCTGAAATTTTTATTTAGGACTTTTTTTAATGTTTTTTTCTTTAGAGAAAATTTTTAAAGAATCTATTTGGAAAGGAGGGTGTCTCCAACTCCCCATCACTCAGGTGGCTTAGACAGCTTTTTGTGTTCTCATTCCAGTTATTGGAAGTTGGTCCTATTTAAAAATGGATATAAGACCCACCAGAAAGGAAGTGAACTTAAAGGTGTCAAATTTTTGCCAACCGACGAGCAATGGTTACGGCAACGGCAGTTAAAATCTAATCCAATTCTCAGAGATCTCGCTTTCTGATATCCCGCAATAGGTATCTGATCGCGGAAGAAAATTATTTCCTGTACGCATTCTTCAATTTGTAAAGAAATGCCGAAATCAAGAGGTGTTATAGGCAGAATTGACGATTATAATCTTTGTGAGTGGTGTTGTCTTTCATGAACTTTTCGCAATTTTCACAATCATTGACGAACATAATATATTCATTTTCACGTAAGAAGTGTTGCCTTTCAAATTTGAGCTTTGATTCTATTAAAAATATTCAGCACAGGCCCATTGTCAACCAAGAAAAAAAAAAAAAAAAGCTTGTGCTGCTGCTCTAGGTTTATTTGTGTTTTATCCTATGATTGGGAGAAAAGGTGTAAGAAAGCCATGAAATTGTGAGATCAAACCATGAAGAGCCTCGAGGGAAGCTGTAAACCTTGAACTAACAATATAAATAAATCACTGCATTATGCGCGTAGAAAAGTATTAACCTAAACCATGTGAAATCCTTGTGTTCTTATGAATATTTGTGCATATTTCTTATTGTCGAGAAATTATCTCTTATCATTCAAATTTAATGAATTAGGATGACACTTCAAACAAAATGTGGATATATAACTCCAATTGGAGAGTTGTATGGTGTCAAGGTCATCATCCTTTGTCTGGGAATGTAATATGAGGTCGAGATTACCTTCCAAGTTGTTTGTCACACATACATGAGTTTTTGGGATCACTGCCTTACCCTTCAAAGATATATTTTTGAACACATAAAACGGGAATGGTTCATGCACGAAACCATGTGCGGGTGTGTGGTTGCCATGGAATACTACATATAAAGAGGTCTCTAGGCAACATTCGTCGATGGCACAACAATGCCAATTAATGCAGTTATAAATTTAAAATTTTAATTATTATTTGTATAACTCTTTTTTTTATTATGTAAAGGGAGTTTAAAGATATGGGATATTGAATCTAAAACCTTAAGTCTTGAGTGATTAATAGTCAACTATTAAGCTACTAATCTATTTACAAAATTTAGACTTATGAATCTCTTTTGGCAATGCATTATGGATGTTAAATACTTGATCCGAAGATATTCTGTGATTTAGCATTAATTTTATTTCTTTTCCACCAACCCCATGGTGGCTAATGGCAAAATTGGTAAGTGACTAATGTTTGCCATGTGGCTAAAGGTGTTGTCTCAAAAACTCATCTTTTTGAAAGGTTAATTGGGATTACTGAAATTAATATTGTATATTTGTAACAATTACTTGGCAAAACAACATTTATTTATAAGATACAATCTGAACTTTTTTAGGTGTTATGAGCAATATTGTTATCTTTTGAGTTTAACTTTTTCTTCTAAGGTAAGCTTAGGAAAAAGAGGGGACATCCATTTTTTTTTCCTTGTCTTGATCTTTTTCCAAACCAAGGAGAATAAAAATACCTGGACAATAACATAGATAGCATCCTAAAAATATTTTCTAATATTTTGCCACTAAAAGGAAAATACATAATACCTAAGTGATTTAGCCATGACAACTAAACCTATATGAGTATGAAGCATGCATAAAACTTACTACATGTTCTCAATTTTTCTAATTAAACCAATCTTAACTATTAAGGAGTCCTAAGAAATAGATGAAGGAGGAAAACTATCAATGCATAGATAACGCAAGAAGATGAAATATTATTCACTAAGTTTAGTGTATAAATGATGTTGCCAATATGTTGATTTGTTGTGCTTTTTATATATGGAAGTATTTCTTTCCTTTATAAATTACATATATATATATATATATATTATTAATAGTCATAAACAAACAAAAAGTTTCAATAATTATTCAAAATAATCAAAGATATTATGAGATGAGAAAGCCAAAAGAAAAAGATTAAAAAGAGATCCCTATTATTGAATCCTAACCAAACTCGGATTCCGTGTTATTATTTGTGCACTACATTAGTTAATCTGAAACATAATTAGAAACATCATATTGCCTGACACTTTTTTTTTTTTTTTGGTGAAAGGTCAAATTATATATCACTCATAAAAAATTTACAAGATTGTTCGATTACAAAATATCATCATCTAAGCTCAAATATTGCACTTGGCAAATTCCAAAGCTCTTGTAAAAATTTATTACAATTTGTAAGCTTAACTCCTCTAGTAGATGAAATCTTGCCTCTCACGTCCTTCTTGATTTTGGCAATAATGGTTGAGTTTTCTAGACTTGTATTGCTGAATCTTCTTCTATTCCTTTCGCTCCAAATGTGATACAATACGGCCTTGAAAGATATACTAAGCAAAGTAGCTGCAAAGCTCTTCTTCTTAACAGTGTTGATCATCCAATATATTTCAGTTCTCCAATGTTCAATTCTTCGAGTTAATCCATTCATGCCTAACAAAGCCTTCCAGATGTAGTTTGTGAACCTGCACTTAAAAAATAAATGTTCATGTGATTCTTCTTCTTGTTGGCAGAGGTTGCATCGTAGATCCACTGAACTATTCCATTTTGCCACCCGATCTGCTGTGGATAGTTTGTCTCTTAAAATGATCCAACATATAAAATTATGCTTCGGTACTCCTTCTTTCCAAACAAGTGTTGCCCATTTGGAATCTTCTCTGTTCTCTCTTAGTGCTACATAACTCTTGGCAATATTGTATTCTGAGTCTGTCACTAGTTGTGTTAGTTCATTTCTTACTTGTAAAATATTCCTAAAACTCCAAGCTAGTGATCCTTTCATCTCAACTTCTAATACATTCCTTTCCTTCAAATTTTCTGTTATCATCCATTTAACCCATAAGGAGTTTGAATTGGGGTGCACAAGAGACCATAGGAGTTTTCCAATTGCTGCTTTATTCCAAGTGTGAATGTCTATCAAACCTAGTCCTCCAGAAACTTTAGGCCAGCAAACTTCTTTCCATGCCACTTTCGCTACACATCGTCCATTAGATTTACCTGTCCAAAGGAAAGTTCTAATCCTTTTTTCAATTTCATAAAGGGTCTGTTTTGGCAGTAGAAAAATTTGCATCCAATATGTTTGCAATGAGAATAGAACACTTTTGGCTAGCTGCAGTCTCCCCCCATAACTAATATGCTTAGACTCCCAACCTTCAATTCTTCTCAATATCTTTTCTGTCAGGATAGTACAATCTAGGTTGGAGAGTCTTTTAGTAATCAATGGTACTCCTAAGTATTTTATGGGAAGTTGGCCTTCTTGGATAGGAATATGATCAAGTATTAGAGCCTTTTCCTGTTCTGACAAGCCTGAAAAGAAAATTTGACACTTCTCTGGATGCATCTTCAAACCTGTTATATCTTCAAACTCTTGCATAGCATCTAGTAAACATAATATGGATTCAATATCTCCATGAGCAAACAAAAAGAGATCATCAGCAAAGCATAAATGAGTGATCTTTTCTTTGGCGCATTTCCAGTGAAATTTAAACCTTCCAGAAGATACTTTATTTTGTATAATTCTGTTAAGAATCTCCATCACAATAACAAAGAGAAAAGGAGAGAGAGGGTCTCCTTGTCTAAGTCCCTTTGCCCCCTTAAAAAAACCTGTATGAGAGCCATTGATGTTCACAGAATATCCCACAGTAGTGATGCAGCTTTCAATCAGCAATCTAAATTTGTCTGGGAACTTCAAAACTTTCAGTGTATTTAGGATTGCATTCCAGTCTATTGAATCATATGCTTTCATAATATCAACCTTAATTGCCACCCTTTTCCCATGAATATCTTTGTGATAATTGTGCATCAACTCTTGACACAACAAAATATTTTCCTTAATGTTCCTTCCTGGCACAAAAGCTGTCTGACACGGATGTATGAAATGAGGCAAAGCTAAACTTAGTCTTCCTGCCACAATTTTAGATATGATCTTGTACAACACATTACAACAAGATATTGGTCTAAAATCTTTCATATTGGTGGCATTAATTTTCTTAGGGACAAGAGAGATTACTGTTGAATTTATGCTTCGCAGTAGCTGTCTCCTTTGAAAGAAAGCTATTACTGCATCTTCTATGTCACTCCCTATAATACTCCATGCTTTCTTGAAGAAGAAGCTATTATATCCATCAGGACCTGGAGCTTTGTAATCACCAAAGGTATTAAGGACCTTTTGTATATCTTCTCTTTGAACGTCTGCTATAAGGCTTCTCTTTGTCTCTTCTGGAATTTCCATATTGCCTGACACTTCATGTTGAAAGCTATGGAGCCCAAGCGAAGCACCTATCATATCGATTTGAAGTGACATTGAACATACATGGGTGTTCATGGGTTATGCTCCACTTACAAAGGTTGTGGTCGTCGCAAAATCCAGCATCCCTAGTCGTAACGAAGATATTGATCCAATGATCTGCGCCTTTCTGTTGAAGGTTGAAGATTTTATATTTATGTTACCATATATTGCGCCTAGAATAAGGCCCAATATATTTTCCTATATTATGAGATATTAGGGTTTTCCTTGTATAAGCCTCATTTATGTTTATATATAGCCTCTTAGGTTAACATGTAAATCATATAGCCGCATACTAAGAGTTCTTTTCTCTACGGCTTTGTTTTCTCTTGTAACTAGTTTTGGTTTTGCTTGATTAATAAACAAGCTTTTATTCCAAACATACAAGAGTTCATCAAATTCTTCATGGTATCAAGAGCCAACGATTTTGTTGGGTTTTGCGGAGCCGCATATCGCTTGTAGTGCGATAGTTTTCATTTAGCTCCGTCGGGTTTTTGGCTTTCTCTCTCTTTCGTCAGGATTTTGGCTTTCTCTCTCTCTGGGAAAGGTGCTGCACACGGATAAGCTACATCTTCCAAACCGAAAAGTGGGGTCTTTTTTATTCACACGAGACTTTGCTTTTGCCAGAACCAAGACAAAGGTGAAGCTTTTTGTCCTTTAGTGAAAAGCTAAACTTTTGTCCTCTAGTGCAAAGCTTTTGTCCTTGAACAACTTGGTGGTGTGGCCTTACGTGGTATTTTTTTTCTATTCCAAAACGGAAAGAAGGACTTTGCCAACATATGGATTTTCTTGCTTTTGCCGATTAATTTTGGTATTCTCTTTTCCTTCTCGCTTCCGCACTTTGTGACTATATTTTGATTTGCTATTGTGGTTTGGATATTCTATCAAACTGTTATTTTTCTTGGATATCTCTTGATAAAAGTAGTTTGGAGACCTTTTTGATTTTGTCATGGCTATTGAGTCGGATCCTTTTCAACCACCGGTTACTCCATATGTTGCTCCTCATGCTCGGAAAACTCACCAAGAGAAGGGGGATCAATCAAGTTCTAAATCGGATCATCATGAGGGTTATGTTTCCCCAATTCCGATCATCACAGACCCAAATGACCCCTTATATCTACCACCCGGTGACACTAGTGGAGCTCCTTTGGTTGGTTTCAAACTCAATGGCTCTAGTAATTATGCTATTTGGAGTCATGCTATGAAACTTGCTCTTCTCTTTAAGAACAAGTTGGTATTTGTGGATGGCAAATACCCTGCTCCGGCTGAAAATTCACCTTATTTGCCTATCTGGGAGCGTTGTAATGCGATTTGTCTTTCTTGGATCCTTAACTCGCTATCTGGACAACTCCATAAGGGCTTAATCTACACAGTTAGTGCTGCTGATCTCTGGAATGAGCTCTGTACTCGTTATAGCCAGGTCGACCCGACCCGGATCTACGACCTTTTGAATGAATTAAGCTCCACAAAGCAATCGGGTGGATCAATTGCTTCTTATTTTCATCGCTTGAGAGCATTATGGGATGAGTATGCAGCATTGATGGCTCTGGATTCACCAGAAATGTCCAAAACTAACGGTTGGAAACTTCATCAAGAACGCATGAAGTTTTATCAATTCTTGAAAGGACTAGATGACCGCTTTTCTCATCTTAGAGACCAGATTTTGCTCATGAGGCCACTTCCTGACGTTTTGCAAGCTTACTCCATCGCCAACAATGCCGAATACCGGTATGGAGGTCCAGAGAAGACGATTGGTGATTCTCAGGCTTTTACGTCGACATATGGGACCGATGCAACAAGCTGGTCCGCATTTGAGCCACTTGTTGCAACACCAGGGCCTAAGCGATCAACTGGGACAACACCTCTGCATAACGAAAATGACACATCGTTTTCGCTCAAAGTATGGCAAAATGATGCATCATCTAGGGTTTCTGGCAAACCCAAATGTGAGCATTGTGGACGAAAGGGGCACCGCAAGGAAAGTTGTTATCGTCTTAAAGGACCACAATGTGAGCATTGTTAGCTTTTTGGACATAAGAATGAAGCTTGTTACAAGCTTAATGGCTATCCCCCAAGTCACAAGAATTTTACTAGTAATTTTACTGTCAATTTGGCCACTGTTGAGCCTAGTCATTGCACTTTTACACCAGAGCAGTATGAGCGCATTATCCATTTGATCAAGGAAGACTATGGTAGGACCTCTCATGCTAATGGAGCAGGTATTTCAGAATCTTTTCCTTACATTTGGATTATAGATAGTGGGGCCAGTGATCATATTATTGCTGATTTTAATTGCTTAGAATTTCCTGTTAAATGCATGACTAAGTCTAGATCTGTTAAACTGCCAAATGGGGAATTAACCCAAGTCACCTACACTGGTTCCATAACCCTAGTTGACGGTTTAAAATTACATACCGTTCTTTATTCTTGTGATTTCAAATATAATTTGTTGTCCGTAGCTAAATTCACTGCTGAGAATAACTGTTTAGTGGTTTTCTATGCTGATTTGTGTGTGTTTTAGGACCTCTCGACGGGTGATGTCAAGGGAATTGGTAGAATGCGACATGGACTTTATTTTTTCTTGCATCCTAGGAATAAGCATGTTAGCAAATTTTCTGGTACTGCACCGGCCCTTTCAATTACTTCAACATGTAATGACCTTAATTTTCATTTATGGCATTCAAGACTTGGTCCCATGTCTTTATCTAAATTTAAATTTTTGAATGATTTCAAAGATTTTCCGTCTTCTGATTTCCATTGCTCAGTTTGCCCTCTTGCTAAGAAAACACGTGATTCATTCACTGTTCGCACTGAGAATGTCAAAAATCTTTTTGATTTAATCCATGTGGACATTTGGGGACCATATCATGCCCCAAATTATGATGGTTTGAAATATTTTCTAACCATTGTTGATGATTTTTCACGAGGAACTTGGACTTTCCTCATGAAACATAAGACTGAAACAGTATCACATTTGGAACGTTTCTTTAACATAATTCAAAATTATTTTAGCATTGGAATCAAACGCATTCGTTTTGATAATGCAACTGATTTCTTTAATTCCTCATGTGACAAATTGTTTTCATCACGGGGTATAATGCATGAAAGTTCATGTGTATATACCCCACAACAGAATGGTGTGGTAGAACGTAAACATCGTCACTTATTAGATGTTGCACGGGCATTAAAATTTCAAAGTCACATGCCTACATGTTTTTGGGGTGAGTGTATACTCACTGCCACACACATTATCAATCGCATTCCTTCTTCAGTCTTACATGGAAAATCTCCTTATGAGATGATTCATAGGAAAGCTCCTGACCTCTCTAGACTTCGAGTCTTCGATTGTCTTTGCTATGCTTCAGTGGTGGGGCATAAAGACAAATTTGCCCCTCGAGCTATTCCTAGCATTTTTATGGGATACCCTTTTGGGCAAAAAGGGTATAAACTTTATGACATTGAAAGAAAGAAATTTTTTGTGAGTCGTGATGTTTATTTTCATGAAAATATTTTCCCTTTCACAAACATAAAAAATGGGTCCCATTCTTCAGAATTCCCTATGATGTCATCTCAAGATAAGGAGCTTGCACAACAAGTTATCAGAGTTAACCCTAATTCAGATACTCAGGTAATCTCTCCTACCCAATCAAATTCTATTCCTGATACAACCATTCATACTACACCAGATATTACCACTTCCAATATCTCAGGCAACCAACCCAATGATTCTACCTCGGAGATTATAGATCCTCCTTCTACATCACCTCCTGTTTTCACTTATGATGAGACAGAGGATGATCCTTTCTCACAAACCATGCATAATCCCACAGTCCCTTCATCACCTCCTAGACGATCTACTAAAATTTCCAGGCCACCCATATGGACTCAAGATTATGTTTGCAACAATGTTAGCTCATCCATGCAATACCCCATATCTGATTATGTATCTTATACACATTTACCCATTCCACATCAACACTTCATAGCAGCCATTTCACCTGAGATAGAACCCTTGTTCTACCATGAGGCAGTTAAGGATTCTAGATGGCGATATGCCATGGATCAGGAAATGAAAGCATTAGAATCGAATGGAACATGGGAACTGGTAGACCTACCACCACGGAGAAAACCCGTAGGATGTAAATGGGTATACAAGATTAAGTATCATGCTGATGGGAGTATTGAGCAGTTTAAGGCTCGTCTAGTAGCGAAGGGTTATAGTCAGACAGAAGGCATCGATTATCATGAGACTTTCTCTCTTACAGTAAAATCTGTGACAGTTAGAAGTACATTATCTATTGCTTCACAACGTAAATGGACTATTTGACAAATGGATGTCCATAATGCATTTCTACAGGGAGATTTAGATGAGGAAGTATATATGAAACCACCACCTGGGAGTCCTTTTGAAGAGGGGTCCAAAGTATGTCGATTGAAGAAATCTTTGTATGGGTTAAAGCAAGCTTCACGACAGTGGAATGAGAAGTTTACAAAAGCTTTAGTATCTGCTGGCTATCGACAGTCACTATATGACTATTCTCTTTTCACTAAAGGACAAGATAATAATATTGTTTTAGTGCTCATATATGTGGATGACATCTTAATTACTGGTGATGACACACAAGAAATTGAGGCTTTACAAGCCTATCTTCATTCTACATTTCGAATCAAGGATTTGGGAGAACTTAAGTATTTTCTTGGAGTTGAGATCCTTCGAGATTCAAATGGCATGCATCTTAGTCAACGTAAGTATATCTTAGAATTGATCTCTGACTTGGGACTATCAGCTGTAAAGCCTGTTGGAAATCCTATGGAGACAAATGTCTTATTTACTAGCTTGAAATATGATGAGCAAGTTCGTCCACAAATAGATGATCCACCATTTGAGAACATCTTGAGTTATCAGCAATTGATTGGTAAGCTGAATTATCTTGATATGACACGCCCTGACATCGCTTTTCCCGTACACCTCTTAAGTCAATTCATGCATGCTCCCAAGCGATCCCATTGGGAGGCAGCTCTCCGCATTGTCAAGTATCTTAAAGGAACAATAGGGCTTGGTTTATTCTTTCCTTCAGATGGCGATTTTCTCTTGCAAGCTTTCTGTGATGCTAGCTATGCAAAATGTCCTATGACACGTCGATCCACTACTGGCTTCTGTCTTACACTTGGACATTCAGTAATTTCTTGAAAAAGTAAAAAGCAACCAGTTGTGACTCTTTCTTCAACAGAGGCTGAATACAGGGCCATGGCAACCACTACTTGTGAGATCGTTTGGGTGGTTGGTCTATTAAAAGATATGGGAATTAATGTTTCACAGCCAGTGCTGTTATATTGTGATAATGAAGCAGCGCAAAAATTGACAGAAAACCCAGTCTTTCATCATAAGACCAAGCATATAGATGTTTCTTGTCATTTTATTCGAGAAAAAATACGTCATGGTTTAATTAGCACAGCACATGTTGGGAGTGGTGATCAACCTGCAGATATTCTGACCAAGGCTTTAGGGACAAATCAACACTATCATCTCCTTAGCAAGCTTGGGGTCTTGGACTTCTTTCGACCCTCAGCTTGAAGGGGGGTGTTGAAGGTTGAAGATTTTATATTTATGTTACCATATATTGCGCCTAGAATAAGGCCCAATATATTTTCCTATATTATGAGATATTAGGGTTTTTCTTGTATAAGCCTCATTTATGTTTATATATAGCCTCTTAGGTTAACATGTAAATCATATAGCCGCATACTAAGAGTTCTTTTCTCTACGGCTTTGTTTTCTCTTGTAACTAGTTTTGGTTTTGTTTGATTAATAAACAAGCTTTTATTCCAAACATACAAGAGTTCATCAAATTCTTCACTTTCCACATCATGTGGCAGAAAAACAGCGTTACCCCATAAAGGTTCTGGTGGAAACTGAATTCCCACGTTTGTTTGGGGAGAAGCATATGGTAGCCGAGGTTGTCTTCCTTAGACTTACAGCGTACTGTGAGATGATGCCCACCGGTCAAGTCGTTCTCCAAACGTACATGAGTTTTGTGAAAGAGGCCATCGACATCCTGCCTATAAAGTGCACGACTTCTATGGCAGAGGTATCTGGCCTCACCCTCCAAAGGGATATTCAGTGAAAGAAGAAGCAGTACAAGGACAGAAACGAGTTTAGGGAATACAACCATGTCTGAAATGTTTTTCTTTTCGGTCTTTGAACAGGTTAGAGGAAAGAATCTGCTTCACAGTTGCTATGTAATCTCCATATAAATAGGTAGCCGGGGAGGACGCTGAATGGCACAAAAAAAAGCCAACTAAAGAGGCGTTGAGAGGATAGAGACACTATAATGAGTTTAGATTACTAAATCTAGAGAATCAGTAATATAAACTAAAATTTGTTGTTATTTATGGAAGTTAATTGAAATGAAATTCAGTTGAAAGGATAAATAAGGATTATTTATACCAGAATGAATGCTTATCTTGATTCATTAGAAATCGGATAGGTAAAGAAACTTATAGTTAAGGTAGGAAATTACTTAAAATCAATAAACCTCTATTATTTCTTCTATCAAGACATTTACTGGGATAGGTAAAGAAACTTATAGTTAAGGTAGGAAATTACTTAAAATCAATAAACTTCTATTATTTCTTCTATCAAGACATTTACTGAGAAGCATTTTCCAAAAAAACATTCAAGAATAAATAGAATATTTTCTACTTTAGGAATAAGTATAAAGATATTCTTTTAGGTAACTTGGTAATTTTATTATAATTTTATATAATATTTATTAGGTTTTTTTTTCCCACTTATGTATTCATGTTATTAATATATTTTATATTAAGATAAAATAAATTATCACCTTAAAAATAAGTTATAACTATAATCTACTGTTATTACTTATAGAAATATTCTATAAAGAACTAAAGTAAGGAGCAAAAGCTAAAGGAAATTGAAGTAGCATTCTAATTCTTTTTCTGTTTAGAATTTCTAATTGTGTTGTTAGAGATTTTTATAAGAAAACAACATTCGCGGATGCGTTTGGCTTTCTCTTCCAATTCTTTGAACTTGTAAAACTAGAAGGATTCGTAGATGAAAGAACATGTTCCATGGGTGTATGGGGTCATGGAATCTACTTGTAAATGGGTCTTTGAGTGAATATTACAATGATGCCAATTAAAGAAACATTGTGAGAGGTTTCAAAGAGATGTTAAAAGAACATAACCTATACTAAATCTAGAAAATTTGTTATAAATTTAAATTTATGATCATTATTTGTAAAATTTGGTTAAATGCAATTTAGACCTACAAATACTTTGACAATGTATATCAAGTGTTAAATACTAGGAAAGGTGTCGAATATCCAACACATGGCTAAAAGCTTAACTAGGATGATCAAACTAAGGTTGGGGCATTAGTCATTATACCTCATGGTTGACTCTACTTCAAAAAGGCCCAATAGCTATACTAAATCTAGAAAATTTGTTATCAATTTAAATTTATAATAATTTTTTGTATAATTTGGTTAAATGAAATTTAGACCCATAAATACTTTGGCAATGTATACCAAGTGTTAAATACTAAAGAAGGTGGCTGATATCTAGCACATGGCTAAAAGCTTAATTGGGATGATCTAAACAGAGGTTAGGGCATTAGTCATTATGCCTCATGGTTGAGTCTACTTCTAAAAAGCCCTTTTTAATATCTTATTTGAATAAGATTTGTTCTACATGATATCCTTTCTATATTCAATTTTAAAATGAAAAGGATAGATATGAGAAACTAAGGTTTTAAAACATCATTTGACCATGTTTAACCAAGTTTCTTCAAAAAAAGGCATGTACGTTGATTCACAATGTTAAAAGATAAGTTTTTGTTTTCTTTAAAGTATACGTTTCAATTCTAAAACAAAAATTAATGATATTTATAAATGTAAAACATCTTCCCCACTATTATTAATGCACCTTTTCACAATCAATAAAGAAGATAATACATTTGTTTTTGTGCAAGAGTTGTTGTCTTTCAAACTTGAGCTTTAAATACCATATAAAAAAAAGTTAATTATATCCTTTCAATTAACAATCATGTTAGAAATATTTATTTATTCCTTAGAGTTAGTCTATATATTTGTACACTTCAATTTGAAAAATATTTCATGCAAGCCCATTGTCAAAAAATGTACTCGTGCTGCTGGTCTTTATATTTTATCCTATGATTCTAGTATGTGATTGTGAGAAAAGCTGTAAGAAAGTCATGAAATTGTGAGACCAATCCATTGAGAGCCTAGAGGGAGGTTGTAAACCCTAAAATTACAATTTAAATAAATTACTGACATAAAAATTACTATCCTAAACCACATAAATCATTATTTTCTTATGATTATGTGTGTATGTTTCTTGTCACCAAAACTTTATCTCTTATCATCTTTAAATTTAATGAAATAGGATAATTTCATCATCATAGCCCAATACCATTTATTACATGCTCTAAATTTCTATAACTAAGCTTTCTGTAACCATTTATGTGTCTTAAAAAATAGATGAAAGAGCAAAACTACCAACACATAGATGATACATAAAAACAAAATATTGTTGCTGAAATATGGTGTACGCATCCTATTATTAATATACTAATTTATTATGCTCTTTATATGTAAAAGTATTTCTCTCTTTTATAAATTACAAAAGAAAATGTACTTTATTAACCATCATAAATAAGCAAAAAGCCTTAACAATCACTCAAAAAAACCCCACATATTGCGAGATGAGAAACCCAAAAGAAAAAGAGCAAAAAGAGATCCCTTTTATTGAAGCATAACCAAGCACGAATCTCTTGTTACTATTTATGCACTGCATTACTTAAATAGAAACATAATATTGCCAGACATTTCATGTTGAAAGTAATGGACAACAATTGTAGCAGATATCATGGTGACCAGAAATGGATTTGTACATACATGGGTGTGTTTGGTTTATGCTCCACTTGCAAAAGTTTACGTCACAGTTTGAAGGGTCCCTCCTCAAAACAAAGCGATCGAACCTATAGTTTGAGCCTAGCCATCCCATGTCGCAGTAGAACAGCTTTCACTGTTTTTCGCCAAAGCGAGAAGCCTTCACTCTCCGAAGAGATATTCTGTGAAAGAAGAAGCACAACAACGACAAAAACGTGCTTGGAGAAAAGGGTCATGTTAGAAGCTTTTTTTTTTTTTCACCCCGGTCTTTGAACATGTAAACCATGAAGGGTTCGTGGATGAAATAATGTGCTTCATTGCTGCAATGGAATTTTCATACCAATAGGTCTCTAGGCAAGACACAAGGATGAAATAACAATGCCAACTAGAAGAGCAATGTTAGAGGTTTTAAATAGGCGTTGAAAGAGTAGAAAATATAGATTTCTAAATTTAGTGAGTTAGTTATAAATCTAGATATTTGATGGTTATTTATGGAACTTGATTGAATGAATTCAAGTGAAAGTAAGGATAATGACTATTTAGACTAGAATGAATGATTATCTTGATTCATTAGAAATTAAACAAACAAAAAAATCTCGTTGAGTTATGTAATTATTTAAAAATGAATAAATCTCAATTCCAAGAAATTATATCTTCAAACAAAATATTTAGTGAGAAGGTGCCATGGCCGCACAAGTTCCAAATTACGCTGAAATCCTCCTCCAGGACCAATCCGGGGTGGATTCCATCCAATTAATCTTTTCCAAGAACTCAAACAACGGCAAAGCAAGGGACTCTTTAGCCACTATCCAAACCATAGGGACTCCGTAGGAGTTCTAACCCATTTGCAAAGATGTTTCTTTTATTTCTTCCACACAATCGGAAAATAAAGAAATAGTTATTCACAAAATACCGTCTTAATTCATCCTATTTTATCAAATTCGTGATGTTATATGATTCTGAAAGATGCACTGGAGATGGACAGTTCTAATAAGATTTTATTTTAAAAATAATTTCTTTGTTGATTTATTTCGTTTATTTTGTGATTGGAGGATACACTGCGATTTTGAATTAGAGGATAAATTTCAAGAAATAGAAGATATATTCACTCTATCAATAATCAAGCCAAATTTGGCATATCATTAAGGATTTACCTTTTCTATTGATTCCTGTAGATTGGATCAAAAACAATTCTTGAATGAGGTTAGGGATGAATCGAAAAGGAAATATTTATTATTTCTACCTCCTATTTTTTATGAAGAGAATGAATCCTTTTATCAAAGGATCATTAAAAAAAAAAAAAAAAAGGTCTAACCTCTTACAGGAATGATTTGGAAGGTTCAAAACTGAAAATAGTGATATTTTAACAACAACATAATGGAGGCATTCAATCAATATAGATTGATCCAAAATCTAATTCAAATTGAATATACACATGTGGGTACATAATAAATGTATTAAATTTATTCTTTTTAATGAATAGATCCGATCACAACTTCAAATATAAAATTTAAAGGGATCAAATAGGAAATGATACTTTGAATCATAGGACCATAATAAAATATACAATTAACCAACATTTATCAAATTTGAAAAAGAACCAGAAGAAATGGTTCGTTCTTTGTATTTTTGTTTCTTAAATCAAGAGATTTATGAATTAGGATCCTAACGTATATAGATATAAATGGTTCAATGGGAGCAAAAATTTTCATGAACATTTTGAACATTTCATTTCTGAATAGAAAAGCCGTTTTCATTTTCAACTAGTGTTTGATTGATTACAGATTAATCAATATGCGAAAAGGTATACAACTTGATGTATTAACTTACACTTCTTTGATTCAAAGCTTATGTGATTTCAATCATTTGAAGGAGACAACTGAACTATTGAATGAGATAGCATAAAGGAAAATCATGCCAAATCTACATAGATTCAACATATTAATGGATTCACTAGGGAAAAAGAAAAAAGAAAAATGAGAGACAAAAGAATTTTTTTGATTTGATGATTCAAAGAGCATTGAGCTTAATATTGTGACTCACAATTCTTTCATTAATGGTTATTGCTTGCAGTGCAAGATGAAAAAGGCAGTTAGAGCATTTAATTTGTTAGTGCAAGAAGAATGAGCTTGGGGCTAAAGGGGGTCCGTGTGTTTGTTTAGGGTTTGTTAGTGCTAGGAATAATATCTAGATTAGATTATTGTAATGGTTTTATGTACTCAAAGAATCAGAAGTATTAATGAAGGTAATTGGATACGATAGATAAAATCTTTTAATAATAAATAATCTGGTGGATACCATAGATAAAAAAAAATTGAATTATAAATAATGTGGTGGATAAGGAGTGACAAATTCAAAATTTTATTAGATTCTCCTTGTCACACACCATTGTTTTTTTTTTCTTAATAAGCATATCAGACACACTTTAAATATATAAATAAGGGACATTTGACTATATACATAGGATATCATGACAAGATGTTAAGAATATATTTAAGACATCATTCCATTTAGAAACAAAAAAATACAAAAACTTATCTATGAGTAATAACTTGAGCAATAAGATAAAATCTTATGAACTTAAAACATAAGTAATAGAATGTAATATTTAAATTTAACTATGTTATTATGTTAGAAAATACTTAACTTTCTTATTAAAAATAATTATTAAAATAAAATTATATCTAAATATATATATATATATATACAAAGTATGATACTAAGTGTCTTTATGAATATGCACTCATTCAATAAAAAACCCAAACTCAAAAGATGGGTTAATTTAATATTTATAAATGACTTTATCAAACAAGTGAAGTATTGGCATGTTTAGTTGTATCAAAAAATTAATCAAAACAAAAGGATAAAGGCCAAATTTCTTACTAATCTTAATGTTGAAACAAGACAAATTAAAGTGAATGTGAAAAATGATACATTTGGTCATCATTAAAAAGTGGGGAACAAAAATGAATTTCTTAGACTTGTTAACTAGCATGTTCCTTGTAACATATGAGAATGACGGGGAAAAGGGACATTGCCAATAAGTAAAGGCCAAAAAGCTCATTTGCTATTTGTTATTGCTGCCCATCTCGCCCTTGTATAGTTGAACCAAACAAAGTCGCCTTAAGCATTTCAAAAACAAAATCACCCCAATATCACTCCATATCACCACTTTATCGGCCTTTTTTTTTTTTTTTTGCCCATTCTGAAAATCCCTTGAACCCATTACATATCCACCACCATCCAATTCAAGCTCAAGAATAAACCAAGTATTATTGTCAGCAGCATCCCAATCACTTACACCCACATCCTAACTTACACATCCAAATGTCAAACTTTATAAAAAAAAAAACTGAGTAACTTGTTACCAAATTAGTATGTGATCGACCACAAAATTGCTCATGAGGGCTAAAACCTATGCCTGTTGGTGGACCATTCATGCCTCCTTTCCTTAGTCCCACAAATTATCTTGACTGTATAAGGGAGTGACTCTGTGGTGGGTTGAAGGCATATTGGGTTGAGCTTGAAGAAGGAAGTCCGACATTAATAGTGGGCTGTCAACCCAAGCCCAAGTGCAAGGCCGTACCTGACAAGAGGAAATAAAAACCCTGAGAACATTTCATTATGTTCTGTGCGGAGCTCTCTCCGCTTGTCTTCTTGAGACTTTGCCGCCATTCCATTATGTTTTTGTAAGCGCCCTCTGCGGCGCGGTAAGTGGCATCGTTCCTCCTTTCTTTGGTGTTTGTACTGGACTTCCGCTACTTTTCTATGTGTGGTTCTGCAAGATATCTGTTATGGATAGTGTGATAGCTGTTTATTTTTCTCTGATGCGTTATCGCTGTTGGAAAACACTGAGCTGGAAGAAATTGAGCTTACGAGAAGCACGAAGAATTCCCTTTGATTGATGCAATTTTTGATTGGATTGGATGAAGGTCTTTTTGGGTTTTGCCAACCGCATTCATCTGATCCTTTTGCTAGTTTTTACTTGAGACTTGCAAAGAAGTGTGTTCTTCGAAAGTCTTTAGGACTTCTATAATTAGTGGCGGGCGTTATGAAATCTAAAGTTAACAATGAACAGAATTTTTTGATTCTATTATAAATAATAATTTTGATGTAGTTTCTAATCTTAAATCAACACAAGCGTTGGAGTTTCTTTGCCCAACCCCAAATTTGCCTTGTCGCACTTTGATTCTTGTGTCGTAGAGAGATATGGATCTCTTCCTTTGGTATTTACTGCTACTTTTGATTCTGTGCAGTTTATTTTCTTCACCATCCTTGCTTGAGCAGAACTTCTCTTTGTTTTGTGGTGCTTCTGGAAACAAGTTCTAGCATTCAAGGCAGAACAAGTTTTGCTTTTCTCTCTTAGGCCAATGTTCACTCTGGGATATGTAAAGCCCATCAGGCACAAGTTGGGGTTAAAATCTCTAGTTCTATATGGTGAATTAGGCCCATTACATTGTCAATTTGCAATTTTATACGGATTGTACTTAAACTTTATAAGAAGAAAGTACTCTTTAGATAAAATTTCTCAATTGCCGAGAGTCCCTTCCATTGCTTTTGCATAGAATCTTGAAATATGAAAATTTAACAGTAGAAAATGTAAATCACAGCTATATTGCTTTACAATTATTATTTCTTAAAAGTTGAGTCACATGCTTTTATGTTTCAACAGGTAAGAAATCTCATCGAAGCAAATACAACTTAGTGCATCTTGCAAAGAAAGGGCTTTTCAACTCCAATGAGAGTTCCATCTCTTAAACCTTCAGATGATGAGAATAAGAACAAGTGTTTTGGGTATTGCTTCTACTTTTCTTCCTTGGGAAAGGAGCATGACTACTAATTGCAGAAACTCTCTTGCTTTGTTGTTGAATCATTTTGTTGATGCTCCTTGTCAGTATCACTCAAGGCTTTCATTCCAAGTTGTTCAAATTTGTCATTATTCTCAATGTTTTAGTATTAGTTTCACTAGCACTACTCATGGTGGTAAAGAAAATGTGGAAAACCCGAGAGAGTTCTTGCAATCCATGAGAGATAGATGCAAATCTGGAAGCTTAAGGAATCTTGATGATGCCTTAGGCTTGTTTGATAGCATGGTTCACATTCGCCCTTTGCCTTCCACTATGGACTTTTGTCAATTGTTGAGTGCAATTGCAAGAATGAAGCATCATGCCATTGTGATCTCTTTAATCAGACGAATGGAATTGTTAGGAATTGCCCCTAATCTTTCTGTTTTAAATGTTTTGATTAATTGTTTGTGCCACATAAAGCAGGTGGATATTAGTTTCTCCATCTTAGCGAGAATTCTAAAACTTGGTTTAGAACCAGATTGTACAACTCTTACCACTATTGTCAAGGGGCTTTGTATTCAAGGTAAAATTGGTGAAGCTGTGAACTTGGTTGATGAGATGACAAGTAAAGGAATTCAGCCAAACTGTGTCACTTACACTTCTTTGATTCAGGCCTTATGCAATTTCAAGCAATGGAAGGAGGCAATTAAACTATTTAACGTGATGATACAAAGGAAAATCATGCCAGATTTGCATACGTTCACCATTTTGGTGAACGGTTTGGGAAAGGGTGGGAAGTTGATAGAGGCAAAAGAATTTTTTGATATGATGATTAAGAAAGGTGTGCAGCCTGATGTTTTCACATATAACACTCTCATGGGTGGGTTGTGCCGTGTTAGGAAGTTGACAGAGGCAAAAGAAGTTTTTGATATGATGATTGAGAAAGGTGTGCAGCCTGATGTTGTCACATATAGCACTCTTATGGGTGGGTTGTGCCGTGTTGGGAGACCTCAAAGTGCATTGGAGTTGCTACGTGAGATGGAATGTCGTGGCCTTCATCCAGATACTACAACATATGCCATTTTGTTAGATAGCCTATTTAAGAGACAAGAATTTGCTAAGGCAATGACACTATTTGAAGAGATGGAAGAGAAGAAGTTGGACATTAATATCGTGATTTATAGCATCTTGATTGATAGTTTGTGTAGTGTTGGAAAACTATCAAGTGCAAGAGAACTCTTTGATAGTCTTCCAGCAAAAGGTCTATTACCTAATGTTCGAACTTACACCATAATGATCAAAGGGCTTTGCAAAGAGGGACTGCTAAATGAAGCGAGGGAGCTATTTGAGAAAATGGAGAGGAATGGTTGCTTGCCTAATTCAGTCACATTCGACACAATTATCCAAGGGTTTTTACAACGCGATGAGACACCGCAAGCAATAAAATATCTCCTGAGAAGGGTTTCCCAATAGATGTGACCACTGCTACCTCTTTTGTCAACATGTTGAATGTTGGTAAGGTAGATAAGACACTACAAGAATATTTGTAAAGTGTGTGATAGATTTTGAGTTATTCAATGTGCAGGGCTAGTTTCTCGTTTGATAAGCAATTTGGGAATAAAAGTATTTGTTATAAATATTTTGGGTGATTTCCTTTTTGTTTGTCTTGGACTTTGCTGTGCGATGCTATTCGTGTTTAAAATCTTTTCCTGTAATTATCTATCAACTTGTATTGGAAATAAATTTTTTCTTCTTAAATACTGATTTAAACATTCTACCGATGTAGAGATATTGCGAAATATTGTTCATTTGGATTTCAAGTTCTAGTCTAGATTGTGGTAAAAAAGATTGTCTTTTGGTTTATTGTTGTCCACCAAGTCCGTCTTAAATCATTGAATGGGATGTTTAGTGTTCTAATTCATTATAAGCAGTTGTGCATTGAAATGAAGAAACGCTTATGGATGGTGTCCTGCTTGCATCATTGTTCTTAAGCGATAATGTGTGAGAAGCAAGCTGCTCATAATAAACTACGTAGGTAAAAAGTGCAAGAAGAAGGAGCATGGGGCGAAAGGGTGTCCTTCATGTGTTTGTTAGTGCTAGGAATAATATCCGGATTAGATTATTGTAATGGTTTTATGTACTTAAAGAATCAAAAGTATTAATGAAAGTTATTGGATACGAAATATAAAATTTTTTAATAATAAATAATGTGATGTATAAGAAATGAGAAATTCAAGAATTTATCAAATTCTCTTCATTACGTACCATTGTTTTTTTCCTAATAAATGTATCACTTATGGTTTAAATATATAAATAATGGATATTTAACTATATAAATAGGATATCATGACAAATACTAACATTATATTTAAAATGTCATTCCATTTTAAATACAAAAAAAAATACAAGAACTTAGTTTATGAGTAATAACCATGAGCAATAAAATAAAATTATATGAACTTAAAACGTAAGTAATAGAATGTGACTTAAATTTTAACTCTATTATCACGTTAGAAAATACTTAAATTTTTTATTTATAACTAAGCATTAAGACAAAAATATATCTAAATACATATACAAAATATGATACTAAGTGTCTTAATAAATATACACTTATTAAATTAGAAACCTAAACTCAAAAGATGAGTTAATTTAATATTTTCAAATTACTTTGTAGAACTAAACAAATGTCTTTAAAAAATAAATGTCTTTAAAAAATAAAGACACCCCACCCTCCAATATTTTTCCATCTAATAGATCAATGAGTACATTAGTAATAATTTTTTTTTCTTCTGTTTATGTACGCACCCTAACTTATATGCATACCAAATTTTAAACAAAAGAAACTCAGGTGTTGTTAACTTATTACTGAATGAATAAGTGATCCACCACAAAATTGCTCACGGAGGCTAAAATCTATGCCTGTTTTGTGGACCATTCATGCCTCCTTTCCTTAGTCCCACAAATTATCTTGACTGTATAAGGGAGTGACTCTGTGCTGGGTTGAAGGCATATTGGGTTGAGCTTGAAGAAGGAAGTCCAACATGAATCGTGGGCTGTCAACCTAAGCCCAAGTGCAAGGCCGTACCCGACAGGAGGAAATAAAAACCCTGGGAACATTTCATGTTCTGTGCGGAGCTCTCTCCGCTTGTCTTCTTGAGACTTTGCCGCCATTCCATTATGTTTTTGTAAGCGCCCTCTGCAGCGCGGTAAGTGGCATCGTTCCTCCTTTCTTTGGTGTTTGTACTGGACTTCCGCTACTTTTCTACCTGTGGTTCTGCAAGATATCTGTTATGGATAGTGTGATAGCTGTTTATTTTTCTCTGATGCGTTATCGCTGTTGGAAAACACTGGGCTGGAAGAAATTGAGCTTACGAGAAGCACGAAGAATTCCCTTTGATTGATGCAATTTTTGATTGGATTGGATGAAGGTCTTTTTGGATTTTGCCAACGGCATTCATCTGATCATTTTGCTAGTTTTTACTTGAGACTTGCAAAGAAGTGTGTTCTTTGAAAGTCTTTAGGACTTCCATAATTAGTGGCGGGCGTTATGAGATCTAAAGTCAACAATGAACAGAATTTTTTTATTCTAGTATAAATAATAATATTGATGTAGTTTCTAATCTTAAATCAACACAAGCGTTGGAGTTTCTTTGCCCAACCCCAAATTTGCCTTGTCGCACTTTGATTCTTGTGTCGTAGAGAGATATGGATCTCTTCCTTTGGTATTTACTTCTACTTTTGATTCTGTGCAGTTTGTTTTCTTCACCATCCTTGCTTGAGCAGAACTTCTCTTTGTTTTGTGGTGCTTCTGGAAACAAGTTCTAGCATTCAAGGCAGAACAAGTTTTGCTTTTCTCTCTTAGGCCAATGTTCACTCTGGGATATGTAAAGCCCATCAGGCACGAGTTGGGGTTAAAATCTCTAGTTCTATATGGTGAATTAGGCCCATTACCTTGTCAATTTGCAACTTTCCCAACTGGTTGGATACGGATTGTACTTAAACTTTATAAGAAGAAAGCACTCTTTAGATAAAATTTCTCATTTGTCCAGAGTCCCTTCCATTGCATTTGCATAGAATCTTGAAATATGAAAATTTAACAATAGAAAAAGTAAATCATAGTTATATTGCTTTACAATTAGTATTTCCTAAAAGTAGAGTCACATGCTTTTATGTTTCAACAGGTTAAAGATCTCATTGAAGCAAATACAACTTAGTACATCTTGCAAAAGAAAGGGCTTTTCAACTCCAACGAGAGTTCCATCTCTTAAACCTTCAGATGATGAGAACGAGAACAAGTGTTTTGGGTATTGCTTCTGCTTTTCTTCCTTGGGAAAGGGGCATGACTACTAATTGCAGAAACTCTCTTGCTTTGTTGTTGAATCATTTTGTTGATGCTCCTTGTCAGTATCACTCAAGGCTTTCATTCCATGTTCAAATTTGTCATTATTCTCAATGTTTTAGTATTAGTTTCACTAGCTCTACTCATAGTGGTAAAGGAAATGTGGAACACCCGAGAGAGTTCTTGCAATCCATGAGAGATAGATGCAAATCTGGAAGCTTAAGGAATCTTGATGATGCCTTAGGCTTGTTTGATAGCATGGTTCAAATGTGCCCTTTGCCTTCCACTATGGACTTCTGTCAATTGTTGAGTACAATTGCAAGAATGAAGCATCACGCCACTGTGATCTCTCTAATCAGACGAATGGAATTGCTAGGAATTGCCCTTGATCTTTATGTTTTGAATGTTTTGATTAATTGTTTGTGCCACATAAAGCAGGTGGATATTAGTTTCTCCATCTTAGCGAGAATTCTAAAACTTGGTTTAGAACCAGACTGTACAACTCTTACCACTATTGTCAAGGGGCTTTGTATTCAAGGTAAAATTGGTGAAGCTGTGAACTTGGTTGATGAGATGACAAGTAAAGGAATTCAGCCAAACTATGTCACTTACACTTCTTTGATTCAGGTCCTATGCAATTCTAGGCAATGGAAGGAGGCAATTAAACTACTTAATGTGATGATACAAAGGAAAATCATGCCAAATGTGCTTACATTCGCCATATTGGTGAATGGTTTGGGAAAGGAAGGGAAGTTGACAGAGGCAAAAGAAGTTTTTGATATGATGATTAAGACAGGTGTGCAGCCTAATGTAGTCGTTTACACTTCTTTGATTCATAGCTTGTGTGCTTTTAATCAGTTGAAGGAGGCAACTAAACTATTGAATGAGATGATACAAAGGAAAATCATGCCCAATGTGCATACATTCACCATATTGGTGGACGCATTAGGAAAAGAGGGAAAGTTGATTGAGGCAAAAGAACTATTTGATTTAATGATTGAAAAAGGCATGCAACCTAATGTGGTTACTTACACTGCTCTAATGGGTGGGTTTTGCCGTGTTGGAAGACCTCAGAGTGCACTAGAGCTGCTACGTCAAATGGAATGTTGTGGCCTTTGTCCAAATATGATAACTTATGGCATTTTGTTAGACGGCCTATTTAAGAGTCTACAATTTGATGAGGCAATGGCATTGTTTCAAGAGATGGAAGAGAAGAAGTTGGACATTAATATTGTCATTTATAGCATCTTGATTGATGGTATGTGTAGTGTTGGAAAACTTTCAAGTGCAAGAGAACTCTTTAATAGTCTTCCTACTAAAGGTCTATCACCTAATGTTCAAACTTACACCATAATGATCAAAGGACTCTGCAAAGAGGGATTGCTAAATGAAGCGAGGGAGCTACTCGGGAAAATGGACAAGAATGGTTGCACGCCTGATGCAATCACATTCAACACTATTCTTCAAGGGTTTTTGCAACACCATGAGGTATCTTGGGCAACAAAATATCTTGAGATAATGGTTGAGAAGGGCTTCTCTGCAAATGCAAATACTGCTGACATTTTCGTCAACTTGTTGACTGCTAATAAGATAGATAAGACATTACAAGAATATTTTCTTAAGTACATGTGATTTTGTGTTCTTCAATGTGTAGGACTAGTTTCATGTTTCACAACCTTGTAAAGAATAAACTCATTTGTTTCAAATTATTTGGGTAACGTTCCTTTTTGATTGTATTGTGGGTTGCTATTTGTGTTTTAAATCTTTTCCCAAAATTATCTATGAACTTGTGCTCTAAACAAAATTTTCTTTAAAATATTGATTTAAAGTTTTTTGTTTTGGATGCAGAGACATTGGAAAATATTGTTAAAATTCTTGATGATATATGCTTTTTAATTGTAGAAGTGCTAGTCTAAATTGCAGTAAAGTGCAATATCTTGTGTTTTGTTGCCCACTAAGTCTATCTTTAACTCATTGAATGAAATGGTTATTGATCTGATTCATTATAAATAGTTGTGCATTCAAATGAAGAAATACTTACGGATGGTGTGCTTCGTGCTTCACTGCTCTCAAGTGCTGTGTTATTTATTTATTTATTTTCTTTGTACGTAGTGCTGGAGAGAATGCATAGAGAAACTAGAGTTGCTCTGCTTAGGATTACAACAAGAACCTCTTTTGACGTCCGACGTAATAAAACTGCTTAGGTTTGGATTTGGTATGGACATGGGCGTTGGAGAGGAGGTGTTTGGTTGAGAAAAAGGGACTAATCTCTCTCTTGATCCCTATTAGTTTGTTCTGGAGGAATCATTCATAGTTTTCTATGCTCCGAGTATAGGTGCATAGCTTATTAACTCAAAGGTTGTAACGGCAATGAAGGGGATATGGTAGGCGTTAAAGGGAATTGAATTGCGTGAAATATGTTTCAGCCAATTTGTTTCTCATATTGGATTTTTTTTTTAAAAAAAAAAAAAAGGGTTTCATTAGACGTCATTGATGCCAAAAATGGCTTTTTAGCTTGTCACAATTACTAATTCTCCAATACCCTAAATTACATTAATGTCACGAAGTTGAATTTAATTTCAGAAGGTTAATTTAATGAGAGGAGTAGCTAAAGCCTTTTTTGATGTGTAAAAATAAAGTTTGTTATATTCTCTCTAAATCTATATTACCCTTGAAATAGGTTTCTTTTTACTTATCCTCATACTAAGGGATTATAAACGCAAGTGCCACTAGGTATGTCCACACAAAATGAGGCAACAGCAGTCGCAAGGCCACCAGATTGGGTTTGGCTTAGTAAGATTTTTTGGTATGGCAAAATTATCTTTGCTTGCTTTTTCGAGGTAGGAATGAGGACGGAGGCTAGCGATGCCAGCCTCGGTCTTTTCAGCCTTCGTGACCACCATGACACTCGGGTACTGTCTTAACGTACCTGGCGTCCATAGCGTGCAGGGCGTTGAGGAGAGCATTTTGCCGGCGTTAGCGAAGTATCCTCTTAAGTAAGCCATTCGAGACATTTGATTAACACTTGCTAAAATATTAGGAATTACGAAAATGATTTGTTTCAAAAAATAGTGTTCTTGTTAGAGTCCTTACTAATTCACCAGTAAGCTAGTTGATTTATCTTTCTTGTATTAGATCATCATAGGTTCAATAGGATTTTTAAGCAAATTTTAGCTTGTTTTCCTTTTTATTTCAAGAACAAGAGAAAGAGATACTTTCAAGAATTTGTCTCCAAAAAAAATAAAATAAAAGTAAAAATTTTGGAACTTAAGCTCAAAGGGTGTAATAATTTTAAGATATACTAATATTATAGTAAAGAAATAAAATCTTTAGTACAATTTACATTTCCTCACTTATATTTGTAAAGAAGCACATATTTTATCTCAAAAGTCATCTAGAGTAGAATGATAAATCTATATCTAATTACAAATTCTAATGTATATCTTAGCAACATAAAATTATATATCTACACCAACACTATGTCCCTCCGTCATAATTGTTCAATTCATACCATCATATGATACTAATTTTTGTATGGACTAAGCTTTCATAGTCTATAGTATTAAGAGAGAATTTAAGCTCTAATATTATATAAAAAAGCTACTATCCTAGCTCAAAATCGGCTCAAGAAGTAAAAAGAAAATTCCATATATATTTAATAACTCCAACTCATACTTTAACAACATTAGATTAAACACTCATGCCAACAACTTTATTCTTGCTTTTTTGTTTTCTTTTTAGCAGCTCGTTATTCGTCGTGATAGGCTAGTTACAGGTACCAGGACCAAACCCGATCTTCTCTCCGGCAACATCATACACAACCTCCATTTTTAGCTGCTGGGTATTTCCGATAATCGTTAAGCCTTCTAGATTTCTATTTTCAGCGAAGGCCAAGCAAGCCTCCGATCGGCTTATCGGGTAAAGCACCCCGGCTCGGTCCAACTCCACGTTGGTACCACCGCCGAACAAAAAACTTATGCTCGGAACTGAAACTTTGTCATTGCCGCTAAAATCATAGCACGTATCGAGCAACTGATCTGGCGGCGTCGTCATCCGATAACCACTCAACGACTCCCTAACCGCTGCCCGCAGCTGGCTATACGCCTCCGGGGGCAAACGTGTTATCACCGTCCCAGAGTCGACGATTGTGCCGGGGGATGAAAACACAGACGGCGAGACCGATAGTTGACGTCCGGCGACGGATATTCCAGTCAATTCTACGGCGTAGAACGATCGGAGTTTCAACAAGGGAGTAAACTTTACATTCTGGGAGACTCCACCGTCTTTTCCGAACGTCAGGTGTCCGGCTGAACTGGGCGTGGATGGAAGACAATAAGAGAAGAACTTACCGTACTTTTGTGCGGCTTGTTCTATGATGGATTCCGAGCTGCGACCAAGGCCCAGCAATCCGGCAAATCCTTGGAAGAGTCCCATGTTGTTGTGGCCACAGCCGAACGAGAAATTATCCAGAACGTCCGATTTTGTTAATGTCAGCCTTTCTTTACTGAAGTCTCCACTTGAGACTGAGCCATCGCCGTACTGTATTCTGTATGCGCACGTTGTGGAGCACTGCGATGCAGCATCTGCATCGGAAAAAGTGTCACAAATTATACTCCCCCACTTCAATTTACTGCTCTTTTGAGTCAAAGTCTATCCGGTGTTTAAACAAATATGCAATAAAAGTCTTCAAAATTTTGAAACACAAGTAAAGTAATGAAGATAAAATATGTTTAGTATTCTATTCATCTAAGTTTAAAATATAATAAGTGAATAAGAAAGTACTTGAAATAAAAATTTCATGTCAGAAAGATATTATCTCTTAATACTATAGACTATGAAAGCTTAGTCCATACAAAAACTATACTCCCCCACTTCAATTTACTGCTCTTTTGAGTCAAAGTCTATCCGGTGTTTAAACAAATATGCAATAAAAGTCTTCAAAATTTTGAAACACAAGTAATGAGGATAAAATATGTTTAGTATTCTATTTATCTAAGTTTAAAATATAATAAGTGAATAAGAAAGTACTTGAAATAAAAATTTCATGTCAGAAAGATATTATCTCTTAATACTATAGACTATGAAAGCTTAGTCCATACAAAAACTATACTCCCCCACTTCAATTTACTGCTCTTTTGAGTCAAAGTCTATCCGGTGTTTAAACAAATATGCAATAAAAGTCTTCAAAATTTTGAAACACAAGTAATGAGGATAAAATATGTTTAGTATTCTATTCATCTAAGTTTAAAATATAATAAGTGAATAAGAAAGTACTTGAAATAAAAATTTCATGTCAGAAAGATATTATCTCTTAATACTATAGACTATGAAAGCTTAGTCCATACAAAAACTATACTCCCCCACTTCAATTTACTGCTCTTTTGAGTCAAAGTCTATCCGGTGTTTAAACAAATATGCAATAAAAGTCTTCAAAATTTTGAAACACAAGTAATGAGGATAAAATATGTTTAGTATTCTATTCATCTAAGTTTAAAATATAATAAGTGAATAAGAAAGTACTTGAAATAAAAATTTCATGTCAGAAAGATATTATCTTTAAATAATGACTAACAATAATCATGATATATTTGGAATACAGGAAATACGAATTACCTTGTGAAGAGCACATGGGTGAATTACATGGGATTTTGGAATACGATGTTGATTTGGCAGAGTCAAAGATTTTGTCAACTTGCTTAAAGCAAGTGGAAGCGGGGCATGGTTCACACTGTGTCCAAGTGAGACTGCTACCAGTGTCAAATGCGAGTCTCACTTCTTGTTCGGGAGTGCCAAGGCCAACAGGAACAATGTAGTTTCCTCCACCGACGACCTTACCGGAATAGGCTGGTAGGTTAGAGGCCTGAGAGTCCCTTACTTCGCCGTTGTTTGAGTTCCTGGAAAAACTCAATTGGATGGAATCGACCCTGGATTGGTCCCGGAGGAAGATTTCGGTGTAATTAGGAATTTGTGCACCGTCTAAGTTGCTCTGAAAACATGGACCATATTTGTGTACCACTTTCAAGGAGGACTTGCTTTTAGGACCTGCATCAAATGCTTCATTACTTATGAACATCATAAGGATCATTAGAACATACTGTCAAAAATCCTATAGTATTTAATTTGTTCATCCCAAATATATAGTTCTATGGGCGTCGAAATATAAATAATCTAACTTTTTGCTTAAACCTAGCCATTAGGATATGAAATAGCATAACAATAAGATCAAATAAGGAGTACCAAAAACTATTATATTAAAAATATAAGGTAATCACTATTTTTAATATGTCTCTTACCAAAGTAGGAGAGAAATCATAAGGCTCAAATCATAAGTAATATTATAAGCAATAAGATGAAATTAAAGAGATCCAGTCCACAAGTGAAAATGTATTATATTTGAATGTAAATTTTGATATCATATTAAAAGATTTATTTTCTCCTTAAAACCAACAATAAAGAAAGAAATTAGATCCTTTCTAACATCAGTAGATACTTGTAATATTAGTTAGGAAAAAAATTGTGCAAATTGCCCTACACTAACTTTACACACACACTGACACACATATGTATAAAGAAAAAGTGAAAGAAATAGAGATGTATGCCTTTGATGGAATCATTGCAAGTCATTGATGGCGTTAGAGAGCTAACTTGAACATTATGATGATGAGGAAGATGGTGGCTTTCGGTGGTCTCTCTTCCTTCATGGGCACAAAGGCACAGAAAACCAGAGAAAGTAAGGAGGATAACGCATTGGAAGGGGGACATGCAAGTAGCCATGAATTAGCCTTTCCCTCAAGATTATGTTGCATGCACCAGTGGCCTCCTATTTATTGTCTTGAAGCTGGTGGGCCTCTTAATTATTATTATTTTTGGGTAAATATGCTTTCTCTCCTTCGAAAAATATACATACGTGTATATCAAAGGTTTGACAATTGGTCCATCAAATTGTTTGGCTACTGATAAGTCCTCTCCTCATTTTAATTATTAATTTTTTTTTATTTTTTTAGGCAATAGAAGTTACTTTAAGTTAACCATGACCAAGTTTGAACCAATCAACAATACTCACATGAGTACCTTTTTTGATAACCCTATCGAAAGGGGACAAGAAATAACTAAGTCATGCTATGTTCATGATGTTCTCCTTACTCTTACCTAAAGGATAGGGAATCTAGTTACCTCATGGGCATTGAAAGGCACCCCTGGCTGGGTTTTGATCGCAAATGTTCTTATCACATATTGGTTCTAAGGTTTGTTTATCTTTTCATTTATTTGGACGGAGCTGCTTGTGTTTTAGTCTTAATGATGGATGATTAATATGGATAGTTGAGTTTTCTAGAGCCACTCAACTTCAGATTTTTTTCTTCTGCCCCATCCTTTCTATCCTCAACCTTTATTATCAATATCGTGATTTCAATATTTTCATTTTTTTTTAATAAATTAAGTTTCTTAGAGCCTCATATTATTAGCAATTTGGAAGAAATCTTGACCAAGAAAGTTATGATTTTACAAGTATTCCTAATTTTTACGTCATATTGAATACCAATACTGACAAGCTATGTGATGCAAAAATAAATCAACTATTATGATTTTATTAGTTTGGACACATCACATTTACTTGAATAAATATCCTGAATGGAGGAGCTTGTGTGCAGAAAGTCCAAAGTAACTCTTGCAAACACGATTTTTATTTTTTTTTTCAAATTTGAAACCGACGAAAGTCTCATCGGGGAGACAAACATGACATAGATAACATCCATATAAATATACATAACTTCCTGGCTTTTGTTTTATTTAATTTCATACCTCATTAAGTCATTTTTACCGGGATTTTATTCTCCATTGGTTTTCCCAATGGCTTACAGAGTGACTAATGTAGCCCTTATACGTATTGCTTCCCTGCAAGAGCTAAGCTTTGCTAGCACAAAGCTTCTCTTTGTGATTACCGCTGCTAAAGCAGTTTTAATCACTTACAACTACCAGGACCAAACCCAACCCGGCCCCCGGCAACATCGTACACCACCTCCAACCTCTTCTGCTGAACGTTCCCGAAGAATGATATGGCCTTAGCATTGGCGTTCCCAGCAAAAGCCAAGCAAACCTGCGAGATCTTTCGAGCCAGAAACACCCCGGCAGGGTCCAGCTCCACTTTGACCCCACCGCCGAACGAGAACGCTATCTTCGGGAAAGCAATTTCTTTGTACTTGGTGAAATCATAGCAAGTGTCGAGTATCAAGAATGCCTTGGTTAGAGGATATTTTTTCATCGCCTCACGAACCGCTGTCCTCAAGGCACTGTACGCCGCGGGTGGCAGGCGCGTGATGACAGTCCCCGAGTCGATGACGGTCCTGGAGTCTGAGAAGACCGAAGCCGAGATCTCTAGCTTGCGTCCCCCGACGAAGATTCCGGTGGTGTCTAGGCCGTAAAACGACGTGCCCTCGGAGGCCTTTGAGAGAGGCGTGAATTGGATGGAGTTTGAAATTCCACCACTACTCTTCCCGAACGTCAGGTGCCCAGTGGCGCTAGGGGTTGAAGGGAGGCAATAGGAGAAGAAGCGACCGTAGCTTGCTGCTGTTTGTTCGACGAGGGAGATTGAGTTACGACCCAGACCCATCAACCCAGCGATGCCGACGAAGAGGCCTCGGTTGTACTGGCCACAGCCAAATAGGAAGTCGTTGAACACGTCTTTCGGAGTTAGGGCCAGTCTCTCTTTGGCGAAGAAGCCGATGGAAAATGACCGGTCGACGTATTGTATGCCGTACACACATGTGGAGGCAGAGCACCCGGATTTGATTCCTGCATGAATATATGCATTAGGACTACATTTTGAGAATTTTTTATAAGAAAAAAAAGATCAACATAGACTTGAAATGACGTTTTAGTTGTTATTAGGGGTCTTAATATGATATTAAAGTGTAATGATTTTTTCACATAATGCAATCAGAATTTATAGTTCTTTACAACATTATTCCATATTTTTTAAAAATATTACAACACATTTAACTCACATATATAAGGTGTTAAAGTCTATGATTAGAGTTCTTGCTAGCTCACTACTAACTGACTAAGTGAAGAATGGATTGTTAATTACGTTAAATTGCTGCCAAGTTCAACAAAAGGGACGAAACTTTTACCCCAAACTTTAATAAATACATCTTAGCCAATAATAGGACTAACATAAGTGCAGCAAGAGTTACCTGTGCCGGAAGTGAGTTGAGAGCACGAAGGAGAATTACATGTGATGTTTTTGTAAGTCCCGGATGCCCGGGGGTCGAAGATTTGCTCCTTTTGTTTGTAGCAACTTTTAACACATGGCTTACATTGGGTCCAAGTGAGGTCGCTGCCGGTATCGAATGCAAGAGTCAAGTCCTTACTGGGTGTGCCAAGGGCCACGGTCACAACATAGTTGCCGTAGCCTAAGGTGACGCCGGACTTGGCTGGGATTTCAGCGAAGTCCTCCGAGAACCTCGGTTCATCGACGTCCAACTTCTTGGAGAACTTGGAGTTGATCCACTTCACCCGAGATTCGTCTTGTTCCAGTATTTCAGCGTAAGTTGGAGCTTTTGCATTATCTTGGTTAAGTCGGGAGCATGGACCGTATCTATGTACCACAGTCAAGGATGCCTTTCTGCTGGGACCTATATGTCATTTACCGATCTGTTAGAACATATCGGCAAGCCATTTTGAAGTTCTTTACGATTGATTTGAATCAAGATTCATGCAGAAAAACTTGCTTTGAGAAGATGTGTTCAAGAACATCAATAATTGAAACTTAAATAGGGACTTCCAATCCCAGCAGATTTTCCACTGAAATTGTTTCATGTTCCTTTTGGCGCTGTATTGCTGAACCTCCCGATATTCATTGATTCTAGTGATTGTGCTTGATGAATTTAGAGATGTTGTATGAATAAAACCACTGACTCCATAAACAGAAAAACAATTGATAATATCAACTAATTTTGACAGTTCAACTCTATACAATTCTTCTCATCCTTGCTTCTTAGAAAAGAGTTTTTGGAATAAAAGAGAAGATGAGTAACACTATAAAGAATTCAATTTCCTTCTTTAGAACAAACTATCTAAAGAGAGTACACTTGAACTTGAATTTATAATGAAGATATCAATTCAAAATATTGACAGTGTAAGAAAATTAATCTTTAATATGTTCTATCATCCCAAGTGTGGAGCAATCCATAGTACTAGGATGAGACAAATATAGCTAAGAGCTAATTTTTGATAATGTATTTCATTCAACTTGGCTTCTAATATTATGTTAGAAAAGATTTAATTTTTTCATTCAAAATTAGTTGTGAGGAGAATCAAACATCTGAATTTGTAGAGAGGATGTCATATCAAAATATTAAATGTAAAAACAAATAGATCCAACCCATAATTGAAATATTGTCATGCTTGAATCTAAATTTTTATACCATATTAGAAAGCAAACTTTTTCCTTCAAACAAACTTTAAAGAAAAGAAGCTATAACTTTTCTAACACCAATCTTGTAGTACTAATGAGGATAAAAATGAATCAAATTTCTACTAAAAGAAAGGGAGAAGGAGAGAGAGAGAGAGAGAGAGATTTATGCCTTTGGAATCACTGCAAGTAGTTGATGGTATTAGAGAGCTAATTTGAACAATATGGTGAAGAGGATGATGGTGGCTTTTAATGGCCTTTGTTCCTTCATGGGCATGAAGGCACACAAAACCAGTGAAAGTTAGAAGGATAACACAAAGAAAGGAAGATATACGAGTACCCATTGATAAGCCTTTCACTCAAGATTGTGTTGCAAGAACCAGCAAACTCCTATTTATTGCCCTAGAGCTGGTGGCCACATAAGATTTATACCACGTACACACGTAGGAGAGAGGAAGGGGGTTCTTTTTGGTAAATTTGCTTTCTCTCCTTTGAAGAAAATTCAAACGTATCTATCAAAGGTTTGAGAATGTGTCATTCAAATTGTCTAGTTAGTGATACGTCCTTTTCTCGTTTTAATTTTTGTTTTTTGGTGAAACTTTTTTGTTCCATCTTGTACTAATTAGTGAGGTTTTAATATCTTTATGGGCAATAAAGGTTGTGTAAGTTAACCCTGCCCAAGTTTGGACCAAATAGAAATACCCAGATGAGTTCCTTTTTGATAACGAAATGCAAAGAGGACTACAAATAACTAAGTCAAGATATATTCCTTACTCTTACCTAAGAGATAGGGTATTTCTTAGTCTCATGGCCATTGAAAGGCACCCAAGGCTGGGTTTTGGCCACATATGTTCCTATCATATATGGATTCTAATGTCTATTTATCCTTTTATTTATTTAAATTGGAGTAATTTGATATGGATGGTTGAGGTTCTTATGGCTTATGTTCACATGTAACATCAACATAGTTCCAAAGCTTGATGACATGAAAGAAGATAAGGTTATGTGAATTATAACAATTGGAAAGTTCTTAATCAATTTAGTATGTAAAGCCCTCATTTCCCAACAACATAGAGTTAATTGGTTTAGAATTATATGATTTAATTATGTTGTCTCTTGATACTCAATGATAATATGATTGGCAATCTATTATCATTGAGTATGATTGAAAGGCACCCAAAGCTGGGTTTTGGTCACAAATGTTCTTATCACATATGGATTCTAATGTATGTTTATCTTTTTATTTATTTACATTGGAGTAATTTGATATGGATGGTTGAGGTTCTTATGGCCTATGCTCACAGGTAACATCAACATAGTTCCAAAGCTTGATGACATGAAAGAAGATAAGGTTATTTAAACTACAACAAATGGAAAGTTCTCAATCAATTTAGTATGTAAAGCTTTCATTCCCCAATAGCCTAGAGTTGATTGGTCTAGAATTATATGGTTTAATTATGCCATATCTTGATACTCAATGATGATATGATTGGCAATCTAGAATCTCTTAGCAACCAAGGATTAGGTGGCTCCTTTAAGATGTAAAATGGAAAAGTTTGTGTTCCAAAATTTGTGTTTCTCTATTTTGTTTATGCTATTGGGAATAAAATGAATGATATGATATTTAGAAAGAATATAAATTTTGAATGTATAACTCTTCAAGCTATCCAAAAACTTGTAAAAGATAAATTTAGTTATATTACATAGATTTTCAAAATTATTGAAAATTTATTTATTTAGCATGCTTAGAGGCTTAAAAAGACTGTTTATGATATGATGTAATATTGTTTAAGGTCTTTCCTTAAGGGTACACCTCCAACCATCGTGTATTAATGTATTTTATATATAAATTCTTTACTTAGCATAAAAAAAAAAAGCTTTAGAGTTTTTCTGCCCTCAACCTTTTTTTTATCCATATTCTGAGGCTTTAAGATTTTCCTACTTCAAAGAACCATCAAAGATTTTTTTTGTTCTTGTGATTTTTTCTCTTTGTCAGTATAACAACTCACTAGATGACCCATAATATATTAGGTTTCTTAAAACCTCGTATTATAAGCAATTTAGAAGAGATATTATCCAAGAAAGTTGTGATTTTACAAGTATTCCTAATTTTGACCCTATGTGAAACACTAGTTTTGATAAGCTATGTCATGCAAAAGTAAATATAGATTATTACTTTATTACTTTATTACTTTATTACTTTATTACTTTGGACACACTACATTTACTTGAAAAAAAATCCTGGATGGAGGAGTTTGTGTAGGGAAAGTCCAAAGTAACTCTCGCAACCATGACATATATAAAATCCTTATAAATATAAATAACTTGCGGGCTTTTTATTTTATTTTATTTCGATACCTATCTCAGCTCATTTTCACTCGGATTTTATTTTCCATTGGTCTTGCATGCAAGAGTTAAGGTTGCTAACACAAAGCTTCTTTTTGTGATTTTAGCTGTTAAATCAGTCTTAATCAGCTACAACCACCGGGAGCAAACCCAACCCGGCCCCCGGCAACATCGTACACCACCTCCAATGTCTTCTGTTGGACATTCCCGAAGATTGCTACGTCGGTGGCATTGGTGTTCGCGGCAAAAGCCAAGCAAAGCTGAGAGATGCTTGGACCCAAGAACACCCCGGCGATGTCCAGCTCCACATTGACTCCACCGTTGAACGAGAACGCTATGTCTGGGAACTCAATTGCGTTATACTTGCTGAAATCGTAGCAAGTGTCGAGTATCGAGAATGCCTTGGTTAGAGGATATTTCTTCATCGCCGCACGAAATGCCGTCCTCAAGGCCTTGTACGCCGCGGGTGGCAGGCGTGTGATGACAGTCCCGGAGTCGATGATGGTCCCGGCGTCTGAGAAGACCGAAGCCGGGATCTCTAGCTTGCGTCCCCCGACGATGATTCCGGTGGTATCCAGGCCGTAAAATGGCGTGCCGTCGGTGAGCTTTGAGAAAGGTGTGAATTGGACGGAGTTTGAAATTGCACTGCTACTCTTCCCGAACGTTAGATGCCCAATGGAGCTGGAGGACGAAGGGATGCAGTAGGAGAAGAAGCGTCCATACTTGTGTGCGGTTTGTTGGACGAGGGAGACCGGGCCGCGGCCGAGACCGATTAAACCAGCGGCGCCGGAGAAGAGGCCTTGGTTCTTCTCGCCACAGCCGAAGAGGAAGTTCTTGAACACATCTCTCGGGGTGAGGGCCAGTCTCTCTTTGGCGAAGAAGCCGACGGAAACCGACTGGTCGCCGTATTGTATGCCATACAAACATGTGGAGGCAGAGCAAGGGAGGTTGTTTCCTGCACCGAGATATGCATTAGGACTCCATTTTGCTAGTGATTTTCTATCAACATGATACTATAGATAATTAATAGGAACTCTTGAATTTTATTTAAAATTTATCTTTATAAAAATCAACTATTCTTAGATTGGTTTTTGAGCATGATTAAATTTGTATTGTGGTATTAGAGTTTAAGTGTAATATCCATATTTTCAAAGTAATGGTTTTATTACATAGTGCTGTTGTAATTTATCTAGTCACCCTAATAGTTCCCTATAACAATATTCCAAGAATGATTTTGGACATTATAGCAGGTTGTCTTTGGTATGTATACTGAAATTCGAATATATATTTCAAAGGGAAAAATTAAAAAATTATTAATTATGGTTTCTAATTTTTAGACTCAACTTTTGGTATCAATGTTTAGAAATATATCTATTCGTAATACAAATTGGTTATGTTACTGTTTCCAATGATAACTAATTATTTAAACATGAGAATGTTAACTATATAAAAACTTGTGATACGAAGTAGTTAACCTTTCATTAATAAGGAAAAATTAATTGCTACCCACTTTGTAAGAATAACAGGGAACAAAGCATATTTTAGATTAAAAAAACAAACTCACACATTGTCAAAGTATTGAACTTAGGATCAAAAGATTTTGGGTAACACATATTCACCACTGAACTAAGCATTTGCTGAAAAATTAAAAAAAAAAATCCCAGAAGTTAAGATGTTATTAATCACAAAGCCATGTTGTTGATTTAAACCAAAGAATTATATTTAATTTTTTAATTGGAAGTCTCAAAGGGTAACGAGTTTTTACCCAGATTTTTTACGTTTTCGTTCCAATGATGTGACCAACATGAATGCAGCAAGTATTACCTGTAGCAGAAATGAGTAGGGAACACACTTTCGAGTTACATGTGATGTTTCTGTAAGTCTTGGATTTCCGTGGGTCGAAGATTGGTTCTTTTTGTTTGTAGCAGCTTCCGAGGCAAGGCTCACATTGAGTCCAGGTGAGATCACTGCCGGTATCGAAGATGAGGGTCAAACCATTTGTGGGTTTGCCAAGGCCCACAGTCACGACGTAGTTGGCGGAGCCAATGGTGGCGCCGGACTTGGCGGGTATGTTGGCGGAGGCCCCTGAGGACCTTCGTTTTTCAGTGCCCAAATTGATGGAGAGCCTGGAGTTTATCCACTTAACCCGGGATTCGTCTAGTTCCAGGATTTCAGCGTGAGTTGGAACTTTTGCATTGTCTTGGCTAAGTTGGGAGCATGGACCGTATTGGTGCACTACTGTCAACGATGCCTTTTTATTTGGACCTGTGCTTTCATTTACCGATCAGTTAGAACAAATTCACATGCAATTTTGAAGTTTTTTTTGATTGAATTTGAATTAGGCTTCAAACATAAAACTTGTTTGATTTTTTTTTTCTTTTTATGCGCACATCTAAAGTTATATACTCATGTGTCAAACTAAAACCAAAAAATTCTATACAATATTTGTTTCCACTTAAGCCAAACACTTGTCGAATAAAACTTATTTTGAAAAATATGTTCAAGAACATTAACAATTGAATCTTAAATAGAGGCTGCTAATTTCAACAAAGTTTCTACTCAAATTGTTTTATGCTTTTTTTACCCCTATATCAACCAACTAGTACTTCTATTATATCTTAAAAGAGTCATTTCTACCTTTAAAACTATTTTATAAGGAAGAGGCATGTTAAATCTACCCTACCTAAATCTTATTTATAAATAATCTTCAATGACATAGAAGCTCAAGCAGGCTAATCATAGTGGGTCCTTTTTAGAATAAAATATGTTGACAAGTTGAATTCTTGAAGATAAAAGAATATTTTAAAGATTAACAGATTATTCTCCAAAATATTCAAAGAGGATCTTTATTAAGTATGCTTGTGTTTGTGTTTCAATTGATCAGTTAGCAGTCCAAGAATGCCTATTCATTGTCAAGGAGATGAGACGTGCCTATAATCATTAATTCTAGTGACCCGTATTTAATGAATTTAGAAGTGCTGCACCAAAAAAGTCATAGACTCTAGTGACTGATAGAAAAGGACGGCAATGTCAAGCAATGGTGAGAGTTCAAACATACCCAACTTACTTGGGTCATTATTTCTTAAAGCATAATTTTTAAAATAAAAAATGGGTAATGTTAGAATAATTTAACTTTTTCTTAAAATTGAGTATCTAAAGAAGATATACCTTCACTTACAAGAAAAATTTCAAAGTCAAAATATTGATATTTTAAGAAATTACTACTTAATATGGTATCTCATCCTTAGTATGGATTAATCTATGGGTTATAAGATTAAATAGATATAACAAAGACTTTATTTTTAATGATCTATCATGCCTAAATTTCACTTATGATAATATGTTAGAAAAGATTTAATTTTCTCCCTGAAAATAATTTAACATATCATTGAGGGAATAACACTATTCAACAAATAAGATTGACACCAACTAAAAAGCTATAACAGGAATCTTGTCACAAAATACCACTAGCTGTCTTAGCAGCGATCGTATTTTCACATGAATCTGAACAAAGGAACGAGCAATTTGATGACTGCTGTTTAATTGAAGAAGAACCTAAAGAAAGCAACAAAGGAGTCCACTTCTATTGCTATGAAGTTCAGTTGCTCAACCCAGAGAGAGAGATTCCAAAGTTCAGTGACTAACCTTTGGTGGAGGGCTTGCAAGTGGTTGTCGGAAGTAGGGAGTTGATTTGCACACGCCTGTGATTAAGATTGTTGCTTTCTATTGCTTCTGTGCCTTCAGCGGCTAATCCCAGCTTCCATGAAGAACAAAGAAATAGAAGAGCACCGAAGAGGAAGAAAGTAAGGAGGGAGGAGGACATTGTTTAGCGTTCTCTTTCAACTATGTTGGTTTTGCATAAGCATTCCTCTGCCTTTCTGGGCCTTGTTATAAGCCAATTGGAGATACCATAGATCGTCATATCTCGCACGTCACCCCACTCTAAGAGGCCCCCAACACTCAAGGCTAATAAATAAACAATTTCAGTGAATTTGTTGGTGCCTGAAATAATTATGCTTTTTGTTGCTACTCTACCAAACTTAGAGGATTTGAGGTATCCGTACAAGATATCGACCACGACATATCAGGATGACTTCTTTGTTGAAGTAGATTTCTCTAATCCCATGACGATGATCTTGAAAGCTATTGAAACCAAGATGTGCCCTTGTAAAGACCCATTTGGCTAATGCAAAGGTTTCTTCAAAGAATGTGCGTATAAATAGGAACAACCCCGTTATTTACTCTCGGCAAACACCCACTCACCTTTACTTACCCAAAGAACAAAAAAGGAGGAAGAAGAAGAAGACCCACTTACTCACTGAATTGGATGGTTTGTTTCTGCAATGGGTCCACTTTGCCTGCAACTAAAAGCATTATAAAACTATTGGTGCACGTGATTGGTTTCTGATTTCAATTTCACACTTCAAAGATGTTGATGCGGCCACAATATATTATTGTTTCTTGCAGACTAAACCTTGAGTTGAAAGAGACATGTAGGTAGGGAAGGAGGGATGAAAACTCCGTGCTCTGAAATGATCCTGAGTTTAGCTCATAGCATGATTAGTTTCGGCAATGAATGGCTTGATAAGACAATGTTTAAGGGATATTACATTAGTTTCTGAGAAACTCGAAGTCGAAGATATCATTGTCATGGCCTACCAGGGCCCGTACCACCAGCCACCGATCAAACAGGTGCGGTGGTGGTCTGCTGGCCTTATAAACACTCATTTCTCATAATGCTAGGAATCTTGTAATGGTTGTGCGCCATAACCTATTCTTAGTGGGAATAAAATAGCTGAATTCTTATAGGGAATAGATAGAACGAGAAATGGCAAGAAAGAGCATGATTGATATCTTGTCTGCCAGCAGACCAGACTCCACTTCCAGCAAGTGGGGGAAGAACGCTGGACTCTGTCCCAAGATTGTTAAAGAAAGGGAGACTTTGATGGGATAGGACCCGCTTTCAACAATTGCTTTTCTTTGTATATCCTTTTCCTTCGATTTCCTGCGTTTCTTTTCTGGTTTCCCACTTTGGAGTGTGCCTGTAGAAGTAGACTACAAACAGAGTTTGGCAAGGACTCATTACAACCCTTGTTGTTTTTCCGCCAACAAGTATTTGTTAAAACTAATTGTGCCTTTTTGTTTCGAGGGAACTCCCACCATCCCATATTGGTAATGGGTAATGGCGCATTTTGACCTCTTTTTTCCAAACATAAAGATGAAATCACTTGATGGCTTGTGGAATAGGCACATATAGTTGGCAGTGGGATTCATGTCAACATGCAATTTTGATTGCTATGGAGTCCATTAGCACCAAAATTTTCTTCATGGAATACTCTTAAATCTCTTTACATTGAAATGCTCTACAACCTATCACAATTTTCTTGAAAATAAAAAATACATTTATGTAAATAAATAAGTTTAGATATAAAAACACCTAATTTTGTTCCATGATCATTTTAATATAATATTGAAATATCTCTTTTTTTTTGGAGGGGATAGGTAAAGAAAAGGGGATATGTATCAAATTTAAGACCTTTTAGATCTCAAACAATACCAACTATCAACTGAGCTAAAAGTTTATTAAAAAATATCTCATATCATTTATAATCTATCTAAAATATTAAATATATCTACTTTCATAAACTAATTTTAGAGAAAATGACTTAGATGTCGTGTTTGGATCTACCAAGGGAAGCAAATAGCTCAAATGGTGCAAATACATAAGAGAAATTTTCTGTTACCCTTCTTAAAGAAATAAACAATATCCAATGATTTCATTTCTTGAATAACACAAGCATCGAAAAGAGACTCCTTGAAAACCATTGGCTTGGTGTTTATAAGTCTTGGTAAGCCATTTGCCCTAGAGGGGGATGTGATGCACGACATGAAATGGAGATACAGCAAGGAAAAGGTGGCCAAAACAAGCCAAATTGGAGAACCTTCCTAAACACTATAGATTGAACCCAACAAATCTTGCCCATAGTGGGAAATCATTGACATGCGAGGCAAATGAATTTTTTTCTAAACAAAATAAGTGTACATCAATTATAACTACAAAATTGCTATGATCATAGACACTATTATTAGACCAAAAGCTTAAGTTATTAGTTGGAGTGCATACTATAATCTCTAAGAACTTTAATTTAGTGCCACCCAATAGGCTTGCTGATATGTGTCTCGCACGAATCACTTGGGCTCAAGCACAAGAACCAACCCACATAAATCCCTTTTGCAAGCAACGGGGTAGGCCCACCTTCCTGCCTCCCAGTGCTAAAAGATTCAAATATAGATGCTCTTAAGTACATCTTGACTGACATCCCGGCCAAGTCCGGCACAACCACGGGCTCTGTCAACTCTTAAAAGAGTTTAAGAAATATGATACACTAGCGATTAGGGGTACTTATATATTTAAAACTCACAATTAAGAAATTAAATATGATTATTTGGAATACCCAAAAGAAAAAAAAATCCTTTTTTTCTCCTTCAGGCATTTACTATATATATCAACAATATGGGTTGTGATCACTAGGATCTTAACTTGTTTGGAGTTTGTGTGAAGCGAAGTCGAAAGTAACTCAAATGATTAGGGGTACTTATATCTTTAAAACTCATAATTAAGAAATTAAATATGATTATTTGGAATACCCAAAAGAAAAAAAAATCCTTTTTTTCTCCTTCGGGCATTTACTATATATATCAACAATATGGGTTGTGATCACTAGGATCTTAACTTGTTTGGAGTTTGTGTGGGGAGAAGTCGAAAGTAACTCTTGCAAACATGACATATATAACATCCCTATAAATATTCATTACTTATGGACTTTTTAATTTATTTAACTTCGGTACCTATCCCCTGTTATTTTTACTCACATTTTACTCAAGCCCTTACCCGTATTGCTAACTTTCAATAGCAAAGGTTGCTAACACAAAGCTTCTCTTTGTGATTAGCGCTGCGAAATGAGTCTTAATTAGCTACAACTACCAGGACCAAACCCAACTTGGCCTCCGGCAACATCATACACCACCTCCAATGTCTTCTGCTGAATGTTCCCGAAGATTGCTACGCTGCCTGCGTTGCTGTTGCCGGCAAAAGCCAAGCAAACCTGCGAGATGCTTTGAGCCAAGAACACCCCAGCAGCGGGCAGCTCCACGTTGACCCCACCGCCGAACTCGAACGCTATCTTTGGGAACGAAATGTCATCGTACGCGGAGAAATCGTAGCAAGTGTCGAGTATCGAGAGTGGCTTGGTTAGAGGATATTTCTTCATCGCCGAGCGAAACGCCGCCCTCAAGGCGCTGTACGCCGCGGGTGGCAGGCGTGTGATGACAGTCCCAGAGTCGATGATGGTCCCTGAGTTTGAGAAAACCGAAGCCGGAATATTTAGCTTGCGTCCTCCGACGAAGATTCCGGTGGTGTCCAGGCCGTAAAACGACGTGCCGTCGGTGATCTTCGAGAAAGGTGTGAATTTGATGGTGTTCGAAGTTCCACTACTGCTCTTCCCAAACGTGAGGTGCCCAGTGGAGCTTGAGGATGCAGGCAGGCAATAGGAGAAGAAGCGTCCATACTTGGATGCGGTTTGTTGAACGAGGGAGATCGGGTCGCGGCCAAGACCGATCAACCCAGCGGCGCCGACGAAGAGGCCTTGGTTGTTCTGGCCACAGCCGAAGAGGAAGTCGTTGAATACGTCTGTACGTGTGAGGGTCAGTCTCTCTTTGGCAAAGAAGCCAACAGAAAACGACTGGTCGCCATATTGTATGCCGTACAAACATGTGGAGGTAGAGCAAGAGGGGCTATTTCCTGCATGGATACATGTGTTAGGACTACATTTTGTTGATGATACTCCATTAACATGAATTTAGCAATGATTACCTGTAGCAGAAGTGAGTTGAGAACACGCATTTGAGTTACATGTGATGTTTGTGTAAGTGTTGGATGTCCGTGGATCGAAGATTTGCTCCTTTTGTTTGTAGCAACTTTTAAGACAGGGCTGACATTGGGTCCAAGTGAGGTCGCTGCCTGTGTCGAATATTAGGGTCAAGTCCTTCTTGGGTGTGCCAAGACCCACGGTCACAACATAGTTGGCGGAGCCCAAGGTGGCGCCGGACTTGGCCGGGATGTCGGTGGAGGCTGTTGAGAACCTAAGTTCCTGTGCACCCAATTTCTTGGAGAGTCTGGAGTTGATCCACTTCACCCTGGATTCGTCTTGTTCCAGGATTTCAGTATGAGTCGGAATGTTTGCATTGCCTTGGTTGAGTTGGGAGCATGGACCATATTTGTGTACCACCGTCAGTGTTGCATCGCTATATGGACCTGTTAATAAAAATAATAAAAATAATAATAACCTTGAGTTTAGAAGATGTGTTCAAGAACATCAATAATTGAATCTTAGATGGGGGCCGGCAACCCCAACAATTTTCTATTGAAATTGTTTTATGCTTCTTTTGGCACTATATTGATGAACCTAACACCTTTATTAAATTTTAAAGAGTTACTTTCTCTTTTAAAATTATCTTGTGCAGAATATACATGTAAATAATTTTTAATATTTTATATTTCCTAAATCTAATTTGGAAATCATCTTAAAATGTTATACTACCATAGTGTGGGCCTTTCTTGAAAGAAGACATTTTGTCATGTTGAACTCTCACAGGCTGAATCCAAACTCAAAGGTTAAATCCAACACTTTCACAATGAAAAAATTAAATAAAAAATGAGAGTTTCAAAAATTAATAGATTATTCTTCAAGACATTCAAAGAAGGTGATTGTTAAGTGTGTTTTGAGTCTGTGTTTCAATTATGTTAGCCGTCATAGAGGACTAACTAGTTGTCCAAAGAACTACTCATTGTCAATGAGATGGGACCTACCTATAATAATAGATGCTAGTGACCCATATTTGATGAATTTAGAGATGATGTAACAATAAAATCATAGACTCTATTAACGGATTCAAAAAAAAAAAAAAGACTTTGACAAACTATTGATACTATTAAATACTTTTCAGAGTTCAAAATAAATACAATTGACTTAAAGGAATTGAGTATTCTTTAAGGTTATCTATTTTTTATTTATTGTAAAAATTTAAATTTAAATATCCTTTTATCTCAAGTATAAAATAATCTATAAATAATGAAATAGAATGATAGACCAAATGTAACATAAATCAAATGGTGATACATCACACCTAAATTATACTACCAATACCATTTTAGAGAGACTTTAATTTCATATCTTAAAACTGCATATTAAGAGAATAAATCATATTAACTTAAAAGAATATCATATCAAAATGTTGGATATAGAAAACACTATTCAATAAATATGAGAGATACCAACTATAAAAAGCCTTTAACAAGAATCCCGTCATAAAGTACCAATAGCTATATTATCAGCAATCGTATTTTCACATGGATCTAGAACAGGGCACGAACCTAAAGAAAGCAACGAAGGATTCCACGTCTACATCTATGAAGTTCAGAAGTTCTTCTACCAAGAGAGAGAGAGAGAGAGAGAGAGAGAGAGAGAGAGGGATGCGAGAGTTGTGTGATAAACCTTTGGTGGAGGGGACGCAAGTGCTTGATGGTAGGAGAGAGTCGAAGCGAAAATGACTGAACTTGGCCTCACCGCTTTCAATTGCTTCTGTGCCCTTCACGGCCAATCCCAGCTTCCATGAAGAACAAAGAAATAGGAGAGCACTGAAGAGGAAGAAACTAAGGAAGGAGGAGGACATTGTTTAGCGTTCTCTCTCAACTATGTTGTTTTTGCTTGTGCATTCTTGTTGTCTTTGTTGGCCTTATTATAAGCCAATGGAGGTTCCATGGTTCATCATATCTCACACGTCACCCACCCAAAAGGCCCCATTACTTAAGAAAAATAAATAAATAAATAAATAAATTTCAGGCTACATGGTGGGTGCTCGAAATAATTATCCCTAACGTTGCTACTCTACCAAACTTACAGGACTTACAGGAATTCGTACAAGATACAAAGAAATTAAGATGATTAAGATGATTAAGATGGATCATCAAACTCTTACACCTATGTCTAAGTTTGAACACAAGTTTGTTTTCTTCTATCATCTTCAATGCTTTGTAGTTTAGGCTATTTTTTCTATCATTCTTGATTCCTCCAGGGATTTTTCAATATGCTAATGCTAGATTATGCATCACTTCTTGCTGACATATTTCCTTAGTTGATTTACCATGAATTTGCACAAATGATTGTCATTTTGGAGGTCATTCCATAATTTAAGTCCATTTGTCTACAAATGAAAGAAAAAAAAATTCCAGAAATTATTAGGAATTTTTAATTTGTTATCATTGTTCCTACTTTTGGACAAAGATCTTCTTTTTCTGGCTTGTGGCTACTAGTATCTTATATTCTTCAACATTTTATACTTTTCCTTCATTTACTTCATTTAGAAGCTTTTTCTTTTTTTAATAGATTATGGCATTTCCTTCCATTTTATACCATGTATCACGGCAGATTTGATGAAGGCAGAAAACATAAAGCAGCATTTGTGAACACATGTGGCTGATTTCTTCGTTGGGTATAATTCTTCAGCTGTCGTTACTTAATTTTCTCCAGTCCATGACGCTCATTTTGAAAGCTATTGAGACCAAGACGTGCACATGTCAAAGACCCATTTGGCTAGAGCAAAAGTTTCTTCAAAGAATTTGCGTATGAATTGGAACAACACATTCACTCATTGAGTTGGATGGTTTGTTTCTGCAGCTGGTCCACATTGCCTGCAAGTTGTAACTAAAAGTAATACAAAACTATTGATGTGATGTGATTGATTTCCAGTTTTCACTTTCACACTTCAAAGGGATTGATGCAGCCACAAATATGGTGTTGATAGATACATGTAGGTAGGGATGGGGGGATGGAAATTCCGTGCTCTTAAGTTTGTACCCAGAGTTTGGCTTATGATGTTTTAGCATTGGTAATCAAGAGATTGATAAGACAATGTTTAAGTGATATTACTAGATGAACTAAAAATCATGGTACTAGAATTGGGTTTAAACATAATTGTAGTGACATAATTCCACTTATATATCTGTTTTTCCTAGATTGGTAGGATAAAACAACAAACCAATCATACACACAAAAACATTTATAACTTTAAATAGTTTGAGATAAATCAGTTTTATGATTATAAATAATACGATTTAGTCTTTGTTCTCACTCCATAGCTAAACAAAGTAATATTCATAAACTTTACTAGAAAGAGCCAAAAATTTCATTGGAATACATACTCTTGTGTAGAGTTAAGACTAATGGGTAGCAACTACTTTTACAGAACATTAAACAATGTCTAATTTGCGGAAAAGTTGTGTTCTTGGTGCCCACTTGTGCTAATCTACTGGAGGAACTCGATCCTCAATTTCTGTGTCTTGAAAGCCAAATCTTTCCAACTCAGATCTTTTACCCCTTGCTATCTTACATCAGGCTAAAGCCAAAACGTCGTTGTGATAAGAGGTCTGAACATCTAGAAATGATTCCGGCCAGTACTTTTCCTGACAGAAAAGGCAAGGGTCGTTAAACCAGACTACATTTATCCTCAAGCAACTTATCAGTTGTTAGTAACTTTATTGGTGGGATGTTCTTTAAAACTAAATTGCTATGAGGGAAGAAAATGACAGGGTCATGAGTTGTTATCTTAGGGATAAATCTCTCACATTGAATTTTAATATATCTTACATTATTAATATACTAGTATCTTTTTTTTTTTTTTATGTGTGAAGATAATTTTTCAATATATAAATTAGTCTCTGTCACGTTTAGAACATAGGATGAATTGAAAAGAACAAACAAAGTGAAATTTTTAACATCTTGTATAAAATGTTGAACTTGGTTGCATGGATGTTTCTATAAAAACTTGTAGGTCAACACATCACTGTTATGCCAACCAGAAACCATGTCAGCAGCCACCAAGCAAACAGGTGCCGGTCGGTCCTAGTGGCCCTTATGAGCACTCATTTCTCACAACGCGTAAATCTTTTTATGGTCATGGGGCATAATCTACTCCGTCCGGGAATCAAAAAGCTGGATTATTATAGGGAAGACACAGAAAGAGAAATGCCAAGAGAGAACATGATAGGAATCTTGTTTGGCAGCAGACCATACTCCACTTCCAGCGAGTGGTGGAAGAAAGCTGGAATCTGCCCCAAGATTGTGAAAGAAAGAGACATTTTGATGGTTACCCAGCAGCCGCTTTCAACCATTTGCTTTTCTTTGAATATCATTATCCTTCCATTGCTTGTTTCTTCTCTTTCATATGGCACTTTGGAAGCGTGCCCGTAGAATTAGACTAGAAAAAGAAGTTAGGTGTGGAATAATTTCATTTCCTGTTGTTTTTCCACAAAACAGATATATATATATATATATATATATATATATATATATATATATATATATATATATATATATATGTATATATTAACAACCAGTCTTTATTTAGTGGCTTAAACTATAGAACAACAATTTACCTTAAAACATATTAAGTTAGTAAGAAATGTAATTGAGAGAATTCAAATCTAAAATATTTACTTTGCAAGATCCATCACACAAGTCCTAAACATATATTTGTTTAAAACTAACTATATTTTTGTGTTTTAATGGAATTCCGGCCATTAATGACAATGGTAATGGGATGAGAAATTTTTTTCAAACGAATTATGTGTTTGTGTTTTAAGGGAATTCCTACCATCCCACATTGGTAATGGGTAAGGAATCGCGTATTTCAACCCCTTTTTGTCAAACATTAAGACGAAATAGGCATATAGAATTAGCAGTGGGATTCATGTCAGCTTGCACTTATTGACATCTATGATCGAGCCTGTTAGCATCAAATTTTTCTTTACGGAGCCCTCTTGGATCTCGTTTTTGTTGGAATGCTTTGTAACCTCCCGTGAAGTTTTCTTTAAAATTTAAAAGATGTCCACCTCTATATGTCAATTTTATAGAACAAAAAAGGGTTCAATAAATGACTTGCGTAAATAAGATCTTATTACAAACGATAATATATATATATATCCAAAACCTTGCACATTTTATCAATCAAGAAAAACCTAATTTAACATTATGGTGGATGTGATGGAATGTTAAAATATCTCACATTATTCACAGTCTACTAAAATCATCTTTAAAATATAGAACACTTCTAATAGTACACGCCAATTTTAAGGAAAATGACTTCCATGCATACGATAGATGATGTACCCTCCACTTGTTTATTGAGATATCAGCAGCATTCACGAGAAGGATTCCATATGCCAGCCAAAAGCAAACACTATGAGGCTGGAAAGCAGCTCCAGTGAAACAATTGACTTGGAAGTCTTGGTAAATCATTTGGCGTGGAGGAAGATTCAATGCACAACCGGAGAACCTTCCTGGAAAGCTACTGATTGAACCCAACAACTCTCACCCACAGTGGGAAATCATTGACTTGGGAGGCAAGTGAAGTCTTTTCAGATTCACGGATCAGAACCACAAGACTTTTAGTCATAATAATGTTCCATTTCTTGTCTAATGCTATTGGTACTACCAAAAGCTGGCTAAAATGATATTATTGTCGTTGAAAACAATTGGCTTGAGATTTGTAAATGTTGGTAAACCATTTGTCCTGAAGCGTGATGCAATGCACCAGCCAAAATGGATATATAGCACTAAAGGAGTCCAGAACAAGCCAAAACTGGAGAACCTTCCTGTAACACTACAGATAGAACCCACAATTGACTTGGGAGGCAAGTGAAGTTTTTCAAAAGAAAATTAAGTGTACACAGATCAGAACCACAATACTCTAGTCATGATGATGCTTCATTTCTCGTCTGGTGCCATTGAAACTAGTCAAAACAGTATTACACTGACCAAGAAATTAAGGAGATGGATAAACATATCAACTCAATACAAGATGCTGTCAAAATCATGGGGGATGGAGGGGGGAGGAAAGGGATAACACTGGAAGTTAGTCCTTCAAAAGAGTGCTGTCTTTGGGTGCACAAGCTCGGTTCATCTAGAAGACTGCTATCTTGCCGAGGTATGTTCTGCTAAAGTACAGGGATTTAAAGATCCAAGACATTATCACCAAGATCACTCCTCAAAAGAAAGGACCTCCTCTGAAACATCCAATACCTCCTCAACTTCAATTTCTTTTGCCTCGTACTCCTCCTCCTCGTCACTGGCTTCCCCATCCCTGAGATTCTGCCTCTCCATTTTTTCTTCTTCATGCAGCCGCTTCCACTCATTCAACCACTTCTCCCATTCATCCTTCAACATCCTCCTCTTTTCGCGATCTTGCTCACTCAATAGCAGTGAGACGTCCTGGTCCTCCGCCTCATACTTCTTACTGTACTTCTTTAAGTTCTTTGCAATTTCTTCTTCCTTCTCAGGACTCAAGAATGATGGTGGCCTTGGGCGCCACAAGTACTGTCACAAGAATAAGAAAATCAGAATAAGCAAAAGAGTTGTAATTTGATATGTCCCACAGCAAGGGCAGAGATTGATAGGACTCGCCCACCGCACATACAACCAAGGGTTCCTTAATAGATTGTATTTCATTCATGCATATCTACAAAACCACAAATTTGGATTCCTCTTGCGAATCTTGCTTAATACTGGGAACACTATTAACCTCCAACAAATAGCCTTAAGATTTGAACATTTACTTTATCTCCTCACACATACTAATCTATGGTATCATTTACAATTTATAAAGAACACTACAAGCAATAGAAGGTCAACCCCGTTTACCTGAAAGAAATGATCCTTAAGAATCCTATAAAGTAGCTTGCCATTGAAGGACCATATGTTGAAACCATTTTCCATCTCATGAACTGAAGTCACTGAAGTTGCAACATACCTACAGATCGAAAAAGATCATACATCAGAACCAAGATCAAAGCACACATCGAATAAACAAAGCATTGCACTTTGGCTAAATTTAATCAGGGCCCAACATTTAAAACCACCGATTAGTTTGACAATTCAAAAAAGCTTTTACCTTCCAGTGGGATCCCATTCAATATCTGTTGCCATAAAATGCTCAGCTGTTGCCATGGTTTCAAGCTCATCCACATTGTAAAATTCCAACTGTCCATTGAGGCCCTTTAATCCGGCAAGAATTATGTAACGGCCAGAAGGTGACCAGAAAAGAGCATTTGCCTGTTTTCCTTTCAGCGTAGTAAGCTTTTTCACTTTGTCTGCGTTGTTGGCAGAACGCATGGAGTAAAAACTTATATCTGGTCTTGGGTTATCACCGTGTATAACTGCAAACCTGTGACCTTTTGGCTCCCAAGCAAAGGCAATGATTTTGTCATTCTTATTCTCCAGCTCAAATACCTCAATAGGAATATCCCGTTCTCTTATACGGAAAAGCTCAAAGCCAGTATATGTGCTTTTCTTTGTTTTTGTGTATCGATCAACCTTCACGGCCAAATAATCACCATTGCTTTGCCAGTACATTTTGCAATCACTAACACTGAAAAGATTCTTCTGCCTCAACTCATCCTTACTCGGAATTTGCATAAGACTCACCTGAGAAACAGTTCGACAGCAGAATATTAATTTACTACAATTAATAATAAAAACAAAAGAACAAGACTTGCAAAATAAAAAGGACCATCATCATAAAACAATGCTCACCCTAGCAGGATGATCCCCTAGTTCAGGAACAAAGACTGCAAGAATTGGATCAGTTGGTGACCAGCAGAAGTCCACAACATTATCGATCTTCAGGGATTTCTTGTCAATAAGTGAGAAAGTCTCCGTTTCATAGACAGAGATAATGTTTTTTCCAATTCTGGCAAAATATTTGTCCTCTTTTCCACCAGCCCACCTGGAAAATTAAACAAAAAAAAAAAAAATCATCCATTAGACTAATGGGTGGTAATGAAAACAGTCATTGTCAGAAAAGGGGGAAACACTTATTAGCAGGTCTATGAGGATTTGCCAATGAAGAAAATAACCTGAAAACAGGCCATGACACCCCTGTAACACCTCCAGTTCCTCCAATAGTAAAGTCATCGGCACTTCCCTTAAAATCCCGCATTACTTTTCCAGTTCTCACGTCAAAAATATTTAGCACAACCCTCTGAAACACAAATTTACATTATCAATGGTCCAGGGCCTAATAAATTTAAGTGATTAATGGATGGCAAAGTAGAAAAACTCACATTTGCATCACGGGGATTACTTGGTTCATGGCTGCTGTAGGTCACTAAGTATCTCTCACCAGGGGAAAAATCAATCAATTTTACCTGCAGTTAATATTAAAATGCTAAATGACAATGCAAAAAGGGAATGCAGAGTGAAATCAATAACTAGAAACCAAATTTCAACCTGAGGATGAGCATATCTCATAAGGCGATTGAAAGTACTGGCACCTCCCCAAACAGCAGCACCTTGCCTATGAACTGTTGCCAAGTAAGTGCCTAGTGGAGACCACTGCACAAAACTCTCGGTCCAGAACTGCAAAGGTAAACAAGGAGAAAAGTTCACCAAAGTGTTATCTACATAGAAAAGTGAGAAACAAGTGAATCCAAGCACTAAAGTGGTTAAAATCATGTGCTTGATGGTGCTTAGTTTAACTTCATGAAAATAAAATTATCATAGCTACAGCTTCCATTACTATCCTTACCTACTGGCCAAACAAATCAAAAGATTACACAATGTGTACATAGTTTTCTTCTGAAAATTATGTTAAAGAGCTACACAACATATAGTCTTAGAGTATAGTGATTGATTTTCTTTTTCAACTTATTCCTTTCTTTCTATAACTTCTTTTTTATCATTATTCCTATTCTTTTTGCTTTCCTATTTTTTTTGGTATTAACTTATAAGAAATCTCCTACAAAGGTTTTTGAAATAATATTATAGCACAAAACGCACCAGCACAAGTTGTAGGCCAATCCACTACCTAAAAAGACAGCTACTAATTATAGCATGAGAAAAAGTATCTTCCTATAAGTTGGCCAATTTGTTCACTTCATTTATTAGAATTACTCCATATCTCACTTATCCACACAAACACATGCAGGTGGAGAAGGGGGGGGTAACTCTTCCCAAAAAATAGATAAATCATGGTTTTGAGTGACAGCAGCAAATTAAATATACTCCTACTCACAGCACGCTTGTAAACAGGTTCAGGCTTCAGATGCCTCGCATCATTCCATAAAACCTCAGTATCTGAGCCAGCACGAATGACAAACTGATCACGAGCTTTCTCATCAGTCAGCCATTGTTGAAGATTTTCCTACAATAATAAGAGAGCATAAAACTTATTACACACTGAAAGTATTAAAAAAATAGCACAGATAGAGATGGTATCTATTGGTGGGAAATAAAAGACAGCAAAACCATCTGTCTCATCAGCAATAGAGAATTCCAAAAACATACAAAAAGCATATGAGGTAATTGTTTCGCAGCAAGGACAGATATCAAAATGGACAAAGGAAACACCTCAGAAATATGAGCAGCAGACAAACTGCCACATATTTCAAAAGGTTTTTTTAGACCACTAAACAATGTGAATTATACTTTTTCTGCAGTACAAGAGAATTAAACAAATTTCCATCCACAAATTTTATTGCACAGCATTAAATACGTTATGTACTTAATAGCACTTTAAATCCACAATTTGATTTCGCAAGATGTATGGTAAGGACCAAAAAATTTCAAAAGAGCTGAAACCTAAGAATGATAGGAAATTTAAATAAATACATTTTTTTATTCTCTAAAATCCCATATATTGCCTTGAAGAATAGCACTCTATCCATTTTATAAGAGAGAAAGTACTTGGATAATGATCCAAGATACAAGCATCAAATCATTTTCATATGAGCACAGAAACAACCATGAAGTTTAAACACAGTTTTTGAGGATAGGTAGATTACTCCATAACTCGAGTGCAGCTCATAATACAATTTCATGTGTGAATCATAACATAATGGACAGAATACATGAAACAAACTGATTTAAGAAATTACCCCTGGGGTATATGGCTTAAATTCAGGAGGAGCCCACTCATCTGGTACTTTCATGAACACATCAAATTCATCAAACATGTTAACGGCAAAAATATGAGATCTGTCCAACTTGTATCCATTTGTCTTCTCCTTAGCAAGTTCAGCTTCCTACATTAAAACAAAAAGAAACAGATCTAATGAAAATGCATTTAGCCATACCATTGCAATGGAACACCACAGAACAGCATTAATGCCCACAGCAAGTGCTTAGATATTTTGCCCAACAAGTTACACAAACTAGCTCAAAGAATACGTATGGAAATTCTTAAAAGTAGTCAAGTTGCATCACATATTATTTCAAAGGTAATCACAAAAAGGCTCAATTTTTAATCAAGCATTGTCCATCCACCTGAGATTTGATGAGCAAATTTTGGAAACTCAAGATACAAATGCTACAGCATTCAACAAACAAATCTAAGAAAATTTCTAACATCTTTACAGCTTACAAATATGAAGAAATAAAAAAGTAAAAAAGCAAGTCAGACATAGAACACTCTTCATGAACCTTATTAGGCCTATTTCCATCCGTAAAAATTAATCAAATTCAAATCACATATTCTAAAACCTTTAACAAATTGGATAGTTGAATCATCTTTTACACGACCAGTGCTGGCATGATATGCAGATGGTTACTGTTCTTTAAGAAGAAAAACTTCTAGTAACAACACAAACAAAAAGAACTCATGTACATGCATTTATGTCGTATTGAATGTATTTCTAACAAACTCCCGGAGGGATAATCTTTGGTAGAGATTTTTATTGCTACGGCTAAAGAATCTAAAGAGATAGTCAATAAAGAGAGAGAAAGGGAGGATTACCAGAGGTGTATTAAACTCGATAAAGCAAAAACCCAATGTTTTGTGCGTCTCAGGATCAACAGGCATCCACAACCCGTCATCTTTAATCACACCAATCTGACTGTAGATTTTACGAATAACGCCTTCCAACTTCTCGAACTTCTCACGAGGGACTACTGGCAAATTGTCCACAATGATAATATTGCCAAATCCAGTGTCAAGTTCCAAATTATCTCCTTTATGTAGGTCCTCATCGTCACTACAAGACCACAACCAAAGAATCAAAACCATAACATGATACAGACTTAAAAACACCCAAACTAAAACTAATCAGCCCCCTTCCATTACCTAACAACGCCAAAATCTTCGCCCGGAGGCAGACGTATCGCGTCGAGGTCGACGCTTGCCAGATTGATGCCAAGCCGATCCGCTGTCTCCTCTATTTCCTTCATCACCATCACTTCCGCCATGATTCTTACTTGGATTTTAGATTCTCCACAGAGAGAGGGAGACAGGAAGGAAGCCGACCCCTAGGGCTATCGTCGCCGCCAGAGTGAACGAGAGAAGGAGAGGAAACTAGGGTCTTCGAAAAATCACAAAGAAAGGAGGTTTTAAACGGCCGGGTCAGAGCGGTTTTAAATAAAACCAATCGGATGAGGCTCACCCGTCCCAGTCGGGTCGGACTTCATAAAATCATGCGGTATAATTTTTTGGTACTCTGGAAATTTGTTATAGCTAAGTAAACATCATGTGGTAATAATTTTTTGATACTCTGGAAATTTTTTTTAGCTAAGTAGACATTATACATTATTAACAAGCATATGATTCAATTAACAACTTGTACTACTTGGAATCAAAAGATTTCAGATTCAACACTCAATTCTTGTTCATCCACCATTTACAAGAAAAAAAAAATTAGCAGTTATATGTTGTTGGCAAGATTCCAAAATATGATGATGTGTTACTCTATATTAGTCATGTACAAATTAAAACTAGTTCAACAAACAGATTCTAACAACAAATTAAAATAATTTTATGAAAACATCCAACTTCTTTTTTAGAATCGAACCGACATAATGAATTTATAGAAGTAAAAATATATACTAAAAATAATTTTCTAGAATATGAAATCACTAGTTATAATTAGAAATACTATTGAATCCACAAAGCAATGTTGAACTTTTCTTTTCTTTCTATCTTTCTCTCTTAAATTTCCCAATGGTCTATGGTAAAGAAAAAATATATATATTGCTCATGTTAACAAGAAAATATTAGTTATTACATGTTAACATGTCATTATTTCTTTAAAACTGATTTTAAAGGAAAAGGATATAATCCTTTTTAATATACTTTAGAGTTGAAATCCAGAGACAGCAACTTAACATATAATCCTTCTTAATCACTTGCAGATTAAGTCATTGTAATTTCATCTCATTGTTTCATCAATGAAATTAAATTCCTGCAATTTCTCCACCCTTGGGTGTTGGATTGAAAATCGTGATTGGCTTGCATCGCTGATGTTTTATGCAGGAGTCTGCGACTAGAGATCATGAGTCGTCCAATATAGCAAAACTTGGATAGCTTTTTTTTTTTTCATGAAAATCAAATAACTTATATAAAACACCTGTTTCGAACGAAAAAACTTGTAGTACATGACTCTAAAATCTACAAGCTCTCCGGAGATACAATCGCCTACTTTCATTTTGTCTTTGTTTTGTTGGAAGATCCTTTCCTTGAGGATGAAGATCCCTTCTTTGAGAATGAAGCACCTTTCTTCATAGGTTTCCCCTTTGGTTTGAAATTGCTTGAAGATGGTGCAGACTTTTCCCTCTGGTTCTTTCGCTTCTCTCTTTTCACGTTGTACATGTTGATCGCCTGGATCCCAAGCAAAACATGTTCAAATGATCAGCAAAAGTTCAAGATCTGACTACAGCGGAAAGAAAGATGAATTTTACCTTATCAACGTTGAGGATCTCATGGGAATTCTTTGACATTAGCTTGTTAAGAACTTTCTCAGTTTGCTCCTTCTCTTGTGAGCCTACTATTCCTTTTCCTTCCACAACAGGCAGGAACTGAAACCATACACAGAAGATGTTGAGCCACCCAGGTGATAAGCACCCTTTTATCAGATAATCATTTGCGGTCTTAGAAGTTTACAAACCTTGCGATATTTCCCTTTATGCTGAGCAGGCTTCTCTCCCGGCAACTTCTTGTCGAATTTCCCACCACTGGCTGTGGCACTTGCTGCCAAACCAGCTACATTCCCAAGTTCATCTTTAGAGACTTTCTTGGGTGCAGCCTGGGTTCCTGTTATGGGCAGAGCTGTGGCAGCTAGTTGGACGTGGCTGCAGAAAGCATTTCCTCAGGTTTGGTGATGGAATGCAAGATATATGAAAATAATAACATGAAACCACACCAAATGACTAAAGAATATACATAAATGTCTTGTGTGCGACTGTAAATAAACAATATATTAGAACCAGGACCAACAGCTCGATGGCAAAGCCATCAGAGTAAGATCCAAATCACCCAATACCCTTTACCTAACAAAATAAATAAGTAAATAAACAATATATCAAAAGTAGAAAAGGGAGAAGTACGGCACTGATATGGCACAAGCTCTCAACACGAAGTCAGGATCAACTCACAAGAAAAGAATGTTCAAACAAGGACCGACGATAGGACCCCAAAAACGTTTTTCACACTAAATTGTCAGAACACGAAAACATAACATACAGGTCTATTTAATTCACCTAAAGCATTGTCAAAATGGTAAGGGCAGATGACATATACTGCATAAGACAAGAAGGGCCCAGATTAAAAAAGAACAAATTCTTGAGGACTTAATATAGCACCAGTTAAGGTTACAAAGAATAATCAATTGGAATGGCTAGATATAGAATAAACAAGGTACTGCCGGTTGTCCAGATATAATTGGGGGCATCCAACACACCAAGTTGACCTAATCTTTGTAGATTTGTTGCTTCAAAGTTCATTCATAACACTCAAATATAATTATGTGTTTGCTCAGTTAGAAATCACATCTGATGAAGTCATATAGAAGCAACATGAATTCTGGCACTCAAAAGGATACTTCTTGAAAGGCTGACAAACTAGTCTATAAAAACTTAAAAACTTTCGAGATTGCATACTAATAGGGTCACTCTTTAACTACAAAAGTGAAACCATCATTAGCCCCTTTGAAAGTCGTGCAGCAAAAGGCAAAAATGAGCAACTGGGGTAATAAAAGATGATCACGGTTTACATTGTTACTTTTTGAATTAATGGGAAACACAAAAACTTGCAAAGAAAAGAATTCACATATTTGTACCCACGAATAACCAAATTTATATCTGTGACAATTAATTGCACATACTAAGAAATTTTTCATGCATTCAGAACGGTAGAAAGGTGATGAAAAGGCAAACCTTGGCAAAGCACCAACTTTTGCTGCTTGTTTCAAGTTCTGCACACGATTTTTCTCATGCTTTTCAACACGTTTCTTCTTATCTGCTCTTCTTTTAGCAAAAGGATCCTCCCCTGGCTCTGCAAAAAGGTTATCGCTATGTAATAATGCAACTTTCCGATAGGAATATTTAGAATACTGGATCTTGTCAAGCTAATGAATTATTTACCATCAGTCATCTTGGCCTCAATGATAGGTATGTTTTCCTCATCGTTTGCCCGATCATATCCAAAACGACGTTTCCAAGAATCACTTTGCTCATCATATACAATCTTGTCTTTCTTACGCTTCCTTATACCTGCATGATGTCTCAAACCATTATAACCAAGAACGTCAAGCTTCAGCCATGATGGATCACATAAACTAAGTCTGGAAAATAAATGCATTGAATAAATAAATATTTAACTACCAATATAAGTAGCAGATCATTCAAAAGATACTAACCTTTTGCTTTGGCAAACAGTTCCCATTTTGTAGGGGGTTTAGGCTTTGGCAGCTGAAAAACACAATTATTTGATATAAGTAATTTAGCGTTCATGCTATCAATACACAATTATAAGGTGCATGGAAAAGTATACAATTTAGTTAATTTAGTTCACAACAATGAGAAGCTTAAGACATACAGATTCCTCTACTAGGAACATGCACCTTCCTCTATTTGTAATTGTACTCTCAAGGTGTAATATAAAATATAGATTTCTTTCTGCTCCTTTAAAGAAAAATCAGGTCTCCTTCACTTGGTTGGATTTTCCCAACCAACCCAACAAGGGCCATTTCCACTCATCAAACCGTCTCATAAAAATTTTACCATTAAAAACCCCGTTCCCAGCTAGCAAGCTGTACAAGATACTGCAATGTTTTGTATTTTGGAAACAGATATTCAACAAGGTAGAAAGTTATAATAGTTCCAGTGATAAGCCATCTTCCTTTTTAATCATATAAGTAATCACATTTTCAGTGAAGCCACAGCACAAACAAAATCGTTATGGTTGCACACCAAATCTGCAGTACATACACAACAGATATACACATACATCTCAAAGATAAAACAGATACATATAAATAAAAGGAAGCGCTTACAGGCTTCTCTCTGGGCAGTCTTGTTGTTGGTGGAGGCAATGTGACCAGGGGACCATCTATGTCTTCAGTTGAAGGCAAGTTGAACAGTTTATTTGCAATGGCTTGTACTAATTCAGTGCCCTTCTCTAGACATTCCTTCACTAAATCTTCCCTGTGATTTTTGGAAGATCAAGATTATCACTAATTCAGTGCCCTTTGCTAGTCATTCCTTTATAAACAGAATACACACTCCTCAAACCAATAGTGTAATGTTCCAAACAAAAAGATGTTTTGAGAAACAAAAAAAAAAAAACTCAGAATAATGAAAATTTCAGGTAAAAAAAAAGGGTTATCACCATATAGATTCACACTGAAACTTGGCAATAGTTTTTCTTAACCACGTAAACATTCCTAGAGGCATTAAAACAAAAATATGGTACATTTTCAACGTCTAATTTGTCCACAAAAAGCATTAAAAAGATGCTTGGAATCATTCTTAGCAAGACCATCATATTCCACCTATGGGATACCCTTTCTAAATAGAAATCCTAGCTCACCGATCCTCGGAATGCCCTCACAAATATTTAACTGCGTGTTTAGTCAATTACTTGCGAAAAACCGTAGCTTTCTGAAACAAAAACTTCCCCACAAAACATGTACAGTAAAAAAAAAAAAAAAAAAAAAGAACCCGCAAAAACATTGGCCGAACCTGGAGGAAGATAGGGAGGAGAAGCTATGGTGAGGATTGAACGCCATGAGATTCCCAAAGTCGACCTCGAACTGCGTCTCGGTCTCCATCTTACACCGGCTCTTCCTTGCGGTCTACTGCTCGAACTGAACTGCTTTGTAGAGAATCTCTAGGGTTTCTAACACTAAAAACACCTCCTTTTTCCTTTTTACGTTGGTTGATGCATTAGCCGTTAGGTGTGGGCTTTGGTGAATGTTTTGTATATTGGGCTTGTCTAGTGTAAAGCCCAGGGGCGTTTTGGCCATTTTGATAAACTCTTAAGGGCACTACGGGCAAGGGGCTGTTTCACCCTTTTTTTTCTTTTTTCTTTTTTTCATTTTTTGCAGCTTTTGTTATTTCCTCAAAACAACATCGTTAATGCCTCATTTTCAATGTTCTTCTTAACTTTCAACAGAACCCGTGCATTAGCTAACGTTCAACTCCTGGTTTCAGCTTTGATGTTTCCCAGCTACCAGGTCAGTTGCCTTTAGTGTTTGTGGGTACAACCCAGATGCTGGATAATGTCTAAAAGAAAATATCGTTGAGAACAACTACAGATCACCTCATTTCATTTGGCAGCCGGGGAGAAAAAGCAATCAGTCCCCAATCAGCTATATTCAGTTAAAACCAGATCAAATTTAGTCAACTAAGGTCATTTTGAGGATAGTTTCCAAAGCAAGATGTGATCAGAAGATAAGAAGTTAAGGGAGGAAAAGAAAAGTACGAACATTTTCCCATGTAAGATGCCATTGTGTACAGTCACAAACGCAAGTTCCTTTCACAAAACTCTCAATAAATCTATTAGACATGGCTTTTTTAAGCCTTCAAATTGAAAAGTTACACAGTAATTGAGAAAAATGCATTCTGCAATACACCATAAGTTCGTGACCTTCAAGGGTCTTCACCAAGAGGTCGGACCATCTTCAGATTGCTAGTTTCAGGCGAAAGACCGTGATTTCTTTCATGGAAGAGCAGTACAACTTGAACAGTTGACATTTCTGCCTAACATCAATTACAGGCAGAACTGATCCAAGCTCACAGAAGGTACGCGCTACCAGCATGGAGATGGATATGAGGATGATGGGAAAACGAACATCAACTTCAACATTTTTTTTCTGAGGTTTTCTCATCATCAGCTTCCGTGAGTTCTTCCAATTCATCCACATCATCAATGGGGATAGCATCGCTATCATCATTGAAAGAACCTGCAAAAGAGTAGGGCCATCAATGTCTTTCAGTTCCTTTTGTTATTGTTATTAATTTCTTCGAAACATGGGCATGATGCCAACAAAAGTTGGCCATAATTTTCATCCTATAGTTCATCAGTTATGGCACCAGTGTCTCATAAAATTATGAAGTGTCACATAATAAAAAAGTTTTCTACTCTTAATGAAGTTCTCTACTCTTAATGCACTGCAGTTGAAGAGATGGCACAAAGGATTGGTTCGAGGTTTGCCTCTATCACTGATAGAACCCTTATGATTTCAGGTGTGAGGAATAAGGAATATGGATGATCTTGGCCATTAATTATTAGGCTTAGTAAATAAAATGGTTTTCACGCTACAACGCTGACCTGAACCTAGGTCTGTAATAACTTCAGGAACTCTGTCACTACATCCTAGTCTATCACCCTAATTTCATGGAGGAGCTTTCACTCAAACCCACACAACCTTGTTTCAATTTCAGGTCCGTGAAGCAGCTTTCACTGGAGGTGAGGGTAAGCAGTTTCCCAATATAAAATAAGACCAACAAGAAGGTACCAAATCTAACATATTAATGCATAAAACCCTTGAGAAGAATAGAATTAGAAGTCACAAAAGACAGAATCACAGGGTATGCAAAAACTTTTGTGCCATAGGCTTAGGAGTGCTTTATAAGTACAAATGAATGGTCTGAGATCAGATGTGATTCAGAAGGTTTTCGAGATAACTGAGAAAGAAACAACAAATATGAAAAGAAAAGAAAAAAAAAAAGGAAAAAAAAAAAAGAGGAAGTTATACCATCATTTTTTATCAAAATCCAGGGAAATTCACTGTTTAGGTCTCCATCAAGTTGTAAACTAAAACCAGACAAGGTGGGTTGCATTTAGATGCAGAGATAGAGGGGAACTCTAATCTGTCAATTTAGTTCTCAATTGTTTGAAGGCATATTTTTGGATGTAAAGAAACTAAACAATTTGAACTTATTATCACAATGATCATAATTATCATAGCAATAACTTGATGACGGTGATGGTATAGTGTGGTGTTGATTGCTGCAGCAGAGGTGGTGGCATTGGCGGAGAAAGTGGAAATAGCGATGGTGATAGCAGTGTTCGAAAACTAACGGCAGCTGTACGTGCATGGTAATGTTGATGGAATTTGTAAATTTTGTATATAGGGGTTTTTTATGCTGGAAAATTGGAAGTTTAAATTTCTGAACAGTTTCTGAAATGGCTCTCTTATTAGTCCAGACAAGAGAAATATGCATTGAAGATTCCCAAATTACAACTTTGGGAGGAATTCCCCTTAGAAATTCCTCATCTGAACACAGTTGACCATGAAACTAAGAAAACTCAAAATAGAAAGAGAACAGCAGCATACTACTGCAATGGGATCTAAAATAAGAATTGATTTTAACAGAGACTGAAGAGAAGCACAAGTAAGCATGTGTAATTAAAATTATTTTCTTAGATTTCTCTGGTTTATAAACTTGTTTTCTCCTTAACAGTGAATGATTGATTACCTCTTTGAATCGAGGAAGCAGGACTGTAGGATAGGTCCTTGGGTTCAGGCATGTCATCAAGAAGGTAAGGAAGTTCTAGAAACCGCAAGAAAGATTCTGTTTGAGGATTCCTAGTGTGTCCTGCAAAAGGATTGAAAAGGGTATACATCAGCACCTAATGTAAACATATTCTACCAAACTATGTCTTTCTAGAATTACAGAATATCACCATCCACCAAATTTAAATTAGAAAGACCCTTGAACATCAAAAACAAAGCAAACTGCAGAAAGAATCTACAACGATACAGCTTCAGAATTGATCCTAACAAATACTAGACATGGAGGCTTATAAACAATTACTCTATGTCAAAGTGAACAAAACAAAAGAGAATAAGGCGTCTTCCTAGCACTCCAGAAGTAATAAATGGATGAAAGAGTGACCAGACCCATCAAAATTGCAAGAAGCGCATCAATTAGCAATTTTGGCCAAAACAAAAGATCACAAGGTAGTTCATAATGGCTCAGTCAGTGTTGTAAACACAACAATTAACAATTTTCTACCTGAGGACATGAGAGAAATGTATAGTAAATGCCTGTTATCAAAGATCACGTACATTAAATTAAACTAAGACTCTTAATGGTTTCATAACTATACCAGAAAGGGAAACATTAGAGCCAGACTGAGAGGGATTGTAACATGGAGCTGTTTGAACAAATTCGAAAGGTTTGGCCCCTCTTGTGTGTAGCCTGCTTCTAACCCATTGACGACAATCTTCCACTTCAAGATCTACATTCCTGTGCAAAATAGAGTTATCGTGAAAAGTGAGCAAAAGAAGCGGGAGGAAGAAGTGACACTTTAAATCATAATTGTCATATGTGGCCTTCTTAAAAGTGTAATACGTACCCAAAATTTGCACTTTTTCTGGTCAAAGGAATGATAGAGTTGAACCTCCGTGTTATTGCTAACCACTCTTCATCATACAGGATCTCATATGGTCCTGGATCTGATTCAATTTCAAGTATCTAACAGTGAACAAAAAGATTTTTAGCTTCCAGCATTGACTAAAAAAGGCCCCTTAGATAACAATGATCACACTTTGTACCTGTAAGAATGGGCGCCCAGGAAGACACTTATCAAGTGCAAGAAATTTTGTCAGCGTGCCATCTTCTCCATGCTGAACAAGAGCAGAAAATTTGCAATGAAGGTGAGCTGAAAACCAATAGGGTGGTTTCAATTTTTCCAGAAGTTGGGCAGCAGCTACACTTCCAAGAGTCCTTTCCTGAATCTGGACATTATTTTTCAACCACTTAAGCAACCTTTAAATTTCTTCATTTAGTCAAGGCAAGGTTTATTCTGCGTTTGATGTTATAGAAACTAACCAGCTAACCAAAAAGTGAAGATGGTAAAGCATAAAGATTTTTCAGAACATTATGTGTCAAATTCATAATCTAGGATTAAAGTATCCATGCAGAAGCGACATTTCAACTTGAAATTCCAAATCCAAATATCAACACCTTTGAGCTCAATCATATGCTGAAAAAATAAAGTTATTTGATTGCAAAGAAGGAACACAACAGGAAAATGAAGGCAATCCCTTACGTGTAACACCACTTCGACACTTGGGTGTGTATATGTTTGAAAGGCAATAAAATGGGGCAGCCACAAGAATAGACAGATTTAAGCCAACTACATTCACATATTCCGTTCTTTTCATTTTCTTTTTTCTTTTTCGTTTTTGTCTTAGTATCAATTAACTATATTTTATTAAATAATTTCCAAATGTCAATTAATAATTTTAGAAATGTTATTAATAATTTGTCCAATGTTTCTATCAGTTACTATATTTCTTTTCAACTTTTTGAATGGATTTATTCCATTGCTCACTTAATTTTGCGAGACAAGCATAACTGCATTTATCTGCACTCCTTCTTAGATTCCTTCAAAGTGTCCTTATAGTTCAAGATATTGTCTCTATCAAGACTTTAGATCTGAAATTATTAAAGGCATTTAAAACTCATAGAAAAGAAACTTCAAAACTGAAGAAGCTTGAGGCCTATTCCATGGAATCTGTAAGACATATTTATATAGACATCATTTTGAAACAATTAGAATTACCTCCTTCTTGAAATATGGTTTGCGTCGAACAAGTTCCTCCCATTTCCCATAATCAGTGATGCCGACAGGCCAATCATGTGAAACAAAGATATCAATTGGTTCCTCAACTTGCGCAAGTTTGTGGACATCATATTCACGAACATGATACACAGATCTTATAGTACTCTCATTATAAGGAGGCCTCTCAAAATGACCTGCTTAGAGAAAAAACCTATTTTGCTTTAATACTATTGAATAACTGCTATAAAGTAATAAGCTTTAGAATACTTGCCACAGACACTAGCAATGGTTTCATCAAATAGTGACAATCAGCATATCAAAACTTCAACAAGCAGGGTCTCACGAAGAGATTTTTAAGCAAGGCCAGAATTCATAAGCAAAAAGATGATACCAAAGACAATAACACCTGCTCCACATAAGGTCCATTAACTCCAATAAGAATTGCCTCTTCAAAACTACATTATGGCCTATGCAACAGGCTAATAACACTCAACCAACCTAAATGATAATCACGTGGGTTGTAAATTCCAGAAAGTCCACCAATACGAATGTTCCCGAACCTGACCACCCCAGCAAACCCTAAAAAGAATATATTAGGCGCTGCCCATCCTCCATAGTACCTAGGGAAAACATCAAACATAAAGTCTTATGCAATTGGCAGGTCCATTATATTGTAGCTATACAAAAACCGGAAACCTCAATTGATATAAAAACATATGCAGAATACCTTCTGGAGTAAGGAAAATCAATTAAAATGAAAAAAAAAAAACTCATACGAAAAAGCACATTTTATTGGAACGCCACCATTGCCAACCTGGGCATTCCGAGAACCACTAAGAGTGGTCAAAATTTACACCAGTACTAGGGTTTCATTATATTGACCAAGAAAAAAATCAGAAATCATCCAAAATTAATGCTTTGAAACAAATTTACTAAATCTCTAACCGTAACAGCGTTAAAACAAGGTAATAATAGCACACACAACTAGTAAAACCATAGCTTAAGAAGTGACTCACAGTTCCCACAAATAATTGGAGGCCTCATGGTTTCCACCGATGAAGATAGTCGGATACGGAGCTACCTCCTCCCCAGAATAGTACTTCCAGAACGAGTTCATGGACAGGTACTTTCGCGGCACGTTCAGACTCTCCAGGTCCCCCTCGTTCCTCACAGCCTAAATCCACCAACAACAACAAATAAAGCTAAAAAATGGAACTTCCGAAAGCATGGTTTAGTGCTTTCAAAAGCAGAAATTTTAGGACCACCAAAACGAAAGAGTCTCTAAAACCCACAAGATACAACTGGGTATCCTTGAAAGCTAGTTCCTCTAATAGCAGAAACTTTGGGACTTCGACAAATGAAAAAGTACCTGAAAGTCGCCGCAGCAGAGGAGGAGGTCGATTTTGATGCTGTGTTTCCTCTCTGCATACTGTAGGGTTTTGTAAACAGTGTCGAGATCGCCATGCATACATCCTTCAACGGCTATTCTCATTTTCGTGGCAATCCAATCTTCCAAAGAAAGTTTGGAGGCGACCCAGATTACCGATTCAACGTTTAAAAAAACGTACTTTCCAGCCTGAAGCTCCTTCCTCTCTGTCTGATCTTCGGAATTCAAATAATTTCAGCGTTTTCTGAGAAAAGCAACGCGAGTCCTCTTCCTGTAAGGCGAAGATTTTGGTTTGATCGAAGTACGACACCGTTTGGAGTCGGAAGTCAATGTTAACATTCCACCGACGTACGGCCACTTTATGGTGGCTCCCTTCTAACCTCATGCCTCTACACGTTTTTTCGGCTTATGACATTTAATTTTCCTCTAATATCAATTATAATAAATTTAATCATTGAATCAAAAGACTCGACATAATTGGTTCAATTACTTTTAAACTGTAAAGTTAATCTTTTTTAAAACAAAAACAAGTATTCAAAAGGAAAATTTATAGAAGAAAATTATAAGATTGAAAATAAAATAAGAGAAAAGTATAATAATACTTAGGTTCGATACGTTTAGATACTCTTTACATACAATGGAGTCCTTTATTTATAGACAAAAAAAAAAAAGGTGAAGATTCAAATAATCATAAAATAAAATAAACACAGTGTTTGAAAAGCAAATTTATATCAAGAAGTTACAAGATTGTAAAAAAAAACATATGATTTATGAGGTTTATAGAATTTGATACTCTTTACATGTAATTAAAGTCATCAACTAATGAACCAAAAGATGAAGAATCAAAGTACCATGATAAAGTAAAAAAATTGTTGATTCTTAACACATAAAAAGGTAGTCATTTATTTAGTTTTCCCTCAAGTTTTTAAGAGATACCTTGATTAAGTCCTTGTAATCTTTGTATCATTGCACTACTTTTTTATTTATGGAATATTAAGAATATGTAAAAATAGTTATTATATTTTAACATAGTATTTTCATTTTTAATAATTAATTTTTACTAACAGATTTAATTTTACATAAAAGTCAATTTAAGAGTAAATATTATTTTTACAAAACTTCTCACAAAAATTAAGTTTAAGAGTAAAAAGATATCTTATTAAAAAAATTATATTTTAATATTATAGTATTAAAAATCAATTCTACTGTAAGATTGTTTTAAAATATTCTAAACATATTGTTTTAGTAACGTGGAGCTACCTCACACCATGTTTGATGATAGTCTTAATTAAAAAAAGGAAAAAGGAAGGAAGGAAAATTAGCCCGTTAGAAATATCGTCGTCTGATTGACTGCAAAAGAGTGGTTCCAAGCTTGTTTGTGGCCAGGAGTGGAGCTTCAAGCTTGTAAGCAACAGCCAGCTCTTCTTCTTCTCTCTCTCTCTCTCTCTCTCTCATCCTCTAATGGCCTCCTGAATTTCCTCCTCGTGCTGTTGTTTCTTCTCCCGTTGCATTTCACACCCAAAAACATGGCTTTTTTGCTCAGATTTCCTTCTCACAACACTTCGCTCTCCGTCTTTCTATCCACCGCCGCTCAGAAGCCATCGCCATCGCTGCTGGCGCCAGCTTCTCTTTCCCAATTCCTCGGGCAATCGCAGGGACGAAGAAAAGGCAGCGCCAAGTGCGGGGTAGTCTCCGATGTCAAAGCCGTGCCGCCGGTGCTCGACGGGAACGGCGAGGAGAACGATCACAAGGTTCTTGTGGGCCCATCAAGCGAAGAGGAACGGCGGGGGGATAGGATCGTGGCGGACTACGATTGGACCGAAGAATGGTACCCGCTGTACCTCACCCAGGACGTGCCTGAGGATGCACCTCTGGGTCTCACCGTGTTTGACAGGAACCTCGTGTTGTATTGGGACGGTGGCGGCCGGCTTCGCTGTCACGAAGACCGGTGCCCCCACAGGTAAGCAGATCACCATCTCTTAGCTCCTTCTCCTCCTCTTGGTGGATTTGAACCGTAATTTGTCAAGGATTCTGGATAAATTAAGCCATTGAACTCCAATGTACAAAACGTAGGTGTTTTCAAGAAAAAGCAGCAGCGGATTCAATTTTAAACTGCTTCTCTTTAGGAAGCCAGGATTTGATCTGTAGAGTGATGGAGTTGAGTGTCTCTGTTTGTATGGTGTTGAGGATGCTATATCCACATTGCATGATGTTAAGATGCTATATCCTATATTGAAAGTAGTAATACATATACTTAACCTTATTAACGACAAGAGTTTGCTATTTTATTATCAATGAATTTTAGAATGGACGTCTTTGTTTTAACACATGATATCACAAAGATGAGGTTGGAGTTTGATTTTGCAAATTATGCTTTGGGGACAGATGTTTATTAGCTATGTACCCCGAGTCATTAGATCTAATTTTGATACTTTTGTCATGAATGGGTTAGGCTTAAATAAAAAAGCAGCAAAATGTAGGTTCTTTAAGCATATGAATGGTCTCTTTGCTGAATCTGTCATGCCTCATGTTACATAGTTTTGTCACTCTAATTGTAAGTTATTGATGATAGATAAATATATGAATGATACTATACCAAGATACTAGTGATGTAGAATAATCATAATTTTTAACATACTCTCTTGTCTTGAATATGTATCAATTCACAAGTAATGAGATGAAACAATTGAACCCTAATTGTGATGAAGTGTGGCACTTAAACTTAAACTTTGATATCATATTAAAAAGGATTTAATTTATTTTCTTAAAATTAGTTGTCCAAGATACAACATACTTGAACATATAAAATGAAGACATTTGTAATGGGTGAAAAACACTATTTTAACACTTGTAAGAAATTGATGCCATGCTTTACCACATTATGTATAATTTTTGGAAATTTTCAAGTCCATGATGAACAAAACCTTGATCTTGCCACTGCTTCATTCAGGCTAGCAAAACTCTCTGAGGGCCAGTTAATTGATGGTAGACTGGAATGTCTCTACCATGGTTGGCAGTTTGAAGGAGGAGGCAAATGTGTCAGGATACCTCAGGTGTGTCTTAGATGCTCTTGTTAGGATGTTTATTATTTAGTATAAAAGTAGTCTTAAGCAGAAATTCTGATATATTTTGAAACATTCATTGGTGTTTTGATGCATGAAATGCCCCATCCACTGCAAGAAATCCAGACTAATGATCTCAAATTTCTTGCCTGCAGCTTCCTGCTGATGCCAAAATTCCTCGATCAGCTTGTCTCAGAACGTATGAAGTGAGGGACTCCCAAGGAGTTGTATGGGTATGGATGTCTCAGAAGACACCGCCGAACGTTGATAAGCTTCCATGGTTTGAGAACTTCGCCAGGCCAGGCTTTCAGGATATTTCAACCACCCATGAACTTCCATATGATCACTCCATTCTGCTCGAGAACCTCATGGATCCAGCCCACATACCGATTTCACATGACAGAACAGATTGGACTGCGAGACGGGAAGATGCTCAACCACTACGGTTCGAGGTGACCGAACGCACTGATCGAGGATTCGCCGGCCGGTGGGGGAAAGTAACGGATCAACCTCTGCCGAACTTCCTGCGCTTTGAAGCCCCCTGTGTGCTGCAAAACAACCGGGAAACCGTCGACGAGAAGGGGGGGAAACACTACTTCACGGGCTTGTTTCTTTGCAGACCGACCGGACAAGGGAAATCCATGCTGATTGTGAGATTTGGAGGTACTAAACGATCCCCATTGGCGAAATATTTCCCGAAATGGTACTTCCATCAAAATGCAAGCAAGGTGTTCGAGCAAGATATGGGCTTCCTCTCGTCTCAAAATGAAGTTCTGCTAAAGCAAAAAGTTCCCACCAAGGAGCTCTACCTGAATCTGAAATCCTCCGATACATGGGTCGCCGAATACCGGAAATGGATGGACAAGGTCGGCCACGGGATGCCTTACCATTTCGGGCATAGCACTATTTCGTTGCCGAAAGAGCCCGCGGTGGTCGAGCATGCGCCGGCTGGACTAGTCGCCGGGCTCTCTGCATCTTCACCTGCGAAGGGAGGGATCGGGACCGTGCACGCTCCGAACTTGGCTAACAGATATTTCCGCCATGTAATACACTGCAACGAATGCAGAGCCGTCGTCAAAGCTTTCGAAGCCTGGAAGAACTACCTTTCTGCGGCGGCTCTTGCACTGACCGCGTTGGCGATTCTGGCCTCCTCGAGGCAGTGGAAGGCGCTGCTTCTGGGACTGGCAACCGTATGCTTCGCCGGCGTTTATGGATGCTCGAGTGCCGTTGCATTGAACACGACAAACTTCATAAGGACGCATCGGAGATTGTAACCGATCAAATGGTACGTTCCATTAATTTCCAGAAAGAAGATAGGATTTACGAGGTTGTCTGGAAAGCATAATATAGGAGCACTCGAATATCGATTCTGGTATTTCTCTTTAAATCTACTACAAAATATTTACTACCCATGTGACAATGTTCTAAAGAAATGCTGTTTTTCCTCGCTGCCAAGATACTCATGTTTCCTGTTTAAAGATTGGCCTTTGATAGTATTTTGGAGCTCCGTTTTGGTTGACTGGGTTCAAAACCTTCTGAGAATGGTGAAAAGCCTGAGAGAAAGCCTAAGAGGTATTCTTTTAAGGACAATGGGAAGTCTGAAAGTCTTTGATGTCACAGGCCATGTGGGAGGGTTAGCTCAAGAAAGAGGATTAGTATCATTTGTCTTACATTGGATAAGAGTAAGGAGATTTTAATGATTATAAGATACTTATTGTGCGTACCTTTTAGGTTGAAACATATAACCCATGATAATGGTATTGGAGCCACCTTACTCTTAACTTCAGTCCCAAAGCCAAATGGGTAGGCAGAGAAACCCCAAACTATTAGGGGACAATCATTTCGGCTCATGCTGGGGGCAACGTAAATTTAAGTGAAGAAAAATGTCATGGACTTAGTAGAAGACTCAACCCAATAAGGGGGTTAGTGATATTTGTCTGAAGTTAAGCAGAAGTAACGATCTGGGTCTAGTCACTTATTAAGAAGGTTAATTTTTTGGGTCAAAACCCAAACCCGTAACATTGAGAGAAATAACCTTTTAAAGATAGTGAAAAATCTAAGAGGCCTTTAAAACTGTGAGATGAATTAGGGATCGTTTAAAATTGTGAGATAAGTTGATAATTTATCAATTAAAATTTCTTTTAAGTTGCCTGTAAATTACCGAAACCCAAAATAAGTTTGTACTATGTTAGTTAATAAGTCACTATAAGGACAAAAAAAAAAAAGTACTCAAATAGGCATTAAATTATTGCTTTCATGAACATAAGGGCAACTTTACTGTCGATTTACATGTTGTGCATATTTATTGTATGATCTACGTAATTTTTTCTAAAACAAAATCTTTTCCTAATCCAAGGAAGTGGCATGATGTTTAACGACAGCTTCACATTCAATATGAAGCTTCCTGAGAATGAAATGAAATAACAAAATCCAAATTGGAATAGAGATTCTTGAAATCAGGCTGAAACAAAAACTAGATTGCCAACAATATAATCATCTTCTTACGATAGAATTGTGCCTGAATTACACCAAGAATACTATTAATACCATATGCCTCACCTCTCAAAAAATTATAGCAAATGCCGCTGTCCTCAACTTGGGTGCAATACAAAACCCCAAGAGATTGATTTAATACATTTTAATAGTCAAACAATTAAGTCTCTGTTCAGGTAGGCCAAACAATGTCGATGCAGCAAACTGGGTCACTAACTGACTTTCAATATAGAAATCATATCACCATACAAGCCTATATCAGATTTATTTCTACTGTAAGCACCTTCCTGCAATTTCGGTGTTTGTTTTGCAGCTAAACCACCTCATGGTTGAGTTGCAATGGCTGCTCTTCGGAATGAAACAATCTATAAGCTCAAAATGATGGCAACAGCCAGGTGTTCGTAGCATCGTGCCCAATCTTAAATTTGAATTTTGGTCGACACATGGCATTGGAACTCGTCAAGAGTCTGAAAATAACAAGAGATATTTCACGTCCTTTGCTAAAATAGGAAACTAAAAGAACCCAAAATGTCTGAGAATGTTAACCAAAGTTAGTAAAGTTGGGTAATAGGAATCATTTGGTGTACAAAAAAGAGAAGACTGGTTTTTTTCTTTCATTCTTTTCTTCTCCTTCCATGGTGGAGAAATGTCGAAAGCGACTGCTGAACACCAAAGAGTAACACCATAACAATATAAGGACTCAATCTAATGAACATTAATTGCCCAAAAAGGAGGAGAACTTCGAATATTAGTAGCCAAAGGAACTATACAACTACTGGTATTTTGAAGGCAGCTGGAATACCGCCAATTCAAGACCTTCCCCATACATTGATACAAAATTTAGACAAATAACAAGAAATATATTTGCACCATTTAAAAGAAAGCTACCTGAAGAGCTTGTTGCAAAACATTGTGCATCTCTTGGGTTTTCTTTCTTTTTACGAAAATCTCATCAGGCTCTTGTAACAGCTCTTCAAAAAGGTTCTCTCTGCATAATCACCAGTAAATACATGCTCAAAGTTTGCTATCAAAACAATTTCAATGCAAGGATATGTAAAATCATTGATTGCTCATGATTAGCAAGCCTAAAAATAAGCTGACTCCAGGGATTTTGGAAGATGGACCACCAAAGTTACTTTCATGTAGTATAGAAAATTTAAGAACTTTAGACAATGAAACATTAAGTTTTGAGTCGAAAGTAGGATATAAACTTTTAAGAATTCAAACAGAAAATCCCAGGAGGACCAAAAAACAATAAGAATGATAACATAAGTCAAACTGATATAAAAAATCTTAGAGTCCATGAGACGAACATATACCTGTAGAGTTTTTGTATAAAGGTCCTGTGAAGTTCCCTCTTTGTATGATTAACCTTGAGAAGATTAGCAATAATAAAAATTTAAACGAACTGTAGAAGGTGTCAAAAATAAAAAACCAATAACTCAAATATGATGTTAAACAAATGGACAAGGACTAGAGAATGGAAAAGCCTTACAAGAAAGTGCATTATTGCTTTTGGAACTAAATCTTGAATGTTCTTCTTGACAATGCCAACATAAGACCGCAAGAGTAATTTTGTTGCAATTATTATAATTGCGTCATGCTCTGTTGTTTCAAGTGGCCTTAAGGTAGATGGGGGCTGGAATCAGCAAAGGCAGAGAGAAGAGTAAATAAACTGGAAAACGAGGGATTGGATAATAAATAATAAATTTATATGTTTATAAATACGCATATTTGAACCACACTGTTACCTCTCTCAACTGGATTGTAGAGGGTATCTGTTCCACATATGGAACAGAACCAGGAGATCTGCTAGATTGACTCTCTCCAGAAGATGCTTTGCTACCAAACATTGACGAAATTCCCCAAGTCTTCACGGGCGTGTTACCTCCTACATAGCTAGTCATGTTACTATTCATGTAATTTCTTTTCTCGAAAGGAAAAATTGCAATAATGAGAAGTGTTACTGCTCATCCAATCAATGAACATAGCACCTGTGATGACCAAATCAGTAAACCATGTGTAAACAACATAAGCATGCTGATAATTTCAACACCGTTTCAGGAACTAATCTTGACTTGACAAGAATGAATCCTCGGGATCATCACATACAACCTTTAAATTTATAATATAATTTCATTTTCTCTTTCTGCAAATTGTTAGACGTAGTCAAAGCATTCTAGGATGAATATGAATTAACGGGTTTTGAATACCCTTTGGCTCGCATAAAAGTGAATCAAGCAATATCTTATTTGTTTGTTGCAACTTGTATTTTCATGAACCTAAGAGCTGCGTTAAAAACATGTTGAGTCAGAGTCCATATACGCCATTAGTGTTCGTGGAATAAATAAATAAAGCTATTTTACATCCAAACTCTCCCTCAACTTGGTTCAATCCTTTTACGTGAAAGTATAGGGTCCAGATGATGAAGCTTAGAATTTTTTCTTTATGGGGCTCAGGGCCAAATGTTTTAACAGCTGTGAAATTACCATAAAACCATAACAAAGAGAGTGTATTGGATTTTGCCACCCTAGATTATAGAGTCGTCATAATATCCCCAAACTTCAAATTTAAGCAATAAGCTCTAAACAATATCATTCATTACAATGTTTTCCAATCACCATCAGCTTTCCAATTCCTGTTGCACCTAACATGTTATCACATCATACAGAGAAAAAGAAAAAGATAGGATCAAAGAATAGGACAAAAAGAAAAAGAAATGAAGGAAACAAAAAGAGACTATCTTTGTCTGTCCATTTACATTTTGTAGGGTAGGGTACATTACTAAGGGAGTTATTTGCATTTGTTATACTTCTCTCATCATTCTTCTTTTGTTTTGTATTTATTACTGGACAAGGAGAGGATATTTAAGTATCATGAAACTTGAAGAAGCTTTAACAGCAAGGAGTTGTTGAAACTAACCCAAAACTTTACGAGGCAGAATGCTCAAATTTAAAAGTTTTAAGGAAAACATTGCCATGACTTGATAATAAACGGTGGGAGTATACAAGTCACCAAGTAAAAATACATGAAATTTGATATCCAGCTAGCTTACACCTTTATCACAATATGTAGCAATAATCTATCAGAATAACAGGAAGTATACTCCATTAGAAGCTTATAGCATGGAAGCAGACATTAACAAGCACAAGAGCATATGCTATCATAAATTATATATTTCGCAGAACAGGTCATCTTAAACTGTGATTATTTTACCCAGTATCCCAAACCAAAATTACTATTCTTGCACCACCTCTCTTCCTCATCAAACATGCGACTTTTGTAATTATCAAAATCAGTATTCTGGTAAAAAACAGAGAAACCCCAAGCATAGAGGAAACAAATAATGAAGCTCTTCAAAGAGCAGCATGTAGAGATAAAAACAACGATTATCCTCAGTTTTCTTATTGGTAAATTACAACCATGGTAAAACCTAAACCTATGGCTTCATTCTTCACACTTAAGGGGATCCAATTTAAATTGAAGTGTACTGAAATTGGAAAGTCATCCTACAAATAAATAATTATCCAAACATCGAAATTACGGATTTAAAAAAGAATTTACCAGATGATACAGCTCTCTCATTATTTGGAGGATGACTTCCCTACCAACAGCCAGGCAAAAGTTAGATAACAGAAAAATAATAGAAAGCAACATATTGAACGCAGGGAGTGCAACAGTAAGCGGGACCTATATAGTAAGAAGAGAAAACCATTCCAGCACAGTACCCAAACCACATGATATGGCAAAGAATGTCATCAGGTAAATAGACAGAATCAAATAAAATGCTTTAAGAACCCAAAATTATCACTGAAATTCTTTTCATCTTATTTGATATGTATGAATACGGTCAAGAGCTAGAATGAATAACCCAACTTCATCAGACATTTATCCTTCTTTCATGACTACTTTTTTGTGCTTTTTCATGAAACTTTCTGAACATTTTTGTCATGTTTCGCTGTCCCTTAACAAAAAGGAAGTTCTATCTCCAATTTGAATGACTTGAGGCAATATCGAGTACAATACCAACAATTTGAACCACGCAAAACAGAGGCAACTGCAAACGTGATCAAGCTAATTCCAATGCCTTCACAAGAGATTGATTCAAGAGTTAAAAAATTTGAGAAGCACATAGGCTGAAAAGATCCAGTAATAGAATGGAACCCTATGTGACAAAGGAAAAGATATTCTCATTCGTAGTTTCACCACAATATTTAGAACTCACCAAGCTTTTGAAGTATAAATTTGATAATAGGTTTTTGTACATAGATCAAGCACATTTCAAATATGCTTAAGAATGAGCATTACATGTTCGAGCTTGAAGCAACATGGAGACTGGCAAATAGTTGCTTACACTGCAATGAAAAAATGATGATCCAGGTGCTCTGGGTAACAAGGTGCCTCTAAAGATTCAAGGAGAGCATGAAGGCATTCACTTTAGCACTTAGAAAAGTGCCTTGCATGAAGTTGCAGCACTTGAGATTAGCACCTCTACAAAATCTCATATACTCTACAGGTGAAAACAATTGTCCAAGAAAAGCTATCTACAATTACAGAGAGAATTATATGAACGTGGTAATTTCACTTAGTTTACATGATAAGAAAAGGTGTGGGGGTCCAAGTGACCATGCCGGTCCCTTCAGGTCAACGAAAATACATAAAACAATCAGACCAAAAGCGTAACAATGATGGAGACACTATTTCCTCCCTCCCATTCATGCTTTACCCAGACCCACAGCCAGACCTAAGCATGTCTCCTACCTCCACCCCAACCTCTCTTTCTTTTAATTTCTTACTCTCTCAGGGCCATAAGATGAGTCTTTTGTCCATTTATCTCTTTTTGTTCTTTTTTTTTTTTTTTTTTGGACGTGGGTAGAAGTAGTGGAAAGGATGTTTTCAACTAGAGAGGTGAAAAAGGGTATAAAGTTAGATTGATAGAATGTTGAAAAGAATGCCTAAGGCTTAGCCACATAAATTAATGAATAACCAATAGGTACACAATTTATTTAGGATTAAGACTTTTGAGTTTAATAGAACTTTTTTCCTTTTTCTTTTTGAACTTCTACTCTAACGCAATCTCACCTTAACAGCTCTCGTTCTCTATAAGAGACTTTCCCCTTTTACTTTTAAACGTCATTGTTTCTCAAATTTACTCTATAGCTCTGTTTTTCTGCGCTTTTAGTCTACAGAACACAAAAACTTCAAATGGGCTTTTAAGAAAAAAAATATCTATTAGATAGGATTAATTCCATTAGCTCAAAACAGCTTCATTTTTGTTTATTTTGAACACTGTTTAATTCCATGCGCAATCTCTTAACACCACATTTCTTTTAAGCTATCAATAAATATCAGGTTTGGAGACACAATTAAATTACATTGGATTCATTATTTCATAGCTTGGGTTCATAGTATGTGCATGAGGTATATTTAAAAATCAGTGCCTTACTTCACCCAAGCAGCTGCCTTTAACCCACAACTAAGGCAATATAGGGACTTGGTGCGTAGAGGTTGAGTTTCACCCTTAAAAACAACGAATCATAAATTTTATTGACCAGGTTACTATCAAGGTGAATTAACGAGAATATTCCAGAGTTGGATTGAGCAAAGGACAGCATCTATACCTTCAGTTGGTGTTTACTAAAATTTCTTATCCTACAAGAAAGCTGATTCAACTCTTAAAGGACAGCCTCAACCTATGAGCATTTTGAGGGTCACTTCCACCATTCCTAAGTACTACTTCGCCTCGTATATTAGTTCCCTCCCCTTTCCCTTATAAGGACAATACATCTTTCTAGGAAACTTTCTTCCACACAAGCAATAACCTAATGTGAAAATGAAAATATACCTGGCAAGACGAAGAACCATTCCCAATCAACCTAGGGAGAAAAGCTCGAGAATTCTGGCCCTTATCTGACATGGACAACTTTTCAACATCCATTCTGCCCCGAATAATATGAACAAACAGTTTTCAAGGTGATATGGGCAAACTCTTTGCGGTAGGGATGTCAGTGGATTCAATTTAGAATCAAAGGTGGTGGAAAAATTAAACATGCAATCAACTCAAATCTATTAATACAAGTTCAAATCAATCATGAATTTCAAAGTGTCTGGATTGGTATGAATTTTTGTCAAACCATATTTACACCCAATTTACTTACTGACTGGAAAATACCATGGTTCTTAATCTCAATTCTTTCAGCTAACTTCAAAACTTTATGTTTGGTTCCCCCAAAGTAGTTGCTAATACCTGCGATGATTTCAACTCCTGCTTAGCAAGCTCAATAGCTTTGGTCCCATCTAAGAAATTTGGATTTGCGCAATTGATATAATCCATCTGAAAGAAATAAGTCATGTATCAGCAGTGAAGCATTCCAGGATTGCGTGCGTCAAAATTGATGTTGAAAACAAGACATATTTGAGCAATAGGCCATCCAGTTGGAATGCGTAGTTGGTAAACGATAAGCACTTGTTATGTAAGTCAAGTGAATTTATCACTTCCACTCCAGTCGCATTAAGTAATCAAAGCATCAAGTGCTGCAATAATGAAATATTTTGATTTCTGCTATTCCAACTAGTAGTAAGCAATTAAACATCCAGATAAAACCTCAATACTTTAATCCATGTACAGCAAAGTATGCACTCCTTCTGGATGAAATATCTGACCACTTTTTAAACTATATTAATGAATGTGATACCAGATTTCAACTGAATTCTAAAACATTGTGAACCCATAAAAAGATATGTAATTCCAAATGAGATGTTTTCTCTGTCAATAACTGTATGTATACTTTAACATTAGAAAGATTGCAATAAATTGAATAAAGATGTCAGATAACCTCCATGTCAATGAGATTTGCTATCATTCTCTCAGAAGGTTTTACACCATCACGCAGAAACTTCCCCATGACTTCATCCATTCGCCTTCTTAAGAGTGGAAACCTTTGCAATTCGGTTACTGCACAAGCACGGCTTATCTGTAGGTAAATATATATATTATGGATCTTGAAATTCATCATATAATTAACATGAAAAAGAACTAATGCAAGCATAGAAAACAGGATTTGTGTATATCACCTTTATCAGTTCATCATAAACATATCGCAGACACTGAAGGCTAGGGTCTAACAGCCGAGCAGTTTGTCTTCTGACAAAAACTTCAAATGGTACCTAAAACACCAGCACCAGGATTTACCATCCAATAACAGAGGTAAAATTCAAGCAAATACACAAATTTTATTATCACTCACTTCTGGCACAAATAAAGTATTTCTCAAACCAGTAGCATTTTGAATAGCTGTACGGATATCATCATCATTCAGATCCTCACATGGGTTCACTTCCTACAATTACACTAAGGCAGTTAGCAGCTAATGTAACAATGAACAGTTCTTATCACAAATAACTTTTTAGAAGTCAGAGATGTGTAATTCAATAATGTCTAATATGAGTTACAGTAAGATTCCATTCAAGCTAATTTGGTGACATTGAAGCAGAAGATGGCAACAGATATTAGAACATATCAAACAATTGAAGGTTTGTATGAATAACAACCGCACCAAAGAAGTCAAATATGACCATGCACCTCTAAGCTCTTTACAAAAATTGACTGAAAAATATAGTGAATCCTGGCTCCGCCTGACAATTCTTTAGTTGACATCTCAAGACTTTTTCCATCAACCATGGCACAAAAGTCTGTCAAAAACAAAAGAGAAACCAAAAGGGAAAATCAGCAACATTAGCAAACTCACAAAAGGTAAAAGTATACTACTTTAATTTATCCAGACTTCTACAGTTTGATTTGAAGGATGTGAAGATTATATGTCCGAGTAAGATCAAAAAATGAAAGATTGCATCAATGCTTGGATACAAAGATGCTAGATTTCCCTTCATAACAAAACATACTATATGCTAACTTGGCTACCCATGACAAAAAGAATGAGACGGGAAGAAATATGATCAATCTACAAAAATTAACCTTAGACATACATCTTGTGTTTTGTCACAAATTTCTTTTTTCAGGAAAAAAAAAAAGGTTACTTTTTCTGTAACTACGGTGGTTTGCTTTGGTCATCTTTCCAGATTCCTAGAAATCGTAAGAGAATCCTGTCCACTCCACTGTTTAGATGTGAACAGCTTAAGGAAATCCAAGTGCCCAAAGGCATCATTAAATTTTCATTTCCATGAAACATCAATCCTTCGTGAGATGTGGATTCTCTTGAAAAGGGGAGGGTATCTCACTTTCCCAAGGCTTGTGAAAATCTAGTTTTTATAACATAAATTTTAGAATATTAAACGGTGAAATTACTATGAATCGAAGATAATGAACCAAAAGGATGTGCACATTAAGTTGAGGGAATAGTCCAGGCTCCAAAAGAGAGGTACACAAAGGATCTAGAGATTTCTCTTCCTTTTTGTTGAACAAATGATTATACTTCGAAAAAAGAAAAAGTGTCTAAAAGATAGAAAATAGCTACAGAGATGAGAATTCATTAACATTTAGGCCATTATTTGTTAAATGTTCTAAAAAAGTTATTGTTTTCTTATTTGAAAAATTTTTGATGGGACAAAACTAAGAGGTACTTTCAATAGGGTACACCTTTGTATTTGGCAAAAATTTTCAAAACATTTTACTTTTTCAAAGGAAAAAAACATTGAGCACATATGAACAGTTTATCTTTTCAAGGGGCTAACTCTTTTACCTGAAAAATAAATTAAGAAAAAAATTATAACACCAATCACGTGGCTACCTTCAACAAAAGAAGGGCTAGTCATGCAAACACAACTGGGGTGGTTGCATCAAACTGTTGGAATGACAAGACAACAAAACTTGTCTCATGGGGATGATTGCGTAGCCACCCTATTTGGTTGGGAAGCCACGCAAAATAACAATGTGGCCACTTCCAACCACAAGAGAAGAAGTCCTTGTCACCTCTATTTGAGAAGTTAGCAATAGGCCGCCCCCTTCTTCCATTGGGGTTGCCATTACAATCATCTTTCTGTCTCGTGATTATAATAGCAATCAATCTCTATAACTTAAAAAAAAAAAAAAAGGAAACAAATAAGTACCTTTGTTCCCCCTAAATATTCCTATGAGAAAATGTGAAAAAAAATTGACAACTTACATTGTGTTTTATCATGTTAAAATGCATTTTGTTCTGCTCATAAAAATTGTTTTGCATTCAGGATTTGTGCCTTGAAAGTGAGTTGTCTGTTAAACATTTTGGAGAAATGTTTTTTTTTTCTGTTATTCAAAACAAAAATATTTTGAGACCATTAACAAATATAGCTTAACTTTATAATGTAACGCTCTTAAGAACTCCATAATCCAAATACGCAGAACAATACCCGGAGTTCAAAGATTCTTCTCCAACCTATAACGGCCAGTGGTGATAGTATTAGGTTTTACCAAGAAAAAGGGTAAACACAAACTCACCCACTGATAGTAATGAGTTAAAAATCCATCATTATTATCATAGCAGGAGAATTCTCACCTTCACAATATCTTGTCAAAATGTTCAACAGAATCACTCCTTGTTCCCCCTAGTTATTGGCAAATGAAAAGGTTAAAGGAAAGAAAGAAAAGAAAAGCTTAGCTAAAATAGAGGCAGAGAAAATAACAGAATGCAAGCTTTCTTTCCAACAAACATCCCTCCCAAATAAAAAACAGAGATTTATAAACAAGCAGAATGCCTGTGAGCAAAAACCAATCGCCAGAAGTGGCGCTTACAAGAAGTAAGCTTGAGTGGCAAGTTAACAACAACTAATTGCTTGCCCACATATTCCATAGTTGTTCCACCTAGGGCACAAATAAACAACTGCAGCAGCACATAAATCTAAATGCATATAATTTTAGGACTTTTTTCTTCTATCTGACCCTAAGAAGAAGTACCACTGACACTATTTTTTGTAAACAAGTAGCATAATTTACAAGCTCCCAAAAAGAATAGCAGTGTGCAGGCAAGAAAAGAATGTCAAGTATGTATGAAGCATATTTTAAGAATATTGGATCCCCTCATTAGTTTAATGCAAATACAAAAGTCCCCCCAAGACTTCCAATATTACTTTGTAAGCACCATAGACTACTGAAATATTCGGACTTATGTACACTTATTGCTAACTCACTCTAGATTCCATAGTTGCTCCATAAATTTCCCGCTCCTTCACAATACCACCCATAAGGATATTTAGCTCAGCCTTCAAATCTGGGAGAACCAACGTGATATGCTGCTCCAAAATCTGAATAGGAAACAAACAACATTGATAATGACCGATCGAAAAAACAAAGGAAAGAAAACTGATAGGGAGCAAAAATTCAGAATGGAAAACGACATCAAAACCAATAAAAAGAAAAAAGGAAAGAGAAATAATAAAGACTAAGAAATTCTTTAAATCAGAAATGGATAATCACTAACTATTCCAGTTTCCTTTACTATCATATCTGGAAAGTCCAATGAGTAAAGTAAACTATCTTTTGTTATATAATTCATCTCACCTGAGCATCACGCACAGCATGCCCTAAGATTATAGGCAAGAAAAAGCACTATTCCAGTTTCCTTTACTATCATATCTGGAAAGTCCAATGAGTAAAGTAAACTATCTTTTGTCATATAATTCATCTCACTTGAGCATCACGCACAGCATGCCCTAAGATTATAGGCAAGGAAAAGCACTCAGCTTCTCTTTGTCTGAGTAATCCATGGTCCATGGAACATGTACTCTTGTCATAACCCAGATGAAATAAGCTAGTCATTAGCCCCTAATTAATGAAAATAAGCAATAATATTACTAAAAAATTAATTTAATCAAGAAACTCAGTCCAATCATTCATAAACGGCAAATGCATTCACAAATGCAAATATCCAGATTAAAGAAATGGGCAGAAACCAACCTGATTCAGCTTCCTTGCTAAATGGGGAATGCCGCAATGACCCAACAGACAACTATATACCTTGCATACGAATGGCAATCAAAAAATGCAAAATATTATATTTCAATCAGTTCAAAAATAAACAGTCGATGAAGTGACAATAGTTGTTAGGAAATGTTATGGTACAGGATGTTTATGAAAGAACCGCTCCTCATAAGCAAGAGCTTCCACAATGCTCCGGTTTTTATTGATATCCTGTGACAGATAAAAAATAACTGATGTAACTACCACTGACACGCAAAGTAAAGTGCAACGTCCATATAATGATTTAGTATTGGCTTCCAACTACAGCAAGCAAAACAATCACCCAAGATTCATATTACAAGTTGAAAGCAGATACCTTCTAGATTTTCAAATGTATAGTGGAAAAGAAAATTTCTTCAACTTTACAGGGTTTGATTATATGCTATAAAGTAGCCATCGTGAAGGGAAGGCTGACCTAGAAATTCCCGTCAGAGCATCTTAAAGTAGCCTCAGAAAACTAGTACAAGGTTCAGCTTCCAGTTGAAAGTTGTAATCAGATTTGCACTTACTCATGGTAGCTCATTGGCTTTGTTTTATCACTATCCATTTACAAAGCTACCACAAATACCATGCTGGCACGAGATATTCAGTTGGAAATGTTAGTCAGGTGTATTACCATACTATTTGCTCTCATAAATGATCAAGGAACCAAATGATGGCACCATAGAAAGACCATCCAAACAAAAATGAATTCAGAAGGAGTCATAAGTTCCAGCTATCTAGTTTTGATAACCTCTTTTCGATGCCAACATAAAGCACACCAACCAAAGATAGAACGGATTGTAGAGGCAAAATAATCCAACATGCCATTTTATGCCAACTTGATGCAATAAGGCCATATTCAACGGTACATTTTGAACTCCTAACCAAAGCAAATTCTGATTCTACTTCAATCAAAGTACCATTTAAGTAATTTCTTAAGTCTGGACCTCCCAAGCCCTTCCCAAAACAATCAAAGTCTTCTTTTTTCAGGAAAATGACATGAACTCGTGAATCTAGTTATGCAAATAAAGATATGGATATTGGAATACGACATTAAAAAGATTTATACCTCTTGACAGCGATTCACAACCCCAACATAACCAAGGGAAAGTGGAACAACTTTTCCAAGCAGAAAGTTGCGGGCATCAGTACCCCTGTCCATTATATCAAGCTACAGGCAACACAGAATTACCATATCATTCTGTTACTTGAGAATATTAGAACACTCAAACAACAACAAAGAATCCTTCTCACTATTGAGGGCGAGATACACAAACCTTGGTTATTACACCAATTGTCCTAGAACCTGTTAATACATTTATGTCAGCATTTGACTACATTAAGTATTGAAGCATAGAACCAGATGCATATTTTTATGTACAAATGAGTACATTTCATTAAAAATTAAAAATTAAAGACAGGAAACTTATCCCATCAAGGCCTGAGCATTATTAGCACAACAACCAGGAGTCCGAGTTTTTAGATATAACAATTAAGGAACTGAGTTTTTGTCTTGTGACAATTAAATCCAGTGATCAGATTCCCCATATCTGTTACCTAAAAACCTGCCAAACATTCTTTTTCACCATCATATTAATTGAAGTATTTCATATACATCCATTAACATGTCAAATCGTATGCTCAACAAAAGGAGTGGAGATCTACTTTCCACCTACATTCTTCAAACCCACAAAGGAAAACTGAGGCAAGATCACTGCAACCCTACCCTACAGGACCCCATATGCTTCAATGTAGTAGCTCCAATAGTTGAGATATCTGTCCCATAGAGACGGATGGACAATTATAGAGCCATTTCATTGACCCCTTGGTGAAGTCACCTTAAATTGGCTTCCCATGGGTTAGAAAATTAACAAATAAAATCAAAATATATCAAACCTCTATAACCGTCTTCTACAGGGGCAGATAGTATCAGTGGTGAGTGGATCTCCACTCCCTTTTAAAAAAAAAAAAAAAAAAAAATTGGTCTAATTTCTAATTTAGGCATAGTTGCGACTGTGATATGAAGACACCAATCTAAATGCACATATTGTATTTTTATTGGTCTGACATAAATAGGTCCTCAATTAAGAGATTGTAAGAAAAATCAAGAATTGTATTTGTCACCAGATGAAAACTCAAACTCGTAACTAATAAAATTAAAAACATAGACCTTTGTTTGTCATGGGTTAAATCTCAGCCCTTCATAGGACAATTTATATAAAACAAATTCTCAAAAAGATAGATAAAGCCATTTCCCTACCAGTCGGATCAGCTTCTTTAGCCATCTGAAGTGCGTCAGAAGTGGCCAAATCAGAATTTGCAGGAGTAACTGCCAATATGATGCAGTTTTCTTGCTTGATGTATGCCATTATCATATTCCTAATCCAGGCTTCAATGTCAGGGGGTTGATCTCCCACAGGAACCTTGGTAATACCAGGAAGATCAACAAGGGTCATATTAAGTACATTCGGAGAGGAAATCTTTAGGCGAATTTGCCTATCTGAGACCCCTTTGTTGTACCCAGCTATTTTTTGGGTCGCTGCCTGCACTAACCATAAACAAAGCTCAGCAAAGATTTTCGTTAAACCATACAACGGAATTCATATGGGCATATCCCCTTTTTATTGTCATGCTAAGTCCCCTTTTAAAGTTTAGACAATTTTCTCAATGCTTCAACTAAGGGACTTGGCACCGCCAATCCATGCTCAATAGAACCAAGCCTTCAATTAGCTATAAAAAATTATAACTAGCTCAGCCTAAAATAGTAAATGGTATACTTGAAGACTTCTCACTTTTGAGAACCAGATTCAAGAATATCTAACCCGACACTATCTAAATCATTTCTTATCCTCGTGGCTAAGTTAATGGAAAATGATAAATTTTGAGTCACTTATCCTTCATTCTAATACTTCCTTCCAGGTGTGATACTAGTCAGGGCCAGCTTGTGACTGAAAGCTAAGCTGCTGGCAAACCATGAATTTACTCTATTATTATGTTCAAAAAACTACATAATTCCACAGTGAAAAGGACCTGAATTTCTCGGCGAATCCGGGAGAAATCGTAGAAGCGCTCGCCAGGCAAATGGCGAAACTCACCCCACTCCGCGAACCGATTGTCATCGCCAGGCGTCTGAGAGCAATTCTCGAGCATCAAGACGAGCGGTCGTCGGGTACAAATGTCGCAGCCACGGGGGAGGAAGTCGCGGCCCACCAGAGCCTCCAACACGCTGGACTTGCCGCTGCTCTGGCTTCCTACCACGGCCACCTGCGGCAGCGAAATCTTGGACAGGTCGCCTCCCACCGGCGTAAGAATGTCTTGAAGCTTGTTGACCAATGGAATCACCGACGAGCCGATGGTCGGAGGATGTGCCGTACTTCTAGAATTACCATCCACCAAGCCATCCTTCGGTCTCGCCTCTTCCGCCATTACTATCGAAGCAACAGCAGAACACGATCGTACGTTTTACGGACTCACAAACCGGATTGCTTGGAGAAATGAAGAACGCACGAGCGGGGTTTTTGGTTTGGGAAGCCGAGAGGTTTTTGAGCCTGCATGCTGGCCACGGCGTTGCACCTAATGGACGTAGTTAATATGTGTTTTTTTTTTTTTAATTATTACAGATTGAAAAGAAGAATAGTATACGGCCATTTGAAAAGAATGGACCCAACAGAGGAACAAGCTTTTCATTTTTCCTTAGGAAAGAAGAAAGCAACAAGGAAAGCTTCTCAAGCAAGCTCTTCATGTGTTCTTCTCCAAGCCTCCTCACAGGACAGCTTCTCCTTTAGAGGACAAGAAGCACGATGTGATTCTTTAAATGGGTTTCTCTCAAAAAAGAATAAAGGCAACACCAAAGCTATTCATCTCGTCAAAAAGGGGGAAAGGACGAAGAGCAGCTCCAATGGGAAGAAAATCTTTAGAGGTAATGGTTCTTTTCTTAAAGGGAGATGCTTGTCCTTCCGAGGTTATTTAATGGAAAGAGTTGGCCTGAAGAACTACACGTGGATCTGAACAAAAAAGAGCATATTTTGAAGGGAAATCCATTAGATTTTAGCCCAAATCTACCCGGTTCAAATGGCATAAACTATTACTCAAAACCTTGAGGCTGTAAACACGGTGAGCTATTCCTAATTGTTCATTCGTTTAAATAGAGAAGTTACAATTCCATGATGCTTCATTCTTGCAATTGCAGTTAGCAATTGATCAAAATCCAACGACGGAAGGTAAAGGGTGCATGCGAAGCATTCTATCAAACAAGCCCAAGGCATCATCGAGATTCCCTAATCTTTCATACTTGCATCAATACCTCACTGGTTTGAAAAACTGAGTGGAGCTTTCCACATTTTACCCACCAATTTTGATGGGAGTTTTAGAAGAAAAGTACTAAAAGCATGAAAGTGACAATAATTCTATTACAAGTGGTCTGTGAACGAGTAAATGAGAGAACATAATAAATAAATAAAAATTGTCTCTCACATTACTAATATTGTAATTTTAGTAATGAGGATTAGATTAATTTGCATTACATTGGATAAGAGTAAGGAGATTTTAATGGTTATAAGATACTTACAACACCTTATTCCTAAAGCCGATCTTTTAGGTTGAAACATATAACTTAAGTGCCAAAGCCGAATGGATAGGCTAAGGAACCCTAAACCATTCGAGGACAATTGTTTCGGCCCATGTTAGGAGGGGTCTAGTCACTTACAAAGAAAGTTAGCTTTTCGGCTTAAAACCCAAACCCATAACATTGAGATAAAAAAACTTTTGAAAGATAGTAAAACATCTAAGAGATCTTTAAGACTGTAAGATAAACTGATAATCTATCAATTAAAATTTCTTTTAAGTTGCCTATAAATTACCGAAACCCAAAATAGGTTTGTATTATGCTAGTTAATAAGTCATTATAAGGACAAAAAAAATTACAAAAAATTACAAAACATGTATTCAAATAGAAAATAAACTATTGCTTTCATAACATAAGGGCGACTTTATTCTCGATTTGCATGTTGTGTTTATTTATTGTATGATCTACGCAGTTTTTTCTAAAAGAAATCTTTTCCTAATCCAAGGAAGTTGCAAATAATTAGAAAAAAAAATGCATGATGTTTTACGACAGCTTCACATTCAATATGAAGCTTCCTGAAAATGAAATGAACTAACAATCCAAATTGGAACACAGATTCTTGAAATCTAACCGAAACAAAAACTAGATTGCCAACAATATAATCATCTTCTAATGATAGCATTATGCCTGAATTACACCAAGAATACTATGAATACCATATGCCTCACCTCTAAAAAAATTATAGCAAATGCCGCTGTCCTCAACTTGGGTGCAATACAAAACCCCAAGAGATTGATTTAATACATTTCAACAATCAAACAATTAACTCTGTGTTCATGTAGAACAAAGAATATCGATGCAGTAAACTGGGTCACTAACTGACTTTCAATATAGAAATTATATCACTATACAAGCCGATATCGGATTTATTCCTACTGTAAGCACCTTCCTGCAATTTTGATGTTTGTTTTGCAGCCAAACCATCCCATAGTTGAGTTGCAATGGCTGCTCTTATGAATGAAACAATCTATGAGCTCAAAATGGCGGTAACAGCTAGGTGTTCGTAGCATCGTGCACAATCTTAAATTTGAATTTTGGTCGACACATGGCATTCGAACTCGTCAAGAGTCTGAAAATAACAGGAGATATTTCAGGTCCTTTGACAACATAGGAAACTAAAAGAACCCAAAATGTCTGAGAATGTTATCCAAAGTTTGTAAAGTTGGGTATAGGAATCATTTAGTGTACAAAAACTAGAAGACGGGTTTTTTTCTTTCATTCTTTTCTTGTCCTTTCATGGTGGAGAAATGTTGAAAGCAACTGCTGAACATCAAAGAGCAACACCATAATAATACAAGGACTCAATCTAATGAATATTACTTCCCCAAAAGGAAGAGATCTTTGAATATTAGTAGCCAAAGAAACTATACAACTACTGGTATTTCGAAGGCAGCAGGAATACCACCCATTCAAGACCTTCCCTATGCATTAATACAAAATTCTAGACAAATAACAAGAATATATTTGCACCATTTAAAAGAAACCTACCTCAAGAGCTTGTTGCAAAACAGTGTACATCTCTTGGGTTTTCTTTCTTTTTACGACAATCTCATCAGGCTCCTGCAATAGCTCCTCAAAAAGGTTCTCTCTGCATAATCACCAACAAATACATGCTCAAAGTTTGCTATCAAAACAATTTCAGTGCATGGATATTTCAAATCATTGATTGCTCATGATTAGCAAGCCTCAAAATAAGCTGACTCCAGGGTTTTTGGAAGATTGATGGTTGTTACTTTCACGTAGTATAGAAAATTTTCGGCAATGAAACATTAAGTTTTGAGCCAAAAGTAGGATGAAAAATTTTAAGAATTCAAACAGAAAATCCCAAGAAGACCAAAAAACAATAAGAATGATAACATAAGTCAAACTGATAGAAAATCTAAGAGTCCCAGAGATGAACAAATACCTGTACAGTTTTTGTATAAAGGTCCTATGAAGTTCCCTCTTTGTATGATTAACCTTGAGAAGATTAGCAACAATAAAAATTTAAACGAACTGGAGAAGATGTCAAAAATAAAAAACCAAGAAAGAACTCAAATATGATGTTAAACAAATGGCCAAGGACTAGAAAATGGAAAAGCCTTACCAGAAAGTGCATTATTGCTTTTGGAACTAAATCTTGAATATTCTTGTTGACAATGCCATAGTAAGACCGCAAGAGTAATTTTGTCGCAATTATTATGATTGTGTCATGCTCTGTCATTTCAAGTGGCCTTAAGGTAGATGGGGGCTGGAATCAGCAAAGGCAGAGAGAAGGGTATATAAATTGGAAAACAAGGGATTGGACAATACATAACAAATTTACATGTTCATATATACACATCTTTGAACCACACTGTTACCTCTCTCAGCTGGATTGTAGAGGGTATCTGTTCCACATATGGAACAGTTTCACCAAGAGATCTGCTAGGTTGACTCTCTCCAGACGATGCCTTGCTACCAAATATTGACGAAATTCCCCAAGTCTTCATGGGCATGTTGCCTCCTACATAGCTAGTCATGTTACTATCCGTGTAATTTCTTTTCTTGAAAGGAAAAATCGCAATAATGAGAAGAGTTATTGCTCATTAAATCAATGAACACAGCACCTACGATGACCAAATCACTAAATCATGTGTAAACAACATAAGCATGCTGATAGGTTTCACATCATTTCAGGAACTTATCTTGACCTGACAAGAATGAATCCTGGGGATTGTCACATACGACCTTTAAATTTATAATATAATTTCATTTTCTCTTTCTGCAAATTAGTAGATGTAGTAAAAGTATTCTGGGACCAAAGCTCAACTAATGGGTTTTGAATAAGCTTTGGCTTGCATAAAAGTGAATCAAAAAATGTCTTATTTATTTCTTGCAACTTCTATTTTCATGAACCTAAGAGCTGCCTAAAAGACATGTTGAGTCAGAGTCCATATATGCCATTAGTGTTCGTAGAATACTACTTGGTTCAGTCCTTTTAGGTTAAAGTTTAAGGCCCAGATAATGAAGCTTAGAATCTTTTCTTTATGGGAAATTTCTCTTCTTGTTTTGTTGGGTGGGGGACAAATGTTTTAACAGACATGAAATTACTATAAACCATAACAAAAAGAGTAAATTGGATTTTGCCACCTAGATTATAGAGTCGTCACAATATCTCTAAACTTCAAATTTAAGCAATAAAGCTCTAAATAATAGCGTTCAGTAGCAATGATTTCTAATCACCAACAGCTTTCCAATTCCTGTTGCCCCTAACATTGATCACATCATACTGAGAAAAAGAAAAAGATAGGATCAAAGAATAGGACAAAAGGGAAAAGAGATGAAGGAAACAAAAAGAGACTATCTTTGTTTGCCATTAATAAAGGAATTATTTGCATTTCTTATACTTCTCTCATCATCCTTCTTTTGTTTTTTATTTATTACTGGACAAGGAGAGGATGTTTAAGTATTATGAAAATTGAAGACGCTTTAACGGTAGGGATTTTATGAAACTAACCCAAAACTTTAAGAGGCAGATTACTCAAAATTTAAAAAGTTTTAAGGTAAACATTGCCATGACTTGATAGTAAACGGTGGGAGTATACAAGTCACTGAATAAAAATACAAGAAATTTGATATCCAGCTAGCTTACACATTTATCACAATATGTAGCAATTAATCTATCAGAATAACAGGAAGTATACTTCATTAGAAGCTTATGGTATACGAGCAGATATTAATAAGCACAAGCACATATGCTATTATATACTCAAATTATAAATTTTGCAGAACAGGTCATCTTAAACTGTGATTATTTTACCAAGTATCCCAAACCAAAATTACTATTCTTGCACCACATGTTTTTCCCCATCAAACAAGGGATTTTTCTTATTATCAAAATCAGCATTCTAGTAAAAAAAAAAGAGAAACCCCAAGCATATAGCAAACAAATAATGAAGCTCTTCAAAGAGGTACATGTAGAGATAGAAACAACAATTATCCTCAGTTTTTTTAATTGGTAAATTACAACCATAGTAAAACCTAAACCCATGACCTCATTCTTTACGTTTAAGGGGGAACCAATTTAAATTAGAGTGTACTGAAATTGGAAAGTCATCATAGAAATAAATAATTATCCAAACATGGAAATTACCAATTTAAAAGGGAATTTACCAGATGATACAGGTCTCTCGTTATTTGGAGGATGACTTCCCTGCCAACAGCCAGGCAAAAGTTATATAATAGAAAAATAATAGAAAGCAACATACTGAACGCAGGGAGTGCAACAGTAAGTAGGATTTAAATAGTAGGAAGAGAAAACCATGCCACCACCGTACCCAAACCACATGATATGGCAAAGAATGTCATCAGGTTAATAGGTTATTCACATAAAATACTTTAAGAACCCAAAATTATCACTGAAATGCGCTTCATCTTATTTGATATGTATGAAAAAATTCAAGAGCTAGAATGAATAACCCAACTTCATTAGACATTTATGCTTCTTTCATGACTACTTTGTCAGCTTTTCATGAAACTTTCTGAGATTTTGTTCATGTATCGCTGTCCCTTAACAAAAAGGAAGTTCTATTTCCAAGACTTATTTGAATGACTTGAGGCAATATCAAGTACAATGCCAATGATTTGAACCACGCAAAACAGAGGCAACTGCAAACATGATCAAGCAAATTCTAATTTCTTCATAAGAGATTAGTTCAAGAGTTGAAAACTTTGAAAACCACACAGGCTGAAAAGATCCAGTAATGGAATGGATAATAGGTTTTGTAGTTTCACCACAACATTTAGAACTCCCCAAATCTTTCGGGTATAAATTTGATAATAGGTTTTTGTACATAGATCAAGCACATTTCAAATCTGCTTAAGTATGAGCACTACATGTTTGACCTTGAAGCAACATGAAGACTGGCACATAGTTGCTTACATTGAAATGAAAAAATTTCAGTGTTGCTAAAGATGATCCAGCTGCTCTGGGTAACAAGGTGCATCAAAAGATTCAAGGCGAGCATGAAGGCATTCGCTTTAGCACTTAGAAAAATGCCTTGCATGAAGTTGCAGCACTTGAGATTAGCACCTCCACAAAATCTCATATACTCTTGCGGGTGGAAACAATCGTCCAAGAAAAGCTATTTACAGTTCAATAGGGATAATTTTATGATCGAGGTAATCTCACTTAGTTTACATGATAAGAAAAGGTCTGGGGGTCCAAGTGACCATGCCGATCCCTTCAAGTCAACGAAAATACAAAAAACAATCAGGCCAAAAGCAAACCAAAGATGGAAACGCTACTTCCTCCCTCCCATTCATTCTTTTCCCAGACCCACAACCAGCCCTAAGCATCTACCCTACCTACCTCCACCCAACTTCTCTTTCTTTTAATTTCTTATTCTTTCTCCCTCTCAGGGCCATAAGAAAAGTCATTTTGTCCATTTATCTCTTTTTGTTCTTTTTTTTTTCCCTGTACGTGGGTAGAAGTACTGGAAAAGGATGTTTTCAAATAGAGAGGTGAAAAGGGGTATAAAGTTAGATTGATAGAATGTAAAAAAGAATGCCTAAGGCTTAGCCACATAAAATAATGAATATCCAATAGGTACACAATTTATTTAAAATTTAAGGCTTATGAGTTTCATAGAACTTTTTTCCCTTTTCTATTTGAACTTCTACTCTAACGCAATCTCACCTTAACAACTCTCACTCTCTATGAGATACTATCTCCTTTTACTCTTACTTTTAAACGTCGTTGTTTCTCAAGTTGTTTTTCAAACTTACTCTATAGCCTCATTTTTCTGCGCTTTTATTCTACAGAACACAAAAACTTCAAATGGGCTTTTAGAGGAAATAAATAAAAATAAAATCTATTAGATAGGATTAATTTTATTAGCTCAAAACAGCTTCACTTTTGTTTATTTTGAACACCATTTAATTCCATGCGCAATCTCTTAATACCTCATTTCTTTTAAGCAATCAATAAATATCACATTTTGAGACACAATTAAATTACATTGAATTCATTATTTCATAGCTTGGGTTCACAATATGTGCCTGAGTTATATTTAAAATCAGTGCCTTACTTCACCCAAGCAACTGCCTTAGCCCACACCTCAGACAATATAGGGACTTGGTGCAGAGAGGTTGAGTTTCACCCTTAAAAACAACGAATCATAAATTGTATTGACCAGATTAGTATCAAGGTGAATCAACAAAAATATTCCAGAGTTGGATTGAGCAAAGGACAGCACCTATACTTTCAGTTAGTGTTTACTAAAATTTCTTCTCCTTTCACTTGGATTACAAATCCTCCTACAAGAAAGCTGATCCAAATCTTAAAGGACAGCCTCAGCCTATAAGCATTTTGAGGGTCACTTCCACCATTATTAAGTACTACTTAGCCTCATATATTTGTTCCCTCCCCTTTCCCTTATAAGGACAATACATCTATTTAGGAAAATTTCTTCCCCACAAGCAATAACCTAATGTGAAAATGAAAATATACCTGGCTAGACGAAGTGCCATTCCCTACCAACCTAGGGAGAAAATTTCGAGAATTCTGGCCCTTATATGACATGGGCAACCTTTCAACATCCGTTCTACGCTGAATAATATGAACAAACAGTTTTCAAGGTGATATGGGCAAACTCTTAGCGGTAGGGATGTCAGTGGGTTCAATTTAGAATCAAAAGTAGTGGAAAAATTAAATATGCAATCAACTCAAATCTAGTAATACAAGTTCAAATCAATCATGAATTTCAAAGTGTCTGGATTGGTATGAATTTTTGTCACACGATATTTACACTCAATTTACTTATTGACTGGAAAATACCATGGTTCTTAATCTCAATTCTGTCAGCTAACTTTAAAACTTTATGGTTTTGTTCCCCAAAAGTAGTTGCTAGTACCTGCGATGATTTCAACTCCTGCTTAGCAAGCTCAATAGCTTTGGTCCCATCTAAGAAATTTGGATTTGCGCAATTGATATAATCCATCTGAAAGAATAAGTCATGTATCAGCAGTGAACCATACCAGGATTGCGTGTGTCAAAATTGATGTTGAAAACAAGACATACTTGAGCAATAGGCTATCAAGTTGAAATGCGTAGTTGATAAACATTTATGTAAGTCACGTGAATTTATCACTTCCAGTACATTGGTGTTAACATCAGACAGCCCAAACAATCAAGTGCTGCAATAATGAAATATTTTGACTTCTGCTATCCCAACTAGTAGTAAGCAATTAAACATCCAGATAAAGCCTCAATACTTTAATCCATTTACAGCGAAGTATGCACTCCTTCTGGATGAAATATCTGACCACTTTTTAAACCATATTAAAGCATGTGATACCAGATTTCAACTGAATTCTAAAACATTGTGAACCCACAAAAAGATATGTAATTCCAAATGAGATATTTTCCCCGTCAATAACTGTATGTATACTTCAACATTAGAAAGATTGCAATAAATTGAAAAAAGATGTCAGATAACCTCCATGTCAATGAGATTTGCTATCATTCTCTCAGAAGGTTTTACACCATCACGCAGAAACTTCCCCATGACTTCATCCATTCGCCTTCTTAAGAATGGAAACCTTTGCAATTCGGTTACTGCACAAGCACGGCTTATCTGTAGTTTAAAAAAAATAAAATATTACGGATCTCAAAATTCATCACATAATTAACATGGAAAAGAACTAATGCAAGCATAGAAAACAGGATTTGTGTATATCACCTTTATCAGTTCATCATAAACAAATCGCAGACACTGAAGGCTAGGGTCTAACAGCTGAGCAATTTGTCTTCTGACAAAAACTTCAAATGGTACCTAAACCACCAGCACCAGGATTTACCATCCAACCACAAAGTTGAAATTCAAGCAAATACACCAAATGTAATTATCACTCACTTCTGGCACAAATAAAGCATTTCTCAAACCAGTAGCATTTTGAATAGCTGTACGGATATCATCATCATTCAGATCCTCACATGGGTCCACTTCCTACAATTACACTAGGGTAGTTAGCAGCTAATGTAACAATGAACAGTTCTTAATGTGATGTACAACTCAATAATGTCTAATATGAGTTACAGTAAGATTCCAATCAGGGTAATTTGGTGACATTGAAGCAGAAGATGGCAGCAGATATTAGAACATATCAGATAATTGAAGTTTTGTGTGAATAACAACCGCACCAAAGAAATTAGATATGATCATGCACCTCTAAGCTCTTTACAAAAATTGACTGAAAAACATAGTGAATCCTGGCTCCGCCTGACAATTCTTTAGTTGACATCTCAAGACTTTTTCCATCAACCATAGCACAAAAGTCTGTCAACACGAAAGAGAAACCAAAAGGGGAAATCAGCAACAGCAGCAAACTCACAAAAGGTAAAAGTATACTACTTTAATTTATCCACACTTTTCAAGTTGATATGAAGGACGTGAAGATTATATGTCCAAGGAAAATCAAAAAATGAAAGATTGCATCAATGCTTAGATACAAAGATCCCAGATTTCCCTTCATAACAAAACATACTTTATGCGAACTTGACTACCCATGGCAAATAGAATGAAACAAGAAGAAAGATGATCAATCTACAAAATTAATGTTAGACATAAATCTTTTGTTTTGTCACACAATTTTTTTTTTCTTTTTTTTAGAAAAAGAAGTTAGTTGATTTATAACTAGGTTGGTTTGCTTTAGTTATCTTTCAAGATTCCTAGAAATCCTAAGAGAATCCTGTCCACTCCATTGTTTGGATGTGAACAGCTTAAAGTAATCCAAGTACCCAAAGGCATCATTAAATTTTCATTTCCATGAAACGTCACTCCTTAGTGAGATGTGGATTCTCTTGAAAAAGGGAGGGTATCTCACATTCCCAAGGCTTGTAAAAGTCTAGGTTTTATGACATAAATTTTAGACTATTGCAGACATCCACCAAACAGTGAAGTTACTATGAATCGAAGACAATGAACCAAAAGGATGTGCGCATGAAGTTGGGGCAATAGTCCAGGCTGCAAAAGAGAGGTACAAAGGCTCCAAAGATTTTCTCTTCATTTTTTTTTAAATCTTTTTTTAAATAATTGATTATGCTTTGAAAAAAGAAAAGGTGTCTACTAGACAGAAAATAGCTGTAGAGATGAGAATTCATTAACATTTAGGCTATTATTTGTTAAGAATTCTTAATAATACTTAAGAAGTTTTTGTTTTCTTATTTGAAAAACTTTTGATGGCACAAAAAATTAAGAGATACTTTCAATAGGGTACACCTTTGTATTTGGCAAAATTTTTAAAAACATTTACGTTTTCTAAGAAAAAAACACTAAACATATAAGAATAGTTTATCCTTTCCAGGGGTTAACTTTTTTAACTGAAAAATAAATAAAAGAAAACTATGACACTGATCACGTGGCTACCTTAAACAAAAGAAGGGCTAGTCCTGCAAAGACCCTTGTCTGACTGGGGTGGTTGCATCGAAATGGTGGAATGACAAGACAACTAAAATTGTCTCATGGAGATGATTGCGAAGCCACCCTATTTGGCTACGAAGCCATGCAAAACAACTATGTGCCCACTTCCAACCACGTGAGAAGAAGTTCTTGTCACCCCTATATGAGGTGGCAACAGGCCACCCCCTTCCTCCACTGGGGTTGCCAATACAATCATCACTCTCTCTTTTTTAAATTAGTAAGAAATCAGTCTCTATAACTAAAATAAGAAACAAATAAGTACCTTTGTTCCCCCTAAATATTCCTATGAGAAAATGCAAAATATTTTGACAAGTTACATTGTGTTTTATTGTCTTAAAATGAATTTAGTTCTGTTCATAAAAATCATTTTGCATTCAGGTTTTGTGTCTTGAAAGTGAGCAGTCTATTAAACATTTTGGAGAAATGCTTGTTTCTGTCATTAAAAACAAAAATATTTTGAGACCATTAACAAATATAGCTCAACTTTATACCGTAACGTTTTCAAGAACTCCATAATCCAAATACGTCAGCCCAGAAAAATATCATGGAGTTCAAAGATTCTTTTCCAACCTATAACGGCCGATGGCAATAGTATTACGTTTGAAAAAAAAAAAAAAAGAGCAAACACAAACTCACCCATTGATAGTAATGATTTAAAAATCCATAACGATTATCATAGCAGGCGAATTCTCACCTTCACAATATCTTGTCAAAATGTTCAACAGAATCACTCCTTGTTCCCCCTAGTTATTGGCATATGAAAAGGTTAAAGGAAAGAAAGAAAAGAAAAGCTTAGCTAAAATAGAGGCAGAGAAAATAACAGAATTCAAGATTCCTTTCCAACAAACATCCCTCCCAAATGAAAAACAGAGATTTATAAACAAGCAGAATGCATGTGAGCAAAAACAAATCACCATAAGTGGCGCTTACAAGAACTTAGCTTCAGTGGTAAGTTAACAACAACTAATTGCTCACCGACATATTCGATAGTTGTTCCACATAGGGCACAAATAAACAACTGCAGCAGCATATAAATCTAAATACATATAATTTTAGGGGTTTTTCTTCTATCTGATCCTATGAAGAAGTACCAGTGACACTACTTTTTGTAAACAAGTAGTATAATTTACAAGCTTCCAAAAAGAATAGCAGTGTGCAGTGCAAGAAAAAGTATGTCAAGTATATATGAAGCATACTTTAGGAACAGTGGATCCCCTCAGTAGTTTAATGCAAATACAAAAGTCCCCCCCAAGACTTCCAATATTACTTTGTAAGCACCATAGACTACTGAAATGTTCTAACTTATGTACACTTATTGCTAACTCACTCTAGATTCCATAGCCGCTCCATAAGTTTGCCGCTCCTTAATAATACCACCCATAAGGGTATTTAGCTCAGCCTTCAAAACTGGGAGTACTAATCTGATATGCTGCTCCAAGATCTGAATAGGAAACAATCAACATTGACAATGACCAATCAAAACAACAAAGGAGAGAAAATAATAAGGAGCCAAAATTCGGAATGGAAAACAACATTAACAACCAATAAAAAGAAAAAAGGAATGAGAAATAATAAAGAGCAAGAAACTTTTTCAATCGGAAATGGATAATCACTAACTATTCCAGTTTCCTTTACTACCGTATTTGGAAAGTTCAATGAGTAAAGTAAATTCGCTTTTTGTCATATAATTTGTCTCACATGAGCATCACGCACAGCATGCCCTAAGATTATAGGCAAGGAAAGGCACCCAGCTTTTCTGTCTGTGTAATCCATGGTCCATGGACCATGTACTCTTGGCATAAGCCAGATGAAATAAACTAGTTATTAACCCCTAATTAATGACAACATGCAATAACGTTACTGGAAAAATTTAATTTAAACAAGAAACTCAGTCCAATCATTCATAAACGGCAAATGCATTCACAAATGCAAATATCCAGATTAAAGACATGGGCAGAAACCAACCTGATTCAGCTTCCTTGCTAACTGGGGAATGCCACAATGACCCAACAGACAACTATATACCTTGCATATGAATGGCAATCAACAAATGCAAAATATTCAATTTCAATAAGTTCAAAAATAAACAGTCGATGATGTGACAATAGTTGTTTGAAAATGTTATAGTACAGGATGTTCACGAAAGAATCGCTCCTCATGTGCAAGAGCTTCCACAATGCTCCGGTTTTTATTGATGTCCTGTGACAAATAAAAAAAAACTGATGTAACTACCATTGACACCCAAGGTAAAGTACAACGTCCATATAATGGTTAACTAGTATTGGCTTCCAAATAAAGCAAGCAAAACAATCATCCAAGACTCATATTACAAATTGAAAGCAGATTACCTTCCAGATTTTCAAATGTATAGTGCAAAAGAAAATTTCTTCAACTTTACATGGTTTGATTATATGCTAAAAGGTAGCCTTCGTGAAGGGAAGGTTGATCTAGAAATTCCCCTTGGAGCATCTTAAAGTAGCCTCAGAAAACTAGTACAGGGTTCAGCTTCCAGTTGAGAGTTGTAATCAGATTTGCACTTACTCATGATGGCTCATTGGCTTTGTTTTATCACTATCCATTTACAAAAGTACCACAAATACCATGCTGGCACGAGATTTTCGGTTGGAAATGTTAGTCAGATGTAGCACCATACTATTTGCTCTCATAAATGATCAAGGAACCACATGATGGCACCATAGAAAGACCATCCAAACAAAAATGAATTCAGGAGTCATAAGTTCCAGCTATCTAGTTTTGAGAACCTCTTTTCAATGCCAAAATAAAGCACACCAACCAAAGATAGAACAGATTGTAGAGGCAAAATAATCCAACATGCCATTTTATGCCAACTTGATGCAATAAGGCCATATTCAACGGTACATTTTGAACTCCCATTCAAAACAAATTCTGCTTCTACTTAAATCAAAGTACCGTTTAAGTAATTTGTTAAGTCTGGAACTCCCAAGCCCTGCCCAAAACAATGAAAGCCTTCTTGTTTCCAGAAAATGACAGGAACTCGAGAATTTAGCTGTGCAAATAGAAGATATGGATATTGGAATACGACATTAGAAAGATTTATACCTCTTGACAGCGATTCACAACCCCAACATACCCAAGGGAAAGTGGAACAACTTTTCCAAGCAGAAAGTTGCGGGCGTCAGTACCCCTGTCCATTATATCAAGCTACAGGCAACACAAAATTACCATATCATTCTGCCACTTGAGGATATTAGAACACTCATAATAACAAAAAGTTCATTCTCACTCTTGAGGGCGAGATACACAAACCTTGGTTATTACACCAATTGTCCTAGAACCTGTTAATACATTTATGTCAGCATTTGACTACATTAGGTATTGAAGCATAGAACCAGATGCATATTTTTATCTACAAAAAGGTACATTTCATTAAAGATTAAAATTTAAAAACAGGGAATTTATCCCATCAAGGCCTGAATAGTATCAACAACCAGGAGTCCGTGTTTTTAAATACAACAATTAAGGACCTGAGTTTTTGTCTTGTGACAATTAAGTCCAGTGACCAAATTTCCCATATCTGTTAGCTAAAAACCTGCCAAACATCCTTTTTCTAAATCATATCAATTAAAGTATTTCATATACAGCCAAATCTTATGCCCAACAAAAGGGCTGGAGATCTACTTTCCACCAACATTCTTCAAACCCACAAAGGAAAACTGAGGCAAGATCCACTCCAACCCTACTCTACAGGACCCCATATGCTTCTATCTAGTAGCTCCAATAGTTGATATATCCGTCCCATAGAGGTGGACGGACAATTACAGAGCCACCCCATTGACCCCTTGGTGAAGTCACCTTAAATTGGCTTCCCTTGGGGTATAAAATTAACAAATAAAATAAAGACAAGGGGGGATATCAACCTCTATAACCGTCTTCAACAGGAGTAGGTGGTACCAGTGGTGAGTGGATCTCCACTCTTTTTTTTTGTTAATGTCTAATTTCTAATTTCTAATTTAGGCATAGTTGCGACTGTGGTATGAAGACATCAATCTAAATGCACATATTATGTTTTTATTGGTCCTCCATTAAGAGATTGTCAGAAAACTCGAGAATTATATTTGTCACAAAATGAAAACTCAGACTTGTAACTAATAAAATTAAAAACCTAGACCTTTGTTTGTCATGGGTTAAATCTCAGCCCTTCATAGGACAATTTAAATAAAAACAATTCTCAAAAACATAGATAAAGCCATTTCCATACCAGTTGGATCAGCTTCTTTAGCCATCTGAAGTGCATCAGAAGTGGCCAAATCAGAATTGGCAGGAGTAACTGCCAATATGATGCAGTTTTCTTGCTTGATGTATGCCATTATCATCTTCCTAATCCTAGCTTCAATGTCAGTGGGTTGATCTCCCACAGGAACCTTGGTAATACCAGGAAGATCAACAAGGGTCATATTAAGTACATTCGGAGAGGAAATCTTTAGGCGAATTTGCTTATCTGAGACCCCTTTGTTGTACCCAGTTTCTCTTTCGGTCTCTACCTGCACTAACCGTAAACAAAGCTCAGCAAAGATTTTCGTTAAACCATACAACGGAATTCATATGGGCATAACCCTTTGTTATTGTCATGCTAGGTCCCCTTTTAAAGTTTAGACAATTTTCTCAATGCTTAAACTAAGAGACTTGGCACCGGCAATCCATGCTCAATAAAACGAAGCCTTCAATTGACTATCAAAAACTATAACTAGCTCAGCCTAAAATAGTAAATGGTATACTTGAAGACCTCTCACTTTTGAGAACCAGATTCAAGAATATCTAACCCGACACTATCTAAATCATTTTTTATCCTCATGGCTAAGCTAATGGAAAATGATAAATTTATAGTCACTTATCCTTTTTTCAAATGCTTCTTTCCAGGTGTAATACTAAGCTTGTGACTGAAAGTTAAGCTGCTGGCAAACCATGGATTTACTCTATTATTTTGTTCAAAAACTAAACAACTCCACAGTGAAGAGGACCTGAATTTCTCGGCGAATCCGGGAGAAATCGTAGAAGCGCTCGCCAGGCAAATGGCGAAACTCACCCCACTCGGCGAACTGATTGTCGTCGCCAGGACTCTGAGGGCAATTCTCGAGCATCAGGACGAGCGGTCGTCGGGTGCAGATGTCGCAGCCACGGGGGAGGAAGTCGCGGCCCACCAGAGCCTCCAACACGCTGGACTTGCCGCTGCTCTGGCTTCCCACCACGGCCACCTGTGGCAGCGAAATCTTGGACAGCTCGCCTCCCACCGGCGCAAGAATGTCTTGAAGCTTGTTGACCAATGGAATCACCGACGAGCCGATCGTCGGCGGATGTGCCTGACTTCTCGAATTACCCCTGACCAAGCCGTCCTTCGGTCTCGCCTCTTCCCCCATTGATATCGAAGCAAAGGCAGAACACGGTCGTACGTTTTACAAACTCACAAACCGGGTTGCTTGGAGAAATGAAGAACGCACGAGCGGGGTTTTTGGTTTGGGGAGCCGAGAGACTTTTGAGTTCTGGGCATTTTGAGCGTTGCGTCAAGCCGATGGGCATCGTTTTGTGGGACCAACCGTGGACCCACTCACAGTAGGGCCGCTGGTGCAGAAGTGGGTCAAGGGGAAATTTACTCTTTTATTTTTTATTTTTTATTAATTACAACTCATACACCTAAATTCACATATATATCAAATTCAAACTTTATAATTGAGATTTTTACTTATATACCACTAACTCAAGTACGCAAGATATTAAACTCAAATTTAACAGCTAATTTTTATTAGTTTACTACTAAACTAAGTAGTCGAACTAGATTAATAATCAACCATTGGATCACTAACTTATGGAGCATTGAGAATAAATTTAGTAATCTAACTTTATCGTGTACTTGTGAAAAATTACAAAACTTATTTTTTACCCTTGTATACCCATATGTCATCTTCCACATGATGGCTTTTTACCTTTATGTATGCAATTGTCATGTTATACTTATGTTCATAATTATTATAGTTACTTTTTTATCTTGATGGGGGAGGAAATTCAAACCCCGAGTGAATTATCATTAGGTTAGGAGAGTCCCTCTTTTTTTTTTTTATCTCAATTACCTTATGTGCCTTAGTAAATTTAGCAGCTAGTTTCGTCATGCACTTATGAAAAGTTATAGATCTCCATTTTGTTTTCCACATGTGCCTCACCTTTTTACCCTAATGTAGAATTCCAATGTTGATGTTGTCAACATTATGAGTTTGTCCTTATATCCAACCCTTGCACAAAACTGGATTGTTATTTGTATATTTTTTTTTCTTTTTTGGCAAAAGAGAAGGAAAATCTCAACACTTTATCAATTTGTGCATGTTATCCTTGCACAAGGGCCACACTAATGTTCTTTATATTGTTTTAATTTTATAAAAATCAATAGTTATTATAAGCATACAAGTCTTTCATTTAGAATTTTGCAATAATCTTAAAAGTAAGTTGCATAAACTTATTAGTCATAACTCTTCAAAACTCTAGAATTCTTTATTTCAAGGACCAAAACTATTGTTGTGACTGTTTTGTTTAGTGGTATGTTTTGTGCACAAGCTCAACCCACTAGAACTTTACACATTTCCAAATTCATTATGGGGTTTGTATAAAAGACAATGGTTACCTCTTTTTTTAAAATAAAAAAGATGAAACCATATACATTTATATTGATAACATAGGTGGATTTAAATGCCACATCTTGTAATAGATGCATAAGGCAATACTTAAGACCTTACTCTTAAAATATAAATAGGGTGCAAATTTTTATTTTTATTTTTAAAAAAGGAACAACATCTTAATTTATCATTATCAACAAGATTGAATGTAATAATCATATATTAGATAGTTAAAGATAAACACTTAATTGATATAAATACAAAATATCTACATAATGAGTTGTCACATAAAAATAAAACTAAACAAAACAAAAAAATATATTAAATAACACATTTGTTGTACCTTATAAAGGCCTATAATTTATTTAGCCTAACTAATTATGGATGAAAACATCTAATCATGGATGAGTTCTTTTCTTTTTTTTTTTTTTTCCTTTACAAACATGATATCTCCATTTAATAAGCTTAATGAGGTGAAGAACAGACCATAAGACTTAAAAATTAACAAAAACCTCAGGGCATTATAAGAAAACATCAAGTACGTGAAAACAACAGCAATTGCATTACATAATCACATGAGAGAAAGAGAACATCTTCCAACGTAGGAATCCTGTAGAAGTCTTTACTGCTGCTCTTTAATTTTTTGTTTCTTTGACTTCTTTATGGTATGGTCACTGTGCTGGGAGTAACCTTCACCATCCAAAGTATAATGCTCTTGAATTACAGATTCACTTTCTCCTCTCTTCCTCATACTCTTGTTAATTTCTAGAGTGTCTTCAATATGCTTAGATAACCAACCAATGTTTCCTGTGTTGGCTGGAAGTAGAGACCCAGAAACGTGCAGTATTTCCTCATCAAAATTCTTGACTAAAAAGCGTATGATGGCCCCAACCTTTATCACATGTCGCTTGTGAGATCTGCTAGCAAATAGTTCCTTATTGTTTTTAATTTTATATTTGAATTCTGTTCGAATGTCTTCATCTGCAATGACAGCAGATGAAAAACCAAGAACAACGACGTGAATAGATGCTTGTGTAAGCTTCAGGACCTTACCTTCTAATAGCATATTTGGTTTTGGAGCAAAAATTAACAGCTTTGCCTTTAGACTCACACCAAAATAGGGATGAAGTCCGGGAAGAATCTTCCCATGTTTGTCTTTAATTTGGACGTCATAAGCCAAAACAACACCACCAAAAATTTCATTGAACTTGAACAGCAGAGAGCTAAGCTCGTGGAGGACGGCTTGGGAAACCTTGTTACCCTTCGATGGGTGCACATATACTACCAAATTGGCATCCGAAACCTTCAACCCCTCCATTGGTAGCTCCTGATAGAATTGGGGCTTCATGTAGAACAGATACTCAAAAACTTGCACATGCATATTGTCCGTGTTGAGAAATAAAACATAATGCCCAACAAAATTTGCAAACATAGGAGCATAAAGGAAAAATTCAAGGTGACCTATAATACTCTAAGCCTAATTGATCTTCTTAAGAAATTTGCTTATATTGGCCTGGTAGTGCACCAAAAGTTGAGAATAAGTGCATCCCTGATTTTTTTTTTTTAAAGAAATACTTCATAGAATTTTGGCCAACTTTATTCATCTAAATACTTTTAAACGTATAGCTTATTTTATTACACAGAAATGACATAACTTGGATAGCTTATTTTGGTTCTAGGTTTAATTGAAGAAGGGATTTCGGTGAGGTGTGATTTTCCTCTGTAAAAACTGGGTGAGGTCTCGTTTACCTCTATAGAAACGACTTGATTGTGTTCTTTTTGGTTGATTTCGGTGGAAGGGTTGTTTGGTGTCGTGGGTTAGTAGGAAAAATAGGAGAGAACTCTTGTTGGTAGAGAGGGTGATTTAATCAGAGAAATCACAGTTCCGTGATGCTTCATTACCGCAATGCAGTCAACAATTGATTATAATCCACGACGGAAGGTAAATTGTGCATGTGAAGCATTCTATCGAACATGTCCAAGGCATCATCGAGGTTCCCTAATCTTCCAGACTTGCATCGATCCCTCACTGATTTCAAAAACTGATTGGGGTTTTCCAAATTTTCTTCGCCAGTTTTGATGGGATTTTTAGAAGAAAAAGCACTAAAATCACGAAAGTAACAATAATACTGAGCATAGAAAGGGACCCTTACTTCACAACAGTGAAGATGGGGAGCCAAACAATTCAACAAGAAGCAAAAGAGTTCCTCGTATTGGCAGCCGCACTCATTCCTCTGGAAGAAAAGCAGAGGCCGGTTTGATGTTGCTGTTCAAGGTAAACAGGCATAACCACTTTTTCTAGCCCCGAGCCTTTTCCCTCGCGAAGTGCAATAAATCTGAGTTAGCGCTGCACACGACGCCGTTTGAACAACAATATATATATATATATATATATATATATATATATATTTATTTATTTATTTTAAATATTGATAATATATTTAGTCTTGTGTATTATGGGATTATTTTTCTTGACGACTAATTTTAAAAAATAAAAATAAATATTTCAACATAATATAAAACATTAAATTTCAAGTGTCATATTTCGTCAACTATAAACTCAAGACGAGAGAATGTAATAAAAAATTATTTGTCTTGTACTAATTTAACCTATTATCATAACTTGAGTTTAATATTAAAATTTATCACTTCTAAAATTTTCATCTATTTAAATATATTCCTTTACACTCAAGATGAGTGTATGTGATAAAAAAATTTGGTATATACCTTATTGTCAATATTTTGTTCTAAATTTTCTTTATATGTAAAAGTAGTTTCCTTCTCGGTATAAAAAAACAAATGAGCATTCTAATATAACTACTCCTTCAAATCAACAACAGGCATTAATTTTCAATTGATCAATTACTGCTTAATTGATAAATCGTAAACCTGTATTTGTACCAGACAAGCAGGAAGATAATCAACTCTATTCAGCTGGTTTCCCCTCGATGCGGGATTTTCTAGTCTGGTTTCCCCCGTTTCTTTTTTATGTTTTTTTGAAATCCAGTGTTCATGATACATTAACGGTGACAAATAAACTATACAAAAAGCCTAAAATTTGAGCCATCTCTTTTCTTTCTCTCCACTGACGACTGCATGCGATGCAGATGCTTGAGCTGTTTCAGCCTCTGCTAAAGCTTTGCGAGTCTCGTTTAGCTTTCTCATGGCAGCCTCGTAAACCAATTTCTCTTTTCTGTTTCGACTGGCCATTTCTTCAAGCTTCTCGACTCGCATCCTCAGCTCCTTCACCTCATCATCGAAAGCAATTAGAGCTCGCCTATCTACTTTCTTCCCTTCCCCAGAACCTTGGTTTTGCTGCTTCTTCCCCGACCCACGATTTAAAGCTTCATGATGCTTTGCGAGCTGGGTATTGATAAGACTAAAAACGTCTGGACTCAATTCCTCTTCCTCTTTTGCTGCCCGAGCCAATGCTGCAAATTTCTTTTCACGTTTTCGTTTGCCGCCCCGGCTCCGCTTCTTCACTCGGTTGTTCTCCTCCTCACCATTTTGAGATTCGAGAGCGTGATCAAGAGATTGCTTCGCAGGCAGGACCTTTACAGGGATGGGATTCAACATTCCCTGTCCAGATACGCCCAAGCCCATCCCTTCACGATAACCCATATTGGCCATCATCTTGGAAGCTATGCCACGGGTGTGATTTTCCCACGTAGCAAATATGGCAGTTTCTGTCTGGATGCCCCTCTGCTGGTTGGTGCTTTGAAGAAATCCTATACCTTGTGAGCCCTCTTCTTCAGAGTCGCTAGAATCAGATTGATCCAAGCTGGAATCACTCTCCTCTTCTTCGCTCAGCTCTGCATATTCGGATAATGTGATTGCATCTGCCCCGAGCTTTGCGGTGCTTCCATCATCACGGAAAACGACTTGCCCTGCTCCAAGTTTGTCATCCCATGATTCAAGTTCAGCTTCTCTCCAAATGCCAGACTTACTATCTGATACTGCCCATATGCTGGAACCCACGTGTGATTGCTTCCAAATTGCAGGGATATACTTCTTCAAGGAGGACAATCGGACATCAATACCTGAATACATAGAGATGGGGGGTGAGCTCGAAGCTGCCATTAGTTCTGTGTCAACAATGATAAACAACACTAAAGATAAAAGTGGATCCACGCATTGTACAAGACATGCAGAAGTAGCACTGTTCTTTGGCACATGTAAGATGTAAACAGATAAATCTAACTATCCATCCTATGATTGTTCAAAAACATTAGTAAACTCAGTGAATAATAACAAGCACTCATTAAGAAATTAAAACCAACATTCTCAGATGCAATTGCCAACATTTCCATCACAGTCACCACATTTCTCTTTTTCTGGGTTATATCACAATGATCTATATCATTCTTTGCTGGCTGCCTCTATAATACACAGGATACCTATATCCTCCAATTCATTTCATATGATTGCATTGGCAAGAATGCCAATAAAATGCACCCATAAGAAGAGGGGAAAATTTCAAAATGAATTGCAGGATTCTAGTCCAGATAACAGATTAGCAGCTCATACCATGTGATAAGCGGCAGCCACTACCAAATCGACATCGTTGCTGCAGAAAAAACTTGCACATCTGCACAATGACGATGTGGTATATTGATTGACTTTCATTAGTTGTAGTACTAATTTAAGAATACATAGATAAAAACAACAGTAGAAAATATTCTTCTCCAAATTAAAAGAGAAATGTGCAATCTTGACACATCCACAGATGAAAATGGAATGTCAAAAGATTGTACATACCAGCATATTTTCAGATGTTGGAGTAAGGAAAGAAATCTTTGCAAAATCAGAATCATCCAACTCAATGATTTGACCAGAATACCAATGGCCATCAGTGTGACGGAATCTACACTTTGATCCAACTGAGAAACTTTGCTCCTCCAACGGCTCTGGTTCAACATCTGCTGGATCAAGAGGCTCTACTTTAACATCTTCAGCTGTGAGATTGGAACCATTTAGCACCAAATCAGCTTCTTGTAATAATCGTGCACGCTTCAGGTGAAGAAGTCCTTCCTCTGCATCTTTCATTGCCTGGACAAGCTCCTCATGAACCTGAGATAATGATATTACACCTCATCATAATTTTCCATGATTTATAGGATCTAAAAATAATAAATGCAAATATACACCTGCAACTGTCCATTTGAACAGGTTTATTTCAATAAAATACAGATTTAACAACCAAATAACTCTTTACATTATCAATGATAAGACTTGTTAACTGTTCTAAGATTACTCTGCTATTCCCTTTCATTCGAAAGAGAAATACGCAATGACTGTTACGGAAGTTACATAATGGGGAAAGTTGTGGAGACTAAAAGAAGCTTTTATTTTTCTTCAGTGATTAACATTAGCTGATATAAGGATAGCCTGCACTTCACTATCTTCACATGCTTTACCAAGATAGGATCCGTGATTGCCAGAGATTTGGATAAATGCAAAACAGATACAGAAATAACAATCCATAAGAGAATTAAAAAATAACAAGGGAACAGACAAAGAGAACAAATACCTAATGGTGACGTACAGAACAAATACCTAATGTGTGTTTCCATAGCACTAGGCATAAAACGGATCGCTAATGTTCTATGGAAACACGTTTATACAGAAGAACAAGCTTATGAGTTCCACCGGGCATAAATATCATTTCAGAAATCTGAAAAAGCTTGCTTCATGTGTGTTTCCATAGCACTACACATAACTCCTTTGCATAAATGACACTTTACAATTAGTGGGAAGAATTAAGCAATAACGTAAAAACCATCCTATGAACTTTGTCAAGCGAAATGCATCTTTTTGTCACTTTCCTAATTTCAATTCCAACAATATCAAACATAAAGTTTGAAATAGCAAAGCTTCACAATGGACATAAATTGGAACATCTTATCCATGACAAGATCTTCTGACTAAAGCAAAGATGTCAAACATGTAAACCAATTCTAATATACATGACAGTTTGGATTGGAAAACTAACCAAAAAGAGAAATCTGCTTTCTCACCTAAAATTCCTTATGAGACACATCAGTTAACAAGCAAGTCTGCTCCTATTGTTTAGTTACGCATATGAAATTTCTTCTTGTTATAAATATAGAAAAATCCAATCTCCTAAACATGTCCATTGATAAATCATAGACTAACTGTACTAACTGTCATGCCCCAAAATCTCGTGATTTCTTAAGCACCGGCGATAGCATAACACAGCTTGAGAGCTTCAAATATGCTCCATTATCTAGTACTTCATGACATGATCTTTCAAAAAATACATTTCACCCTAATTCATCAATCTAACCTATTTACTTATAGAACTACACTGTTTCCGTAAACATATTATCCGGCACTCATCTGTTCGTGAAGCAAATTCTGCCTCTGATCCATGAATTAAAAATAATTGAACTCGCTTAGTCACAGGCGTGCCTGTACAGTCGAATGGATTTAATATTTTCCTCATTCGCGGTGAACGGTAAATCTCCGGTCCAAATTGCCCTTCCCAAAAGAGAGGACTTACCGCGAGAAGTTCAGGATTAGCGGGGTCGGAGGCTAGGGCTTGTTCCAGAATAACAAGCGAGTCTCTCTGCTCTTGCAGTTGAAGCTCAAGCTGGTTCTCCAGAAGTCTCCCTTCCTCGCTCGCCATTGTAGCTCCACGTTTCCGTTCGGTGAGAGGAAGAAGATTAATGAAGGCATGTTTTCACCACTGACCCCATTTCTTCACTTTTTTCAGCCAAAAAAATAGTAATTAATATAATAAATAAAATACTATTTTTGTCTTTAATTGTTACAAATTGAAGGAAGTTTACTCCAAATAATTTATTAAAATAAAAAAGAATGATAGAACGTACATCTAATTTCGAACTTTTTTTTTTTGTCAAACACGTAAATTTTTAAAAGTAAATCCAATTTGAAAGTATATTTTTAATGTAATTAGTAAATAAACAAATGACTTTTAAATTTCATTCTTTTTTTCCTTCTTAGTTTCTTAAGGGAATAAAGTTAAATTTTCCTCCCGTCAATAAAATATTTTGAAAAGCTTTCATTTATAAGATAACAATATTTACTTGTTTGCTGTTAGAAAATACATGTTCTCATTAAAATTAACTAATAAAAATAAGTATATTTTGTTCATGTTTATAATATTTTATTGTAAATTGTAAATAATGTAAGTTACTTCAATACCTATTATTGTAACTACCATCAAATGAAATTGCAAGCCTTGTGAGTAATTGGTATATCAAGCTAGGGTTTGGATTACATTTTTTCAAAAATAAAAATTTTTTATTATCAATATAATTTAAGATAGCTAAAATGAGTAATATTATAGTCGAATTTCAATCATTATAGAATATCTTCGAAAAAAGACTTGGACTTTTAATTTCATTTGAGGGAGACACACACCTCATCGCCCTTATATAGGACATTGATAATTGGAAGAAAATTTCAATTTATTCATCATCAAAAGGTGCCTTTCCAATACATTGTTCACCATACACATGAAATTTCTGACCTGAGCTTGGGCCTGACCACTACTAAGGCCTAATTATTAGGCCACTATAAGCTTAAAAGCCGACTACAAATTTTCCTTTTTCGCTTTGAAAAATCAAACTCAAAAGGCGCGCGGGAGGGGATTTCTCTGACAGTGAAGAACCCTAGGAAACGGAGAGAGAGAGAGAGAGAGAGTGGAAGGATGGGGCGTAACGAGGAACACCATCAGGCGTCGGAGAGCTTGGTGAATCTATTCACAAAGGCGAATCATGATCTCAACGTGGTTCAGCACAGGCTCGAGAGGGAGTTTCAGCAAATATACCCTGATAATGTACGCACAATATAATCAGTAAGCGAGTAGTGTATTTGGGAATGTCTTTTTTTTTTTTTCTCTCTCTTTGTGGAGTTTTGGGAATTTTTACTCAATTTTGACGCAAATGGTTTGGTTGTTCAGTAAATTCGATGTTTCTTATTTTCCTTTTCCTTTTATTTTTCAATTCTCGTTGCTGACGGGGAATTGGTTGCCGCTTTTCTAAACTCTTTTGGCAAACAGGCTATCAATTCAGTGTGTTTGTAGTTATAGGCACTGTTTGATTGCTGTTTGTCTTCTTATATTTGCTTAATGTAAGAAGATCAAATTCGAGGGACTTATTTCTCTTCCCTTCGCGGCTCACTTAAGGCTATGGTATTCGTTCGTCTAGGATCCACTTCATTGTTGATGTAGGCCTTCCCATTTGCTCATCTGGTTACTTGGAAGCAGAACTGCGCATCATTTTCACTTCCCGACACTGCCATTGGTTTTTGGGTACTATTCAATATGTTTTCATGATAAAGGACTTCAATGTTTGGAATGCTGTCTACAGGCAAACCCAATGAAGTTGGTATCTAGGATAAAGAAGATACAAGTAGAGCTGTTGACCTTGAAAGAACAATGTCATGAACTTCTAGCTGCCAAACAGGTACTTTCTTCTTTCAATACTTTGGAGGAAAGGATCAAGAATTTGTATGTTCGGGGAGTGGATGTAGCCTATTCTGGAGTGATGAGATGGGATTTCTTTGCCATGGTTTTCGATCAATGATAAAAATCTGGAAGAGGATTAGAATAAAAAGGAAACTATTTTTTTTTTTTAATTTCGCCATAGTAATATCTTGGAACTCATTGGGAAAGAGAAAACAAAAAGGGAGAGAGAAGGATTCTGACATTGATCTTGTTTGCTGATTTCGTTTTTCAGGATTTGATTGATAAGGCTCGGACCACTCTTGTTGGGAATAGAAATTTACTGCAGCGGATGCAAGCATCTGTGGGCATCCCCCTCACTAGTGATGCTGAGGATCCGGCATTTGCTAATTTCAATCAGGTAGTTTTAATTTTCCAACTTGTTTGCGTCGACTCATATTCTTAATGCACTGAATCCCTCGTAGTAGGCAGCTTCTCACCTACATGTTTGATGGTAGAAAGGAACAAAACTTAATTGAACTTCTTAGTAGTTGATCCACGTGTTTGAAGCTCTCTTTTAACTATGGAGTTGCGAATAAACATATTTTTCCCTTCAACCTTTATGCTCAACTTTAGTTATCTGTATGACAGAAAAGCAAAGAAAGTGCAGCGTCTCCCTCTTTAAGCAAATAAATGGATCAGTATAGGATCCGTCCACTGATATTACAAAATTCTATCTGGAAGATATAATAAGTCCTCTCTTCGAACAAAAAATAAAAAAAGGTTCATTTCTAAGGTTGTGTTTTTCCCAGTGGTGTTTGGAGTGTTTACACCACTTGCCAGCAAGCAACCAAAATTAAACACATGGCTAGGCGTTACTTATTAGTAAATATCTATTCAAAACTGTTTGGATAGCTTTCTCCATGCTAATAAGGCCTAGGCAAATAAGCCATGCGAGACAGTCATATCTCTTCTGTGATTCTCAGCTTATTGGTATTCGATGTTGGAAGAAAATCTCATCACCCTTTGATCTTTGAATTCTGCAGATTGTTGATGAGTGGGCATTTCAAGTCAGATCAAGGACAGGTGAGGGTGTGTAACTGCAATCGATGTTCAAATTTTTACAATTATACTGAGGGAGTTGATTGGTGATCTTGCTTAGTATCGATTTTCATCCTCCTTATTCATGTAACGGGTGTGGTTGGGAGAATCATTTTTTCACATCACATGTCTGGAATCAACATGACTGACGTGTAAATTTCTGATAGAAAGAAAAGATGTTGGAGGATTCTGCTTAGCTGTGTAAATTAGTGTCCAGGTGGACTTGAACAATGAATTGGAAATGTCTCAATAACGGATAGTGTAGGAGCCAAATCTAAAGCAGTTTGGTTATTCTTGATGTTTCACCCTTCTTTGTTCTCCACTCTAGTCCTTGAGCCAATTTAGCACTAAAACTTACTAAGGTGTAGAGACATGCATGGGTAAAAGGTGGGACAGCCAAGCTTGATAGGTGTGGGTGATTGATGGCTAGAGCTTTAAGATGATCTCTTAAGATAGTATCAAACTGTTTTGTTGCCAGATTTATGCTTCGTTTCAACATCCTTATAAGACACTTCGAAAATTGTCATGCAGTTGAGAGCTAGGACTGCCAGTCCGTCTGGCCTTGCAATTGTGAATTATCCTTGTTTGGGTTGAATATGAATAGGCAATATCTCCCGTAGGAATACATGCCTTTAAAAATTAAAGCTTTTCATGATTTACCAGATGGGTGTTTAATGAGATACTGATGAAAATGAAGCGCTAGGAAATCATCTTTTGTAGTTTGTTTTTGTTGTTGCTGTTGCAGGGGATGAGCGGCAGGAATTGGATTCCCATGATATTAACAAATTACTATTCTCGGCTATCGTTCAAAGCAACTGAACATGCTGGAAAGGTTTGGGTGCCAAGCATGATGTTTCATCTCCATGCGCTTGATGATTTCAAATTAGGGTTCAATAAGGTAAATACTGTAGTTTGGCCAAAACGTTTATGCACATTATTCGTTATCCATTTTGTTGGATTCATGTAAGTGCTGGATTATGTGCGATCACATATTCTACTTGAAAATTTCTTCTTCTTCTTTTTAACTTATGCTACAAAAATAATTTATCTGTTGCGTATCAGCTTTGTTGAATCATGTGGATTTTTTACTTTCTGGCTTGAAAAGGAGGATCCTATCTACATCTGGGGTTTCATGAAGGTCAATCAGAAAGGTGATACAGAAGGTTCAGTATCTATTGTGTGGATGGTAATAATGGATGGGACTAATCAAATTTGGTACCTGTCTTTAAGATTTGATAAAAACAAAACCTTTTGGACTGTTTTGTGCTTTTAATCATATTGGCATGGACCATAATTTGTGTTTTTAGTCAAGAATTTTTTCATTTCAATCATTTTACATATATCACAGAATATTCTGAATATATGCGTATTTATTATGTTAACTGAGTTGGGCAGAGTTATGGCTGAGCTCAGAAATGCCTGATCTCAACGCATAAGGCCCACCTCTGGTTCTGCTCACAAACTACGAAACTTCGGGCACAGTATAGCCGAGAAGATAACAGAACAAAGTGGGTAAATAATTTCTCTCTCCCCCCCCCCCCCCCCCCCCCCCTCCCCTCTCGCAATTATTTTTTCCCTGGTAATCGTTTTCATATTAAGTATCAATATGCTATCATATATATTTATATATATTTACAAGACCAATAGCTTTGTACTTAAATGGTAGTTTGTTAGCTTCAAAGAGGATATTTGAGACTTGGCCAGCCGCAAGTGCCGAACTTACGGAGATTTACAAAGGTAAAAAGTAGTTTGGTTGTTAGTCATCTTTATCTAATATCCTTGGAATATCTTTAGTAAATAAGTTTTTTTTTTAACATCCTTATCATAAAAGATGTTACAATAGCCTGCAAACACCTGCCACTAGGTGATGTTTCTAACTTTTCAAGAATAATTTACAAATGGATAGATACATTTGTCGCAGAAATAGGGTACAAATTTATAATGCCTAGAATTGTCCATGCCAGTGGAGAGGTCTTAATTTATCTGTCAACAGGGAAAACGGGTAGAATGAAGCACAAATGGATCTCGAGGTGGTCCAATTCTTTCCGAAGTTGGCAATGATTATCGAACATCACCTGTACAGGCATCTGGAATTTTTCTTTCCCTAAAGTGAAACAGAAGTGGTTCTGCCTTTTGTCGAAAATGCTTTCATCACTAATACATATGCTCACATCCACTATCTTTTACATATTTCAAAGGCTTATAATCACAAAGCGAATGTCTTTTTCTATTGACAATTTGAAAGAATATGTGCAGCCATCATCCTCGTGAATGACCAAACAATCATGGCTGTTTCTCCTCATCTAGCAGCTCATGAGAATGGTTTGACCTTTTGTGCCCACAGAAACACTCTTTTAGAACTATTTTCTATCTTTTTTGGATACACATCCTTATCTTAAGGAATGAAACTGTCTGTAGGAATTATGCCAGAATGATCATCTGGGCTGCTTAGGGAAAATGTCAAATATATATTGGGTTTATATATCTGAATGCTAGAATAGTACAGACTATCTCTAGAAAGAGGAATTGGCCAAACTTAGTAGACATTTTTCCATTCTCATTGACCAAATAGCCGTGGGGCATGGCTCAAACAATAAAAGTTCCTCATTTCTCTCGAGGACATGCACATCATAGTCCTACTTTCCCCTGGCATTTTTTCAAATAGCTTGGGACCCACGTTAGATTACTGCTTGATGAATACGTTGAATAATGGTCCAATGTGAGCTTGACTAATTCTGATCAAGCACGAGAAGACTCCATATAGGTCTCCATCAGGTTATGGCAATAATTCGTTGGTGCCCTCGGTGAAATGTAAGACCTTGGAGCCGTCATGTTGACAGACTTGCTTATAATGACCCCTTTGAACAGCTAGTATAATAGGATAGACTCAGAGAGATAGACCCGTGTGATGTTTGAGACAAAGGGATAATGATCCATTGACCAACGAAGAGGAAATTACATGTTTAGAGTAGAATTTCATATTCTTTTCCATATATGAAGCGATTGATTGAATATCATGGTAGGATTTCGTACTCTTTTCCGCGTATATCGCATTTGTTTTTCTCTCTTTCTTCTTTCAAGAATTACATAGTTTCATGATAGGATTGCGTGCAATATTTTATATATTGATAAAAGAAAAATCCATATATTTTTGAATTTGCTTTTGTAGAGGGTTGGACTTTATAATATAATATTAGAGGTCAAACTCACATATGGCATCTCCATGCTTGTAAACTAATATTCTTATAGAAAGTGTTCTTTTATATTTTGGATGAAAATGCATATTAAGAATAATGTGACAAATTTTATAGTATCTTTGTGAATCTTTTTAAAATGAATTAAAGACCCCATATTCTTGATGCAATTGAGCTTTCTATTGATGATTAGGAATTCAAAACTGTTCATTGTCATTTATTGACTCAAGTATCAACTAGATAGACGGTACTCCGTAAGTAAAAAGCCGAGAGTTGTAAAGTTCAATTCAGACCCACAAGGAAGTTGGTTTCATTGCGTTTTGTCCAAGGAATGTTAGGGAAAGACGTGGAAAAATTGGCCAAAAAGTGGGTACTTTTTGTCCTAAGTGTTTTCTAGAGGTCTAGCCTTCACCGCGAACCTAAAAGACCTGCCGTCTTCTGTTTTAAGGAGTAAGCAATAAGTCAATTCACTAGTAATTCAATTAAATTCGAAATTTAATGATAAAATATAAAAGATTTCAACAATGAGATTTGAAGTTTCATACTTTACGTGGTATGTGTTTTAATATTAAAAAATTTTAAAAAAATTATAAGAGATAAGAATGTTTTAATTCATATAATTCTAATACTAATACTTATTTTGATTCAATATTAAATCATATGGAACTGATTCGATCATATTTTAGTGGCATAAGATCATACGAGCCACCACTAAGACTTGGCAACCAGGTGCGTCAACCATTATCATTTATAAGAATCATTTCAGGTTCGCTAATAAAGTGGATTAACGAGTTGATTGTAGTAAAATCGGTTGGAATACTCTTATTAAAAAGGCAGTTGGGTTGATGGGTCATAATTACCATCCGTTTACCAATTGAAACACGGAAGTACGAACCTAATTTTCCAAACGCAACTAAGAGAGTGGTTCTCTCCTATGGAGATGGTCAATGGGAACAATCAACGGATTTACAATCGGATTAAATGCATTGTCGGGTCTAACCTAACTAAAGATACGTTTTTAAACACAATTGTAGAGAATTAATTGCCTTTCACATAATAAGCCATCAGATTTTAAGGTGTCAGTCGAATTTCACACTTGAAACATGAATATTGCCATCATGTTATAATAACCTATCATTCTTTAAAATCGTTCATTTAAAAAAAAAAAAAAGAAAGGGAAATATACTATTACATATATAAAAAAAAAAGTGTAAAATGTGAAATACTCATCACATGTAGACCGAGATATATATATCCATTTATACCATTTTTAGCACGTAATATAGGTTTTTATCAAATGCTTAATTAAAATTTGAAAAAACACTTTTCCCTAGTTGTAGGTTAAAAAAGTGACCAAAAGAAAAAATCTTTTTTATGTTAAATATGTTGATGTCTATGTAGTTCAGTCATGAGACCTTCGACAGTTCCCAAATCTTTCCTACCCACTTTACTTCACAAAAAAATATAATAAAATATTATATGGGCACCTCCTCATGCCTAATCTGGCCCTATAAAAGGCCTCTAAACACATAATGCCTTAAGCATTTTCACCTTCCCGTCGCCACCGCATACAGCGCATACAGAGACCTTATCGGCGGAGAGTCTCCTTCTCTTTTTGTTTCTCTCTCTGTGAAATGGAAAAATTTGATACCATGACCTCACCACCGTCGCCGGCGGCAACAACCTTCGTGCAAGCAGACACACACACCTTCAGGGATCTAGTCCAGCGACTGACAGGCTCGGCCGGCGACTCCGAGAAGGTCCCCGTCACCCTCCATGCGAAGCTTCCCCCCAAAGTCTTCACTCCCGGTGACCCCCCCGGCCCCCGACGGTCGCCCTTGAAGCTCCACGAGCGGCGGCACACCCACCCCATGAGAAAGCTGGAAATCAAGCTGGGCCTCACCCAACTCCACAACAACTCTCCCCGCCAAATTCACGGCGTCGAGTCCCCGGTTCAGAGCCCCGTGAACCCTCCCCTTCCCGAGTCACCCTTTCTCCCGAGCTCCGGAGCCGAGTCTCCGTGGTCGCCGTGGTCGCCGGCCTTGTCGGACGAGGAGAAGGCCATAGCCCAGAAAGGATTCTACTTCCACCCGTCGCCGATGCGTACGCCGAGAGGCTCCGAGCCGCCGGAACTCTTGACTTTGTTTCCTCTTAACTCACCGAATCAGATCACACGGGATTCGTAAAGATTTTCTCGAGTATTCAGGAGTTACAAACGAAAATCTTCTTCTGTTTTGTAGGGTTTTGCTTTGTTTGTTAGTATCTTATCCACGAGATCTTACGTATTATAGTTCCGATTTACCCGTATCCTCCTTGTAAATCTTTGTTCTTTTCGTTTCCGCACGAACAAACAGCATTGAAACTGAAACGGCAGCCCGACAAATCAACCGATATCTACATCGTCTTCTTTTAAGTAGTAGGATTTGATTATGCAGGCGATGTTCCTTTTAAGTGCTGAAGATGCTCCCGTGAGAATAATTCATACCAAAATATCTATCATATCGTCTTGTTTAGGAAGACAAGACTCATATGGGATAATTATCAGGAAGTTTATGGTTGCTGATATGTAGAGTTAGCTTGCAGAGTTTCAAGTCTTATGAATCATTGTGTTAGTCATTCGATAATGACTTCTCCTTTATTTTATCAAATGTCTTTCTGTTAAATAGTAATTATTACTTTCATAAATTTACCTAATCATAATTTTAGGTAAGCTCTCATCACCTAATGACTACCGGTGATTTTTGGTTCATTGTTCTATTTTTATATAGAATGATTCATGCTCAAGTTAATGGATATGTTAAAAAAATATTTAACCTTGCACCTTTTAGATATGCTTGATGGTGTGTAAAGAATATTTGTTTTTTGTATTCACCTTTAAGTTCAAACTATGCTATTAAGATAAACAAAAATGTATTTTTTTTTTTTATAAAAAATTAAATTTATTATTTTTAAATATGACAATTCACGAATACAGTGAAATTAAATTTATTAATGATAATTGTTTTATGTTATTAATATTTTGTTATTCCATATATGATTGCCCCACTGGGGACTATGCAAAACGCGCTTTTGACCCTCGAATTCAACTAGCGAGTAATGCTACGTTTACCCGACTCTCATCTTCAAATCACGTCCCTTTTTAAGTCATGGCTGACTTGCGTACATGCTCAGTCACTTACGCACTGCCGTCTACGTTCAACACGAAGGAGTGCGGGCCCCATGTGGAGGCTACAGGGTCCCACTTGGTCTTTGTTGGAACGGTGACGTCATTATCCAACAAAGTACCAGATAATAGATTAAATAATAATTTAATCATTGAACCAAATTTAAGTGGCCTTTGGGCCTTGCAGGTGGCTGAGTTCTTTTAATTCATGGACTGACTTGCTCCCCCGTGGAGGCGCTGAAGTGGAGCGTCGTGGTAAAAAGCGAGGCCTTTGGAAAATCTCGTCCCTAGTGTTACTCCATGGGCAGTGTGAATGTTGGGTTTGGGTGGAAGCTTCGTCGTGATTTGATGGATTGAAATTTGGAAGTTGGATTACAGTTCATGATGGATTAGAACTATTTTAGGTGAGAAAATATCTTGAAGTAAAAACACATAAAGACTTTGTTATGGAGATAACACTGTCTCCCCTATCATATATCTAGCTTGAACTCTTAACATCACTTGTTAATTTTTAAGTTTCGAGAGGCCTAATACTCTTAAAATTGATTCATAAGAGAATAATATCTTTATTTGTCCAATATGGGACTGTTTCCAACAAGTAAATCTTATTTTAATTATTTTACTGTAGTTTTAACAACCCAATGGGCGACGGAGCGGAGTTTTGGGGCCAAATGATTAGGATATTCAGATGTTCTGCAGGTAACATCGAGTTCTCCCCTGCTTGGAGCAAGTTCAAATTGCACCCACACAACTTTTTAGCTCTTTGTTAAGAAACTACATATGCCTGAAGGCCCTTTAAAAATAATACTATCTTCTACACATCATGGCTTGCAGTATTCACGTGAGTTTATCAGGAGAGGGAGAAAAAGAGAAATAACCTAAATGAATGTGTGGCTCTTACAATCTTCCATCTTCGACATTGATAATAGCAATAAAGTACACAAAATATGACACCACTGCTACATCCTGTCAATATTATACACAAACCCATTGATAAAGCTTACAAAATAAATTGACAAGGTTTGACATCAAGAATAAAAGCTAGATATAACCAACAAGTGAGGATAAACTATTTGGGAAAGATGTATCTATCACCCATGGTCAGGTACCCAATCACAATGACCATAAAAGATCACATGGAACCTTATGAGGAACTTCTTGAACATGGCTAGAATTATGGATGTCATCAAGGGTTCAATGGAAGGAAATAATTCACCATGTAGACAAAATATTTTAGATTCCACCTTGAAAAGACAAGGAAAGGATATTCAATTGTAATGTATCATTAACAAAAAGAGACATCTAAAAGCACAAATAATATATTAATTATATCAAATCATTAATTATGAACTTAGATGTTAGTCTTTAACCACAGCTCAAGCAAAATACAAAAGCCAAAATTTGATAAATAGTACAAGTTTTGAGTAACAATAGACTCTCATAAAAAAAAAAAATTAACCATATAAGCTTATGCAATGCAACACATACTCGTTTGAAAAGGAGTAGATTAGCTAACTAATGCACTATTAAATGTTAACAATTCATACTTGTGCTTTAACACATTATTCTTGGTTATAGGGGCTGCAAATAGCAATCAAAAGATTGCAAGAAGGTAATTATTTACTTTTCAAAAATTTTCACTAGTAAAATTTGCATCAATCCTTTTCCAACGAAATTATTCATTACCTATTCAACTTTGGCTCAACATAGCCTCATCATAGGTGTTAAAGTATAAAATGGTCTATGACAATCTTTCTAGTTCTTTTTCTTCCTTATATCAAAAGAAATATGTCATACTTGAAAACAAATAATGAAAACATCACTTCTAGAAATACCAAGAAATCTATCAATGAACTAAATTAAAAAGGATGGACAATGCAACTTGAATGTAAAACAAATCTAAAATATTTTGCATACCAAATTATACTTTGCGAACTAAAGTAAATTTTTGAATAGGTCAATGTCACATTTGTTAGCAGTTATCAACAAAACATGATGTATCTATCCTTCTTTTGCCACATAGGAATTGGCTTAAATGTTAGTCATTTCACACCATTTAGATACACCAGCCCTATGACATGCTTGCATGAGAAGTAGCAAAAATTTCATATAACATCATTCCATTTCGTGATAGATGTAAATAAATTCCCACCAATTAAAATTGAGTGAAAAATTACTCATAACTGATATTCTCATAACATTACAAATCAAGAAAAAGTCAATAAGATTTCTCGGATGACAAAGAGATATGGATGATGGGGAAAAAAAAAACCTAAAAGGTGTAGGCTGAAGTGAGAAATTACCATTTTCCTTTCTCATCCCTCCATCATCTTCATCCTTCACCCTACCATTTTTCTTCAAACGACATGTCACATACCATTCCAGGAGCTAGTTGTTGTTTGTATTTAACACATTAAAGCTCATGGTACTGAATTAAAGATAATCAAGTGATATAAGAGCTTTGTTTCCTATAGCACGTGAAAGGAAAATTTTCAAAATCAAATTGCATTCACTCATATGTATTTATTCAAGAAAACGATATAATTATAAACTTCATTAAAGATGTAATCCATTCTTGTTCTCCTAGTCCTATCACATTAACCAATGTCAAGAATAGTATAAAAGGAACCAAAAGTTAGTTTATTTGTTAGTTCCTAATCAACCTTTTTTGTCTCCTTTGATGTTTTCTTTAAATGCTTAATATGACTAAGTTGTCCAAAAATTTGTATTGGTGGAATATAGCAAAGTAGTTTTGGTAATTTGTAATAACTATTAGATTGGGTAGTTTCCTAAAAAACTTAACTAGAAGGTGCATCACAAATGAGACATAAAAAGCTTTAACTAAATAAGAAACTTGATAAATTCAACACTAAACAATACAAAACATAAAGAAACTATATCAATAGGTATTAGTTGCTTTTGTTGACTCATTGACTTTTGAAAAAGTAAAAACATACCTATCTATGTCATTTCCAAAACAATGTTATCCTAAAAGCATGTACATGGCTTTAGTATTGAGTTTCAAGTACAAACCTCCATAGTGTTTCTTTAACATACAATGAAGAGAAAGAGCTTGAATTGAACACCCCACATAATAAATAACTATGCTTTTCTAAAAGAATTTAAATTAGATGATTTATAGAGATTTGTCTCATCTTTTCCAATAAAAAAATGCTTTGAAATGACAAAAGTCTCACAAAGCTATTAATTACAAATTCTTTGTCCATTATTCTTATAGTTTCATTCATCCACCCAAACCCACTTTCAAGGAGGCTAATATGTATCAGACATTATATACCAAACAAATAACCTAAGGCCAAGCCTTGAGGTGGCTACTTGTTAAATCATTCTATATCTCCCCTACAACACACAACTATTATTATACATAATTGAATTCAGTTTAGCCCACTTTCAAATACTTTAAGGACACAAAAAGGTTAAGAGAACCATTGGGACATCTTTATGGAGTTGCAATTGGCAAATATAACTTGAGAAAATTAGGATAACTTGTTAGACTTCACCTTGTGTTACAACTAGAACTAGCGTATCAATTTTGTTGTTGCAATCACGATATATATATGCTTTGTTTACAAAGATCTTTATAATTTTTAACGAAATTTAAAACTTATTGTTCATATTGGAATTCTATTAGTGAGATATCCCACTCTAGAGAAAGGAAGGAAAAACAAAGACATTTATAATTGTTAACAAAATCTAGAACTTATTATTTATATTGGAATTCTGTTAGTGAGATATCCCATTCTAGAGAAGGCAAAACTCATCAACCTACAGAAAAATCAACTTCTTTGAAAAAAGAAGATATGCAATTTACATGGTGGTTGTAGTTTGCCAACTAATTGCATTAGAAATGACTACCTTGTATAGTGCTTTCACGTGCTACCCTAAAGTTGCAGAGTAAAAGATAGAGCTTCCCAAACCACTAATTGAAGTCAAAGAAGCTAAACTGCTTTCACCAAAACAATATTAGAAACTAAATGACTTATAATTGTTATGGAGAATTTGGAAATTCAAATTAGCAAATAAAATTTGATTTACATTAATAATAAAGAGCTAAGAATTCACCCACATTACATTATGAATCGAATTTGCATACTTATAAGTATATGCTCTTTGTTTTCAATTGTAAATTTTTAGGCACAATTAATCCTAGGTGTATAATTCAATTAAAAATTCTAGAATAAAAATAGTCAAAAAGAATAATATGAATTAATTTAAACTTTCACAACACTTAAATAACCAAATCAATTATTAAAAATAAAGTACTCATAAATTTTTCATCAACAAATTATGGAGTTAGTGGTGAAATCTGTGATAAACAATAATTTAAAATAACAATCAATGAATAAGTTCTCATAAAATAAAATGCTTATTGAAATTGTCTTAAACTTGAGCAAATTCACTTTAGTAAGTACAAAAATGAAAAAAAAAATCAATAATTTTACAAACCAATAAATAATCTTATAAGGCTTATTCAAGTAAAAGGTATAGAATGTACATTTTGCAAAAGTTAAAAACTACTATGAGACAAAAATAACAAAAAAAAAGCATGATTTGTACTAAGTGGGCAAAAAATGAAAACGCTATCCTCACCATTTTGCTTAGTACGAATTGCAGAGTGCAAGGAGGTAACCATTGATGTCGAGACTGATAGGTGGGCGATGCAACAAAATTGGATCAGGAAGTGGCAAAAGAAGGGATCCATAAGTGACAAGGAAGAAAGCATTCTTCTTTCACTATTAGATTCTACCGCTTCTGCACCGAATCGTTACAATCACGTGATTGTCCCATCGTTAGATTCTGTTATTACCCTTCATAATCAGATTTCATCCTCGACCAGTGGACACCTCGAAATCAAAGTCTTGGAGATTTTTTAACTCCAAACCATGTGGAGTAATGCTATTTAGAACATCAAAAAACTCTGAAACATTATGCTCATATACCAGATGTATCCCACACTCCTCCTTTACCTCCACATTCAAGTCACTTGTTTCAATTGAAGTCTCAAGGTAGCAACAACTACACAAATCCATCCCATTTTTCTCAAACAACTCAGCTAGTATATACACCCAAAATTCATTTGGGCCAACGAAAGGGACTTCAAGGACACGAAAGACCAAAGGGGCAATTCCTCACAAATATCATAGGCTTGAAAGCACAAAACAAACTCAGGAAATGTCATACTAGTACCTCTAAATATGCTACAATTTGAATTCTCATGATCATGAACTTGATAAGCAACAAACAAAGCCAATTCCATCTTTATGTATTTTGAATCCACATCTGCATGACATTGAATTTTTGGAAAAAGATTGATACTTTTATTGTTGAACCATCTTGGGATTTCAAATCCCAGCGTAAGGCCCTGTGCGAAAATATCTCTGCCATCAAAATCGTAGAACTTGAAAGGAAACAAAGAGAGAGAGAGAGAGAGAGAGAAAAAAAAAATGTGAGCAACGGCACTTGTACATTTATCATAATAGAAGTGCTTTCAAAAGGAGAGAAAGCAATTTACCTTAAGTTTACTCGATACAAGTTGTGGATTCAACTCCAAGATCTTATAAGGAGAGCCGTCGTAACCAGCCTTAATGGCCACAAAAAACCAAACACGCATGCATAACGGGGATATTCCTTACAACCATTTGATAATAATCCATCTCCGGCAACGGACAACTTCACACAAACAGTTCTCTTAAATGTAATGGAAATTTTGGCAATGTTTGAAGTTCACTAGAATGACTCATGTTAAGTTTGTTAAGATTGGAGAGCAGAAAACACTGATTTGGTAATGTCCTAAAATTGTTTACAAGTAAATCGAAAGAAGCAGGCCAGGATAAACAACCAAGATGACTGGGTATCTTTGAATCAAATAAATTGCAATTTTCCAAAGATAGATAGACTTTACAAGGGCTTAAATTTGAGAGTAGAGGGGCGGACCATGATTGAAGGATATGGTATTTATGTGTGACAAGCGTTTCAAGATTGGAATACACTGACTGAAAGAGTCTACAACGATACATATAAAGATATTTGAGATTAGAAAGTTGGGCGATGCCTTCAGGTATTCTTGTAAATCCATTCACAGATAAATTTAAGCATTCAAGCAAAGATAAGTAACTAATATCATTGGGAATATCTCCATCTGATAAGCTGCAATCACTTAAATCTAGGTTTGTTAAAGAGGTTAAAGTTGTTAACCAACTAAGGTTACGAGTACTATGAGGATGTGAGCCAATCTCCCTAAGGGGGGTATGGTGGGTCAGTTTCAATCCCCCTGTTGCGCGAAACGAGATGCAACGAAGAAGTCATATCATCCCCAAGCCGCCGGCATTGACCTAGGTCCAATTGTACAAGCTTACCGAGATTTATAATAGATGGATGAACCTTCCACAATCGTATACAACCTTCTAATCCTAGTTTCTCAAGATTTGGGACTCCACTCAAGTCTGGTATTTCTATCAAGTATTTTGAGAAACAAAGGTCAATGTTTTTCAATTGGCCAAAACTCTGTCATACACAAATATAAAGTTTAAGAAAATAAATAAAATAAAGAAGATTGATAGAATAAAAGAAAAAGGATAAGAAAAAGAAGAAGATGAAAGACAAGAAAGGTCGAAATCTTACTTTCTTTCCAGTCCACAGAACTTCAATGTTGCTATCTTGTAAACAGAGCTCAACGAGATTGTCTAACTGAAAGCTACCCGGCAATGATTTCAAAGGAAACCACATCCATCGTATAATGCGTAACTCATTGCTTAGCACTAAGTTTGAGGGGTCTCCAATCCATGTTAAATTGCTTAGCGGCATTAACCTTGAGGGATCTTTAGTGAAATGCAAAATGCCTTGTAAAGAGCTTACATCTCTAGAATGCTCCAAAATAAGCACTGCCAATCTTGTCATTCTTGAAAAACATTCATATTTTACTTCTATCCCTTGTTCAAAACGCATAAGATTTGAATTAACTTGCGTGACAATACCTTCAATTGCTTCAGTACCCTACAAAACAAGGATGTGAAGTAATATAACATAAATATATTCAACAAAACTCTAGTAAGTTGATTTTTCCATATTACTCCACTTACAGAATCATTCCTTAAGACCTGAATGATATCTTTATCAACCCATAATCTGCTTCGATTGCCGGGTTCCATAGGAGACAATTGATAAACTAATCGTTGGCCCAACTTCCTTAATAAATCGTGCATCACAACTTTTCCAAATCTTGTATTAATGAGAGATTTGTCTTCAAGAGCTCCAATATGTAAACTTGAACTTTGATCAAAAAGTTCAAGCGCATTCACAATCCAATTGCCAAAACATGCAATATCTAAGAAATACTTTTTCAATGAATCCCCTAGCATTTCATAACTTATTTTAAGTTTATTGAATATTTCACCACTAGAATCTGCTTCTAAAATATCATGGACACCAATCCACACGTTTTCTCCCTTCTCATATAAGGATGAACCAATGATGGCAATAGCTAAAGGGTGGCCTTTAACTAATCCCATAATATTCCATACCAAATTCCAATAACCTGGTTTTGGACGGGGACTTTTGAATGCTTTCCAACAAAAAAGCTCCAAGGCATCTCTACAACCTAGCAGTTCAACCTTATATATCTTATTAACGTAACATAAGGCTTCATCAACTGACAATCTTTGCCAGTTATAATGATTCTACTCCCTTGACCAGACCAATCAGCCCTCCCAATTAATTGCTCCAATTGATTGCGATCCACATCATCCAAAACAATAAAGATCTTTTTATTGCATAACCTTGTCTCCAACAATTCCATTCCACGTATCGGATCCCGGATCTTCAAATTACTTTCTCCAAGGATCTCACGAACAATTTGTTGATGCAACTTGCAAATTTTTATATTATCGCCACAGCAGATAAAGCAGCTAGTTTCGAATTCATAACGAACTTTTTTAAAGAGGGCTTCTACTAATGTTGTTTCACCAATACCAGGCATCCCATAAATCCCTATCAATCGAACATCATTCATTCCCAAACAAAGTTCCTTCACTCGAGATCCGATGCCAACAAGGCCTTCGAAGCTCTTTGATGAGTTCAATTGCACTCCACGAAGTATTATCCCAGTGATATCCTTCAGCACTGTATGAAAGATACTAATTAGATCTAACGACCAAGGAAGGGAGCTTAAAATTCAAGTAGGAAATTAAGTTAAATAAGTCAAAAGAATCAATAGGAGAGCTAGTTAAAATTAGTGCAGTAAGTTACAATAATAGCCATACGTGATGATACGTTGCACATGCCAACCTGCGATACTACCGACTTTTCCCAGAGCGGTGCTCCATGCTCTCCTCTGCTCCTCACCAACATCGGGATCTTCTTTATGTTTAGCAAACGCTTGAGCAAAAATTCCCTTCTGCCTTCGAACCTCAGACGGATCTACACGGTAGAAAACAGGAAGAATTTTTAGCCTCTTCTCTGTCTCGCATTCCACGATCTTCTCTAGCTCAATCAGGCACCATTTAGAGAATGCAAAGCTGTCTGAGATGACAACAACCGCATATTGAGATTGCTTGATTGCTTCCAAGAGCTCATCACGAATTAACTTTCCTCGTTCCAATTTTTTATCGTCTTTGAAGACGATAAGCCCCTTCCGCTGGAAATCAGCATATAGATGGTCTACAAAGCCGTTGCGGGTGTCTTCGCCGCAAAAACTGATGAAAGCATCGTATGACGATGGAAACGTTGAAGAAGAGGGAGATGATGAGGATGGAAGGACTGTTTGAGTACTCAAGGCCATCTTTGGAGGCTCACAAGCTTCCTGAACGCAAGGCTAATCGACAGAATTCGGGGTTGACAAGCCTGTTTGATAATGAGGCTCCGAAAACGGGACAGTCCGTGTTTTGAACCAGAAGACTTCAAATTTACAGCTCTCATCACATTCAATGTTCTATTTTTTTTTTCTTTTTATATATATATAGAATGATTCATGCTCAAAATAATGGATATGTTACAAAATATAATTATGTATTGAAAATGAATCTATTGATTTCCAAAAAAGAATCTATTGATTCTCTCCTAATTGGTTGGAATAGAAGAAGCATCTAAACTCTTTCATGGAAGTGGAGCGTTTTGGTGAAAATCTCGTCCCTAGTGTTCCTCCATGGACAGCGTGAATGTTGGGTTTGGGTGGAAGTTTCGTCGTGATTTGATGGATTGAAATTTTGAAGTAGGATTACAATTCATGATGATCCCTATGCAATTTTTGAAGTTGGATTACAAATAGGTTTGCTGTCACCTATGTAATTTTTTAAAAAATTTAGACAATATATAATATTTTTGATTTAGTTATTAACAATTACGACCCACTTGCAGTTCATTTGAGCTACCAATGATTTGAGGCCTCTTTTGTTTTAGAGGTCTGGCCCAAACGGGTGGCCCCTTTGGTTTGTCACGCTCAATTGTTTATGGAGTCGCCCGTCGTTTTGGACCGTTTATGGGGCGCAGACCAAGGAAGTTGACCACGACAGCAGGGCCGTCCTTCGGCTTCTACGGCACGTAGTCTTACTGGTCAGTACTTATATTCTCGTAAATATTTTATCATATTTGCCTTTTCTTAGATCACTAATTTTGTCTGATCGTATTAATTTAATTATTTACTGCCGTTTTAACAACCCAGTGGGCGACGGAACGGAGTTTTGGGGCCAAATGATTATGATATTTAGATATTTAGATATTTCTTATATCATATCAATTTAACAATGGTGAACACCTTCGATTCATTATCTTTGAAATTATCCTTAAAAAATTATACTGAAATAAAATCAAGTTAATATGGTAATGGGTGACTAATAAGTTCATGAATGCTTAAAGAATATAATTTATATACATTAACTATTAATTATAACGTTAATTAAAAGTACTTGAATGTCATGACAATTAGTATTAGAACAAATTATATAATCAATTGCATAGGTGATCAGCAAACCCTTTTACACTACTGAATCATTGTTCAAGAATAAAATATAGCGCATTTATCAAATAAAAAATAAATAGCCATTTATCAAATCCATCTATTTGTTTTTTTTTTTTTTTTTTTTTTGGAAGAACCCGGCGATTTTTCTTCTTTATAAACGAGGGAACTCGACGGAGCTTTGCGCCAACCAAAACGGACTCTGAAACGATCAAGGTCTCTGTCGGAGAAAGCAAAAGAGAGGATTAGAAATGAACTCTGTATGTTGTAGTAGGCATGTGATTGTGCCAAAATCAATCGTAAATAACACCTTCACGAAGCCGATTGGCCTTGCGGTGGTTATACCTCACGGGAAAGCTGCAGCTTCCGCGAGTTCAAGGGTTTGTGTTGTTCGTGCTTCGACGGTGGACTCGTACGGGAGCTCCTTCGATTTCATCAACCGCATGGAGAAAACTTGGTTGATTTCGCAGGTAGCTTTTTTTGTCGCTTTTGTTTTGTTTTTCTGTCGGCGTTTGTGACAAAATCAGTTATTGAAATTGAATCTATTAGAAATTTATATGTTGCTTCATTTGTTTGTTTTTCTTTCCATGGAATTGTTTGATTTAATATGCGGTTGGTTTGGTGGAATTGATTCGGATGGTTTCGTAATGTAATCGATTTCTACAGGCATGTTTGTGTACATACGTATGTGTGTATAAGCATATGGTTTAATCATGCAGAAGTGAAATCCTTGAATTAGATTCACTTCTGCAAAAAGAGAAACTTAGCTTCAGGGAAACCTAAGATTTCTAGGTAGTTTTTGAAATTTTCAATTGTTAAAGTAAAACTCATGTGAAATCCACATAAGGGGTTGGACTTAATTAGTAGCATGAGGAAACTAATATTCAGTTAAACTGTTCTACTCTTTGTTGGTGGTGTTAATTGTCAATCTGTTAGCAACGTTTGGTTGGGGAGTTAAATGTTAGGTGCAATGGAACTTACACTTTATAAAAAAGTGTCTCCTAGGAAGCTAGCAGAGAAGGTACATGCTAATATGAGATAGCATTTAGTAAAATGAATCCTGTTGTATAGTGTGTTGCTCATCCTCCCCTTCTCTTGAAATCACTATTTTTGGTACAAATTATAGTTGCAGTTTGCAGTGACTTCTATGGGTGGCTGGTTAAATGTCTGGTGCTCATACATGCCATTTGCATTTTGATATGTGATGGAAAGTACAAATCTGCATACCTTTTGACTATGTTTAGTGGCTTGAGTGGAAATATCGGAATGCTCTAGCCTTGGAGAGCATCTTCCTTTTAGGATTTTCCTTTAATGTGATATTTGTGATTAAGTGATTGCTTCATGGATCAGATGCTTGGCTTACTTGTGGAACCCATTTAGGTGACCCTATTGCAATGCATGACGTAAAGAGCTTGTTACTTCTTTGTACTTCATGATCTAATCAACATATCTAGCTTTATGCTGATGGACCACAATAATTAAATAGTAAGCGGACAATGAAATGAGAATAGAACAGATCATGCTTTGCATATGCTCTCTACTTGCACTTTTCTGATATTTAGGTCATTTGATGGTGGTGAAGTCACTTCAGTTATCACCATTAGTAGGATGACCAGGTATGTTTGGAACATTTCATTTCTAAATAGAAGAGCCGTCATTTTCAAGTGGTGTGTGAAGGGGGAAGGAAGACAGGGTGTTAGGGGCACTTACACAATTTTTAGCCATGCTTGCAAGTCTTCTCAGATCATTCTATTGGCCCAGTCTTATCTGCCTTATCCCTGGGGAGGCTGTCTGCAAAATTAGTTATAATCACTCCATTTACAAGGGTAGGTTGTATTGCAGGAGTATATCTCTTTATGTTATTGTACAATACGCTTGCACTACAAAGTTGTTTGATTCCTAGAAGGAAAAAGGTCAGTATAGCAGTCATGTCCTTATAAATCTGAGTTAAGGAGGAATTCTTATGGGCTTGAAAGAGTATGTGTTGCAGCTTGCCCCTCTCAAGTCTGTAAATTGCTTTTTGGTGTTCTAGCTTGCTGTCCATTTTAGGCTTGAGATCTATTTCCTTTTTAAGGAATATAGATTCTACATTCTGCCCTAAGTTATATAATTTATGGGTTTTTATGCAGTTGGTCCATTTATTGCTCCCTTCATATGAAACTAGATGAAAGTTTTGCAAATGGCATGCAGAATGAAACAAAATAGACCTAAACATTCTCCTAACATGTTAATAGGTGAGCAAGAAAGCTGGTTTCAAGATTTCATAAAGCAGGGGTTTAAATTTAGGATTTAATACAAGGAATTAAATGGATAGATGCTTTCGTTTTTTGAAACTTCCACATATTCTGGGACAATCTGGAAAGGAAAATAGCAGTCTCTTTTGAGTGGAGGGATCAGAGGAATTGCTATTTCTAAGTTACCAGTATAATATACTTGGTTTTGTTGGGATTGCTATGAGAATTTGTGCTTGTGTCTTGAGTGGCCCACATATTGAGTTCTGCCTTATTCACTAGAAAATACAGTGTTTTGATTTGTTCATTTGTAAAGAACTCCTTTTGTTTTTAGAGTTTCTTCGCCACATAAGTGCTATTGGGTATTCTTTGATGGGTTTAATATGTCGAACGGTATCTAGGAAATGGTATGAACAGTAAAATCTTGGATTTTGATGAACTACTCCCATATATGGTATGGAAAATGGCAGAAGGATAGCTACTTCATCCATCAAATACTTTTATGTTCTGAATAGAAGATTGTGGTATCTTTATCATGGCTGTTACTTCTCTGGCTTGATGTTGAGCCTCATGATTTCTTTCTCAAGACATTTTAATAATATATTTTTGCGTTGATTCCTTGTTTCTGCACTGTCAATTCTACTTTTAGCAACCAAGGCCAGTTGTTTGTTCCTCTTGCAACTCAAAGGGGCATGTTGAATGCAAATGGTGTGGGGGTACTGGCTTCTTTATTCTTGGTGATAACATGCTCTGTCAAGTCCCTTCAAAAAGCACCAGTTGTGTTATATGTGGTGGAATGGTAAGTTAAATGTAAAAGTTATTTCACCTACGAGTATGTAGATGATCCTTACCTCTTATCATAATACTTCCAGGGATCAACGTGTTGCTCTGATTGCAAGGGAACAGGCTTCCGTGCCAAGTGGTTAGGAGAACCTCCTATTTCCAAGTAGCAGTGGGAACCTCCATCAAGGCTGCAAGATATTTTCGATGACATCCATTTATTTTTTAATATATTTTCTCGTTTCATACAGTAGTTTGTAGTTTCAAGAAGATATTTGTAGCCTTTTTACCTTGTACTTCTATCAATCAAACCCACTTTGCGTTTTCACAAAAAAAAAAAAAAAATTACCTGTATCATATTCATATTAATTCTTAAAACATTCAGTATATTCTCTTAGATTTAGCTTGTTTTCGTTCTGTCGAAAACTGTTCTCGGAGCTTTGTTTCAGCATGTGAAGGCCAATTGCAAGTGTCAATCAACTTGCAGACCTGTTTCCTTTCAAGCACAATTGCAGCATCCAAGGTTCGCTTCTAAGGTCTCTTTTCATGTAACAGTATGAGATTGATGCCCCTCTCTGGCATGGGTCCAACACCCTTTATCGTTGATGTGTATAAAGTTTCTCTGGATTGGACCTCCTCTATAGTCCAATCAGACCATGGAGGAATGGTCAGTTTGAACATCGCAAGCAATAGAATTGTTGATTTTTTCTGGTGAGCTCACCTTGGTCGATCCTGATTGGTCTAGCCCACTTGGGTTTTCCTAGTTTAAATGTGTCTGGATTGACGTTTCGGGCCTTTTTATTAGTCTTTGTTAAGAAGTTCACGAAGGAAATAAACTTTTTACGCTAGTTATATAATTATGATGTAGACGTATCATTGGTTTACTTTTTCCTTGGATCTCATTCGTTAGGGCCTATACGAAAAACAAGACTTTCGGATAGTTTCACGTTCATTTCACACCTGCCTTTTCTTCAAATTCACATGGGCGTGGTTAGACATCCAACGACTATTCTTCAATCTCTAGCCAACCATTTATGATTAGCTGGAGTCGAAGAAAACAAGAAGTATTTTGGTGAGTTGTTTTACTTTTGGTCCTTGCAAGGACAATAATGACATGCCAGGCTCTTGCAAACACTGCATTTTTCCTTATCGTCATCAAAGGCAACTGGAGGATGTACTGCTGTAAGCCAGTACATTGATAGCAAATGCAAGCACAAGCACGTGCATTCGTGAGGACAGAAAGGTTAATTAAGCTTCAGCAATTAAATTAAAATTTTGATTCTATTTTACCTCCATCGAAAGCAATTTGGTGAAGTTATTGAAGCCCGTGTGGAGAAAAATCTTGTATAGTTTAAATATAACAAGTGTCTTCATATAACAGGTATGAAATAGTTCTATATTACTAAAGAAGGGTTTTGTTATCAAATTTAGATATAACAGGTGGCTCTTTCTCTAGAATGAGCTTTTGGGTTTAATCTAGTTTGAGAAGCGGCGAATGGCAAGGATTTAGCCATAGCCCAGGGGTCAAAAATAGGCCACGAGAACCTCATGCACCGGATATATGGTCTAAAGTTTCGGCAACTTTGGTTCAGTTTGGCAGTGTTTGATATTGGTACGTCTAGTAGACAGTGAAACTACAGGTCACGTTCACCAGCCAGATAGCAGAATACTAAGAAGAGAGAAGCATATTCCAAATGGGTTGTGCCTCCCAAGTATCTTTTGTAAAATCGTTCGTACCAAGTGGTGAGCCCCCACTTCCTTGCTGCCACCAGATCCACGTATCATATGGATAGATTTCTCTTGCAATTACTATTTGTATTTTTAGTTTCCTCTCTTAAAAAGTCCAATATAACTCAAAAGTCACTCAGGAATGCATGATTAACATAATATAAGACTCATGTAATATCTTTTCTAAATGTTTTTTCATTTCAGGTATGAGAAAATACTTCTGTAAAAGATAGGGTTTGAATTTACATTAGAAAACTTTTTGTGTTCAGAAACTCAATGATTCAGGAGATAAGAGTCATTTTGGATTCGTTGTGCAAGTCTTTTATTTATTTATTTATTTATTTATTTATTTATTACAAGTTGTGCATCCAACTTAGAAACGGACTTTCCTGACTTGATTGAGAGAAGTCTTGACCTTAAGTTTATGCAACAAATATGTTCATGGGTGTGTTAAAATAAAGAAAAATAAAATAAAATAAAAATCATCTTCCGAGATGCGGAAGGAAGTGCTCTGGTCTACGTTGACAAAAGGATCACTCTCGAACACCGACCTGGCACCGCGAGTGGGACCCACAAACAATAACACCATTTTAACACAAGCGGAAACGAAAAGGGAAAAGTCCAAGCTACTCCGCCCACTCCCTTCCTTTTCGCGTGGGGTCCACGTCTTCTGACATGCAACCCCACTTTAGAAGTCATTTTTCGACGCGAACAATTTTATTTATTCGGCTAAGCCTTGCAAAACGTGTGTGTAGTCTATTGGTTGTAGTCAGATCTCCTAGGCCCACAAGATAGACTGAATTAATTTGCACATAATCGTCAACCACCACAAAGAGAGAGAGAGAGAAAGAGAGAGATTACCGAAAGAACAACAGAGAGTGGACTATGGCGTCGAAGCTCTGCGACTCTTGCAAATCGGCAACGGCGACGCTGTTCTGCCGAGCGGACTCGGCGTTCTTGTGCGCGGGCTGTGACTGCAAGGTCCACGCGGCCAACAAGCTCGCGTCCCGCCACGCGCGCGTTTGGGTCTGCGAGGTGTGCGAGCAGGCCCCTGCGCACGTCACTTGCAAGGCCGATGCCGCCGCGCTGTGCGTCACATGCGACCACGATATCCACTCCGCAAACCCGCTCGCCCGCCGTCATGAGCGCGTCCCGGTCATGCCGTTCTATGAATCTGTCTCTGTGAAGTCCGGTGCCGCCGTCAACTTTCTGGAGGATCGCTACTTCTCCGACGCGGACGCTGAAGGGGATGTTAGTCGAGAAGAGGCAGAGGCCGCCTCTTGGTTGCTCCCCAACCCTCCCAACCCGGCCAACAACAACAAGGTGAGTGAGAGTCCGGATCTGAATACAGGTCAGTTTGTGTTCCCGGAAATGGATCCCTATCTAGATCTGGATCTGGATTACGGACACGTTGATTCGAAAATGGAAGCTCAGGAGCAGAACAGTTCGGGTTCTGATGGAGTCGTCCCTGTACAGAGCAAGAGTGTTCATCAGCATCAGTCTCCGTTGCTTAACGACCCTTGCTTCGATCTCGACTTCTCGGCTTCCAAGCCCCACGCCTATGGCTACAATACTCACTGTCTCAGTCAGAGTGTAAGTTTATTGCTCACATCAAAAATCTGTTGGAAAACGTGAAAATGGTAGAATTAGCTAGTTCTGATCCCATACTTCGCTGCGCAGGTGTCTTCCTCGTCGCTTGAAGTCGGCGTGGTGCCAGACGCCAACGCCGTGACCGACGTCTCTGATTCCTACACCAAGCCCCTAATGGAGCCTGCGATTCGGACGGTTCCGATTTCGGCGGCCGATCGTGAAGCCAGGGTGCTGAGGTACCGAGAGAAGAGGAAGAACCGAAAGTTCGAGAAGACGATCCGCTATGCATCCCGAAAAGCCTACGCCGAGACGAGGCCCCGAATCAAAGGGAGGTTCGCCAAGCGTTCAGACACAGCCGACGTCGACGTCGATCGTGTAAGTGCGTACGGCGTTGTTCCGTCGTTTTAGCTTGATCTGCCGTCGTAATAAATTGACGCTCTGTATATAGTTTTCCGGCGGTGTTTGGTCGATGAATTTCCTGACCATTGTAGAAAGATAATGTTATGCTGTAATGAATTTTGCTTTGTGATGAACGTCGGAACAGAAGCTTTTCTCTTGAAGTTCTAATTTTGAAAGATCTCGTGGTTTTGGTGGCACACAATGTTTGCAGGAATCAAAATCTCAGCTGCTATTGGTTTATTTGGTGGGATGAGACTAATTAACTGCTTAATTTATAATTGGTGGGACTTTGGATTAGGTTAATCATATTTTGAGCTTTGTTCATCATCATTGGAAAAGGTACAAAGCCAATTTTTTAATGCCATACAACTTCTTTCCAATATTAAATTCCTCAGCAGTGAGATGAGTCAGCAAGGTGCTGAAAGTCATAAGAGGACTTTTGTCTTAGCATGTGTGTCTGTCTATGTTTATCCAAAACAGGATCCATGTAACAGGAGAAAGATGAGACCAGTGAAGAAGGAAGATGGTTCTTGGTACAGTTTTCTCTGCTGTTGATTTGAGTGCAACAGGGTTGCGTTTCTGATTTTATATGTTGGAACTGTTGATAATTAGAGAACATATTAGTAAGCTTAGAGAACATATTCTTTCTTTAACAATCACATACTTAATAACAACAATTCCTCTGGGTAAGCTAACAGCAGTAAAGGATTGAATTGTAGCTTATTTTGATACTAATTGTAAAGATTCATAAGTAGTATTATCACTTGCCAAAAGTTATATTTGATAGTTGGAGTGTTTATCTTATTTATTAACAACCCACACACACTCAAGAACAACTGCAATACATTTGGTTAATCCCCACAGAGTGTTGATCTCATTTCTCACTTCAAACCTCCTTGTTTATCTTATATTTAAGTTTTACTCTTAGTTACTAGGATCTTTAAGCATTAACACTGAACAAAACATTTAAACTATTTGTCAAAATGCATATTTTGTTCCTTAGTAGTAACCCAACAAATTTGTTCATACACAAACAACCTCTAACAAATTCATTGGCAATAGATGTTAAATCCATACTCTCTTCTAATATCAATTACTAGGACTCTTAGGTGGTATTGTTAGAGTAGAAGATTAAGTTATTAATCATAACATATTTTATATTCCTTAACAATAACTTAATAGTGCTTGTAGATTTGTTGGCCACGTAGTTTGGCTTACTCTTCATGCGAGACGCACCAATTATAGCGAGACAGGCTGGGCAACTATGTTACAAGTTATTTTAGTATGTGTCTTTCCTGTATGTTCATTTTGATGGAGCTTTTGCCATATCTTTTGCTATAGTTATGGCACCAACTATGTTACAAGTTAATTTTAGTATGTGTCTTTCCTGTATGTTCATTTTGATGGAGCTTTTGCCATATCTTTTGCTATAGTTATGGCACAATTAACTTCCGCTATAGTTATAGTGCAATTAACATGCACTATTGATATTTGAGTTTGTATCTTTCTTATATGTTCATTTGTTTGTCCTTTTTTATCAATAGCAAAAGTTAACTTTTTTTTAATATAATATCATAATTTAGTTCAAATATAACAACTTGTCACGAACTAATTATTGTGATTCCATTGTGTCATTCCACTAAGAGATTGAGTTCTTATGATTTCTCCAAGCTTGAAAATGAGAGAGTGAGTATACTAAAAAAATAGTGATCGTCCCACACTATCAATATCTTGAAAAAATCTTTATTATATGCTCAAGTAGCTAATTTTTATAACCATTAACTTTAAATGAACATGTTAGATCATTTTAAATAACTATAATAACCTATCACCAGTTGATACAAACAAATGAAAGATGAGTGGACAAATTACGCAAGCTTAACTAGGAAGAAAAATGAGGGGCGGATCTCCTTCCTTCGACAAATGGTTTTACAGTCGTATGCCTTGGCTCAACGTAAGAAAGATTATGCACTCATGAGATGTTCTATAGTGAGCTCCACTCTATGTAAAGTTGTTTGAATTATTTGAATTATTCTTAGGGTAAAGACTACACTCCATATAATACACAAAATTTCCTTGAGAAAGGCACAGAAAAATGGAGGACTAGAAAACACAGAGCTTGAAGGAGGAAGAAGAAGAAGAAGAAGAAGAAGGACTACACTCCATATAATACACAAAATTTCCTTGAGAAAGGCACAGAAAAATGGAGGACCAGAAAATACAGAGCTTGAAGGAAGAAGAAGAAGAAGAAGACAAAGAAAGTAAATTAAAGCATTAGGTTTCATTGTCTTTTGAATACTCATGCCTTGGCGTGGAAGAGAGACAAACCATACGCGTGGACCAAATTGTAGTTTGTTGGTCATCTCTATTGCTTTTCGCAAAAAAACAATAAAAAACCGATTGTCTTTCATACTCATGCCTTGGTGGGCAAGGCAGAGAAACCATACGCATTTTCTTATCTGCAAAATGTGATTATCAAAGGGCATATAAGTTTCAGAAAATAACCATTTCCTCTCCTGGCATCTCCAATCACCGAAATCAAATTGCAAGTAGAAACGGAAATCAAGGTATCCTCAAACACATTTACAGCAAATCTATTTGCAACTAAATTTATTGCAACCCATCTTTAGTACCAACAAATGGATGGTAACATTATCTGCGCTACCTCTCTGGTATGCTTCCTGCATCAACCTCTTTGCCGCCTGTTCTGCCGAAGCTTTTCTCTTGAAGTTTTGATTTTGAAAGTTCGCGTGGTTTTGGTGGCACACAATCGTTGCAGGAATCAAAATCTCAGCTGCTATTGGTTTATGTGGTGGGATGAGACTACTTAACTGCTTCATTTATGATTGGCGGGACTTTGGGTTAGTTAAATCATACTTTGAGCTTTGTTCATCATCGTTGGAAAAGGTCCAAAGCCAATTTTTCAATGCTGCCATCTTTTGGCCATACAACTTCCTTCCAATATTAAATTCCTCAGCAGTGAGATGAAATCAGCAAGGAGCTGAAAGTCATGAAAGGGCTTTTGTCTTAGCATGTGTGTCTGTTTGGAAATGGCAACAAGAACAAATCTTGATCTGCCAAAAGATAAGCTCAATCTTGCAGAAAATACTGTGACCATGAGATTAATCTCCGACAGTCAGTATTCCGATGAACCAACAAAGGAAGAGCTGGAGGCATATGACCAAGAACTAGAGCCCTTGTTCCAAGAAGAACAAAGGATGGCGATGCAACAAACCATGGTGGACAAAGAAGAAAAGAGGCACGTGTCATAAACACTGACACTTGTCATATGTCATTTATGAGTCATGCAAAGGAATCCATGTTGTAATAAATGTATTGTGTAGAGATATTCAAAAAATACATAGGTATCCATATTATGTGTCATACTTGTATTAATGTATCATAAATGATGTACTATGCCTTCTTGTATATAAAAGAGAGGCATCTCCCCTTTTGGAAGACACGGCCAATTTCCACAATTCTCTCCACGACTTTTTGCTATCAACTCTCTTACACCCATCACTTACCTGCTATTACTACTTCCGCTATTTCATTATAAAAACCACTCGGCTACTATGTTACTACTTTAATTCCGCTGTATAATATTTCTCTGATACTATCAATGGTATTAAGGAAGGATGAGACAAGGTACTGAGGATGAAAAGAAAGGCAAAACATAAGTTGGTTTGCAGCTAATGTAAGGGAAGAAGGAAGATGGTTCTTGTACAGTTTTTTGTGCTGTTGATTTGAGTTCAACATGGTTGCGATTCTGATGTAATATGCCGGAAGTGTAAGGATCTTTGGACACTATTATTAAAGCTTAAAGCTAGGGTGTTGATAATTAGAGAACATAATCCTATTCTTGAGCCACACACTTAACAACAACGTTAGTAGGCTTGTTGGAACCGTTGGCACAACTCTCCAATCGGAGCAGGATTGAACTATAACTTGTTCTGATAATAAGTATAAGGATTTATGAATAGTACTATCATCATTTGATCAAAAGTTATATGTGGTCGACCATTTGCTAGCTTAATGGTAAGTTAGCTGAGCTTAGGATTTTTTGGTCCTAGATTTGGCTTCTAAATGGATAAGTTGAGTGTATAAGAGAAAGAGTTATATGTAATTGTTAGAGTATATATCTTCTTTTTTAACAACTTACATACAATAATAACTATAATACACTTTGCCATTTATTCCCATTTATATAGCGCAATGGTTATCCTTGTACCTTTTGTGGTAACTTTTTTGTGTCACTTAAGTTGACAAGAGCTCATAACTTTCTTACCGTTGTGGACAACAATAAACTATTAGTTCAAACACGTACTCTTCTTTAACAATAACCCAACAAATCTGTGGGTTTTCTTAGCCAACCACTAGAGTTCACCCCTCATGCAACATGCACAAACAATCTCCTTCCCTAGAAGTCACTGGTAACAGAGGTCAAATACATGTTCTTCTTTGATATCAATTATTAGGACTCTCAAACACTATTATTGGATCAAAAGATTAAGTTACTATTTAGAACACATATACCATATTCCTTAAAAATAACAAAAGATTAAGGAAAAACATGAGGCGATTTGGAATCAGGATAAATTGGCAATGGCACAAAGGAAGGAAAATCACGATGTGGTTTCCAGCTACTGTACGTGAAGAAGGAATATGGTTCTTGTACAGTTTTCACTGCTGTAGAGTTTGTGTGCAACATGCTTGCAATTTCTATAGGATCTTTGGACATACCCGTGGACCTGAAGCGGGTAAGAGAGCTCAAGACATCTGTTGTAAAATGTCGGAAATAAGGAGCTTTGCACACTATAAGCCAGCAAAAAGCTATAGTGTTGATAATTTGAAGACATATCCAATTCCTTTGCCATGGGCTTGTTAGAACACTGGGCACAATTATAGCACATTGTAAAGTCCTAACAATTCCTCCGAATAACCTAGTGGTAGCTAGGATTGAACTATGCCTATTATGATGCTATTTAGAAGGACTCATAAGTATTATTATTAGTACAAAAGTTATTATTAGTATGATAGATAAATTTCTTGACAACGCATACATTTAGTTCTAGTGGTAGCTAGGTTTTTACGGACACTTGGCTCAATTACCATACATATTCTATATTGAACTATTCTCATTACTATCATTTAAAAGACAAATGTAATAATTTATCACAAATTAACTATCACAATTTTACTTTATCATTCCACTAAGAAATTAAGTTCTTATAATTTCTTACGTTTGAAAACAAGAGAGCATGCTAAAAATACTGATTGTCCCACATCTCCAATATCTTGAAAGAATCCTTCTTATATATCCCATTATGCAAGCTTGACATTGAGATGAAAGTTAGTTTTGAACTTCGACAACAACTAGGAAGAAAAGTGAGGGGGCGAACATGGGCAAAGAATGGAGGAGGATCTCCTCTCTTCTGTAAATAGTTTTACAGTCGTATGTCTTGATTGAAAGTAAGAATATGCACACGATGAGATGTTCTATAGTGAGCACTAATGTGTGTTTTAAGCTAATTCAATTGAAGCATTAGGTTCATTCTCTTTTGTATATTCATGCCTTGGGGTGCAAGAGAGACAAACCATACGCGTGGACCAAAGTGTAGTTTATTGGCCATCTTCATTGCTTTACGCTAAAAATTAAAAAACAAAACCGAAGGCAAATAAATTCTAAATCATTTGTTTTCATTATCTTTGATAGTCATGCCTTGGTAGGCAAGGCAGACAAACCATATGCATTTAGCATCGATGCTTCACTCTCTTTAAAGCCCTACGAGGCCTTCGATATTTTGTCCCCTCAAATTCTCGTCTCTTTTTCTCTGTCTCTTTTTTGTTATCATATTTACACTCCCAATTTATATACTGTGCATTTGTATTTAAGTAAGGAGATGGTTGTTTTAATTTACTCATTTCCCCTTAAATTTTCTTTTATACCTTTTCTTGCTATTTTGCTTCATCAAACTGGCATGATTGGTTAGCATATTTTCACAGTACCTAATATTTTCAAATTTCCTTTTACCAAGAAGAGAAAAGAAAAATTGCCTATGAATATAACATGTCAATGTCTTAATGTTGGTATGTTCCACTCAGCTAATAAAAGTTCTAGTTTTCTTGTAAAAATATCTTTAACATTTATATGTAGTTGTGTTGCTAGAGGAAAACTCATTCTCCGCTAATTGAACTTTCTTATCAATTGTCAAAATAGCTTACCTATATATGTTTTAAGGAAGAGGCTGTGGTTTGACTTCATTGTTTTTTGTCTATTCGTTGTTATCGTGTTTTTGGCTAGTTATTATTATAGAGAGCAATGAGGAAAAAATACTATGGTTTTCTCTCGTTCATAATGGCAAATTACTTGCCTTGATGAAATGACTTGGTAAACTAAGCTCTCTAATAAATTAGTAATAGATGTATTTTTAATGACTTTTGTTGCCAATTTTTCTTGAAAATCCTTTATACGATTTAAATATGATATCAAACATTAAATTATTATTTTTCATTATTCTTTTTCCCTATCTCTTTTATAAAGGACAATGATAACAAAATACTATGGTTTGCTCCTTGTGCATAATCGCAAATCACATATCTTGACATAATTGATCGATGTGAGTTCTCTATGGTATGTAGTTGTATCAATTTTTATGTTCACATGTGAGATTCAATTAAAGCATTTTCTTTAATATTTTGTTATTTTTGCACACTTCCATTTTGACATTGTTGAGTGAATCACCTCCTAAAAGGAATTTTTTTAGAACAACAAAGTTCTATATTAGAGAGAAAGATACTTGTGTTGTGTTTTATAAGCATAAACAACCCTTCTCTTCAATAATGCCTTTTGAAAAGAGATGGACTTGGCCTTTTTATATGACATTAAAGCTAATCCTTCTTCTATGTGTTCCAACCTTGTCTCATAAATGAGTCAATCCTTTATTGACAAAGACCAAGCTTGAGCTATTAGGAAGTATTTGATAATAAGGTTCCACGTTAGAGAGAAAGATACTTATTGTTGAAGGTGGGTATTGTCTTACATTGGAAGTGAGAGGATAAGTCTGTAGTCTTATAAGTGATGAGAATTCTCCACCTAATGCCTTAAGATTTTGGGATGAACCCTCACACTCTAATATGGTATCAAAACCAAGGATGGGTCTCCGCTTCATAAACCCTCACGCCCCAAAGTTGGGCTTCAGTCCACTTGCAATGCTTATATTAGCATGCAAGTGAGGGGGAGTGTTGAAGGTGGGTATTGTCCTACATCGGAACTGAGATGATGGACATGTGGTCTTATAAATGATGAGAATTCTCCACCTAATGCCTTAAGGTTTTGAAATGGATCCTCACAGTCTAATACTTATAATGTACATCATAAGTTTGGACAACTTCTCTATTCAATGATATCTTTTGAAAAGAGGTAAATTTAAACATTTCACATTTTTATCTCAACATGTGTGCCTGTTCATGTGTCTCCACAACAGGATCAATGTAATAGGGATGGATGAGCCAAGATTGGAAAGGAAGAAAAAACGCAAGGTGGTTTCCAGCTAATGTCCGTGAAGAAAGAATATAGTTCTTGTACAGTTTTCACTGCTGTTGGTTTGTGTGCCACGTGGTTGCAATTTCGATAGGATTTTTGGACGTACTCATGGCCTCAAGCGGGTAAGAGAGCTCAAGACATCAGTTGTAAAATGTCGGAAATGTAAGGAGCTTTGCACATTATTAGCAAGCTAAAAAGCTATTGTGTTGATAATAGAAAACAAATCCTATTCTTTGACCACAGGCAGGTTAGAGCTTGTTAGAACACTTGGCACAACTATAACGCGTTGTCAAGTCCTACCAATCCCTCAAACAATCCAGTGGTAGCTAGGATTGAACTATGACCTATTGTAATACTGTCTATAAGGATTTATAAGTATTATTATTAGGACAAAAGTTATATCTGATACATAAATTCCTTAATAGCCTGCCTGCATTCAATAATAGCATTCGTAGGTTTGTAGGTACACTTTGTACAACTAATTTACACATCATCAATCCTTGAAAGAAAATC